>CM060986.1:233149065-234581565 GCA_030765065.1 Deroplatys truncata
ACATAGTGTAACAATCAACAGAAAACTCAAATGTAAGGAGTAAGATTATGAAATAAGTTTGTTTGAGACCTGTATAAAGTTAATGTACCTCAATATACTTGAAACACATAGTGTAACAATCAACAGAAAACTCAAATGTAAGGAGTAAGAGTATGAAATAAGTTTGTTTGAGACCTGTATAAAGTTAATGTACCTCAATATACATGAAACACATAATGTAACAATCAACAGAAAACTCAAATGTAAGGAGTAAGAGTATGAAATAAGTTTGTTTGAGACCTGTAAAAAGTGAATGTACCCCAAAATATACTTGAAACACATAGTGTAACAATCAACAGAAAACTCAAATGTAAGGAGTAAGAGTATGAAATAAGTTTGTTTGAGACCTGTAAAAAGTTAATGTACCTCAATATACTTGAAACACATAATGTAACAATCAACAGAAAACTCAAATGTAAGGAGTAAGAGTATGAAATAAGTTTGTTTGAGACCTGTAAAAAGTTAATGTACCTCAATATACTTGAAACACATAATGTAACAATCAACAGAAAACTCAAATGTAAGGAGTAAGAGTATGAAATAAGTTTGTTTGAGACCTGTAAAAAGTTAATGTACCTCAATATACTTGAAACACATAATGTAACAATCAACAGAAAACTCAAATGTAAGGAGTAAGAGTATGAAATAAGTTTGCTTCAGACCTGTATAAAGTGAATGTACCTCAATATACTTGAAACACATAATGTAACAATCAACAGAAAACTCAAATGTAAGGAGTAAGAGTATGAAATAAGTTTGTTTGAGACCTGTAAAAAGTTAATGTACCTCAATATACTTGAAACACATAGTGTAACAATCAACAGAAAACTCAAATGTAAGGAGTAAGAGTATGAAATAAGTTTGTTTCAGACCTGTAAAAAGTTAATGTACCTCAATATACTTGAAACACATAGTGTAACAATCAACAGAAAACTCAAATGTAAGGAGTAAGAGTATGAAATAAGTTTGTTTGAGACCTGTAAAAAGTTAATGTACCTCAATATACTTGAAACACAAAATGTAACAATCAACAGAAAACTCAAATGTAAGGAGTAAGAGTATGAAATAAGTTTGTTTCAGACCTGTAAAAAGTTAATGTACCTCAATATACTTGAAACACATAGTGTAACAATCAACAGAAAACTCAAATGTAAGGAGGAAGAGTATGAAATAAGTTTGTTTGAGACCTGTAAAAAGTTAATGTACCTCAATATACTTGAAACACAAAATGTAACAATCAACAGAAAACTCAAATGTAAGGAGTAAGAGTATGAAATAAGTTTGTTTGAGACCTGTAAAAAGTTAATGTACCTCAATATACTTGAAACACATAGTGTAATAATCAACAGAAAACTCAAATGTAAGGAGTAAGAGTATGAAATAAGTTTGTTTGAGACCTGTAATAAGTTAATGTACCTCAATATACTTGAAACACATAATGTAACAATCAACAGAAAACTCAAATGTAAGGAGTAAGAGTATGAAATAAGTTTGTTTGAGACCTGTAAAAAGTTAATGTACCTCAATATACTTGAAACACATAATGTAACAATCAACAGAAAACTCAAATGTAAGGAGTAAGAGTATGAAATAAGTTTGTTTGAGACCTGTAAAAAGTTAATGTACCTCAATATACTTGAAACACATAATGTAACAATCAACAGAAAACTCAAATGTAAGGAGTAAGAGTATGAAATAAGTTTGTTTGAGACCTGTAAAAAGTTAATGTACCTCAATATACTTGAAACACATAATGTAACAATCAACAGAAAACTCAAATGTAAGGAGTAAGAGTATGAAATAAGTTTGCTTCAGACCTGTAATAAGTTAATGTACCTCAATATACTTGAAACACATAATGTAACAATCAACAGAAAACTCAAATGTAAGGAGTAAGAGTATGAAATAAGTTTGTTTGAGACCTGTATAAAGTTAATGTACCTCAATATACTTGAAACACATAGTGTAACAACAGAAAACTCAAATGTAAGGAGTAAGAGTATGAAATAAGTTTGTTTCAGACCTGTATAAAGTTAATGTACCTCAATATACTTGAAACACATAATATAACAATCAACAGAAAACTCAAATGTAAGGAGTAAGAGTATGAAATAAGTTTGTTTGAGACCTGTAAAAAGTTAATGTACCTCAATATACTTGAAACACATAGTGTAACAATCAACAGAAAACTCAAATGTAAGGAGTAAGAGTATGAAATAAGTTTGTTTGAGACCTGTATAAAGTTAATGTACCTCAATATACTTGAAACACATAGTGTAACAATCAACAGAAAACTCAAATGTAAGGAGTAAGAGTATGAACTAAGTTTGCTTCAGACCTGTATAAAGTTAATGTACCTCAATATACTTGAAACACATAGTGTAACAATCAACAGAAAACTCAAATGTAAGGAGTAAGAGTATGAAATGTTTGTTTGAGACCTGTATAAAGTTAATGTACCTCAATATACTTGAAACACATAATGTAACAATCAACAGAAAACTCAAATGTAAGGAGTAAGAGTATGAAATAAGTTTGTTTCAGACCTGTATAAAGTTAATGTACCTCAATATACTTGAAACACATAATGTAACAATCAAAAGAAAACTCAAATGTAAGGAGTAAGAGTATGAAATAAGTTTGTTTGAGACCTGTATAAAGTTAATGTACCTCAATATACTTGAAACACATAGTGTAACAATCAACAGAAAACTCAAATGTAAGGAGTAAGAGTATGAAATGTTTGTTTCAGACCTGTATAAAGTTAATGTACCTCAATATACTTGAAACACATAATGTAACAATCAACAGAAAACTCAAATGTAAGGAGTAAGAGTATGAAATAAGTTTGTTTGAGACCTGTATAAAGTTAATGTACCTCAATATACTTGAAACACATAATGTAACAATCAACAGAAAACTCAAATGTAAGGAGTAAGAGTATGAAAAAAGTTTGTTTGAGACCTGTATAAAGTTAATGTACCTCAATATACTTGAAACACATAATGTAACAATCAAAAGAAAACTCAAATGTAAGGAGTAAGAGTATGAAATAAGTTTGTTTGAGACCTTTATAAAGTTAATGTACCTCAATATACTTCAAACACATAATGCAACAATCAACAGAAAACTCAAATGTAAGGAGTAAGAGTATGAAATAAGTTTGTTTGAGAGCTGTATAAAGTTAATGTACCTCAATATACTTGAAACACATAATGTAACAAACAACAGAAAACTCAAATGTAAGGAGTAAGAGTATGAAATAAGTTTGTTTGAGACCTGTATAAAGTTAATGTACCTCAATATACTTGAAACACATAATATAACAATCAACAGAAAACTCAAATGTAAGGAGTAAGAGTATGAAATAAGTTTGTTTGAGACCTGTAAAAAGTTAATGTACCTCAATATACTTGAAACACATAGTGTAACAATCAACAGAAAACTCAAATGTAAGGAGTAAGAGTATGAAATAAGTTTGTTTGAGACCTGTATAAAGTTAATGTACCTCAATATACTTGAAACACATAATATAACAATCAACAGAAAACTCAAATGTAAGGAGTAAGATTATGAAATAAGTTTGTTTGAGACCTGTATAAAGTTAATGTACCTCAATATACTTGAAACACATAATATAACAATCAACAGAAAACTCAAATGCAAGGAGTAAGATTATGAAATAAGTTTGTTTGAGACCTGTATAAAGTTAATGTACCTCAATATACTTGAAACACATAATATAACAATCAACAGAAAACTCAAATGTAAGGAGTAAGAGTATGAAATAAGTTTGTTTGAGACCTGTAAAAAGTTAATGTACCTCAATATACTTGAAACACATAATGTAACAATCAACAGAAAACTCAAATGTAAGGAGTAAGAGTATGAAATAAGTTTGTTTGAGACCTGTAAAAAGTTAATGTACCTCAATATACTTGAAACACATAGTGTAACAATCAACAGAAAACTCAAATGTAAGGAGTAAGAGTATGAAATAAGTTTGTTTCAGACCTGTATAAAGTTAATGTACCTCAATATACTTGAAACACATAGTGTAACAATCAACAGAAAAATCAAATGTAAGGAGTAAGATTATGAAATGTTTGTTTGAGACCTGTATAAAGTTAATGTACCTCAATATACTTGAAACACATAGTGTAACAATCAACAGAAAACTCAAATGTAAGGAGTAAGAGTATGAAATGTTTGTTTGAGACCTGTAAAAAGTTAATGTACCTCAATATACTTGAAACACATAGTGTAACAATCAACAGAAAACTCAAATGTAAGGAGTAAGAGTATGAAATAAGTTTGTTTGAGACCTGTATAAAGTTAATGTACCTCAATATACTTGAAACACATAGTGTAACAACAGAAAACTCAAATGTAAGGAGTAAGAGTATGAAATAAGTTTGTTTCAGACCTGTATAAAGTTAATTTACCTCAATATACTTGAAACACATAATGTAACAACAGAAAACTCAAATGTAAGGAGTAAGAGTATGAAATAAGTTTGTTTCAGACCTGTATAAAATTAATGTACCTCAATATACTTGAAACACATAATGTAACAATCAACAGAAAACTCAAATGTAAGGAGTAAGAGTATGAAATAAGTTTGTTTGAGACCTGTATAAAGTTAATGTACCTCAATATACTTGAAACACATAGTGTAACAATCAACAGAAAACTCAAATGTAAGGAGTAAGAGTATGAAATAAGTTTGCTTCAGACCTGTATAAAGTTAATGTACCTCAATATACTTGAAACACATAGTGTAACAATCAACAGAAAACTCAAATGTAAGGAGTAAGAGTATGAAATGTTTGTTTGAGACCTGTATAAAGTTAATGTACCTCAATATACTTGAAACACATAATGTAACAATCAACAGAAAACTCAAATGTAAGGAGTAAGAGTATGAAATAAGTTTGTTTGAGACCTGTATAAAGTTAATGTACCTCAATATACTTGAAACACATAATGTAACAATCAACAGAAAACTCAAATGTAAGGAGTAAGAGTATGAAATAAGTTTGTTTGAGACCTGTATAAAGTTAATGTACCTCAATATACTTGAAACACATAATGTAACAATCAACAGAAAACTCAAATGTAAGGAGTAAGAGTATGAAATAAGTTTGTTTGAGACCTGTATAAAGTTAATGTACCTCAATATACTTGAAACACATAATGTAACAATCAACAGAAAACTCAAATGTAAGGAGTAAGAGTATGAAATAAGTTTGTTTGAGAGCTGTATAAAGTTAATGTACCTCAATATACTTGAAACACATAATGTAACAAACAACAGAAAACTCAAATGTAAGGAGTAAGAGTATGAAATAAGTTTGTTTGAGACCTGTATAAAGTTAATGTACCTCAATATACTTGAAACACATAATATAACAATCAACAGAAAACTCAAATGTAAGGAGTAAGAGTATGAAATAAGTTTGTTTGAGACCTGTAAAAAGTTAATGTACCTCAATATACTTGAAACACATAGTGTAACAATCAACAGAAAACTCAAATGTAAGGAGTAAGAGTATGAAATAAGTTTGAGACCTGTATAAAGTTAATGTACCTCAATATACTTGAAACACATAATGTAACAATCAACAGAAAACTCAAATGTAAGGAGTAAGAGTATGAAATAAGTTTGTTTGAGACCTGTATAAAGTTAATGAACCTCAATATACTTGAAACACATAGTGTAACAACAGAAAACTCAAATGTAAGGAGTAAGAGTATGAAATAAGTTTGTTTGAGAGCTGTATAAAGTTAATGTACCTCAATATACTTGAAACACATAGTGTAACAATCAACAGAAAACTCAAATGTAAGGAGTAAGAGTATGAAATAAGTTTGTTTGAGAGCTGTATAAAGTTAATGTACCTCAATATACTTGAAACATATAGTGTAACAATCAACAGAAAACTCAAAGGTAAGGAGTAAGAGTATGAAATAAGTTTGTTTGAGACCTGTATAAAGTTAATGTACCTCAATATACTTGAAACACATAATATAACAATCAACAGAAAACTCAAATGTAAGGAGTAAGATTATGAAATAAGTTTGTTTGAGACCTGTATAAAGTTAATGTACCTCAATATACTTGAAACACATAATATAACAATCAACAGAAAACTCAAATGTAAGGAGTAAGATTATGAAATAAGTTTGTTTGAGACCTGTATAAAGTTAATTTACCTCAATATACTTGAAACACATAATATAACAATCAACAGAAAACTCAAATGTAAGGAGTAAGAGTATGAAATAAGTTTGTTTGAGACCTGTAAAAAGTTAATGTACCTCAATATACTTGAAACACATAATGTAACAATCAACAGAAAACTCAAATGTAAGGAGTAAGAGTATGAAATAAGTTTGTTTGAGACCTGTAAAAAGTTAATGTACCTCAATATACTTGAAACACATAGTGTAACAATCAACAGAAAACTCAAATGTAAGGAGTAAGAGTATGAAATAAGTTTGTTTCAGACCTGTATAAAGTTAATGTACCTCAATATACTTGAAACACATAGTGTAACAATCAACAGAAAACTCAAATGTAAGGAGTAAGATTATGAAATGTTTGTTTGAGACCTGTATAAAGTTAATGTACCTCAATATACTTGAAACACATAGTGTAACAATCAACAGAAAACTCAAATGTAAGGAGTAAGAGTATGAAATAAGTTTGTTTGAGACCTGTAAAAAGTTAATGTACCTCAATATACTTGAAACACATAGTGTAACAATCAACAGAAAACTCAAATGTAAGGAGTAAGAGTATGAAATAAGTTTGTTTGAGACCTGTATAAAGTTAATGTACCTCAATATACTTGAAACACATAGTGTAACAACAGAAAACTCAAATGTAAGGAGTAAGAGTATGAAATAAGTTTGTTTCAGACCTGTATAAAATTAATGTACCTCAATATACTTGAAACACATAATATAACAATCAACAGAAAACTCAAATGTAAGGAGTAAGAGTATGAAATAAGTTTGTTTGAGACCTGTAAAAAGTTAATGTACCTCAATATACTTGAAACACATAGTGTAACAATCAACAGAAAACTCAAATGTAAGGAGTAAGAGTATGAAATAAGTTTGCTTCAGACCTGTAGAAAGTTAATGTACCTCAATATACTTGAAACACATAATGTAACAATCAACAGAAAACTCAAATGTAAGGAGTAAGAGTATGAAATAAGTTTGTTTGAGACCTGTATAAAGTTAATGTACCTCAATATACTTGAAACACATAGTGTAACAATCAACAGAAAACTCAAATGTAAGGAGTAAGAGTATGAAATAAGTTTGCTTCAGACCTGTATAAAGTTAATGTACCTCAATATACTTGAAACACATAATGTAACAATCAACAGAAAACTCAAATGTAAGGAGTAAGAGTATGAAATAAGTTTGTTTGAGACCTGTATAAAGTTAATGTACCTCAATATACTTGAAACACATAGTGTAACAATCAACAGAAAACTCAAATGTAAGGAGTAAGAGTATGAAATAAGTTTGCTTCAGACCTGTATAAAGTTAATGTACCTCAATATACTTGAAACACATAGTGTAACAATCAACAGAAAACTCAAATGTAAGGAGTAAGAGTATTAAATGTTTGTTTGAGACCTGTATAAAGTTAATGTACCTCAATATACTTGAAACACATAATGTAACAATCAACAGAAAACTCAAATGTAAGGAGTAAGAGTATGAAATAAGTTTGTTGGAGACCTGTATAAAGTTAATGTACCTCAATATACTTGAAACACATAATGTAACAATCAACAGAAAACTGAAATGTAAGGAGTAAGAGTATGAAATAAGTTTGTTCGAGACCTGTATAAAGTTAATGTACCTCAATATACTTGAAACACATAATGTAACAATCAACAGAAAACTCAAATGTAAGGAGTAAGAGTATGAAATAAGTTTGTTTGAGACCTGTATAAAGTTAATGTACCTCAATATACTTGAAACACATAATGTAACAATCAACAGAAAACTCAAATGTAAGGAGTAAGAGTATGAAATAAGTTTGTATGAGAGCGGTATAAAGTTAATGTACCTCAATATACTTGAAACACATAATGTAACAAACAACAGAAAACTCAAATGTAAGGAGTAAGAGTATGAAATAAGTTTGTTTGAGACCTGTATAAAGTTAATGTACCTCAATATACTTGAAACACATAATATAACAATCAACAGAAAACTCAAATGTAAGGAGTAAGAGTATGAAATAAGTTTGTTTGAGACCTGTAAAAAGTTAATGTACCTCAATATACTTGAAACACATAGTGTAACAATCAACAGAAAACTCAAATGTAAGGAGTAAGAGTATGAAATAAGTTTGTTTGAGACCTGTATAAAGTTAATGTACCTCAATATACTTGAAACACATAATGTAACAATCAACAGAAAACTCAAATGTAAGGAGTAAGAGTATGAAATAAGTTTGTTTGAGACCTGTATAAAGTTAATGTACCTCAACATACTTGAAACACATAGTGTAACAATCAACAGAAAACTCAAATGTAAGGAGTAAGAGTATGAAATAAGTTTGTTTGAGAGCTGTATAAAGTTAATGTACCTCAATATACTTGAAGCACATAGTGTAACAATCAACAGAAAACTCAAATGTAAGGAGTAAGAGTATGAAATAAGTTTGTTTGAGACCTGTATAAAGTTAATGTACCTCAATATACTTGAAACACATAGTGTAACAATCAACAGAAAACTCAAATGTAAGGAGTAAGAGTATGAAATAAGTTTGTTTGAGAGCTGTATAAAGTTAATGTACCTCAATATACTTGAAACACATAATGTAACAATCAACAGAAAACTCAAATGTAAGGAGTAAGAGTATGAAATAAGTTTGTTTGAGAGCTATATAAAGTTAATGTACCTCAATATACTTGAAACACATAGTGTAACAATCAACAGAAAACTCAAATGTAAGGAGTAAGAGTATGAAATAAGTTTGTTTGAGACCTGTAAAAAGTTAATGTACCTCAATATACTTGAAACACATAGTGTAACAATCAACAGAAAACTCAAATATAAGGAGTAAGAGTATGAAATATGTTTGTTTGAGAGCTGTATAAAGTTAATGTACCTCAATATACTTGAAACACATAATGTAACAATCAACAGAAAACTCAAATGTAAGGAGTAAGAGTATGAAATAAGTTTGTTTGAGAGCTGTATAAAGTTAATGTACCTCAATATACTTGAAACACATAATGTAACAATCAACAGAAAACTCAAATGTAAGGAGTAAGAGTATGAAATAAGTTTGTTTGAGAGCTGTATAAAGTTAATGTACCTCAATATACTTGAAACACATAATGTAACAAAAGAAAACTCAAATGTAAGGAGTAAGAGTATGAAATAAGTTTGTTTGAGAGCTGTATAAAGTTAATGTACCTCAATGTACTTGAAACACATAATGTAACAATCAACAGAAAACTCAAATGTAAGGAGTAAGAGTATGAAATAAGTTTGTTTGAGACCTGTATAAAGTTAATGTACCTCAATATACTTGAAACACATAGTGTAACAATCAACAGAAAACTCAAATGTAAGGAGTAAGAGTATGAAATAAGTTTGTTTGAGACCTGTAAAAAGTTAATGTACCTCAATATACTTGAAACACATAATGTAACAATCAACAGAAAACTCAATGTAAGGAGTAAGAGTATGAAATAAGTTTGTTTGAGACCTGTATAAAGTTAATGTACCTCAATATACATGAAACACATAATGTAACAATCAACAGAAAACTCAAATGTAAGGAGTAAGAGTATGAAATAAGTTTGTTTGAGACCTGTAAAAAGTGAATGTACCCCAAAATATACTTGAAACACATAGCGTAACAATCAACAGAAAACTCAAATGTAAGGAGTAAGAGAATGAAATAAGTTTGTTTGAGACCTGTATAAAGTTAATGTACCTCAATATACTTGAAACACATAGTGTAACAATCAACAGAAAACTCAAATGTAAGGAGTAAGAGTATGAAATAAGTTTGTTTGAGACCTGTAAAAAGTTAATGTACCTCAATATACTTGAAACACATAATGTAACAATCAACAGAAAACTCAAATGTAAGGAGTAAGAGTATGAAATAAGTTTGTTTCAGACCTGTAAAAAGTTAATGTACCTCAATATACTTGAAACACATAGTGTAACAACAGAAAACTCAAATGTAAGGAGTAAAAGTATGAAATAAGTTTGTTTCAGACCTGTATAAAGTTAATGTACCTCAATATACTTGAAACACATAGTGTAACAATCAACAGAAAACTCAAATGTAAGGAGTAAGAGTATGAAATATGTTTGTTTCAGACCTGTATAAATTTAATGTACCTCAATATACTTGAAACACATAGTGTAACAACAGAAAACTCAAATGTAAGGAGTAAGAGTATGAAATAAGTTTGTTTGAGACCTGTATAAAGTTAATGTACCTCAATATACCTGAAACACATAATGTAACAATCAACAGAAAACTCAAATGTAAGGAGTAAGAGTATGAAATAAGTTTGTTTGAGAGCTGTATAAAGTTAATGTACCTCAATATACTTGAAACACATAGTGTAACAATCAACAGAAAACTCAAATGTAAGGAGTAAGAGTATGAAATAAGTTTGTTTGAGAGCTGTATAAAGTTAATGTACCTTAATATACTTGAAACACATAGTGTAACAATCAACAGAAAACTCAAATGTAAGGAGTAAGAGTATGAAATAAGTTTGTTTGAGACCTGTATAAAGTTAATGTACCTCAATATACCTGAAACACATAATGTAACAATCAACAGAAAACTCAAATGTAAGGAGTAAGAGTATGAAATAAGTTTGTTTGAGAGCTGTATAAAGTTAATGTACCTCAATATACTTGAAACACATAGTGTAACAATCAACAGAAAACTCAAATGTAAGGAGTAAGAGTATGAAATAAGTTTGTTTCAGACCTGTATAAAGTTAACGTACCTCAATATACTTGAAACACATAGTGTAACAATCAACAGAAAACTCAAATGTAAGGAGTAAGAGTATGAAATAAGTATGTTTCAGACCTGTATAAAGTTAATGTACCTCAATATACTTGAAACACATAGTGTAATAATCAACAGAAAACTCAAATGTAAGGAGTAAGAGTATGAAATAAGTTTGTTTGAGACCTGTATAAAGTTAATGTACCTCAATATACTTGAAACACATAATATAACAATCAACAGAAAACTCAAATGTAAGGAGTAAGATTATGAAATAAGTTTGTTTGAGACCTGTATAAAGTTAATGTACCTCAATATACTTGAAACACATAATATAACAATCAACAGAAAACTCAAATGTAAGGAGTAAGATTATGAAATAAGTTTGTTTGAGACCTGTATAAAGTTAATGTACCTCAACATACTTGAAACACATAATATAACAATCAACAGAAAACTCAAATGTTAGGAGTAAGAGTATGAAATAAGTTTGTTTGAGACCTGTAAAAAGTTAATGTACCTCAATATACTTGAAACACATAATGTAACAATCAACAGAAAACTCAAATGTAAGGAGTAAGAGTATGAAATAAGTTTGTTTGAGACCTGTAAAAAGTTAATGTACCTCAATATACTTGAAACACATAGTGTAACAATCAACAGAAAACTCAAATGTAAGGAGTAAGAGTATGAAATAAGTTTGTTTCAGACCTGTATAAAGTTAATGTACCTCAATATACTTGAAACACATAGTGTAACAATCAACAGAAAACTCAAATGTAAGGAGTAAGATTATGAAATGTTTGTTTGAGACCTGTATAAAGTTAATGTACCTCAATATACTTGAAACACATAGTGTAACAATCAACAGAAAACTCAAATGTAAGGAGTAAGAGTATGAAATGTTTGTTTGAGACCTGTAAAAAGTTAATGTACCTCAATATACTTGAAACACATAGTGTAACAATCAACAGAAAACTCAAATGTAAGGAGTAAGAGTATGAAATAAGTTTGTTTGAGACCTGTATAAAGTTAATGTACCTCAATATACTTGAAACACATAGTGTAACAACAGAAAACTCAAATGTAAGGAGTAAGAGTATGAAATAAGTTTGTTTCAGACCTGTATAAAGTTAATTTACCTCAATATACTTGAAACACATAGTGTAACAACAGAAAACTCAAATGTAAGGAGTAAGAGTATGAAATAAGTTTGTTTCAGACCTGTATAAAGTTAATGTACCTCAATATACTTGAAACACATAATGTAACAATCAACAGAAAACTCAAATGTAAGGAGTAAGAGTATGAAATAAGTTTGTTTGAGACCTGTATAAAGTTAATGTACCTCAATATACTTGAAACACATAGTGTAACAATCAACAGAAAACTCAAATGTAAGGAGTAAGAGTATGAAATAAGTTTGCTTCAGACCTGTATAAAGTTAATGTACGTCAATATACTTGAAACACATAGTGTAACAATCAACAGAAAACTCAAATGTAAGGAGTGAGAGTATGAAATGTTTGTTTGAGACCTGTATAAAGTTAATGTACCTCAATATACTTGAAACACATAATGTAACAATCAACAGAAAACTCAAATGTAAGGAGTAAGAGTATGAAATAAGTTTGTTTGAGACCTGTATAAAGTTAATGTACCTCAATATACTTGAAACACATAATGTAACAATCAACAGAAAACTCAAATGTAAGGAGTAAGAGTATGAAATAAGTTTGTTTGAGACCTGTATAAAGTTAATGTACCTCAATATACTTGAAACACATAATGTAACAATCAACAGAAAACTCAAATGTAAGGAGTAAGAGTATGAAATAAGTTTGTTTGAGACCTGTATAAAGTTAATGTACCTCAATATACTTGAAACACATAATGTAACAATCAACAGAAAACTCAAATGTAAGGAGTAAGAGTATGAAATAAGTTTGTTTGAGACCTGTATAAAGTTAATGTACCTCAATATACTTGAAACACATAATGTAACAAACAACAGAAAACTCAAATGTAAGGAGTAAGAGTATGAAATAAGTTTGTTTGAGACCTGTATAAAGTTAATGTACCTCAATATACTTGAAACACATAATATAACAATCAACAGAAAACTCAAATGTAAGGAGTAAGAGTATGAAATAAGTTTGTTTGAGACCTGTAAAAAGTTAATGTACCTCAATATACTTGAAACACATAGTGTAACAATCAACAGAAAACTCAAATGTAAGGAGTAAGAGTATGAACTAAGTTTGCTTCAGACCTGTATAAAGTTAATGTACCTCAATATACTTGAAACACATAGTGTAACAATCAACAGAAAACTCAAATGTAAGGAGTAAGAGTATGAAATGTTTGTTTGAGACCTGTATAAAGTTAATGTACCTCAATATACTTGAAACACATAATGTAACAATCAACAGAAAACTCAAATGTAAGGAGTAAGAGTATGAAATAAGTTTGTTTCAGACCTGTATAAAGTTAATGTACCTCAATATACTTGAAACACATAATGTAACAATCAAAAGAAAACTCAAATGTAAGGAGTAAGAGTATGAAATAAGTTTGTTTGAGACCTGTATAAAGTTAATGTACCTCAATATACTTGAAACACATAGTGTAACAATCAACAGAAAACTCAAATGTAAGGAGTAAGAGTATGAAATGTTTGTTTCAGACCTGTATAAAGTTAATGTACCTCAATATACTTGAAACACATAATGTAACAATCAACAGAAAACTCAAATGTAAGGAGTAAGAGTATGAAATAAGTTTGTTTGAGACCTGTATACAGTTAATGTACCTCAATATACTTGAAACACATAATGTAACAATCAACAGAAAACTCAAATGTAAGGAGTAAGAGTATGAAATAAGTTTGTTTGAGACCTGTATAAAGTTAATGTACCTCAATATACTTGAAACACATAATGTAACAATCAAAAGAAAACTCAAATGTAAGGAGTAAGAGTATGAAATAAGTTTGTTTGAGACCTTTATAAAGTTAATGTACCTCAATATACTTCAAACACATAATGTAACAATCAACAGAAAACTCAAATGTAAGGAGTAAGAGTATGAAATAAGTTTGTTTGAGAGCTGTATAAAGTTAATGTACCTCAATATACTTGAAACACATAATATAACAATCAACAGAAAACTCAAATGTAAGGAGTAAGATTATGAAATAAGTTTGTTTGAGACCTGTATAAAGTTAATGTACCTCAATATACTTGAAACACATAATATAACAATCAACAGAAAACTCAAATGTAAGGAGTAAGATTATGAAATAAGTTTGTTTGAGACCTGTATAAAGTTAATGTACCTCAATATACTTGAAACACATAATATAACAATCAACAGAAAACTCAAATGTAAGGAGTAAGAGTATGAAATAAGTTTGTTTGAGACCTGTAAAAAGTTAATGTACCTCAATATACTTGAAACACATAATGTAACAATCAACAGAAAACTCAAATGTAAGGAGTAAGAGTATGAAATAAGTTTGTTTGAGACCTGTAAAAAGTTAATGTACCTCAATATACTTGAAACACATAGTGTAACAATCAACAGAAAACTCAAATGTAAGGAGTAAGAGTATGAAATAAGTTTGTTTCAGACCTGTATAAAGTTAATGTACCTCAATATACTTGAAACACATAGTGTAACAATCAACAGAAAACTCAAATGTAAGGAGTAAGATTATGAAATGTTTGTTTGAGACCTGTATAAAGTTAATGTACCTCAAAATACTTGAAACACATAGTGTAACAATCAACAGAAAACTCAAATGTAAGGAGTAAGAGTATGAAATGTTTGTTTGAGACCTGTAAAAAGTTAATGTACCTCAATATACTTGAAACACATAGTGTAACAATCAACAGAAAACTCAAATGTAAGGAGTAAGAGTATGAAATAAGTTTGTTTGAGACCTGTATAAAGTTAATGTACCTCAATATACTTGAAACACATAATGTAACAATCAACAGAAAACTCAATGTAAGGAGTAAGAGTATGAAATAAGTTTGTTTGAGACCTGTATAAAGTTAATGTACCTCAATATACATGAAACACATAATGTAACAATCAACAGAAAACTCAAATGTAAGGAGTAAGAGTATGAAATAAGTTTGTTTGAGACCTGTAAAAAGTGAATGTACCCCAAAATATACTTGAAACACATAGCGTAACAATCAACAGAAAACTCAAATGTAAGGAGTAAGAGTATGAAATAAGTTTGTTTGAGACCTGTATAAAGTTAATGTACCTCAATATACTTGAAACACATAGTGTAACAATTAACAGAAAACTCAAATGTAAGGAGTAAGAGTATGAAATAAGTTTGCTTCAGACCTGTATAAAGTTAATGTACCTCAATATACTTGAAACACATAGTGTAACAATCAACAGAAAACTCAAATGTAAGGAGTAAGAGTATGAAATGTTTGTTTGAGACCTGTATAAAGTTAATGTACCTCAATATACTTGAAACACATAATGTAACAATCAACAGAAAACTCAAATGTAAGGAGTAAGAGTATGAAATAAGTTTG
This sequence comes from Deroplatys truncata, assembly GCA_030765065.1. NCBI lineage: Eukaryota > Metazoa > Arthropoda > Insecta > Mantodea > Mantidae > Deroplatys > Deroplatys truncata. The sequence continues at coordinate 233,164,702 of CM060986.1, forward strand.
TTTGAGACCTGTATAAAGTTAATGTACCTCAATATACTTGAAACACATAATGTAACAATCAACAGAAAACTCAAATGTAAGGAGTAAGAGTATGAAATAAGTTTGTTTGAGACCTGTATAAAGTTAATGTACCTCAATATACTTGAAACACATAATGTAACAATCAACAGAAAACTCAAATGTAAGGAGTAAGAGTATGAAATAAGTTTGTTTGAGACCTGTATAAAGTTAATGTACCTCAATATACTTGAAACACATAATGTAACAATCAACAGAAAACTCAAATGTAAGGAGTAAGAGTATGAAATAAGTTTGTTTGAGAGCTGTATAAAGTTAATGTACCTCAATATACTTGAAACACATAATGTAACAAACAACAGAAAACTCAAATGTAAGGAGTAAGAGTATGAAATAAGTTTGTTTGAGACCTGTAAAAAGTTAATGTACCTCAATATACTTGAAACACATAATGTAACAATCAACAGAAAACTCAAATGTAAGGAGTAAGAGTATGAAATAAGTTTGTTTGAGACCTGTAAAAAGTTAATGTACCTCAATATACTTGAAACACATAGTGTAACAATCAACAGAAAACTCAAATGTAAGGAGTAAGAGTATGAAATAAGTTTGTTTGAGACCTGTATAAAGTTAATGTACCTCAATATACTTGAAACACATAATGTAACAATCAACAGAAAACTCAAATGTAAGGAGTAAGAGTATGAAATAAGTTTGTTTGAGACCTGTATAAAGTTAATGAACCTCAATATACTTGAAACACATAGTGTAACAACAGAAAACTCAAATGTAAGGAGTAAGAGTATGAAATAAGTTTGTTTGAGAGCTGTATAAAGTTAATGTACCTCAATATACTTGAAACACATAGTGTAACAATCAACAGAAAACTCAAATGTAAGGAGTAAGAGTATGAAATAAGTTTGTTTGAGAGCTGTATAAAGTTAATGTACCTTAATATACTTGAAACATATAGTGTAACAATCAACAGAAAACTCAAAGGTAAGGAGTAAGAGTATGAAATAAGTTTGTTTGAGACCTGTATAAAGTTAATGTACCTCAATATACTTGAAACACATAATATAACAATCAACAGAAAACTCAAATGTAAGGAGTAAGATTATGAAATAAGTTTGTTTGAGACCTGTATAAAGTTAATGTACCTCAATATACTTGAAACACATAATATAACAATCAACAGAAAACTCAAATGTAAGGAGTAAGATTATGAAATAAGTTTGTTTGAGACCTGTATAAAGTTAATGTACCTCAATATACTTGAAACACATAATATAACAATCAACAGAAAACTCAAATGTAAGGAGTAAGAGTATGAAATAAGTTTGTTTGAGACCTGTAAAAAGTTAATGTACCTCAATATACTTGAAACACATAATGTAACAATCAACAGAAAACTCAAATGTAAGGAGTAAGAGTATGAAATAAGTTTGTTTGAGACCTGTAAAAAGTTAATGTACCTCAATATACTTGAAACACATAGTGTAACAATCAACAGAAAACTGAAATGTAAGGAGTAAGAGTATGAAATAAGTTTGTTTCAGACCTGTATAAAGTTAATGTACCTCAATATACTTGAAACACATAGTGTAACAATCAACAGAAAACTCAAATGTAAGGAGTAAGATTATGAAATGTTTGTTTGAGACCTGTATAAAGTTAATGTACCTCAATATACTTGAAACACATAGTGTAACAATCAACAGAAAACTCAAATGTAAGGAGTAAGAGTATGAAATAAGTTTGTTTGAGACCTGTAAAAAGTTAATGTACCTCAATATACTTGAAACACATAGTGTAACAATCAACAGAAAACTCAAATGTAAGGAGTAAGAGTATGAAATAAGTTTGTTTGAGACCTGTATAAAGTTAATGTACCTCAATATACTTGAAACACATAGTGTAACAACAGAAAACTCAAATGTAAGGAGTAAGAGTATGAAATAAGTTTGTTTCAGACCTGTATAAAATTAATGTACCTCAATATACTTGAAACACATAATATAACAATCAACAGAAAACTCAAATGTAAGGAGTAAGAGTATGAAATAAGTTTGTTTGAGACCTGTAAAAAGTTAATGTACCTCAATATACTTGAAACACATAGTGTAACAATCAACAGAAAACTCAAATGTAAGAAGTAAGAGTATGAAATAAGTTTGCTTCAGACCTGTAGAAAGTTAATGTACCTCAATATACTTGAAACACATAATGTAACAATCAACAGAAAACTCAAATGTAAGGAGTAAGAGTATGAAATAAGTTTGTTTGAGACCTGTATAAAGTTAATGTACCTCAATATACTTGAAACACATAGTGTAACAATCAACAGAAAACTCAAATGTAAGGAGTAAGAGTATGAAATAAGTTTGCTTCAGACCTGTATAAAGTTAATGTACCTCAATATACTTGAAACACATAATGTAACAATCAACAGAAAACTCAAATGTAAGGAGTAAGAGTATGAAATAAGTTTGTTTGAGACCTGTATAAAGTTAATGTACCTCAATATACTTGAAACACATAGTGTAACAATCAACAGAAAACTCAAATGTAAGGAGTAAGAGTATGAAATAAGTTTGCTTCAGACCTGTATAAAGTTAATGTACCTCAATATACTTGAAACACATAGTGTAACAATCAACAGAAAACTCAAGTGTAAGGAGTAAGAGTATTAAATGTTTGTTTGAGACCTGTATAAAGTTAATGTACCTCAATATACTTGAAACACATAATGTAACAATCAACAGAAAACTCAAATGTAAGGAGTAAGAGTATGAAATAAGTTTGTTTGAGACCTGTATAAAGTTAATGTACCTCAATATACTTGAAACACATAATGTAACAATCAACAGAAAACTCAAATGTAAGGAGTAAGAGTATGAAATAAGTTTGTTCGAGACCTGTATAAAGTTAATGTACCTCAATATACTTGAAACACATAATGTAACAATCAACAGAAAACTCAAATGTAAGGAGTAAGAGTATGAAATAAGTTTGTTTGAGACCTGTATAAAGTTAATGTACCTCAATATACTTGAAACACAAAATGTAACAATCAACAGAAAACTCAAATGTAAGGAGTAAGAGTATGAAATAAGTTTGTATGAGAGCGGTATAAAGTTAATGTACCTCAATATACTTGAAACACATAATGTAACAAACAACAGAAAACTCAAATGTAAGGAGTAAGAGTATGAAATAAGTTTGTTTGAGACCTGTATAAAGTTAATGTACCTCAATATACTTGAAACACATAATATAACAATCAACAGAAAACTCAAATGTAAGGAGTAAGAGTATGAAATAAGTTTGTTTGAGACCTGTAAAAAGTTAATGTACCTCAATATACTTGAAACACATAGTGTAACAATCAACAGAAAACTCAAATGTAAGGAGTAAGAGTATGAAATAAGTTTGTTTGAGACCTGTATAAAGTTAATGTACCTCAATATACTTGAAACACATAATGTAACAATCAACAGAAAACTCAAATGTAAGGAGTAAGAGTATGAAATAAGTTTGTTTGAGACCTGTATAAAGTTAATGTACCTCAACATACTTGAAACACATAGTGTAACAATCAACAGAAAACTCAAATGTAAGGAGTAAGAGTATGAAATAAGTTTGTTTGAGAGCTGTATAAAGTTAATGTACCTCAATATACTTGAAGCACATAATGTAACAATCAACAGAAAACTCAAATGTAAGGAGTAAGAGTATGAAATAAGTTTGTTTGAGACCTGTATAAAGTTAATGTACCTCAATATACTTGAAACACATAGTGTAACAATCAACAGAAAACTCAAATGTAAGGAGTAAGAGTATGAAATAAGTTTGTTTGAGAGCTGTATAAAGTTAATGTACCTCAATATACTTGAAACACATAATGTAACAATCAACAGAAAACTCAAATGTAAGGAGTAAGAGTATGAAATAAGTTTCTTTGAGAGCTATATAAAGTTAATGTACCTCAATATACTTGAAACACATAGTGTAACAATCAACAGAAAACTCAAATGTAAGGAGTAAGAGTATGAAATAAGTTTGTTTGAGACCTGTAAAAAGTTAATGTACCTCAATATACTTGAAACACATAGTGTAACAATCAACAGAAAACTCAAATATAAGGAGTAAGAGTATGAAATATGTTTGTTTGAGAGCTGTATAAAGTTAATGTACCTCAATATACTTGAAACACATAATGTAACAATCAACAGAAAACTCAAATGTAAGGAGTAAGAGTATGAAATAAGTTTGTTTGAGAGCTGTATAAAGTTAATGTACCTCAATATACTTGAAACACATAATGTAACAATCAACAGAAAACTCAAATGTAAGGAGTAAGAGTATGAAATAAGTTTGTTTGAGAGCTGTATAAAGTAAATGTACCTCAATATACTTGAAACACATAATGTAACAAAAGAAAACTCAAATGTAAGGAGTAAGAGTATGAAATAAGTTTGTTTGAGAGCTGTATAAAGTTAATGTACCTCAATGTACTTGAAACACATAATGTAACAATCAACAGAAAACTCAAATGTAAGGAGTAAGAGTATGAAATAAGTTTGTTTGAGACCTGTATAAAGTTAATGTACCTCAATATACTTGAAACACATAGTGTAACAATCAACAGAAAACTCAAATGTAAGGAGTAAGAGTATGAAATAAGTTTGTTTGAGACCTGTAAAAAGTTAATGTACCTCAATATACTTGAAACACATAATATAACAATCAACAGAAAACTCAAATGTAAGGAGTAAGAGTATGAAATAAGTTTGTTTGAGACCTGTAAAAAGTTAATGTACCTCAATATACTTGAAACACATAATGTAACAATCAACAGAAAACTCAAATGTAAGGAGTAAGAGTATGAAATAAGTTTGTTTGAGACCTGTAAAAAGTTAATGTACCTCAATATACTTGAAACACATAATGTAACAATCAACAGAAAACTCAAATGTAAGGAGTAAGAGTATGAAATAAGTTTGTTTGAGACCTGGAAAAAGTTAATGTACCTCAATATACTTGAAACACATAATGTAACAATCAACAGAAAACTCAAATGTAAGGAGTAAGAGTATGAAATAAGTTTGTTTGAGACCTGTATAAAGTTAATGTACCTCAATATACTTGAAACACATAGTGTAACAATCAACAGAAAACTCAAATGTAAGGAGTAAGAGTATGAAATAAGTTTGTTTGAGACCTGTATAAAGTTAATGTACCTCAATATACTTGAAACACATAGTGTAACAATCAACAAAAAACTCAAATGTAAGGAGTAAGATTATGAAATAAGTTTGTTTCAGACCTGTATAAAGTTACTGTACCTCAATATACTTGAAACACATAATGTAACAATCAACAAAAAACTCAAATGTAAGGAGTAAGAGTATGAAATAAGTTTGTTTCAGACCTGTATAAAGTTAATGTACCTCAATATACTTGAAACACATAGTGTAACAATCAACAGAAAACTCAAATGTAAGGAGTAAGATTATGAAATAAGTTTGTTTGAGACCTGTATAAAGTTAATGTACCTCAATATACTTGAAACACATAGTGTAACAATCAACAGAAACCTCAAATGTAAGGAGTAAGAGTATGAAATAAGTTTGTTTGAGACCTGTAAAAAGTTAATGTACCTCAATATACTTGAAACACATAGTGTAACAATCAACAGAAAACTCAAATGTAAGGAGTAAGAGTATGAAATAAGTTTGTTTGAGACCTGTATAAAGTTAATGTACCTCAATATACATGAAACACATAATGTAACAATCAACAGAAAACTCAAATGTAAGGAGTAAGAGTATGAAATAAGTTTGTTTGAGACCTGTAAAAAGTGAATGTACCCCAAAATATACTTGAAACACATAGTGTAACAATCAACAGAAAACTCAAATGTAAGGAGTAAGAGTATGAAATAAGTTTGTTTGAGACCTGTATAAAGTTAATGTACATCAATATACTTGAAACACATAGTGTAACAATCAACAGAAAACTCAAATGTAAGGAGTAAGAGTATGAAATAAGTTTGTTTGAGACCTGTATAAAGTTAATGTACCTCAATATACTTGAAACACATAGTGTAACAATCAACAGAAAACTCAAATGTAAGGAGTAAGAGTATGAAATAAGTTTGTTTCAGACCTGTATAAAGTTAATGTACCTCAATATACTTGAAACACATAGTGTAACAACAGAAAACTCAAATGTAAGGAGTAAGAGTATGAAATAAGTTTGTTTCAGACCTGTATAAAGTTAATGTACCTCAATATACTTGAAACACATAGTGTAACAATCAACAGAAAACTCAAATGTAAGGAGTAAGAGTATGAAATATGTTTGTTTCAGACCTGTATAAATTTAATGTACCTCAATATACTTGAAACACATAGTGTAACAATCAACAGAAAACTCAAATGTAAGCAGTAAGAGTATGAAATAAGTTTGTTTCAGACCTGTATAAAGTTAATGTACCTCAATATACTTGAAACACATAGTATAACAATCAACAGAAAACTCAAATGTAAGGAGTAAGAGTATGAAATAAGTTTGTTTGAGACCTGTATAAAGTTAATGTACCTCAATATACTTGAAACACATAATGTAACAATCAACAGAAAACTCAAATGTAAGGAGTAAGAGTATGAAATAAGTTTGTTTGAGAGCTGTATAAAGTTAATGTACCTTAATATACTTGAAACACATAGTGTAACAATCAACAGAAAACTCAAATGTAAGGAGTAAGAGTATGAAATAAGTTTGTTTGAGACCTGTATAAAGTTAATGTACCTCAATATACCTGAAACACATAATGTAACAATCAACAGAAAACTCAAATGTAAGGAGTAAGAGTATGAAATAAGTTTGTTTGAGAGCTGTATAAAGTTAATGTACCTCAATATACTTGAAACACATAGTGTAACAATCAACAGAAAACTCAAATGTAAGGAGTAAGAGTATGAAATAAGTTTGTTTCAGACCTGTATAAAGTTAACGTACCTCAATATACTTGAAACACATAGTGTAACAATCAACAGAAAACTCAAATGTAAGGAGTAAGAGTATGAAATAAGTATGTTTCAGACCTGTATAAAGTTAATGTACCTCAATATACTTGAAACACATAGTGTAATAATCAACAGAAAACTCAAATGTAAGGAGTAAGAGTATGAAATAAGTTTGTTTGAGACCTGTATAAAGTTAATGTACCTCAATATACTTGAAACACATAATATAACAATTAACAGAAAACTCAAATGTAAGGAGTAAGATTATGAAATAAGTTTGTTTGAGACCTGTATAAAGTTAATGTACCTCAATATACTTGAAACACATAATATAACAATCAACAGAAAACTCAAATGTAAGGAGTAAGATTATGAAATAAGTTTGTTTGAGACCTGTATAAAGTTAATGTACCTCAACATACTTGAAACACATAATATAACAATCAACAGAAAACTCAAATGTAAGGAGTAAGAGTATGAAATAAGTTTGTTTGAGACCTGTAAAAAGTTAATGTACCTCAATATACTTGAAACACATAATGTAACAATCAACAGAAAACTCAAATGTAAGGAGTAAGAGTATGAAATAAGTTTGTTTGAGACCTGTAAAAAGTTAATGTACCTCAATATACTTGAAACACATAGTGTAACAATCAACAGAAAACTCAAATGTAAGGAGTAAGAGTATGAAATAAGTTTGTTTCAGACCTGTATAAAGTTAATGTACCTCAATATACTTGAAACACATAGTGTAACAATCAACAGAAAACTCAAATGTAAGGAGTAAGATTATGAAATGTTTGTTTGAGACCTGTATAAAGTTAATGTACCTCAATATACTTGAAACACATAGTGTAACAATCAACAGAAAACTCAAATGTAAGGAGTAAGAGTATGAAATGTTTGTTTGAGACCTGTAAAAAGTTAATGTACCTCAATATACTTGAAACACATAGTGTAACAATCAACAGAAAACTCAAATGTAAGGAGTAAGAGTATGAAATAAGTTTGTTTGAGACCTGTATAAAGTTAATGTACCTCAATATACTTGAAACACATAGTGTAACAACAGAAAACTCAAATGTAAGGAGTAAGAGTATGAAATAAGTTTGTTTCAGACCTGTATAAAGTTAATTTACCTCAATATACTTGAAACACATAGTGTAACAACAGAAAACTCAAATGTAAGGAGTAAGAGTATGAAATAAGTTTGTTTCAGACCTGTATAAAGTTAATGTACCTCAATATACTTGAAACACATAATGTAACAATCAACAGAAAACTCAAATGTAAGGAGTAAGAGTATGAAATAAGTTTGTTTGAGACCTGTATAAAGTTAATGTACCTCAATATACTTGAAACACATAGTGTAACAATCAACAGAAAACTCAAATGTAAGGAGTAAGAGTATGAAATAAGTTTGCTTCAGACCTGTATAAAGTTAATGTACCTCAATATACTTGAAACACATAGTGTAACAATCAACAGAAAACTCAAATGTAAGGAGTAAGAGTATGAAATGTTTGTTTGAGACCTGTATAAAGTTAATGTACCTCAATATACTTGAAACACATAATGTAACAATCAACAGAAAACTCAAATGTAAGGAGTAAGAGTATGAAATAAGTTTGTTTGAGACCTGTATAAAGTTAATGTACCTCAATATACTTGAAACACATAATGTAACAATCAACAGAAAACTCAAATGTAAGGAGTAAGAGTATGAAATAAGTTTGTTTGAGACCTGTATAAAGTTAATGTACCTCAATATACTTGAAACACATAATGTAACAATCAACAGAAAACTCAAATGTAAGGAGTAAGAGTAAGAAATAAGTTTGTTTGAGACCTGTATAAAGTTAATGTACCTCAATATACTTGAAACACATAATGTAACAATCAACAGAAAACTCAAATGTAAGGAGTAAGAGTATGAAATAAGTTTGTTTGAGAGCTGTATAAAGTTAATGTACCTCAATATACTTGAAACACATAATGTAACAAACAACAGAATACTCAAATGTAAGGAGTAAGAGTATGAAATAAGTTTGTTTGAGACCTGTATAAAGTTAATGTACCTCAATATACTTGAAACACATAATATAACAATCAACAGAAAACTCAAATGTAAGGAGTAAGAGTATGAAATAAGTTTGTTTGAGACCTGTAAAAAGCTAATGTACCTCAATATACTTGAAACACATAGTGTAACAATCAACAGAAAACTCAAATGTAAGGAGTAAGAGTATGAAATAAGTTTGTTTGAGACCTGTATAAAGTTAATGTACCTCAATATACTTGAAACACATAATGTAACAATCAACAGAAAACTCAAATGTAAGGAGTAAGAGTATGAAATAAGTTTGTTTGAGACCTGTATAAAGTTAATGTACCTCAATATACTTGAAACACATAGTGTAACAATCAACAGAAACCTCAAATGTAAGGAGTAAGAGTATGAAATAAGTTTGTTTGAGACCTGTAAAAAGTTAATGTACCTCAATATACTTGAAACACATAGTGTAACAATCAACAGAAAACTCAAATGTAAGGAGTAAGAGTATGAAATAAGTTTGTTTGAGACCTGTATAAAGTTAATGTACCTCAATATACATGAAACACATAATGTAACAATCAACAGAAAACTCAAATGTAAGGAGTAAGAGTATGAAATAAGTTTGTTTGAGACCTGTAAAAAGTGAATGTACCCCAAAATATACTTGAAACACATAGTGTAACAATCAACAGAAAACTCAAATGTAAGGAGTAAGAGTATGAAATAAGTTTGTTTGAGACCTGTATAAAGTTAATGTACCTCAATATACTTGAAACACATAGTGTAACAATCAACAGAAAACTCAAATGTAAGGAGTAAGAGTATGAAATAAGTTTGTTTGAGACCTGTATAAAGTTAATGTACCTCAATATACTTGAAACACATAGTGTAACAATCAACAGAAAACTCAAATGTAAGGAGTAAGAGTATGAAATAAGTTTGTTTCAGACCTGTATAAAGTTAATGTACCTCAATATACTTGAAACACATAGTGTAACAACAGAAAACTCAAATGTAAGGAGTAAGAGTATGAAATAAGTTTGTTTCAGACCTGTATAAAGTTAATGTACCTCAATATACTTGAAACACATAGTGTAACAATCAACAGAAAACTCAAATGTAAGGAGTAAGAGTATGAAATATGTTTGTTTCAGACCTGTATAAATTTAATGTACCTCAATATACTTGAAACACATAGTGTAACAATCAACAGAAAACTCAAATGTAAGGAGTAAGAGTATGAAATAAGTTTGTTTCAGACCTGTATAAAGTTAATGTACCTCAATATACTTGAAACACATAGTGTAACAACAGAAAACTCAAATGTAAGGAGTAAGAGTATGAAATAAGTTTGTTTCAGACCTGTATAAAGTTAATGTACCTCAATATACTTGAAACACATAGTGTAACAATCAACAGAAAACTCAAATGTAAGGAGTAAGAGTATGAAATATGTTTGTTTCAGACCTGTATAAATTTAATGTACCTCAATATACTTGAAACACATAGTGTAACAATCAACAGAAAACTCAAATGTAAGCAGTAAGAGTATGAAATAAGTTTGTTTCAGACCTGTATAAAGTTAATGTACCTCAATATACTTGAAACACATAGTGTAACAATCAACAGAAAACTCAAATGTAAGGAGTAAGAGTATGAAATAAGTTTGTTTGAGACCTGTATAAAGTTAATGTACCTCAATATACTTGAAACACATAGTGTAACAATCAACAGAAAACTCAAATGTAAGGAGTAAGAGTATGAAATAAGTTTGTTTCAGACCTGTATAAAGTTAATGTACCTCAATATACTTGAAACACATAGTGTAACAACAGAAAACTCAAATGTAAGGAGTAAGAGTATGAAATAAGTTTGTTTCAGACCTGTATAAAGTTAATGTACCTCAATATACTTGAAACACATAGTGTAACAATCAACAGAAAACTCAAATGTAAGGAGTAAGAGTATGAAATATGTTTGTTTCAGACCTGTATAAATTTAATGTACCTCAATATACTTGAAACACATAGTGTAACAATCAACAGAAAACTCAAATGTAAGGAGTAAGAGTATGAAATAAGTTTGCTTGAGACCTGTATAAAGTTAATGTACCTCAATATACTTGAAACACATAATGTAACAATCAACAGAAAACTCAAATGTAAGGAGTAAGAGTATGAAATAAGTTTGTTTGAGAGCTGTATAAAGTTAATGTACCTTAATATACTTGAAACACATAGTGTAACAATCAACAGAAAACTCAAATGTAAGGAGTAAGAGTATGAAATAAGTTTGTTTGAGACCTGTATAAAGTTAATGTACCTCAATATACCTGAAACACATAATGTAACAATTAACAGAAAACTCAAATGTAAGGAGTAAGAGTATGAAATAAGTTTGTTTGAGAGCTGTATAAAGTTAATGTACCTCAATATACTTGAAACACATAGTGTAACAATCAACAGAAAACTCAAATGTAAGGAGTAAGAGTATGAAATAAGTTTGTTTCAGACCTGTATAAAGTTAACGTACCTCAATATACTTGAAACACATAGTGTAACAATCAACAGAAAACTCAAATGTAAGGAGTAAGAGTATGAAATAAGTATGTTTCAGACCTGTATAAAGTTATTGTACCTCAATATACTTGAAACACATAGTGTAATAATCAACAGAAAACTCAAATGTAAGGAGTAAGAGTATGAAATAAGTTTGTTTGAGACCTGTATAAAGTTAATGTACCTCAATATACTTGAAACACATAATATAACAATCAACAGAAAACTCAAATGTAAGGAGAAGATTATGAAATAAGTTTGTTTGAGACCTGTATAAAGTTAATGTACCTCAATATACTTGAAACACATAATATAACAATCAACAGAAAACTCAAATGTAAGGAGTAAGATTATGAAATAAGTTTGTTTGAGACGTGTATAAAGTTAATGTACCTCAATATACTTGAAACACATAATATAACAATCAACAGAAAACTCAAATGTAAGGAGTAAGAGTATGAAATAAGTTTGTTTGAGACCTGTAAAAAGTTAATGTACCTCAATATACTTGAAACACATAATGTAACAATCAACAGAAAACTCAAATGTAAGGAGTAAGAGTATGAAATACGTTTGTTTGAGACCTGTAAAAAGTTAATGTACCTCAATATACTTGAAACACATAGTGTAACAATCAACAGAAAACTCAAATGTAAGGAGTAAGAGTATGAAATAAGTTTGTTTCAGACCTGTATAAAGTTAATGTACCTCAATATACTTGAAACACATAGTGTAACAATCAACAGAAAACTCAAATGTAAGGAGTAAGATTATGAAATGTTTGTTTGAGACCTGTATAAAGTTAATGTACCTCAATATACTTGAAACACATAGTGTAACAATCAACAGAAAACTCAAATGTAAGGAGTAAGAGTATGAAATGTTTGTTTGAGACCTGTAAAAAGTTAATGTACCTCAATATACTTGAAACACATAGTGTAACAATCAACAGAAAACTCAAATGTAAGGAGTAAGAGTATGAAATAAGTTTGTTTGAGACCTGTATAAAGTTAATGTACCTCAATATACTTGAAACACATAGTGTAACAACAGAAAACTCAAATGTAAGGAGTAAGAGTATGAAATAAGTTTGTTTCAGACCTGTATAAAGTTAATTTACCTCAATATACTTGAAACACATAGTGTAACAACAGAAAACTCAAATGTAAGGAGTAAGAGTATGAAATAAGTTTGTTTCAGACCTGTATAAAGTTAATGTACCTCAATATACTTGAAACACATAATGTAACAATCAACAGAAAACTCAAATGTAAGGAGTAAGAGTATGAAATAAGTTTGTTTGAGACCTGTATAAAGTTAATGTACCTCAATATACTTGAAACACATAGTGTAACAATCAACAGAAAACTCAAATGTAAGGAGTAAGAGTATGAAATAAGTTTGCTTCAGACCTGTATAAAGCTAATGTACCTCAATATACTTGAAACACATAGTGTAACAATCAACAGAAAACTCAAATGTAAGGAGTAAGAGTATGAAATGTTTGTTTGAGACCTGTATAAAGTTAATGTACCTCAATATACTTGAAACACATAATGTAACAATCAACAGAAAACTCAAATGTAAGGAGTAAGAGTATGAAATAAGTTTGTTTGAGACCTGTATAAAGTTAATGTACCTCAATATACTTGAAACACATAATGTAACAATCAACAGAAAACTCAAATGTAAGGAGTAAGAGTATGAAATAAGTTTGTTTGAGACCTGTATAAAGTTAATGTACCTCAATATACTTGAAACACATAATGTAACAATCAACAGAAAACTCAAATGTAAGGAGTAAGAGTATGAAATAAGTTTGTTTGAGACCTGTATAAAGTTAATGTACCTCAATATACTTGAAACACATAATGTAACAATCAACAGAAAACTCAAATGTAAGGAGTAAGAGTATGAAATAAGTTTGTTTGAGAGCTGTATAAAGTTAATGTACCTCAATATACTTGAAACACATAATGTAACAAACAACAGAAAACTCAAATGTAAGGAGTAAGAGTATGAAATAAGTTTGTTTGAGACCTGTATAAAGTTAATGTACCTCAATATACTTGAAACACATAATATAACAATCAACAGAAAACTCAAATGTAAGGAGTAAGAGTATGAAATAAGTTTGTTTGAGACCTGTAAAAAGTTAATGTACCTCAATATACTTGAAACACATAGTGTAACAATCAACAGAAAACTCAAATGTAAGGAGTAAGAGTATGAAATAAGTTTGTTTGAGACCTGTATAAAGTTAATGTACCTCAATATACTTGAAACACATAATGTAACAATCAACAGAAAACTCAAATGTAAGGAGTAAGAGTATGAAATAAGTTTGTTTGAGACCTGTATAAAGTTAATGAACCTCAATATACTTGAAACACATAGTGTAACAACAGAAAACTCAAATGTAAGGAGTAAGAGTATGAAATAAGTTTGTTTGAGAGCTGTATAAAGTTAATGTACCTCAATATACTTGAAACACATAGTGTAACAATCAACAGAAAACTCAAATGTAAGGAGTAAGAGTATGAAATAAGTTTGTTTGAGAGCTGTATAAAGTTAATGTACCTCAATATACTTGAAACATATAGTGTAACAATCAACAGAAAACTCAAAGGTAAGGAGTAAGAGTATGAAATAAGTTTGTTTGAGACCTGTATAAAGTTAATGTACCTCAATATACTTGAAACACATAATATAACAATCAACAGAAAACTCAAATGTAAGGAGTAAGAGTATGAAATAAGTTTGTTTGAGACCTGTAAAAAGTTAATGTACCTCAATATACTTGAAACACATAATGTAACAATCAACAGAAAACTCAAATGTAAGGAGTAAGAGTATGAAATAAGTTTGTTTGAGACCTGTAAAAAGTTAATGTACCTCAATATACTTGAAACACATAATATAACAATCAACAGAAAACTCAAATGTAAGGAGTAAGATTATGAAATAAGTTTGTTTGAGACCTGTATAAAGTTAATGTACCTCAATATACTTGAAACACATAATATAACAATCAACAGAAAACTCAAATGTAAGGAGTAAGAGTATGAAATAAGTTTGTTTGAGACCTGTAAAAAGTTAATGTACCTCAATATACTTGAAACACATAATGTAACAATCAACAGAAAACTCAAATGTAAGGAGTAAGAGTATGAAATAAGTTTGTTTGAGACCTGTAAAAAGTTAATGTACCTCAATATACTTGAAACACATAGTGTAACAATCAACAGAAAACTCAAATGTAAGGAGTAAGAGTATGAAATAAGTTTGTTTCAGACCTGTATAAAGTTAATGTACCTCAATATACTTGAAACACATAGTGTAACAATCAACAGAAAACTCAAATGTAAGGAGTAAGATTATGAAATGTTTGTTTGAGACCTGTATAAAGTTAATGTACCTCAATATACTTGAAACACATAGTGTAACAATCAACAGAAAACTCAATGTAAGGAGTAAGAGTATGAAATAAGTTTGCTTCAGACCCGTATAAAGTTAATGTACCTCAATATACTTGAAACACATAATGTAACAATCAACAGAAAACTCAAATGTAAGGAGTAAGAGTATGAAATAAGTTTGTTTGAGACCTGTATAAAGTTAATGTACCTCAATATACTTGAAACACATAGTGTAACAATCAACAGAAAACTCAAATGTAAGGAGTAAGAGTATGAAATAAGTTTGCTTCAGACCTGTATAAAGTTAATGTACCTCAATATACTTGAAACACATAGTGTAACAATCAACAGAAAACTCAAATGTAAGGAGTAAGAGTATTAAATGTTTGTTTGAGACCTGTATAAAGTTAATGTACCTCAATATACTTGAAACACATAATGTAACAATCAACAGAAAACTCAAATGTAAGGAGTAAGAGTATGAAATAAGTTTGTTTGAGACCTGTATAAAGTTAATGTACCTCAATATACTTGAAACACATAATGTAACAATCAACAGAAAACTCAAATGTAAGGAGTAAGAGTATGAAATAGGTTTGTTTGAGACCTGTATAAAGTTAATGTACCTCAATATACTTGAAACACATAATGTAACAATCAACAGAAAACTCAAATGTAAGGAGTAAGAGTATGAAATAAGTTTGTTTGAGAGCTGTATAAAGTTAATGTACCTCAATATACTTGAAACACATAATGTAACAAACAACAGAAAACTCAAATGTAAGGAGTAAGAGTATGAAATAAGTTTGTTTGAGACCTGTATAAAGTTAATGTACCTCAATATACTTGAAACACATAATATAACAATCAACAGAAAACTCAAATGTAAGGAGTAAGAGTATGAAATAAGTTTGTTTGAGACCTGTAAAAAGTTAATGTACCTCAATATACTTGAAACACATAGTGTAACAATCAACAGAAAACTCAAATGTAAGGAGTAAGAGTATGAAATAAGTTTGTTTGAGACCTGTATAAAGTTAATGTACCTCAATATACTTGAAACACATAATGTAACAATCAACAGAAAACTCAAATGTAAGGAGTAAGAGTATGAAATAAGTTTGTTTGAGACCTGTATAAAGTTAATGAACCTCAATATACTTGAAACACATAGTGTAACAACAGAAAACTCAAATGTAAGGAGTAAGAGTATGAAATAAGTTTGTTTGAGAGCTGTATAAAGTTAATGTACCTCAATATACTTGAAACACATAGTGTAACAATCAACAGAAAACTCAAATGTAAGGAGTAAGAGTATGAAATGTTTGTTTGAGAGCTGTATAAAGTTAATGTACCTCAATATACTTGAAACATATAGTGTAACAATCAACAGAAAACTCAAAGGTAAGGAGTAAGGGTATGAAATAAGTTTGTTTGAGACCTGTATAAAGTTAATGTACCTCAATGTACTTGAAACACATAATATAACAATCAACAGAAAACTCAAATGTAAGGAGTAAGATTATGAAATAAGTTTGTTTGAGACCTGTATAAAGTTAATGTACCTCAATATACTTGAAACACATAATATAACAATCAACAGAAAACTCAAATGTAAGGAGTAAGATTATGAAATAAGTTTGTTTGAGACCTGTATAAAGTTAATGTACCTCAATATACTTGAAACACATAATATAACAATCAACAGAAAACTCAAATGTAAGGAGTAAGAGTATGAAATAAGTTTGTTTGAGACCTGTAAAAAGTTAATGTACCTCAATATACTTGAAACACATAATGTAACAATCAACAGAAAACTCAAATGTAAGGAGTAAGAGTATGAAATAAGTTTGTTTGAGACCTGTAAAAAGTTAATGTACCTCAATATACTTGAAACACATAGTGTAACAATCAACAGAAAACTCAAATGTAAGGAGTAAGAGTATGAAATAAGTTTGTTTCAGACCTGTATAAAGTTAATGTACCTCAATATACTTGAAACACATAGTGTAACAATCAACAGAAAACTCAAATGTAAGGAGTAAGATTATGAAATGTTTGTTTGAGACCTGTATAAAGTTAATGTACCTCAATATACTTGAAACACATAGTGTAACAATCAACAGAAAACTCAAATGTAAGGAGTAAGAGTATGAAATAAGTTTGTTTGAGACCTGTAAAAAGTTAATGTACCTCAATATACTTGAAACACATAGTGTAACAATCAACAGAAAACTCAAATGTAAGGAGTAAGAGTATGAAATAAGTTTGCTTCAGACCTGTAGAAAGTTAATGTACCATAATATACTTGAAACACATAATGTAACAATCAACAGAAAACTCAAATGTAAGGAGTAAGAGTATGAAATAAGTTTGTTTGAGACCTGTATAAAGTTAATGTACCTCAATATACTTGAAACACATAGTGTAACAATCAACAGAAAACTCAAATGTAAGGAGTAAGAGTATGAAATAAGTTTGCTTCAGACCCATATAAAGTTAATGTACCTCAATATACTTGAAACACATAATGTAACAATCAACAGAAAACTCAAATGTAAGGAGTAAGAGTATGAAATAAGTTTGTTTGAGACCTGTATAAAGTTAATGTACCTCAATATACTTGAAACACATAGTGTAACAATCAACAGAAAACTCAAATGTAAGGAGTAAGAGTATGAAATAAGTTTGCTTCAGACCTGTATAAAGTTAATGTACCTCAATATACTTGAAACACATAGTGTAACAATCAACAGAAAACTCAAATGTAAGGAGTAAGAGTATTAAATGTTTGTTTGAGACCTGTATAAAGTTAATGTACCTCAATATACTTGAAACACATAATGTAACAATCAACAGAAAACTCAAATGTAAGGAGTAAGAGTATGAAATAAGTTTGTTTGAGACCTGTATAAAGTTAATGTACCTCAATATACTTGAAACACATAATGTAACAATCAACAGAAAACTCAAATGTAAGGAGTAAGAGTATGAAATAAGTTTGTTCGAGATCTGTATAAAGTTAATGTACCTCAATATACTTGAAACACATAATGTAACAATCAACAGAAAACTCAAATGTAAGGAGTAAGAGTATGAAATAAGTTTGTTTGAGACCTGTATAAAGTTAATGTACCTCAATATACTTGAAACACATAATGTAACAATCAACAGAAAACTCAAATGTAAGGAGTAAGAGTATGAAATAAGTTTGTATGAGAGCGGTATAAAGTTAATGTACCTCAATATACTTGAAACACATAATGTAACAAACAACAGAAAACTCAAATGTAAGGAGTAAGAGTATGAAATAAGTTTGTTTGAGACCTGTATAAAGTTAATGTACCTCAATATACTTGAAACACATAATATAACAATCAACAGAAAACTCAAATGTAAGGAGTAAGAGTATGAAATAAGTTTGTTTGAGACCTGTAAAAAGTTAATGTACCTCAATATACTTGAAACACATAGTGTAACAATCAACAGAAAACTCAAATGTAAGGAGTAAGAGTATGAAATAAGTTTGTTTGAGACCTGTATAAAGTTAATGTACCTCAATATACTTGAAACACATAATGTAACAATCAACAGAAAACTCAAATGTAAGGAGTAAGAGTATGAAATAAGTTTGTTTGAGACCTGTATAAAGTTAATGTACCTCAACATACTTGAAACACATAGTGTAACAATCAACAGAAAACTCAAATGTAAGGAGTAAGAGTATGAAATAAGTTTGTTTGAGAGCTGTATAACGTTAATGTACCTCAATATACTTGAAACACATAGTGTAACAATCAACAGAAAACTCAAATGTAAGGAGTAAGAGTATGAAATAAGTTTGTTTGAGACCTGTATAAAGTTAATGTACCTCAATATACTTGTAACACATAGTGTAACAATCAACAGAAAACTCAAATGTAAGGAGTAAGAGTATGAAATAAGTTTGTTTGAGACCTGTATAAAGTTAATGTACCTCAATATACTTGAAACACATAGTGTAACAATCAACAGAAAACTCAAATGTAAGGAGTAAGAGTATGAAATAAGTTTGTTTGAGACCTGTATAAAGTTAATGTACCTCAATATACTTGAAACACATAATGTAACAATCAACAGAAAACTCAAATGTAAGGAGTAAGAGTATGAAATAAGTTTGTTTGAGAGCTATATAAAGTTAATGTACCTCAATATACTTGAAACACATAGTGTAACAATCAACAGAAAACTCAAATGTAAGGAGTAAGAGTATGAAATAAGTTTGTTTGAGACCTGTAAAAAGTTAATGTACCTCAATATACTTGAAACACATAGTGTAACAATCAACAGAAAACTCAAATATAAGGAGTAAGAGTATGAAATATGTTTGTTTGAGAGCTGTATAAAGTTAATGTACCTCAATATACTTGAAACACATAATGTAACAATCAACAGAAAACTCAAATGTAAGGAGTAAGAGTATGAAATAAGTTTGTTTGAGAGCTGTATAAAGTTAATGTACCTCAATATACTTGAAACACATAATGTAACAATCAACAGAAAACTCAAATGTAAGGAGTAAGAGTATGAAATAAGTTTGTTTGAGAGCTGTATAAAGTTAATGCACCTCAATATACTTGAAACACATAATGTAACAAAAGAAAACTCAAATGTAAGGAGTAAGAGTATGAAATAAGTTTGTTTGAGAGCTGTATAAAGTTAATGTACCTCAATATACTTGAAACACATAATGTAACAATCAACAGAAAACTCAAATGTAAGGAGTAAGAGTATGAAATAAGTTTGTTTGAGACCTGTATAAAGTTAATGTACCTCAATATACTTGAAACACATAGTGTAACAATCAACAGAAAACTCAAATGTAAGGAGTAAGAGTATGAAATAAGTTTGTTTGAGACCTGTAAAAAGTTAATGTACCTCAATATACTTGAAACACATAATGTAACAATCAACAGAAAACTCAAATGTAAGGAGTAAGAGTATGAAATAAGTTTGTTTGAGACCTGTAAAAAGTTAATGTACCTCAATATACTTGAAACACATAATGTAACAATCAACAGAAAACTCAAATGTAAGGAGTAAGAGTATGAAATAAGTTTGTTTGAGACCTGTAAAAAGTTAATGTACCTCAATATACTTGAAACACATAATGTAACAATCAACAGAAAACTCAAATGTAAGGAGTAAGAGTATGAAATAAGTTTGTTTGAGACCTGGAAAAAGTTAATGTACCTCAATATACTTGAAACACATAATGTAACAATCAACAGAAAACTCAAATGTAAGGAGTAAGAGTATGAAATAAGTTTGTTTGAGACCTGTA
This sequence comes from Deroplatys truncata, assembly GCA_030765065.1. NCBI lineage: Eukaryota > Metazoa > Arthropoda > Insecta > Mantodea > Mantidae > Deroplatys > Deroplatys truncata. The sequence goes on from CM060986.1 coordinate 233,185,110, forward strand.
AAAAGTTAATGTACCTCAATATACTTGAAACACATAATGTAACAATCAACAGAAAACTCAAATGTAAGGAGTAAGAGTATGAAATAAGTTTGTTTGAGACCTGTAAAAAGTTAATGTACCTCAATATACTTGAAACACATAGTGCAACAATCAACAGAAAACTCAAATGTAAGGAGTAAAAGTATGAAATAAGTTTGTTTCAGACCTGTATAAAGTTAATGTACCTCAATATACTTGAAACACATAATATAACAATCAACAGAAAACTCAAATGTAAGGAGTAAGATTATGAAATAAGTTTGTTTGAGACCTCTATAAAGTTAATGTACCTCAATATACTTGAAACACATAGTGTAACAACAGAAAACTCAAATGTAAGGAGTAAGAGTATGAAATAAGTTTGTTTCAGACCTGTATAAAGTTAATGTACCTCAATATACTTGAAACACATAATATAACAATCAACAGAAAACTCAAATATAAGGAGTAAGAGTATGAAATAAGTTTGTTTGAGACCTGTAAAAAGTTAATGTACCTCAATATACTTGAAACACATAATGTAACAATCAACAGAAAACTCAAATGTAACGAGTAAGAGTATGAAATAAGTTTGAGACCTGTAAAAAGTTAATGTACCTCAATATACTTGAAACACATAGTGTAACAATCAACAGAAAACTCAAATGTAAGGAGTAAGAGTATGAAATAAGTTTGTTTGAGACCTGTAAAAAGTTAATGTACCTCAATATACTTGAAACACATAATGTAACAATCAACAGAAAACTCAAATGTAACGAGTAAGAGTATGAAATAAGTTTGTTTGAGACCTGTAAAAAGTTAATGTACCTCAATATACTTGAAACACATAATGTAACAATCAACAGAAAACTCAAATGTAAGGAGTAAGAGTATGAAAAAAGTTTGTTTGAGACCTGTAAAAAGTTAATGTACCTCAATATACTTGAAACACATAGTGTAACAATCAACAGAAAACTCAAATGTAAGGAGTAAGAGTATGAAATAAGTTTGTTTGAGACCTGTAAAAAGTTAATGTACCTCAATATACTTGAAACACATAATGTAACAATCAACAGAAAACTCAAATGTAAGGAGTAAGAGTATGAAATAAGTTTGTTTCAGACCTGTAAAAAGTTAATGTACCTCAATATACTTGAAACACATAATGTAACAATCAACAAAAAACTCAAATGTAAGGAGTAAGAGTATGAAATAAGTTTGTTTGAGACCTGTAAAAAGTTAATGTACCTCAATATACTTGAAACACATAGTGTAACAATCAACAGAAAACTCAAATGTAAGGAGTAAGAGTATGAAATAAGTTTGTTTGAGACCTGTATAAAGTTAATGTACCTCAATATACTTGAAACACATAGTGTAACAATCAACAGAAAACTCAAATGTAAGGAGTAAGAGTATGAAATAAGTTTGTTTCAGACCTGTATAAAGTTAATGTACCTCAATATACTTGAAACACATAGTGTAACAATCAACAAAAAACTCAAATGTAAGGAGTAAGATTATGAAATAAGTTTGTTTCAGACCTGTATAAAGTTACTGTACCTCAATATACTTGAAACACATAATGTAACAATCAACAAAAAACTCAAATGTAAGGAGTAAGAGTATGAAATAAGTTTGTTTCAGACCTGTATAAAGTTAATGTACCTCAATATACTTGAAACACATAGTGTAACAATCAACAGAAAACTCAAATGTAAGGAGTAAGATTATGAAATAAGTTTGTTTGAAACCTGTATAAAGTTAATGTACCTCAATATACATGAAACACATAATGTAACAATCAACAGAAAACTCAAATGTAAGGAGTAAGAGTATGAAATAAGTTTGTTTGAGACCTGTAAAAAGTGAATGTACCCCAAAATATACTTGAAACACATAGTGTAACAATCAACAGAAAACTCAAATGTAAGGAGTAAGAGTATGAAATAAGTTTGTTTGAGAGCTGTATAAAGTTAATGTACCTCAATATACTTGAAACACATAGTGTAACAATCAACAGAAAACTCAAATGTAAGGAGTAAGAGTATGAAATAAGTTTGTTTCAGACCTGTATAAAGTTAATGTACCTCAATATACTTGAAACACATAGTATAACAATCAACAGAAAACTCAAATGTAAGGAGTAAGAGTATGAAATAAGTTTGTTTGAGACCTGTATAAAGTTAATGTACCTCAATATACTTGAAACACATAATGTAACAATCAACAGAAAACTCAAATGTAAGGAGTAAGAGTATGAAATAAGTTTGTTTGAGAGCTGTATAAAGTTAATGTACCTTAATATACTTGAAACACATAGTGTAACAATCAACAGAAAACTCAAATGTAAGGAGTAAGAGTATGAAATAAGTTTGTTTGAGACCTGTATAAAGTTAATGTACCTCAATATACCTGAAACACATAATGTAACAATCAACAGAAAACTCAAATGTAAGGAGTAAGAGTATGAAATAAGTTTGTTTGAGAGCTGTATAAAGTTAATGTACCTCAATATACTTGAAACACATAGTGTAACAATCAACAGAAAACTCAAATGTAAGGAGTAAGAGTATGAAATAAGTTTGTTTCAGACCTGTATAAAGTTAACGTACCTCAATATACTTGAAACACATAGTGTAACAATCAACAGAAAACTCAAATGTAAGGAGTAAGAGTATGAAATAAGTATGTTTCAGACCTGTATAAAGTTAATGTACCTCAATATACTTGAAACACATAGTGTAATAATCAACAGAAAACTCAAATGTAAGGAGTAAGAGTATGAAATAAGTTTGTTTGAGACCTGTAAAAAGTTAATGTACCTCAATATACTTGAAACACATAGTGTAATAATCAACAGAAAACTCAAATGTAAGGAGTAAGAGTATGAAATAAGTTTGTATGAGACCTGTAAAAAGTTAATGTACCTCAATATACTTGAAACACATAGTGTAACAATCAACAGAAAACTCAAATGTAAGGAGTAAGAGTATGAAATAAGTTTGTTTGAGACCTGTAAAAAGTTAATGTACCTCAATATACTTGAAACACATAGTGTAACAATCAACAGAAAACTCAAATGTAAGGAGTAAGAGTATGAAATAAGTTTGTTTGAGACCTGTAAAAAGTTAATGTACCTCAATATACTTGAAACACAAAATGTAACAATCAACAGAAAACTCAAATGTAAGGAGTAAGAGTATGAAATAAGTTTGTTTGAGACCTGTAAAAAGTTAATGTACCTCAATATACTTGAAACACATAGTGTAACAACAGAAAACTCAAATGTAAGGAGTAAGAGTATGAAATAAGTTTGTTTCAGACCTGTATAAAGTTAATTTACCTCAATATACTTGAAACACATAGTGTAACAACAGAAAACTCAAATGTAAGGAGTAAGAGTATGAAATAAGTTTGTTTCAGACCTGTATAAAGTTAATGTACCTCAATATACTTGAAACACATAATATAACAATCAACAGAAAACTCAAATGTAAGGAGTAAGAGTATGAAATAAGTTTGTTTGAGACCTGTAAAAAGTTAATGTACCTCAATATACTTGAAACACATAGTGTAACAATCAACAGAAAACTCAAATGTAAGGAGTAAGAGTATGAAATAAGTTTGTTTGAGACCTGTATAAAGTTAATGTACCTCAATATACTTGAAACACATAGTGTAACAATCAACAGAAAACTCAAATGTAAGGAGTAAGAGTATGAACTAAGTTTGCTTCAGACCTGTATAAAGTTAATGTACCTCAATATACTTGAAACACATAGTGTAACAATCAACAGAAAACTCAAATGTAAGGAGTAAGAGTATAAATGTTTGTTTGAGACCTGTATAAAGTTAATGTACCTCAATATACTTGAAACACATAATGTAACAATCAACAGAAAACTCAAATGTAAGGAGTAAGAGTATGAAATAAGTTTGTTTCAGACCTGTATAAAGTTAATGTACCTCAATATACTTGAAACACATAATGTAACAATCAACAGAAAACTCAAATGTAAGGAGTAAGAGTATGAAATAAGTTTGTTTGAGACCTGTATAAAGTTAATGTACCTCAATATACTTGAAACACATAATGTAACAATCAAAAGAAAACTCAAATGTAAGGAGTAAGAGTATGAAATAAGTTTGTTTGAGACCTTTATAAAGTTAATGTACCTCAATATACTTCAAACACATAATGTAACAATCAACAGAAAACTCAAATGTAAGGAGTAACAGTATGAAATAAGTTTGTTTGAGAGCTGTATAAAGTTAATGTACCTCAATATACTTGAAACACATAATGTAACAAACAACAGAAAACTCAAATGTAAGGAGTAAGAGTATGAAATAAGTTTGTTTGAGACCTGTATAAAGTTAATGTACCTCAATATACTTGAAACACATAATATAACAATCAACAGAAAACTCAAATGTAAGGAGTAAGAGTATGAAATAAGTTTGTTTGAGACCTGTAAAAAGTTAATGTACCTCAATATACTTGAAACACATAGTGTAACAATCAACAGAAAACTCAAATGTAAGGAGTAAGAGTATGAAATAAGTTTGTTTGAGACCTGTATAAAGTTAATGTACCTCAATATACTTGAAACACATAATATAACAATCAACAGAAAACTCAAATGTAAGGAGTAAGATTATGAAATAAGTTTGTTTGAGACCTGTATAAAGTTAATGTACCTCAATATACTTGAAACACATAATATAACAATCAACAGAAAACTCAAATGTAAGGAGTAAGATTATGAAATAAGTTTGTTTGAGACCTGTATAAAGTTAATGTACCTCAATATACTTGAAACACATAATATAACAATCAACAGAAAACTCAAATGTAAGGAGTAAGAGTATGAAATAAGTTTGTTTGAGACCTGTAAAAAGTTAATGTACCTCAATATACTTGAAACACATAATGTAACAATCAACAGAAAACTCAAATGTAAGGAGTAAGAGTATGAAATAAGTTTGTTTGAGACCTGTAAAAAGTTAATGTACCTCAATATACTTGAAACACATAGTGTAACAATCAACAGAAAACTCAAATGTAAGGAGTAAGAGTATGAAATAAGTTTGTTTCAGACCTGTATAAAGTTAATGTACCTCAATATACTTGAAACACATAGTGTAACAATCAACAGAAAACTCAAATGTAAGGAGTAAGATTATGAAATGTTTGTTTGAGACCTGTATAAAGTTAATGTACCTCAATATACTTGAAACACATAGTGTAACAATCAACAGAAAACTCAAATGTAAGGAGTAAGAGTATGAAATGTTTGTTTGAGACCTGTAAAAAGTTAATGTACCTCAATATACTTGAAACACATAGTGTAACAATCAACAGAAAACTCAAATGTAAGGAGTAAGAGTATGAAATAAGTTTGTTTGAGACCTGTATAAAGTTAATGTACCTCAATATACTTGAAACACATAGTGTAACAACAGAAAACTCAAATGTAAGGAGTAAGAGTATGAAATAAGTTTGTTTCAGACCTGTATAAAGTTAATTTACCTCAATATACTTGAAACACATAGTGTAACAACAGAAAACTCAAATGTAAGGAGTAAGAGTATGAAATAAGTTTGTTTCAGACCTGCATAAAGTTAATGTACCTCAATATACTTGAAACACATAGTGTAACAATCAACAGAAAACTCAAATGTAAGGAGTAAGAGTATGAAATAAGTTTGCTTCAGACCTGTATAAAGTTAATGTACCTCAATATACTTGAAACACATAGTGTAACAATCAACAGAAAACTCAAATGTAAGGAGTAAGAGTATGAAATGTTTGTTTGAGACCTGTATAAAGTTAATGTACCTCAATATACTTGAAACACATAATGTAACAATCAACAGAAAACTCAAATGTAAGGAGTAAGAGTATGAAATAAGTTTGTTTGAGACCTGTATAAAGTTAATGTACCTCAATATACTTGAAACACATAATGTAACAATCAACAGAAAACTCAAATGTAAGGAGTAAGAGTATGAAATAAGTTTGTTTGAGACCTGTATAAAGTTAATGTACCTCAATATACTTGAAACACATAATGTAACAATCAACAGAAAACTCAAATGTAAGGAGTAAGAGTATGAAATAAGTTTGTTCGAGACCTGTATAAAGTTAATGTACCTCAATATACTTGAAACACATAATGTAACAATCAACAGAAAACTCAAATGTAAGGAGTAAGAGTATGAAATAAGTTTGTTTGAGACCTGTATAAAGTTAATGTACCTCAATATACTTGAAACACATAATGTAACAATCAACAGAAAACTCAAATGTAAGGAGTAAGAGTATGAAATAAGTTTGTATGAGAGCGGTATAAAGTTAATGTACCTCAATATAATTGAAACACATAATGTAACAAACAACAGAAAACTCAAATGTAAGGAGTAAGAGTATGAAATAAGTTTGTTTGAGACCTGTATAAAGTTAATGTACCTCAATATACTTGAAACACATAATATAACAATCAACAGAAAACTCAAATGTAAGGAGTAAGAGTATGAAATAAGTTTGTTTGAGACCTGTATAAAGTTAATGTACCTCAATATACTTGAAACACATAGTGTAACAATCAACAGAAAACTCAAATGTAAGGAGTAAGAGTATGAAATAAGTTTGTTTGAGACCTGTATAAAGTTAATGTACCTCAATATACTTGAAACACATAATGTAACAATCAACAGAAAACTCAAATGTAAGGAGTAAGAGTATGAAATAAGTTTGTTTGAGACCTGTATAAAGTTAATGTACCTCAATATACTTGAAACACATAGTGTAACAATCAACAGAAAACTCAAATGTAAGGAGTAAGAGTATCTAATAAGTTTGTTTGAGAGCTGTATAAAGTTAATGTACCTCAATATACTTGAAACACATAGTGTAACAATCAACAGAAAACTCAAATGTAAGGAGTAAGAGTATGAAATAAGTTTGTTTGAGACCTGTATAAAGTTAATGTACCTCAATATACTTGTAACACATAGTGTAACAATCAACAGAAAACTCAAATGTAAGGAGTAAGAGTATGAAATAAGTTTGTTTGAGACCTGTATAAAGTTAATGTACCTCAATATACTTGAAACACATAGTGTAACAATCAACAGAAAACTCAAATGTAAGGAGTAAGAGTATGAAATAAGTTTGTTTGAGAGCTGTATAAAGTTAATGTACCTCAATATACTTGAAACACATAATGTAACAATCAACAGAAAACTCAAATGTAAGGAGTAAGAGTATGAAATAAGTTTGTTTGAGAGCTATATAAAGTTAATGTACCTCAATATACTTGAAACACATAGTGTAACAATCAACAGAAAACTCAAATGTAAGGAGTAAGAGTATGAAATAAGTTTGTTTGAGACCTGTAAAAAGTTAATGTACCTCAATATACTTGAAACACATAATGTAACAATCAACAGAAAACTCAAATGTAAGGAGTAAGAGTATGAAAAAAGTTTGTTTGAGACCTGTAAAAAGTTAATGTACCTCAATATACTTGAAACACATAGTGTAACAATCAACAGAAAACTAAAATGTAAGGAGTAAGAGTATGAAATAAGTTTGTTTGAGACCTGTAAAAAGTTAATGTACCTCAATATACTTGAAACACATAGTGTAACAATCAACAGAAAACTCAAATGTAAGGAGTAAGAGTATGAAATAAGTTTGTTTCAGACCTGTATAAAGTTAATGTACCTCAATATACTTGAAACACATAGTGTAACAATCAACAAAAAACTCAAATGTAAGGAGTAAGATTATGAAATAAGTTTGTTTCAGACCTGTATAAAGTTACTGTACCTCAATATACTTGAAACACATAATGTAACAATCAACAAAAAACTCAAATGTAAGGAGTAAGAGTATGAAATAAGTTTGTTTCAGACCTGTATAAAGTTAATGTACCTCAATATACTTGAAACACATAGTGTAACAATCAACAGAAAACTCAAATGTAAGGAGTAAGATTATGAAATAAGTTTGTTTGAAACCTGTATAAAGTTAATGTACCTCAATATACATGAAACACATAATGTAACAATCAACAGAAAACTCAAATGTAAGGAGTAAGAGTATGAAATAAGTTTGTTTGAGACCTGTAAAAAGTGAATGTACCCCAAAATATACTTGAAACACATAGTATAACAATCAACAGAAAACTCAAATGTAAGGAGTAAGAGTATGAAATAAGTTTGTTTGAGACCTGTATAAAGTTAATGTACCTCAATATACTTGAAACACATAATGTAACAATCAACAGAAAACTCAAATGTAAGGAGTAAGAGTATGAAATAAGTTTGTTTGAGAGCTGTATAAAGTTAATGTACCTTAATATACTTGAAACACATAGTGTAACAATCAACAGAAAACTCAAATGTAAGGAGTAAGAGTATGAAATAAGTTTGTTTGAGACCTGTATAAAGTTAATGTACCTCAATATACCTGAAACACATAATGTAACAATCAACAGAAAACTCAAATGTAAGGAGTAAGAGTATGAAATAAGTTTGTTTGAGAGCTGTATAAAGTTAATGTACCTCAATATACTTGAAACACATAGTGTAACAATCAACAGAAAACTCAAATGTAAGGAGTAAGAGTATGAAATAAGTTTGTTTGAGAGCTGTATAAAGTTAATGTACCTCAATATACTTGAAACACATAGTGTAACAATCAACAGAAAACTCAAATGTAAGGAGTAAGAGTATGAAATAAGTTTGTTTCAGACCTGTATAAAGTTAATGTACCTCAATATACTTGAAACACATAGTATAACAATCAACAGAAAACTCAAATGTAAGGAGTAAGAGTATGAAATAAGTTTGTTTGAGACCTGTATAAAGTTAATGTACCTCAATATACTTGAAACACATAATGTAACAATCAACAGAAAACTCAAATGTAAGGAGTAAGAGTATGAAATAAGTTTGTTTGAGAGCTGTATAAAGTTAATGTACCTTAATATACTTGAAACACATAGTGTAACAATCAACAGAAAACTCAAATGTAAGGAGTAAGAGTATGAAATAAGTTTGTTTGAGACCTGTATAAAGTTAATGTACCTCAATATACCTGAAACACATAATGTAACAATCAACAGAAAACTCAAATGTAAGGAGTAAGAGTATGAAATAAGTTTGTTTGAGAGCTGTATAAAGTTAATGTACCTCAATATACTTGAAACACATAGTGTAACAATCAACAGAAAACTCAAATGTAAGGAGTAAGAGTATGAAATAAGTTTGTTTCAGACCTGTATAAAGTTAACGTACCTCAATATACTTGAAACACATAGTGTAACAATCAACAGAAAACTCAAATGTAAGGAGTAAGAGTATGAAATAAGTATGTTTCAGACCTGTATAAAGTTAATGTACCTCAATATACTTGAAACACATAGTGTAATAATCAACAGAAAACTCAAATGTAAGGAGTAAGAGTATGAAATAAGTTTGTTTGAGACCTGTAAAAAGTTAATGTACCTCAATATACTTGAAACACATAGTGTAATAATCAACAGAAAACTCAAATGTAAGGAGTAAGAGTATGAAATAAGTTTGTATGAGACCTGTAAAAAGTTAATGTACCTCAATATACTTGAAACACATAGTGTAACAATCAACAGAAAACTCAAATGTAAGGAGTAAGAGTATGAAATAAGTTTGTTTGAGACCTGTAAAAAGTTAATGTACCTCAATATACTTGAAACACATAGTGTAACAATCAACAGAAAACTCAAATGTAAGGAGTAAGAGTATGAAATAAGTTTGTTTGAGACCTGTAAAAAGTTAATGTACCTCAATATACTTGAAACACAAAATGTAACAATCAACAGAAAACTCAAATGTAAGGAGTAAGAGTATGAAATAAGTTTGTTTGAGACCTGTAAAAAGTTAATGTACCTCAATATACTTGAAACACATAGTGTAACAACAGAAAACTCAAATGTAAGGAGTAAGAGTATGAAATAAGTTTGTTTCAGACCTGTATAAAGTTAATTTACCTCAATATACTTGAAACACATAGTGTAACAACAGAAAACTCAAATGTAAGGAGTAAGAGTATGAAATAAGTTTGTTTCAGACCTGTATAAAGTTAATGTACCTCAATATACTTGAAACACATAATATAACAATCAACAGAAAACTCAAATGTAAGGAGTAAGAGTATGAAATAAGTTTGTTTGAGACCTGTAAAAAGTTAATGTACCTCAATATACTTGAAACACATAGTGTAACAATCAACAGAAAACTCAAATGTAAGGAGTAAGAGTATGAAATAAGTTTGTTTGAGACCTGTATAAAGTTAATGTACCTCAATATACTTGAAACACATAGTGTAACAATCAACAGAAAACTCAAATGTAAGGAGTAAGAGTATGAACTAAGTTTGCTTCAGACCTGTATAAAGTTAATGTACCTCAATATACTTGAAACACATAGTGTAACAATCAACAGAAAACTCAAATGTAAGGAGTAAGAGTATAAATGTTTGTTTGAGACCTGTATAAAGTTAATGTACCTCAATATACTTGAAACACATAATGTAACAATCAACAGAAAACTCAAATGTAAGGAGTAAGAGTATGAAATAAGTTTGTTTCAGACCTGTATAAAGTTAATGTACCTCAATATACTTGAAACACATAATGTAACAATCAACAGAAAACTCAAATGTAAGGAGTAAGAGTATGAAATAAGTTTGTTTGAGACCTGTATAAAGTTAATGTACCTCAATATACTTGAAACACATAATGTAACAATCAAAAGAAAACTCAAATGTAAGGAGTAAGAGTATGAAATAAGTTTGTTTGAGACCTTTATAAAGTTAATGTACCTCAATATACTTCAAACACATAATGTAACAATCAACAGAAAACTCAAATGTAAGGAGTAACAGTATGAAATAAGTTTGTTTGAGAGCTGTATAAAGTTAATGTACCTCAATATACTTGAAACACATAATGTAACAAACAACAGAAAACTCAAATGTAAGGAGTAAGAGTATGAAATAAGTTTGTTTGAGACCTGTATAAAGTTAATGTACCTCAATATACTTGAAACACATAATATAACAATCAACAGAAAACTCAAATGTAAGGAGTAAGAGTATGAAATAAGTTTGTTTGAGACCTGTAAAAAGTTAATGTACCTCAATATACTTGAAACACATAGTGTAACAATCAACAGAAAACTCAAATGTAAGGAGTAAGAGTATGAAATAAGTTTGTTTGAGACCTGTATAAAGTTAATGTACCTCAATATACTTGAAACACATAATATAACAATCAACAGAAAACTCAAATGTAAGGAGTAAGATTATGAAATAAGTTTGTTTGAGACCTGTATAAAGTTAATGTACCTCAATATACTTGAAACACATAATATAACAATCAACAGAAAACTCAAATGTAAGGAGTAAGATTATGAAATAAGTTTGTTTGAGACCTGTATAAAGTTAATGTACCTCAATATACTTGAAACACATAATATAACAATCAACAGAAAACTCAAATGTAAGGAGTAAGAGTATGAAATAAGTTTGTTTGAGACCTGTAAAAAGTTAATGTACCTCAATATACTTGAAACACATAATGTAACAATCAACAGAAAACTCAAATGTAAGGAGTAAGAGTATGAAATAAGTTTGTTTGAGACCTGTAAAAAGTTAATGTACCTCAATATACTTGAAACACATAGTGTAACAATCAACAGAAAACTCAAATGTAAGGAGTAAGAGTATGAAATAAGTTTGTTTCAGACCTGTATAAAGTTAATGTACCTCAATATACTTGAAACACATAGTGTAACAATCAACAGAAAACTCAAATGTAAGGAGTAAGATTATGAAATGTTTGTTTGAGACCTGTATAAAGTTAATGTACCTCAATATACTTGAAACACATAGTGTAACAATCAACAGAAAACTCAAATGTAAGGAGTAAGAGTATGAAATGTTTGTTTGAGACCTGTAAAAAGTTAATGTACCTCAATATACTTGAAACACATAGTGTAACAATCAACAGAAAACTCAAATGTAAGGAGTAAGAGTATGAAATAAGTTTGTTTGAGACCTGTATAAAGTTAATGTACCTCAATATACTTGAAACACATAGTGTAACAACAGAAAACTCAAATGTAAGGAGTAAGAGTATGAAATAAGTTTGTTTCAGACCTGTATAAAGTTAATTTACCTCAATATACTTGAAACACATAGTGTAACAACAGAAAACTCAAATGTAAGGAGTAAGAGTATGAAATAAGTTTGTTTCAGACCTGCATAAAGTTAATGTACCTCAATATACTTGAAACACATAGTGTAACAATCAACAGAAAACTCAAATGTAAGGAGTAAGAGTATGAAATAAGTTTGCTTCAGACCTGTATAAAGTTAATGTACCTCAATATACTTGAAACACATAGTGTAACAATCAACAGAAAACTCAAATGTAAGGAGTAAGAGTATGAAATGTTTGTTTGAGACCTGTATAAAGTTAATGTACCTCAATATACTTGAAACACATAATGTAACAATCAACAGAAAACTCAAATGTAAGGAGTAAGAGTATGAAATAAGTTTGTTTGAGACCTGTATAAAGTTAATGTACCTCAATATACTTGAAACACATAATGTAACAATCAACAGAAAACTCAAATGTAAGGAGTAAGAGTATGAAATAAGTTTGTTTGAGACCTGTATAAAGTTAATGTACCTCAATATACTTGAAACACATAATGTAACAATCAACAGAAAACTCAAATGTAAGGAGTAAGAGTATGAAATAAGTTTGTTCGAGACCTGTATAAAGTTAATGTACCTCAATATACTTGAAACACATAATGTAACAATCAACAGAAAACTCAAATGTAAGGAGTAAGAGTATGAAATAAGTTTGTTTGAGACCTGTATAAAGTTAATGTACCTCAATATACTTGAAACACATAATGTAACAATCAACAGAAAACTCAAATGTAAGGAGTAAGAGTATGAAATAAGTTTGTATGAGAGCGGTATAAAGTTAATGTACCTCAATATAATTGAAACACATAATGTAACAAACAACAGAAAACTCAAATGTAAGGAGTAAGAGTATGAAATAAGTTTGTTTGAGACCTGTATAAAGTTAATGTACCTCAATATACTTGAAACACATAATATAACAATCAACAGAAAACTCAAATGTAAGGAGTAAGAGTATGAAATAAGTTTGTTTGAGACCTGTATAAAGTTAATGTACCTCAATATACTTGAAACACATAGTGTAACAATCAACAGAAAACTCAAATGTAAGGAGTAAGAGTATGAAATAAGTTTGTTTGAGACCTGTATAAAGTTAATGTACCTCAATATACTTGAAACACATAATGTAACAATCAACAGAAAACTCAAATGTAAGGAGTAAGAGTATGAAATAAGTTTGTTTGAGACCTGTATAAAGTTAATGTACCTCAATATACTTGAAACACATAGTGTAACAATCAACAGAAAACTCAAATGTAAGGAGTAAGAGTATCTAATAAGTTTGTTTGAGAGCTGTATAAAGTTAATGTACCTCAATATACTTGAAACACATAGTGTAACAATCAACAGAAAACTCAAATGTAAGGAGTAAGAGTATGAAATAAGTTTGTTTGAGACCTGTATAAAGTTAATGTACCTCAATATACTTGTAACACATAGTGTAACAATCAACAGAAAACTCAAATGTAAGGAGTAAGAGTATGAAATAAGTTTGTTTGAGACCTGTATAAAGTTAATGTACCTCAATATACTTGAAACACATAGTGTAACAATCAACAGAAAACTCAAATGTAAGGAGTAAGAGTATGAAATAAGTTTGTTTGAGAGCTGTATAAAGTTAATGTACCTCAATATACTTGAAACACATAATGTAACAATCAACAGAAAACTCAAATGTAAGGAGTAAGAGTATGAAATAAGTTTGTTTGAGAGCTATATAAAGTTAATGTACCTCAATATACTTGAAACACATAGTGTAACAATCAACAGAAAACTCAAATGTAAGGAGTAAGAGTATGAAATAAGTTTGTTTGAGACCTGTAAAAAGTTAATGTACCTCAATATACTTGAAACACATAATGTAACAATCAACAGAAAACTCAAATGTAAGGAGTAAGAGTATGAAAAAAGTTTGTTTGAGACCTGTAAAAAGTTAATGTACCTCAATATACTTGAAACACATAGTGTAACAATCAACAGAAAACTCAAATGTAAGGAGTAAGAGTATGAAATAAGTTTGTTTGAGACCTGTAAAAAGTTAATGTACCTCAATATACTTGAAACACATAGTGTAACAATCAACAGAAAACTCAAATGTAAGGAGTAAGAGTATGAAATAAGTTTGTTTCAGACCTGTATAAAGTTAATGTACCTCAATATACTTGAAACACATAGTGTAACAATCAACAAAAAACTCAAATGTAAGGAGTAAGATTATGAAATAAGTTTGTTTCAGACCTGTATAAAGTTACTGTACCTCAATATACTTGAAACACATAATGTAACAATCAACAAAAAACTCAAATGTAAGGAGTAAGAGTATGAAATAAGTTTGTTTCAGACCTGTATAAAGTTAATGTACCTCAATATACTTGAAACACATAGTGTAACAATCAACAGAAAACTCAAATGTAAGGAGTAAGATTATGAAATAAGTTTGTTTGAAACCTGTATAAAGTTAATGTACCTCAATATACATGAAACACATAATGTAACAATCAACAGAAAACTCAAATGTAAGGAGTAAGAGTATGAAATAAGTTTGTTTGAGACCTGTAAAAAGTGAATGTACCCCAAAATATACTTGAAACACATAGTGTAACAATCAACAGAAAACTCAAATGTAAGGAGTAAGAGTATGAAATAAGTTTGTTTGAGAGCTGTATAAAGTTAATGTACCTCAATATACTTGAAACACATAGTGTAACAATCAACAGAAAACTCAAATGTAAGGAGTAAGAGTATGAAATAAGTTTGTTTGAGACCTGTATAAAGTTAATGTACCTCAATATACTTGAAACACATAGTGTAACAATCAACAGAAAACTCAAATGTAAGGAGTAAGAGTATGAAATAAGTTTGTTTCAGACCTCTATAAAGTTAATGTACCTCAATATACTTGAAACACATAGTGTAACAACAGAAAACTCAAATGTAAGGAGTAAGAGTATGAAATAAGTTTGTTTCAGACCTGTATAAAGTTAATGTACCTCAATATACTTGAAACACATAGTGTAACAATCAACAGAAAACTCAAATGTAAGGAGTAAGAGTATGAAATATGTTTGTTTCAGACCTGTATAAATTTAATGTACCTCAATATACTTGAAACACATAGTGTAACAATCAACAGAAAACTCAAATGTAAGCAGTAAGAGTATGAAATAAGTTTGTTTCAGACCTGTATAAAGTTAATGTACCTCAATATACTTGAAACACATAGTATAACAATCAACAGAAAACTCAAATGTAAGGAGTAAGAGTATGAAATAAGTTTGTTTGAGACCTGTATAAAGTTAATGTACCTCAATATACTTGAAACACATAATGTAACAATCAACAGAAAACTCAAATGTAAGGAGTAAGAGTATGAAATAAATTTGTTTGAGAGCTGTATAAAGTTAATGTACCTTAATATACTTGAAACACATAGTGTAACAATCAACAGAAAACTCAAATGTAAGGAGTAAGAGTATGAAATAAGTTTGTTTGAGACCTGTATAAAGTTAATGTACCTCAATATACCTGAAACACATAATGTAACAATCAACAGAAAACTCAAATGTAAGGAGTAAGAGTATGAAATAAGTTTGTTTGAGAGCTGTATAAAGTTAATGTACCTCAATATACTTGAAACACATAGTGTAACAATCAACAGAAAACTCAAATGTAAGGAGTAAGAGTATGAAATAAGTTTGTTTCAGACCTGTATAAAGTTAACGTACCTCAATATACTTGAAACACATAGTGTAACAATCAACAGAAAACTCAAATGTAAGGAGTAAGAGTATGAAATAAGTATGTTTCAGACCTGTATAAAGTTAATGTACCTCAATATACTTGAAACACATAGTGTAATAATCAACAGAAAACTCAAATGTAAGGAGTAAGAGTATGAAATAAGTTTGTTTGAGACCTGTAAAAAGTTAATGTACCTCAATATACTTGAAACACATAGTGTAATAATCAACAGAAAACTCAAATGTAAGGAGTAAGAGTATGAAATAAGTTTGTATGAGACCTGTAAAAAGTTAATGTACCTCAATATACTTGAAACACATAGTGTAACAATCAACAGAAAACTCAAATGTAAGGAGTAAGAGTATGAAATAAGTTTGTTTGAGACCTGTAAAAAGTTAATGTACCTCAATATACTTGAAACACATAGTGTAACAATCAACAGAAAACTCAAATGTAAGGAGTAAGAGTATGAAATAAGTTTGTTTGAGACCTGTAAAAAGTTAATGTACCTCAATATACTTGAAACACAAAATGTAACAATCAACAGAAAACTCAAATGTAAGGAGTAAGAGTATGACATAAGTTTGTTTGAGACCTGTAAAAAGTTAATGTACCTCAATATACTTGAAACACATAGTGTAATAATCAACAGAAAACTCAAATGTAAGGAGTAAGAGTATGAAATAAGTTTGTTTGAGACCTGTAAAAAGTTAATGTACCTCAATATACTTGAAACACATAATGTAACAATCAACAGAAAACTCAAATGTAAGGAGTAAGAGTATGAAATAAGTTTGTTTGAGACCTGTAAAAAGTTAATGTACCTCAATATACTTGAAACACATAATGTAACAATCAACAGAAAACTCAAATGTAAGGAGTAAGGGTATGAAATAAGTTTGTTTGAGACCTGTATAAAGTTAATGTACCTCAATATACTTGAAACACATAGTGTAACAATCAACAGAAAACTCAAATGTAAGGAGTAAGAGTATGAAATAAGTTTGTTTGAGACCTGTATAAAGTTAATGTACCTCAATATACTTGAAACACATAGTGTAACAACAGAAAACTCAAATGTAAGGAGTAAGAGTATGAAATAAGTTTGTTTCAGACCTGTATAAAGTTAATTTACCTCAATATACTTGAAACACATAGTGTAACAACAGAAAACTCAAATGCAAGGAGTAAGAGTATGAAATAAGTTTGTTTCAGACCTGTATAAAGTTAATGTACCTCAATATACTTGAAACACATAATATAACAATCAACAGAAAACTCAAATGTAAGGAGTAAGAGTATGAAATAAGTTTGTTTGAGACCTGTAAAAAGTTAATGTACCTCAATATACTTGAAACACATAGTGTAACAATCAACAGAAAACTCAAATGTAAGGAGTAAGAGTATGAAATAAGTTTGTTTGAGACCTGTATAAAGTTAATGTACCTCAATATACTTGAAACACATAGTGTAACAATCAACAGAAAACTCAAATGTAAGGAGTAAGAGTATGAACTAAGTTTGCTTCAGACCTGTATAAAGTTAATGTACCTCAATATACTTGAAACACATAGTGTAACAATCAACAGAAAACTCAAATGTAAGGAGTAAGAGTATAAATGTTTGTTTGAGACCTGTATAAAGTTAATGTACCTCAATATACTTGAAACACATAATGTAACAATCAACAGAAAACTCAAATGTAAGGAGTAAGAGTATGAAATAAGTTTGTTTCAGACCTGTATAAAGTTAATGTACCTCAATATACTTGAAACACATAGTGTAACAATCAACAGAAAACTCAAATATAAGGAGTAAGAGTATGAAATAAGTTTGTTTGAGAGCTGTATAAAGTTAATGTACCTCAATATACTTGAAACACATAATGTAACAATCAAAAGAAAACTCAAATGTAAGGAGTAAGAGTATGAAATAAGTTTGTTTGAGACCTTTATAAAGTTAATGTACCTCAATATACTTCAAACACATAATGTAACAATAAACAGAAAACTCAAATGTAAGGAGTAACAGTATGAAATAAGTTTGTTTGAGAGCTGTATAAAGTTAATGTACCTCAATATACTTGAAACACATAATGTAACAAACAACAGAAAACTCAAATGTAAGGAGTAAGAGTATGAAATAAGTTTGTTTGAGACCTGTATAAAGTTAATGTACCTCAATATACTTGAAACACATAATATAACAATCAACAGAAAACTCAAATGTAAGGAGTAAGAGTATGAAATAAGTTTGTTTGAGACCTGTAAAAAGTTAATGTACCTCAATATACTTGAAACACATAGTGTAACAATCAACAGAAAACTCAAATGTAAGGAGTAAGAGTATGAAATAAGTTTGTTTGAGACCTGTATAAAGTTAATGTACCTCAATATACTTGAAACACATAATATAACAATCAACAGAAAACTCAAATGTAAGGAGTAAGATTATGAAATAAGTTTGTTTGAGACCTGTATAAAGTTAATGTACCTCAATATACTTGAAACACATAATATAACAATCAACAGAAAACTCAAATGTAAGGAGTAAGAGTATGAAATAAGTTTGTTTGAGACCTGTAAAAAGTTAATGTACCTCAATATACTTGAAACACATAATGTAACAATCAACAGAAAACTCAAATGTAAGGAGTAAGAGTATGAAAAAAGTTTGTTTGAGACCTGTAAAAAGTTAATGTACCTCAATATACTTGAAACACATAGTGTAACAATCAACAGAAAACTCAAATGTAAGGAGTAAGAGTATGAAATAAGTTTGTTTGAGACCTGTAAAAAGTTAATGTACCTCAATATACTTGAAACACATAGTGTAACAATCAACAGAAAACTCAAATGTAAGGAGTAAGAGTATGAAATAAGTTTGTTTCAGACCTGTATAAAGTTAATGTACCTCAATATACTTGAAACACATAGTGTAACAATCAACAAAAAACTCAAATGTAAGGAGTAAGATTATGAAATAAGTTTGTTTCAGACCTGTATAAAGTTACTGTACCTCAATATACTTGAAACACATAATGTAACAATCAACAAAAAACTCAAATGTAAGGAGTAAGAGTATGAAATAAGTTTGTTTGAGACCTGTATAAAGTTAATGTACCTCAATATACTTGAAACACATAGTGTAACAATCAACAGAAAACTCAAATGTAAGGAGTAAGATTATGAAATAAGTTTGTTTGAAACCTGTATAAAGTTAATGTACCTCAATATACATGAAACACATAATGTAACAATCAACAGAAAACTCAAATGTAAGGAGTAAGAGTATGAAATAAGTTTGTTTGAGACCTGTAAAAAGTGAATGTACCCCAAAATATACTTGAAACACATAGTGTAACAATCAACAGAAAACTCAAATGTAAGGAGTAAGAGTATGAAATAAGTTTGTTTGAGAGCTGTATAAAGTTAATGTACCTCAATATACTTGAAACACATAGTGTAACAATCAACAGAAAACTCAAATGTAAGGAGTAAGAGTATGAAATAAGTTTGTTTGAGACCTGTATAAAGTTAATGTACCTCAATATACTTGAAACACATAGTGTAACAATCAACAGAAAACTCAAATGTAAGGAGTAAGAGTATGAAATAAGTTTGTTTCAGACCTCTATAAAGTTAATGTACCTCAATATACTTGAAACACATAGTGTAACAACAGAAAACTCAAATGTAAGGAGTAAGAGTATGAAATAAGTTTGTTTCAGACCTGTATAAAGTTAATGTACCTCAATATACTTGAAACACATAGTGTAACAATCAACAGAAAACTCAAATGTAAGGAGTAAGAGTATGAAATATGTTTGTTTCAGACCTGTATAAATTTAATGTACCTCAATATACTTGAAACACATAGTGTAACAATCAACAGAAAACTCAAATGTAAGCAGTAAGAGTATGAAATAAGTTTGTTTCAGACCTGTATAAAGTTAATGTACCTCAATATACTTGAAACACATAGTATAACAATCAACAGAAAACTCAAATGTAAGGAGTAAGAGTATGAAATAAGTTTGTTTGAGACCTGTATAAAGTTAATGTACCTCAATATACTTGAAACACATAATGTAACAATCAACAGAAAACTCAAATGTAAGGAGTAAGAGTATGAAATAAGTTTGTTTGAGAGCTGTATAAAGTTAATGTACCTTAATATACTTGAAACACATAGTGTAACAATCAACAGAAAACTCAAATGTAAGGAGTAAGAGTATGAAATAAGTTTGTTTGAGACCTGTATAAAGTTAATGTACCTCAATATACCTGAAACACATAATGTAACAATCAACAGAAAACTCAAATGTAAGGAGTAAGAGTATGAAATAAGTTTGTTTGAGAGCTGTATAAAGTTAATGTACCTCAATATACTTGAAACACATAGTGTAACAATCAACAGAAAACTCAAATGTAAGGAGTAAGAGTATGAAATAAGTTTGTTTCAGACCTGTATAAAGTTAACGTACCTCAATATACTTGAAACACATAGTGTAACAATCAACAGAAAACTCAAATGTAAGGAGTAAGAGTATGAAATAAGTATGTTTCAGACCTGTATAAAGTTAATGTACCTCAATATACTTGAAACACATAGTGTAATAATCAACAGAAAACTCAAATGTAAGGAGTAAGAGTATGAAATAAGTTTGTTTGAGACCTGTAAAAAGTTAATGTACCTCAATATACTTGAAACACATAGTGTAATAATCAACAGAAAACTCAAATGTAAGGAGTAAGAGTATGAAATAAGTTTGTATGAGACCTGTAAAAAGTTAATGTACCTCAATATACTTGAAACACATAGTGTAACAATCAACAGAAAACTCAAATGTAAGGAGTAAGAGTATGAAATAAGTTTGTTTGAGACCTGTAAAAAGTTAATGTACCTCAATATACTTGAAACACATAGTGTAACAATCAACAGAAAACTCAAATGTAAGGAGTAAGAGTATGAAATAAGTTTGTTTGAGACCTGTAAAAAGTTAATGTACCTCAATATACTTGAAACACAAAATGTAACAATCAACAGAAAACTCAAATGTAAGGAGTAAGAGTATGACATAAGTTTGTTTGAGACCTGTAAAAAGTTAATGTACCTCAATATACTTGAAACACATAGTGTAATAATCAACAGAAAACTCAAATGTAAGGAGTAAGAGTATGAAATAAGTTTGTTTGAGACCTGTAAAAAGTTAATGTACCTCAATATACTTGAAACACATAATGTAACAATCAACAGAAAACTCAAATGTAAGGAGTAAGAGTATGAAATAAGTTTGTTTGAGACCTGTAAAAAGTTAATGTACCTCAATATACTTGAAACACATAATGTAACAATCAACAGAAAACTCAAATGTAAGGAGTAAGGGTATGAAATAAGTTTGTTTGAGACCTGTATAAAGTTAATGTACCTCAATATACTTGAAACACATAGTGTAACAATCAACAGAAAACTCAAATGTAAGGAGTAAGAGTATGAAATAAGTTTGTTTGAGACCTGTATAAAGTTAATGTACCTCAATATACTTGAAACACATAGTGTAACAACAGAAAACTCAAATGTAAGGAGTAAGAGTATGAAATAAGTTTGTTTCAGACCTGTATAAAGTTAATTTACCTCAATATACTTGAAACACATAGTGTAACAACAGAAAACTCAAATGCAAGGAGTAAGAGTATGAAATAAGTTTGTTTCAGACCTGTATAAAGTTAATGTACCTCAATATACTTGAAACACATAATATAACAATCAACAGAAAACTCAAATGTAAGGAGTAAGAGTATGAAATAAGTTTGTTTGAGACCTGTAAAAAGTTAATGTACCTCAATATACTTGAAACACATAGTGTAACAATCAACAGAAAACTCAAATGTAAGGAGTAAGAGTATGAAATAAGTTTGTTTGAGACCTGTATAAAGTTAATGTACCTCAATATACTTGAAACACATAGTGTAACAATCAACAGAAAACTCAAATGTAAGGAGTAAGAGTATGAACTAAGTTTGCTTCAGACCTGTATAAAGTTAATGTACCTCAATATACTTGAAACACATAGTGTAACAATCAACAGAAAACTCAAATGTAAGGAGTAAGAGTATAAATGTTTGTTTGAGACCTGTATAAAGTTAATGTACCTCAATATACTTGAAACACATAATGTAACAATCAACAGAAAACTCAAATGTAAGGAGTAAGAGTATGAAATAAGTTTGTTTCAGACCTGTATAAAGTTAATGTACCTCAATATACTTGAAACACATAGTGTAACAATCAACAGAAAACTCAAATATAAGGAGTAAGAGTATGAAATAAGTTTGTTTGAGAGCTGTATAAAGTTAATGTACCTCAATATACTTGAAACACATAATGTAACAATCAAAAGAAAACTCAAATGTAAGGAGTAAGAGTATGAAATAAGTTTGTTTGAGACCTTTATAAAGTTAATGTACCTCAATATACTTCAAACACATAATGTAACAATAAACAGAAAACTCAAATGTAAGGAGTAACAGTATGAAATAAGTTTGTTTGAGAGCTGTATAAAGTTAATGTACCTCAATATACTTGAAACACATAATGTAACAAACAACAGAAAACTCAAATGTAAGGAGTAAGAGTATGAAATAAGTTTGTTTGAGACCTGTATAAAGTTAATGTACCTCAATATACTTGAAACACATAATATAACAATCAACAGAAAACTCAAATGTAAGGAGTAAGAGTATGAAATAAGTTTGTTTGAGACCTGTAAAAAGTTAATGTACCTCAATATACTTGAAACACATAGTGTAACAATCAACAGAAAACTCAAATGTAAGGAGTAAGAGTATGAAATAAGTTTGTTTGAGACCTGTATAAAGTTAATGTACCTCAATATACTTGAAACACATAATATAACAATCAACAGAAAACTCAAATGTAAGGAGTAAGATTATGAAATAAGTTTGTTTGAGACCTGTATAAAGTTAATGTACCTCAATATACTTGAAACACATAATATAACAATCAACAGAAAACTCAAATGTAAGGAGTAAGATTATGAAATAAGTTTGTTTGAGACCTGTATAAAGTTAATGTACCTCAATATACTTGAAACACATAATATAACAATCAACAGAAAACTCAAATGTAAGGAGTAAGAGTATGAAATAAGTTTGTTTGAGACCTGTAAAAAGTTAATGTACCTCAATATACTTGAAACACATAATGTAACAATCAACAGAAAACTCAAATGTAAGGAGTAAGAGTATGAAATAAGTTTGTTTGAGACCTGTAAAAAGTTAATGTACCTCAATATACTTGAAACACATAGTGTAACAATCAACAGAAAACTCAAATGTAAGGAGTAAGAGTATGAAATAAGTTTGTTTCAGACCTGTATAAAGTTAATGTACCTCAATATACTTGAAACACATAGTGTAACAATCAACAGAAAACTCAAATGTAAGGAGTAAGATTATGAAATGTTTGTTTGAGACCTGTATAAAGTTAATGTACCTCAATATACTTGAAACACATAGTGTAACAATCAACAGAAAACTCAAATGTAAGGAGTAAGAGTATGAAATGTTTGTTTGAGACCTGTAAAAAGTTAATGTACCTCAATATACTTGAAACACATAGTGTAACAATCAACAGAAAACTCAAATGTAAGGAGTAAGAGTATGAAATAAGTTTGTTTGAGACCTGTATAAAGTTTATGTACCTCAATATACTTGAAACACATAGTGTAACAACAGAAAACTCAAATGTAAGGAGTAAGAGTATGAAATAAGTTTGTTTCAGACCTGTATAAAGTTAATTTACCTCAATATACTTGAAACACATAGTGTAACAACAGAAAACTCAAATGTAAGGAGTAAGAGTATGAAATAAGTTTGTTTCAGACCTGCATAAAGTTAATGTACCTCAATATACTTGAAACACATAGTGTAACAATCAACAGAAAACTCAAATGTAAGGAGTAAGAGTATGAAATAAGTTTGCTTCAGACCTGTATAAAGTTAATGTACCTCAATATACTTGAAACACATAGTGTAACAATCAACAGAAAACTCAAATGTAAGGAGTAAGAGTATGAAATGTTTGTTTGAGACCTGTATAAAGTTAATGTACCTCAATATACTTGAAACACATAATGTAACAATCAACAGAAAACTCAAATGTAAGGAGTAAGAGTATGAAATAAGTTTGTTTGAGACCTGTATAAAGTTAATGTACCTCAATATACTTGAAACACATAATGTAACAATCAACAGAAAACTCAAATGTAAGGAGTAAGAGTATGAAATAAGTTTGTTTGAGACCTGTATAAAGTTAATGTACCTCAATATACTTGAAACACATAATGTAACAATCAACAGAAAACTCAAATGTAAGGAGTAAGAGTATGAAATAAGTTTGTTCGAGACCTGTATAAAGTTAATGTACCTCAATATACTTGAAACACATAATGTAACAATCAACAGAAAACTCAAATGTAAGGAGTAAGAGTATGAAATAAGTTTGTTTGAGACCTGTATAAAGTTAATGTACCTCAATATACTTGAACACATAATGTAACAATCAACAGAAAACTCAAATGTAAGGAGTAAGAGTATGAAATAAGTTTGTATGAGAGCGGTATAAAGTTAATGTACCTCAATATAATTGAAACACATAATGTAACAAACAACAGAAAACTCAAATGTAAGGAGTAAGAGTATGAAATAAGTTTGTTTGAGACCTGTATAAAGTTAATGTACCTCAATATACTTGAAACACATAATATAACAATCAACAGAAAACTCAAATGTAAGGAGTAAGAGTATGAAATAAGTTTGTTTGAGACCTGTATAAAGTTAATGTACCTCAATATACTTGAAACACATAGTGTAACAATCAACAGAAAACTCAAATGTAAGGAGTAAGAGTATGAAATAAGTTTGTTTGAGACCTGTATAAAGTTAATGTACCTCAATATACTTGAAACACATAGTGTAACAATCAACAGAAAACTCAAATGTAAGGAGTAAGAGTATCTAATAAGTTTGTTTGAGAGCTGTATAAAGTTAATGTACCTCAATATACTTGAAACACATAGTGTAACAATCAACAGAAAACTCAAATGTAAGGAGTAAGAGTATGAAATAAGTTTGTTTGAGACCTGTATAAAGTTAATGTACCTCAATATACTTGTAACACATAGTGTAACAATCAACAGAAAACTCAAATGTAAGGAGTAAGAGTATGAAATAAGTTTGTTTGAGACCTGTATAAAGTTAATGTACCTCAATATACTTGAAACACATAGTGTAACAATCAACAGAAAACTCAAATGTAAGGAGTAAGAGTATGAAATAAGTTTGTTTGAGAGCTGTATAAAGTTAATGTACCTCAATATACTTGAAACACATAATGTAACAATCAACAGAAAACTCAAATGTAAGGAGTAAGAGTATGAAATAAGTTTGTTTGAGAGCTATATAAAGTTAATGTACCTCAATATACTTGAAACACATAGTGTAACAATCAACAGAAAACTCAAATGTAAGGAGTAAGAGTATGAAATAAGTTTGTTTGAGAGCTGTATAAAGTTAATGTACCTCAATATACTTGAAACACATAATGTAACAATCAACAGAAAACTCAAATGTAAGGAGTAAGAGTATGAAATAAGTTTGTTTGAGAGCTGTATAAAGTTAATGTACCTCAATATACTTGAAACACATAATGTAACAATCAACAGAAAACTCAAATGTAAGGAGTAAGAGTATGAAATAAGTTTGTTTGAGAGCTGTATAAAGTTAATGTACCTCAATATACTTGAAACACATAATGTAACAACAGAAAACTCAAATGTAAGGAGTAAGAGTATGAAATAAGTTTGTTTGAGAGCTGTATAAAGTTAATGTACCTCAATATACTTGAAACACATAATGTAACAATCAACAGAAAACTCAAATGTAAGGAGTAAGAGTATGAAATAAGTTTGTTTGAGACCTGTATAAAGTTAATGTACCTCAATATACTTGAAACACATAGTGTAACAACAGAAAACTCAAATGTAAGGAGTAAGAGTATGAAATAAGTTTGTTTGAGGCCTGTATAAAGTGAATGTACCTCAATATACTTGAAACACATAATGTAACAATCAACAGAAAACTTAAATGTAAGGAGTAAGAGTATGAAATAAGTTTGTTTGAGACCTGTATAAAGTTAATGTACCTCAATATACTTGAAACACATAGTGTAACAATCAACAGAAAACTCAAATGTAAGGAGTAAGAGTATGAAATAAGTTTGTTTGAGACCTGTATAAAGTTAATGTACCTCAATATACTTGAAACACATAGTGTAACAATCAACAGAAAACTCAAATGTAAGGAGTAAGAGTATGAAATAAGTTTGTTTGAGACCTGTAAAAAGTTAATGTACCTCAATATACTTGAAACACATAGTGTAACAATCAACAGAAAACTCAAATGTAAGGAGTAAGAGTATGAAATAAGTTTGTTTGAGACCTGTATAAAGTTAATGTACCTCAATATACTTGAAACTCATAGTGTAACAACAGAAAACTCAAATGTAAGGAGTAAGAGTATGAAATAAGTTTGCTTCAGACCTGTATAAAGTTAATGTACCTCAATATACTTGAAACACATAGTGTAACAATCAACAGAAAACTCAAATGTAAGGAGTAAGATTATGAAATAAGTTTGTTTGAGACCTGTATAAAGTTAATGTACCTCAATATACTTGAAACACATAATGTAACAATCAACAGAAAACTCAAATGTAAGGAGTAAGAGTATGAAATAAGTTTGTTTGAGAGCTGTATAAAGTTAATGTACCTCAATATACTTGAAACACATAGTGTAACAATCAACAGAAAACTCAAATGTAAGGAGTAAGAGTATGAAATAAGTTTGTTTGAGAGCTGTATAAAGTTAATGTACCTTAATATACTTGAAACACATAATGTAACAATCAACAGAAAACTCAAATGTAAGGAGTAAGAGTATGAAATAAGTTTGTTTGTGAGCTATATAAAGTTAATGTACCTCAATATACTTGAAACACATAGTGTAACAATCAACAGAAAACTCAAATGAAAGGAGTAAGAGTATGAAATAAGTTTGTTTGAGACCTGTAAAAAGTTAATGTACCTCAATATACTTGAAACACATAGTGTAACAATCAACAGAAAACTCAAATATAAGGAGTAAGAGTATGAAATAAGTTTGTTTGAGAGCTATATAAAGTTAATGTACCTCAATATACTTGGAACACATAATGGAACAATCAACAGAAAACTCAAATGTAAGGAGTAAGAGTATGAAATAAGTTTGTTTGAGACCTGTAAAAAGTTAATGTACCTCAATATACTTGAAACACATAGTGTAACAATCAACAGAAAACTCAAATATAAGGAGTAAGAGTATGAAATAAGTTTGTTTGAGAGCTGTATAAAGTTAATGTACCTTAATATACTTGAAACACATAATGTAACAATCAACAGAAAACTCAAATGTAAGGAGTAAGAGTATGAAATAAGTTTGTTTGAGAGCTGTATAAAGTTAATGTACCTCAATATACTTGAAACACATAATGTAACAATCAACAGAAAACTCAAATGTAAGGAGTAAGAGTATGAAATAAGTTTGTTTGAGACCTGTAAAAAGTTAATGTACCTCAATATACTTGAAACACATAGTGTAACAATCAACAGAAAACTCAAATGTAAGGAGTAAGAGTATGAAATAAGTTTGTTTGAGACCTGTAAAAAGTTAATGTACCTCAATATACTTGAAACACATAGTGTATCAATCAACAGAAAACTCAAATGTAAGGAGTAAGAGTATGAAATAAGTTTGTTTGAGACCTGTAAAAAGTTAATGTACCTCAATATACTTGAAACTCATAGTGTAACAACAGAAAACTCAAATGTAAGGAGTAAGAGTATGAAATAAGTTTGTTTGAGACCTGTAAAAAGTTAATGTACCTCAATATACTTGAAACACAGAGTGTATCAATCAACAGAAAACTCAAATGTAAGGAGTAAGAGTATGAAATAAGTTTGTTTGAGACCTGTATAAAGTTAATGTACCTCAATATACTTGAAACACATAATGTAACAATCAACAGAAAACTCAAATGTAAGGAGTAAGAGTATGTAATAAGTTTGTTTGAGAGCTGTATAAAGTTAATGTACCTCAATATACTTGAAACATATAGTGTAACAATCAACAGAAAACTCAAATGTAAGGAGTAAGAGTATGAAATAAGTTTGTTTGAGACCTGTAAAAAGTTAATGTACCTCAATATACTTGAAACACATAGTGTATCAATCAACAGAAAACTCAAATGTAAGGAGTAAGAGTATGAAATAAGTTTGTTTGAGACCTGTATAAAGTTAATGTACCTCAATATACTTGAAACACATAATGTAACAATCAACAGAAAACTCAAATGTAAGGAGTAAGAGTATGAAATAAGTTTGTTTGAGAGCTGTATAAAGTTAATGTACCTTAATATACTTGAAACACATAGTGTAACAATCAACAGAAAACTCAAATGTAAGGAGTAAGAGTATGAAATAAGTTTGTTTGAGACCTGTAAAAAGTTAATGTACCTCAATATACTTGAAACACATAGTGTAACAATCAACAGAAAACTCAAATGTAAGGAGTAAGAGTATGAAATAAGTTTGTTTGAGACCTGTATAAGGTTAATGTACCTCAATATACTTGAAACACATAGTGTAACAACAGAAAACTCAAATGTAAGGAGTAAGAGTATGAAATAAGTTTGTTTCAGACCTGTATAAAGTTAATGTACCTCAATATACTTGAAACACATAGTGTAACAATCAACAGAAAACTCAAATCTAAGGAGTAAGAGTATGAAATAAGTTTGCTTCAGACCTGTATAAAGTTAATGTACCTCAATATACTTGAAACACATAGTGTAACAATCAACAGAAAACTCAAATGTAAGGAGTAAGAGTATGAAATGTTTGTTTGAGACCTGTATAAAGTTAATGTACCTCAATATACTTGAAACACATAATGTAACAATCTACAGAAAACTCAAATGTAAGGAGTAAGAGTATGAAATAAGTTTGTTTGAGACCTGTATAAAGTTAATGTACCTCAATATACTTGAAACACATAATGTAACAATCAACAGAAAACTCAAATGTAAGGAGTAAGAGTATGAAATAAGTTTGTTTGAGACCTGTATAAAGTTAATGTACCTCAATATACTTGAAACACATAATGTAACAATCAACAGAAAACTCAAATGTAAGGAGTAAGAGTATGAAATAAGTTTGTTTGAGACCTGTATAAAGTTAATGTACCTCAATATACTTGAAACACATAATGTAACAAACAACAGAAAACTCAAATGTAAGGAGTAAGAGTATGAAATAAGTTTGTTTGAGACCTGTATAAAGTTAATGTACCTCAATATACTTGAAACACATAATATAACAATCAACAGAAAACTCAAATGTAAGGAGTAAGAGTATGAAATAAGTTTGTTTGAGACCTGTAAAAAGTTAATGTACCTCAATATACTTGAAACACATAGTGTAACAATCAACAGAAAACTCAAATGTAAGGAGTAAGAGTATGAAATAAGTTTGTTTGAGACCTGTATAAAGTTAATGTACCTCAATATACTTGAAACACATAATGTAACAATCAACAGAAAACTCAAATGTAAGGAGTAAGAGTATGAAAAAAGTTTGTTTGAGACCTGTATAAAGTTAATGTACCTCAATATACTTGAAACACATAGTGTAACAATCAACAGAAAACTCAAATGTAAGGAGTAAGAGTATGAAATAAGTTTGTTTGAGAGCTGTATAAAGTTAATGTACCTCAATATACTTGAAACACATAGTGTAACAATCAACAGAAAACTCAAATGTAAGGAGTAAGAGTATGAAATAAGTTTGTTTGAGACCTGTATAAAGTTAATGTACCTCAATATACTTGAAACACATAGTGTAACAATCAACAGAAAACTCAAATGTAAGGAGTAAGAGTATGAAATAAGTTTGTTTGAGACCTGTATAAAGTTAATGTACCTCAATATACTTGAAACACATAGTGTAACAATCAACAGAAAACTCAAATGTAAGGAGTAAGAGTATGAAATAAGTTTGTTTGAGAGCTGTATAAAGTTAATGTACCTCAATATACTTGAAACACATAATGTAACAATCAACAGAAAACTCAAATGTAAGGAGTAAGAGTATGAAATAAGTTTGTTTGAGAGCTATATAAAGTTAATGTACCTCAATATACTTGAAACACATAGTGTAACAATCAACAGAAAACTCAAATGTAAGGAGTAAGAGTATGAAATAAGTTTGTTTGAGACCTGTAAAAAGTTAATGTACCTCAATATACTTGAAACACATAGTGTAACAACAGAAAACTCAAATGTAAGGAGTAAGAGTATGAAATGTTTGTTTGAGACCTGTATAAAGTTAATGTACCTCAATATACTTGAAACACATAGTGTAACAATCAACAGAAAACTCAAATGTAAGGAGTAAGAGTATGAAATAAGTTTGTTTGAGACCTGTAAAAAGTTAATGTACCTCAATATACTTGAAACACATAGTGTAACAATCAACAGAAAACTCAAATGTAAGGAGTAAGAGTATGAAATAAGTTTGTTTGAGAGCTGTATAAAGTTAATGTACCTCTATATACTTGAAACACATAATGTAACAATCAACAGAAAACTCAAATGTAAGGAGTAAGAGTATGAAATAAGTTTGTTTGAGACCTGTATAAAGTTAATGTACCTCAATATACTTGAAACACACAGTGTAACAACAGAAAACTCAAATGTAAGGAGTAAGAGTATGAAATAAGTTTGTTTGAGACCTGTATAAAGTTAATGTACCTCAATATACTTGAAACACATAATGTAACAATCAACAGAAAACTCAAATGTAAGGAGTAAGAGTATGAAATAAGTTTGTTTGAGACCTGTATAAAGTTAATGTACCTCAATATACTTGAAACACATAGTGTAACAACAGAAAACTCAAATGTAAGGAGTAAGAGTATGAAATGTTTGTTTGAGACCTGTATAAAGTTAATGTACCTCAATATACTTGAAACACATAGTGTAACAATCAACAGAAAACTCAAATGTAAGGAGTAAGAGTATGAAATAAGTTTGTTTGAGACCTGTTAAAAGTTAATGTACCTCAATATACTTGAAACACATAGTGTAACAATCAACAGAAAACTCAAATGTAAGGAGTAAGAGTATGAAATAAGTTTGTTTGAGACCTGTATAAAGTTAATGTACCTCAATATACTTGAAACACATAGTGCAACAACAGAAAACTCAAATGTAAAGAGTAAGAGTATGAAATAAGTTTGCTTCAGACCTGTATAAAGTTAATGTACCTCAATATACTTGAAACACATAGTGTAACAATCAACAGAAAACTCAAATGTAAGGAGTAAAATTATGAAATAAGTTTGTTTGAGACCTGTATAAAGTTAATGTACCTCAATATACTTGAAACACATAATGTAACAATCAACAGAAAACTCAAATGTAAGGAGTAAGAGTATGAAATAAGTTTGTTTGAGAGCTGTATAAAGTTAATGTACCTCAATATACTTGAAACACATAGTGTAACAATCAACATAAAACTCAAATGTAAGGAGTAGGAGTATGAAATAAGTTTGTTTGAGAGCTGTATAAAGTTAATGTACCTCAATATACTTGAAACACATAATGTAACAATCAACAGAAAACTCAAATGTAAGGAGTAAGAGTATGAAATAAGTTTGTTTGAGAGCTATATAAAGTTAATGTACCTCAATATACTTGAAACACATAGTGTAACAATCAACAGAAAACTCAAATGTAAGGAGTAAGAGTATGAAATAAGTTTGTTTGAGACCTGTAAAAAGTTAATGTACCTCAATATACTTGAAACACATAGTGTAACAATCAACAGAAAACTCAAATATAAGGAGTAAGAGTATGAAATAAGTTTGTTTGAGAGCTGTATAAAGTTAATGTACCTCAATATACTTGAAACACATAATGGAACAATCAACAGAAAAGTCAAATGTAAGGAGTAAGAGTATGAAATAAGTTTGTTTGAGAGCTGTATAAAGTTAATGTACCTCAATATACTTGAAACACATAATGTAACAATCAACAGAAAACTCAAATGTAAGGAGTAAGAGTATGAAATAAGTTTGTTTGAGACCAGTAAAAAGTTAATGTACCTCAATATACTTGAAACACATAGTGTAACAATCAACAGAAAACTCAAATGTAAGGAGTAAGAGTATGAAATAAGTTTGTTTGAGACCTGTAAAAAGTTAATGTACCTCAATATACTTGAAACACATAGTGTATCAATCAACAGAAAACTCAAATGTAAGGAGTAAGAGTATGAAATAAGTTTGTTTGAGACCTGTAAAAAGTTAATGTACCTCAATATACTTGAAACACATAATGTAACAATCAACAGAAAACTCAAATGTAAGGAGTAAGAGTATGAAATAACTTTGTTTGAGACCTGTAAAAAGTTAATGTACCTCAATATACTTGAAACACACAGTGTATCAATCAACAGAAAACTCAAATGTAAGGAGTAAGAGTATGAAATAAGTTTGTTTGAGACCTGTATAAAGTTAATGTACCTCAATATACTTGAAACACATAATGTAACAATCAACAGAAAACTCAAATGTAAGGAGTAAGAGTATGAAATAAGTTTGTTTGAGAGCTGTATAAAGTTAATGTACCTCAATATACTTGAAACACATAGTGTAACAATCAACAGAAAACTCAAATGTAAGGAGTAAGAGTATGAAATAAGTTTGTTTGAGACCTGTAAAAAGTTAATGTACCTCAATATACTTGAAACACATAGTGTATCAATCAACAGAAAACTCAAATGTAAGGAGTAAGAGTATGAAATAAGTTTGTTTGAGACCTGTATAAAGTTAATGTACCTCAATATACTTGAAACACATAATGTAACAATCAACAGAAAACTCAAATGTAAGGAGTAAGAGTATGAAATAAGTTTGTTTGAGAGCTGTATAAAGTTAATGTACCTCAATATACTTGAAACACATAATGTAACAATCAACAGAAAACTCAAATGTAAGGAGTAAGAGTATGAAATACGTTTGTTTGAGAGCTGTATAAAGTTAATGTACCTCAATATACTTGAAACACATAGTGTAACAATAAACAGAAAACTCAAATATAAGGAGTAAGTGTATGAAATAAGTTTGTTTGAGACCTGTATAAAGTTAATGTACCTCAATATACTTGAAACACATAATATAACAATCAACAGAAAACTCAAATGTAAGGAGTAAGAGTATGAAATAAGTTTGTTTGAGACCTGTATAAAGTTAATGTACCTCAATATACTTGAAACACATAGTGTAACAATAAACAGAAAACTCAAATGTAAGGAGTAAGAGTATGAAATAAGTTTGTTTGAGACCTGTAAAAAGTTAATGTACCTCAATATACTTGAAACACATAGTGTATCAATCAACAGAAAACTCAAATGTAAGGAGTAAGAGTATGAAATAAGTTTGTTTGAGACCTGTAAAAAGTTAATGTACCTCAATATACTTGAAACACATAATGTAACAATCAACAGAAAACTCAAATGTAAGGAGTAAGAGTATGAAATAAGTTTGTTTGAGACCTGTAAAAAGTTAATGTACCTCAATATACTTGAAACACATAATGTAACAATCAACAGAAAACTCAAATGTAAGGAGTAAGAGTATGAAATAAGTTTGTTTGAGAGCTGTATAAAGTTAATGTACCTCAATATACTTGAAACACATAGTGTAACAATCAACAGAAAACTCAAATGTAAGGAGTAAGAATATGAAATAAGTTTGTTTGAGACCTGTAAAAAGTTAATGTACCTCAATATACTTGAAACACATAGTGTATCAATCAACAGAAAACTCAAATGTAAGGAGTAAGAGTATGAAATAAGTTTGTTTGAGAGCTGTATAAAGTTAATGTACCTTAATATACTTGAAACACATAGTGTAACAATCAACAGAAAACTCAAATGTAAGGAGTAAGAGTATGAAATAAGTTTGTTTGAGACCTGTAAAAAGTTAATGTACCTCAATATACTTGAAACACATAGTGTAACAATCAACAGAAAACTCAAATGTAAGGAGTAAGAGTATGAAATAAGTTTGTTTGAGACCTGTAAAAAGTTAATGTACCTCAATATACTTGAAACACATAGTGTAACAATCAACAGAAAACTCAAATGTAAGGAGTAAGAGTATGAAATAAGTTTGTTTGAGACCTGTAAAAAGTTAATGTACCTCAATATACTTCAAACACATAATGCAACAATCAACAGAAAACTCAAATGTAAGGAGTAAGAGTATGAAATAAGTTTGTTTGAGAGCTGTATAAAGTTAATGTACCTCAATATACTTGAAACACATAATATAACAATCAACAGAAAACTCAAATGTAAGGAGTAAGAGTATGAAATAAGTTTGTTTGAGACCTGTAAAAAGTTAATGTACCTCAATATACTTGAAACACATAGTGTAACAATCAACAGAAAACTCAAATGTAAGGAGTAAGAGTATGAAATAAGTTTGTTTGAGACCTGTATAAAGTTAATGTACCTCAATATACTTGAAACACATAATATAACAATCAACAGAAAACTCAAATGTAAGGAGTAAGATTATGAAATAAGTTTGTTTGAGACCTGTATAAAGTTAATGTACCTCAATATACTTGAAACACATAATATAACAATCAACAGAAAACTCAAATGCAAGGAGTAAGATTATGAAATAAGTTTGTTTGAGACCTGTATAAAGTTAATGTACCTCAATATACTTGAAACACATAATATAACAATCAACAGAAAACTCAAATGTAAGGAGTAAGAGTATGAAATAAGTTTGTTTGAGACCTGTAAAAAGTTAATGTACCTCAATATACTTGAAACACATAATGTAACAATCAACAGAAAACTCAAATGTAAGGAGTAAGAGTATGAAATAAGTTTGTTTGAGACCTGTAAAAAGTTAATGTACCTCAATATACTTGAAACACATAGTGTAACAATCAACAGAAAACTCAAATGTAAGGAGTAAGAGTATGAAATAAGTTTGTTTCAGACCCGTATAAAGTTAATGTACCTCAATATACTTGAAACACATAGTGTAACAATCAACAGAAAAATCAAATGTAAGGAGTAAGATTATGAAATGTTTGTTTGAGACCTGTATAAAGTTAATGTACCTCAATATACTTGAAACACATAGTGTAACAATCAACAGAAAACTCAAATGTAAGGAGTAAGAGTATGAAATGTTTGTTTGAGACCTGTAAAAAGTTAATGTACCTCAATATACTTGAAACACATAGTGTAACAATCAACAGAAAACTCAAATGTAAGGAGTAAGAGTATGAAATAAGTTTGTTTGAGACCTGTATAAAGTTAATGTACCTCAATATACTTGAAACACATAGTGTAACAACAGAAAACTCAAATGTAAGGAGTAAGAGTATGAAATAAGTTTGTTTCAGACCTGTATAAAGTTAATTTACCTCAATATACTTGAAACACATAATGTAACAACAGAAAACTCAAATGTAAGGAGTAAGAGTATGAAATAAGTTTGTTTCAGACCTGTATAAAATTAATGTACCTCAATATACTTGAAACACATAATGTAACAATCAACAGAAAACTCAAATGTAAGGAGTAAGAGTATGAAATAAGTTTGTTTGAGACCTGTATAAAGTTAATGTACCTCAATATACTTGAAACACATAGTGTAACAATCAACAGAAAACTCAAATGTAAGGAGTAAGAGTATGAAATAAGTTTGCTTCAGACCTGTATAAAGTTAATGTACCTCAATATACTTGAAACACATAGTGTAACAATCAACAGAAAACTCAAATGTAAGGAGTAAGAGTATGAAATGTTTGTTTGAGACCTGTATAAAGTTAATGTACCTCAATATACTTGAAACACATAATGTAACAATCAACAGAAAACTCAAATGTAAGGAGTAAGAGTATGAAATAAGTTTGTTTGAGACCTGTATAAAGTTAATGTACCTCAATATACTTGAAACACATAATGTAACAATCAACAGAAAACTCAAATGTAAGGAGTAAGAGTATGAAATAAGTTTGTTTGAGACCTGTATAAAGTTAATGTACCTCAATATACTTGAAACACATAATGTAACAATCAACAGAAAACTCAAATGTAAGGAGTAAGAGTATGAAATAAGTTTGTTTGAGACCTGTATAAAGTTAATGTACCTCAATATACTTGAAACACATAATGTAACAATCAACAGAAAACTCAAATGTAAGGAGTAAGAGTATGAAATAAGTTTGTTTGAGAGCTGTATAAAGTTAATGTACCTCAATATACTTGAAACACATAATGTAACAAACAACAGAAAACTCAAATGTAAGGAGTAAGAGTATGAAATAAGTTTGTTTGAGACCTGTATAAAGTTAATGTACCTCAATATACTTGAAACACATAATATAACAATCAACAGAAAACTCAAATGTAAGGAGTAAGAGTATGAAATAAGTTTGTTTGAGACCTGTAAAAAGTTAATGTACCTCAATATACTTGAAACACATAGTGTAACAATCAACAGAAAACTCAAATGTAAGGAGTAAGAGTATGAAATAAGTTTGAGACCTGTATAAAGTTAATGTACCTCAATATACTTGAAACACATAATGTAACAATCAACAGAAAACTCAAATGTAAGGAGTAAGAGTATGAAATAAGTTTGTTTGAGACCTGTATAAAGTTAATGAACCTCAATATACTTGAAACACATAGTGTAACAACAGAAAACTCAAATGTAAGGAGTAAGAGTATGAAATAAGTTTGTTTGAGAGCTGTATAAAGTTAATGTACCTCAATATACTTGAAACACATAGTGTAACAATCAACAGAAAACTCAAATGTAAGGAGTAAGAGTATGAAATAAGTTTGTTTGAGAGCTGTATAAAGTTAATGTACCTCAATATACTTGAAACATATAGTGTAACAATCAACAGAAAACTCAAAGGTAAGGAGTAAGAGTATGAAATAAGTTTGTTTGAGACCTGTATAAAGTTAATGTACCTCAATATACTTGAAACACATAATATAACAATCAACAGAAAACTCAAATGTAAGGAGTAAGATTATGAAATAAGTTTGTTTGAGACCTGTATAAAGTTAATGTACCTCAATATACTTGAAACACATAATATAACAATCAACAGAAAACTCAAATGTAAGGAGTAAGATTATGAAATAAGTTTGTTTGAGACCTGTATAAAGTTAATTTACCTCAATATACTTGAAACACATAATATAACAATCAACAGAAAACTCAAATGTAAGGAGTAAGAGTATGAAATAAGTTTGTTTGAGACCTGTAAAAAGTTAATGTACCTCAATATACTTGAAACACATAATGTAACAATCAACAGAAAACTCAAATGTAAGGAGTAAGAGTATGAAATAAGTTTGTTTGAGACCTGTAAAAAGTTAATGTACCTCAATATACTTGAAACACATAGTGTAACAATCAACAGAAAACTCAAATGTAAGGAGTAAGAGTATGAAATAAGTTTGTTTCAGACCTGTATAAAGTTAATGTACCTCAATATACTTGAAACACATAGTGTAACAATCAACAGAAAACTCAAATGTAAGGAGTAAGATTATGAAATGTTTGTTTGAGACCTGTATAAAGTTAATGTACCTCAATATACTTGAAACACATAGTGTAACAATCAACAGAAAACTCAAATGTAAGGAGTAAGAGTATGAAATAAGTTTGTTTGAGACCTGTAAAAAGTTAATGTACCTCAATATACTTGAAACACATAGTGTAACAATCAACAGAAAACTCAAATGTAAGGAGTAAGAGTATGAAATAAGTTTGTTTGAGACCTGTATAAAGTTAATGTACCTCAATATACTTGAAACACATAGTGTAACAACAGAAAACTCAAATGTAAGGAGTAAGAGTATGAAATAAGTTTGTTTCAGACCTGTATAAAATTAATGTACCTCAATATACTTGAAACACATAATATAACAATCAACAGAAAACTCAAATGTAAGGAGTAAGAGTATGAAATAAGTTTGTTTGAGACCTGTAAAAAGTTAATGTACCTCAATATACTTGAAACACATAGTGTAACAATCAACAGAAAACTCAAATGTAAGGAGTAAGAGTATGAAATAAGTTTGCTTCAGACCTGTAGAAAGTTAATGTACCTCAATATACTTGAAACACATAATGTAACAATCAACAGAAAACTCAAATGTAAGGAGTAAGAGTATGAAATAAGTTTGTTTGAGACCTGTATAAAGTTAATGTACCTCAATATACTTGAAACACATAGTGTA
Organism: Deroplatys truncata; assembly: GCA_030765065.1. NCBI lineage: Eukaryota > Metazoa > Arthropoda > Insecta > Mantodea > Mantidae > Deroplatys > Deroplatys truncata. Next base: position 233,223,626 of record CM060986.1, read on the forward strand.
ACAATCAACAGAAAACTCAAATGTAAGGAGTAAGAGTATGAAATAAGTTTGCTTCAGACCTGTATAAAGTTAATGTACCTCAATATACTTGAAACACATAATGTAACAATCAACAGAAAACTCAAATGTAAGGAGTAAGAGTATGAAATAAGTTTGTTTGAGACCTGTATAAAGTTAATGTACCTCAATATACTTGAAACACATAGTGTAACAATCAACAGAAAACTCAAATGTAAGGAGTAAGAGTATGAAATAAGTTTGCTTCAGACCTGTATAAAGTTAATGTACCTCAATATACTTGAAACACATAGTGTAACAATCAACAGAAAACTCAAATGTAAGGAGTAAGAGTATTAAATGTTTGTTTGAGACCTGTATAAAGTTAATGTACCTCAATATACTTGAAACACATAATGTAACAATCAACAGAAAACTCAAATGTAAGGAGTAAGAGTATGAAATAAGTTTGTTGGAGACCTGTATAAAGTTAATGTACCTCAATATACTTGAAACACATAATGTAACAATCAACAGAAAACTGAAATGTAAGGAGTAAGAGTATGAAATAAGTTTGTTCGAGACCTGTATAAAGTTAATGTACCTCAATATACTTGAAACACATAATGTAACAATCAACAGAAAACTCAAATGTAAGGAGTAAGAGTATGAAATAAGTTTGTTTGAGACCTGTATAAAGTTAATGTACCTCAATATACTTGAAACACATAATGTAACAATCAACAGAAAACTCAAATGTAAGGAGTAAGAGTATGAAATAAGTTTGTATGAGAGCGGTATAAAGTTAATGTACCTCAATATACTTGAAACACATAATGTAACAAACAACAGAAAACTCAAATGTAAGGAGTAAGAGTATGAAATAAGTTTGTTTGAGACCTGTATAAAGTTAATGTACCTCAATATACTTGAAACACATAATATAACAATCAACAGAAAACTCAAATGTAAGGAGTAAGAGTATGAAATAAGTTTGTTTGAGACCTGTAAAAAGTTAATGTACCTCAATATACTTGAAACACATAGTGTAACAATCAACAGAAAACTCAAATGTAAGGAGTAAGAGTATGAAATAAGTTTGTTTGAGACCTGTATAAAGTTAATGTACCTCAATATACTTGAAACACATAATGTAACAATCAACAGAAAACTCAAATGTAAGGAGTAAGAGTATGAAATAAGTTTGTTTGAGACCTGTATAAAGTTAATGTACCTCAACATACTTGAAACACATAGTGTAACAATCAACAGAAAACTCAAATGTAAGGAGTAAGAGTATGAAATAAGTTTGTTTGAGAGCTGTATAAAGTTAATGTACCTCAATATACTTGAAGCACATAGTGTAACAATCAACAGAAAACTCAAATGTAAGGAGTAAGAGTATGAAATAAGTTTGTTTGAGACCTGTATAAAGTTAATGTACCTCAATATACTTGAAACACATAGTGTAACAATCAACAGAAAACTCAAATGTAAGGAGTAAGAGTATGAAATAAGTTTGTTTGAGAGCTGTATAAAGTTAATGTACCTCAATATACTTGAAACACATAATGTAACAATCAACAGAAAACTCAAATGTAAGGAGTAAGAGTATGAAATAAGTTTGTTTGAGAGCTATATAAAGTTAATGTACCTCAATATACTTGAAACACATAGTGTAACAATCAACAGAAAACTCAAATGTAAGGAGTAAGAGTATGAAATAAGTTTGTTTGAGACCTGTAAAAAGTTAATGTACCTCAATATACTTGAAACACATAGTGTAACAATCAACAGAAAACTCAAATATAAGGAGTAAGAGTATGAAATATGTTTGTTTGAGAGCTGTATAAAGTTAATGTACCTCAATATACTTGAAACACATAATGTAACAATCAACAGAAAACTCAAATGTAAGGAGTAAGAGTATGAAATAAGTTTGTTTGAGAGCTGTATAAAGTTAATGTACCTCAATATACTTGAAACACATAATGTAACAATCAACAGAAAACTCAAATGTAAGGAGTAAGAGTATGAAATAAGTTTGTTTGAGAGCTGTATAAAGTTAATGTACCTCAATATACTTGAAACACATAATGTAACAAAAGAAAACTCAAATGTAAGGAGTAAGAGTATGAAATAAGTTTGTTTGAGAGCTGTATAAAGTTAATGTACCTCAATGTACTTGAAACACATAATGTAACAATCAACAGAAAACTCAAATGTAAGGAGTAAGAGTATGAAATAAGTTTGTTTGAGACCTGTATAAAGTTAATGTACCTCAATATACTTGAAACACATAGTGTAACAATCAACAGAAAACTCAAATGTAAGGAGTAAGAGTATGAAATAAGTTTGTTTGAGACCTGTAAAAAGTTAATGTACCTCAATATACTTGAAACACATAATGTAACAATCAACAGAAAACTCAATGTAAGGAGTAAGAGTATGAAATAAGTTTGTTTGAGACCTGTATAAAGTTAATGTACCTCAATATACATGAAACACATAATGTAACAATCAACAGAAAACTCAAATGTAAGGAGTAAGAGTATGAAATAAGTTTGTTTGAGACCTGTAAAAAGTGAATGTACCCCAAAATATACTTGAAACACATAGCGTAACAATCAACAGAAAACTCAAATGTAAGGAGTAAGAGAATGAAATAAGTTTGTTTGAGACCTGTATAAAGTTAATGTACCTCAATATACTTGAAACACATAGTGTAACAATCAACAGAAAACTCAAATGTAAGGAGTAAGAGTATGAAATAAGTTTGTTTGAGACCTGTAAAAAGTTAATGTACCTCAATATACTTGAAACACATAATGTAACAATCAACAGAAAACTCAAATGTAAGGAGTAAGAGTATGAAATAAGTTTGTTTCAGACCTGTAAAAAGTTAATGTACCTCAATATACTTGAAACACATAGTGTAACAACAGAAAACTCAAATGTAAGGAGTAAAAGTATGAAATAAGTTTGTTTCAGACCTGTATAAAGTTAATGTACCTCAATATACTTGAAACACATAGTGTAACAATCAACAGAAAACTCAAATGTAAGGAGTAAGAGTATGAAATATGTTTGTTTCAGACCTGTATAAATTTAATGTACCTCAATATACTTGAAACACATAGTGTAACAACAGAAAACTCAAATGTAAGGAGTAAGAGTATGAAATAAGTTTGTTTGAGACCTGTATAAAGTTAATGTACCTCAATATACCTGAAACACATAATGTAACAATCAACAGAAAACTCAAATGTAAGGAGTAAGAGTATGAAATAAGTTTGTTTGAGAGCTGTATAAAGTTAATGTACCTCAATATACTTGAAACACATAGTGTAACAATCAACAGAAAACTCAAATGTAAGGAGTAAGAGTATGAAATAAGTTTGTTTGAGAGCTGTATAAAGTTAATGTACCTTAATATACTTGAAACACATAGTGTAACAATCAACAGAAAACTCAAATGTAAGGAGTAAGAGTATGAAATAAGTTTGTTTGAGACCTGTATAAAGTTAATGTACCTCAATATACCTGAAACACATAATGTAACAATCAACAGAAAACTCAAATGTAAGGAGTAAGAGTATGAAATAAGTTTGTTTGAGAGCTGTATAAAGTTAATGTACCTCAATATACTTGAAACACATAGTGTAACAATCAACAGAAAACTCAAATGTAAGGAGTAAGAGTATGAAATAAGTTTGTTTCAGACCTGTATAAAGTTAACGTACCTCAATATACTTGAAACACATAGTGTAACAATCAACAGAAAACTCAAATGTAAGGAGTAAGAGTATGAAATAAGTATGTTTCAGACCTGTATAAAGTTAATGTACCTCAATATACTTGAAACACATAGTGTAATAATCAACAGAAAACTCAAATGTAAGGAGTAAGAGTATGAAATAAGTTTGTTTGAGACCTGTATAAAGTTAATGTACCTCAATATACTTGAAACACATAATATAACAATCAACAGAAAACTCAAATGTAAGGAGTAAGATTATGAAATAAGTTTGTTTGAGACCTGTATAAAGTTAATGTACCTCAATATACTTGAAACACATAATATAACAATCAACAGAAAACTCAAATGTAAGGAGTAAGATTATGAAATAAGTTTGTTTGAGACCTGTATAAAGTTAATGTACCTCAACATACTTGAAACACATAATATAACAATCAACAGAAAACTCAAATGTTAGGAGTAAGAGTATGAAATAAGTTTGTTTGAGACCTGTAAAAAGTTAATGTACCTCAATATACTTGAAACACATAATGTAACAATCAACAGAAAACTCAAATGTAAGGAGTAAGAGTATGAAATAAGTTTGTTTGAGACCTGTAAAAAGTTAATGTACCTCAATATACTTGAAACACATAGTGTAACAATCAACAGAAAACTCAAATGTAAGGAGTAAGAGTATGAAATAAGTTTGTTTCAGACCTGTATAAAGTTAATGTACCTCAATATACTTGAAACACATAGTGTAACAATCAACAGAAAACTCAAATGTAAGGAGTAAGATTATGAAATGTTTGTTTGAGACCTGTATAAAGTTAATGTACCTCAATATACTTGAAACACATAGTGTAACAATCAACAGAAAACTCAAATGTAAGGAGTAAGAGTATGAAATGTTTGTTTGAGACCTGTAAAAAGTTAATGTACCTCAATATACTTGAAACACATAGTGTAACAATCAACAGAAAACTCAAATGTAAGGAGTAAGAGTATGAAATAAGTTTGTTTGAGACCTGTATAAAGTTAATGTACCTCAATATACTTGAAACACATAGTGTAACAACAGAAAACTCAAATGTAAGGAGTAAGAGTATGAAATAAGTTTGTTTCAGACCTGTATAAAGTTAATTTACCTCAATATACTTGAAACACATAGTGTAACAACAGAAAACTCAAATGTAAGGAGTAAGAGTATGAAATAAGTTTGTTTCAGACCTGTATAAAGTTAATGTACCTCAATATACTTGAAACACATAATGTAACAATCAACAGAAAACTCAAATGTAAGGAGTAAGAGTATGAAATAAGTTTGTTTGAGACCTGTATAAAGTTAATGTACCTCAATATACTTGAAACACATAGTGTAACAATCAACAGAAAACTCAAATGTAAGGAGTAAGAGTATGAAATAAGTTTGCTTCAGACCTGTATAAAGTTAATGTACGTCAATATACTTGAAACACATAGTGTAACAATCAACAGAAAACTCAAATGTAAGGAGTGAGAGTATGAAATGTTTGTTTGAGACCTGTATAAAGTTAATGTACCTCAATATACTTGAAACACATAATGTAACAATCAACAGAAAACTCAAATGTAAGGAGTAAGAGTATGAAATAAGTTTGTTTGAGACCTGTATAAAGTTAATGTACCTCAATATACTTGAAACACATAATGTAACAATCAACAGAAAACTCAAATGTAAGGAGTAAGAGTATGAAATAAGTTTGTTTGAGACCTGTATAAAGTTAATGTACCTCAATATACTTGAAACACATAATGTAACAATCAACAGAAAACTCAAATGTAAGGAGTAAGAGTATGAAATAAGTTTGTTTGAGACCTGTATAAAGTTAATGTACCTCAATATACTTGAAACACATAATGTAACAATCAACAGAAAACTCAAATGTAAGGAGTAAGAGTATGAAATAAGTTTGTTTGAGACCTGTATAAAGTTAATGTACCTCAATATACTTGAAACACATAATGTAACAAACAACAGAAAACTCAAATGTAAGGAGTAAGAGTATGAAATAAGTTTGTTTGAGACCTGTATAAAGTTAATGTACCTCAATATACTTGAAACACATAATATAACAATCAACAGAAAACTCAAATGTAAGGAGTAAGAGTATGAAATAAGTTTGTTTGAGACCTGTAAAAAGTTAATGTACCTCAATATACTTGAAACACATAGTGTAACAATCAACAGAAAACTCAAATGTAAGGAGTAAGAGTATGAACTAAGTTTGCTTCAGACCTGTATAAAGTTAATGTACCTCAATATACTTGAAACACATAGTGTAACAATCAACAGAAAACTCAAATGTAAGGAGTAAGAGTATGAAATGTTTGTTTGAGACCTGTATAAAGTTAATGTACCTCAATATACTTGAAACACATAATGTAACAATCAACAGAAAACTCAAATGTAAGGAGTAAGAGTATGAAATAAGTTTGTTTCAGACCTGTATAAAGTTAATGTACCTCAATATACTTGAAACACATAATGTAACAATCAAAAGAAAACTCAAATGTAAGGAGTAAGAGTATGAAATAAGTTTGTTTGAGACCTGTATAAAGTTAATGTACCTCAATATACTTGAAACACATAGTGTAACAATCAACAGAAAACTCAAATGTAAGGAGTAAGAGTATGAAATGTTTGTTTCAGACCTGTATAAAGTTAATGTACCTCAATATACTTGAAACACATAATGTAACAATCAACAGAAAACTCAAATGTAAGGAGTAAGAGTATGAAATAAGTTTGTTTGAGACCTGTATACAGTTAATGTACCTCAATATACTTGAAACACATAATGTAACAATCAACAGAAAACTCAAATGTAAGGAGTAAGAGTATGAAATAAGTTTGTTTGAGACCTGTATAAAGTTAATGTACCTCAATATACTTGAAACACATAATGTAACAATCAAAAGAAAACTCAAATGTAAGGAGTAAGAGTATGAAATAAGTTTGTTTGAGACCTTTATAAAGTTAATGTACCTCAATATACTTCAAACACATAATGTAACAATCAACAGAAAACTCAAATGTAAGGAGTAAGAGTATGAAATAAGTTTGTTTGAGAGCTGTATAAAGTTAATGTACCTCAATATACTTGAAACACATAATATAACAATCAACAGAAAACTCAAATGTAAGGAGTAAGATTATGAAATAAGTTTGTTTGAGACCTGTATAAAGTTAATGTACCTCAATATACTTGAAACACATAATATAACAATCAACAGAAAACTCAAATGTAAGGAGTAAGATTATGAAATAAGTTTGTTTGAGACCTGTATAAAGTTAATGTACCTCAATATACTTGAAACACATAATATAACAATCAACAGAAAACTCAAATGTAAGGAGTAAGAGTATGAAATAAGTTTGTTTGAGACCTGTAAAAAGTTAATGTACCTCAATATACTTGAAACACATAATGTAACAATCAACAGAAAACTCAAATGTAAGGAGTAAGAGTATGAAATAAGTTTGTTTGAGACCTGTAAAAAGTTAATGTACCTCAATATACTTGAAACACATAGTGTAACAATCAACAGAAAACTCAAATGTAAGGAGTAAGAGTATGAAATAAGTTTGTTTCAGACCTGTATAAAGTTAATGTACCTCAATATACTTGAAACACATAGTGTAACAATCAACAGAAAACTCAAATGTAAGGAGTAAGATTATGAAATGTTTGTTTGAGACCTGTATAAAGTTAATGTACCTCAAAATACTTGAAACACATAGTGTAACAATCAACAGAAAACTCAAATGTAAGGAGTAAGAGTATGAAATGTTTGTTTGAGACCTGTAAAAAGTTAATGTACCTCAATATACTTGAAACACATAGTGTAACAATCAACAGAAAACTCAAATGTAAGGAGTAAGAGTATGAAATAAGTTTGTTTGAGACCTGTATAAAGTTAATGTACCTCAATATACTTGAAACACATAATGTAACAATCAACAGAAAACTCAATGTAAGGAGTAAGAGTATGAAATAAGTTTGTTTGAGACCTGTATAAAGTTAATGTACCTCAATATACATGAAACACATAATGTAACAATCAACAGAAAACTCAAATGTAAGGAGTAAGAGTATGAAATAAGTTTGTTTGAGACCTGTAAAAAGTGAATGTACCCCAAAATATACTTGAAACACATAGCGTAACAATCAACAGAAAACTCAAATGTAAGGAGTAAGAGTATGAAATAAGTTTGTTTGAGACCTGTATAAAGTTAATGTACCTCAATATACTTGAAACACATAGTGTAACAATTAACAGAAAACTCAAATGTAAGGAGTAAGAGTATGAAATAAGTTTGCTTCAGACCTGTATAAAGTTAATGTACCTCAATATACTTGAAACACATAGTGTAACAATCAACAGAAAACTCAAATGTAAGGAGTAAGAGTATGAAATGTTTGTTTGAGACCTGTATAAAGTTAATGTACCTCAATATACTTGAAACACATAATGTAACAATCAACAGAAAACTCAAATGTAAGGAGTAAGAGTATGAAATAAGTTTGTTTGAGACCTGTATAAAGTTAATGTACCTCAATATACTTGAAACACATAATGTAACAATCAACAGAAAACTCAAATGTAAGGAGTAAGAGTATGAAATAAGTTTGTTTGAGACCTGTATAAAGTTAATGTACCTCAATATACTTGAAACACATAATGTAACAATCAACAGAAAACTCAAATGTAAGGAGTAAGAGTATGAAATAAGTTTGTTTGAGACCTGTATAAAGTTAATGTACCTCAATATACTTGAAACACATAATGTAACAATCAACAGAAAACTCAAATGTAAGGAGTAAGAGTATGAAATAAGTTTGTTTGAGAGCTGTATAAAGTTAATGTACCTCAATATACTTGAAACACATAATGTAACAAACAACAGAAAACTCAAATGTAAGGAGTAAGAGTATGAAATAAGTTTGTTTGAGACCTGTAAAAAGTTAATGTACCTCAATATACTTGAAACACATAATGTAACAATCAACAGAAAACTCAAATGTAAGGAGTAAGAGTATGAAATAAGTTTGTTTGAGACCTGTAAAAAGTTAATGTACCTCAATATACTTGAAACACATAGTGTAACAATCAACAGAAAACTCAAATGTAAGGAGTAAGAGTATGAAATAAGTTTGTTTGAGACCTGTATAAAGTTAATGTACCTCAATATACTTGAAACACATAATGTAACAATCAACAGAAAACTCAAATGTAAGGAGTAAGAGTATGAAATAAGTTTGTTTGAGACCTGTATAAAGTTAATGAACCTCTATATACTTGAAACACATAGTGTAACAACAGAAAACTCAAATGTAAGGAGTAAGAGTATGAAATAAGTTTGTTTGAGAGCTGTATAAAGTTAATGTACCTCAATATACTTGAAACACATAGTGTAACAATCAACAGAAAACTCAAATGTAAGGAGTAAGAGTATGAAATAAGTTTGTTTGAGAGCTGTATAAAGTTAATGTACCTTAATATACTTGAAACATATAGTGTAACAATCAACAGAAAACTCAAAGGTAAGGAGTAAGAGTATGAAATAAGTTTGTTTGAGACCTGTATAAAGTTAATGTACCTCAATATACTTGAAACACATAATATAACAATCAACAGAAAACTCAAATGTAAGGAGTAAGATTATGAAATAAGTTTGTTTGAGACCTGTATAAAGTTAATGTACCTCAATATACTTGAAACACATAATATAACAATCAACAGAAAACTCAAATGTAAGGAGTAAGATTATGAAATAAGTTTGTTTGAGACCTGTATAAAGTTAATGTACCTCAATATACTTGAAACACATAATATAACAATCAACAGAAAACTCAAATGTAAGGAGTAAGAGTATGAAATAAGTTTGTTTGAGACCTGTAAAAAGTTAATGTACCTCAATATACTTGAAACACATAATGTAACAATCAACAGAAAACTCAAATGTAAGGAGTAAGAGTATGAAATAAGTTTGTTTGAGACCTGTAAAAAGTTAATGTACCTCAATATACTTGAAACACATAGTGTAACAATCAACAGAAAACTGAAATGTAAGGAGTAAGAGTATGAAATAAGTTTGTTTCAGACCTGTATAAAGTTAATGTACCTCAATATACTTGAAACACATAGTGTAACAATCAACAGAAAACTCAAATGTAAGGAGTAAGATTATGAAATGTTTGTTTGAGACCTGTATAAAGTTAATGTACCTCAATATACTTGAAACACATAGTGTAACAATCAACAGAAAACTCAAATGTAAGGAGTAAGAGTATGAAATAAGTTTGTTTGAGACCTGTAAAAAGTTAATGTACCTCAATATACTTGAAACACATAGTGTAACAATCAACAGAAAACTCAAATGTAAGGAGTAAGAGTATGAAATAAGTTTGTTTGAGACCTGTATAAAGTTAATGTACCTCAATATACTTGAAACACATAGTGTAACAACAGAAAACTCAAATGTAAGGAGTAAGAGTATGAAATAAGTTTGTTTCAGACCTGTATAAAATTAATGTACCTCAATATACTTGAAACACATAATATAACAATCAACAGAAAACTCAAATGTAAGGAGTAAGAGTATGAAATAAGTTTGTTTGAGACCTGTAAAAAGTTAATGTACCTCAATATACTTGAAACACATAGTGTAACAATCAACAGAAAACTCAAATGTAAGAAGTAAGAGTATGAAATAAGTTTGCTTCAGACCTGTAGAAAGTTAATGTACCTCAATATACTTGAAACACATAATGTAACAATCAACAGAAAACTCAAATGTAAGGAGTAAGAGTATGAAATAAGTTTGTTTGAGACCTGTATAAAGTTAATGTACCTCAATATACTTGAAACACATAGTGTAACAATCAACAGAAAACTCAAATGTAAGGAGTAAGAGTATGAAATAAGTTTGCTTCAGACCTGTATAAAGTTAATGTACCTCAATATACTTGAAACACATAATGTAACAATCAACAGAAAACTCAAATGTAAGGAGTAAGAGTATGAAATAAGTTTGTTTGAGACCTGTATAAAGTTAATGTACCTCAATATACTTGAAACACATAGTGTAACAATCAACAGAAAACTCAAATGTAAGGAGTAAGAGTATGAAATAAGTTTGCTTCAGACCTGTATAAAGTTAATGTACCTCAATATACTTGAAACACATAGTGTAACAATCAACAGAAAACTCAAGTGTAAGGAGTAAGAGTATTAAATGTTTGTTTGAGACCTGTATAAAGTTAATGTACCTCAATATACTTGAAACACATAATGTAACAATCAACAGAAAACTCAAATGTAAGGAGTAAGAGTATGAAATAAGTTTGTTTGAGACCTGTATAAAGTTAATGTACCTCAATATACTTGAAACACATAATGTAACAATCAACAGAAAACTCAAATGTAAGGAGTAAGAGTATGAAATAAGTTTGTTCGAGACCTGTATAAAGTTAATGTACCTCAATATACTTGAAACACATAATGTAACAATCAACAGAAAACTCAAATGTAAGGAGTAAGAGTATGAAATAAGTTTGTTTGAGACCTGTATAAAGTTAATGTACCTCAATATACTTGAAACACAAAATGTAACAATCAACAGAAAACTCAAATGTAAGGAGTAAGAGTATGAAATAAGTTTGTATGAGAGCGGTATAAAGTTAATGTACCTCAATATACTTGAAACACATAATGTAACAAACAACAGAAAACTCAAATGTAAGGAGTAAGAGTATGAAATAAGTTTGTTTGAGACCTGTATAAAGTTAATGTACCTCAATATACTTGAAACACATAATATAACAATCAACAGAAAACTCAAATGTAAGGAGTAAGAGTATGAAATAAGTTTGTTTGAGACCTGTAAAAAGTTAATGTACCTCAATATACTTGAAACACATAGTGTAACAATCAACAGAAAACTCAAATGTAAGGAGTAAGAGTATGAAATAAGTTTGTTTGAGACCTGTATAAAGTTAATGTACCTCAATATACTTGAAACACATAATGTAACAATCAACAGAAAACTCAAATGTAAGGAGTAAGAGTATGAAATAAGTTTGTTTGAGACCTGTATAAAGTTAATGTACCTCAACATACTTGAAACACATAGTGTAACAATCAACAGAAAACTCAAATGTAAGGAGTAAGAGTATGAAATAAGTTTGTTTGAGAGCTGTATAAAGTTAATGTACCTCAATATACTTGAAGCACATAATGTAACAATCAACAGAAAACTCAAATGTAAGGAGTAAGAGTATGAAATAAGTTTGTTTGAGACCTGTATAAAGTTAATGTACCTCAATATACTTGAAACACATAGTGTAACAATCAACAGAAAACTCAAATGTAAGGAGTAAGAGTATGAAATAAGTTTGTTTGAGAGCTGTATAAAGTTAATGTACCTCAATATACTTGAAACACATAATGTAACAATCAACAGAAAACTCAAATGTAAGGAGTAAGAGTATGAAATAAGTTTCTTTGAGAGCTATATAAAGTTAATGTACCTCAATATACTTGAAACACATAGTGTAACAATCAACAGAAAACTCAAATGTAAGGAGTAAGAGTATGAAATAAGTTTGTTTGAGACCTGTAAAAAGTTAATGTACCTCAATATACTTGAAACACATAGTGTAACAATCAACAGAAAACTCAAATATAAGGAGTAAGAGTATGAAATATGTTTGTTTGAGAGCTGTATAAAGTTAATGTACCTCAATATACTTGAAACACATAATGTAACAATCAACAGAAAACTCAAATGTAAGGAGTAAGAGTATGAAATAAGTTTGTTTGAGAGCTGTATAAAGTTAATGTACCTCAATATACTTGAAACACATAATGTAACAATCAACAGAAAACTCAAATGTAAGGAGTAAGAGTATGAAATAAGTTTGTTTGAGAGCTGTATAAAGTAAATGTACCTCAATATACTTGAAACACATAATGTAACAAAAGAAAACTCAAATGTAAGGAGTAAGAGTATGAAATAAGTTTGTTTGAGAGCTGTATAAAGTTAATGTACCTCAATGTACTTGAAACACATAATGTAACAATCAACAGAAAACTCAAATGTAAGGAGTAAGAGTATGAAATAAGTTTGTTTGAGACCTGTATAAAGTTAATGTACCTCAATATACTTGAAACACATAGTGTAACAATCAACAGAAAACTCAAATGTAAGGAGTAAGAGTATGAAATAAGTTTGTTTGAGACCTGTAAAAAGTTAATGTACCTCAATATACTTGAAACACATAATATAACAATCAACAGAAAACTCAAATGTAAGGAGTAAGAGTATGAAATAAGTTTGTTTGAGACCTGTAAAAAGTTAATGTACCTCAATATACTTGAAACACATAATGTAACAATCAACAGAAAACTCAAATGTAAGGAGTAAGAGTATGAAATAAGTTTGTTTGAGACCTGTAAAAAGTTAATGTACCTCAATATACTTGAAACACATAATGTAACAATCAACAGAAAACTCAAATGTAAGGAGTAAGAGTATGAAATAAGTTTGTTTGAGACCTGGAAAAAGTTAATGTACCTCAATATACTTGAAACACATAATGTAACAATCAACAGAAAACTCAAATGTAAGGAGTAAGAGTATGAAATAAGTTTGTTTGAGACCTGTATAAAGTTAATGTACCTCAATATACTTGAAACACATAGTGTAACAATCAACAGAAAACTCAAATGTAAGGAGTAAGAGTATGAAATAAGTTTGTTTGAGACCTGTATAAAGTTAATGTACCTCAATATACTTGAAACACATAGTGTAACAATCAACAAAAAACTCAAATGTAAGGAGTAAGATTATGAAATAAGTTTGTTTCAGACCTGTATAAAGTTACTGTACCTCAATATACTTGAAACACATAATGTAACAATCAACAAAAAACTCAAATGTAAGGAGTAAGAGTATGAAATAAGTTTGTTTCAGACCTGTATAAAGTTAATGTACCTCAATATACTTGAAACACATAGTGTAACAATCAACAGAAAACTCAAATGTAAGGAGTAAGATTATGAAATAAGTTTGTTTGAGACCTGTATAAAGTTAATGTACCTCAATATACTTGAAACACATAGTGTAACAATCAACAGAAACCTCAAATGTAAGGAGTAAGAGTATGAAATAAGTTTGTTTGAGACCTGTAAAAAGTTAATGTACCTCAATATACTTGAAACACATAGTGTAACAATCAACAGAAAACTCAAATGTAAGGAGTAAGAGTATGAAATAAGTTTGTTTGAGACCTGTATAAAGTTAATGTACCTCAATATACATGAAACACATAATGTAACAATCAACAGAAAACTCAAATGTAAGGAGTAAGAGTATGAAATAAGTTTGTTTGAGACCTGTAAAAAGTGAATGTACCCCAAAATATACTTGAAACACATAGTGTAACAATCAACAGAAAACTCAAATGTAAGGAGTAAGAGTATGAAATAAGTTTGTTTGAGACCTGTATAAAGTTAATGTACATCAATATACTTGAAACACATAGTGTAACAATCAACAGAAAACTCAAATGTAAGGAGTAAGAGTATGAAATAAGTTTGTTTGAGACCTGTATAAAGTTAATGTACCTCAATATACTTGAAACACATAGTGTAACAATCAACAGAAAACTCAAATGTAAGGAGTAAGAGTATGAAATAAGTTTGTTTCAGACCTGTATAAAGTTAATGTACCTCAATATACTTGAAACACATAGTGTAACAACAGAAAACTCAAATGTAAGGAGTAAGAGTATGAAATAAGTTTGTTTCAGACCTGTATAAAGTTAATGTACCTCAATATACTTGAAACACATAGTGTAACAATCAACAGAAAACTCAAATGTAAGGAGTAAGAGTATGAAATATGTTTGTTTCAGACCTGTATAAATTTAATGTACCTCAATATACTTGAAACACATAGTGTAACAATCAACAGAAAACTCAAATGTAAGCAGTAAGAGTATGAAATAAGTTTGTTTCAGACCTGTATAAAGTTAATGTACCTCAATATACTTGAAACACATAGTATAACAATCAACAGAAAACTCAAATGTAAGGAGTAAGAGTATGAAATAAGTTTGTTTGAGACCTGTATAAAGTTAATGTACCTCAATATACTTGAAACACATAATGTAACAATCAACAGAAAACTCAAATGTAAGGAGTAAGAGTATGAAATAAGTTTGTTTGAGAGCTGTATAAAGTTAATGTACCTTAATATACTTGAAACACATAGTGTAACAATCAACAGAAAACTCAAATGTAAGGAGTAAGAGTATGAAATAAGTTTGTTTGAGACCTGTATAAAGTTAATGTACCTCAATATACCTGAAACACATAATGTAACAATCAACAGAAAACTCAAATGTAAGGAGTAAGAGTATGAAATAAGTTTGTTTGAGAGCTGTATAAAGTTAATGTACCTCAATATACTTGAAACACATAGTGTAACAATCAACAGAAAACTCAAATGTAAGGAGTAAGAGTATGAAATAAGTTTGTTTCAGACCTGTATAAAGTTAACGTACCTCAATATACTTGAAACACATAGTGTAACAATCAACAGAAAACTCAAATGTAAGGAGTAAGAGTATGAAATAAGTATGTTTCAGACCTGTATAAAGTTAATGTACCTCAATATACTTGAAACACATAGTGTAATAATCAACAGAAAACTCAAATGTAAGGAGTAAGAGTATGAAATAAGTTTGTTTGAGACCTGTATAAAGTTAATGTACCTCAATATACTTGAAACACATAATATAACAATTAACAGAAAACTCAAATGTAAGGAGTAAGATTATGAAATAAGTTTGTTTGAGACCTGTATAAAGTTAATGTACCTCAATATACTTGAAACACATAATATAACAATCAACAGAAAACTCAAATGTAAGGAGTAAGATTATGAAATAAGTTTGTTTGAGACCTGTATAAAGTTAATGTACCTCAACATACTTGAAACACATAATATAACAATCAACAGAAAACTCAAATGTAAGGAGTAAGAGTATGAAATAAGTTTGTTTGAGACCTGTAAAAAGTTAATGTACCTCAATATACTTGAAACACATAATGTAACAATCAACAGAAAACTCAAATGTAAGGAGTAAGAGTATGAAATAAGTTTGTTTGAGACCTGTAAAAAGTTAATGTACCTCAATATACTTGAAACACATAGTGTAACAATCAACAGAAAACTCAAATGTAAGGAGTAAGAGTATGAAATAAGTTTGTTTCAGACCTGTATAAAGTTAATGTACCTCAATATACTTGAAACACATAGTGTAACAATCAACAGAAAACTCAAATGTAAGGAGTAAGATTATGAAATGTTTGTTTGAGACCTGTATAAAGTTAATGTACCTCAATATACTTGAAACACATAGTGTAACAATCAACAGAAAACTCAAATGTAAGGAGTAAGAGTATGAAATGTTTGTTTGAGACCTGTAAAAAGTTAATGTACCTCAATATACTTGAAACACATAGTGTAACAATCAACAGAAAACTCAAATGTAAGGAGTAAGAGTATGAAATAAGTTTGTTTGAGACCTGTATAAAGTTAATGTACCTCAATATACTTGAAACACATAGTGTAACAACAGAAAACTCAAATGTAAGGAGTAAGAGTATGAAATAAGTTTGTTTCAGACCTGTATAAAGTTAATTTACCTCAATATACTTGAAACACATAGTGTAACAACAGAAAACTCAAATGTAAGGAGTAAGAGTATGAAATAAGTTTGTTTCAGACCTGTATAAAGTTAATGTACCTCAATATACTTGAAACACATAATGTAACAATCAACAGAAAACTCAAATGTAAGGAGTAAGAGTATGAAATAAGTTTGTTTGAGACCTGTATAAAGTTAATGTACCTCAATATACTTGAAACACATAGTGTAACAATCAACAGAAAACTCAAATGTAAGGAGTAAGAGTATGAAATAAGTTTGCTTCAGACCTGTATAAAGTTAATGTACCTCAATATACTTGAAACACATAGTGTAACAATCAACAGAAAACTCAAATGTAAGGAGTAAGAGTATGAAATGTTTGTTTGAGACCTGTATAAAGTTAATGTACCTCAATATACTTGAAACACATAATGTAACAATCAACAGAAAACTCAAATGTAAGGAGTAAGAGTATGAAATAAGTTTGTTTGAGACCTGTATAAAGTTAATGTACCTCAATATACTTGAAACACATAATGTAACAATCAACAGAAAACTCAAATGTAAGGAGTAAGAGTATGAAATAAGTTTGTTTGAGACCTGTATAAAGTTAATGTACCTCAATATACTTGAAACACATAATGTAACAATCAACAGAAAACTCAAATGTAAGGAGTAAGAGTAAGAAATAAGTTTGTTTGAGACCTGTATAAAGTTAATGTACCTCAATATACTTGAAACACATAATGTAACAATCAACAGAAAACTCAAATGTAAGGAGTAAGAGTATGAAATAAGTTTGTTTGAGAGCTGTATAAAGTTAATGTACCTCAATATACTTGAAACACATAATGTAACAAACAACAGAATACTCAAATGTAAGGAGTAAGAGTATGAAATAAGTTTGTTTGAGACCTGTATAAAGTTAATGTACCTCAATATACTTGAAACACATAATATAACAATCAACAGAAAACTCAAATGTAAGGAGTAAGAGTATGAAATAAGTTTGTTTGAGACCTGTAAAAAGCTAATGTACCTCAATATACTTGAAACACATAGTGTAACAATCAACAGAAAACTCAAATGTAAGGAGTAAGAGTATGAAATAAGTTTGTTTGAGACCTGTATAAAGTTAATGTACCTCAATATACTTGAAACACATAATGTAACAATCAACAGAAAACTCAAATGTAAGGAGTAAGAGTATGAAATAAGTTTGTTTGAGACCTGTATAAAGTTAATGTACCTCAATATACTTGAAACACATAGTGTAACAATCAACAGAAACCTCAAATGTAAGGAGTAAGAGTATGAAATAAGTTTGTTTGAGACCTGTAAAAAGTTAATGTACCTCAATATACTTGAAACACATAGTGTAACAATCAACAGAAAACTCAAATGTAAGGAGTAAGAGTATGAAATAAGTTTGTTTGAGACCTGTATAAAGTTAATGTACCTCAATATACATGAAACACATAATGTAACAATCAACAGAAAACTCAAATGTAAGGAGTAAGAGTATGAAATAAGTTTGTTTGAGACCTGTAAAAAGTGAATGTACCCCAAAATATACTTGAAACACATAGTGTAACAATCAACAGAAAACTCAAATGTAAGGAGTAAGAGTATGAAATAAGTTTGTTTGAGACCTGTATAAAGTTAATGTACCTCAATATACTTGAAACACATAGTGTAACAATCAACAGAAAACTCAAATGTAAGGAGTAAGAGTATGAAATAAGTTTGTTTGAGACCTGTATAAAGTTAATGTACCTCAATATACTTGAAACACATAGTGTAACAATCAACAGAAAACTCAAATGTAAGGAGTAAGAGTATGAAATAAGTTTGTTTCAGACCTGTATAAAGTTAATGTACCTCAATATACTTGAAACACATAGTGTAACAACAGAAAACTCAAATGTAAGGAGTAAGAGTATGAAATAAGTTTGTTTCAGACCTGTATAAAGTTAATGTACCTCAATATACTTGAAACACATAGTGTAACAATCAACAGAAAACTCAAATGTAAGGAGTAAGAGTATGAAATATGTTTGTTTCAGACCTGTATAAATTTAATGTACCTCAATATACTTGAAACACATAGTGTAACAATCAACAGAAAACTCAAATGTAAGGAGTAAGAGTATGAAATAAGTTTGTTTCAGACCTGTATAAAGTTAATGTACCTCAATATACTTGAAACACATAGTGTAACAACAGAAAACTCAAATGTAAGGAGTAAGAGTATGAAATAAGTTTGTTTCAGACCTGTATAAAGTTAATGTACCTCAATATACTTGAAACACATAGTGTAACAATCAACAGAAAACTCAAATGTAAGGAGTAAGAGTATGAAATATGTTTGTTTCAGACCTGTATAAATTTAATGTACCTCAATATACTTGAAACACATAGTGTAACAATCAACAGAAAACTCAAATGTAAGCAGTAAGAGTATGAAATAAGTTTGTTTCAGACCTGTATAAAGTTAATGTACCTCAATATACTTGAAACACATAGTGTAACAATCAACAGAAAACTCAAATGTAAGGAGTAAGAGTATGAAATAAGTTTGTTTGAGACCTGTATAAAGTTAATGTACCTCAATATACTTGAAACACATAGTGTAACAATCAACAGAAAACTCAAATGTAAGGAGTAAGAGTATGAAATAAGTTTGTTTCAGACCTGTATAAAGTTAATGTACCTCAATATACTTGAAACACATAGTGTAACAACAGAAAACTCAAATGTAAGGAGTAAGAGTATGAAATAAGTTTGTTTCAGACCTGTATAAAGTTAATGTACCTCAATATACTTGAAACACATAGTGTAACAATCAACAGAAAACTCAAATGTAAGGAGTAAGAGTATGAAATATGTTTGTTTCAGACCTGTATAAATTTAATGTACCTCAATATACTTGAAACACATAGTGTAACAATCAACAGAAAACTCAAATGTAAGGAGTAAGAGTATGAAATAAGTTTGCTTGAGACCTGTATAAAGTTAATGTACCTCAATATACTTGAAACACATAATGTAACAATCAACAGAAAACTCAAATGTAAGGAGTAAGAGTATGAAATAAGTTTGTTTGAGAGCTGTATAAAGTTAATGTACCTTAATATACTTGAAACACATAGTGTAACAATCAACAGAAAACTCAAATGTAAGGAGTAAGAGTATGAAATAAGTTTGTTTGAGACCTGTATAAAGTTAATGTACCTCAATATACCTGAAACACATAATGTAACAATTAACAGAAAACTCAAATGTAAGGAGTAAGAGTATGAAATAAGTTTGTTTGAGAGCTGTATAAAGTTAATGTACCTCAATATACTTGAAACACATAGTGTAACAATCAACAGAAAACTCAAATGTAAGGAGTAAGAGTATGAAATAAGTTTGTTTCAGACCTGTATAAAGTTAACGTACCTCAATATACTTGAAACACATAGTGTAACAATCAACAGAAAACTCAAATGTAAGGAGTAAGAGTATGAAATAAGTATGTTTCAGACCTGTATAAAGTTATTGTACCTCAATATACTTGAAACACATAGTGTAATAATCAACAGAAAACTCAAATGTAAGGAGTAAGAGTATGAAATAAGTTTGTTTGAGACCTGTATAAAGTTAATGTACCTCAATATACTTGAAACACATAATATAACAATCAACAGAAAACTCAAATGTAAGGAGAAGATTATGAAATAAGTTTGTTTGAGACCTGTATAAAGTTAATGTACCTCAATATACTTGAAACACATAATATAACAATCAACAGAAAACTCAAATGTAAGGAGTAAGATTATGAAATAAGTTTGTTTGAGACGTGTATAAAGTTAATGTACCTCAATATACTTGAAACACATAATATAACAATCAACAGAAAACTCAAATGTAAGGAGTAAGAGTATGAAATAAGTTTGTTTGAGACCTGTAAAAAGTTAATGTACCTCAATATACTTGAAACACATAATGTAACAATCAACAGAAAACTCAAATGTAAGGAGTAAGAGTATGAAATAAGTTTGTTTGAGACCTGTAAAAAGTTAATGTACCTCAATATACTTGAAACACATAGTGTAACAATCAACAGAAAACTCAAATGTAAGGAGTAAGAGTATGAAATAAGTTTGTTTCAGACCTGTATAAAGTTAATGTACCTCAATATACTTGAAACACATAGTGTAACAATCAACAGAAAACTCAAATGTAAGGAGTAAGATTATGAAATGTTTGTTTGAGACCTGTATAAAGTTAATGTACCTCAATATACTTGAAACACATAGTGTAACAATCAACAGAAAACTCAAATGTAAGGAGTAAGAGTATGAAATGTTTGTTTGAGACCTGTAAAAAGTTAATGTACCTCAATATACTTGAAACACATAGTGTAACAATCAACAGAAAACTCAAATGTAAGGAGTAAGAGTATGAAATAAGTTTGTTTGAGACCTGTATAAAGTTAATGTACCTCAATATACTTGAAACACATAGTGTAACAACAGAAAACTCAAATGTAAGGAGTAAGAGTATGAAATAAGTTTGTTTCAGACCTGTATAAAGTTAATTTACCTCAATATACTTGAAACACATAGTGTAACAACAGAAAACTCAAATGTAAGGAGTAAGAGTATGAAATAAGTTTGTTTCAGACCTGTATAAAGTTAATGTACCTCAATATACTTGAAACACATAATGTAACAATCAACAGAAAACTCAAATGTAAGGAGTAAGAGTATGAAATAAGTTTGTTTGAGACCTGTATAAAGTTAATGTACCTCAATATACTTGAAACACATAGTGTAACAATCAACAGAAAACTCAAATGTAAGGAGTAAGAGTATGAAATAAGTTTGCTTCAGACCTGTATAAAGCTAATGTACCTCAATATACTTGAAACACATAGTGTAACAATCAACAGAAAACTCAAATGTAAGGAGTAAGAGTATGAAATGTTTGTTTGAGACCTGTATAAAGTTAATGTACCTCAATATACTTGAAACACATAATGTAACAATCAACAGAAAACTCAAATGTAAGGAGTAAGAGTATGAAATAAGTTTGTTTGAGACCTGTATAAAGTTAATGTACCTCAATATACTTGAAACACATAATGTAACAATCAACAGAAAACTCAAATGTAAGGAGTAAGAGTATGAAATAAGTTTGTTTGAGACCTGTATAAAGTTAATGTACCTCAATATACTTGAAACACATAATGTAACAATCAACAGAAAACTCAAATGTAAGGAGTAAGAGTATGAAATAAGTTTGTTTGAGACCTGTATAAAGTTAATGTACCTCAATATACTTGAAACACATAATGTAACAATCAACAGAAAACTCAAATGTAAGGAGTAAGAGTATGAAATAAGTTTGTTTGAGAGCTGTATAAAGTTAATGTACCTCAATATACTTGAAACACATAATGTAACAAACAACAGAAAACTCAAATGTAAGGAGTAAGAGTATGAAATAAGTTTGTTTGAGACCTGTATAAAGTTAATGTACCTCAATATACTTGAAACACATAATATAACAATCAACAGAAAACTCAAATGTAAGGAGTAAGAGTATGAAATAAGTTTGTTTGAGACCTGTAAAAAGTTAATGTACCTCAATATACTTGAAACACATAGTGTAACAATCAACAGAAAACTCAAATGTAAGGAGTAAGAGTATGAAATAAGTTTGTTTGAGACCTGTATAAAGTTAATGTACCTCAATATACTTGAAACACATAATGTAACAATCAACAGAAAACTCAAATGTAAGGAGTAAGAGTATGAAATAAGTTTGTTTGAGACCTGTATAAAGTTAATGAACCTCAATATACTTGAAACACATAGTGTAACAACAGAAAACTCAAATGTAAGGAGTAAGAGTATGAAATAAGTTTGTTTGAGAGCTGTATAAAGTTAATGTACCTCAATATACTTGAAACACATAGTGTAACAATCAACAGAAAACTCAAATGTAAGGAGTAAGAGTATGAAATAAGTTTGTTTGAGAGCTGTATAAAGTTAATGTACCTCAATATACTTGAAACATATAGTGTAACAATCAACAGAAAACTCAAAGGTAAGGAGTAAGAGTATGAAATAAGTTTGTTTGAGACCTGTATAAAGTTAATGTACCTCAATATACTTGAAACACATAATATAACAATCAACAGAAAACTCAAATGTAAGGAGTAAGAGTATGAAATAAGTTTGTTTGAGACCTGTAAAAAGTTAATGTACCTCAATATACTTGAAACACATAATGTAACAATCAACAGAAAACTCAAATGTAAGGAGTAAGAGTATGAAATAAGTTTGTTTGAGACCTGTAAAAAGTTAATGTACCTCAATATACTTGAAACACATAATATAACAATCAACAGAAAACTCAAATGTAAGGAGTAAGATTATGAAATAAGTTTGTTTGAGACCTGTATAAAGTTAATGTACCTCAATATACTTGAAACACATAATATAACAATCAACAGAAAACTCAAATGTAAGGAGTAAGAGTATGAAATAAGTTTGTTTGAGACCTGTAAAAAGTTAATGTACCTCAATATACTTGAAACACATAATGTAACAATCAACAGAAAACTCAAATGTAAGGAGTAAGAGTATGAAATAAGTTTGTTTGAGACCTGTAAAAAGTTAATGTACCTCAATATACTTGAAACACATAGTGTAACAATCAACAGAAAACTCAAATGTAAGGAGTAAGAGTATGAAATAAGTTTGTTTCAGACCTGTATAAAGTTAATGTACCTCAATATACTTGAAACACATAGTGTAACAATCAACAGAAAACTCAAATGTAAGGAGTAAGATTATGAAATGTTTGTTTGAGACCTGTATAAAGTTAATGTACCTCAATATACTTGAAACACATAGTGTAACAATCAACAGAAAACTCAAATGTAAGGAGTAAGAGTATGAAATAAGTTTGCTTCAGACCCGTATAAAGTTAATGTACCTCAATATACTTGAAACACATAATGTAACAATCAACAGAAAACTCAAATGTAAGGAGTAAGAGTATGAAATAAGTTTGTTTGAGACCTGTATAAAGTTAATGTACCTCAATATACTTGAAACACATAGTGTAACAATCAACAGAAAACTCAAATGTAAGGAGTAAGAGTATGAAATAAGTTTGCTTCAGACCTGTATAAAGTTAATGTACCTCAATATACTTGAAACACATAGTGTAACAATCAACAGAAAACTCAAATGTAAGGAGTAAGAGTATTAAATGTTTGTTTGAGACCTGTATAAAGTTAATGTACCTCAATATACTTGAAACACATAATGTAACAATCAACAGAAAACTCAAATGTAAGGAGTAAGAGTATGAAATAAGTTTGTTTGAGACCTGTATAAAGTTAATGTACCTCAATATACTTGAAACACATAATGTAACAATCAACAGAAAACTCAAATGTAAGGAGTAAGAGTATGAAATAGGTTTGTTTGAGACCTGTATAAAGTTAATGTACCTCAATATACTTGAAACACATAATGTAACAATCAACAGAAAACTCAAATGTAAGGAGTAAGAGTATGAAATAAGTTTGTTTGAGAGCTGTATAAAGTTAATGTACCTCAATATACTTGAAACACATAATGTAACAAACAACAGAAAACTCAAATGTAAGGAGTAAGAGTATGAAATAAGTTTGTTTGAGACCTGTATAAAGTTAATGTACCTCAATATACTTGAAACACATAATATAACAATCAACAGAAAACTCAAATGTAAGGAGTAAGAGTATGAAATAAGTTTGTTTGAGACCTGTAAAAAGTTAATGTACCTCAATATACTTGAAACACATAGTGTAACAATCAACAGAAAACTCAAATGTAAGGAGTAAGAGTATGAAATAAGTTTGTTTGAGACCTGTATAAAGTTAATGTACCTCAATATACTTGAAACACATAATGTAACAATCAACAGAAAACTCAAATGTAAGGAGTAAGAGTATGAAATAAGTTTGTTTGAGACCTGTATAAAGTTAATGAACCTCAATATACTTGAAACACATAGTGTAACAACAGAAAACTCAAATGTAAGGAGTAAGAGTATGAAATAAGTTTGTTTGAGAGCTGTATAAAGTTAATGTACCTCAATATACTTGAAACACATAGTGTAACAATCAACAGAAAACTCAAATGTAAGGAGTAAGAGTATGAAATGTTTGTTTGAGAGCTGTATAAAGTTAATGTACCTCAATATACTTGAAACATATAGTGTAACAATCAACAGAAAACTCAAAGGTAAGGAGTAAGGGTATGAAATAAGTTTGTTTGAGACCTGTATAAAGTTAATGTACCTCAATGTACTTGAAACACATAATATAACAATCAACAGAAAACTCAAATGTAAGGAGTAAGATTATGAAATAAGTTTGTTTGAGACCTGTATAAAGTTAATGTACCTCAATATACTTGAAACACATAATATAACAATCAACAGAAAACTCAAATGTAAGGAGTAAGATTATGAAATAAGTTTGTTTGAGACCTGTATAAAGTTAATGTACCTCAATATACTTGAAACACATAATATAACAATCAACAGAAAACTCAAATGTAAGGAGTAAGAGTATGAAATAAGTTTGTTTGAGACCTGTAAAAAGTTAATGTACCTCAATATACTTGAAACACATAATGTAACAATCAACAGAAAACTCAAATGTAAGGAGTAAGAGTATGAAATAAGTTTGTTTGAGACCTGTAAAAAGTTAATGTACCTCAATATACTTGAAACACATAGTGTAACAATCAACAGAAAACTCAAATGTAAGGAGTAAGAGTATGAAATAAGTTTGTTTCAGACCTGTATAAAGTTAATGTACCTCAATATACTTGAAACACATAGTGTAACAATCAACAGAAAACTCAAATGTAAGGAGTAAGATTATGAAATGTTTGTTTGAGACCTGTATAAAGTTAATGTACCTCAATATACTTGAAACACATAGTGTAACAATCAACAGAAAACTCAAATGTAAGGAGTAAGAGTATGAAATAAGTTTGTTTGAGACCTGTAAAAAGTTAATGTACCTCAATATACTTGAAACACATAGTGTAACAATCAACAGAAAACTCAAATGTAAGGAGTAAGAGTATGAAATAAGTTTGCTTCAGACCTGTAGAAAGTTAATGTACCATAATATACTTGAAACACATAATGTAACAATCAACAGAAAACTCAAATGTAAGGAGTAAGAGTATGAAATAAGTTTGTTTGAGACCTGTATAAAGTTAATGTACCTCAATATACTTGAAACACATAGTGTAACAATCAACAGAAAACTCAAATGTAAGGAGTAAGAGTATGAAATAAGTTTGCTTCAGACCCATATAAAGTTAATGTACCTCAATATACTTGAAACACATAATGTAACAATCAACAGAAAACTCAAATGTAAGGAGTAAGAGTATGAAATAAGTTTGTTTGAGACCTGTATAAAGTTAATGTACCTCAATATACTTGAAACACATAGTGTAACAATCAACAGAAAACTCAAATGTAAGGAGTAAGAGTATGAAATAAGTTTGCTTCAGACCTGTATAAAGTTAATGTACCTCAATATACTTGAAACACATAGTGTAACAATCAACAGAAAACTCAAATGTAAGGAGTAAGAGTATTAAATGTTTGTTTGAGACCTGTATAAAGTTAATGTACCTCAATATACTTGAAACACATAATGTAACAATCAACAGAAAACTCAAATGTAAGGAGTAAGAGTATGAAATAAGTTTGTTTGAGACCTGTATAAAGTTAATGTACCTCAATATACTTGAAACACATAATGTAACAATCAACAGAAAACTCAAATGTAAGGAGTAAGAGTATGAAATAAGTTTGTTCGAGATCTGTATAAAGTTAATGTACCTCAATATACTTGAAACACATAATGTAACAATCAACAGAAAACTCAAATGTAAGGAGTAAGAGTATGAAATAAGTTTGTTTGAGACCTGTATAAAGTTAATGTACCTCAATATACTTGAAACACATAATGTAACAATCAACAGAAAACTCAAATGTAAGGAGTAAGAGTATGAAATAAGTTTGTATGAGAGCGGTATAAAGTTAATGTACCTCAATATACTTGAAACACATAATGTAACAAACAACAGAAAACTCAAATGTAAGGAGTAAGAGTATGAAATAAGTTTGTTTGAGACCTGTATAAAGTTAATGTACCTCAATATACTTGAAACACATAATATAACAATCAACAGAAAACTCAAATGTAAGGAGTAAGAGTATGAAATAAGTTTGTTTGAGACCTGTAAAAAGTTAATGTACCTCAATATACTTGAAACACATAGTGTAACAATCAACAGAAAACTCAAATGTAAGGAGTAAGAGTATGAAATAAGTTTGTTTGAGACCTGTATAAAGTTAATGTACCTCAATATACTTGAAACACATAATGTAACAATCAACAGAAAACTCAAATGTAAGGAGTAAGAGTATGAAATAAGTTTGTTTGAGACCTGTATAAAGTTAATGTACCTCAACATACTTGAAACACATAGTGTAACAATCAACAGAAAACTCAAATGTAAGGAGTAAGAGTATGAAATAAGTTTGTTTGAGAGCTGTATAACGTTAATGTACCTCAATATACTTGAAACACATAGTGTAACAATCAACAGAAAACTCAAATGTAAGGAGTAAGAGTATGAAATAAGTTTGTTTGAGACCTGTATAAAGTTAATGTACCTCAATATACTTGTAACACATAGTGTAACAATCAACAGAAAACTCAAATGTAAGGAGTAAGAGTATGAAATAAGTTTGTTTGAGACCTGTATAAAGTTAATGTACCTCAATATACTTGAAACACATAGTGTAACAATCAACAGAAAACTCAAATGTAAGGAGTAAGAGTATGAAATAAGTTTGTTTGAGACCTGTATAAAGTTAATGTACCTCAATATACTTGAAACACATAATGTAACAATCAACAGAAAACTCAAATGTAAGGAGTAAGAGTATGAAATAAGTTTGTTTGAGAGCTATATAAAGTTAATGTACCTCAATATACTTGAAACACATAGTGTAACAATCAACAGAAAACTCAAATGTAAGGAGTAAGAGTATGAAATAAGTTTGTTTGAGACCTGTAAAAAGTTAATGTACCTCAATATACTTGAAACACATAGTGTAACAATCAACAGAAAACTCAAATATAAGGAGTAAGAGTATGAAATATGTTTGTTTGAGAGCTGTATAAAGTTAATGTACCTCAATATACTTGAAACACATAATGTAACAATCAACAGAAAACTCAAATGTAAGGAGTAAGAGTATGAAATAAGTTTGTTTGAGAGCTGTATAAAGTTAATGTACCTCAATATACTTGAAACACATAATGTAACAATCAACAGAAAACTCAAATGTAAGGAGTAAGAGTATGAAATAAGTTTGTTTGAGAGCTGTATAAAGTTAATGCACCTCAATATACTTGAAACACATAATGTAACAAAAGAAAACTCAAATGTAAGGAGTAAGAGTATGAAATAAGTTTGTTTGAGAGCTGTATAAAGTTAATGTACCTCAATATACTTGAAACACATAATGTAACAATCAACAGAAAACTCAAATGTAAGGAGTAAGAGTATGAAATAAGTTTGTTTGAGACCTGTATAAAGTTAATGTACCTCAATATACTTGAAACACATAGTGTAACAATCAACAGAAAACTCAAATGTAAGGAGTAAGAGTATGAAATAAGTTTGTTTGAGACCTGTAAAAAGTTAATGTACCTCAATATACTTGAAACACATAATGTAACAATCAACAGAAAACTCAAATGTAAGGAGTAAGAGTATGAAATAAGTTTGTTTGAGACCTGTAAAAAGTTAATGTACCTCAATATACTTGAAACACATAATGTAACAATCAACAGAAAACTCAAATGTAAGGAGTAAGAGTATGAAATAAGTTTGTTTGAGACCTGTAAAAAGTTAATGTACCTCAATATACTTGAAACACATAATGTAACAATCAACAGAAAACTCAAATGTAAGGAGTAAGAGTATGAAATAAGTTTGTTTGAGACCTGGAAAAAGTTAATGTACCTCAATATACTTGAAACACATAATGTAACAATCAACAGAAAACTCAAATGTAAGGAGTAAGAGTATGAAATAAGTTTGTTTGAGACCTGTAAAAAGTTAATGTACCTCAATATACTTGAAACACATAATGTAACAATCAACAGAAAACTCAAATGTAAGGAGTAAGAGTATGAAATAAGTTTGTTTGAGACCTGTAAAAAGTTAATGTACCTCAATATACTTGAAACACATAGTGCAACAATCAACAGAAAACTCAAATGTAAGGAGTAAAAGTATGAAATAAGTTTGTTTCAGACCTGTATAAAGTTAATGTACCTCAATATACTTGAAACACATAATATAACAATCAACAGAAAACTCAAATGTAAGGAGTAAGATTATGAAATAAGTTTGTTTGAGACCTCTATAAAGTTAATGTACCTCAATATACTTGAAACACATAGTGTAACAACAGAAAACTCAAATGTAAGGAGTAAGAGTATGAAATAAGTTTGTTTCAGACCTGTATAAAGTTAATGTACCTCAATATACTTGAAACACATAATATAACAATCAACAGAAAACTCAAATATAAGGAGTAAGAGTATGAAATAAGTTTGTTTGAGACCTGTAAAAAGTTAATGTACCTCAATATACTTGAAACACATAATGTAACAATCAACAGAAAACTCAAATGTAACGAGTAAGAGTATGAAATAAGTTTGAGACCTGTAAAAAGTTAATGTACCTCAATATACTTGAAACACATAGTGTAACAATCAACAGAAAACTCAAATGTAAGGAGTAAGAGTATGAAATAAGTTTGTTTGAGACCTGTAAAAAGTTAATGTACCTCAATATACTTGAAACACATAATGTAACAATCAACAGAAAACTCAAATGTAACGAGTAAGAGTATGAAATAAGTTTGTTTGAGACCTGTAAAAAGTTAATGTACCTCAATATACTTGAAACACATAATGTAACAATCAACAGAAAACTCAAATGTAAGGAGTAAGAGTATGAAAAAAGTTTGTTTGAGACCTGTAAAAAGTTAATGTACCTCAATATACTTGAAACACATAGTGTAACAATCAACAGAAAACTCAAATGTAAGGAGTAAGAGTATGAAATAAGTTTGTTTGAGACCTGTAAAAAGTTAATGTACCTCAATATACTTGAAACACATAATGTAACAATCAACAGAAAACTCAAATGTAAGGAGTAAGAGTATGAAATAAGTTTGTTTCAGACCTGTAAAAAGTTAATGTACCTCAATATACTTGAAACACATAATGTAACAATCAACAAAAAACTCAAATGTAAGGAGTAAGAGTATGAAATAAGTTTGTTTGAGACCTGTAAAAAGTTAATGTACCTCAATATACTTGAAACACATAGTGTAACAATCAACAGAAAACTCAAATGTAAGGAGTAAGAGTATGAAATAAGTTTGTTTGAGACCTGTATAAAGTTAATGTACCTCAATATACTTGAAACACATAGTGTAACAATCAACAGAAAACTCAAATGTAAGGAGTAAGAGTATGAAATAAGTTTGTTTCAGACCTGTATAAAGTTAATGTACCTCAATATACTTGAAACACATAGTGTAACAATCAACAAAAAACTCAAATGTAAGGAGTAAGATTATGAAATAAGTTTGTTTCAGACCTGTATAAAGTTACTGTACCTCAATATACTTGAAACACATAATGTAACAATCAACAAAAAACTCAAATGTAAGGAGTAAGAGTATGAAATAAGTTTGTTTCAGACCTGTATAAAGTTAATGTACCTCAATATACTTGAAACACATAGTGTAACAATCAACAGAAAACTCAAATGTAAGGAGTAAGATTATGAAATAAGTTTGTTTGAAACCTGTATAAAGTTAATGTACCTCAATATACATGAAACACATAATGTAACAATCAACAGAAAACTCAAATGTAAGGAGTAAGAGTATGAAATAAGTTTGTTTGAGACCTGTAAAAAGTGAATGTACCCCAAAATATACTTGAAACACATAGTGTAACAATCAACAGAAAACTCAAATGTAAGGAGTAAGAGTATGAAATAAGTTTGTTTGAGAGCTGTATAAAGTTAATGTACCTCAATATACTTGAAACACATAGTGTAACAATCAACAGAAAACTCAAATGTAAGGAGTAAGAGTATGAAATAAGTTTGTTTCAGACCTGTATAAAGTTAATGTACCTCAATATACTTGAAACACATAGTATAACAATCAACAGAAAACTCAAATGTAAGGAGTAAGAGTATGAAATAAGTTTGTTTGAGACCTGTATAAAGTTAATGTACCTCAATATACTTGAAACACATAATGTAACAATCAACAGAAAACTCAAATGTAAGGAGTAAGAGTATGAAATAAGTTTGTTTGAGAGCTGTATAAAGTTAATGTACCTTAATATACTTGAAACACATAGTGTAACAATCAACAGAAAACTCAAATGTAAGGAGTAAGAGTATGAAATAAGTTTGTTTGAGACCTGTATAAAGTTAATGTACCTCAATATACCTGAAACACATAATGTAACAATCAACAGAAAACTCAAATGTAAGGAGTAAGAGTATGAAATAAGTTTGTTTGAGAGCTGTATAAAGTTAATGTACCTCAATATACTTGAAACACATAGTGTAACAATCAACAGAAAACTCAAATGTAAGGAGTAAGAGTATGAAATAAGTTTGTTTCAGACCTGTATAAAGTTAACGTACCTCAATATACTTGAAACACATAGTGTAACAATCAACAGAAAACTCAAATGTAAGGAGTAAGAGTATGAAATAAGTATGTTTCAGACCTGTATAAAGTTAATGTACCTCAATATACTTGAAACACATAGTGTAATAATCAACAGAAAACTCAAATGTAAGGAGTAAGAGTATGAAATAAGTTTGTTTGAGACCTGTAAAAAGTTAATGTACCTCAATATACTTGAAACACATAGTGTAATAATCAACAGAAAACTCAAATGTAAGGAGTAAGAGTATGAAATAAGTTTGTATGAGACCTGTAAAAAGTTAATGTACCTCAATATACTTGAAACACATAGTGTAACAATCAACAGAAAACTCAAATGTAAGGAGTAAGAGTATGAAATAAGTTTGTTTGAGACCTGTAAAAAGTTAATGTACCTCAATATACTTGAAACACATAGTGTAACAATCAACAGAAAACTCAAATGTAAGGAGTAAGAGTATGAAATAAGTTTGTTTGAGACCTGTAAAAAGTTAATGTACCTCAATATACTTGAAACACAAAATGTAACAATCAACAGAAAACTCAAATGTAAGGAGTAAGAGTATGAAATAAGTTTGTTTGAGACCTGTAAAAAGTTAATGTACCTCAATATACTTGAAACACATAGTGTAACAACAGAAAACTCAAATGTAAGGAGTAAGAGTATGAAATAAGTTTGTTTCAGACCTGTATAAAGTTAATTTACCTCAATATACTTGAAACACATAGTGTAACAACAGAAAACTCAAATGTAAGGAGTAAGAGTATGAAATAAGTTTGTTTCAGACCTGTATAAAGTTAATGTACCTCAATATACTTGAAACACATAATATAACAATCAACAGAAAACTCAAATGTAAGGAGTAAGAGTATGAAATAAGTTTGTTTGAGACCTGTAAAAAGTTAATGTACCTCAATATACTTGAAACACATAGTGTAACAATCAACAGAAAACTCAAATGTAAGGAGTAAGAGTATGAAATAAGTTTGTTTGAGACCTGTATAAAGTTAATGTACCTCAATATACTTGAAACACATAGT
Organism: Deroplatys truncata; assembly: GCA_030765065.1. NCBI lineage: Eukaryota > Metazoa > Arthropoda > Insecta > Mantodea > Mantidae > Deroplatys > Deroplatys truncata. The sequence continues at coordinate 233,256,044 of CM060986.1, forward strand.
GTAACAATCAACAGAAAACTCAAATGTAAGGAGTAAGAGTATGAACTAAGTTTGCTTCAGACCTGTATAAAGTTAATGTACCTCAATATACTTGAAACACATAGTGTAACAATCAACAGAAAACTCAAATGTAAGGAGTAAGAGTATAAATGTTTGTTTGAGACCTGTATAAAGTTAATGTACCTCAATATACTTGAAACACATAATGTAACAATCAACAGAAAACTCAAATGTAAGGAGTAAGAGTATGAAATAAGTTTGTTTCAGACCTGTATAAAGTTAATGTACCTCAATATACTTGAAACACATAATGTAACAATCAACAGAAAACTCAAATGTAAGGAGTAAGAGTATGAAATAAGTTTGTTTGAGACCTGTATAAAGTTAATGTACCTCAATATACTTGAAACACATAATGTAACAATCAAAAGAAAACTCAAATGTAAGGAGTAAGAGTATGAAATAAGTTTGTTTGAGACCTTTATAAAGTTAATGTACCTCAATATACTTCAAACACATAATGTAACAATCAACAGAAAACTCAAATGTAAGGAGTAACAGTATGAAATAAGTTTGTTTGAGAGCTGTATAAAGTTAATGTACCTCAATATACTTGAAACACATAATGTAACAAACAACAGAAAACTCAAATGTAAGGAGTAAGAGTATGAAATAAGTTTGTTTGAGACCTGTATAAAGTTAATGTACCTCAATATACTTGAAACACATAATATAACAATCAACAGAAAACTCAAATGTAAGGAGTAAGAGTATGAAATAAGTTTGTTTGAGACCTGTAAAAAGTTAATGTACCTCAATATACTTGAAACACATAGTGTAACAATCAACAGAAAACTCAAATGTAAGGAGTAAGAGTATGAAATAAGTTTGTTTGAGACCTGTATAAAGTTAATGTACCTCAATATACTTGAAACACATAATATAACAATCAACAGAAAACTCAAATGTAAGGAGTAAGATTATGAAATAAGTTTGTTTGAGACCTGTATAAAGTTAATGTACCTCAATATACTTGAAACACATAATATAACAATCAACAGAAAACTCAAATGTAAGGAGTAAGATTATGAAATAAGTTTGTTTGAGACCTGTATAAAGTTAATGTACCTCAATATACTTGAAACACATAATATAACAATCAACAGAAAACTCAAATGTAAGGAGTAAGAGTATGAAATAAGTTTGTTTGAGACCTGTAAAAAGTTAATGTACCTCAATATACTTGAAACACATAATGTAACAATCAACAGAAAACTCAAATGTAAGGAGTAAGAGTATGAAATAAGTTTGTTTGAGACCTGTAAAAAGTTAATGTACCTCAATATACTTGAAACACATAGTGTAACAATCAACAGAAAACTCAAATGTAAGGAGTAAGAGTATGAAATAAGTTTGTTTCAGACCTGTATAAAGTTAATGTACCTCAATATACTTGAAACACATAGTGTAACAATCAACAGAAAACTCAAATGTAAGGAGTAAGATTATGAAATGTTTGTTTGAGACCTGTATAAAGTTAATGTACCTCAATATACTTGAAACACATAGTGTAACAATCAACAGAAAACTCAAATGTAAGGAGTAAGAGTATGAAATGTTTGTTTGAGACCTGTAAAAAGTTAATGTACCTCAATATACTTGAAACACATAGTGTAACAATCAACAGAAAACTCAAATGTAAGGAGTAAGAGTATGAAATAAGTTTGTTTGAGACCTGTATAAAGTTAATGTACCTCAATATACTTGAAACACATAGTGTAACAACAGAAAACTCAAATGTAAGGAGTAAGAGTATGAAATAAGTTTGTTTCAGACCTGTATAAAGTTAATTTACCTCAATATACTTGAAACACATAGTGTAACAACAGAAAACTCAAATGTAAGGAGTAAGAGTATGAAATAAGTTTGTTTCAGACCTGCATAAAGTTAATGTACCTCAATATACTTGAAACACATAGTGTAACAATCAACAGAAAACTCAAATGTAAGGAGTAAGAGTATGAAATAAGTTTGCTTCAGACCTGTATAAAGTTAATGTACCTCAATATACTTGAAACACATAGTGTAACAATCAACAGAAAACTCAAATGTAAGGAGTAAGAGTATGAAATGTTTGTTTGAGACCTGTATAAAGTTAATGTACCTCAATATACTTGAAACACATAATGTAACAATCAACAGAAAACTCAAATGTAAGGAGTAAGAGTATGAAATAAGTTTGTTTGAGACCTGTATAAAGTTAATGTACCTCAATATACTTGAAACACATAATGTAACAATCAACAGAAAACTCAAATGTAAGGAGTAAGAGTATGAAATAAGTTTGTTTGAGACCTGTATAAAGTTAATGTACCTCAATATACTTGAAACACATAATGTAACAATCAACAGAAAACTCAAATGTAAGGAGTAAGAGTATGAAATAAGTTTGTTCGAGACCTGTATAAAGTTAATGTACCTCAATATACTTGAAACACATAATGTAACAATCAACAGAAAACTCAAATGTAAGGAGTAAGAGTATGAAATAAGTTTGTTTGAGACCTGTATAAAGTTAATGTACCTCAATATACTTGAAACACATAATGTAACAATCAACAGAAAACTCAAATGTAAGGAGTAAGAGTATGAAATAAGTTTGTATGAGAGCGGTATAAAGTTAATGTACCTCAATATAATTGAAACACATAATGTAACAAACAACAGAAAACTCAAATGTAAGGAGTAAGAGTATGAAATAAGTTTGTTTGAGACCTGTATAAAGTTAATGTACCTCAATATACTTGAAACACATAATATAACAATCAACAGAAAACTCAAATGTAAGGAGTAAGAGTATGAAATAAGTTTGTTTGAGACCTGTATAAAGTTAATGTACCTCAATATACTTGAAACACATAGTGTAACAATCAACAGAAAACTCAAATGTAAGGAGTAAGAGTATGAAATAAGTTTGTTTGAGACCTGTATAAAGTTAATGTACCTCAATATACTTGAAACACATAATGTAACAATCAACAGAAAACTCAAATGTAAGGAGTAAGAGTATGAAATAAGTTTGTTTGAGACCTGTATAAAGTTAATGTACCTCAATATACTTGAAACACATAGTGTAACAATCAACAGAAAACTCAAATGTAAGGAGTAAGAGTATCTAATAAGTTTGTTTGAGAGCTGTATAAAGTTAATGTACCTCAATATACTTGAAACACATAGTGTAACAATCAACAGAAAACTCAAATGTAAGGAGTAAGAGTATGAAATAAGTTTGTTTGAGACCTGTATAAAGTTAATGTACCTCAATATACTTGTAACACATAGTGTAACAATCAACAGAAAACTCAAATGTAAGGAGTAAGAGTATGAAATAAGTTTGTTTGAGACCTGTATAAAGTTAATGTACCTCAATATACTTGAAACACATAGTGTAACAATCAACAGAAAACTCAAATGTAAGGAGTAAGAGTATGAAATAAGTTTGTTTGAGAGCTGTATAAAGTTAATGTACCTCAATATACTTGAAACACATAATGTAACAATCAACAGAAAACTCAAATGTAAGGAGTAAGAGTATGAAATAAGTTTGTTTGAGAGCTATATAAAGTTAATGTACCTCAATATACTTGAAACACATAGTGTAACAATCAACAGAAAACTCAAATGTAAGGAGTAAGAGTATGAAATAAGTTTGTTTGAGACCTGTAAAAAGTTAATGTACCTCAATATACTTGAAACACATAATGTAACAATCAACAGAAAACTCAAATGTAAGGAGTAAGAGTATGAAAAAAGTTTGTTTGAGACCTGTAAAAAGTTAATGTACCTCAATATACTTGAAACACATAGTGTAACAATCAACAGAAAACTCAAATGTAAGGAGTAAGAGTATGAAATAAGTTTGTTTGAGACCTGTAAAAAGTTAATGTACCTCAATATACTTGAAACACATAGTGTAACAATCAACAGAAAACTCAAATGTAAGGAGTAAGAGTATGAAATAAGTTTGTTTCAGACCTGTATAAAGTTAATGTACCTCAATATACTTGAAACACATAGTGTAACAATCAACAAAAAACTCAAATGTAAGGAGTAAGATTATGAAATAAGTTTGTTTCAGACCTGTATAAAGTTACTGTACCTCAATATACTTGAAACACATAATGTAACAATCAACAAAAAACTCAAATGTAAGGAGTAAGAGTATGAAATAAGTTTGTTTCAGACCTGTATAAAGTTAATGTACCTCAATATACTTGAAACACATAGTGTAACAATCAACAGAAAACTCAAATGTAAGGAGTAAGATTATGAAATAAGTTTGTTTGAAACCTGTATAAAGTTAATGTACCTCAATATACATGAAACACATAATGTAACAATCAACAGAAAACTCAAATGTAAGGAGTAAGAGTATGAAATAAGTTTGTTTGAGACCTGTAAAAAGTGAATGTACCCCAAAATATACTTGAAACACATAGTGTAACAATCAACAGAAAACTCAAATGTAAGGAGTAAGAGTATGAAATAAGTTTGTTTGAGAGCTGTATAAAGTTAATGTACCTCAATATACTTGAAACACATAGTGTAACAATCAACAGAAAACTCAAATGTAAGGAGTAAGAGTATGAAATAAGTTTGTTTGAGACCTGTATAAAGTTAATGTACCTCAATATACTTGAAACACATAGTGTAACAATCAACAGAAAACTCAAATGTAAGGAGTAAGAGTATGAAATAAGTTTGTTTCAGACCTCTATAAAGTTAATGTACCTCAATATACTTGAAACACATAGTGTAACAACAGAAAACTCAAATGTAAGGAGTAAGAGTATGAAATAAGTTTGTTTCAGACCTGTATAAAGTTAATGTACCTCAATATACTTGAAACACATAGTGTAACAATCAACAGAAAACTCAAATGTAAGGAGTAAGAGTATGAAATATGTTTGTTTCAGACCTGTATAAATTTAATGTACCTCAATATACTTGAAACACATAGTGTAACAATCAACAGAAAACTCAAATGTAAGCAGTAAGAGTATGAAATAAGTTTGTTTCAGACCTGTATAAAGTTAATGTACCTCAATATACTTGAAACACATAGTATAACAATCAACAGAAAACTCAAATGTAAGGAGTAAGAGTATGAAATAAGTTTGTTTGAGACCTGTATAAAGTTAATGTACCTCAATATACTTGAAACACATAATGTAACAATCAACAGAAAACTCAAATGTAAGGAGTAAGAGTATGAAATAAGTTTGTTTGAGAGCTGTATAAAGTTAATGTACCTTAATATACTTGAAACACATAGTGTAACAATCAACAGAAAACTCAAATGTAAGGAGTAAGAGTATGAAATAAGTTTGTTTGAGACCTGTATAAAGTTAATGTACCTCAATATACCTGAAACACATAATGTAACAATCAACAGAAAACTCAAATGTAAGGAGTAAGAGTATGAAATAAGTTTGTTTGAGAGCTGTATAAAGTTAATGTACCTCAATATACTTGAAACACATAGTGTAACAATCAACAGAAAACTCAAATGTAAGGAGTAAGAGTATGAAATAAGTTTGTTTCAGACCTGTATAAAGTTAACGTACCTCAATATACTTGAAACACATAGTGTAACAATCAACAGAAAACTCAAATGTAAGGAGTAAGAGTATGAAATAAGTATGTTTCAGACCTGTATAAAGTTAATGTACCTCAATATACTTGAAACACATAGTGTAATAATCAACAGAAAACTCAAATGTAAGGAGTAAGAGTATGAAATAAGTTTGTTTGAGACCTGTAAAAAGTTAATGTACCTCAATATACTTGAAACACATAGTGTAATAATCAACAGAAAACTCAAATGTAAGGAGTAAGAGTATGAAATAAGTTTGTATGAGACCTGTAAAAAGTTAATGTACCTCAATATACTTGAAACACATAGTGTAACAATCAACAGAAAACTCAAATGTAAGGAGTAAGAGTATGAAATAAGTTTGTTTGAGACCTGTAAAAAGTTAATGTACCTCAATATACTTGAAACACATAGTGTAACAATCAACAGAAAACTCAAATGTAAGGAGTAAGAGTATGAAATAAGTTTGTTTGAGACCTGTAAAAAGTTAATGTACCTCAATATACTTGAAACACAAAATGTAACAATCAACAGAAAACTCAAATGTAAGGAGTAAGAGTATGACATAAGTTTGTTTGAGACCTGTAAAAAGTTAATGTACCTCAATATACTTGAAACACATAGTGTAATAATCAACAGAAAACTCAAATGTAAGGAGTAAGAGTATGAAATAAGTTTGTTTGAGACCTGTAAAAAGTTAATGTACCTCAATATACTTGAAACACATAATGTAACAATCAACAGAAAACTCAAATGTAAGGAGTAAGAGTATGAAATAAGTTTGTTTGAGACCTGTAAAAAGTTAATGTACCTCAATATACTTGAAACACATAATGTAACAATCAACAGAAAACTCAAATGTAAGGAGTAAGGGTATGAAATAAGTTTGTTTGAGACCTGTATAAAGTTAATGTACCTCAATATACTTGAAACACATAGTGTAACAATCAACAGAAAACTCAAATGTAAGGAGTAAGAGTATGAAATAAGTTTGTTTGAGACCTGTATAAAGTTAATGTACCTCAATATACTTGAAACACATAGTGTAACAACAGAAAACTCAAATGTAAGGAGTAAGAGTATGAAATAAGTTTGTTTCAGACCTGTATAAAGTTAATTTACCTCAATATACTTGAAACACATAGTGTAACAACAGAAAACTCAAATGCAAGGAGTAAGAGTATGAAATAAGTTTGTTTCAGACCTGTATAAAGTTAATGTACCTCAATATACTTGAAACACATAATATAACAATCAACAGAAAACTCAAATGTAAGGAGTAAGAGTATGAAATAAGTTTGTTTGAGACCTGTAAAAAGTTAATGTACCTCAATATACTTGAAACACATAGTGTAACAATCAACAGAAAACTCAAATGTAAGGAGTAAGAGTATGAAATAAGTTTGTTTGAGACCTGTATAAAGTTAATGTACCTCAATATACTTGAAACACATAGTGTAACAATCAACAGAAAACTCAAATGTAAGGAGTAAGAGTATGAACTAAGTTTGCTTCAGACCTGTATAAAGTTAATGTACCTCAATATACTTGAAACACATAGTGTAACAATCAACAGAAAACTCAAATGTAAGGAGTAAGAGTATAAATGTTTGTTTGAGACCTGTATAAAGTTAATGTACCTCAATATACTTGAAACACATAATGTAACAATCAACAGAAAACTCAAATGTAAGGAGTAAGAGTATGAAATAAGTTTGTTTCAGACCTGTATAAAGTTAATGTACCTCAATATACTTGAAACACATAGTGTAACAATCAACAGAAAACTCAAATATAAGGAGTAAGAGTATGAAATAAGTTTGTTTGAGAGCTGTATAAAGTTAATGTACCTCAATATACTTGAAACACATAATGTAACAATCAAAAGAAAACTCAAATGTAAGGAGTAAGAGTATGAAATAAGTTTGTTTGAGACCTTTATAAAGTTAATGTACCTCAATATACTTCAAACACATAATGTAACAATAAACAGAAAACTCAAATGTAAGGAGTAACAGTATGAAATAAGTTTGTTTGAGAGCTGTATAAAGTTAATGTACCTCAATATACTTGAAACACATAATGTAACAAACAACAGAAAACTCAAATGTAAGGAGTAAGAGTATGAAATAAGTTTGTTTGAGACCTGTATAAAGTTAATGTACCTCAATATACTTGAAACACATAATATAACAATCAACAGAAAACTCAAATGTAAGGAGTAAGAGTATGAAATAAGTTTGTTTGAGACCTGTAAAAAGTTAATGTACCTCAATATACTTGAAACACATAGTGTAACAATCAACAGAAAACTCAAATGTAAGGAGTAAGAGTATGAAATAAGTTTGTTTGAGACCTGTATAAAGTTAATGTACCTCAATATACTTGAAACACATAATATAACAATCAACAGAAAACTCAAATGTAAGGAGTAAGATTATGAAATAAGTTTGTTTGAGACCTGTATAAAGTTAATGTACCTCAATATACTTGAAACACATAATATAACAATCAACAGAAAACTCAAATGTAAGGAGTAAGATTATGAAATAAGTTTGTTTGAGACCTGTATAAAGTTAATGTACCTCAATATACTTGAAACACATAATATAACAATCAACAGAAAACTCAAATGTAAGGAGTAAGAGTATGAAATAAGTTTGTTTGAGACCTGTAAAAAGTTAATGTACCTCAATATACTTGAAACACATAATGTAACAATCAACAGAAAACTCAAATGTAAGGAGTAAGAGTATGAAATAAGTTTGTTTGAGACCTGTAAAAAGTTAATGTACCTCAATATACTTGAAACACATAGTGTAACAATCAACAGAAAACTCAAATGTAAGGAGTAAGAGTATGAAATAAGTTTGTTTCAGACCTGTATAAAGTTAATGTACCTCAATATACTTGAAACACATAGTGTAACAATCAACAGAAAACTCAAATGTAAGGAGTAAGATTATGAAATGTTTGTTTGAGACCTGTATAAAGTTAATGTACCTCAATATACTTGAAACACATAGTGTAACAATCAACAGAAAACTCAAATGTAAGGAGTAAGAGTATGAAATGTTTGTTTGAGACCTGTAAAAAGTTAATGTACCTCAATATACTTGAAACACATAGTGTAACAATCAACAGAAAACTCAAATGTAAGGAGTAAGAGTATGAAATAAGTTTGTTTGAGACCTGTATAAAGTTTATGTACCTCAATATACTTGAAACACATAGTGTAACAACAGAAAACTCAAATGTAAGGAGTAAGAGTATGAAATAAGTTTGTTTCAGACCTGTATAAAGTTAATTTACCTCAATATACTTGAAACACATAGTGTAACAACAGAAAACTCAAATGTAAGGAGTAAGAGTATGAAATAAGTTTGTTTCAGACCTGCATAAAGTTAATGTACCTCAATATACTTGAAACACATAGTGTAACAATCAACAGAAAACTCAAATGTAAGGAGTAAGAGTATGAAATAAGTTTGCTTCAGACCTGTATAAAGTTAATGTACCTCAATATACTTGAAACACATAGTGTAACAATCAACAGAAAACTCAAATGTAAGGAGTAAGAGTATGAAATGTTTGTTTGAGACCTGTATAAAGTTAATGTACCTCAATATACTTGAAACACATAATGTAACAATCAACAGAAAACTCAAATGTAAGGAGTAAGAGTATGAAATAAGTTTGTTTGAGACCTGTATAAAGTTAATGTACCTCAATATACTTGAAACACATAATGTAACAATCAACAGAAAACTCAAATGTAAGGAGTAAGAGTATGAAATAAGTTTGTTTGAGACCTGTATAAAGTTAATGTACCTCAATATACTTGAAACACATAATGTAACAATCAACAGAAAACTCAAATGTAAGGAGTAAGAGTATGAAATAAGTTTGTTCGAGACCTGTATAAAGTTAATGTACCTCAATATACTTGAAACACATAATGTAACAATCAACAGAAAACTCAAATGTAAGGAGTAAGAGTATGAAATAAGTTTGTTTGAGACCTGTATAAAGTTAATGTACCTCAATATACTTGAACACATAATGTAACAATCAACAGAAAACTCAAATGTAAGGAGTAAGAGTATGAAATAAGTTTGTATGAGAGCGGTATAAAGTTAATGTACCTCAATATAATTGAAACACATAATGTAACAAACAACAGAAAACTCAAATGTAAGGAGTAAGAGTATGAAATAAGTTTGTTTGAGACCTGTATAAAGTTAATGTACCTCAATATACTTGAAACACATAATATAACAATCAACAGAAAACTCAAATGTAAGGAGTAAGAGTATGAAATAAGTTTGTTTGAGACCTGTATAAAGTTAATGTACCTCAATATACTTGAAACACATAGTGTAACAATCAACAGAAAACTCAAATGTAAGGAGTAAGAGTATGAAATAAGTTTGTTTGAGACCTGTATAAAGTTAATGTACCTCAATATACTTGAAACACATAGTGTAACAATCAACAGAAAACTCAAATGTAAGGAGTAAGAGTATCTAATAAGTTTGTTTGAGAGCTGTATAAAGTTAATGTACCTCAATATACTTGAAACACATAGTGTAACAATCAACAGAAAACTCAAATGTAAGGAGTAAGAGTATGAAATAAGTTTGTTTGAGACCTGTATAAAGTTAATGTACCTCAATATACTTGTAACACATAGTGTAACAATCAACAGAAAACTCAAATGTAAGGAGTAAGAGTATGAAATAAGTTTGTTTGAGACCTGTATAAAGTTAATGTACCTCAATATACTTGAAACACATAGTGTAACAATCAACAGAAAACTCAAATGTAAGGAGTAAGAGTATGAAATAAGTTTGTTTGAGAGCTGTATAAAGTTAATGTACCTCAATATACTTGAAACACATAATGTAACAATCAACAGAAAACTCAAATGTAAGGAGTAAGAGTATGAAATAAGTTTGTTTGAGAGCTATATAAAGTTAATGTACCTCAATATACTTGAAACACATAGTGTAACAATCAACAGAAAACTCAAATGTAAGGAGTAAGAGTATGAAATAAGTTTGTTTGAGAGCTGTATAAAGTTAATGTACCTCAATATACTTGAAACACATAATGTAACAATCAACAGAAAACTCAAATGTAAGGAGTAAGAGTATGAAATAAGTTTGTTTGAGAGCTGTATAAAGTTAATGTACCTCAATATACTTGAAACACATAATGTAACAATCAACAGAAAACTCAAATGTAAGGAGTAAGAGTATGAAATAAGTTTGTTTGAGAGCTGTATAAAGTTAATGTACCTCAATATACTTGAAACACATAATGTAACAACAGAAAACTCAAATGTAAGGAGTAAGAGTATGAAATAAGTTTGTTTGAGAGCTGTATAAAGTTAATGTACCTCAATATACTTGAAACACATAATGTAACAATCAACAGAAAACTCAAATGTAAGGAGTAAGAGTATGAAATAAGTTTGTTTGAGACCTGTATAAAGTTAATGTACCTCAATATACTTGAAACACATAGTGTAACAACAGAAAACTCAAATGTAAGGAGTAAGAGTATGAAATAAGTTTGTTTGAGGCCTGTATAAAGTGAATGTACCTCAATATACTTGAAACACATAATGTAACAATCAACAGAAAACTTAAATGTAAGGAGTAAGAGTATGAAATAAGTTTGTTTGAGACCTGTATAAAGTTAATGTACCTCAATATACTTGAAACACATAGTGTAACAATCAACAGAAAACTCAAATGTAAGGAGTAAGAGTATGAAATAAGTTTGTTTGAGACCTGTATAAAGTTAATGTACCTCAATATACTTGAAACACATAGTGTAACAATCAACAGAAAACTCAAATGTAAGGAGTAAGAGTATGAAATAAGTTTGTTTGAGACCTGTAAAAAGTTAATGTACCTCAATATACTTGAAACACATAGTGTAACAATCAACAGAAAACTCAAATGTAAGGAGTAAGAGTATGAAATAAGTTTGTTTGAGACCTGTATAAAGTTAATGTACCTCAATATACTTGAAACTCATAGTGTAACAACAGAAAACTCAAATGTAAGGAGTAAGAGTATGAAATAAGTTTGCTTCAGACCTGTATAAAGTTAATGTACCTCAATATACTTGAAACACATAGTGTAACAATCAACAGAAAACTCAAATGTAAGGAGTAAGATTATGAAATAAGTTTGTTTGAGACCTGTATAAAGTTAATGTACCTCAATATACTTGAAACACATAATGTAACAATCAACAGAAAACTCAAATGTAAGGAGTAAGAGTATGAAATAAGTTTGTTTGAGAGCTGTATAAAGTTAATGTACCTCAATATACTTGAAACACATAGTGTAACAATCAACAGAAAACTCAAATGTAAGGAGTAAGAGTATGAAATAAGTTTGTTTGAGAGCTGTATAAAGTTAATGTACCTTAATATACTTGAAACACATAATGTAACAATCAACAGAAAACTCAAATGTAAGGAGTAAGAGTATGAAATAAGTTTGTTTGTGAGCTATATAAAGTTAATGTACCTCAATATACTTGAAACACATAGTGTAACAATCAACAGAAAACTCAAATGAAAGGAGTAAGAGTATGAAATAAGTTTGTTTGAGACCTGTAAAAAGTTAATGTACCTCAATATACTTGAAACACATAGTGTAACAATCAACAGAAAACTCAAATATAAGGAGTAAGAGTATGAAATAAGTTTGTTTGAGAGCTATATAAAGTTAATGTACCTCAATATACTTGGAACACATAATGGAACAATCAACAGAAAACTCAAATGTAAGGAGTAAGAGTATGAAATAAGTTTGTTTGAGACCTGTAAAAAGTTAATGTACCTCAATATACTTGAAACACATAGTGTAACAATCAACAGAAAACTCAAATATAAGGAGTAAGAGTATGAAATAAGTTTGTTTGAGAGCTGTATAAAGTTAATGTACCTTAATATACTTGAAACACATAATGTAACAATCAACAGAAAACTCAAATGTAAGGAGTAAGAGTATGAAATAAGTTTGTTTGAGAGCTGTATAAAGTTAATGTACCTCAATATACTTGAAACACATAATGTAACAATCAACAGAAAACTCAAATGTAAGGAGTAAGAGTATGAAATAAGTTTGTTTGAGACCTGTAAAAAGTTAATGTACCTCAATATACTTGAAACACATAGTGTAACAATCAACAGAAAACTCAAATGTAAGGAGTAAGAGTATGAAATAAGTTTGTTTGAGACCTGTAAAAAGTTAATGTACCTCAATATACTTGAAACACATAGTGTATCAATCAACAGAAAACTCAAATGTAAGGAGTAAGAGTATGAAATAAGTTTGTTTGAGACCTGTAAAAAGTTAATGTACCTCAATATACTTGAAACTCATAGTGTAACAACAGAAAACTCAAATGTAAGGAGTAAGAGTATGAAATAAGTTTGTTTGAGACCTGTAAAAAGTTAATGTACCTCAATATACTTGAAACACAGAGTGTATCAATCAACAGAAAACTCAAATGTAAGGAGTAAGAGTATGAAATAAGTTTGTTTGAGACCTGTATAAAGTTAATGTACCTCAATATACTTGAAACACATAATGTAACAATCAACAGAAAACTCAAATGTAAGGAGTAAGAGTATGTAATAAGTTTGTTTGAGAGCTGTATAAAGTTAATGTACCTCAATATACTTGAAACATATAGTGTAACAATCAACAGAAAACTCAAATGTAAGGAGTAAGAGTATGAAATAAGTTTGTTTGAGACCTGTAAAAAGTTAATGTACCTCAATATACTTGAAACACATAGTGTATCAATCAACAGAAAACTCAAATGTAAGGAGTAAGAGTATGAAATAAGTTTGTTTGAGACCTGTATAAAGTTAATGTACCTCAATATACTTGAAACACATAATGTAACAATCAACAGAAAACTCAAATGTAAGGAGTAAGAGTATGAAATAAGTTTGTTTGAGACCTGTAAAAAGTTAATGTACCTCAATATACTTGAAACACATAGTGTAACAATCAACAGAAAACTCAAATGTAAGGAGTAAGAGTATGAAATAAGTTTGTTTGAGACCTGTATAAGGTTAATGTACCTCAATATACTTGAAACACATAGTGTAACAACAGAAAACTCAAATGTAAGGAGTAAGAGTATGAAATAAGTTTGTTTCAGACCTGTATAAAGTTAATGTACCTCAATATACTTGAAACACATAGTGTAACAATCAACAGAAAACTCAAATCTAAGGAGTAAGAGTATGAAATAAGTTTGCTTCAGACCTGTATAAAGTTAATGTACCTCAATATACTTGAAACACATAGTGTAACAATCAACAGAAAACTCAAATGTAAGGAGTAAGAGTATGAAATGTTTGTTTGAGACCTGTATAAAGTTAATGTACCTCAATATACTTGAAACACATAATGTAACAATCTACAGAAAACTCAAATGTAAGGAGTAAGAGTATGAAATAAGTTTGTTTGAGACCTGTATAAAGTTAATGTACCTCAATATACTTGAAACACATAATGTAACAATCAACAGAAAACTCAAATGTAAGGAGTAAGAGTATGAAATAAGTTTGTTTGAGACCTGTATAAAGTTAATGTACCTCAATATACTTGAAACACATAATGTAACAATCAACAGAAAACTCAAATGTAAGGAGTAAGAGTATGAAATAAGTTTGTTTGAGACCTGTATAAAGTTAATGTACCTCAATATACTTGAAACACATAATGTAACAAACAACAGAAAACTCAAATGTAAGGAGTAAGAGTATGAAATAAGTTTGTTTGAGACCTGTATAAAGTTAATGTACCTCAATATACTTGAAACACATAATATAACAATCAACAGAAAACTCAAATGTAAGGAGTAAGAGTATGAAATAAGTTTGTTTGAGACCTGTAAAAAGTTAATGTACCTCAATATACTTGAAACACATAGTGTAACAATCAACAGAAAACTCAAATGTAAGGAGTAAGAGTATGAAATAAGTTTGTTTGAGACCTGTATAAAGTTAATGTACCTCAATATACTTGAAACACATAATGTAACAATCAACAGAAAACTCAAATGTAAGGAGTAAGAGTATGAAAAAAGTTTGTTTGAGACCTGTATAAAGTTAATGTACCTCAATATACTTGAAACACATAGTGTAACAATCAACAGAAAACTCAAATGTAAGGAGTAAGAGTATGAAATAAGTTTGTTTGAGAGCTGTATAAAGTTAATGTACCTCAATATACTTGAAACACATAGTGTAACAATCAACAGAAAACTCAAATGTAAGGAGTAAGAGTATGAAATAAGTTTGTTTGAGACCTGTATAAAGTTAATGTACCTCAATATACTTGAAACACATAGTGTAACAATCAACAGAAAACTCAAATGTAAGGAGTAAGAGTATGAAATAAGTTTGTTTGAGACCTGTATAAAGTTAATGTACCTCAATATACTTGAAACACATAGTGTAACAATCAACAGAAAACTCAAATGTAAGGAGTAAGAGTATGAAATAAGTTTGTTTGAGAGCTGTATAAAGTTAATGTACCTCAATATACTTGAAACACATAATGTAACAATCAACAGAAAACTCAAATGTAAGGAGTAAGAGTATGAAATAAGTTTGTTTGAGAGCTATATAAAGTTAATGTACCTCAATATACTTGAAACACATAGTGTAACAATCAACAGAAAACTCAAATGTAAGGAGTAAGAGTATGAAATAAGTTTGTTTGAGACCTGTAAAAAGTTAATGTACCTCAATATACTTGAAACACATAGTGTAACAACAGAAAACTCAAATGTAAGGAGTAAGAGTATGAAATGTTTGTTTGAGACCTGTATAAAGTTAATGTACCTCAATATACTTGAAACACATAGTGTAACAATCAACAGAAAACTCAAATGTAAGGAGTAAGAGTATGAAATAAGTTTGTTTGAGACCTGTAAAAAGTTAATGTACCTCAATATACTTGAAACACATAGTGTAACAATCAACAGAAAACTCAAATGTAAGGAGTAAGAGTATGAAATAAGTTTGTTTGAGAGCTGTATAAAGTTAATGTACCTCTATATACTTGAAACACATAATGTAACAATCAACAGAAAACTCAAATGTAAGGAGTAAGAGTATGAAATAAGTTTGTTTGAGACCTGTATAAAGTTAATGTACCTCAATATACTTGAAACACACAGTGTAACAACAGAAAACTCAAATGTAAGGAGTAAGAGTATGAAATAAGTTTGTTTGAGACCTGTATAAAGTTAATGTACCTCAATATACTTGAAACACATAATGTAACAATCAACAGAAAACTCAAATGTAAGGAGTAAGAGTATGAAATAAGTTTGTTTGAGACCTGTATAAAGTTAATGTACCTCAATATACTTGAAACACATAGTGTAACAACAGAAAACTCAAATGTAAGGAGTAAGAGTATGAAATGTTTGTTTGAGACCTGTATAAAGTTAATGTACCTCAATATACTTGAAACACATAGTGTAACAATCAACAGAAAACTCAAATGTAAGGAGTAAGAGTATGAAATAAGTTTGTTTGAGACCTGTAAAAAGTTAATGTACCTCAATATACTTGAAACACATAGTGTAACAATCAACAGAAAACTCAAATGTAAGGAGTAAGAGTATGAAATAAGTTTGTTTGAGACCTGTATAAAGTTAATGTACCTCAATATACTTGAAACACATAGTGCAACAACAGAAAACTCAAATGTAAAGAGTAAGAGTATGAAATAAGTTTGCTTCAGACCTGTATAAAGTTAATGTACCTCAATATACTTGAAACACATAGTGTAACAATCAACAGAAAACTCAAATGTAAGGAGTAAAATTATGAAATAAGTTTGTTTGAGACCTGTATAAAGTTAATGTACCTCAATATACTTGAAACACATAATGTAACAATCAACAGAAAACTCAAATGTAAGGAGTAAGAGTATGAAATAAGTTTGTTTGAGAGCTGTATAAAGTTAATGTACCTCAATATACTTGAAACACATAGTGTAACAATCAACATAAAACTCAAATGTAAGGAGTAGGAGTATGAAATAAGTTTGTTTGAGAGCTGTATAAAGTTAATGTACCTCAATATACTTGAAACACATAATGTAACAATCAACAGAAAACTCAAATGTAAGGAGTAAGAGTATGAAATAAGTTTGTTTGAGAGCTATATAAAGTTAATGTACCTCAATATACTTGAAACACATAGTGTAACAATCAACAGAAAACTCAAATGTAAGGAGTAAGAGTATGAAATAAGTTTGTTTGAGACCTGTAAAAAGTTAATGTACCTCAATATACTTGAAACACATAGTGTAACAATCAACAGAAAACTCAAATATAAGGAGTAAGAGTATGAAATAAGTTTGTTTGAGAGCTGTATAAAGTTAATGTACCTCAATATACTTGAAACACATAATGGAACAATCAACAGAAAAGTCAAATGTAAGGAGTAAGAGTATGAAATAAGTTTGTTTGAGAGCTGTATAAAGTTAATGTACCTCAATATACTTGAAACACATAATGTAACAATCAACAGAAAACTCAAATGTAAGGAGTAAGAGTATGAAATAAGTTTGTTTGAGACCAGTAAAAAGTTAATGTACCTCAATATACTTGAAACACATAGTGTAACAATCAACAGAAAACTCAAATGTAAGGAGTAAGAGTATGAAATAAGTTTGTTTGAGACCTGTAAAAAGTTAATGTACCTCAATATACTTGAAACACATAGTGTATCAATCAACAGAAAACTCAAATGTAAGGAGTAAGAGTATGAAATAAGTTTGTTTGAGGCCTGTAAAAAGTTAATGTACCTCAATATACTTGAAACACATAATGTAACAATCAACAGAAAACTCAAATGTAAGGAGTAAGAGTATGAAATAACTTTGTTTGAGACCTGTAAAAAGTTAATGTACCTCAATATACTTGAAACACACAGTGTATCAATCAACAGAAAACTCAAATGTAAGGAGTAAGAGTATGAAATAAGTTTGTTTGAGACCTGTATAAAGTTAATGTACCTCAATATACTTGAAACACATAATGTAACAATCAACAGAAAACTCAAATGTAAGGAGTAAGAGTATGAAATAAGTTTGTTTGAGAGCTGTATAAAGTTAATGTACCTCAATATACTTGAAACACATAGTGTAACAATCAACAGAAAACTCAAATGTAAGGAGTAAGAGTATGAAATAAGTTTGTTTGAGACCTGTAAAAAGTTAATGTACCTCAATATACTTGAAACACATAGTGTATCAATCAACAGAAAACTCAAATGTAAGGAGTAAGAGTATGAAATAAGTTTGTTTGAGACCTGTATAAAGTTAATGTACCTCAATATACTTGAAACACATAATGTAACAATCAACAGAAAACTCAAATGTAAGGAGTAAGAGTATGAAATAAGTTTGTTTGAGAGCTGTATAAAGTTAATGTACCTCAATATACTTGAAACACATAATGTAACAATCAACAGAAAACTCAAATGTAAGGAGTAAGAGTATGAAATACGTTTGTTTGAGAGCTGTATAAAGTTAATGTACCTCAATATACTTGAAACACATAGTGTAACAATAAACAGAAAACTCAAATATAAGGAGTAAGTGTATGAAATAAGTTTGTTTGAGACCTGTATAAAGTTAATGTACCTCAATATACTTGAAACACATAATATAACAATCAACAGAAAACTCAAATGTAAGGAGTAAGAGTATGAAATAAGTTTGTTTGAGACCTGTATAAAGTTAATGTACCTCAATATACTTGAAACACATAGTGTAACAATAAACAGAAAACTCAAATGTAAGGAGTAAGAGTATGAAATAAGTTTGTTTGAGACCTGTAAAAAGTTAATGTACCTCAATATACTTGAAACACATAGTGTATCAATCAACAGAAAACTCAAATGTAAGGAGTAAGAGTATGAAATAAGTTTGTTTGAGACCTGTAAAAAGTTAATGTACCTCAATATACTTGAAACACATAATGTAACAATCAACAGAAAACTCAAATGTAAGGAGTAAGAGTATGAAATAAGTTTGTTTGAGACCTGTAAAAAGTTAATGTACCTCAATATACTTGAAACACATAATGTAACAATCAACAGAAAACTCAAATGTAAGGAGTAAGAGTATGAAATAAGTTTGTTTGAGAGCTGTATAAAGTTAATGTACCTCAATATACTTGAAACACATAGTGTAACAATCAACAGAAAACTCAAATGTAAGGAGTAAGAATATGAAATAAGTTTGTTTGAGACCTGTAAAAAGTTAATGTACCTCAATATACTTGAAACACATAGTGTATCAATCAACAGAAAACTCAAATGTAAGGAGTAAGAGTATGAAATAAGTTTGTTTGAGAGCTGTATAAAGTTAATGTACCTTAATATACTTGAAACACATAGTGTAACAATCAACAGAAAACTCAAATGTAAGGAGTAAGAGTATGAAATAAGTTTGTTTGAGACCTGTAAAAAGTTAATGTACCTCAATATACTTGAAACACATAGTGTAACAATCAACAGAAAACTCAAATGTAAGGAGTAAGAGTATGAAATAAGTTTGTTTGAGACCTGTAAAAAGTTAATGTACCTCAATATACTTGAAACACATAGTGTAACAACAGAAAACTCAAATATAAGGAGTAAGAGTATGAAATAAGTTTGTTTGAGACCTGTATAAAGTTAATGTACCTCAATATACTTGAAACACATAATGTAACAATCAACAGAAAACTCAAATATAAGGAGTAAGAGTTTGAAATAAGTTTGTTTGAGACCTGTATAAACTTAATGTACCTCAATATACATGAAACACATAATCTAACAATCAACAGAAAACTCAAATGTAAGGAGTAAGAGTATGAAATAAGTTTGTTTGAGACCTGTATAAAGTTAATGTACCTATACTTGAAACACATAGTGTAACAATCAACAGAAAACTCAAATGTAAGGAGTAAGAGTATGAAATAAGTTTGTTTGAGACCTGTATAAAGTTAATGTACCTCAATATACTTGAAACACATAATGTAACAATCAACAGAAAACTCAAATGTAAGGAGTAAGAGTATGAAATAAGTTTGTTTGAGACCTGTATAAACTTAATGTACCTCAATATACTTGAAACCCATAATCTAACAATCAACAGAAAACTCAAATGTAAGGAGTAAGAGTATGAAATAAGTTTGTTTGAGACCTGTAAAAAGTTAATGTACCTCAATATACTTGAAACACATAATGTAACAATCAACAGAAAACTCAAATGTAAGGAGTAAGAGTATGAAATAAGTTTGTTTGAGACCTGTAAAAAGTTAATGTAGCTCAATATACTTGAAACACATAATGTAACAATCAACAGAAAACTCAAATGTAAGGAGTAAGAGTATGAAATAAGTTTGTTTGAGACCTGTATAAAGTTAATGTACCTCAATATACTTGAAACAAATAGTGTAACAATCAACAGAAAACTCAAATGTAAGGAGTAAGATTATGAAATAAGTTTGTTTGAGACCTGTATAAAGTTAATGTACCTCAATATACTTGAAACACATAATATAACAATCAACAGAAAACTCAAATGTAAGGAGTAAGAGTATGAAATAAGTTTGTTTGAGACCTGTATAAAGTTAATGTACCTCAATATACTTGAAACACATAATATAACAATCAACAGAAAACTCAAATATAAGGAGTAAGATTATGAAATAAGTTTGTTTGAGACCTGTAAAAAGTTAATGTACCTCAATATACTTGAAACACATAATATAACAATCAACAGAAAACTCAAATGTAAGGAGTAAGAGTATGAAATAAGTTTGTTTGAGACCTGTATAAAGTTAATGTACCTCAATATACTTGAAACACATAATATAACAATCAACAGAAAACTCAAATGTAAGGAGTAAGAGTATGAAATAAGTTTGTTTGAGACCTGTAAAAAGTTAATGTACCTCAATATACTTGAAACACATAATGTAACAATCAACAGAAATCTCAAATGTAAGGAGTAAGAGTATGAAATAAGTTTGTTTGAGACCTGTATAAAGTTAATGTACCTCAATATACTTGAAACACATAATGTAACAATCAACAGAAAACTCAAATGTAAGCAGTAAGAGTATGAAATAAGTTTGTTTGAGACCTGTATAAAGTTAATGTACCTCAATATACTTGAAACACATAATGTAACAATCAACAGAAAACTCAAATGTAAGGAGTAAGAGTATGAAATAAGTTTGTTTGAGACCTGTATAAAGTTAATGTACCTCAATATACTTGAAACACATAATGTAACAATCAACAGAAAACTCAAATGTAAGCAGTAAGAGTATGAAATAAGTTTGTTTGAGACCTGTATAAAGTTAATGTACCTCAATATACTTGAAACACATAATGTAACAATCAACAGAAAACTCAAATGTAAGGAGTAAGAGTATGAAATAAGTTTGTTTGAGACCTGTATAAAGTTAATGTACCTCAATATACTTGAAACACATAATGTAACAATCAACAGAAAACTCAAATGTAAGGAGTAAGAGTATGAAATAAGTTTGTTTGAGACCTCTATAAAGTGAATGTACCTCAATATACTTGAAACACATAGTGTAACAATCAACAGAAAACTCAAATGTAAGGAGTAAGAGTATGAAATAAGATTGTTTGAGGGCTGTATAAAGTTAATGTACCTCAATATACTTGAAACACATAGTGTAACAATCAACAGAAAACTCAAATGTAAGGAGTAAGATTATGAAATAAGTTTGTTTGAGACCTGTATAAAGTTAATGTACCTCAATATACTTGAAACACATAGTGTAACAACAGAAAACTCAAATGTAAGGAGTAAGAGTATGAAATAAGTTTGTTTGAGACCTCTATAAAGTGAATGTACCTCAATATACTTGAAACACATAGTGTAACAATCAACAGAAAACTCAAATATAAGGAGTAAGAGTATGAAATAAGTTTGTTTGAGAGCTGTATAAAGTTAATGTACCTCAATATACTTGAAACACATAGTGTAACAATCAACAGAAAACTCAAATGTAAGGAGTAAGATTATGAAGTAGGTTTGTTTGAGACCTGTATAAAGTTAATGTACCTCAATATACTTGAAACACATAGTGTAACAATCAACAGAAAACTCAAATGTAAGGAGTAAGAGTATGAAAAGAGTTTGTTTGAGACCTGTAAAACGTTAATGTACCTCAATATACTTGAAACACATAATGTAACAATCAACAGAAAACTCAAATGTAAGGAGTAAGAGTATGAAATAAGTTTGTTTGAGACCTGTATAAAGTAAATGTACCTCAATATACTTGAAACACATAGTGTAACAATCAACAGAAAACTCAAATGTAAGGAGTAAGAGTATGAAATAAGTTTGTTTGAGACCTGTATAAAGTAAATGTACCTCAATATACTTGAAACACATAGTGTAACAATCAACAGAAAACTCAAATGTAAGGAGTAAGAGTATGAAATAAGTTTGTTTGAGACCTCTATAAAGTGAATGTACCTCAATATACTTGAAACACATAATGTAACAATCAACAGAAAACTCAAATGTAAGGAGTAAGAGTATGAAATAAGTTTGTTTGAGACCTGTATAAAGTTAATGTACCTCAATATACTTGAAACACATAATGTAACAACCAACAGAAAACTCAAATGTAAGGAGTAAGAGTATGAAATAAGTTTGTTTGAGACCTGTAAAAAGTTAATGTACCTCAATATACTTGAAACACATAATGTAACAATCAACAGAAAACTCAAATGTAAGGAGTAAGAGTATGAAATAAGTTTGTTTGAGACCTGTAAAAAGTTAATGTACCTCAATATACTTGAAACACATAATGTAACAATCAACAGAAAACTCAAATGTAAAGAGTAAGAGTATGAAATAAGTTTGTTTGAGACCTGTAAAAAGTTAATGTACCTCAATATACTTGAAACACATAGTGTAACAACAGAAAACTCAAATGTAAGGAGTAAGAGTATGAAATAAGTTTGTTTCAGACCTGTATAAAGTTAATGTACCTCAATATACTTGAAACACATAGTGTAACAATCAACAGAAAACTCAAATGTAAGGAGTAAGAGTATGAAATGTTTGTTTGAGACCTGTATAAAGTTAATGTACCTCAATATACTTGAAACACATAGTGTAACATCAGAAAACTCAAATGTAAGGAGTAAGAGTATGAAATAAGTTTGTTTCAGACCTGTATAAAGTTAATGTACCTCAATATACTTGAAACACATAGTGTAACAATCAACAGAAAACTCAAATGTAAGGAGTAAGAGTATGAAATAAGTTTGTTTGAGACCTGTATAAAGTTAATGTACCTCAATATACTTGAAACACATAGTGTAACAATCAACAGAAAACTCAAATCTAAGGAGTAAGAGTATGAAATAAGTTTGTTTGAGACCTGTATAAAGTTAATGTACCTCAATATACTTGAAACACATAGTGTAACAACAGAAAACTCAAATGTAAGGAGTAAGAGTATGAAATAAGTTTGTTTCAGACCTGTATAAAGTTAATGTACCTCAATATACTTGAAACACATAATGTAACAATCAACAGAAAACTCAAATGTAAGGAGTAAGATTATGAAATAAGTTTGTATGAGACCTGTATAAAGTTAATGTACCTCTATATACTTGAAACACATAGTGTAACAATCAACAGAAAACTCAAATGTAAGGAGTAAGATTATGAAATAAGTTTGTTTGAGACCTGTATAAAGTTAATGTACCTCAATATACTTGAAACACATAATGTAACAATCAACAGAAAACTCAAATGTAAGGAGTAAGAGTATGAAATAAGTTTGTTTGAGACCTGTAAAAAGTTAATGTACCTCAATATACTTGAAACACATAGTGTAACAATCAACAGAAAACTCAAATGTAAGGAGTAAGAGTATGAAATAAGTTTGTTTGAGAGCAGTATAAAGTTAATGTACCTCAATATACTTGAAACACATAGTGTAACAATCAACAGAAAACTCAAATGTAAGGAGTAAGAGTATGAAATAAGTTTGTTTGAGACCTGTAAAAAGTTAATGTACCTCAATATACTTGAAACACATAATGTAACAATCAACAGAAAACTCAAATGTCAGGAGTAAGAGTATGAAATAAGTTTGTTTGAGAGCTGTATAAAGTTAATGTACCTCAATATACTTGAAACACATAGTGTAACAATCAACAAAAAACTCAAATGTAAGGAGTAAGAGTATGAAATAAGTTTGTTTGAGACCTGTAAAAAGTTAATGTACCTCAATATACTTGAAACACATAGTGTAACAATCAACAGAAAACTCAAATGTAAGGAGTAAGAGTATGAAATAAGTTTGTTTGAGACCTGTAAAAAGTTAATGTACCTCAATATACTTGAAACACATAATGTAACAATCAACAGAAAACTCAAATGTAAGGAGTAAGAGTATGAAATAAGTTTGTTTGAGAGCTGTATAAAGTTAATGTACCTCAATATACTTGAAACACATAGTGTAACAATCAACAGGAAACTCAAATGTAAGGAGTAAGAGTATGAAATAAGTTTGTTTGAGAGCTGTATAAAGTTAATGTACCTCAATATACTTGAAACACATAGTGTAAGAATCAACAGAAAACTCAAATGTAAGGAGTAAGAGTATGAAATAAGTTTGTTTGAGACCTGTAAAAAGTTAATGTACCTCAATATACTTGAAACACATAGTGTAACAATCAACAGAAAACTCAATTATAAGGAGTAAGATTATGAAATAAGTTTGTTTGAGAGCTGTATAAAGTTAATGTACCTCAATATACTTGAAACACATAATGTAACAATCAACAGAAAACTCAAATGCAAGGAGTAAGAGTATGAAATAAGTTTGTTTGAGAGCTGTATAAAGTTAATGTACCTCAATATACTTGAAACACATAATATAACAATCAACAGAAAACTCAAATGTAAGGAGTAAGAGTATGAAATAAGTTTGTTTGAGAGCTGTATAAAGTTAATGTACCTCAATACACTTGAAACACATAATGTAACAATCAACAGATAAATCAAATGTATGGAGTAAGAGTATGAAATAAGTTTGTTTGAGAGCTGTATAAAGTTAATGTACCTCAATATACTTGAAACACATAGTGTAACAATCAACAGAAAACTCAAATGTAAGGAGTAAGAGTATGAAATAAGTTTGTTTGAGACCTGTAAAAAGTTAATGTACCTCAATATACTTGAAACACATAGTGTATCAATCAACAGAAAACTCAAATGTAAGGAGTAAGAGTATGAAATAAGTTTGTTTGAGACCTGTAAAAAGTTAATGTACCTAAATATACTTGAAACACATAATGTAACAATCAACAAGAAAACTCAAATGTAAGGAGTAAGAGTATGAAATAAGTTTGTTTGAGACCTGTAAAAAGTTAATTTACCTCAATATACTTGAAACACACAGTGTATCAATCAACAGAAAACTCAAATGTAAGGAGTAAGAGTATGAAATAAGTTTGTTTGAGACCTGTATAAAGTTAATGTACCTCAATATACTTGAAACACATAATGTAACAATCAACAGAAAACTCAAATGTAAGGAGTAAGAGTATGAAATAAGTTTGTTTGAGAGCTGTATAAAGTTAATGTACCTCAATATACTTGAAACACATAGTGTAACAACAGAAAACTCAAATGTAAGGAGTAAGAGTATGAAATAAGTTTGTTTGAGACCTGTAAAAAGTTAATGTACCTCAATATACTTGAAACACATAGTGTAACAACAGAAAACTCAAATGTAAGGAGTAAGAGTATGAAATAAGTTTGTTTGAGACCTGTAAAAAGTTAATGTACCTCAATATACTTGAAACACATAGTGTATCAATCAACAGAAAACTCAAATGTAAGGAGTAAGAGTATGAAATAAGTTTGTTTCAGACCTGTATAAAGTTAATGTACCTCAATATACTTGAAACACATAGTGTATCAATCAACAGAAAACTCAAATGTAAGGAGTAAGAGTATGAAATAAGTTTGTTTGAGACCTGTATAAAATTAATGTACCTCAATATACTTGAAACACATAGTGTAACAATCAACAGAAAACTCAAATGTAAGGAGTAAGAGTATGAAATCAGTTTGATTGAGACCTGTATAAAGTTAATGTACCTCAATATACTTGAAACACATAATGTAACAATCAACAGAAAACTCAAATGTAAGGAGTAAGAGTATGAAATAAGTTTGTTTGAGACCTGTATAAAGTTAATGTACCTCAATATACTTGAAACACATAATGTAACAAGCAACAGAAAACTCAAATGTAAGGAGTAAGAGTATGAAATAAGTTTGTTTGAGACCTCTATAAAGTGAATGAACCTCAATATACTTGAAACACATAGTGTAACAATCAACAGAAAACTCAAATATAAGGAGTAAGAGTATGAAATAAGTTTGTTTGAGAGCTGTATAAAGTTAATGTACCTCAATATACTTGAAACACATAGTGTAACAATCAACAGAAAACTCAAATGTAAGGAGTAAGATTATGAAATAGGTTTGTTTGAGACCTGTATAAAGTTAATGTACCTCAATATACTTGAAACACATAGTGTAACAACAGAAAACTCAAATGTAAGGAGTAAGAGTATGAAATAAGTTTGTTTCAGACCTGTATAAAGTTAATGTACCTCAATATACTTGAAACACATAGTGTAACAATCAACAGAAAACTCAAATGTAAGGAGTAAGAGTATGAAATAAGTTTGTTTGAGACCTGTAAAAAGTTAATGTACCTCAATATACTTGAAACACATAATGTAACAATCAACAGAAAACTCAAATGTAAGGAGTAAGAGTATGAAATAAGTTTGTTTGAGACCTGCATAAAGTAAATGTACCTCAATATACTTGAAACACATAGTGTAACAATCAACAGAAAACTCAAATGTAAGGAGTAAGAGTATGAAATAAGTTTGTTTGAGACCTGTATAAAGTAAATGTACCTCAATATACTTGAAACACATAGTGTAACAATCAACAGAAAACTCAAATGTAAGGAGTAAGAGTATGAAATAAGTTTGTTTGAGACCTCTATAAAGTGAATGTACCTCAATATACTTGAAACACATAATGTAACAATCAACAGAAAACTCAAATGTAAGGAGTAAGAGTATGAAATAAGTTTGTTTGAGACCTGTAAAAAGTTAATGTACCTCAATATACTTGAAACACATAGTGTAACAACAGAAAACTCAAATGTAAGGAGTAAGAGTATGAAATAAGTTTGTTTCAGACCTGTATAAAGTTAATGTACCTCAATATACTTGAAACACATAGTGTAACAATCAACAGAAAACTCAAATGTAAGGAGTAAGAGTATGAAATAAGTTTGTTTCAGACCTGTATAAAGTTAATGTACCTCAATATACTTGAAACACATAGTGTAACATCAGAAAACTCAAATGTAAGGAGTAAGAGTATGAAATAAGTTTGTTTCAGACCTGTATAAAGTTAATGTACCTCAATATACTTGAAACACATAGTGTAACAATCAACAGAAAACTCAAATGTAAGGAGTAAGAGTATGAAATAAGTTTGTTTGAGACCTGTATAAAGTTAATGTACCTCAATATACTTGAAACACATAATGTAACAATCAAAAGAAAACTCAAATGTAAGGAGTAAGAGTATGAAATAAGTTTGTTTGAGAGCTGTATAAAGTTAATGTACCTCAATATACTTGAAACACATAGTGTAACAACAGAAAACTCAAATGTAAGGAGTAAGAGTATGAAATAAGTTTGTTTGAGACCTGTAAAAAGTTAATGTACCTCAATATACTTGAAACACATAGTGTATCAATCAACAGAAAACTCAAATGTAAGGAGTAAGAGTATGAAATAAGTTTGTTTCAGACCTGTATAAAGTTAATGTACCTCAATATACTTGAAACACATAGTGTATCAATCAACAGAAAACTCAAATGTAAGGAGTAAGAGTATGAAATAAGTTTGTTTGAGACCTGTATTAAGTTAATGTACCTCAATATACTTGAAACACATAATGTAACAATCAACAGAAAACTCAAATGTAAGGAGTAAGAGTATGAAATCAGTTTGATTGAGACCTGTATAAAGTTAATGTACCTCAATATACTTGAAACACATAATGTAACAATCAACAGAAAACTCAAATGTAAGGAGTAAGAGTATGAAATAAGTTTGTTTGAGACCCGTATAAAGTTAATGTACCTCAATATACTTGAAACACATAATGTAACAAGCAACAGAAAA
The DNA here is from genome assembly GCA_030765065.1 of Deroplatys truncata. Taxonomy (NCBI): domain Eukaryota; kingdom Metazoa; phylum Arthropoda; class Insecta; order Mantodea; family Mantidae; genus Deroplatys; species Deroplatys truncata. The sequence goes on from CM060986.1 coordinate 233,284,066, forward strand.
CTCAAATGTAAGGAGTAAGAGTATGAAATAAGTTTGTTTGAGACCTCTATAAAGTGAATGTACCTCAATATACTTGAAACACATAGTGTAACAATCAACAGAAAACTCAAATATAAGGAGTAAGAGTATGAAATAAGTTTGTTTGAGAGCTGTATAAAGTTAATGTACCTCAATATACTTGAAACACATAGTGTAACAATCAACAGAAAACTCAAATGTAAGGAGTAAGATTATGAAATAGGTTTGTTTGAGACCTGTATAAAGTTAATGTACCTCAATATACTTGAAACACATAGTGTAACAACAGAAAACTCAAATGTAAGGAGTAAGAGTATGAAATAAGTTTGTTTCAGACCTGTATAAAGTTAATGTACCTCAATATACTTGAAACACATAGTGTAACAATCAACAGAAAACTCAAATGTAAGGAGTAAGAGTATGAAATAAGTTTGTTTGAGACCTGTAAAAAGTTAATGTACCTCAATATACTTGAAACACATAATGTAACAATCAACAGAAAACTCAAATGTAAGGAGTAAGAGTATGAAATAAGTTTGTTTCAGACCTGTATAAAGTTAATGTACCTCAATATACTTGAAACACATAGTGTAACAATCAACAGAAAACTCAAATGTAAGGAGTAAGAGTATGAAATAAGTTTGTTTGAGACCTGTATAAAGTTAATGTACCTCAATATACTTGAAACACATAGTGTAACAATCAACAGAAAACTCAAATCTAAGGAGTAAGAGTATGAAATAAGTTTGTTTGAGACCTGTATAAAGTTAATGTACCTCAATATACTTGAAACACATAGTGTAACAACAGAAAACTCAAATGTAAGGAGTAAGAGTATGAAATAAGTTTGTTTCAGACCTGTATAAAGTTAATGTACCTCAATATACTTGAAACACATAATGTAACAATCAACAGAAAACTCAAATGTAAGGAGTAAGATTATGAAATAAGTTTGTATGAGACCTGTATAAAGTTAATGTACCTCTATATACTTGAAACACATAGTGTAACAATCAACAGAAAACTCAAATGTAAGGAGTAAGATTATGAAATAAGTTTGTTTGAGACCTGTATAAAGTTAATGTACCTCAATATACTTGAAACACATAATGTAACAATCAACAGAAAACTCAAATGTAAGGAGTAAGAGTATGAAATAAGTTTGTTTGAGACCTGTAAAAAGTTAATGTACCTCAATATACTTGAAACACATAGTGTAACAATCAACAGAAAACTCAAATGTAAGGAGTAAGAGTATGAAATAAGTTTGTTTGAGAGCAGTATAAAGTTAATGTACCTCAATATACTTGAAACACATAGTGTAACAATCAACAGAAAACTCAAATGTAAGGAGTAAGAGTATGAAATAAGTTTGTTTGAGACCTGTAAAAAGTTAATGTACCTCAATATACTTGAAACACATAATGTAACAATCAACAGAAAACTCAAATGTCAGGAGTAAGAGTATGAAATAAGTTTGTTTGAGAGCTGTATAAAGTTAATGTACCTCAATATACTTGAAACACATAGTGTAACAATCAACAAAAAACTCAAATGTAAGGAGTAAGAGTATGAAATAAGTTTGTTTGAGACCTGTAAAAAGTTAATGTACCTCAATATACTTGAAACACATAGTGTAACAATCAACAGAAAACTCAAATGTAAGGAGTAAGAGTATGAAATAAGTTTGTTTGAGACCTGTAAAAAGTTAATGTACCTCAATATACTTGAAACACATAATGTAACAATCAACAGAAAACTCAAATGTAAGGAGTAAGAGTATGAAATAAGTTTGTTTGAGAGCTGTATAAAGTTAATGTACCTCAATATACTTGAAACACATAGTGTAACAATCAACAGGAAACTCAAATGTAAGGAGTAAGAGTATGAAATAAGTTTGTTTGAGAGCTGTATAAAGTTAATGTACCTCAATATACTTGAAACACATAGTGTAAGAATCAACAGAAAACTCAAATGTAAGGAGTAAGAGTATGAAATAAGTTTGTTTGAGACCTGTAAAAAGTTAATGTACCTCAATATACTTGAAACACATAGTGTAACAATCAACAGAAAACTCAATTATAAGGAGTAAGATTATGAAATAAGTTTGTTTGAGAGCTGTATAAAGTTAATGTACCTCAATATACTTGAAACACATAATGTAACAATCAACAGAAAACTCAAATGTAAGGAGTAAGAGTATGAAATAAGTTTGTTTGAGAGCTGTATAAAGTTAATGTACCTCAATATACTTGAAACACATAATATAACAATCAACAGAAAACTCAAATGTAAGGAGTAAGAGTATGAAATAAGTTTGTTTGAGAGCTGTATAAAGTTAATGTACCTCAATACACTTGAAACACATAATGTAACAATCAACAGATAAATCAAATGTATGGAGTAAGAGTATGAAATAAGTTTGTTTGAGAGCTGTATAAAGTTAATGTACCTCAATATACTTGAAACACATAGTGTAACAATCAACAGAAAACTCAAATGTAAGGAGTAAGAGTATGAAATAAGTTTGTTTGAGACCTGTAAAAAGTTAATGTACCTCAATATACTTGAAACACATAGTGTATCAATCAACAGAAAACTCAAATGTAAGGAGTAAGAGTATGAAATAAGTTTGTTTGAGACCTGTAAAAAGTTAATGTACCTAAATATACTTGAAACACATAATGTAACAATCAACAAGAAAACTCAAATGTAAGGAGTAAGAGTATGAAATAAGTTTGTTTGAGACCTGTAAAAAGTTAATTTACCTCAATATACTTGAAACACACAGTGTATCAATCAACAGAAAACTCAAATGTAAGGAGTAAGAGTATGAAATAAGTTTGTTTGAGACCTGTATAAAGTTAATGTACCTCAATATACTTGAAACACATAATGTAACAATCAACAGAAAACTCAAATGTAAGGAGTAAGAGTATGAAATAAGTTTGTTTGAGAGCTGTATAAAGTTAATGTACCTCAATATACTTGAAACACATAGTGTAACAACAGAAAACTCAAATGTAAGGAGTAAGAGTATGAAATAAGTTTGTTTGAGACCTGTAAAAAGTTAATGTACCTCAATATACTTGAAACACATAGTGTAACAACAGAAAACTCAAATGTAAGGAGTAAGAGTATGAAATAAGTTTGTTTGAGACCTGTAAAAAGTTAATGTACCTCAATATACTTGAAACACATAGTGTATCAATCAACAGAAAACTCAAATGTAAGGAGTAAGAGTATGAAATAAGTTTGTTTCAGACCTGTATAAAGTTAATGTACCTCAATATACTTGAAACACATAGTGTATCAATCAACAGAAAACTCAAATGTAAGGAGTAAGAGTATGAAATAAGTTTGTTTGAGACCTGTATAAAGTTAATGTACCTCAATATACTTGAAACACATAGTGTAACAATCAACAGAAAACTCAAATGTAAGGAGTAAGAGTATGAAATAAGTTTGTTTGAGACCTGTATAAAGTTAATGTACCTCAATATACTTGAAACACATAGTGTAACAATCAACAGAAAACTCAAATGTAAGCAGTAAGAGTATGAAATAAGTTTGTTTGAGACCTGTATAAAATTAATGTACCTCAATATACTTGAAACACATAGTGTAACAATCAACAGAAAACTCAAATGTAAGGAGTAAGAGTATGAAATAAGTTTGTTTGAGACCTGTAAAAAGTTAATGTACCTCAATATACTTGAAACACATAGTGTAACAATCAACAGAAAACTCAATTATAAGGAGTAAGATTATGAAATAAGTTTGTTTGAGAGCTGTATAAAGTTAATGTACCTCAATATACTTGAAACACATAATGTAACAATCAACAGAAAACTCAAATGTAAGGAGTAAGAGTATGAAATAAGTTTGTTTGAGACCTGTAAAAAGTTAATGTACCTCAATATACTTGAAACACATAGTGTAACAACAGAAAACTCAAATGTAAGGAGTAAGAGTATGAAATAAGTTTGTTTGAGACCTGTAAAAAGTTAATGTACCTCAATATACTTGAAACACATAGTGTAACAATCAACAGAAAACTCAATTATAAGGAGTAAGATTATGAAATAAGTTTGTTTGAGAGCTGTATAAAGTTAATGTACCTCAATATACTTGAAACACATAATGTAACAATCAACAGAAAACTCAAATGTAAGGAGTAAGAGTATGAAATAAGTTTGTTTGAGACCTGTAAAAAGTTAATGTACCTCAATATACTTGAAACACATAGTGTAACAACAGAAAACTCAAATGTAAGGAGTAAGAGTATGAAATAAGTTTGTTTGAGACCTGTAAAAAGTTAATGTACCTCAATATACTTGAAACACATAGTGTATCAATCAACAGAAAACTCAAATGTAAGGAGTAAGAGTATGAAATAAGTTTGTTTCAGACCTGTATAAAGTTAATGTACCTCAATATACTTGAAACACATAGTGTATCAATCAACAGAAAACTCAAATGTAAGGAGTAAGAGTATGAAATAAGTTTGTTTGAGACCTGTATAAAGTTAATGTACCTCAATATACTTGAAACACATAGTGTAACAATCAACAGAAAACTCAAATGTAAGGAGTAAGAGTATGAAATAAGTTTGTTTGAGACCTGTATAAAGTTAATGTACCTCAATATACTTGAAACACATAGTGTAACAATCAACAGAAAACTCAAATGTAAGCAGTAAGAGTATGAAATAAGTTTGTTTGAGACCTGTATAAAATTAATGTACCTCAATATACTTGAAACACATAGTGTAACAATCAACAGAAAACTCAAATGTAAGGAGTAAGAGTATGAAATCAGTTTGATTGAGACCTGTATAAAGTTAATGTACCTCAATATACTTGAAACACATAATGTAACAATCAACAGAAAACTCAAATGTAAGGAGTAAGAGTATGAAATAAGTTTGTTTGAGACCTGTATAAAGTTAATGTACCTCAATATACTTGAAACACATAATGTAACAAGCAACAGAAAACTCAAATGTAAGGAGTAAGAGTATGAAATAAGTTTGTTTGAGACCTCTATAAAGTGAATGAACCTCAATATACTTGAAACACATAGTGTAACAATCAACAGAAAACTCAAATATAAGGAGTAAGAGTATGAAATAAGTTTGTTTGAGAGCTGTATAAAGTTAATGTACCTCAATATACTTGAAACACATAGTGTAACAATCAACAGAAAACTCAAATGTAAGGAGTAAGAGTATGAAATACGTTTGTTTGAGAGCTGTATAAAGTGAATGAACCTCAATATACTTGAAACACATAGTGTAACAATCAACAGAAAACTCAAATGTAAGGAGTAAGAGTATGAAATAAGTTTGTTTGAGACCTCTATAAAGTGAATGAACCTCAATATACTTGAAACACATAGTGTAACAATCAACAGAAAACTCAAATGTAAGGAGTAAGAGTATGAAATACGTTTGTTTGAGAGCTGTATAAAGTGAATGAACCTCAATATACTTGAAACACATAGTGTAACAATCAACAGAAAACTCAAATGTAAGGAGTAAGAGTATGAAATAAGTTTGTTTGAGACCTCTATAAAGTGAATGAACCTCAATATACTTGAAACACATAGTGTAACAATCAACAGAAAACTCAAATATAAGGAGTAAGAGTATGAAATAAGTTTGTTTGAGAGCTGTATAAAGTTAATGTACCTCAATATACTTGAAACACATAGTGTAACAATCAACAGAAAACTCAAATGTAAGGAGTAAGATTATGAAATAGGTTTGTTTGAGACCTGTATAAAGTTAATGTACCTCAATATACTTGAAACACATAGTGTAACAACAGAAAACTCAAATGTAAGGAGTAAGAGTATGAAATAAGTTTGTTTCAGACCTGTATAAAGTTAATGTACCTCAATATACTTGAAACACATAGTGTAACAATCAACAGAAAACTCAAATGTAAGGAGTAAGAGTATGAAATAAGTTTGTTTGAGACCTGTAAAAAGTTAATGTACCTCAATATACTTGAAACACATAATGTAACAATCAACAGAAAACTCAAATGTAAGGAGTAAGAGTATGAAATAAGTTTGTTTGAGACCTGCATAAAGTAAATGTACCTCAATATACTTCAAACACATAGTGTAACAATCAACAGAAAACTCAAATGTAAGGAGTAAGAGTATGAAATAAGTTTGTTTGAGACCTGTATAAAGTAAATGTACCTCAATATACTTGAAACACATAGTGTAACAATCAACAGAAAACTCAAATGTAAGGAGTAAGAGTATGAAATAAGTTTGTTTGAGACCTCTATAAAGTGAATGTACCTCAATATACTTGAAACACATAATGTAACAATCAACAGAAAACTCAAATGTAAGGAGTAAGAGTATGAAATAAGTTTGTTTGAGACCTGTAAAAAGTTAATGTACCTCAATATACTTGAAACACATAGTGTAACAACAGAAAACTCAAATGTAAGGAGTAAGAGTATGAAATAAGTTTGTTTCAGACCTGTATAAAGTTAATGTACCTCAATATACTTGAAACACATAGTGTAACAATCAACAGAAAACTCAAATGTAAGGAGTAAGAGTATGAAATAAGTTTGTTTCAGACCTGTATAAAGTTAATGTACCTCAATATACTTGAAACACATAGTGTAACATCAGAAAACTCAAATGTAAGGAGTAAGAGTATGAAATAAGTTTGTTTCAGACCTGTATAAAGTTAATGTACCTCAATATACTTGAAACACATAGTGTAACAATCAACAGAAAACTCAAATGTAAGGAGTAAGAGTATGAAATAAGTTTGTTTGAGACCTGTATAAAGTTAATGTACCTCAATATACTTGAAACACATAATGTAACAATCAAAAGAAAACTCAAATGTAAGGAGTAAGAGTATGAAATAAGTTTGTTTGAGAGCTGTATAAAGTTAATGTACCTCAATATACTTGAAACACATAGTGTAACAACAGAAAACTCAAATGTAAGGAGTAAGAGTATGAAATAAGTTTGTTTGAGACCTGTAAAAAGTTAATGTACCTCAATATACTTGAAACACATAGTGTATCAATCAACAGAAAACTCAAATGTAAGGAGTAAGAGTATGAAATAAGTTTGTTTCAGACCTGTATAAAGTTAATGTACCTCAATATACTTGAAACACATAGTGTATCAATCAACAGAAAACTCAAATGTAAGGAGTAAGAGTATGAAATAAGTTTGTTTGAGACCTGTATAAAGTTAATGTACCTCAATATACTTGAAACACATAATGTAACAATCAACAGAAAACTCAAATGTAAGGAGTAAGAGTATGAAATCAGTTTGATTGAGACCTGTATAAAGTTAATGTACCTCAATATACTTGAAACACATAATGTAACAATCAACAGAAAACTCAAATGTAAGGAGTAAGAGTATGAAATAAGTTTGTTTGAGACCTGTATAAAGTTAATGTACCTCAATATACTTGAAACACATAATGTAACAAGCAACAGAAAACTCAAATGTAAGGAGTAAGAGTATGAAATAAGTTTGTTTGAGACCTCTATAAAGTGAATGTACCTCAATATACTTGAAACACATAGTGTAACAATCAACAGAAAACTCAAATATAAGGAGTAAGAGTATGAAATAAGTTTGTTTGAGAGCTGTATAAAGTTAATGTACCTCAATATACTTGAAACACATAGTGTAACAATCAACAGAAAACTCAAATGTAAGGAGTAAGATTATGAAATAGGTTTGTTTGAGACCTGTATAAAGTTAATGTACCTCAATATACTTGAAACACATAGTGTAACAACAGAAAACTCAAATGTAAGGAGTAAGAGTATGAAATAAGTTTGTTTCAGACCTGTATAAAGTTAATGTACCTCAATATACTTGAAACACATAGTGTAACAATCAACAGAAAACTCAAATGTAAGGAGTAAGAGTATGAAATAAGTTTGTTTGAGACCTGTAAAAAGTTAATGTACCTCAATATACTTGAAACACATAATGTAACAATCAACAGAAAACTCAAATGTAAGGAGTAAGAGTATGAAATAAGTTTGTTTGAGACCTGTATAAAGTAAATGTACCTCAATATACTTGAAACACATAGTGTAACAATCAACAGAAAACTCAAATGTAAGGAGTAAGAGTATGAAATAAGTTTGTTTGAGACCTGTATAAAGTAAATGTACCTCAATATACTTGAAACACATAGTGTAACAATCAACAGAAAACTCAAATGTAAGGAGTAAGAGTATGAAATAAGTTTGTTTGAGACCTGTATAAAGTTAATGTACCTCAATATACTTGAAACACATAGTGTAACAATCAACAGAAAACTCAAATCTAAGGAGTAAGAGTATGAAATAAGTTTGTTTGAGACCTGTATAAAGTTAATGTACCTCAATATACTTGAAACACATAGTGTAACAACAGAAAACTCAAATGTAAGGAGTAAGAGTATGAAATAAGTTTGTTTCAGACCTGTATAAAGTTAATGTACCTCAATACACTTGAAACACATAATGTAACAATCAACAGAAAACTCAAATGTAAGGAGTAAGATTATGAAATAAGTTTGTATGAGACCTGTATAAAGTTAATGTACCTCAATATACTTGAAACACATAGTGTAACAATCAACAGAAAACTCAAATGTAAGGAGTAAGATTATGAAATAAGTTTGTTTGAGACCTGTATAAAGTTAATGTACCTCAATATACTTGAAACACATAATGTAACAATCAACAGAAAACTCAAATGTAAGGAGTAAGAGTATGAAATAAGTTTGTTTGAGACCTGTAAAAAGTTAATGTACCTCAATATACTTGAAACACATAGTGTAACAATCAACAGAAAACTCAAATGTAAGGAGTAAGAGTATGAAATAAGTTTGCTTCAGACCTGTATAAAGTTAATGTACCTCAATATACTTGAAACACATAATGTAACAATCTACAGAAAACTCAAATGTAAGGAGTAAGAGTATGAAATAAGTTTGTTTGAGACCTGTATAAAGTTAATGTACCTCAATATACTTGAAACACATAATGTAACAATCAACAGAAAACTCAAATGTAAGGAGTAAGAGTATGAAATAAGTTTGTTTGAGACCTGTATAAAGTTAATGTACCTCAATATACTTGAAACACATAATGTAACAATCAACAGAAAACTCAAATGTAAGGAGTAAGAGTATGAAATAAGTTTGTTTGAGACCTGTATAAAGTTAATGTACCTCAATATACTTGAAACACATAATGTAACAAACAACAGAAAACTCAAATGTAAGGAGTAAGAGTATGAAATAAGTTTGTTTGAGACCTGTATAAAGTTAATGTACCTCAATATACTTGAAACACATAATATAACAATCAACAGAAAACTCAAATGTAAGGAGTAAGAGTATGAAATAAGTTTGTTTGAGACCTGTAAAAAGTTAAAGTACCTCAATATACTTGAAACACATAGTGTAACAATCAACAGAAAACTCAAATGTAAGGAGTAAGAGTATGAAATAAGTTTGTTTGAGACCTGTATAAAGTTAATGTACCTCAATATACTTGAAACACATAATGTAACAATCAACAGAAAACTCAAATGTAAGGAGTAAGAGTATGAAAAAAGTTTGTTTGAGACCTGTATAAGGTTAATGTACCTCAATATACTTGAAACACATAGTGTAACAATCAACAGAAAACTCAAATGTAAGGAGTAAGAGTATGAAATAAGTTTGTTTGAGAGCTGTATAAAGTTAATGTACCTCAATATACTTGAAACACATAGTGTAACAATCAACAGAAAACTCAAATGTAAGGAGTAAGAGTATGAAATAAGTTTGTTTGAGACCTGTATAAAGTTAATGTACCTCAATATACTTGAAACACATAGTGTAACAATCAACAGAAAACTCAAATGTAAGGAGTAAGAGTATGAAATAAGTTTGTTTGAGACCTGTATAAAGTTAATGTACCTCAATATACTTGAAACACGTAGTGTAACAATCAACAGAAAACTCAAATGTAAGGAGTAAGAGTATGAAATAAGTTTGTTTGAGAGCTGTATAAAGTTAATGTACCTCAATATACTTGAAACACATAATGTAACAATCAACAGAAAACTCAAATGTAAGGAGTAAGAGTATGAAATAAGTTTGTTTGAGAGATATATAAAGTTAATGTACCTCAATATACTTGAAACACATAGTGTAACAATCACCAGAAAACTCAAATGTAAGGAGTAAGAGTATGAAATAAGTTTGTTTGAGACCTGTAAAAAGTTAATGTACCTCAATATACTTGAAACACATAGTGTAACAACAGAAAACTCAAATGTAAGGAGTAAGAGTATGAAATGTTTGTTTGAGACCTGTATAAAGTTAATGTACCTCAATATACTTGAAACACATAGTGTAACAATCAACAGAAAACTCAAATGTAAGGAGTAAGAGTATGAAATAAGTTTGTTTGAGACCTGTAAAAAGTTAATGTACCTCAATATACTTGAAACACATAGTGTAACAATCAACAGAAAACTCAAATGTAAGGAGTAAGAGTATGAAATAAGTTTGTTTGAGAGCTGTATAAAGTTAATGTACCTCAATATACTTGAAACACATAATGTAACAATCAACAGAAAACTCAAATGTAAGGAGTAAGAGTATGAAATAAGTTTGTTTGAGACCTGTATAAAGTTAATGTACCTCAATATACTTGAAACACACAGTGTAACAACAGAAAACTCAAATGTAAGGAGTAAGAGTATGAAATAAGTTTGTTTGAGACCTGTATAAAGTTAATGTACCTCAATATACTTGAAACACATAATGTAACAATCAACAGAAAACTCAAATGTAAGGAGTAAGAGTATGAAATAAGTTTGTTTGAGACCTGTATAAAGTTAATGTACCTCAATATACTTGAAACACATAGTGTAACAACAGAAAACTCAAATGTAAGGAGTAAGAGTATGAAATGTTTGTTTGAGACCTGTATAAAGTTAATGTACCTCAATATACTTGAAACACATAGTGTAACAATCAACAGAAAACTCAAATGTAAGGACTAAGAGTATGAAATAAGTTTGTTTGAGACCTGTAAAAAGTTAATGTACCTCAATATACTTGAAACACATAGTGTAACAATCAACAGAAAACTCAAATGTAAGGAGTAAGAGTATGAAATAAGTTTGTTTGAGACCTGTATAAAGTTAATGTACCTCAATATACTTGAAACACATAGTGTAACAACAGAAAACTCAAATGTAAAGAGTAAGAGTATGAAACAAGTTTGCTTCAGACCTGTATAAAGTTAATGTACCTCAATATACTTGAAACACATAGTGTAACAATCAACAGAAAACTCAAATGTAAGGAGTAAAATTATGAAATAAGTTTGTTTGAGACCTGTATAAAGTTAATGTACCTCAATATACTTGAAACACATAATGTAACAATCAACAGAAAACTCAAATGTAAGGAGTAAGAGTATGAAATAAGTTTGTTTGAGAGCTGTATAAAGTTAATGTACCTCAATATACTTGAAACACATAGTGTAACAATCACCAGAAAACTCAAATGTAAGGAGTAGGAGTATGAAATAAGTTTGTTTGAGAGCTGTATAAAGTTAATGTACCTCAATATACTTGAAACACATAATGTAACAATCAACAGAAAACTCAAATGTAAGGAGTAAGAGTATGAAATAAGTTTGTTTGAGAGCTATATAAAGTTAATGTACCTCAATATACTTGAAACACATAGTGTAACAATCAACAGAAAACTCAAATGTAAGGAGTAAGAGTATGAAATAAGTTTGTTTGAGACCTGTAAAAAGTTAATGTACCTCAATATACTTGAAACACATAGTGTAACAATCAACAGAAAACTCAAATATAAGGAGTAAGAGTATGAAATAAGTTTGTTTGAGAGCTATATAAAGTTAATGTACCTCAATATACTTGAAACACATAATGGAACAATCAACAGAAAAGTCAAATGTAAGGAGTAAGAGTATGAAATAAGTTTGTTTGAGAGCTGTATAAAGTTAATGTACCTCAATATACTTGAAACACATAATGTAACAATCAACAGAAAACTCAAATGTAAGGAGTAAGAGTATGAAATACGTTTGTTTGAGACCTGTAAAAAGTTAATGTACCTCAATATACTTGAAACACATAGTGTAACAATCAACAGAAAACTCAAATGTAAGGAGTAAGAGTATGAAATAAGTTTGTTTGAGACCTGTAAAAAGTTAATGTACCTCAATATACTTGAAACACATAGTGTATCAATCAACAGAAAACTCAAATGTAAGGAGTAAGAGTATGAAATAAGTTTGTTTGAGACCTGTAAAAAGTTAATGTACCTCAATATACTTGAAACACATAATGTAACAATCAACAGAAAACTCAAATGTAAGGAGTAAGAGTATGAAATAACTTTGTTTGAGACCTGTAAAAAGTTAATGTACCTCAATATACTTGAAACACACAGTGTATCAATCAACAGAAAACTCAAATGTAAGGAGTAAGAGTATGAAATAAGTTTGTTTGAGACCTGTATAAAGTTAATGTACCTCAATATACTTGAAACACATAATGTAACAATCAACAGAAAACTCAAATGTAAGGAGTAAGAGTATGAAATAAGTTTGTTTGAGAGCTGTAAAAAGTTAATGTACCTCAATATACTTGAAACACATAGTGTATCAATCAACAGAAAACTCAAATGTAAGGAGTAAGAGTATGAAATAAGTTTGTTTAGACCTGTATAAAGTTAATGTACCTCAATATACTTGAAACACATAATGTAACAATCAACAGAAAACTCAAATGTAAGGAGTAAGAGTATGAAATAAGTTTGTTTGAGAGCTGTATAAAGTTAATGTACCTCAATATACTTGAAACACATAATGTAACAATCAACAGAAAACTCAAATGTAAGGAGTAAGAGTATGAAATACGTTTGTTTGAGAGCTGTATAAAGTTAATGTACCTCAATATACTTGAAACACATAGTGTAACAATAAACAGAAAACTCAAATATAAGGAGTAAGAGTATGAAATAAGTTTGTTTGAGACCTGTATAAAGTTAATGTACCTCAATATACTTGAAACACATAATATAACAATCAACAGAAAACTCAAATGTAAGGAGTAAGAGTATGAAATAAGTTTGTTTGAGACCTGTATAAAGTTAATGTACCTCAATATACTTGAAACACATAGTGTAACAATAAACAGAAAACTCAAATGTAAGGAGTAAGAGTATGAAATAAGTTTGTTTGAGACCTGTAAAAAGTTAATGTACCTCAATATACTTGAAACACATAGTGTATCAATCAACAGAAAACTCAAATGTAAGGAGTAAGAGTATGAAATAAGTTTGTTTGAGACCTGTAAAAAGTTAATGTACCTCAATATACTTGAAACACATAATGTAACAATCAACAGAAAACTCAAATGTAAGGAGTAAGAGTATGAAATAAGTTTGTTTGAGACCTGTAAAAAGTTAATGTACCTCAATATACTTGAAACACATAATGTAACAATCAACAGAAAACTCAAATGTAAGGAGTAAGAGTATGAAATAAGTTTGTTTGAGAGCTGTATAAAGTTAATGTACCTCAATATACTTGAAACACATAGTGTAACAATCAACAGAAAACTCAAATGTAAGGAGTAAGAGTATGAAATAAGTTTGTTTGAGACCTGTAAAAAGTTAATGTACCTCCATATACTTGAAACACATAGTGTATCAATCAACAGAAAACTCAAATGTAAGGAGTAAGAGTATGAAATAAGTTTGTTTGAGACCTGTATAAAGTTAATGTACCTCAATATACTTGAAACACATAATGTAACAATCAACAGAAAACTCAAATGTAAGGAGTAAGAGTATGAAATAAGTTTGTTTGAGAGCTGTATAAAGTTAATGTACCTCAATATACTTGAAACACATAACGTAACAATCAAAAGAAAACTCAAATGTAAGGAGTAAGAGTATGAAATACGTTTGTTTGAGAGCTGTATAAAGTTAATGTACCTCAATATACTTGAAACACATAGTGTAACAATAAACAGAAAACTCAAATATAAGGAGTAAGAGTATGAAATAAGTTTGTTTGAGACCTGTATAAAGTTAATGTACCTCAATATACTTGAAACACATAATATAACAATCAACAGAAAACTCAAATGTAAGGAGTAAGAGTATGAAATAAGTTTGTTTGAGACCTGTATAAAGTTAATGTACCTCAATATACTTGAAACACATAGTGTAACAATAAACAGAAAACTCAAATGTAAGGAGTAAGAGTATGGAATAAGTTTGTTTGAGACCTGTATAAAGTTAATGTACCTCAATATACTTGAAACACATAATATAACAATCAACAGAAAACTCAAATGTAAGGAGTAAGAGTATGAAATAAGTTTGTTTGAGACCTGTAAAAAGTTAATGTACCTCAATATACTTGAAACACATAGTGTAACAATCAACAGAAAACTCAAATGTAAGGAGTAAGAGTATGAAATAAGTTTGTTTGAGACCTGTAAAAAGTTAATGTACCTCAATATACTTGAAACACATAGTGTAACAACAGAAAACTCAAATATAAGGAGTAAGAGTATGAAATAAGTTTGTTTGAGACCTGTATAAAGTTAATGTACCTCAATATACTTGAAACACATAATGTAACAATCAACAGAAAACTCAAATATAAGGAGTAAGAGTTTGAAATAAGTTTGTTTGAGACCTGTATAAACTTAATGTACCTCAATATACATGAAACACATAATCTAACAATCAACAGAAAACTCAAATGTAAGGAGTAAGAGTATGAAATAAGTTTGTTTGAGACCTGTATAAAGTTAATGTACCTATACTTGAAACACATAGTGTAACAATCAACAGAAAACTCAAATGTAAGGAGTAAGAGTATGAAATAAGTTTGTTTGAGACCTGTATAAAGTTAATGTACCTCAATATACTTGAAACACATAATGTAACAATCAACAGAAAACTCAAATGTAAGGAGTAAGAGTATGAAATAAGTTTGTTTGAGACCTGTATAAACTTAATGTACCTCAATATACTTGAAACACATAATCTAACAATCAACAGAAAACTCAAATGTAAGGAGTAAGAGTATGAAATAAGTTTGTTTGAGACCTGTAAAAAGTTAATGTACCTCAATATACTTGAAACACATAATGTAACAATCAACAGAAAACTCAAATGTAAGGAGTAAGAGTATGAAATAAGTTTGTTTGAGACCTGTAAAAAGTTAATGTAGCTCAATATACTTGAAACACATAATGTAACAATCAACAGAAAACTCAAATGTAATGAGTAAGAGTATGAAATAAGTTTGTTTGAGACCTGTAAAAAGTTAATGTACCTCAATATACTTGAAACACATAATGTAACAATCAACAGAAAACTCAAATGTAAGGAGTAAGATTATGAAATAAGTTTGTTTGAGACCTGTATAAAGTTAATGTACCTCAATATACTTGAAACACATAGTGTAACAACAGAAAACTCAAATGTAAGGAGTAAGAGTATGAAATAAGTTTGTTTGAGACCTCTATAAAGTGAATGTACCTCAATATACTTGAAACACATAGTGTAACAATCAACAGAAAACTCAAATATAAGGAGTAAGAGTATGAAATAAGTTTGTTTGAGACCTGTATAAAGTTAATGTACCTCAATATACTTGAAACACATAATATAACAATCAACAGAAAACTCAAATATAAGGAGTAAGATTATGAAATAAGTTTGTTTGAGACCTGTAAAAAGTTAATGTACCTCAATATACTTGAAACACATAATATAACAATCAACAGAAAACTCAAATGTAAGGAGTAAGAGTATGAAATAAGTTTGTTTGAGACCTGTATAAAGTTAATGTACCTCAATATACTTGAAACACATAATATAACAATCAACAGAAAACTCAAATGTAAGGAGTAAGAGTATGAAATAAGTTTGTTTGAGACCTGTAAAAAGTTAATGTACCTCAATATACTTGAAACACATAATGTAACAATCAACAGAAATCTCAAATGTAAGGAGTAAGAGTATGAAATAAGTTTGTTTGAGACCTGTATAAAGTTAATGTACCTCAATATACTTGAAACACATAATGTAACAATCAACAGAAAACTCAAATGTAAGCACTAAGAGTATGAAATAAGTTTGTTTGAGACCTGTATAAAGTTAATGTACCTCAATATACTTGAAACACATAATGTAACAATCAACAGAAAACTCAAATGTAAGGAGTAAGAGTATGAAATAAGTTTGTTTGAGACCTGTATAAAGTTAATGTACCTCAATATACTTGAAACACATAATGTAACAATCAACAGAAAACTCAAATGTAAGCAGTAAGAGTATGAAATAAGTTTGTTTGAGACCTGTATAAAGTTAATGTACCTCAATATACTTGAAACACATAATGTAACAATCAACAGAAAACTCAAATGTAAGGAGTAAGAGTATGAAATAAGTTTGTTTGAGACCTGTATAAAGTTAATGTACCTCAATATACTTGAAACACATAATGTAACAATCAACAGAAAACTCAAATGTAAGGAGTAAGAGTATGAAATAAGTTTGTTTGAGACCTCTATAAAGTGAATGTACCTCAATATACTTGAAACACATAGTGTAACAATCAACAGAAAACTCAAATGTAAGGAGTAAGAGTATGAAATAAGATTGTTTGAGGGCTGTATAAAGTTAATGTACCTCAATATACTTGAAACACATAGTGTAACAATCAACAGAAAACTCAAATGTAAGGAGTAAGATTATGAAATAAGTTTGTTTGAGACCTGTATAAAGTTAATGTACCTCAATATACTTGAAACACATAGTGTAACAACAGAAAACTCAAATGTAAGGAGTAAGAGTATGAAATAAGTTTGTTTGAGACCTCTATAAAGTGAATGTACCTCAATATACTTGAAACACATAGTGTAACAATCAACAGAAAACTCAAATATAAGGAGTAAGAGTATGAAATAAGTTTGTTTGAGAGCTGTATAAAGTTAATGTACCTCAATATACTTGAAACACATAGTGTAACAATCAACAGAAAACTCAAATGTAAGGAGTAAGATTATGAAGTAGGTTTGTTTGAGACCTGTATAAAGTTAATGTACCTCAATATACTTGAAACACATAGTGTAACAACAGAAAACTCAAATGTAAGGAGTAAGAGTATGAAATAAGTTTGTTTGAGACCTGTATAAAGTTAATGTACCTCAATATACTTGAAACACATAGTGTAACAATCAACAGAAAACTCAAATGTAAGGAGTAAGAGTATGAAAAGAGTTTGTTTGAGACCTGTAAAACGTTAATGTACCTCAATATACTTGAAACACATAATGTAACAATCAACAGAAAACTCAAATGTAAGGAGTAAGAGTATGAAATAAGTTTGTTTGAGACCTGTATAAAGTAAATGTACCTCAATATACTTGAAACACATAGTGTAACAATCAACAGAAAACTCAAATGTAAGGAGTAAGAGTATGAAATAAGTTTGTTTGAGACCTGTATAAAGTAAATGTACCTCAATATACTTGAAACACATAGTGTAACAATCAACAGAAAACTCAAATGTAAGGAGTAAGAGTATGAAATAAGTTTGTTTGAGACCTCTATAAAGTGAATGTACCTCAATATACTTGAAACACATAATGTAACAATCAACAGAAAACTCAAATGTAAGGAGTAAGAGTATGAAATAAGTTTGTTTGAGACCTGTATAAAGTTAATGTACCTCAATATACTTGAAACACATAATGTAACAACCAACAGAAAACTCAAATGTAAGGAGTAAGAGTATGAAATAAGTTTGTTTGAGACCTGTAAAAAGTTAATGTACCTCAATATACTTGAAACACATAATGTAACAATCAACAGAAAACTCAAATGTAAGGAGTAAGAGTATGAAATAAGTTTGTTTGAGACCTGTAAAAAGTTAATGTACCTCAATATACTTGAAACACATAATGTAACAATCAACAGAAAACTCAAATGTAAGGAGTAAGAGTATGAAATAAGTTTGTTTGAGACCTGTATAAAGTTAATGTACCTCAATATACTTGAAACACATAATGTAACAATCAACAGAAAACTCAAATGTAAGGAGTAAGAGTATGAAATAAGTTTGTTTGAGACCTCTATAAAGTGAATGTACCTCAATATACTTGAAACACATAGTGTAACAATCAACAGAAAACTCAAATGTAAGGAGTAAGAGTATGAAATAAGATTGTTTGAGGGCTGTATAAAGTTAATGTACCTCAATATACTTGAAACACATAGTGTAACAATCAACAGAAAACTCAAATGTAAGGAGTAAGATTATGAAATAAGTTTGTTTGAGACCTGTATAAAGTTAATGTACCTCAATATACTTGAAACACATAGTGTAACAACAGAAAACTCAAATGTAAGGAGTAAGAGTATGAAATAAGTTTGTTTGAGACCTCTATAAAGTGAATGTACCTCAATATACTTGAAACACATAGTGTAACAATCAACAGAAAACTCAAATATAAGGAGTAAGAGTATGAAATAAGTTTGTTTGAGAGCTGTATAAAGTTAATGTACCTCAATATACTTGAAACACATAGTGTAACAATCAACAGAAAACTCAAATGTAAGGAGTAAGATTATGAAGTAGGTTTGTTTGAGACCTGTATAAAGTTAATGTACCTCAATATACTTGAAACACATAGTGTAACAACAGAAAACTCAAATGTAAGGAGTAAGAGTATGAAATAAGTTTGTTTGAGACCTGTATAAAGTTAATGTACCTCAATATACTTGAAACACATAGTGTAACAATCAACAGAAAACTCAAATGTAAGGAGTAAGAGTATGAAAAGAGTTTGTTTGAGACCTGTAAAACGTTAATGTACCTCAATATACTTGAAACACATAATGTAACAATCAACAGAAAACTCAAATGTAAGGAGTAAGAGTATGAAATAAGTTTGTTTGAGACCTGTATAAAGTAAATGTACCTCAATATACTTGAAACACATAGTGTAACAATCAACAGAAAACTCAAATGTAAGGAGTAAGAGTATGAAATAAGTTTGTTTGAGACCTGTATAAAGTAAATGTACCTCAATATACTTGAAACACATAGTGTAACAATCAACAGAAAACTCAAATGTAAGGAGTAAGAGTATGAAATAAGTTTGTTTGAGACCTCTATAAAGTGAATGTACCTCAATATACTTGAAACACATAATATAACAATCAACAGAAAACTCAAATATAAGGAGTAAGATTATGAAATAAGTTTGTTTGAGACCTGTAAAAAGTTAATGTACCTCAATATACTTGAAACACATAATATAACAATCAACAGAAAACTCAAATGTAAGGAGTAAGAGTATGAAATAAGTTTGTTTGAGACCTGTATAAAGTTAATGTACCTCAATATACTTGAAACACATAATATAACAATCAACAGAAAACTCAAATGTAAGGAGTAAGAGTATGAAATAAGTTTGTTTGAGACCTGTAAAAAGTTAATGTACCTCAATATACTTGAAACACATAATGTAACAATCAACAGAAATCTCAAATGTAAGGAGTAAGAGTATGAAATAAGTTTGTTTGAGACCTGTATAAAGTTAATGTACCTCAATATACTTGAAACACATAATGTAACAATCAACAGAAAACTCAAATGTAAGCAGTAAGAGTATGAAATAAGTTTGTTTGAGACCTGTATAAAGTTAATGTACCTCAATATACTTGAAACACATAATGTAACAATCAACAGAAAACTCAAATGTAAGGAGTAAGAGTATGAAATAAGTTTGTTTGAGACCTGTATAAAGTTAATGTACCTCAATATACTTGAAACACATAATGTAACAATCAACAGAAAACTCAAATGTAAGCAGTAAGAGTATGAAATAAGTTTGTTTGAGACCTGTATAAAGTTAATGTACCTCAATATACTTGAAACACATAATGTAACAATCAACAGAAAACTCAAATGTAAGGAGTAAGAGTATGAAATAAGTTTGTTTGAGACCTGTATAAAGTTAATGTACCTCAATATACTTGAAACACATAATGTAACAATCAACAGAAAACTCAAATGTAAGGAGTAAGAGTATGAAATAAGTTTGTTTGAGACCTCTATAAAGTGAATGTACCTCAATATACTTGAAACACATACTGTAACAATCAACAGAAAACTCAAATGTAAGGAGTAAGAGTATGAAATAAGATTGTTTGAGGGCTGTATAAAGTTAATGTACCTCAATATACTTGAAACACATAGTGTAACAATCAACAGAAAACTCAAATGTAAGGAGTAAGATTATGAAATAAGTTTGTTTGAGACCTGTATAAAGTTAATGTACCTCAATATACTTGAAACACATAGTGTAACAACAGAAAACTCCCAATGTAAGGAGTAAGAGTATGAAATAAGTTTGTTTGAGACCTCTATAAAGTGAATGTACCTCAATATACTTGAAACACATAGTGTAACAATCAACAGAAAACTCAAATATAAGGAGTAAGAGTATGAAATAAGTTTGTTTGAGAGCTGTATAAAGTTAATGTACCTCAATATACTTGAAACACATAGTGTAACAATCAACAGAAAACTCAAATGTAAGGAGTAAGATTATGAAGTAGGTTTGTTTGAGACCTGTATAAAGTTAATGTACCTCAATATACTTGAAACACATAGTGTAACAACAGAAAACTCAAATGTAAGGAGTAAGAGTATGAAATAAGTTTGTTTGAGACCTGTATAAAGTTAATGTACCTCAATATACTTGAAACACATAGTGTAACAATCAACAGAAAACTCAAATGTAAGGAGTAAGAGTATGAAAAGAGTTTGTTTGAGACCTGTAAAACGTTAATGTACCTCAATATACTTGAAACACATAATGTAACAATCAACAGAAAACTCAAATGTAAGGAGTAAGAGTATGAAATAAGTTTGTTTGAGGGCTGTATAAAGTTAATGTACCTCAATATACTTGAAACACATAGTGTAACAATCAACAGAAAACTCAAATGTAAGGAGTAAGATTATGAAATAAGTTTGTTTGAGACCTGTATAAAGTTAATGTACCTCAATATACTTGAAACACATAGTGTAACAACAGAAAACTCAAATGTAAGGAGTAAGAGTATGAAATAAGTTTGTTTGAGACCTCTATAAAGTGAATGTACCTCAATATACTTGAAACACATAGTGTAACAATCAACAGAAAACTCAAATATAAGGAGTAAGAGTATGAAATAAGTTTGTTTGAGAGCTGTATAAAGTTAATGTACCTCAATATACTTGAAACACATAGTGTAACAATCAACAGAAAACTCAAATGTAAGGAGTAAGATTATGAAGTAGGTTTGTTTGAGACCTGTATAAAGTTAATGTACCTCAATATACTTGAAACACATAATATAACAATCAACAGAAAACTCAAATGTAAGGAGTAAGAGTATGAAATAAGTTTGTTTGAGACCTGTATAAAGTTAATGTACCTCAATATACTTGAAACACATAGTGTAACAATCAACAGAAAACTCAAATGTAAGGAGTAAGAGTATGAAAAGAGTTTGTTTGAGACCTGTAAAACGTTAATGTACCTCAATATACTTGAAACACATAATGTAACAATCAACAGAAAACTCAAATGTAAGGAGTAAGAGTATGAAATAAGTTTGTTTGAGACCTGTATAAAGTAAATGTACCTCAATATACTTGAAACACATAGTGTAACAATCAACAGAAAACTCAAATGTAAGGAGTAAGAGTATGAAATAAGTTCGTTTGAGACCTGTATAAAGTAAATGTACCTCAATATACTTGAAACACATAGTGTAACAATCAACAGAAAACTCAAATGTAAGGAGTAAGAGTATGAAATAAGTTTGTTTGAGACCTCTATAAAGTGAATGTACCTCAATATACTTGAAACACATAATGTAACAATCAACAGAAAACTCAAATGTAAGGAGTAAGAGTATGCAATAAGTTTGTTTGAGACCTGTATAAAGTTAATGTACCTCAATATACTTGAAACACATAATGTAACAACCAACAGAAAACTCAAATGTAAGGAGTAAGAGTATGAAATAAGTTTGTTTGAGACCTGTAAAAAGTTAATGTACCTCAATATACTTGAAACACATAATGTAACAATCAACAGAAAACTCAAATGTAAGGAGTAAGAGTATGAAATAAGTTTGTTTGAGACCTGTAAAAAGTTAATGTACCTCAATATACTTGAAACACATAATGTAACAATCAACAGAAAACTCAAATGTAAGGAGTAAGAGTATGAAATAAGTTTGTTTGAGACCTGTATAAAGTTAATGTACCTCAATATACTTGAAACACATAATGTAACAATCAACAGAAAACTCAAATGTAAGGAGTAAGAGTATGAAATAAGTTTGTTTGAGACCTCTATAAAGTGAATGTACCTCAATATACTTGAAACACATAGTGTAACAATCAACAGAAAACTCAAATGTAAGGAGTAAGAGTATGAAATAAGATTGTTTGAGGGCTGTATAAAGTTAATGTACCTGAATATACTTGAAACACATAGTGTAACAATCAACAGAAAACTCAAATGTAAGGAGTAAGATTATGAAATAAGTTTGTTTGAGACCTGTATAAAGTTAATGTACCTCAATATACTTGAAACACATAGTGTAACAACAGAAAACTCAAATGTAAGGAGTAAGAGTATGAAATAAGTTTGTTTGAGACCTCTATAAAGTGAATGTACCTCAATATACTTGAAACACATAGTGTAACAATCAACAGAAAACTCAAATATAAGGAGTAAGAGTATGAAATAAGTTTGTTTGAGAGCTGTATAAAGTTAATGTACCTCAATATACTTGAAACACATAGTGTAACAATCAACAGAAAACTCAAATGTAAGGAGTAAGATTATGAAGTAGGTTTGTTTGAGACCTGTATAAAGTTAATGTACCTCAATATACTTGAAACACATAGTGTAACAACAGAAAACTCAAATGTAAGGAGTAAGAGTATGAAATAAGTTTGTTTGAGACCTGTATAAAGTTAATGTACCTCAATATACTTGAAACACATAGTGTAACAATCAACAGAAAACTCAAATGTAAGGAGTAAGAGTATGAAAAGAGTTTGTTTGAGACCTGTAAAACGTTAATGTACCTCAATATACTTGAAACACATAATGTAACAATCAACAGAAAACTCAAATGTAAGGAGTAAGAGTATGAAATAAGTTTGTTTGAGACCTGTATAAAGTAAATGTACCTCAATATACTTGAAACACATAGTGTAACAATCAACAGAAAACTCAAATGTAAGGAGTAAGAGTATGAAATAAGTTTGTTTGAGACCTGTATAAAGTAAATGTACCTCAATATACTTGAAACACATAGTGTAACAATCAACAGAAAACTCAAATGTAAGGAGTAAGAGTATGAAATAAGTTTGTTTGAGACCTCTATAAAGTGAATGTACCTCAATATACTTGAAACACATAATATAACAATCAACAGAAAACTCAAATATAAGGAGTAAGATTATGAAATAAGTTTGTTTGAGACCTGTAAAAAGTTAATGTACCTCAATATACTTGAAACACATAATATAACAATCAACAGAAAACTCAAATGTAAGGAGTAAGAGTATGAAATAAGTTTGTTTGAGACCTGTATAAAGTTAATGTACCTCAATATACTTGAAACACATAATATAACAATCAACAGAAAACTCAAATGTAAGGAGTAAGAGTATGAAATAAGTTTGTTTGAGACCTGTAAAAAGTTAATGTACCTCAATATACTTGAAACACATAATGTAACAATCAACAGAAATCTCAAATGTAAGGAGTAAGAGTATGAAATAAGTTTGTTTGAGACCTGTATAAAGTTAATGTACCTCAATATACTTGAAACACATAATGTAACAATCAACAGAAAACTCAAATGTAAGCAGTAAGAGTATGAAATAAGTTTGTTTGAGACCTGTATAAAGTTAATGTACCTCGATATACTTGAAACACATAATGTAACAATCAACAGAAAACTCAAATGTAAGGAGTAAGAGTATGAAATAAGTTTGTTTGAGACCTGTATAAAGTTAATGTACCTCAATATACTTGAAACACATAATGTAACAATCAACAGAAAACTCAAATGTAAGCAGTAAGAGTATGAAATAAGTTTGTTTGAGACCTGTATAAAGTTAATGTACCTCAATATACTTGAAACACATAATGTAACAATCAACAGAAAACTCAAATGTAAGGAGTAAGAGTATGAAATAAGTTTGTTTGAGACCTGTATAAAGTTAATGTACCTCAATATACTTGAAACACATAATGTAACAATCAACAGAAAACTCAAATGTAAGGAGTAAGAGTATGAAATAAGTTTGTTTGAGACCTCTATAAAGTGAATGTACCTCAATATACTTGAAACACATACTGTAACAATCAACAGAAAACTCAAATGTAAGGAGTAAGAGTATGAAATAAGTTTGTTTGAGACCTGTATAAAGTTAATGTACCTCAATATACTTGAAACACATACTGTAACAATCAACAGAAAACTCAAATGTAAGGAGTAAGAGTATGAAATAAGATTGTTTGAGGGCTGTATAAAGTTAATGTACCTCAATATACTTGAAACACATAGTGTAACAATCAACAGAAAACTCAAATGTAAGGAGTAAGATTATGAAATAAGTTTGTTTGAGACCTGTATAAAGTTAATGTACCTCAATATACTTGAAACACATAGTGTAACAACAGAAAACTCAAATGTAAGGAGTAAGAGTATGAAATAAGTTTGTTTGAGACCTCTATAAAGTGAATGTACCTCAATATACTTGAAACACATAGTGTAACAATCAACAGAAAACTCAAATATAAGGAGTAAGAGTATGAAATAAGTTTGTTTGAGAGCTGTATAAAGTTAATGTACCTCAATATACTTGAAACACATAGTGTAACAATCAACAGAAAACTCAAATGTAAGGAGTAAGATTATGAAGTAGGTTTGTTTGAGACCTGTATAAAGTTAATGTACCTCAATATACTTGAAACACATAGTGTAACAACAGAAAACTCAAATGTAAGGAGTAAGAGTATGAAATAAGTTTGTTTGAGACCTGTATAAAGTTAATGTACCTCAATATACTTGAAAGACATAGTGTAACAATCAACAGAAAACTCAAATGTAAGGAGTAAGAGTATGAAAAGAGTTTGTTTGAGACCTGTAAAACGTTAATGTACCTCAATATACTTGAAACACATAATGTAACAATCAACAGAAAACTCAAATGTAAGGAGTAAGAGTATGAAATAAGTTTGTTTGAGACCTGTATAAAGTAAATGTACCTCAATATACTTGAAACACATAGTGTAACAATCAACAGAAAACTCAAATGTAAGGAGTAAGAGTATGAAATAAGTTTGTTTGAGACCTGTATAAAGTAAATGTACCTCAATATACTTGAAACACATAGTGTAACAATCAACAGAAAACTCAAATGTAAGGAGTAAGAGTATGAAATAAGTTTGTTTGAGACCTCTATAAAGTGAATGTACCTCAATATACTTGAAACACATAATGTAACAATCAACAGAAAACTCAAATGTAAGGAGTAAGAGTATGAAATAAGTTTGTTTGAGACCTGTATAAAGTTAATGTACCTCAATATACTTGAAACACATAATGTAACAACCAACAGAAAACTCAAATGTAAGGAGTAAGAGTATGAAATAAGTTTGTTTGAGACCTGTAAAAAGTTAATGTACCTCAATATACTTGAAACACATAATGTAACAATCAACAGAAAACTCAAATGTAAGGAGTAAGAGTATGAAATAAGTTTGTTTGAGACCTGTAAAAAGTTAATGTACCTCAATATACTTGAAACACATAATGTAACAATCAACAGAAAACTCAAATGTAAGGAGTAAGAGTATGAAATAAGTTTGTTTGAGACCTGTATAAAGTTAATGTACCTCAATATACTTGAAACACATAATGTAACAATCAACAGAAAACTCAAATGTAAGGAGTAAGAGTATGAAATAAGTTTGTTTGAGACCTCTATAAAGTGAATGTACCTCAATATACTTGAAACACATAGTGTAACAATCAACAGAAAACTCAAATGTAAGGAGTAAGAGTATGAAATAAGATTGTTTGAGGGCTGTATAAAGTTAATGTACCTCAATATACTTGAAACACATAGTGTAACAATCAACAGAAAACTCAAATGTAAGGAGTAAGATTATGAAATAAGTTTGTTTGAGACCTGTATAAAGTTAATGTACCTCAATATACTTGAAACACATAGTGTAACAACAGAAAACACAAATGTAAGGAGTAAGAGTATGAAATAAGTTTGTTTGAGACCTCTATAAAGTGAATGTACCTCAATATACTTGAAACACATAGTGTAACAATCAACAGAAAACTCAAATATAAGGAGTAAGAGTATGAAATAAGTTTGTTTGAGAGCTGTATAAAGTTAATGTACCTCAATATACTTGAAACACATAGTGTAACAATCAACAGAAAACTCAAATGTAAGGAGTAAGATTATGAAGTAGGTTTGTTTGAGACCTGTATAAAGTTAATGTACCTCAATATACTTGAAACACATAGTGTAACAACAGAAAACTCAAATGTAAGGAGTAAGAGTATGAAATAAGTTTGTTTGAGACCTGTATAAAGTTAATGTACCTCAATATACTTGAAACACATAGTGTAACAATCAACAGAAAACTCAAATGTAAGGAGTAAGAGTATGAAAAGAGTTTGTTTGAGACCTGTAAAACGTTAATGTACCTCAATATACTTGAAACACATAATGTAACAATCAACAGAAAACTCAAATGTAAGGAGTAAGAGTATGAAATAAGTTTGTTTGAGACCTGTATAAAGTAAATGTACCTCAATATACTTGAAACACATAGTGTAACAATCAACAGAAAACTCAAATGTAAGGAGTAAGAGTATGAAATAAGTTTGTTTGAGACCTGTATAAAGTAAATGTACCTCAATATACTTGAAACACATAGTGTAACAATCAACAGAAAACTCAAATGTAAGGAGTAAGAGTATGAAATAAGTTTGTTTGAGACCTCTATAAAGTGAATGTACCTCAATATACTTGAAACACATAATGTAACAATCAACAGAAAACTCAAATGTAAGGAGTAAGAGTATGAAATAAGTTTGTTTGAGACCTGTATAAAGTTAATGTACCTCAATATACTTGAAACACATAATGTAACAACCAACAGAAAACTCAAATGTAAGGAGTAAGAGTATGAAATAAGTTTGTTTGAGACCTGTAAAAAGTTAATGTACCTCAATATACTTGAAACACATAATGTAACAATCAACAGAAAACTCAAATGTAAGGAGTAAGAGTATGAAATAAGTTTGTTTGAGACCTGTAAAAAGTTAATGTACCTCAATATACTTGAAACACATAATGTAACAATCAACAGAAAACTCAAATGTAAAGAGTAAGAGTATGAAATAAGTTTGTTTGAGACCTGTAAAAAGTTAATGTACCTCAATATACTTGAAACACATAGTGTAACAACAGAAAACTCAAATGTAAGGAGTAAGAGTATGAAATAAGTTTGTTTCAGACCTGTATAAAGTTAATGTACCTCAATATACTTGAAACACATAGTGTAACAATCAACAGAAAACTCAAATGTAAGGAGTAAGAGTATGAAATGTTTGTTTGAGACCTGTATAAAGTTAATGTACCTCAATATACTTGAAACACATAGTGTAACATCAGAAAACTCAAATGTAAGGAGTAAGAGTATGAAATAAGTTTGTTTCAGACCTGTATAAAGTTAATGTACCTCAATATACTTGAAACACATAGTGTAACAATCAACAGAAAACTCAAATGTAAGGAGTAAGAGTATGAAATAAGTTTGTTTGAGACCTGTATAAAGTTAATGTACCTCAATATACTTGAAACACATAGTGTAACAATCAACAGAAAACTCAAATCTAAGGAGTAAGAGTATGAAATAAGTTTGTTTGAGACCTGTATAAAGTTAATGTACCTCAATATACTTGAAACACATAGTGTAACAACAGAAAACTCAAATGTAAGGAGTAAGAGTATGAAATAAGTTTGTTTCAGACTGTATAAAGTTAATGTACCTCAATATACTTGAAACACATAATGTCACAATCAACAGAAAACTCAAATGTAAGGAGTAAGATTATGAAATAAGTTTGTATGAGACCTGTATAAAGTTAATGTACCTCTATATACTTGAAACACATAGTGTAACAATCAACAGAAAACTCAAATGTAAGGAGTAAGATTATGAAATAAGTTTGTTTGAGACCTGTATAAAGTTAATGTACCTCAATATACTTGAAACACATAATGTAACAATCAACAGAAAACTCAAATGTAAGGAGTAAGAGTATGAAATAAGTTTGTTTGAGACCTGTAAAAAGTTAATGTACCTCAATATACTTGAAACACATAGTGTAACAATCAACAGAAAACTCAAATGTAAGGAGTAAGAGTATGAAATAAGTTTGTTTGAGAGCAGTATAAAGTTAATGTACCTCAATATACTTGAAACACATAGTGTAACAATCAACAGAAAACTCAAATGTAAGGAGTAAGAGTATGAAATAAGTTTGTTTGAGACCTGTAAAAAGTTAATGTACCTCAATATACTTGAAACACATAATGTAACAATCAACAGAAAACTCAAATGTCAGGAGTAAGAGTATGAAATAAGTTTGTTTGAGAGCTGTATAAAGTTAATGTACCTCAATATACTTGAAACACATAGTGTAACAATCAACAAAAAACTCAAATGTAAGGAGTAAGAGTATGAAATAAGTTTGTTTGAGACCTGTAAAAAGTTAATGTACCTCAATATACTTGAAACACATAGTGTAACAATCAACAGAAAACTCAAATGTAAGGAGTAAGAGTATGAAATAAGTTTGTTTGAGACCTGTAAAAAGTTAATGTACCTCAATATACTTGAAACACATAATGTAACAATCAACAGAAAACTCAAATGTAAGGAGTAAGAGTATGAAATAAGTTTGTTTGAGAGCTGTATAAAGTTAATGTACCTCAATATACTTGAAACACATAGTGTAACAATCAACAGAAAACTCAAATGTAAGGAGTAAGATTATGAAATAAGTTTGTTTGAGACCTGTATAAAGTTAATGTACCTCAATATACTTGAAACACATAATGTAACAATCAACAGAAAACTCAAATGTAAGGAGTAAGAGTATGAAATAAGTTTGTTTGAGACCTGTAAAAAGTTAATGTACCTCAATATACTTGAAACACATAGTGTAACAATCAACAGAAAACTCAAATGTAAGGAGTAAGAGTATGAAATAAGTTTGTTTGAGAGCAGTATAAAGTTAATGTACCTCAATATACTTGAAACACATAGTGTAACAATCAACAGAAAACTCAAATGTAAGGAGTAAGAGTATGAAATAAGTTTGTTTGAGACCTGTAAAAAGTTAATGTACCTCAATATACTTGAAACACATAATGTAACAATCAACAGAAAACTCAAATGTCAGGAGTAAGAGTATGAAATAAGTTTGTTTGAGAGCTGTATAAAGTTAATGTACCTCAATATACGTGAAACACATAGTGTAACAATCAACAAAAAACTCAAATGTAAGGAGTAAGAGTATGAAATAAGTTTGTTTGAGACCTGTAAAAAGTTAATGTACCTCAATATACTTGAAACACATAGTGTAACAATCAACAGAAAACTCAAATGTCAGGAGTAAGAGTATGAAATAAGTTTGTTTGAGAGCTGTATAAAGTTAATGTACCTCAATATACTTGAAACACATAGTGTAACAATCAACAAAAAACTCAAATGTAAGGAGTAAGAGTATGAAATAAGTTTGTTTGAGACCTGTAAAAAGTTAATGTACCTCAATATACTTGAAACACATAGTGTAACAATCAACAGAAAAC
The DNA here is from genome assembly GCA_030765065.1 of Deroplatys truncata. Taxonomy (NCBI): domain Eukaryota; kingdom Metazoa; phylum Arthropoda; class Insecta; order Mantodea; family Mantidae; genus Deroplatys; species Deroplatys truncata. Next base: position 233,314,161 of record CM060986.1, read on the forward strand.
TCAAATGTAAGGAGTAAGAGTATGAAATAAGTTTGTTTGAGACCTGTAAAAAGTTAATGTACCTCAATATGCTTGAAACACATAGTGTAACAATCAACAGAAAACTCAAATGTAAGGAGTAAGAGTATGAAAAGAGTTTGTTTGAGACCTGTAAAACGTTAATGTACCTCAATATACTTGAAACACATAATGTAACAATCAACAGAAAACTCAAATGTAAGGAGTAAGAGTATGAAATAAGTTTGTTTGAGACCTGTATAAAGTAAATGTACCTCAATATACTTGAAACACATAGTGTAACAATCAACAGAAAACTCAAATGTAAGGAGTAAGAGTATGAAATAAGTTTGTTTGAGACCTGTATAAAGTAAATGTACCTCAATATACTTGAAACACATAGTGTAACAATCAACAGAAAACTCAAATGTAAGGAGTAAGAGTATGAAATAAGTTTGTTTGAGACCTCTATAAAGTGAATGTACCTCAATATACTTGAAACACATAATGTAACAATCAACAGAAAACTCAAATGTAAGGAGTAAGAGTATGAAATAAGTTTGTTTGAGACCTGTATAAAGTTAATGTACCTCAATATACTTGAAACACATAATGTAACAACCAACAGAAAACTCAAATGTAAGGAGTAAGAGTATGAAATAAGTTTGTTTGAGACCTGTAAAAAGTTAATGTACCTCAATATACTTGAAACACATAATGTAACAATCAACAGAAAACTCAAATGTAAGGAGTAAGAGTATGAAATAAGTTTGTTTGAGACCTGTAAAAAGTTAATGTACCTCAATATACTTGAAACACATAATGTAACAATCAACAGAAAACTCAAATGTAAGGAGTAAGAGTATGAAATAAGTTTGTTTGAGACCTGTATAAAGTTAATGTACCTCAATATACTTGAAACACATAATGTAACAATCAACAGAAAACTCAAATGTAAGGAGTAAGAGTATGAAATAAGTTTGTTTGAGACCTCTATAAAGTGAATGTACCTCAATATACTTGAAACACATAGTGTAACAATCAACAGAAAACTCAAATGTAAGGAGTAAGAGTATGAAATAAGATTGTTTGAGGGCTGTATAAAGTTAATGTACCTCAATATACTTGAAACACATAGTGTAACAATCAACAGAAAACTCAAATGTAAGGAGTAAGATTATGAAATAAGTTTGTTTGAGACCTGTATAAAGTTAATGTACCTCAATATACTTGAAACACATAGTGTAACAACAGAAAACTCAAATGTAAGGAGTAAGAGTATGAAATAAGTTTGTTTGAGACCTCTATAAAGTGAATGTACCTCAATATACTTGAAACACATAGTGTAACAATCAACAGAAAACTCAAATATAAGGAGTAAGAGTATGAAATAAGTTTGTTTGAGAGCTGTATAAAGTTAATGTACCTCAATATACTTGAAACACATAGTGTAACAATCAACAGAAAACTCAAATGTAAGGAGTAAGATTATGAAGTAGGTTTGTTTGAGACCTGTATAAAGTTAATGTACCTCAATATACTTGAAACACATAGTGTAACAACAGAAAACTCAAATGTAAGGAGTAAGAGTATGAAATAAGTTTGTTTGAGACCTGTATAAAGTTAATGTACCTCAATATACTTGAAACACATAGTGTAACAATCAACAGAAAACTCAAATGTAAGGAGTAAGAGTATGAAAAGAGTTTGTTTGAGACCTGTAAAACGTTAATGTACCTCAATATACTTGAAACACATAATGTAACAATCAACAGAAAACTCAAATGTAAGGAGTAAGAGTATGAAATAAGTTTGTTTGAGACCTGTATAAAGTAAATGTACCTCAATATACTTGAAACACATAGTGTAACAATCAACAGAAAACTCAAATGTAAGGAGTAAGAGTATGAAATAAGTTTGTTTGAGACCTGTATAAAGTAAATGTACCTCAATATACTTGAAACACATAGTGTAACAATCAACAGAAAACTCAAATGTAAGGAGTAAGAGTATGAAATAAGTTTGTTTGAGACCTCTATAAAGTGAATGTACCTCAATATACTTGAAACACATAATGTAACAATCAACAGAAAACTCAAATGTAAGGAGTAAGAGTATGAAATAAGTTTGTTTGAGACCTGTATAAAGTTAATGTACCTCAATATACTTGAAACACATAATGTAACAACCAACAGAAAACTCAAATGTAAGGAGTAAGAGTATGAAATAAGTTTGTTTGAGACCTGTAAAAAGTTAATGTACCTCAATATACTTGAAACACATAATGTAACAATCAACAGAAAACTCAAATGTAAGGAGTAAGAGTATGAAATAAGTTTGTTTGAGACCTGTAAAAAGTTAATGTACCTCAATATACTTGAAACACATAATGTAACAATCAACAGAAAACTCAAATGTAAAGAGTAAGAGTATGAAATAAGTTTGTTTGAGACCTGTAAAAAGTTAATGTACCTCAATATACTTGAAACACATAGTGTAACAACAGAAAACTCAAATGTAAGGAGTAAGAGTATGAAATAAGTTTGTTTCAGACCTGTATAAAGTTAATGTACCTCAATATACTTGAAACACATAGTGTAACAATCAACAGAAAACTCAAATGTAAGGAGTAAGAGTATGAAATGTTTGTTTGAGACCTGTATAAAGTTAATGTACCCCAATATACTTGAAACACATAGTGTAACATCAGAAAACTCAAATGTAAGGAGTAAGAGTATGAAATAAGTTTGTTTCAGACCTGTATAAAGTTAATGTACCTCAATATACTTGAAACACATAGTGTAACAATCAACAGAAAACTCAAATGTAAGGAGTAAGAGTATGAAATAAGTTTGTTTGAGACCTGTATAAAGTTAATGTACCTCAATATACTTGAAACACATAGTGTAACAATCAACAGAAAACTCAAATCTAAGGAGTAAGAGTATGAAATAAGTTTGTTTGAGACCTGTATAAAGTTAATGTACCTCAATATACTTGAAACACATAGTGTAACAACAGAAAACTCAAATGTAAGGAGTAAGAGTATGAAATAAGTTTGTTTCAGACCTGTATAAAGTTAATGTACCTCAATATACTTGAAACACATAATGTCACAATCAACAGAAAACTCAAATGTAAGGAGTAAGATTATGAAATAAGTTTGTATGAGACCTGTATAAAGTTAATGTACCTCTATATACTTGAAACACATAGTGTAACAATCAACAGAAAACTCAAATGTAAGGAGTAAGATTATGAAATAAGTTTGTTTGAGACCTGTATAAAGTTAATGTACCTCAATATACTTGAAACACATAATGTAACAATCAACAGAAAACTCAAATGTAAGGAGTAAGAGTATGAAATAAGTTTGTTTGAGACCTGTAAAAAGTTAATGTACCTCAATATACTTGAAACACATAGTGTAACAATCAACAGAAAACTCAAATGTAAGGAGTAAGAGTATGAAATAAGTTTGTTTGAGAGCAGTATAAAGTTAATGTACCTCAATATACTTGAAACACATAGTGTAACAATCAACAGAAAACTCAAATGTAAGGAGTAAGAGTATGAAATAAGTTTGTTTGAGACCTGTAAAAAGTTAATGTACCTCAATATACTTGAAACACATAATGTAACAATCAACAGAAAACTCAAATGTCAGGAGTAAGAGTATGAAATAAGTTTGTTTGAGAGCTGTATAAAGTTAATGTACCTCAATATACTTGAAACACATAGTGTAACAATCAACAAAAAACTCAAATGTAAGGAGTAAGAGTATGAAATAAGTTTGTTTGAGACCTGTAAAAAGTTAATGTACCTCAATATACTTGAAACACATAGTGTAACAATCAACAGAAAACTCAAATGTAAGGAGTAAGAGTATGAAATAAGTTTGTTTGAGACCTGTAAAAAGTTAATGTACCTCAATATACTTGAAACACATAATGTAACAATCAACAGAAAACTCAAATGTAAGGAGTAAGAGTATGAAATAAGTTTGTTTGAGAGCTGTATAAAGTTAATGTACCTCAATATACTTGAAACACATAGTGTAACAATCAACAGGAAACTCAAATGTAAGGAGTAAGAGTATGAAATAAGTTTGTTTGAGAGCTGTATAAAGTTAATGTACCTCAATATACTTGAAACACATAATGTAACAATCAACAGAAAACTCAAATGTAAGGAGTAAGAGTATGAAATAAGTTTGTTTGAGAGCTGTATAAAGTTAATGTACCTCAATATACTTGAAACACATAATATAACAATCAACAGAAAACTCAAATGTAAGGAGTAAGAGTATGAAATAAGTTTGTTTGAGAGCTGTATAAAGTTAATGTACCTCAATACACCTGAAACACATAATGTAACAATCAACAGATAAATCAAATGTATGGAGTAAGAGTATGAAATAAGTTTGTTTGAGAGCTGTATAAAGTTAATGTACCTCAATATACTTGAAACACATAGTGTAACAATCAACAGAAAACTCAAATGTAAGGAGTAAGAGTATGAAATAAGTTTGTTTGAGACCTGTAAAAAGTTAATGTACCTCAATATACTTGAAACACATAGTGTATCAATCAACAGAAAACTCAAATGTAAGGAGTAAGAGTATGAAATAAGTTTGTTTGAGACCTGTAAAAAGTTAATGTACCTAAATATACTTGAAACACATAATGTAACAATCAACAAGAAAACTCAAATGTAAGGAGTAAGAGTATGAAATAAGTTTGTTTGAGACCTGTAAAAAGTTAATTTACCTCAATATACTTGAAACACACAGTGTATCAATCAACAGAAAACTCAAATGTAAGGAGTAAGAGTATGAAATAAGTTTGTTTGAGACCTGTATAAAGTTAATGTACCTCAATATACTTGAAACACATAATGTAACAATCAACAGAAAACTCAAATGTAAGGAGTAAGAGTATGAAATAAGTTTGTTTGAGAGCTGTATAAAGTTAATGTACCTCAATATACTTGAAACACATAGTGTAACAACAGAAAACTCAAATGTAAGGAGTAAGAGTATGAAATAAGTTTGTTTGAGACCTGTAAAAAGTTAATGTACCTCAATATACTTGAAACACATAGTGTAACAACAGAAAACTCAAATGTAAGGAGTAAGAGTATGAAATAAGTTTGTTTGAGACCTGTAAAAAGTTAATGTACCTCAATATACTTGAAACACATAGTGTATCAATCAACAGAAAACTCAAATGTAAGGAGTAAGAGTATGAAATAAGTTTGTTTCAGACCTGTATAAAGTTAATGTACCTCAATATACTTGAAACACATAGTGTATCAATCAACAGAAAACTCAAATGTAAGGAGTAAGAGTATGAAATAAGTTTGTTTGAGACCTGTATAAAATTAATGTACCTCAATATACTTGAAACACATAGTGTAACAATCAACAGAAAACTCAAATGTAAGGAGTAAGAGTATGAAATCAGTTTGATTGAGACCTGTATAAAGTTAATGTACCTCAATATACTTGAAACACATAATGTAACAATCAACAGAAAACTCAAATGTAAGGAGTAAGAGTATGAAATAAGTTTGTTTGAGACCTGTATAAAGTTAATGTACCTCAATATACTTGAAACACATAATGTAACAAGCAACAGAAAACTCAAATGTAAGGAGTAAGAGTATGAAATAAGTTTGTTTGAGACCTCTATAAAGTGAATGAACCTCAATATACTTGAAACACATAGTGTAACAATCAACAGAAAACTCAAATATAAGGAGTAAGAGTATGAAATAAGTTTGTTTGAGAGCTGTATAAAGTTAATGTACCTCAATATACTTGAAACACATAGTGTAACAATCAACAGAAAACTCAAATGTAAGGAGTAAGATTATGAAATAGGTTTGTTTGAGACCTGTATAAAGTTAATGTACCTCAATATACTTGAAACACATAGTGTAACAACAGAAAACTCAAATGTAAGGAGTAAGAGTATGAAATAAGTTTGTTTCAGACCTGTATAAAGTTAATGTACCTCAATATACTTGAAACACATAGTGTAACAATCAACAGAAAACTCAAATGTAAGGAGTAAGAGTATGAAATAAGTTTGTTTGAGACCTGTAAAAAGTTAATGTACCTCAATATACTTGAAACACATAATGTAACAATCAACAGAAAACTCAAATGTAAGGAGTAAGAGTATGAAATAAGTTTGTTTGAGACCTGCATAAAGTAAATGTACCTCAATATACTTGAAACACATAGTGTAACAATCAACAGAAAACTCAAATGTAAGGAGTAAGAGTATGAAATAAGTTTGTTTGAGACCTGTATAAAGTAAATGTACCTCAATATACTTGAAACACATAGTGTAACAATCAACAGAAAACTCAAATGTAAGGAGTAAGAGTATGAAATAAGTTTGTTTGAGACCTCTATAAAGTGAATGTACCTCAATATACTTGAAACACATAATGTAACAATCAACAGAAAACTCAAATGTAAGGAGTAAGAGTATGAAATAAGTTTGTTTGAGACCTGTAAAAAGTTAATGTACCTCAATATACTTGAAACACATAGTGTAACAACAGAAAACTCAAATGTAAGGAGTAAGAGTATGAAATAAGTTTGTTTCAGACCTGTATAAAGTTAATGTACCTCAATATACTTGAAACACATAGTGTAACAATCAACAGAAAACTCAAATGTAAGGAGTAAGAGTATGAAATGTTTGTTTGAGACCTGTATAAAGTTAATGTACCTCAATATACTTGAAACACATAGTGTAACATCAGAAAACTCAAATGTAAGGAGTAAGAGTATGAAATAAGTTTGTTTCAGACCTGTATAAAGTTAATGTACCTCAATATACTTGAAACACATAGTGTAACAATCAACAGAAAACTCAAATGTAAGGAGTAAGAGTATGAAATAAGTTTGTTTGAGACCTGTATAAAGTTAATGTACCTCAATATACTTGAAACACATAGTGTAACAATCAACAGAAAACTCAAATCTAAGGAGTAAGAGTATGAAATAAGTTTGTTTGAGACCTGTATAAAGTTAATGTACCTCAATATACTTGAAACACATAGTGTAACAACAGAAAACTCAAATGTAAGGAGTAAGAGTATGAAATAAGTTTGTTTCAGACCTGTATAAAGTTAATGTACCTCAATATACTTGAAACACATAATGTCACAATCAACAGAAAACTCAAATGTAAGGAGTAAGATTATGAAATAAGTTTGTATGAGACCTGTATAAAGTTAATGTACCTCTATATACTTGAAACACATAGTGTAACAATCAACAGAAAACTCAAATGTAAGGAGTAAGATTATGAAATAAGTTTGTTTGAGACCTGTATAAAGTTAATGTACCTCAATATACTTGAAACACATAATGTAACAATCAACAGAAAACTCAAATGTAAGGAGTAAGAGTATGAAATAAGTTTGTTTGAGACCTGTAAAAAGTTAATGTACCTCAATATACTTGAAACACATAGTGTAACAATCAACAGAAAACTCAAATGTAAGGAGTAAGAGTATGAAATAAGTTTGTTTGAGAGCAGTATAAAGTTAATGTACCTCAATATACTTGAAACACATAGTGTAACAATCAACAGAAAACTCAAATGTAAGGAGTAAGAGTATGAAATAAGTTTGTTTGAGACCTGTAAAAAGTTAATGTACCTCAATATACTTGAAACACATAATGTAACAATCAACAGAAAACTCAAATGTCAGGAGTAAGAGTATGAAATAAGTTTGTTTGAGAGCTGTATAAAGTTAATGTACCTCAATATACTTGAAACACATAGTGTAACAATCAACAAAAAACTCAAATGTAAGGAGTAAGAGTATGAAATAAGTTTGTTTGAGACCTGTAAAAAGTTAATGTACCTCAATATACTTGAAACACATAGTGTAACAATCAACAGAAAACTCAAATGTAAGGAGTAAGAGTATGAAATAAGTTTGTTTGAGACCTGTAAAAAGTTAATGTACCTCAATATACTTGAAACACATAATGTAACAATCAACAGAAAACTCAAATGTAAGGAGTAAGAGTATGAAATAAGTTTGTTTGAGAGCTGTATAAAGTTAATGTACCTCAATATACTTGAAACACATAGTGTAACAATCAACAGGAAACTCAAATGTAAGGAGTAAGAGTATGAAATAAGTTTGTTTGAGAGCTGTATAAAGTTAATGTACCTCAATATACTTGAAACACATAGTGTAAGAATCAACAGAAAACTCAAATGTAAGGAGTAAGAGTATGAAATAAGTTTGTTTGAGACCTGTAAAAAGTTAATGTACCTCAATATACTTGAAACACATAGTGTAACAATCAACAGAAAACTCAATTATAAGGAGTAAGAGTATGAAATAAGTTTGTTTGAGAGCTGTATAAAGTTAATGTACCTCAATATACTTGAAACACATAATGTAACAATCAACAGAAAACTCAAATGTAAGGAGTAAGAGTATGAAATAAGTTTGTTTGAGAGCTGTATAAAGTTAATGTACCTCAATATACTTGAAACACATAATATAACAATCAACAGAAAACTCAAATGTAAGGAGTAAGAGTATGAAATAAGTTTGTTTGAGAGCTGTATAAAGTTAATGTACCTCAATACACCTGAAACACATAATGTAACAATCAACAGATAAATCAAATGTATGGAGTAAGAGTATGAAATAAGTTTGTTTGAGAGCTGTATAAAGTTAATGTACCTCAATATACTTGAAACACATAGTGTAACAATCAACAGAAAACTCAAATGTAAGGAGTAAGAGTATGAAATAAGTTTGTTTGAGACCTGTAAAACGTTAATGTACCTCAATATACTTGAAACACATAGTGTATCAATCAACAGAAAACTCAAATGTAAGGAGTAAGAGTATGAAATAAGTTTGTTTGAGACCTGTAAAAAGTTAATGTACCTAAATATACTTGAAACACATAATGTAACAATCAACAAGAAAACTCAAATGTAAGGAGTAAGAGTATGAAATAAGTTTGTTTGAGACCTGTAAAAAGTTAATGTACCTAAATATACTTGAAACACATAATGTAACAATCAACAAGAAAACTCAAATGTAAGGAGTAAGAGTATGAAATAAGTTTGTTTGAGACCTGTATAAAGTTAATGTACCTCAATATACTTGAAACACATAATGTAACAATCAACAGAAAACTCAAATGTAAGGAGTAAGAGTATGAAATAAGTTTGTTTGAGAGCTGTATAAAGTTAATGTACCTCAATATACTTGAAACACATAGTGTAACAACAGAAAACTCAAATGTAAGGAGTAAGAGTATGAAATAAGTTTGTTTGAGACCTGTAAAAAGTTAATGTACCTCAATATACTTGAAACACATAGTGTAACAACAGAAAACTCAAATGTAAGGAGTAAGAGTATGAAATAAGTTTGTTTGAGACCTGTAAAAAGTTAATGTACCTCAATATACTTGAAACACATAGTGTATCAATCAACAGAAAACTCAAATGTAAGGAGTAAGAGTATGAAATAAGTTTGTTTCAGACCTGTATAAAGTTAATGTACCTCAATATACTTGAAACACATAGTGTATCAATCAACAGAAAACTCAAATGTAAGGAGTAAGAGTATGAAATAAGTTTGTTTGAGACCTGTATAAAATTAATGTACCTCAATATACTTGAAACACATAGTGTAACAATCAACAGAAAACTCAAATGTAAGGAGTAAGAGTATGAAATCAGTTTGATTGAGACCTGTATAAAGTTAATGTACCTCAATATACTTGAAACACATAATGTAACAATCAACAGAAAACTCAAATGTAAGGAGTAAGAGTATGAAAAAAGTTTGTTTGAGACCTGTATAAAGTTAATGTACCTCAATATACTTGAAACACATAATGTAACAAGCAACAGAAAACTCAAATGTAAGGAGTAAGAGTATGAAATAAGTTTGTTTGAGACCTCTATAAAGTGAATGAACCTCAATATACTTGAAACACATAGTGTAACAATCAACAGAAAACTCAAATATAAGGAGTAAGAGTATGAAATAAGTTTGTTTGAGAGCTGTATAAAGTTAATGTACCTCAATATACTTGAAACACATAGTGTAACAATCAACAGAAAACTCAAATGTAAGGAGTAAGATTATGAAATAGGTTTGTTTGAGACCTGTATAAAGTTAATGTACCTCAATATACTTGAAACACATAGTGTAACAACAGAAAACTCAAATGTAAGGAGTAAGAGTATGAAATAAGTTTGTTTCAGACCTGTATAAAGTTAATGTACCTCAATATACTTGAAACACATAGTGTAACAATCAACAGAAAACTCAAATGTAAGGAGTAAGAGTATGAAATAAGTTTGTTTGAGACCTGTAAAAAGTTAATGTACCTCAATATACTTGAAACACATAATGTAACAATCAACAGAAAACTCAAATGTAAGGAGTAAGAGTATGAAATAAGTTTGTTTGAGACCTGCATAAAGTAAATGTACCTCAATATACTTGAAACACATAGTGTAACAATCAACAGAAAACTCAAATGTAAGGAGTAAGAGTATGAAATAAGTTTGTTTGAGACCTGTATAAAGTAAATGTACCTCAATATACTTGAAACACATAGTGTAACAATCAACAGAAAACTCAAATGTAAGGAGTAAGAGTATGAAATAAGTTTGTTTGAGACCTCTATAAAGTGAATGTACCTCAATATACTTGAAACACATAATGTAACAATCAACAGAAAACTCAAATGTAAGGAGTAAGAGTATGAAATAAGTTTGTTTGAGACCTGTAAAAAGTTAATGTACCTCAATATACTTGAAACACATAGTGTAACAACAGAAAACTCAAATGTAAGGAGTAAGAGTATGAAATAAGTTTGTTTCAGACCTGTATAAAGTTAATGTACCTCAATATACTTGAAACACATAGTGTAACAATCAACAGAAAACTCAAATGTAAGGAGTAAGAGTATGAAATAAGTTTGTTTCAGACCTGTATAAAGTTAATGTACCTCAATATACTTGAAACACATAGTGTAACATCAGAAAACTCAAATGTAAGGAGTAAGAGTATGAAATAAGTTTGTTTCAGACCTGTATAAAGTTAATGTACCTCAATATACTTGAAACACATAGTGTAACAATCAACAGAAAACTCAAATGTAAGGAGTAAGAGTATGAAATAAGTTTGTTTGAGACCTGTATAAAGTTAATGTACCTCAATATACTTGAAACACATAATGTAACAATCAACAGAAAACTCAAATGTAAGGAGTAAGAGTATGAAATAAGTTTGTTTGAGAGCTGTATAAAGTTAATGTACCTCAATATACTTGAAACACATAGTGTAACAACAGAAAACTCAAATGTAAGGAGTAAGAGTATGAAATAAGTTTGTTTGAGACCTGTAAAAAGTTAATGTACCTCAATATACTTGAAACACATAGTGTATCAATCAACAGAAAACTCAAATGTAAGGAGTAAGAGTATGAAATAAGTTTGTTTCAGACCTGTATAAAGTTAATGTACCTCAATATACTTGAAACACATAGTGTATCAATCAACAGAAAACTCAAATGTAAGGAGTAAGAGTATGAAATAAGTTTGTTTGAGACCTGTATAAAGTTAATGTACCTCAATATACTTGAAACACATAATGTAACAATCAACAGAAAACTCAAATGTAAGGAGTAAGAGTATGAAATCAGTTTGATTGAGACCTGTATAAAGTTAATGTACCTCAATATACTTGAAACACATAATGTAACAATCAACAGAAAACTCAAATGTAAGGAGTAAGAGTATGAAATAAGTTTGTTTGAGACCTGTATAAAGTTACTGTACCTCAATATACTTGAAACACATAATGTAACAAGCAACAGAAAACTCAAATGTAAGGAGTAAGAGTATGAAATAAGTTTGTTTGAGACCTCTATAAAGTGAATGTACCTCAATATACTTGAAACACATAGTGTAACAATCAACAGAAAACTCAAATATAAGGAGTAAGAGTATGAAATAAGTTTGTTTGAGAGCTGTATAAAGTTAATGTACCTCAATATACTTGAAACACATAGTGTAACAATCAACAGAAAACTCAAATGTAAGGAGTAAGATTATGAAATAGGTTTGTTTGAGACCTGTATAAAGTTAATGTACCTCAATATACTTGAAACACATAGTGTAACAACAGAAAACTCAAATGTAAGGAGTAAGAGTATGAAATAAGTTTGTTTCAGACCTGTATAAAGTTAATGTACCTCAATATACTTGAAACACATAGTGTAACAATCAACAGAAAACTCAAATGTAAGGAGTAAGAGTATGAAATAAGTTTGTTTGAGACCTGTAAAAAGTTAATGTACCTCAATATACTTGAAACACATAATGTAACAATCAACAGAAAACTCAAATGTAAGGAGTAAGAGTATGAAATAAGTTTGTTTGAGACCTGTATAAAGTAAATGTACCTCAATATACTTGAAACACATAGTGTAACAATCAACAGAAAACTCAAATGTAAGGAGTAAGAGTATGAAATAAGTTTGTTTGAGACCTGTATAAAGTAAATGTACCTCAATATACTTGAAACACATAGTGTAACAATCAACAGAAAACTCAAATGTAAGGAGTAAGAGTATGAAATAAGTTTGTTTGAGACCTGTATAAAGTTAATGTACCTCAATATACTTGAAACACATAGTGTAACAATCAACAGAAAACTCAAATCTAAGGAGTAAGAGTATGAAATAAGTTTGTTTGAGACCTGTATAAAGTTAATGTACCTCAATATACTTGAAACACATAGTGTAACAACAGAAAACTCAAATGTAAGGAGTAAGAGTATGAAATAAGTTTGTTTCAGACCTGTATAAAGTTAATGTACCTCAATACACTTGAAACACATAATGTAACAATCAACAGAAAACTCAAATGTAAGGAGTAAGATTATGAAATAAGTTTGTATGAGACCTGTATAAAGTTAATGTACCTCAATATACTTGAAACACATAGTGTAACAATCAACAGAAAACTCAAATGTAAGGAGTAAGAGTATGAAATAAGTTTGTTTGAGAGCTGTATAAAGTTAATGTACCTCAATATACTTGAAACACATAGTGTAACAATCAACAGAAAACTCAAATGTAAGGAGTAAGAGTATGAAATAAGTTTGTTTGAGACCTGTAAAAAGTTAATGTACCTCAATATACTTGAAACACATAATGTAACAATCAACAGAAAACTCAAATGTAAGGAGTAAGAGTATGAAATAAGTTTGTTTGAGAGCTGTATAAAGTTAATGTACCTCAATATACTTGAAACACATAGTGTAACAATCAACAGAAAACTCAAATGTAAGGAGTAAGAGTATGAAATAAGTTTGTTTGAGACCTGTAAAAAGTTAATGTACCTCAATATACTTGAAACACATAGTGTAACAATCAACAGAAAACTCAAATGTAAGGAGTAAGAGTATGAAATAAGTTTGTTTGAGGCCTGTAAAAAGTTAATGTACCTCAATATACTTGAAACACATAATGTAACAATCAACAGAAAACTCAAATGTAAGGAGTAAGAGTATGAAATAAGTTTGTTTGAGAGCTGTATAAAGTTAATGTACCTCAATATACTTGAAACACATAGTGTAACAATCAACAGGAAACTCAAATGTAAGGAGTAAGAGTATGAAATAAGTTTGTTTGAGAGCTGTATAAAGTTAATGTACCTCAATATACTTGAAACACATAGTGTAAGAATCAACAGAAAACTCAAATGTAAGGAGTAAGAGTATGAAATAAGTTTGTTTGAGACCTGTAAAAAGTTAATGTACCTCAATATACTTGAAACACATAGTGTAACAATCAACAGAAAACTCAATTATAAGGAGTAAGAGTATGAAATAAGTTTGTTTGAGAGCTGCATAAAGTTAATGTACCTCAATATACTTGAAACACATAATGTAACAATCAACAGAAAACTCAAATGTAAGGAGTAAGAGTATGAAATAAGTTTGTTTGAGAGCTGTATAAAGTTAATGTACCTCAATATACTTGAAACACATAATATAACAATCAACAGAAAACTCAAATGTAAGGAGTAAGAGTATGAAATAAGTTTGTTTGAGACCTGTAAAAAGTTAATGTACCTCAATATACGTGAAACACATAATGTAACAATCAACAGAAAACTCAAATGTAAGGAGTAAGAGTATGAAATAAGTTTGTTTGAGAGCTGTATAAAGTTAATGTACCTCAATATACTTGAAACAAATAGTGTAACAACCAACAGAAAACTCAAATGTAAGGAGTAAGAGTATGAAATAAGTTTGTTTGAGACCTGTAAAAAGTTAATGTACCTCAATATACTTGAAACACATAATATAACAATCAACAGAAAACTCAAATGTAAGGAGTAAGAGTATGTAATAAGTTTGTTTGAGAGCTATATAAAGTTAATGTACCTCAATATACTTGAAACACATAGTGTAACAACAGAAAACTCAAATGTAAGGAGTAAGAGTATGAAATAAGTTTGTTTCAGACCTGTATAAAGTTAATGTACCTCAATATACTTGAAACACATAGTGTAACAATCAACAGAAAACTCAAATGTAAGGAGTAAGATTATGAAATAAGTTTGTTTGAGACCTGTATAAAGTTAATGTACCTCAATATACTTGAAACACATAATGTAACAATCAACAGAAAACTCAAATGTAAGGAGTAAGAGTATGAAATAAGTTTGTTTGAGACCTGTATAAAGTTAATGTACCTCAATATACTTGAAACACATAGTGTAACAATCAACAGAAAACTCAAATGTAAGGAGTAAGAGTATGAAATAAGTTTGTTTGAGACCTGTATAAAGTTAATGTACCTCAATATACTTGAAACACATAGTGTAACAATCAACAGAAAACTCAAATGTAAGGAGTAAGAGTATGAAATAAGTTTGTTTGAGACCTGTATAAAGTTAATGTACCTCAATATACTTGAAACACATAATGTAACAATCAACAGAAAACTCAAATGTAAGGAGTAAGAGTATGAAATAAGTTTGTTTGAGACCTGTAAAAAGTTAATGTACCTCAATATACCTGAAACACATAGTGTAACAATAAACAGAAAACTCAATTATAAGGAGTAAGAGTATGAAATAAGTTTGTTTGAGAGCTGTATAAAGTTAATGTACCTCAATATACTTGAAACACATAATGTAACAATCAACAGAAAACTCAAATGTAAGGAGTAAGAGTATGAAATAAGTTTGTTTGAGAGCTGTATAAAGTTATGTACCTCAATATACTTGAAACACATAATGTAACAATCAACAGAAAACTCAAATGTAAGGAGTAAGAGTATGAAATAAGTTTGTTTGAGAGCTGTATAAAGTTAATGTACCTCAATATACTTGAAACACATAATGTAACAATCAACTGAAAACTCAAATGTAAGGAGTAAGAGTATGAAATAAGTTTGTTTGAGACCTGTAAAAAGTTAATGTACCTCAATATACTTGAAACACATAGTGCATCAATCAACAGAAAACTCAAATGTAAGGAGTAAGAGTATGAAATAAGTTTGTTTGAGACCTGTAAAAAGTTAATGTACCTCAATATACTTGAAACACATAATGTAACAATCAACAGAAAACTCAAATGTAAGGAGTAAGAGTATGAAATAAGTTTGTTTGAGAGCTGTATAAAGTTAATGTACCTCAATATACTTGAAACACACAGTGTATCAATCAACAGAAAACTCAAATGTAAGGAGTAAGAGTATGAAATAAGTTTGTTTGAGACCTGTATAAAGTTAATGTACCTCAATATACTTGAAACACATAATGTAACAATCAACAGAAAACTCAAATGTAAGGAGTAAGAGTATGAAATAAGTTTGTTTGAGAGCTGTATAAAGTTAATGTACCTCAATATACTTGAAACACATAGTGTAACAACAGAAAACTCAAATGTAAGGAGTAAGAGTATGAAATAAGTTTGTTTGAGACCTGTAAAAAGTTAATGTACCTCAATATACTTGAAACACATAGTGTATCAATCAACAGAAAACTCAAATGTAAGGAGTAAGAGTATGAAATAAGTTTGTTTCAGACCTGTATAAAGTTAATGTACCTCAATATACTTGAAACACATAGTGTATCAATCAACAGAAAACTCAAATGTAAGGAGTAAGAGTATGAAATAAGTTTGTTTGAGACCTGTATAAAGTTAATGTACCGCAATATACTTGAAACACATAGTGTAACAATCAACAGAAAACTCAAATGTAAGGAGTAAGAGTATGAAATAAGTTTGTTTGAGACCTGTATAAAGTTAATGTACCTTAAATATACTTGAAACACATAGTGTAACAATCAACAGAAAACTCAAATGTAAGGAGTAAGAGTATGAAATAAGTTTGTTTGAGACCTGTATAAAGTTAATGTACCTCAATATACTTGAAACACATAATGTAACAATCAACAGAAAACTCAAATGTAAGGAGTAAGAGTATGAAATAAGTTTGTTTGAGACCTGTATAAAGTTAATGTACCTCAATATACTTGAAACACATAATGTAACAAGCAACAGAAAACTCAAATGCAAGGAGTAAGAGTATGAAATAAGTTTGGTTGAGACCTGTATAAAGTTAATGTACCTCAATATACTTGAAACACATAATGTAACAATCAACAGAAAACTCAAATGTAAGGAGTAAGAGTATGAAATAAGTTTGTTTGAGACCTCTATAAAGTGAATGTACCTCAATATACTTGAAACACATAGTGTAACAACAGAAAACTCAAATGTAAGCAGTAAGAGTATGAAATAAGTTTGTTTGAGACCTGTAAAAAGTTAATGTACCTCAATATACTTGAAACACATAGTGTATCAATCAACAGAAAACTCAAATGTAAGGAGTAAGTGTATGAAATAAGTTTGTTTGAGACCTGTATAAAGTTAATGTACCTCAATATACTTGAAACACATAATATAACAATCAACAGAAAACTTAAATGTAAGAAGTAAGAGTATGAAATAAGTTTGTTTGAGACCTGTATAAAGTTAATGTACCTCAATATACTTGAAACACATAATATAACAATCAACAGAAAACTCAAATGTAAGGAGTAAGAGTATGAAATAAGTTTGTTTGAGACCTGTATAAAGTTAATGTACCTCAATATACTTGAAACACATAATGTAACAATCAACAGAAAACTCAAATGTAAGGAGTAAGAGTATGAAATAAGTTTGTTTGAGACCTGTAAAAAGTTAATGTACCTCAATATACTTGAAACACATAATGTAACAATCAACAGAAAACTCAAATGTAAGGAGTAAGAGTATGAAATAAGTTTGTTTGAGACCTGTATAAAGTAAATGTACCTCAATATACTTGAAACACATAGTGTAACAATCAACAGAAAACTCAAATGTAAGGAGTAAGAGTATGAAATAAGTTTGTTTGAGACCTGTATAAAGTAAATGTACCTCAATATACTGGAAACACATAGTGTAACAATCAACAGAAAACTCAAATGTAAGGAGTAAGAGTATGAAATAAGTTTGTTTGAGACCTGTATAAAGTTAATGTACCTCAATATACTTGAAACACATAGTGTAACAATCAACAGAAAACTCAAATCTAAGGAGTAAGAGTATGAAATAAGTTTGTTTGAGACCTGTATAAAGTTAATGTACCTCAATATACTTGAAACACATAGTGTAACAACAGAAAACTCAAATGTAAGGAGTAAGAGTATGAAATAAGTTTGTTTCAGACCTGTATAAAGTTAATGTACCTCAATACACTTGAAACACATAATGTAACAATCAACAGAAAACTCAAATGTAAGGAGTAAGATTATGAAATAAGTTTGTATGAGACCTGTATAAAGTTAATGTACCTCAATATACTTGAAACACATAGTGTAACAATCAACAGAAAACTCAAATGTAAGGAGTAAGATTATGAAATAAGTTTGTTTGAGACCTGTATAAAGTTAATGTACCTCAATATACTTGAAACACATAATGTAACAATCAACAGAAAACTCAAATGTAAGGAGTAAGAGTATGAAATAAGTTTGTTTGAGACCTGTATAAAGTTAATGTACCTCAATATACTTGAAACACATAGTGTAACAATCAACAGAAAACTCAAATCTAAGGAGTAAGAGTATGAAATAAGTTTGTTTGAGACCTGTATAAAGTTAATGTACCTCAATATACTTGAAACACATAGTGTAACAACAGAAAACTCAAATGTAAGGAGTAAGAGTATGAAATAAGTTTGTTTCAGACCTGTATAAAGTTAATGTACCTCAATACACTTGAAACACATAATGTAACAATCAACAGAAAACTCAAATGTAAGGAGTAAGATTATGAAATAAGTTTGTATGAGACCTGTATAAAGTTAATGTACCTCAATATACTTGAAACACATAGTGTAACAATCAACAGAAAACTCAAATGTAAGGAGTAAGAGTATGAAATAAGTTTGTTTGAGAGCTGTATAAAGTTAATGTACCTCAATATACTTGAAACACATAGTGTAACAATCAACAGAAAACTCAAATGTAAGGAGTAAGAGTATGAAATAAGTTTGTTTGAGACCTGTAAAAAGTTAATGTACCTCAATATACTTGAAACACATAATGTAACAATCAACAGAAAACTCAAATGTAAGGAGTAAGAGTATGAAATAAGTTTGTTTGAGAGCTGTATAAAGTTAATGTACCTCAATATACTTGAAACACATAGTGTAACAATCAACAGAAAACTCAAATGTAAGGAGTAAGAGTATGAAATAAGTTTGTTTGAGACCTGTAAAAAGTTAATGTACCTCAATATACTTGAAACACATAGTGTAACAATCAACAGAAAACTCAAATGTAAGGAGTAAGAGTATGAAATAAGTTTGTTTGAGGCCTGTAAAAAGTTAATGTACCTCAATATACTTGAAACACATAATGTAACAATCAACAGAAAACTCAAATGTAAGGAGTAAGAGTATGAAATAAGTTTGTTTGAGAGCTGTATAAAGTTAATGTACCTCAATATACTTGAAACACATAGTGTAACAATCAACAGGAAACTCAAATGTAAGGAGTAAGAGTATGAAATAAGTTTGTTTGAGAGCTGTATAAAGTTAATGTACCTCAATATACTTGAAACACATAGTGTAAGAATCAACAGAAAACTCAAATGTAAGGAGTAAGAGTATGAAATAAGTTTGTTTGAGACCTGTAAAAAGTTAATGTACCTCAATATACTTGAAACACATAGTGTAACAATCAACAGAAAACTCAATTATAAGGAGTAAGAGTATGAAATAAGTTTGTTTGAGAGCTGCATAAAGTTAATGTACCTCAATATACTTGAAACACATAATGTAACAATCAACAGAAAACTCAAATGTAAGGAGTAAGAGTATGAAATAAGTTTGTTTGAGAGCTGTATAAAGTTAATGTACCTCAATATACTTGAAACACATAATATAACAATCAACAGAAAACTCAAATGTAAGGAGTAAGAGTATGAAATAAGTTTGTTTGAGACCTGTAAAAAGTTAATGTACCTCAATATACGTGAAACACATAATGTAACAATCAACAGAAAACTCAAATGTAAGGAGTAAGAGTATGAAATAAGTTTGTTTGAGAGCTGTATAAAGTTAATGTACCTCAATATACTTGAAACAAATAGTGTAACAACCAACAGAAAACTCAAATGTAAGGAGTAAGAGTATGAAATAAGTTTGTTTGAGACCTGTAAAAAGTTAATGTACCTCAATATACTTGAAACACATAATATAACAATCAACAGAAAACTCAAATGTAAGTAGTAAGAGTATGTAATAAGTTTGTTTGAGAGCTATATAAAGTTAATGTACCTCAATATACTTGAAACACATAGTGTAACAACAGAAAACTCAAATGTAAGGAGTAAGAGTATGAAATAAGTTTGTTTCAGACCTGTATAAAGTTAATGTACCTCAATATACTTGAAACACATAGTGTAACAATCAACAAAAAACTCAAATGTAAGGAGTAAGATTATGAAATAAGTTTGTTTGAGACCTGTATAAAGTTAATGTACCTCAATATACTTGAAACACATAATGTAACAATCAACAGAAAACTCAAATGTAAGGAGTAAGAGTATGAAATAAGTTTGTTTGAGACCTGTATAAAGTTAATGTACCTCAATATACTTGAAACACATAGTGTAACAATCAACAGAAAACTCAAATGTAAGGAGTAAGAGTATGAAATAAGTTTGTTTGAGACCTGTATAAAGTTAATGTACCTCAATATACTTGAAACACATAGTGTAACAATCAACAGAAAACTCAAATGTAAGGAGTAAGAGTATGAAATAAGTTTGTTTGAGACCTGTATAAAGTTAATGTACCTCAATATACTTGAAACACATAGTGTAACAATCAACAGAAAACTCAAATGTAAGGAGTAAGAGTATGAAATAAGTTTGTTTGAGACCTGTATAAAGTTAATGTACCTCAATATACTTGAAACACATAATGTAACAATCAACAGAAAACTCAAATGTAAGGAGTAAGAGTATGAAATAAGTTTGTTTGAGACCTGTAAAAAGTTAATGTACCTCAATATACCTGAAACACATAGTGTAACAATAAACAGAAAACTCAATTATAAGGAGTAAGAGTATGAAATAAGTTTGTTTGAGAGCTGTATAAAGTTAATGTACCTCAATATACTTGAAACACATAATGTAACAATCAACAGAAAACTCAAATGTAAGGAGTAAGAGTATGAAATAAGTTTGTTTGAGAGCTGTATAAAGTTATGTACCTCAATATACTTGAAACACATAATGTAACAATCAACAGAAAACTCAAATGTAAGGAGTAAGAGTATGAAATAAGTTTGTTTGAGAGCTGTATAAAGTTAATGTACCTCAATATACTTGAAACACATAATGTAACAATCAACTGAAAACTCAAATGTAAGGAGTAAGAGTATGAAATAAGTTTGTTTGAGACCTGTAAAAAGTTAATGTACCTCAATATACTTGAAACACATAGTGCATCAATCAACAGAAAACTCAAATGTAAGGAGTAAGAGTATGAAATAAGTTTGTTTGAGACCTGTAAAAAGTTAATGTACCTCAATATACTTGAAACACATAATGTAACAATCAACAGAAAACTCAAATGTAAGGAGTAAGAGTATGAAATAAGTTTGTTTGAGAGCTGTATAAAGTTAATGTACCTCAATATACTTGAAACACACAGTGTATCAATCAACAGAAAACTCAAATGTAAGGAGTAAGAGTATGAAATAAGTTTGTTTGATACCTGTATAAAGTTAATGTACCTCAATATACTTGAAACACATAATGTAACAATCAACAGAAAACTCAAATGTAAGGAGTAAGAGTATGAAATAAGTTTGTTTGAGAGCTGTATAAAGTTAATGTACCTCAATATACTTGAAACACATAGTGTAACAACAGAAAACTCAAATGTAAGGAGTAAGAGTATGAAATAAGTTTGTTTGAGACCTGTAAAAAGTTAATGTACCTCAATATACTTGAAACACATAGTGTATCAATCAACAGAAAACTCAAATGTAAGGAGTAAGAGTATGAAATAAGTTTGTTTCAGACCTGTATAAAGTTAATGTACCTCAATATACTTGAAACACATAGTGTATCAATCAACAGAAAACTCAAATGTAAGGAGTAAGAGTATGAAATAAGTTTGTTTGAGACCTGTATAAAGTTAATGTACCGCAATATACTTGAAACACATAGTGTAACAATCAACAGAAAACTCAAATGTAAGGAGTAAGAGTATGAAATAAGTTTGTTTGAGACCTGTATAAAGTTAATGTACCTTAAATATACTTGAAACACATAGTGTAACAATCAACAGAAAACTCAAATGTAAGGAGTAAGAGTATGAAATAAGTTTGTTTGAGACCTGTATAAAGTTAATGTACCTCAATATACTTGAAACACATAATGTAACAATCAACAGAAAACTCAAATGTAAGGAGTAAGAGTATGAAATAAGTTTGTTTGAGACCTGTATAAAGTTAATGTACCTCAATATACTTGAAACACATAATGTAACAAGCAACAGAAAACTCAAATGCAAGGAGTAAGAGTATGAAATAAGTTTGGTTGAGACCTGTATAAAGTTAATGTACCTCAATATACTTGAAACACATAATGTAACAATCAACAGAAAACTCAAATGTAAGGAGTAAGAGTATGAAATAAGTTTGTTTGAGACCTCTATAAAGTGAATGTACCTCAATATACTTGAAACACATAGTGTAACAACAGAAAACTCAAATGTAAGCAGTAAGAGTATGAAATAAGTTTGTTTGAGACCTGTAAAAAGTTAATGTACCTCAATATACTTGAAACACATAGTGTATCAATCAACAGAAAACTCAAATGTAAGGAGTAAGTGTATGAAATAAGTTTGTTTGAGACCTGTATAAAGTTAATGTACCTCAATATACTTGAAACACATAATATAACAATCAACAGAAAACTTAAATGTAAGAAGTAAGAGTATGAAATAAGTTTGTTTGAGACCTGTATAAAGTTAATGTACCTCAATATACTTGAAACACATAATATAACAATCAACAGAAAACTCAAATGTAAGGAGTAAGAGTATGAAATAAGTTTGTTTGAGACCTGTATAAAGTTAATGTACCTCAATATACTTGAAACACATAATGTAACAATCAACAGAAAACTCAAATGTAAGGAGTAAGAGTATGAAATAAGTTTGTTTGAGACCTGTAAAAAGTTAATGTACCTCAATATACTTGAAACACATAATGTAACAATCAACAGAAAACTCAAATGTAAGGAGTAAGAGTATGAAATAAGTTTGTTTGAGACCTGTATAAAGTAAATGTACCTCAATATACTTGAAACACATAGTGTAACAATCAACAGAAAACTCAAATGTAAGGAGTAAGAGTATGAAATAAGTTTGTTTGAGACCTGTATAAAGTAAATGTACCTCAATATACTGGAAACACATAGTGTAACAATCAACAGAAAACTCAAATGTAAGGAGTAAGAGTATGAAATAAGTTTGTTTGAGACCTGTATAAGGTTAATGTACCTCAATATACTTGAAACACATAGTGTAACAATCAACAGAAAACTCAAATCTAAGGAGTAAGAGTATGAAATAAGTTTGTTTGAGACCTGTATAAAGTTAATGTACCTCAATATACTTGAAACACATAGTGTAACAACAGAAAACTCAAATGTAAGGAGTAAGAGTATGAAATAAGTTTGTTTCAGACCTGTATAAAGTTAATGTACCTCAATACACTTGAAACACATAATGTAACAATCAACAGAAAACTCAAATGTAAGGAGTAAGATTATGAAATAAGTTTGTATGAGACCTGTATAAAGTTAATGTACCTCAATATACTTGAAACACATAGTGTAACAATCAACAGAAAACTCAAATGTAAGGAGTAAGATTATGAAATAAGTTTGTTTGAGACCTGTATAAAGTTAATGTACCTCAATATACTTGAAACACATAATGTAACAATCAACAGAAAACTCAAATGTAAGGAGTAAGAGTATGAAATAAGTTTGTTTGAGACCTGTAAAAAGTTAATGTACCTCAATATACTTGAAACACATAGTGTAACAATCAACAGAAAACTCAAATGTAAGGAGTAAGAGTATGAAATAAGTTTGTTTGAGAGCTGTATAAAGTTAATGTACCTCAATATACTTGAAACACATAGTGTAACAATCAACAGAAAACTCAAATGTAAGGAGTAAGAGTATGAAATAAGTTTGTTTGAGACCTGTAAAAAGTTAATGTACCTCAATATACTTGAAACACATAATGTAACAATCAACAGAAAACTCAAATGTAAGGAGTAAGAGTATGAAATAAGTTTGTTTGAGAGCTGTATAAAGTTAATGTACCTCAATATACTTGAAACACATAGTGTAACAATCAACAGAAAACTCAAATGTAAGGAGTAAGAGTATGAAATAAGTTTGTTTGAGACCTGTAAAAAGTTAATGTACCTCAATATACTTGAAACACATAGTGTAACAATCAACAGAAAACTCAAATGTAAGGAGTAAGAGTATGAAATAAGTTTGTTTGAGGCCTGTAAAAAGTTAATGTACCTCAATATACTTGAAACACATAATGTAACAATCAACAGAAAACTCAAATGTAAGGAGTAAGAGTATGAAATAAGTTTGTTTGAGAGCTGTATAAAGTTAATGTACCTCAATATACTTGAAACACATAGTGTAACAATCAACAGGAAACTCAAATGTAAGGAGTAAGAGTATGAAATAAGTTTGTTTGAGAGCTGTATAAAGTTAATGTACCTCAATATACTTGAAACACATAGTGTAAGAATCAACAGAAAACTCAAATGTAAGGAGTAAGAGTATGAAATAAGTTTGTTTGAGACCTGTAAAAAGTTAATGTACCTCAATATACTTGAAACACATAGTGTAACAATCAACAGAAAACTCAATTATAAGGAGTAAGAGTATGAAATAAGTTTGTTTGAGAGCTGTATAAAGTTAATGTACCTCAATATACTTGAAACACATAATGTAACAATCAACAGAAAACTCAAATGTAAGGAGTAAGAGTATGAAATAAGTTTGTTTGAGAGCTGTATAAAGTTAATGTACCTCAATATACTTGAAACACATAATATAACAATCAACAGAAAACTCAAATGTAAGGAGTAAGAGTATGAAATAAGTTTGTTTGAGAGCTGTATAAAGTTAATGTACCTCAATATACTTGAAACACATAATGTAACAATCAACAGAAAACTCAAATGTAAGGAGTAAGAGTATGAAATAAGTTTGTTTGAGAGCTGTATAAAGTTAATGTACCTCAATATGCTTGAAACACATAATGTAACAATCAACAGAAAACTCAAATGTAACGAGTAAGAGTATGAAATAAGTTTGTTTGAGATCTGTAAAAAGTTAATGTACCTCAATATACTTGAAACACATAGTGTAACAATCAACAGAAAACTCAAATGTAAGGAGTAAGAGTATGAAATAAGTTTGTTTGAGACCTGTAAAAAGTTAATGTACCTCAATATACTTGAAACACATAGTGTATCAATCAACAGAAAACTCAAATGTAAGGAGTAAGAGTATGAAATAAGTTTGTTTGAGACCTGTAAAAAGTTAATGTACCTCAATATACTTGAAACACATAATGTAACAATCAACAGAAAACTCAAATGTAAGGAGTAAGAGTATGAAATAAGTTTGTTTGAGACCTGTAAAAAGTTAATGTACCTCAATATACTTGAAACCCACAGTGTATCAATCAACAGAAAACTCAAATGTAAGGAGTAAGAGTATGAAATAAGTTTGTTTGAGACCTGTATAAAGTTAATGTACCTCAATATACTTGAAACACATAATGTAACAATCAACAGAAAACTCAAATGTAAGGAGTAAGAGTATGAAATAAGTTTGTTTGAGAGCTGTATAAAGTTAATGTACCTCAATATACTTGAAACACATAGTGTAACAACAGAAAACTCAAATGTAAGGAGTAAGAGTATGAAATAAGTTTGTTTGAGACCTGTAAAAAGTTAATGTACCTCAATATACTTGAAACATATAGTGTATCAATCAACAGAAAACTCAAATGTAAGGAGTAAGAGTATGAAATAAGTTTGTTTCAGACCTGTATAAAGTTAATGTACCTCAATATACTTGAAACACATAATGTAACAATCAACAGAAAACTCAAATGTAAGGAGTAAGAGTATGAAATAAGTTTGTTTGAGACCTGTATAAAGTTAATGTACCTCAATATACTTGAAACACATAATGTAACAATCAACCGAAAACTCAAATGGAAGGAGTAAGAGTATGAAATAAGTTTGTTTGAGACCTGTATAAAGTTAATGTACCTCAATATACTTGAAACACATAATGTAACAAGCAACAGAAAACTCAAATGTAAGGAGTAAGAGTATGAAATAAGTTTGTTTGAGACCTGTATAAAGTTAATGTACCTCAATATACTTGAAACACATAGTGTAACAATCAACAGAAAACTCAAATATAAGGAGTAAGATTATGAAATAAGTTTGTTTGAGACCTGTATAAAGTTAATGTACCTCAATATACTTGAAACACATAGTGTAACAAAAGAAAACTTAAATGTAAGGAGTAAGAGTATGAAATAAGTTTGTTTGAGACCTGTATAAAGTGAATGTACCTCAATATACTTGAAACACATAGTGTAACAATCAACAGAAAACTCAAATGAAAGGAGTAAGAGTATGAAATAACTTTGTTTGAGAGCTGTATAAAGTTAATGTACCTTAATATACTTGAAACACATAGTGTAACAATCAACAGAAAACTCAAATGTAAGGAGTAAGATTATGAAATAGGTTTGTTTGAGACCTGTATAAAGTTAATGTACCTCAATATACTTGAAACACATAGTGTAACAACAGAAAACTCAAATGTAAGGAGTAAGAGTATGAAATAAGTTTGTTTCAGACCTGTATAAAGTAAATGTACCTCAATATACTTGAAACACATAATGTAACAATCAACAGAAAACTCAAATGTAAGGAGTAAGAGTATGAAATAAGTTTGTTTGAGACCTGTAAAAAGTTAATGTACCTCAATATACGTGAAACACATAATGTAACAATCAACAGAAAACTCAAATGTAAGGAGTAAGAGTATGAAATAAGTTTGTTTGAGAGCTGTATAAAGTTAATGTACCTCAATATACTTGAAACAAATAGTGTAACAACCAACAGAAAACTCAAATGTAAGGAGTAAGAGTATGAAATAAGTTTGTTTGAGACCTGTAAAAAGTTAATGTACCTCAATATACTTGAAACACATAATATAACAATCAACAGAAAACTCAAATGTAAGGAGTAAGAGTATGTAATAAGTTTGTTTGAGAGCTATATAAAGTTAATGTACCTCAATATACTTGAAACACATAGTGTAACAACAGAAAACTCAAATGTAAGGAGTAAGAGTATGAAATAAGTTTGTTTCAGACCTGTATAAAGTTAATGTACCTCAATATACTTGAAACACATAGTGTAACAATCAACAGAAAACTCAAATGTAAGGAGTAAGATTATGAAATAAGTTTGTTTGAGACCTGTATAAAGTTAATGTACCTCAATATACTTGAAACACATAATGTAACAATCAACAGAAAACTCAAATGTAAGGAGTAAGAGTATGAAATAAGTTTGTTTGAGACCTGTATAAAGTTAATGTACCTCAATATACTTGAAACACATAGTGTAACAATCAACAGAAAACTCAAATGTAAGGAGTAAGAGTATGAAATAAGTTTGTTTGAGACCTGTATAAAGTTAATGTACCTCAATATACTTGAAACACATAGTGTAACAATCAACAGAAAACTCAAATGTAAGGAGTAAGAGTATGAAATAAGTTTGTTTGAGACCTGTATAAAGTTAATGTACCTCAATATACTTGAAACACATATTGTAACAATCAACAGAAAACTCAAATGTAAGGAGTAAGAGTATGAAATAAGTTTGTTTGAGACCTGTAAAAAGTTAATGTACCTCAATATACCTGAAACACATAGTGTAACAATCAACAGAAAACTCAATTATAAGGAGTAAGAGTATGAAATAAGTTTGTTTGAGAGCTGTATAAAGTTAATGTACCTCAATATACTTGAAACACATAATGTAACAATCAACAGAAAACTCAAATGTAAGGAGTAAGAGTATGAAATAATTTTGTTTGAGAGCTGTATAAAGTTATGTACCTCAATATACTTGAAACACATAATGTAACAATCAACAGAAAACTCAAATGTAAGGAGTAAGAGTATGAAATAAGTTTGTTTGAGAGCTGTATAAAGTTAATGTACCTCAATATACTTGAAACACATAGTGTAACAACAGAAAACTCAAATGTAAGGAGTAAGAGTATGAAATAAGTTTGTTTCAGACCTGTATAAAGTTAATGTACCTCAATATACTTGAAACACATAGTGCATCAATCAACAGAAAACTCAAATGTAAGGAGTAAGAGTATGAAATAAGTTTGTTTGAGACCTGTAAAAAGTTAATGTACCTCAATATACTTGAAACACATAATGTAACAATCAACAGAAAACTCAAATGTAAGGAGTAAGAGTATGAAATAAGTTTGTTTGAGAGCTGTATAAAGTTAATGTACCTCAATATACTTGAAACACACAGTGTATCAATCAACAGAAAACTCAAATGTAAGGAGTACGAGTATGAAATAAGTTTGTTTGAGACCTGTATAAAGTTAATGTACCTCAATATACTTGAAACACATAATGTAACAATCAACAGAAAACTCAAATGTAAGGAGTAAGAGTATGAAATAAGTTTGTTTGAGAGCTGTATAAAGTTAATGTACCTCAATATACTTGAAACACATAGTGTAACAACAGAAAACTCAAATGTAAGGAGTAAGAGTATGAAATAAGTTTGTTTGAGACCTGTAAAAAGTTAATGTACCTCAATATACTTGAAACACATAGTGTATCAATCAACAGAAAACTCAAATGTAAGGAGTAAGAGTATGAAATAAGTTTGTTTCAGACCTGTATAAAGTTAATGTACCTCAATATACTTGAAACACATAGTGTATCAATCAACAGAAAACTCAAATGTAAGGAGTAAGAGTATGAAATAAGTTTGTTTGAGACCTGTATAAAGTTAATGTACCTTAAATATACTTGAAACACATAGTGTAACAATCAACAGAAAACTCAAATGTAAGGAGTAAGAGTATGAAATAAGTTTGTTTGAGACCTGTATAAAGTTAATGTACCTCAATATACTTGAAACACATAATGTAACAATCAACAGAAAACTCAAATGTAAGGAGTAAGAGTATGAAATAAGTTTGTTTGAGACCTGTATAAAGTTAATGTACCTCAATATACTTGAAACACATAATGTAACAAGCAACAGAAAACTCAAATGCAAGGAGTAAGAGTATGAAATAAGTTTGGTTGAGACCTGTATAAAGTTAATGTACCTCAATATACTTGAAACACATAATGTAACAATCAACAGAAAACTCAAATGTAAGGAGTAAGAGTATGAAATAAGTTTGTTTGAGACCTCTATAAAGTGAATGTACCTCAATATACTTGAAACACATAGTGTAACAACAGAAAACTCTAATGTAAGCAGTAAGAGTATGAAATAAGTTTGTTTGAGACCTGTAAAAAGTTAATGTACCTCAATATACTTGAAACACATAGTGTATCAATCAACAGAAAACTCAAATGTAAGGAGTAAGTGTATGAAATAAGTTTGTTTGAGACCTGTATAAAGTTAATGTACCTCAATATACTTGAAACACATAATATAACAATCAACAGAAAACTCAAATGTAAGGAGTAAGAGTATGAAATAAGTTTGTTTGAGACCTGTATAAAGTTAATGTACCTCAATATACTTGAAACACATAATATAACAATCAACAGAAAACTCAAATGTAAGGAGTAAGATTATGAAATAAGTTTGTTTGAGACCTGTATAAAGTTAATGTACCTCAATATACTTGAAACACATAATATAACAATCAACAGAAAACTCAAATGTAAGGAGTAAGATTATGAAATAAGTTTGTTTGAGACCTGTATAAAGTTAATGTACCTCAATATACTTGAAACACATAATGTAACAATCAACAGAAAACTCAAATGTAAGGAGTAAGAGTATGAAATAAGTTTGTTTGAGACCTGTAAAAAGTTAATGTACCTCAATATACTTGAAACACATAATATAACAATCAACAGAAAACTCAAATGAAAGGAGTAAGAGTATGTAATAAGTTTGTTTGAGAGCTATATAAAGTTAATGTACCTCAATATACTTGAAACACATAGTGTAACAATCAACAGAAAACTCAAATGTAAGGAGTAAGAGTATGAAATAAGTTTGTTTGAGACCTGTAAAAAGTTAATGTACCTCAATATACTTGAAACACATAATATAACAATCAACAGAAAACTCAAATGTAAGGAGTAAGAGTATGTAATAAGTTTGTTTGAGACCTGTAAAAAGTTAATGTACCTCAATATACTTGAAACACATAGTGTATCAATCAACAGAAAACTCAAATGTAAGGAGTAAGAGTATGAAATAAGTTTGTTTCAGACCTGTATAAAGTTAATGTACCTCAATATACTTGAAACACATAGTGTATCAATCAACAGAAAACTCAAATGTAAGGAGTAAGAGTATGAAATAAGTTTGTTTGAGACCTGTATAAAGTTAATGTACCGCAATATACTTGAAACACATAGTGTAACAATCAACAGAAAACTCAAATGTAAGGAGTAAGAGTATGAAATAAGTTTGTTTGAGACCTGTATAAAGTTAATGTACCTTAAATATACTTGAAACACATAGTGTAACAATCAACAGAAAACTCAAATGTAAGGAGTAAGAGTATGAAATAAGTTTGTTTGAGACCTGTATAAAGTTAATGTACCTCAATATACTTGAAACACATAATGTAACAATCAACAGAAAACTCAAATGTAAGGAGTAAGAGTATGAAATAAGTTTGTTTGAGACCTGTATAAAGTTAATGTACCTCAATATACTTGAAACACATAATGTAACAAGCAACAGAAAACTCAAATGCAAGGAGTAAGAGTATGAAATAAGTTTGGTTGAGACCTGTATAAAGTTAATGTACCTCAATATACTTGAAACACATAATGTAACAATCAACAGAAAACTCAAATGTAAGGAGTAAGAGTATGAAATAAGTTTGTTTGAGACCTCTATAAAGTGAATGTACCTCAATATACTTGAAACACATAGTGTAACAACAGAAAACTCAAATGTAAGCAGTAAGAGTATGAAATAAGTTTGTTTGAGACCTGTAAAAAGTTAATGTACCTCAATATACTTGAAACACATAGTGTATCAATCAACAGAAAACTCAAATGTAAGGAGTAAGTGTATGAAATAAGTTTGTTTGAGACCTGTATAAAGTTAATGTACCTCAATATACTTGAAACACATAATATAACAATCAACAGAAAACTTAAATGTAAGAAGTAAGAGTATGAAATAAGTTTGTTTGAGACCTGTATAAAGTTAATGTACCTCAATATACTTGAAACACATAATATAACAATCAACAGAAAACTCAAATGTAAGGAGTAAGAGTATGAAATAAGTTTGTTTGAGACCTGTATAAAGTTAATGTACCTCAATATACTTGAAACACATAATGTAACAATCAACAGAAAACTCAAATGTAAGGAGTAAGAGTATGAAATAAGTTTGTTTGAGACCTGTAAAAAGTTAATGTACCTCAATATACTTGAAACACATAATGTAACAATCAACAGAAAACTCAAATGTAAGGAGTAAGAGTATGAAATAAGTTTGTTTGAGACCTGTATAAAGTAAATGTACCTCAATATACTTGAAACACATAGTGTAACAATCAACAGAAAACTCAAATGTAAGGAGTAAGAGTATGAAATAAGTTTGTTTGAGACCTGTATAAAGTAAATGTACCTCAATATACTGGAAACACATAGTGTAACAATCAACAGAAAACTCAAATGTAAGGAGTAAGAGTATGAAATAAGTTTGTTTGAGACCTGTATAAAGTTAATGTACCTCAATATACTTGAAACACATAGTGTAACAATCAACAGAAAACTCAAATCTAAGGAGTAAGAGTATGAAATAAGTTTGTTTGAGACCTGTATAAAGTTAATGTACCTCAATATACTTGAAACACATAGTGTAACAACAGAAAACTCAAATGTAAGGAGTAAGAGTATGAAATAAGTTTGTTTCAGACCTGTATAAAGTTAATGTACCTCAATACACTTGAAACACATAATGTAACAATCAACAGAAAACTCAAATGTAAGGAGTAAGATTATGAAATAAGTTTGTATGAGACCTGTATAAAGTTAATGTACCTCAATATACTTGAAACACATAGTGTAACAATCAACAGAAAACTCAAATGTAAGGAGTAAGATTATGAAATAAGTTTGTTTGAGACCTGTATAAAGTTAATGTACCTCAATATACTTGAAACACATAATGTAACAATCAACAGAAAACTCAAATGTAAGGAGTAAGAGTATGAAATAAGTTTGTTTGAGACCTGTAAAAAGTTAATGTACCTCAATATACTTGAAACACATAGTGTAACAATCAACAGAAAACTCAAATGTAAGGAGTAAGAGTATGAAATAAGTTTGTTTGAGAGCTGTATAAAGTTAATGTACCTCAATATACTTGAAACACATAGTGTAACAATCAACAGAAAACTCAAATGTAAGGAGTAAGAGTATGAAATAAGTTTGTTTGAGACCTGTAAAAAGTTAATGTACCTCAATATACTTGAAACACATAATGTAACAATCAACAGAAAACTCAAATGTAAGGAGTAAGAGTATGAAAAAAGTTTGTTTGAGAGCTGTATAAAGTTAATGTACCTCAATATACTTGAAACACATAGTGTAACAATCAACAGAAAACTCAAATGTAAGGAGTAAGAGTATGAAATAAGTTTGTTTGAGACCTGTAAAAAGTTAATGTACCTCAATATACTTGAAACACATAGTGTAACAATCAACAGAAAACTCAAATGTAAGGAGTAAGAGTATGAAATAAGTTTGTTTGAGGCCTGTAAAAAGTTAATGTACCTCAATATACTTGAAACACATAATGTAACAATCAACAGAAAACTCAAATGTAAGGAGTAAGAGTATGAAATAAGTTTGTTTGAGAGCTGTATAAAGTTAATGTACCTCAATATACTTGAAACACATAGTGTAACAATCAACAGGAAACTCAAATGTAAGGAGTAAGAGTATGAAATAAGTTTGTTTGAGAGCTGTATAAAGTTAATGTACCTCAATATACTTGAAACACATAGTGTAAGAATCAACAGAAAACTCAAATGTAAGGAGTAAGAGTATGAAATAAGTTTGTTTGAGACCTGTAAAAAGTTAATGTACCTCAATATACTTGAAACACATAGTGTAACAATCAACAGAAAACTCAATTATAAGGAGTAAGAGTATGAAATAAGTTTGTTTGAGAGCTGTATAAAGTTAATGTACCTCAATATACTTGAAACACATAGTGTAACAATCAACAGAAAACTCAAATATAAGGAGTAAGATTATGAAATAAGTTTGTTTGAGACCTGTATAAAGTTAATGTACCTCAATATACTTGAAACACATAGTGTAACAAAAGAAAACTTAAATGTAAGGAGTAAGAGTATGAAATAAGTTTGTTTGAGACCTGTATAAAGTGAATGTACCTCAATATACTTGAAACACATAGTGTAACAATCAACAGAAAACTCAAATGAAAGGAGTAAGAGTATGAAATAACTTTGTTTGAGAGCTGTATAAAGTTAATGTACCTTAATATACTTGAAACACATAGTGTAACAATCAACAGAAAACTCAAATGTAAGGAGTAAGATTATGAAATAGGTTTGTTTGAGACCTGTATAAAGTTAATGTACCTCAATATACTTGAAACACATAGTGTAACAACAGAAAACTCAAATGTAAGGAGTAAGAGTATGAAATAAGTTTGTTTCAGACCTGTATAAAGTAAATGTACCTCAATATACTTGAAACACATAATGTAACAATCAACAGAAAACTCAAATGTAAGGAGTAAGAGTATGAAATAAGTTTGTTTGAGACCTGTAAAAAGTTAATGTACCTCAATATACGTGAAACACATAATGTAACAATCAACAGAAAACTCAAATGTAAGGAGTAAGAGTATGAAATAAGTTTGTTTGAGAGCTGTATAAAGTTAATGTACCTCAATATACTTGAAACAAATAGTGTAACAACCAACAGAAAACTCAAATGTAAGGAGTAAGAGTATGAAATAAGTTTGTTTGAGACCTGTAAAAAGTTAATGTACCTCAATATACTTGAAACACATAATATAACAATCAACAGAAAACTCAAATGTAAGGAGTAAGAGTATGTAATAAGTTTGTTTGAGAGCTATATAAAGTTAATGTACCTCAATATACTTGAAACACATAGTGTAACAACAGAAAACTCAAATGTAAGGAGTAAGAGTATGAAATAAGTTTGTTTCAGACCTGTATAAAGTTAATGTACCTCAATATACTTGAAACACATAGTGTAACAATCAACAGAAAACTCAAATGTAAGGAGTAAGATTATGAAATAAGTTTGTTTGAGACCTGTATAAAGTTAATGTACCTCAATATACTTGAAACACATAATGTAACAATCAACAGAAAACTCAAATGTAAGGAGTAAGAGTATGAAATAAGTTTGTTTGAGACCTGTATAAAGTTAATGTACCTCAATATACTTGAAACACATAGTGTAACAATCAACAGAAAACTCAAATGTAAGGAGTAAGAGTATGAAATAAGTTTGTTTGAGACCTGTATAAAGTTAATGTACCTCAATATACTTGAAACACATAGTGTAACAATCAACAGAAAACTCAAATGTAAGGAGTAAGAGTATGAAATAAGTTTGTTTGAGACCTGTATAAAGTTAATGTACCTCAATATACTTGAAACACATATTGTAACAATCAACAGAAAACTCAAATGTAAGGAGTAAGAGTATGAAATAAGTTTGTTTGAGACCTGTAAAAAGTTAATGTACCTCAATATACCTGAAACACATAGTGTAACAATCAACAGAAAACTCAATTATAAGGAGTAAGAGTATGAAATAAGTTTGTTTGAGAGCTGTATAAAGTTAATGTACCTCAATATACTTGAAACACATAATGTAACAATCAACAGAAAACTCAAATGTAAGGAGTAAGAGTATGAAATAATTTTGTTTGAGAGCTGTATAAAGTTATGTACCTCAATATACTTGAAACACATAATGTAACAATCAACAGAAAACTCAAATGTAAGGAGTAAGAGTATGAAATAAGTTTGTTTGAGAGCTGTATAAAGTTAATGTACCTCAATATACTTGAAACACATAGTGTAACAACAGAAAACTCAAATGTAAGGAGTAAGAGTATGAAATAAGTTTGTTTCAGACCTGTATAAAGTTAATGTACCTCAATATACTTGAAACACATAGTGCATCAATCAACAGAAAACTCAAATGTAAGGAGTAAGAGTATGAAATAAGTTTGTTTGAGACCTGTAAAAAGTTAATGTACCTCAATATACTTGAAACACATAATGTAACAATCAACAGAAAACTCAAATGTAAGGAGTAAGAGTATGAAATAAGTTTGTTTGAGAGCTGTATAAAGTTAATGTACCTCAATATACTTGAAACACACAGTGTATCAATCAACAGAAAACTCAAATGTAAGGAGTACGAGTATGAAATAAGTTTGTTTGAGACCTGTATAAAGTTAATGTACCTCAATATACTTGAAACACATAATGTAACAATCAACAGAAAACTCAAATGTAAGGAGTAAGAGTATGAAATAAGTTTGTTTGAGAGCTGTATAAAGTTAATGTACCTCAATATACTTGAAACACATAGTGTAACAACAGAAAACTCAAATGTAAGGAGTAAGAGTATGAAATAAGTTTGTTTGAGACCTGTAAAAAGTTAATGTACCTCAATATACTTGAAACACATAGTGTATCAATCAACAGAAAACTCAAATGTAAGGAGTAAGAGTATGAAATAAGTTTGTTTCAGACCTGTATAAAGTTAATGTACCTCAATATACTTGAAACACATAGTGTATCAATCAACAGAAAACTCAAATGTAAGGAGTAAGAGTATGAAATAAGTTTGTTTGAGACCTGTATAAAGTTAATGTACCTTAAATATACTTGAAACACATAGTGTAACAATCAACAGAAAACTCAAATGTAAGGAGTAAGAGTATGAAATAAGTTTG
The DNA here is from genome assembly GCA_030765065.1 of Deroplatys truncata. Lineage (NCBI taxonomy): Eukaryota > Metazoa > Arthropoda > Insecta > Mantodea > Mantidae > Deroplatys > Deroplatys truncata. The sequence continues at coordinate 233,350,148 of CM060986.1, forward strand.
TTTGAGACCTGTATAAAGTTAATGTACCTCAATATACTTGAAACACATAATGTAACAATCAACAGAAAACTCAAATGTAAGGAGTAAGAGTATGAAATAAGTTTGTTTGAGACCTGTATAAAGTTAATGTACCTCAATATACTTGAAACACATAATGTAACAAGCAACAGAAAACTCAAATGCAAGGAGTAAGAGTATGAAATAAGTTTGGTTGAGACCTGTATAAAGTTAATGTACCTCAATATACTTGAAACACATAATGTAACAATCAACAGAAAACTCAAATGTAAGGAGTAAGAGTATGAAATAAGTTTGTTTGAGACCTCTATAAAGTGAATGTACCTCAATATACTTGAAACACATAGTGTAACAACAGAAAACTCTAATGTAAGCAGTAAGAGTATGAAATAAGTTTGTTTGAGACCTGTAAAAAGTTAATGTACCTCAATATACTTGAAACACATAGTGTATCAATCAACAGAAAACTCAAATGTAAGGAGTAAGTGTATGAAATAAGTTTGTTTGAGACCTGTATAAAGTTAATGTACCTCAATATACTTGAAACACATAATATAACAATCAACAGAAAACTCAAATGTAAGGAGTAAGAGTATGAAATAAGTTTGTTTGAGACCTGTATAAAGTTAATGTACCTCAATATACTTGAAACACATAATATAACAATCAACAGAAAACTCAAATGTAAGGAGTAAGATTATGAAATAAGTTTGTTTGAGACCTGTATAAAGTTAATGTACCTCAATATACTTGAAACACATAATATAACAATCAACAGAAAACTCAAATGTAAGGAGTAAGATTATGAAATAAGTTTGTTTGAGACCTGTATAAAGTTAATGTACCTCAATATACTTGAAACACATAATGTAACAATCAACAGAAAACTCAAATGTAAGGAGTAAGAGTATGAAATAAGTTTGTTTGAGACCTGTAAAAAGTTAATGTACCTCAATATACTTGAAACACATAATATAACAATCAACAGAAAACTCAAATGAAAGGAGTAAGAGTATGTAATAAGTTTGTTTGAGAGCTATATAAAGTTAATGTACCTCAATATACTTGAAACACATAGTGTAACAATCAACAGAAAACTCAAATGTAAGGAGTAAGAGTATGAAATAAGTTTGTTTGAGACCTGTAAAAAGTTAATGTACCTCAATATACTTGAAACACATAATATAACAATCAACAGAAAACTCAAATGTAAGGAGTAAGAGTATGTAATAAGTTTGTTTGAGACCTGTAAAAAGTTAATGTACCTCAATATACTTGAAACACATAGTGTATCAATCAACAGAAAACTCAAATGTAAGGAGTAAGAGTATGAAATAAGTTTGTTTCAGACCTGTATAAAGTTAATGTACCTCAATATACTTGAAACACATAGTGTATCAATCAACAGAAAACTCAAATGTAAGGAGTAAGAGTATGAAATAAGTTTGTTTGAGACCTGTATAAAGTTAATGTACCGCAATATACTTGAAACACATAGTGTAACAATCAACAGAAAACTCAAATGTAAGGAGTAAGAGTATGAAATAAGTTTGTTTGAGACCTGTATAAAGTTAATGTACCTTAAATATACTTGAAACACATAGTGTAACAATCAACAGAAAACTCAAATGTAAGGAGTAAGAGTATGAAATAAGTTTGTTTGAGACCTGTATAAAGTTAATGTACCTCAATATACTTGAAACACATAATGTAACAATCAACAGAAAACTCAAATGTAAGGAGTAAGAGTATGAAATAAGTTTGTTTGAGACCTGTATAAAGTTAATGTACCTCAATATACTTGAAACACATAATGTAACAAGCAACAGAAAACTCAAATGCAAGGAGTAAGAGTATGAAATAAGTTTGGTTGAGACCTGTATAAAGTTAATGTACCTCAATATACTTGAAACACATAATGTAACAATCAACAGAAAACTCAAATGTAAGGAGTAAGAGTATGAAATAAGTTTGTTTGAGACCTCTATAAAGTGAATGTACCTCAATATACTTGAAACACATAGTGTAACAACAGAAAACTCAAATGTAAGCAGTAAGAGTATGAAATAAGTTTGTTTGAGACCTGTAAAAAGTTAATGTACCTCAATATACTTGAAACACATAGTGTATCAATCAACAGAAAACTCAAATGTAAGGAGTAAGTGTATGAAATAAGTTTGTTTGAGACCTGTATAAAGTTAATGTACCTCAATATACTTGAAACACATAATATAACAATCAACAGAAAACTTAAATGTAAGAAGTAAGAGTATGAAATAAGTTTGTTTGAGACCTGTATAAAGTTAATGTACCTCAATATACTTGAAACACATAATATAACAATCAACAGAAAACTCAAATGTAAGGAGTAAGAGTATGAAATAAGTTTGTTTGAGACCTGTATAAAGTTAATGTACCTCAATATACTTGAAACACATAATGTAACAATCAACAGAAAACTCAAATGTAAGGAGTAAGAGTATGAAATAAGTTTGTTTGAGACCTGTAAAAAGTTAATGTACCTCAATATACTTGAAACACATAATGTAACAATCAACAGAAAACTCAAATGTAAGGAGTAAGAGTATGAAATAAGTTTGTTTGAGACCTGTATAAAGTAAATGTACCTCAATATACTTGAAACACATAGTGTAACAATCAACAGAAAACTCAAATGTAAGGAGTAAGAGTATGAAATAAGTTTGTTTGAGACCTGTATAAAGTAAATGTACCTCAATATACTGGAAACACATAGTGTAACAATCAACAGAAAACTCAAATGTAAGGAGTAAGAGTATGAAATAAGTTTGTTTGAGACCTGTATAAAGTTAATGTACCTCAATATACTTGAAACACATAGTGTAACAATCAACAGAAAACTCAAATCTAAGGAGTAAGAGTATGAAATAAGTTTGTTTGAGACCTGTATAAAGTTAATGTACCTCAATATACTTGAAACACATAGTGTAACAACAGAAAACTCAAATGTAAGGAGTAAGAGTATGAAATAAGTTTGTTTCAGACCTGTATAAAGTTAATGTACCTCAATACACTTGAAACACATAATGTAACAATCAACAGAAAACTCAAATGTAAGGAGTAAGATTATGAAATAAGTTTGTATGAGACCTGTATAAAGTTAATGTACCTCAATATACTTGAAACACATAGTGTAACAATCAACAGAAAACTCAAATGTAAGGAGTAAGATTATGAAATAAGTTTGTTTGAGACCTGTATAAAGTTAATGTACCTCAATATACTTGAAACACATAATGTAACAATCAACAGAAAACTCAAATGTAAGGAGTAAGAGTATGAAATAAGTTTGTTTGAGACCTGTAAAAAGTTAATGTACCTCAATATACTTGAAACACATAGTGTAACAATCAACAGAAAACTCAAATGTAAGGAGTAAGAGTATGAAATAAGTTTGTTTGAGAGCTGTATAAAGTTAATGTACCTCAATATACTTGAAACACATAGTGTAACAATCAACAGAAAACTCAAATGTAAGGAGTAAGAGTATGAAATAAGTTTGTTTGAGACCTGTAAAAAGTTAATGTACCTCAATATACTTGAAACACATAATGTAACAATCAACAGAAAACTCAAATGTAAGGAGTAAGAGTATGAAAAAAGTTTGTTTGAGAGCTGTATAAAGTTAATGTACCTCAATATACTTGAAACACATAGTGTAACAATCAACAGAAAACTCAAATGTAAGGAGTAAGAGTATGAAATAAGTTTGTTTGAGACCTGTAAAAAGTTAATGTACCTCAATATACTTGAAACACATAGTGTAACAATCAACAGAAAACTCAAATGTAAGGAGTAAGAGTATGAAATAAGTTTGTTTGAGGCCTGTAAAAAGTTAATGTACCTCAATATACTTGAAACACATAATGTAACAATCAACAGAAAACTCAAATGTAAGGAGTAAGAGTATGAAATAAGTTTGTTTGAGAGCTGTATAAAGTTAATGTACCTCAATATACTTGAAACACATAGTGTAACAATCAACAGGAAACTCAAATGTAAGGAGTAAGAGTATGAAATAAGTTTGTTTGAGAGCTGTATAAAGTTAATGTACCTCAATATACTTGAAACACATAGTGTAAGAATCAACAGAAAACTCAAATGTAAGGAGTAAGAGTATGAAATAAGTTTGTTTGAGACCTGTAAAAAGTTAATGTACCTCAATATACTTGAAACACATAGTGTAACAATCAACAGAAAACTCAATTATAAGGAGTAAGAGTATGAAATAAGTTTGTTTGAGAGCTGTATAAAGTTAATGTACCTCAATATACTTGAAACACATAATGTAACAATCAACAGAAAACTCAAATGTAAGGAGTAAGAGTATGAAATAAGTTTGTTTGAGAGCTGTATAAAGTTAATGTACCTCAATATACTTGAAACACATAATATAACAATCAACAGAAAACTCAAATGTAAGGAGTAAGAGTATGAAATAAGTTTGTTTGAGAGCTGTATAAAGTTAATGTACCTCAATATACTTGAAACACATAATGTAACAATCAACAGAAAACTCAAATGTAAGGAGTAAGAGTATGAAATAAGTTTGTTTGAGAGCTGTATAAAGTTAATGTACCTCAATATGCTTGAAACACATAATGTAACAATCAACAGAAAACTCAAATGTAACGAGTAAGAGTATGAAATAAGTTTGTTTGAGATCTGTAAAAAGTTAATGTACCTCAATATACTTGAAACACATAGTGTAACAATCAACAGAAAACTCAAATGTAAGGAGTAAGAGTATGAAATAAGTTTGTTTGAGACCTGTAAAAAGTTAATGTACCTCAATATACTTGAAACACATAGTGTATCAATCAACAGAAAACTCAAATGTAAGGAGTAAGAGTATGAAATAAGTTTGTTTGAGACCTGTAAAAAGTTAATGTACCTCAATATACTTGAAACACATAATGTAACAATCAACAGAAAACTCAAATGTAAGGAGTAAGAGTATGAAATAAGTTTGTTTGAGACCTGTAAAAAGTTAATGTACCTCAATATACTTGAAACCCACAGTGTATCAATCAACAGAAAACTCAAATGTAAGGAGTAAGAGTATGAAATAAGTTTGTTTGAGACCTGTATAAAGTTAATGTACCTCAATATACTTGAAACACATAATGTAACAATCAACAGAAAACTCAAATGTAAGGAGTAAGAGTATGAAATAAGTTTGTTTGAGAGCTGTATAAAGTTAATGTACCTCAATATACTTGAAACACATAGTGTAACAACAGAAAACTCAAATGTAAGGAGTAAGAGTATGAAATAAGTTTGTTTGAGACCTGTAAAAAGTTAATGTACCTCAATATACTTGAAACATATAGTGTATCAATCAACAGAAAACTCAAATGTAAGGAGTAAGAGTATGAAATAAGTTTGTTTCAGACCTGTATAAAGTTAATGTACCTCAATATACTTGAAACACATAATGTAACAATCAACAGAAAACTCAAATGTAAGGAGTAAGAGTATGAAATAAGTTTGTTTGAGACCTGTATAAAGTTAATGTACCTCAATATATTTGAAACACATAATGTAACAATCAACCGAAAACTCAAATGGAAGGAGTAAGAGTATGAAATAAGTTTGTTTGAGACCTGTATAAAGTTAATGTACCTCAATATACTTGAAACACATAATGTAACAAGCAACAGAAAACTCAAATGTAAGGAGTAAGAGTATGAAATAAGTTTGTTTGAGACCTGTATAAAGTTAATGTACCTCAATATACTTGAAACACATAGTGTAACAATCAACAGAAAACTCAAATATAAGGAGTAAGATTATGAAATAAGTTTGTTTGAGACCTGTATAAAGTTAATGTACCTCAATATACTTGAAACACATAGTGTAACAAAAGAAAACTCAAATGTAAGGAGTAAGAGTATGAAATAAGTTTGTTTGAGACCTGTATAAAGTGAATGTACCTCAATATACTTGAAACACATAGTGTAACAATCAACAGAAAACTCAAATGAAAGGAGTAAGAGTATGAAATAAGTTTGTTTGAGAGCTGTATAAAGTTAATGTACCTTAATATACTTGAAACACATAGTGTAACAATCAACAGAAAACTCAAATGTAAGGAGTAAGATTATGAAATAGGTTTGTTTGAGACCTGTATAAAGTTAATGTACCTCAATATACTTGAAACACATAGTGTAACAACAGAAAACTCAAATGTAAGGAGTAAGAGTATGAAATAAGTTTGTTTCAGACCTGTATAAAGTAAATGTACCTCAATATACTTGAAACACATAATGTAACAATCAACAGAAAACTCAAATGTAAGGAGTAAGAGTATGAAATAAGTTTGTTTGAGACCTGTAAAAAGTTAATGTACCTCAATATACGTGAAACACATAATGTAACAATCAACAGAAAACTCAAATGTAAGGAGTAAGAGTATGAAATAAGTTTGTTTGAGAGCTGTATAAAGTTAATGTACCTCAATATACTTGAAACAAATAGTGTAACAACCAACAGAAAACTCAAATGTAAGGAGTAAGAGTATGAAATAAGTTTGTTTGAGACCTGTAAAAAGTTAATGTACCTCAATATACTTGAAACACATAATATAACAATCAACAGAAAACTCAAATGTAAGGAGTAAGAGTATGTAATAAGTTTGTTTGAGAGCTATATAAAGTTAATGTACCTCAATATACTTGAAACACATAGTGTAACAACAGAAAACTCAAATGTAAGGAGTAAGAGTATGAAATAAGTTTGTTTCAGACCTGTATAAAGTTAATGTACCTCAATATACTTGAAACACATAGTGTAACAATCAACAGAAAACTCAAATGTAAGGAGTAAGATTATGAAATAAGTTTGTTTGAGACCTGTATAAAGTTAATGTACCTCAATATACCTGAAACACATAGTGTAACAATCAACAGAAAACTCAATTATAAGGAGTAAGAGTATGAAATAAGTTTGTTTGAGAGCTGTATAAAGTTAATGTACCTCAATATACTTGAAACACATAATGTAACAATCAACAGAAAACTCAAATGTAAGGAGTAAGAGTATGAAATAATTTTGTTTGAGAGCTGTATAAAGTTATGTACCTCAATATACTTGAAACACATAATGTAACAATCAACAGAAAACTCAAATGTAAGGAGTAAGAGTATGAAATAAGTTTGTTTGAGAGCTGTATAAAGTTAATGTACCTCAATATACTTGAAACACATAATGTAACAAACAACTGAAAACTCAAATGTAAGGAGTAAGAGTATGAAATAAGTTTGTTTGAGACCTGTAAAAAGTTAATGTACCTCAATATACTTGAAACACATAGTGCATCAATCAACAGAAAACTCAAATGTAAGGAGTAAGAGTATGAAATAAGTTTGTTTGAGACCTGTAAAAAGTTAATGTACCTCAATATACTTGAAACACATAATGTAACAATCAACAGAAAACTCAAATGTAAGGAGTAAGAGTATGAAATAAGTTTGTTTGAGAGCTGTATAAAGTTAATGTACCTCAATATACTTGAAACACACAGTGTATCAATCAACAGAAAACTCAAATGTAAGGAGTACGAGTATGAAATAAGTTTGTTTGAGACCTGTATAAAGTTAATGTACCTCAATATACTTGAAACACATAATGTAACAATCAACAGAAAACTCAAATGTAAGGAGTAAGAGTATGAAATAAGTTTGTTTGAGAGCTGTATAAAGTTAATGTACCTCAATATACTTGAAACACATAGTGTAACAACAGAAAACTCAAATGTAAGGAGTAAGAGTATGAAATAAGTTTGTTTGAGACCTGTAAAAAGTTAATGTACCTCAATATACTTGAAACACATAGTGTATCAATCAACAGAAAACTCAAATGTAAGGAGTAAGAGTATGAAATAAGTTTGTTTCAGACCTGTATAAAGTTAATGTACCTCAATATACTTGAAACACATAGTGTATCAATCAACAGAAAACTCAAATGTAAGGAGTAAGAGTATGAAATAAGTTTGTTTGAGACCTGTATAAAGTTAATGTACCTTAAATATACTTGAAACACATAGTGTAACAATCAACAGAAAACTCAAATGTAAGGAGTAAGAGTATGAAATAAGTTTGTTTGAGACCTGTATAAAGTTAATGTACCTCAATATACTTGAAACACATAATGTAACAATCAACAGAAAACTCAAATGTAAGGAGTAAGAGTATGAAATAAGTTTGTTTGAGACCTGTATAAAGTTAATGTACCTCAATATACTTGAAACACATAATGTAACAAGCAACAGAAAACTCAAATGCAAGGAGTAAGAGTATGAAATAAGTTTGGTTGAGACCTGTATAAAGTTAATGTACCTCAATATACTTGAAACACATAATGTAACAATCAACAGAAAACTCAAATGTAAGGAGTAAGAGTATGAAATAAGTTTGTTTGAGACCTCTATAAAGTGAATGTACCTCAATATACTTGAAACACATAGTGTAACAACAGAAAACTCTAATGTAAGCAGTAAGAGTATGAAATAAGTTTGTTTGAGACCTGTAAAAAGTTAATGTACCTCAATATACTTGAAACACATAGTGTATCAATCAACAGAAAACTCAAATGTAAGGAGTAAGTGTATGAAATAAGTTTGTTTGAGACCTGTATAAAGTTAATGTACCTCAATATACTTGAAACACATAATATAACAATCAACAGAAAACTCAAATGTAAGGAGTAAGAGTATGAAATAAGTTTGTTTGAGACCTGTATAAAGTTAATGTACCTCAATATACTTGAAACACATAATATAACAATCAACAGAAAACTCAAATGTAAGGAGTAAGATTATGAAATAAGTTTGTTTGAGACCTGTATAAAGTTAATGTACCTCAATATACTTGAAACACATAATATAACAATCAACAGAAAACTCAAATGTAAGGAGTAAGATTATGAAATAAGTTTGTTTGAGACCTGTATAAAGTTAATGTACCTCAATATACTTGAAACACATAATGTAACAATCAACAGAAAACTCAAATGTAAGGAGTAAGAGTATGAAATAAGTTTGTTTGAGACCTGTAAAAAGTTAATGTACCTCAATATACTTGAAACACATAATATAACAATCAACAGAAAACTCAAATGAAAGGAGTAAGAGTATGTAATAAGTTTGTTTGAGAGCTATATAAAGTTAATGTACCTCAATATACTTGAAACACATAGTGTAACAATCAACAGAAAACTCAAATGTAAGGAGTAAGAGTATGAAATAAGTTTGTTTGAGACCTGTAAAAAGTTAATGTACCTCAATATACTTGAAACACATAATATAACAATCAACAGAAAACTCAAATGTAAGGAGTAAGAGTATGAAATAAGTTTGTTTGAGACCTGTATAAAGTTAATGTACCTCAATATACTTGAAACACATAATGTAACAATCAACAGAAAACTCAAATGTAAGGAGTAAGAGTATGAAATAAGTTTGTTTGAGATCTGTATAAAGTTAATGTACCTCAATATACTTGAAACACATAATGTAACAATCAACAGAAAACTCAAATGTAAGGAGTAAGAGTATGACATAAGTTTGTTTGAGACCTGTAAAAAGTTAATGTACCTCAATATACTTGAAACACATAATGTAACAATCAACAGAAAACTCAAATGTAAGGAGTAAGAGTATGAAATAAGTATGTTTCAGACCTGTATAAAGTTAATGTACCTCAATATACTTGAAACACATAGTGTAACAATCAACAGAAAACTCAAATGTAAGGAGTAAGAGTATGAAATAAGTTTGTTTGAGACCTGTATAAAGTTAATGTACCTCAATATACTTGAAACACATAGTGTAACAATCAACAGAAAACTCAAATGTAAGGAGTAAGAGTATGAAATAGGTTTGTTTGAGAGCTGTATAAAGTTAATGTACCTCAATATACTTGAAACACATAGTGTAACAATCAACAGAAAACTCAAATGTAAGGAGTAAGAGTATGAAATAAGTTTGTTTGAGACCTGTAAAAAGTTAATGTACCTCAATATACTTGAAACACATAATATAACAATCAACAGAAAACTCAAATGTAAGGAGTAAGAGTATGAAATAAGTTTGTTTGAGACCTGTAAAAAGTTAATGTACCTCAATATACTTGAAACACATAATGTAACAATCAACAGAAAACTCAAATGTAAGGAGTAAGAGTATGAAATAAGTTTGTTTGAGACCTGTATAAAATTAATGTACCTCAATATACTTGAAACACATAATGTAACAATCAACAGAAAACTCAAATGTAAGGAGTAAGAGTATGAAATAAGTTTGTTTGAGACGTGTATAAAGTAAATGTACCTCAATATACTTGAAACACATAGTGTAACAATCAACAGAAAACTCAAATGTAAGGAGTAAGAGTATGAAATAAGTTTGTTTGAGAGCTGTATAAAGTGAATGTACCTCAATATACTTGAAACACATAGTGTATCAATCAACAGAAAACTCAAATGTAAGGAGTAAGAGTATGAAATAAGTTTGCTTCAGACCTGTATAAAGTTAATGTACCTCAATATACTTGAAACACATAATGTAACAATCAACAGAAAACTCAAATGTAAGGAGTAAGAGTATGAAATAAGTTTGTTTGAGAGCTGTATAAAGTTAATGTACCTCAATATACTTGAAACACATAGTGTAACAATCAACAGAAAACTCAAATGTAAGGAGTAATATTATGAAATAAGTTTGTTTGAGACCTGTATAAAGTTAATGTACCTCAATATACTTGAAACACATAGTGTAACAACAGAAAACTCAAATGTAAGGAGTAAGAGTATGAAATAAGTTTGTTTGAGACCTGTATAAAGTGAATGTACCTCAATATACTTGAAACACATAGTGTAACAATCAACAGAAAACTCAAATGTAAGGAGTAAGAGTATGAAATAAGTTTGTTTGAGAGCTGTATAAAGTTAATGTACCTCAATATACTTGAAACACATAGTGTAACAATCAACAGAAAACTCAAATGTAAGGAGTAAGATTATGAAATAGGTTTGTTTGAGACCTGTATAAAGTTAATGTACCTCAATATACTTGAAACACATAGTGTAACAATCAACAGAAAACTCAAATGTAAGGAGTAAGATTATGAAATAAGTTTGTTTGAGACCTGTAAAAAGTTAATGTACCTCAATATACGTGAAACACATAATGTAACAATCAACAGAAAACTCAAATGTAAGGAGTAAGATTATGAAATAGGTTTGTTTGAGACCTGTATAAAGTAAATGTACCTCAATATACCTGAAACACATAATGTAACAATCAACAGAAAACTCAAATGTAAGGAGTAAGAGTATGAAATAAGTTTGTTTCAGACCTGTATAAAGTAAATGTACCTTAATATACTTGAAACACATAATGTAACAATCAACAGAAAACTCAAATGTAAGGAGTAAGAGTATGAAATAAGTTTGTTTGAGACCTGTAAAAAGTTAATGTACCTCAATATACTTGAAACACATAATGTAACAATCAACAGAAAACTCAAATGTAAGGAGTAAGAGTATGAAATAACTTTGTTTGAGACCTGTAAAAAGTTAATGTACCTCAATATACGTGAAACACATAATGTAACAATCAACAGAAAACTCAAATGTAAGGAGTAAGAGTATGAAATAAGTTTGTTTGAGAGCTGTATAAAGTTAATGTACCTCAATATACTTGAAACAAATAGTGTAACAATCAACAGAAAACTCAAATGTAAGGAGTAAGAGTATGAAATAAGTTTGTTTGAGACGTGTATAAAGTAAATGTACCTCAATATACTTGAAACACATAGTGTAACAATCAACAGAAAACTCAAATGTAAGGAGTAAGATTATGAAGTAAGTTTGTTTGAGACCTGTATAAAGTTAATGTACCTCAATATACTTGAAACACATAGTGTAACAATCAACAGAAAACTCAAATGTAAGGAGTAAGAGTATGAAATAAGTTTGTTTGAGACGTGTATAAAGTAAATGTACCTCAATATACTTGAAACAAATAGTGTAACAATCAACAGAAAACTCAAATGTAAGGAGTAAGAGTATAAATGTTTGTTTGAGACCTGTATAAAGTTAATGTACCTCAATATACTTGAAACACATAATGTAACAATCAACAGAAAACTCAAATGTAAGGAGTAAGAGTATGAAATAAGTTTGTTTGAGACGTGTATAAAGTAAATGTACCTCAATATACTTGAAACAAATAGTGTAACAATCAACAGAAAACTCAAATGTAAGGAGTAAGAGTATGAAATAAGTTTGTTTCAGACCTGTATAAAGTAAATGTACCTCAATATACTTGAAACACATAATGTAACAATCAACAGAAAACTCAAATGTAAGGAGTAAGAGTATGAAATAAGTTTGTTTGAGACCTGTATAAAGTTAATGTACCTCAATATACTTGAAACACATAATGCAACAATCAACAGAAAACTCAAATGTAAGGAGTAAGATTATGAAATAAGTTTGTTTGAGAGCTGTATAAAGTTAATGTACCTCAATATACTTGAAACACATAGTGTAACAATCAACAGAAAACTCAAATGTAAGGAGTAAGAGTATGAAATATGTTTGTTTGAGAGCTGTATAAAGTTAATGTACCTCAATATACTTGAAACACATAATGTAACAATCAACAGAAAACTCAAATGTAAGGAGTAAGAGTATGAAATAAGTTTGTTTGAGAGCTGTATAAAGTTAATGTACCTCAATATACTTGAAACAAGTAGTGTAACAATCAACAGAAAACTCAAATGTAAGGAGTAAGAGTATGAAATAAGTTTGTTTGAGAGCTGTATAAAGTTAATGTACCTCAATATACTTGAAACAAATAGTGTAACAATCAACAGAAAACTCAAATGTAAGGAGTAAGAGTATGAAATAAGTTTGTTTGAGAGCTGTATAAAGTTAATGTACCTCAATATACTTGAAACAAATAGTGTAACAATCAACAGAAAACTCAAATGTAAGGAGTAAGAGTATGAAATAAGTTTGTTTGAGAGCTGTATAAAGTTAATGTACCTCAATATACTTGAAACAAATAGTGTAACAATCAACAGAAAACTCAAATGTAAGGAGTAAGAGTATGAAATAAGTTTGTTTGAGAGCTGTATAAAGTGAATGTACCTCAATATACTTGAAACACATAATGTAACAATCAACAAAAAAGTCAAATGTAAGGAGTAAGAGTATGAAATAAGTTTGTTTGAGACCTGTATAAAGTTAATGTACCTCAATATACCTGAAACACATAATGTAACAATCAACAGAAAACTCAAATGTAAGGAGTAAGAGTATGAAATAAGTTTGTTTGAGACCTGTAAAAAGTTAATGTACCTCAATATACTTGAAACAAATAGTGTAACAATCAACAGATAACTCAAATGTAAGGAGTAAGAGTATGAAATAAGTTTGTTTGAGACCTGTAAAAAGTTAATGTACCTCAATATACTTGAAACACATAGTGTAACAATCAACAGAAAACTCAAATGTAAGGAGTAAGAGTATGAAATAAGTTTGTTTGAGACCTGTATAAAGTTAATGTACCTCAATATACTTGAAACACATAACGTAACAATCAACAGAAAACTCAAATGTAAGGAGTAAGAGTATGAAATAAGTTTGTTTGAGAGCTGTATAAAGTTAATGTACGTCAATATACTTGAAACACATAATGTAACAATCAACAGAAAACTCAAATGTAAGGAGTAAGATTATGAAATAGGTTTGTTTGAGACCTGTATAAAGTTAATGTACCTCAATATACTTGAAACACATAGTGTAACAATCAACAGAAAACTCAAATGTAAGGAGTAAGAGTATGAAATAAGTTTGTTTGAGAGCTGTATAAAGTTAATGTACCTCAATATACGTGAAACACATAATGTAACAATCAACAGAAAACTCAAATGTAAGGAGTAAGAGTATGAAATAAGTTTGTTTGAGAGCTGTATAAAGTTAATGTACCTCAATATACTTGAAACACATAATGTAACAATCAACAGAAAACTCAAATGTAAGGAGTAAGATTATGAAATAGGTTTGTTTGAGAGCTGTATAAAGTTAATGTACCTCAATATACTTGAAACACATAATGTAACAATCAACAGAAAACTCAAATGTAAGGAGTAAGAGTATGAAATAAGTTTTTTTGAGAGCTGTATAAAGTTAATGTACCTCAATATACTTAAAACACATAGTGTAACAATCAACAGAAAACTCAAATGTAAGGAGTAAGAGTATGAAATAAGTTTGTTTGAGAGCTGTATAAAGTTAATGTACCTCAATATACTTGAAACAAATAGTGTAACAATCAACAGAAAACTCAAATGTAAGGAGTAAGAGTATGAAATAAGTTTGTTTGAGAGCTGTATAAAGTTAATGTACCTCAATATACTTGAAACAAATAGTGTAACAATCAACAGAAAACTCAAATGTAAGGAGTAAGAGTATGAAATAAGTTTGTTTGAGAGCTGTATAAAGTTAATGTACCTCAATATACTTGAAACAAATAGTGTAACAATCAACAGAAAACTCAAATGTAAGGAGTAAGAGTATGAAATAAGTTTGTTTGAGAGCTGTATAAAGTTAATGTACCTCAATATACTTGAAACAAATAGTGTAACAATCAACAGAAAACTCAAATGTAAGGAGTAAGAGTATGAAATAAGTTTGTTTGAGAGCTGTATAAAGTTAATGTACCTCAATATACTTGAAACAAATAGTGTAACAATCAACAGAAAACTCAAATGTAAGGAGTAAGAGTATGAAATAAGTTTGTTTGAGAGCTGTATAAAGTTAATGTACCTCAATATACTTGAAACACATAGTGTAACAATCAACAGAAAACTCAAATGTAAGGAGTAAGAGTATGAAATAAGTTTGTTTGAGAGCTGTATAAAGTTAATGTACCTCAATATACTTGAAACAAATAGTGTAACAATCAACAGAAAACTCAAATGTAAGGAGTAAGAGTATGAAATAAGTTCGTTTGAGAGCTGTATAAAGTTAATGTACCTCAATATACTTGAAACACATAGTGTAACAATCAACAGAAAACTCAAATGTAAGGAGTAAGAGTATGAAATAAGTTTGTTTGAGACCTGTATAAAGTTAATGTACCTCAATATACTTGAAACACATAATGTAACAATCAACAGAAAACTCAAATGTAAGGAGTAAGAGTATGAAATAAGTTTGTTTGAGAGCTGTATACAGTGAATGTACCTCAATATACTTGAAACACATAGTGTAACAATCAACAGAAAACTCAAATGTAAGGAGTAAGAGTATGAAATAAGTTTGTTTGAGACCTGTATAAAGTTAATGTACCTCAATATACTTGAAACACATAATGTAACAATCAACAGAAAACTCAAATGTAAGGAGTAAGAGTATGAAATAAGTTTGTTTGAGACCTGTAAAAAGTTAATGTACCTCAATATACTTGAAACACATAGTGTAACAATCAACAGAAAACTCAAATGTAAGGAGTCAGAGTATGAAATAAGTTTGTTTGAGACCTGTATAAAGTTAATGTACCTCAATATACTTGAAACACATAATGTAACAATCAACAGAAAACTCAAATGTAAGGAGTAAGAGTATGAAATAAGTTTGTTTGAGAGCTATATAAAGTTAATGTACCTCAATATACTTGAAACACATAGTGTAACAATCAACAGAAAACTCAAATGTAAGGAGTAAGAGTATGAAATAAGTTTGTTTGAGAGCTATATAAAGTTAATGTACCTCAATATACTTGAAACACATAGTGTAACAATCAACAGAAAACTCAAATGTAAGGAGTAAGAGTATAAAATAAGTTTGTTTGAGAGCTATATAAAGTTAATGTACCTCAATATACTTGAAACACATAGTGTAACAACAGAAAACTCAAATGTAAGGAGTAACAGTATGAAATAAGTTTGTTTGAGAGCTGTATAAAGTTAATGTACCTCAATATACTTGAAACACATAGTGTAACAATCAACAGAAAACTCAAATGTAAGGAGTAAGAGTATGAAATAAGTTTGTTTGAGACCTGTATAAAGTTAATGTACCTCAATATACTTGAAACACATAGTGTAACAATCAACAGAAAACTCAAATGTAAGGAGTAAGAGTATGAAATAAGTTTGTTTGAGAGCTGTATAAAGTTAATGTACCTCAATATACTTGAAACACATAGTGATACAATCAACAGAAAACTCAAATGTAAGGAGTAAGAGTATGAAATAAGTTTGTTTGAGACCTGTATAAAGTTAATGTACCTCAATATACTTGAAACACATAATGTAACAATCAACAGAAAACTCAAATGTAAGGAGTAAGAGTATGAAATAAGTTTGTTTGAGACCTGTATAAAGTTAATGTACCTCAATATACTTGAAACACATAACGTAACAATCAACAGAAAACTCAAATGTAAGGAGTAAGAGTATGAAATAAGTTTGTTTGAGACCTGTATAAAGTTAATGTACCTCAATATACTTGAAACACATTATATAACAATCAACAGAAAACTCAAATGTAAGGAGTAAGAGTATGAAATAAGTTTGTTTGAGACCTGTATAAAGTTAATGTACCTCAATATACTTGAAACACATAATGTAACAATCAACAGAAAACTCAAATGTAAGGAGTAAGAGTATGAAATAAGTTTGTTTGAGACGCGTATAAAGTTAATGTACCTCAATATACTTGAAACACATAATGTAACAATCAACAGAAAACTCAAATGTAAGGAGTAAGAGTATGAAATAAGTTTGTTTGAGACCTGTATAAAGTTAATGTACCTCAATATACTTGAAACACATAGTGTAACAATCAACAGAAAACTCAAATGTAAGGAGTAAGAGTATGAAATAAGTTTGTTTGAGACGTGTATAAAGTTAATGTACCTCAATATACTTGAAACACATAATGTAACAATCAACAGAAAACTCAAATGTAAGGAGTAAGAGTATGAAATAAGTTTGTTTGAGACGTGTATAAAGTTAATGTACCTCAATATACTTGAAACACATAGTGTAACAATCAACAGAAAACTCAAATGTAAGGAGTAAGATTATGAAATAAGTTTGTTTGAGACCTGTATAAAGTTAATGTACCTCAATATACTTGAAACACATAGTGTAACAATCAACAGAAAACTCAAATGTAAGGAGTAAGAGTATGAAATAAGTTTGTTTGAGACCTGTATAAAGTTAATGTACCTCAATATAGTTGAAACACATAGTGTAACAATCAACAGAAAACTCAAATGTAAGGAGTAAGAGTATGAAATAAGTTTGTTTGAGAGCTGTATAAAGTTAATGTACCTCAATATACTTGAAACACATAGTGTAGCAATCAACAGAAAACTCAAATGTAAGGAGTAAGAGTATGAAATAAGTTTGTTTGAGACCTGTATAAAGTTAATGTACCTCAATATACTTGAAACACATAGTGTAACAATCAACAGAAAACTCAAATGTAAGGAGTAAGAGTATGAAATAAGTTTGTTTGAGAGCTGTATAAAGTTAATGTACCTCAATATACTTGAAACACATAATGTAACAATCAACAGAAAACTCAAATGTAAGGAGTAAGAGTATGAAATAAGTTTGTTTGAGACCTCTATAAAGTTAATGTACCTCAATATACTTGAAACACATAATGTAACAATCAACAAAAAACTCAAATGTAAGGAGTAAGAGTATGAAATAAGTTTGTTTGAGACCTCTATAAAGTTAATGTACCTCAATATACTTGAAACACATAATGTAACAATCAACAAAAAACTCAAATGTAAGGAGTAAGAGTATGAAATAAGTTTGTTTGAGACCTCTATAAAGTTAATGTACCTCAATATACTTGAAACACATAACGTAACAATCAACAAAAAACTCAAATGTAAGGAGTAAGAGTATGAAATAAGTTTGTTTGAGAGCTGTATAAAGTTAATGTACCTCAATATACTTGAAACACATAATGTAACAATCAACAAAAAACTCAAATGTAAGGAGTAAGAGTAAGAAATAAGTTTGTTTGAGAGCTGTATAAAGTTAATGTACCTCAATATACTTGAAACACATAATGTAACAATCAACAAAAAACTCAAATGTAAGGAGTAAGAGTATGAAATAAGTTTGTTTGAGAGCTGTATAAAGTTAATGTACCTCAATATACTTGAAACACATAATGTAACAATCAACAAAAAACTCAAATGTAAGGAGTAAGAGTATGAAATAAGTTTGTTTGAGAGCTGTATAAAGTTAATGTACCTCAATATACTTGAAACACATAATGTAACAATCAACAAAAAACTCAAATGTAAGGAGTAAGAGTATGAAATAAGTTTTGTTTGAGAGCTGTATAAAGTTAATGTACCTCAATATACTTGAAACACATAGTGTAACAATCAACAGAAAACTCAAATGTAAGGAGTAAGAGTATGAAATAAGTTTGTTTGAGAGCTGTATAAAGTTAATGTACCTCAATATAATTGAAACACATAATGTAACAATCAACAGAAAACTCAAATGTAAGGAGTAAGAGTATGAAATAAGTTTGTTTGAGACCTGTAAAAAGTTAATGTACCTCAATATACTTGAAACACATAATGTAACAATCAACAGAAAACTCAAATGTAAGGAGTAAGAGTATGAAATAAGTTTGTTTGAGAGCTGTATAAAGTTAATGTACCTCAATATACTTGAAACACATAATGTAACACTCAACAGAAAACTCAAATGTAAGGAGTAAGAGTATGAAATAAGTTTGTTTGAGACCTGTATAAAGTTAATGTACCTCAATATACTTGAAACACATAATGTAACAATCAACAGAAAACTCAAATGTAAGGAGTAAGAGTATGAAATAAGTTTGTTTGAGACCTGTAAAAAGTTAATGTACCTCAATATACTTGAAACACATAATGTAACAATCAACAGAAAACTCAAATGTAAGGAGTAAGAGTATGAAATAAGTTTGTTTGAGAGCTGTATAAAGTTAATGTACCTCAATATACTTGAAACACATAGTGTAACAATCAACAGAAAACTCAAATGGTAAGATGTCGTAAAGTTTGTAGTAACTTTACTCAGTATATTAATATGCTAATGTAAATAGATATAAGTAAGAATTAACTCATACAATAATTATGCCATTGTTCAAACACTAGAGCAACCTAAACTGCATATGTCAATCGTTTTTCAGTTTTATGTCTGTGTAACTAATTTCTTTGTGTTTCGTTTTTATATATGTCAGATTATAACCTGATATAAATAAATGAAAGTATCTGGAAGGTATATTATTCAACATGTTTTGTTCACTTAAGTTAATACGATATCAATCTCCATTGTTAATGTTTATACTAAAAGCATAGTGAAAGAACATATTTTACACACAACAGTGCAAAAGCTGACAGGGCTGTGTTTGTAAACATAACCCAGGTCAAGCAACTGTAATCAGTTGGCCGAAAACAATACAAAGTGCAGTGAAGTGTGTGTTGTTAGATGTAGTATGAAGTCAGCAAGGCGAGCCATACTGACACACAACAGTACAAAAACTGACAGGGCTGTGTTTGTAAACATAACCCAGGTCAAGCAACTGTAATGAGTTGGCAGAAAACAATACAAAGTGCAGTGAAGTGTGTGTTGTTAGATGTAGTATGAAGTCAGCAAGGCGAGCCATACTAACACACAACAGCACAAAAACTGACAGGGCTGTGTTTGTAAACATAACCCAGGTCAAGCAACTGTAATGAGTTGGCAGAAAACAATACAAAGTGCAGTGAAGTGTGTGTTGTTAGATGTACTATGAAGGTACCTAGGCGACCCATACTAACACACAACAGCACAAAAACTGACAGGGCTGTGTTCGTAAACATAACCCAGGTCAAGCAACTGTAATGAGTTGGCAGAAAACAATTCAAAGTGCAGTTAAGTGTGTGTTGTTAGATGTAGTATAACGTCAGGTAGGTGACCCATACTAACACACAACAGTACAAAAACTGACAGGACTGTGTTTGTAAACATAACCCAGGTCAAGCAACTGTAATCAGTTGGCAGAAAACAATACAAAGTGCAGTGAAGTGTGTGTTGTTAGATGTAGTATGAAGTCAGCAAGGCGAGCCATACTGACACACAACAGTACAAAAACTGACAGGGCTGTGTTCGTAAACATAATCCAGGTCAAGACACTGTAATCAGTTGGCAGAAAACAATACAAAGTGCAGTGAAGTGTGTGTTGTTAGATGTAGTATGAAGTCAGCAAGGCGAGCCATACTGACACACAACAGTACAAAAACTGACAGGGCTGTGTTCGTAAACATAATCCAGGTCAAGACACTGTAATCAGTTGGCAGAAAACAATACAAAGTGCAGTGAAGTGTGTGTTGTTAGATGTAGTATGAAGTCAGCAAGGCGAGCCATACTGACACACAACAGTACAAAAACTGACAGGGCTGTGTTCGTAAACATAATCCAGGTCAAGACACTGTAATCAGTTGGCAGAAAACAATACAAAGTGCAGTGAAGTGTGTGTTGTTAGATGTAGTATGAAGTCAGCAAGGCGAGCCATACTGACACACAACAGTACAAAAACTGACAGGGCTGTGTTCGTAAACATAACCCAGGTCAAGACACTGTAATGAGTTGGCAGAAAACAATTCAAAGTGCAGTTAAGTGTGTGTTGTTAGATGTAGTATAAAGTCAGGTAGGTGACCCATACTAACACACAACAGTACAAAAACTGACAGGACTGTGTTTGTAAACATAACCCAGGTCAAGGTTGGCAGAAAACAATTCAACGTGCAGTTAAGTGTGTGTTGTTAGATGTAGTATAAAGTCAGGTAGGTGACCCATACTAACACACAACAGTACAAAAACTGACAGGACTGTGTTTGTAAACATAACCCAGGTCAAGCAACTGTAATCAGTTGGCAGAAAACAATACAAAGTGCAGTGAAGTGTGTGTTGTTAGATGTAGTATCTAGTCACCTAGGCGACCCATACTAACACACAACAGCACAAAAACTGACAGGGCTGTGTTCGTAAACATAATCCAGGTCAAGACACTGTAATGAGTTGGCAGAAAACAATTCAAAGTGCAGTTAAGTGTGTGTTGTTAGATGTAGTATAAAGTCAGGTAGGTGACCCATACTAACACACAACAGTACAAAAACTGACAGGACTGTGTTTGTAAACATAACCCAGGTCAAGCAACTGTAATCAGTTGGCAGAAAACAATACAAAGTGCAGTGAAGTGTGTGTTGTTAGATGTAGTATCTAGTCACCTAGGCGACCCATACTAACACACAACAGCACAAAAACTGACAGGGCTGTGTTCGTAAACATAACCCAGGTCAAGACACTGTAATGAGTTGGCAGAAAACAATTCAAAGTGCAGTTAAGTGTGTGTTGTTAGATGTAGTATAAAGTCAGGTAGGTGACCCATACTAACACACAACAGTACAAAAACTGACAGGGCTGTGTTCGTAAACATAACCCAGGTCAAGGTTGGCAGAAAACAATTCAACGTGCAGTTAAGTGTGTGTTGTTAGATGTAGTATAAAGTCAGGTAGGTGACCCATACTAACACACAACAGTACAAAAACTGACAGGACTGTGTTTGTAAACATAACCCAGGTCAAGCAACTGTAATCAGTTGGCAGAAAACAATACAAAGTGCAGTGAAGTGTGTGTTGTTAGATGTAGTATCTAGTCACCTAGGCGACCCATACTAACACACAACAGCACAAAAACTGACAGGGCTGTGTTCGTAAACATAATCCAGGTCAAGACACTGTAATGAGTTGGCAGAAAACAATACAAAGTGCAGTGAAGTGTGTGTTGTTAGATGTAGTATCTAGTCACCTAGGTGACCCATACTAACACACAACAGTACAAAAACTGACAGGACTGTGTTTGTAAACATAACCCAGGTCAAGCAACTGTAATCAGTTGGCAGAAAACAATACAAAGTGCAGTGAAGTGTGTGTTGTTAGATGTAGTATGAAGTCAGCAAGGCGAGCCATACTAACACACAACAGTACAAAAACTGACAGGGCTGTGTTTGTAAACATAACCCAGGTCAAGCAACTGTAATGAGTTGGCAGAAAACAATACAAAGTGCAGTGAAGTGTGTGTTGTTAGATGTACTATGAAGGTACCTAGGCGACCCATACTAACACACAACAGCACAAAAACTGACAGGGCTGTGTTCGTAAACATAACCCAGGTCAAGCAACTGTAATGAGTTGGCAGAAAACAATTCAAAGTGCAGTTAAGTGTGTGTTGTTAGATGTAGTATAACGTCAGGTAGGTGACCCATACTAACACACAACAGTACAAAAACTGACAGGACTGTGTTTGTAAACATAACCCAGGTCAAGCAACTGTAATCAGTTGGCAGAAAACAATACAAAGTGCAGTGAAGTGTGTGTTGTTAGATGTAGTATGAAGTCAGCAAGGCGAGCCATACTGACACACAACAGTACAAAAACTGACAGGGCTGTGTTCGTAAACATAATCCAGGTCAAGACACTGTAATCAGTTGGCAGAAAACAATACAAAGTGCAGTGAAGTGTGTGTTGTTAGATGTAGTATGAAGTCAGCAAGGCGAGCCATACTGACACACAACAGTACAAAAACTGACAGGGCTGTGTTCGTAAACATAATCCAGGTCAAGACACTGTAATGAGTTGGCAGAAAACAATACAAAGTGCAGTGAAGTGTGTGTTGTTAGATGTAGTATCTAGTCACCTAGGTGACCCATACTAACACACAACAGTACAAAAACTGACAGGACTGTGTTTGTAAACATAACCCAGGTCAAGCAACTGTAATCAGTTGGCAGAAAACAATACAAAGTGCAGTGAAGTGTGTGTTGTTAGATGTAGTATGAAGTCAGCAAGGCGAGCCATACTAACACACAACAGTACAAAAACTGACAGGGCTGTGTTTGTAAACATAACCCAGGTCAAGCAACTGTAATGAGTTGGCAGAAAACAATACAAAGTGCAGTGAAGTGTGTGTTGTTAGATGTACTATGAAGGTACCTAGGCGACCCATACTAACACACAACAGCACAAAAACTGACAGGGCTGTGTTCGTAAACATAACCCAGGTCAAGCAACTGTAATGAGTTGGCAGAAAACAATTCAAAGTGCAGTTAAGTGTGTGTTGTTAGATGTAGTATAACGTCAGGTAGGTGACCCATACTAACACACAACAGTACAAAAACTGACAGGACTGTGTTTGTAAACATAACCCAGGTCAAGCAACTGTAATCAGTTGGCAGAAAACAATACAAAGTGCAGTGAAGTGTGTGTTGTTAGATGTAGTATGAAGTCAGCAAGGCGAGCCATACTGACACACAACAGTACAAAAACTGACAGGGCTGTGTTCGTAAACATAATCCAGGTCAAGACACTGTAATCAGTTGGCAGAAAACAATACAAAGTGCAGTGAAGTGTGTGTTGTTAGATGTAGTATGAAGTCAGCAAGGCGAGCCATACTGACACACAACAGTACAAAAACTGACAGGGCTGTGTTCGTAAACATAATCCAGGTCAAGACACTGTAATGAGTTGGCAGAAAACAATACAAAGTGCAGTGAAGTGTGTGTTGTTAGATGTAGTATCTAGTCACCTAGGTGACCCATACTAACACACAACAGTACAAAAACTGACAGGACTGTGTTTGTAAACATAACCCAGGTCAAGCAACTGTAATCAGTTGGCAGAAAACAATACAAAGTGCAGTGAAGTGTGTGTTGTTAGATGTAGTATGAAGTCAGCAAGGCGAGCCATACTAACACACAACAGTACAAAAACTGACAGGGCTGTGTTTGTAAACATAACCCAGGTCAAGCAACTGTAATGAGTTGGCAGAAAACAATACAAAGTGCAGTGAAGTGTGTGTTGTTAGATGTACTATGAAGGTACCTAGGCGACCCATACTAACACACAACAGCACAAAAACTGACAGGGCTGTGTTCGTAAACATAACCCAGGTCAAGCAACTGTAATGAGTTGGCAGAAAACAATTCAAAGTGCAGTTAAGTGTGTGTTGTTAGATGTAGTATAACGTCAGGTAGGTGACCCATACTAACACACAACAGTACAAAAACTGACAGGACTGTGTTTGTAAACATAACCCAGGTCAAGCAACTGTAATCAGTTGGCAGAAAACAATACAAAGTGCAGTGAAGTGTGTGTTGTTAGATGTAGTATGAAGTCAGCAAGGCGAGCCATACTGACACACAACAGTACAAAAACTGACAGGGCTGTGTTCGTAAACATAATCCAGGTCAAGACACTGTAATCAGTTGGCAGAAAACAATACAAAGTGCAGTGAAGTGTGTGTTGTTAGATGTAGTATGAAGTCAGCAAGGCGAGCCATACTGACACACAACAGTACAAAAACTGACAGGGCTGTGTTCGTAAACATAATCCAGGTCAAGACACTGTAATCAGTTGGCAGAAAACAATACAAAGTGCAGTGAAGTGTGTGTTGTTAGATGTAGTATGAAGTCAGCAAGGCGAGCCATACTAACACACAACAGCACAAAAACTGACATGGCTGTGTTCGTAAACATAACCAAGGTCAAGCAACTGTAATCAGTTGGCCGAAAACAATACAAAGTGCAGTGAAGTGTGTGTTGTTAGATGTAGTATGAAGTCAGCAAGGCGAGCCATACTGACACACAACAGCACAAAAACTGACAGGGCTGTGTTCATAAACATAACCCAGGTCAAGCAACTGTAATGAGTTGGCAGAAAACAATACAAAGTGCAGTGAAGTGTGTGTTGTTAGATGTAGTATGAAGTCAGGTACGCGACCCATACTAACACACAACAGCACAAAAACTGACAGGACTGTGTTCGTAAACATAACCAAGGTCAAGCAAGTGTAATGAGTTGGCAGAAAACAATTCAAAGTGCAGTGAAGTGTGTGTTGTTAGATGTAGTATGAAGTCAGGTACGCGACCCATACTAACACACAACAGCACAAAAACTGACAGGGCTGTGTTCGTAAACATAACCCAGGTCAAGCAACTGTAATGAGTTGGCAGAAAACAATACAAAGTGCAGTGAAGTGTGTGTTGTTAGATGTAGTATGAAGTCAGCAAGGCGACCCATACTAACACACAACAGCACAAAAACTGACATGGCTGTGTTCGTAAACATAACCCAGGTCAAGCAACTGTAATGAGTTGGCAGAAAACAATACAAAGTGCAGTGAAGTGTGTGTTGTTACATGTAGTATGAAGTCAGCAAGGCGACCCAAAGTAAAGGACTGTAAGAGAGTGAGCAAATTCTCACAGATGTATACACGGTGTGCCACGAACACTAGACACCTATGGCAACGAATTCCTGAGACATTAAACAATATTAAAAATTTACATGACGTAGATAAATTTTAAATATTTTTAAAGGGAGCATATTTGAGACAGTAACTATATATATATGTATATATATTAATAATAATGTAAAATAATAGTAATAAGCAAAATACTTATGTAAATAGATGTTAAGTATAAGTTATATATATATATATATATATATATATATATATATATATATATATATATATATATATATATATATATGTAGAAATGCAGTTGGAGCTGTGGGCACTTAGTGTTGAACATATAAGTATTGTCTATGTACACCCTAACTCTAGCATATATTTGTCAAATTCCATCGTTTCCATGGCTGGTTTACAATGGTGTCTCTGACCGCATGGCTTTAGCTTCGTTCTATTGTCAGCTTTTATACTGAGTCCCAGTTACTGAATACGTGCTAACATCCAAAAGCTTATAAGCAGCAATGCCTACCAAGATTCATATCCCAAGCATAATTTTTTTTTTCAGAAGAATGCAATGTTTATTACTAGGGCTAGGATTTTTATGATAGGGCATATATTTTTTGGTAGGACTGACATGCTGTTTAAATACATATAAGTGCTTCTTCTGAAACAGTGAAATGAATTACCCTAATTTGTTAAGTCATGTTTTTGCATATATGGCCATTTCTCTCTGATAGAGCATATTTTAGTAAGTAAATCGTCATATTCGTCATATTTTCACTCTTTCAAGAAGAAAAGAACTTTCTCATGCAAGTTATTTCTTCTGTGTTACATTTCTCAGAATTGCGCACCTCATTTTGTATCACGGAAAATGGCAAGTATCTACCTTCCTTCCTTGTTTCCTTTGAATTCACAATATGGACTTCATCCTTACGTATCAGTGAGTTTGTGTAAGCTATTGTTACTCTATGAGCAGGTAGCTGATTAAGTCATTCTGGATCCTGGACTGCAGACAAGTGTC
The DNA here is from genome assembly GCA_030765065.1 of Deroplatys truncata. NCBI lineage: Eukaryota > Metazoa > Arthropoda > Insecta > Mantodea > Mantidae > Deroplatys > Deroplatys truncata. The sequence continues at coordinate 233,376,557 of CM060986.1, forward strand.
TAATTCACTCATTGTGTTATTCAGTCTTATTGAAGTCATAAGTGTGTGCAGTACAGTTCAGAAAAAATGCCCAAAGTGAAGCAAAATGTTCAAGTAAAACTAAAAAAGTTTGTGTCTCAATATGGTAAATTGAAATTGAGTTTTATTTACGGACGCTCTTTAAATGCTATAGTTGGGCGTGAAAGACCGGTAATTTTGCTCAGAGGCCGCTTTATCAGGCTTGAGGTGTTTTTACGTGGCGTAAATCAACGACACGGGACCAGCAGGTTCACTTCCCTTCCGAAGGAAGCCATGCTAAGGATTTTTACGCCCGAAAAAACCCATTGCCCCCCGCCGGGTTTGAACCCGCAACCTTGGGAACTAGAAGCTAGCATGGTAACCACTACACCACGGAGAACGACCTCAATATGGTGAGCAAGTATTTTCAAGTGTTGGTAAAATACTGTATTGTAAACTGTGCGACGTAAGAGTAACTGCGGAGAAGTCATTTAACATTCAGCAGCATGTGGCAACAGATAAACACAAACGTGGAGTACAATGGATTGAAAATGAAAAAACAAAAACACTACAGTAAATGCTCCTAGGGGAATCTCATCAGTCTTATTCACCATTCTGCGAAGAACTTTGTACAGCTTTCCTTTGTGCTGACATTCCCTTAAGTAAACTAAACCATCCAAAATTTCGTGAATTTTTAGAAAAATACACAGGCAATCTCATCCTGATTCTTCCACATTAAGAAAGAACTTTGTCAGCCGAAGCTAAGAAAAAACAATGCAACAAATCAGACAACAGCTTGTAAATAATAAAAAAAAATGGGTATCAATTGATGAAACTACAGACTCTATAGGAAGATATATTGCAAATGTCATTGTGGGAACTTTGGAAGAAGATGGTCCAGGCGAAAAGTTTCTAATAAACTGTGAACATTTAGAAAAAGTAAAATTTTCCACCATATCTAAGTTGTTTGACAGATCTATGGGTGCCATATGGCCCGAAGGTGTTAAGCATGACAATGTACTTCTCTTCGTAACGGATGCTGCACCTTATATGATGAAAGCTGCCGATTCTCTAAAAGCATTGTACAGTAAAATGGTGCATGTGACTTGTTTAGCTCACGCCTTGCACCGAGTTGCAGAGGAGATTCGTAGTAAATTCAGTGACGTTGACAAGTTTATTGGGTGTGTCAAAAAGGTATTTTTGAAAGCCCCTTCACGTGTTGCAGCATTTAAGTTGTTAGCTCCAGACATTCCCTTGCCACCATCTCCCATTTTGACAAGATGGGGTCCTGGATTGATGAATGCAACTATTACTGCCAGAGTTTCAATGTTGTGAAAAGCATCATTGAGTCATTCGATAGCAGTGAAGCTACCTCAATTGGACTAGCTCAAGAATTAATGTCTAATGGTGAAATTTCAGGCAAACTTTCATACATAAAATAAAATTTTGGATTTATTCTAGCTGTCCTAACTGCTTTGGAGGAATCAGAAGTGCCACTACTGAAGTAGATAGAACAAGTGAAAAACGTTGTGAATAAATTAGAGGGTGTTTGTGGTAAAGTGGGAAAAGAAGTGTGAAAGAAAATGGAAAAAATGTTAGAAAAAAACGAAGGGTATCATACACTGTGTTCCATTTCAATGATTTTGTTGGATGAAAAGTTCTCTCTTAATCATTCAGATTTAGATTCAAATGATACTGTTCATTTTAAATATGCTCCTCTTATGTTAGCTGAAGTAGAAAGGAGCTTTTCGAAGTACAAGGCTTTGTTGGCTGACAATAGGAAATCTTTTTCATTTGAAAATTTGCACAAGGTCTTCATTGTGTATTGCAACTCAGAGCTTATATGAAGTAGAATGAGGATGTAAAAAGCATATAGGTTCCTATAATGTTAATAAACATCATACTGGAATGTCAAATTGCATAGTTTAGCTTGCTTCTCATGTGCATTTTATTCTCAAATAAATAGTTCATTATCAAAACTTTGACTTACTAATTTATTTTACAATAGAAATTTTACCTCATTTAAATATTGTTAGGTCATATTTATTATGTTATTGTGCATATTTTGGTAAATGTTTGGTCATAACAGCATATTTTTAGGTCATAAATATCCTAGCCCTATTTATTATATTATAATTTCCAATTTCTAAGACTTATTTTATTTCAAGGCATTTCACACAAAACCTGAAACACTCCTTTTCATTCTCAAACTATATATTATATTCCTAAATGAAAAACCATATAAAATATTAGAAATAAACTTAATATCAGGTGTGTAAACACTCCATTACTGCCCTCATTCTACGGGGCATGGATGATATCAAATGTCTAGTGAAACAGCATATCTCCTTACAAGTATCCCACAAGAATCTCTTTTAACTTCAAAACTTTCTTCACCTTTGCCCGCATATTTTCAATAGAATTCAAATCTGGTGAACAAGGAGGCCAATCAATTACTGTGATATCTTCTTGCCAGTTTGAAACCTGCTGACTTGTATGGACAAGCATGGAATTCTATCATTTAATCAGGATATGTATTTCTTACAGGGGGAAGTTCTTGAGGATGTCTTTATACTGTTGGTTACTTAATGTGCTATTATGCTGCCACAACACACCTAGGCCATCTCATGTCATGTAACCCCATAACAACCTTGGCAATGAATTTGTGCCACGTTTTCCTCTGGGACAGTAGACAATTACTTCCCCACACCATCTGTGTATGAAAATGTGACCTTGTCTATGAATATAACCCTATTCCTGTTATGGTTGACATTTTCTGTGATCATCTGTAAGACAATGTAAGGTTGACCCAGGAATAGCCTCTAATTATGGACACATGCTGGAACGGAAGTGCAGTATCCTGCTGAGGACTGGACAAACGGTTTCGTTAAGTGTTCTTGCAGCGTGATAAGACACCAACAAGCTTCACTAACACAAGGAGAGATCTCCTTTTAGCTTCATGTACACGTTCAGCCATAGCAAAGCCCAGTATGATTGCTAACACATCATGCAGCATTCCAAGGCTATGCGGTGGGGTGCGCATGATCACACCAATGCCATTCATAACTGAAGAACAAGTCAATTAAATATTTAGTTTACCTTTTCACTTTAGAATTCTTACTAATATGGTATTTGTTTTGAAAATAAAAAGAATAATTTGTTTGTGCTTTTATGCTTGAATGTCTCAAAATTAATAGATATCGTATGCATGGAAAACATGACACGGTCATATATTTAACAAATAAAATTCAAATAATAATAAAAAAACACCAAGTATGAGAGACAGGTATTTCACCACTTGGCTACCATGCGTACAAGTAAACTGAAAGGCATCTTCCTACAGAGCTGTGTAATGAATGCAGGGTGGTGGTGTTAAATCATCTATTGTGAACGCAGCAAATGCTTCAGATCCAACTCCCTTTTGTCTTAGGCTACACTTTCTTATCAAAATGAAGCATCTCCTTTCCAATGACTGTGAACTGAGCCCATGTGTGGTTACAGATATTTGATGCAATACCTTTATTACAAATAAGCTTGTTTTTGGAGGGGGGCTTTGCAGTCCTAACAGATGACTGCATTATCTGTTGTTTTCAAATAAATGAATTTCCTTTTGACATCATTTAGCATTAGCTGATCATCAGATGGTCAAGATTGCCTCAGGCATCTTGAACAACTACCATGTACATTATTTTAAACATTCGCAATCTGTCTCTGTATTACATAATTCAAATATAAACAAGCAGATCTTACCTTAATGTCATTGTAAACGGATGATGTTTCTACTTTGTTATTCATTTCATGATCACTGTTACGTTTCCTAATGTTCATTACAGAATCCTCTGAAAGCAGAGTCTGTTCCTCAATTTCTGTGTGACAGTTGTTGCTGCTGCTGCATGTGGGATCTTTGGTAAAACATTCTCTCTCATCCTGTAAAGAAATGTGTGTGAAACTAGTCTCTGGTTTAATTTCAGTCTTGACACTCTTCATCTCCATTGTAACATTCTCATCGTCTGAGAGAAGATCCTCTTCTTTGATTTCTATTTTGGTATCCATTTCATTAACATGTCTGTGGAGAAACAAACATTACATATATTACAAAATATCCATAATTTTAACCATTGCTCCAACGATCACAGACAGTTCCACTGGTAACTCACAAATAAACCTACATCAGAGTGAAACATTTAATGCCACATTTGGGACTTGTATGATACATATCTGTACAACGAGCATTAAATCTCTGTAATATTACATTTATAAAATAAATATCACATTTACAAATACTAATATTGTTTTCTTAGAAAAAAAATACTAAGCTCTATATAGGGTAAATCCCTATATAAGGTTAAATTTTCTGAATCCCGAGAAAAACATTATAAAGAGGTTCTACTGTATGATACATTTTTAACAGCTGGATGTACATTATCCAAATCATAAAGTTCTTAGCAATTAATTTGCGATTATTTATTGCTCTTTGCCAAGGTATTATAATCCAGTATCTATTGCCAAGGCACTTAAAATAAACAGTAACAACATGAGTTGCATCTCTTTTCAATGGTAATAAATATTTCAATATATACATATATATAGCAGTAGTTGTTTCAAACAAATGACTATGGTAGAAAGTACCAGCCTTATAAAGCTTAAGTTTGAAGTTTGACGATGCTACGTTGTTTAGTAATTGTTTGGCAGCCACTAATAGTGAACTCTCTCAGCAAATTTGTAAACATGGATAAAACTGGCCATTGTTATGCAATACAATACTTTCATTTGAAAGGTCTTGGTTCAACTAATATTAAATCTGAGCTAGATTCTACTCTGAGGAGTCTGCTCCTTCGTTAACAACAGTAAAATATGGCTGTCAGAGTTTAAGCGAGGCCGTACGGGCTGCCAAGACGAACATCACAGTGGTCAACCTCGCCAGAAATTGTGAAGAAAATTCTCAGAATGGTATTGGATGAAAAGCACACGAGCTAGCAGGCATTTGAAAAAGTGCAGTACATCACACACTAACTGAAAATTTAGACATGAGAAAGAGGTGCAGCGTTTACTCACAATGGAACAAAAGCAGCTTTGTGAGGGATGTTTCAGTCAACTGTTTCACTGCAATAAAGCCCACTTTTTCCATCAATTCATAAACATGGGTCCATCACTTCACACCTGAGATGAAGGAACAGTCAAAACAGTGGATTGAAAGGGAAGAATAAACTCCAAAGAAGGCGAAGACTGTTCCATTTGCATGCAAGGTCATGGTGTCAGTTTTTTGGGATGCATATGGGATAATTTTCATTGATTATCTTCAAAAAGGAAAAGCAATCAATGGCGAGTAATATGCAAACTTATTGTAGCATTTGAATGATGAAATCAAGCAAACAGCCACATTTAGCGAAAAAGAAAGTTCTGTTTCATCAAGACAATGCACCAGTTCACACATCCATTTCGCCATGGCCAAAATCAATGAGTTAAAGTTTGAATTGCTTCCTCATGCACCTTATTCACCAGACTTAGCCTCCTCTGATTATTTTCTGTTTCCAAAGTTGAAGAAATGGCTTAGTGGTAAAAGATTTGCCAACAATGAAGAGATGGAGTTCGCAGTTGATGGCTATTTTACAGAAATCGATGGTTCTCACCATGAACAGGGTACCGAAGCTATTGCTGGGAAAAGTGTATCGAGCTGAAAAGAGACTATGCAGAGAAATAAAGATGCTTTTGTGTTTTCTTTGTTAGGTCGGGTACTTCTGGGATAGCCCTCGTTAGTTTAAATATAGAAACTTGTAATATGCAAGCCATCAACTTGCTGCATCACTGAGAAATGTTCATTTACTCAAACCTGTGCCCGACATAGTTAGAAGCAAAACAAAAGGTAAAGGGAGTAAAAGATTATTTTTCTGTTTGACTTTAGGAATCATAAAACTTTGTGGATTCAAACCAAATAGCTTTTTTAGCAGTCGTTAACATGAAGACCATCTTTTATGAGCATCATGTTAGAAATGTTTCTCCTTGCACTGGTACATTATTATTAATACTTAAAATATGTAATTATTCTTTCCTTCAACAGCAGCAGATTAAAGCTAATGTAGAGCAAATTGATTACTAAACTGTAATACATCATGACTTTTGTTTCTGCAGTAAACTAGTATGTTCCATTACTACAACACTTCTCCACCTCCCCCTCAGGTAGTTGCACTAATTATGGCATCTTTGAAAATCATAGACATAATAACAAAACAAATAGTACAGATTTTCCCTAGCATTATTCCTGACACACAATTCTCAAACAAAAGGAGTTTTCTCACAACCACTGAGGTGTATCATCATTCATCATGCAGTGTTCAGCAGAATCAAATGGGACTCTCGAACATTTCTGTTAAAGATAGATTTCCATTTAATGAAGGTAGGCATAGGCTATTAACAAAATTAAACCATCAACATACATGAATGGACATACTGAGATAAAAAAATGTACCTACTTTATTCAACTGTGTACTTATATTTTTACTACAACATAATACACACTAAAAGTTATAATGAATGAAAAATAGCTGTACATATGATTCATATATCTTCTCCAGTAGTCAAAGAGAGCTTTCTGCCACATTGCTGCTTGACTTTCCACAAACACTTTAGCCTGAGAAATCACACCAAACACACCTGAGTCATTTTGCCATATGGCGAACTGCTGCAGTTCCTTTAAACTTTTGACAGCTACTTGATAACTTTAATCTACACTCTTCTTCCAACTTAGGGCCATATTCCGCTTCTTCTTTCCGACTTTGCACATAGTTCTCAATTAAAGCATCCATTGTGTCTGTTTCAGTTTGCACACCAGTGTTGGCTGATTTATACATGAGCAAGTTCGAAGTACATATTACCACAGATTTCCCATACATATTTAAAACATGGTACGTTGATGATGACATCTTCGCTATTGTTCCAAAACAACTAGCTCAGGATGCCTTAAATATTGAATTTGCAGGATAGATGTATAAAATTCACCACTAAAATAGAAATATGGATGCCTGCATTTCCTAGATTTAAAAATTATGAGAAATATGGATAGATTAGAATATGGTATATACAGGAAACCAACATATGTGGATAATTATATTTAAAATACAATAATTTCCATGCAAAAGCACATCAGCATGCCATTTTTGACACCTTTACACATACACAGATCAGCATCCCTTTAACTAACAATAAATATAACAAAGAAATGGAGCACATGAAATATGTGGCAAAGTCCAACTTTGTAACAAAAATTATTAAAAAGCATAGAACATGGAAAACTATTAGGGATGTTAGTACATTAAAAATAAGAGATACACAGGAAAGATTGTGCAAATTCACATACCACCCAAAAGTGTTTTAACAAATTCAATAACATTTTCAAAGACTGGCTCCACAAAACAAAGTGACATAGTGTGAGAAATTTGCTTAACCACCCTTTAAAAAATACTACTCCGAGCTGTAAATTATCAGGAATCTACCGCATCAATTGTCATAAAATATATATTAGAAAGACAAAGAGAAACCAGGTTGTAACACAAAGATAAAATATGACGTTTGGTCATGCACTCACAATATTAGCCAAGAAATCAAACTTTTAAAACCTGCTAAGAACCACTGGGAATTAAGAGTGTGGGAAAATATTTATATCATTAAGCTATGAACTTTGAAATACTACCAATAGATGGTGTCTTGTGACTGACCAGACAGTTACCTCAGTCAGCCGACCTTCTGAGAATAGAAAGCACGTCTCTTTGAAACATGCCTTATTCAATTTTAAGTAACTGGAGCAATTACTGTTTTTAAATGTCGACTAGTGCTTTTTAACATTTTACATCCATTAGATGCTTTTCAGTGTATCCGTGTAATACAGACCCTGACACACAATTTCATTAAGGTCTTGGTTCTCACCGCTTCAGAATTTCGTTAGAATCTTGTAAACTTGAGTTTTGCATACGTTGAACACCTTCCTGATATGCTTTATCGTGTTCATTAGCATAAATCACTTTCACTCTCGTGTTAAGATCCAACACAACCTTTGTTTTCGAAGCCATGCTGAATTATATCATGCAAGTTTAAAGGCGTACCATTACAAGTTGCTGCTTGGCAACAGCAGAGACAATAATCAGCCATGCTGATCAATTGTTAACTTAATTATGCAGGATTTCTTAACATTTGGACCATCATTAGTGCAACCCCCTCCTAGACTGGTCCAGGTAGCAGCAAAATGATGATGTTTCAACTTAAACCTCGCACAATGCAAACTTTTGCAGGGTACCAGAAAATTTTCCTAAATTCTGCATTTTCTAGAACCGCATATTTTCTGTTGTCTGCGTAAGAAAGTTTCTGTTTAATAAAGCGCATTTAGAGTGTTTTTCATTCCTAAATTCATGGGACCATGAAATATTTCTATTTAAGACAGATTTTATTATACTTGTCATAACATCAGTGGCAGTTACGAGAACTATTTGCATGAATTCAGAGCCAAGAAAATGCTACAACTATTAGCCAGGTTATGATGCTCGTTGTAATATCACTCTTAACAACAGGTCATGAACAGTATGACAGAAAATTAAGTTAAATATTTTTAAGTGAAAGTTCAGATAAATCCTAACCAGCCTGCCTAGTTGGAATTTGCAGGAAATGGTATATTAGGAAATCTTGATAATGCATGTATAAATTTTTTTGTTTTATTTCGCTTTAATGTCATTCCATATGAACATAGTGAAAGCAAATCTTGGTTGCAAATGACAATTACAAAACAGCTGTAATTTAGGGAAAGCTATTGTTGCAGTGATTTAAGCTTGAAATGCTTTCATTAAATCGACTATTAATGGTGACATTTTACATTCACTACATGAGGCATGCTATTTCTTAGCGTTAAAAGAATCACAACGCGCGCGCGTGCGTGTGTGTGTCAAAGTTAACTGAAATCCTTCTTACTGTTTTGTTTACAAACAATTTTAGAAAAATCATGTCTGCAGTTAGATTCAATGCAGGAGCATTAAAACCAACCAATACACTGAAATAACACCAACTTCAGAACATGAGCCCTCAATGTTTTGGTTAACCTTCTCAACTCATATTGAAATAAATTGCTGTATAGGGGGGACAGAAACCTTCATACAACATAAATAATGTTCCACTGCACATCCACAAAAACAAGAAACATATCCCAATTACCTTGACTCTATTAGTTAAGATATCTGCCAGCAAACGTCTGAGACGGTGACTCTGCTAAACAAAAGAGAGGAGAGGAAACCTTATTAATGCTTCATAATTAAGCAATAAAGTTAATAAAAGTACTTGGAACGCAATGCTCTTTGTATCTACAACATCCATGACTGACATTTCATCACCAACTGCTGCACTAATTGGCTTAACGGTATTTAAAATTTATTAAAAAATAATTCCTAAGTGCTAGAAATACCTTAGGAGCAGAAACTCTCTCCTCTAGACCTGGTACCTGCCCTCTTTAGGTGCCATACTTTTACACTGTAACGACAACAAACATCGTCATCTTGTTGCACATGTGTAATGGGAATTGATAACCTAAATGAGATGCAAAATTCATGGGTTCCTAACATCTTATTCTTCTTTAGCTTCACTTCCCGCTGATATCAAGTAATGCGAAAACACATTAAGCTTATATATATAAAAATGTAACCGAAGGCTAACCTTCCATGAATTCACAAACCTAAGCTTATATAAACATGGAACATTGTTAGTGTGCTTTGGTAATTAACATAAGCTTATATATATATATATATATATACATAAATAAATGTAATATATATAAATGTAACCCAAGGCTAACCTTCCATGAATTCACAAACCTAAGCTTATATAAACATGGAACATTGTTAGTGTGCTTTGGTAATTAACATAAGCTTATATATATATATATATACATAAATAAATGTAATATATATAAATGTAACCCAAGGCTAACCTTCCATGAATTCACAAACCTAAGCTTATATAAACATGGAACATTGTTAGTGTGCTTTGGTAATTAACATAAGCTTATACATATATAAAAATGTAACCCAAGGCTAACCTTCCATGAATTCACAAACCTAAGCTTATATAAACATGGAACATTGTTAGTGTGCTTTGGTAATTAACATAAGCTTATATATATATAAAAAAAAAAACCTAACCGAAGGCTAACCTTCCGTGAACTCATAAACCTAAGATCATTTAAATTGCAAATCACTGTTAAGAAATGCATGCACGCACGCACGCTCCGCTTGTGTTTACTATTGTCAGCACTTTGTTTGTACATTTTGAAACTGCATGCAACTAGAGGGTGACTTATGTAGCAGAAGTAAGAGACCATTTTTGTGCAGTACATAGGGAAAGTTTTCCCATTAATCAAAGAGCTTGAACTATAAAATATCCTGTTATTTTTCATTCACGCAACTATTCTGTCTTAATTATTCAGCAACATAATAATTCGTTTAATGTTGTAAATGCAGCGGTGTATTTTTAGTTATTTACTATAAAACCCTGGATTTTTATCTAAATTTTTCTGAAAACTCAAAGGCTCTACAAAAATAATTTTGTGTGCGACGATACCATGAGTTAAACTAAATCTCAAGTAAACCACTGGTAAGACAGTACAGACTGAAACATTGCAACAGTACACAACATCTTTCTTTGGAAATTTAAATGATTTCTTGATAAAGATGGCAATCTTCGCAAAAGTGTTTAACCTTAGCATATAGTACTAGGCCGTGGCAGAAATGTTCATGGCTGTGTGCACTCATGCTCTCACAACAAAATTATGAAAGCAATGACTCTGCCATTAGCTTATAAGAGCAAAATGGAAAATCTATTAAACATAACTCACTTGAAATGATGAGATGTAGGAGAATACAATGCAGTAGCCCATATTTTACAGTTCTGAAACTCAAAGAATGCAAAAGTTATGAAATCTTTAAATGGGAAGTGAAAGCCTTTCAATTCTAGCTTTCTAACAACTGTAAAAGCTAACTGGGATACCAAACAAACTTTTTATGTTTAACTGATTATGAAGTTACCAATTTATTATTAGTGTTATCACGCATAAGCAAACTATCAAATTACAGCTGACAGCAAAAGGTAATATCCAGCAAGCACATACACTGTGTGATCATATCTGGGCACCCCCACAAACACACCTTTTTCATCTTTGGTGTATTGTGCTGTCACCTACTGCCTGGCATTATCCGTGACCTCAGTAGTCATTAGACATCATGAAACAGCAGAATGGGACGCTCCGTGGAACTCACGGACTTTGAACGTGGTCAGGTGATTGGGTGTCACTTGTGTCAAAAATTTGTATGCAAGATTTCCACACTCCTAAACATCTTGAGGTCCACTGTTTCTGATGTGATAGTGAAGTGGAAATGTGAACGGACATGTACAACACAAAAGCGTACAGCCCGACCTCGTCTGTTGACTGACAGAGACTGCCAACATTTGAAGAGGGTTGTAAAGAGTAATAGGCAGACATCTATCCAGACCATCACACAGGAATTCCAAACTGCATCAGGATCCACTCCAAGTACTATGACAGTTAGGCATGAGGTGAGAAACCTTGGATTTCATGGTCAAGCGGCTGCTCATAAGCCACATATCATGCAGGAAAATGCCAAATGACACCTCGCTTGGTGTAAGGAGCGTCAACATTACACGATTGAACAGTGGCAAAACGTTGTGTGGAGTGACAAATCATGGTACACAATGTGACAATCCGATGGCAGGGTGTGGGTATGGCGAATACCCGGTGAACGTCATCTGCCAGCGTGTGTAGTGCCAACAGTGAAATTCGGAGGTAGTGGTGTTATGTTGTGGTCATGTTTTTCCTGGAGGGGGCTTGCACCCCTTGTTGTTTTGCGTGGCATGATCACAGCGCAGACCTACATTGATATTTTAAGCACCTTTTTGCTTCCCACTGTTGAAGAGCAATTCAGGGATGGTGATTGCATCTTTCAATACGATCGAGCACCTGTTCATACTGCATGGGCTGTGGCGGAGTGGTTACATGACAACAACATCCCTGTAATGGACTGGCCTGCAAAGAGTCCTGACTTGAATCCTATAGAACACCTTTGGGATGTTTTGGAATGGCGACTTTGTGCCAGGCCTCACCGACCTACATCGATACCTCTCCTCAGTTCCTCACTCTGTGAAGAATGGCCTGCCATTCCCCAAGAAACCTTCCAGCACCTGATTGAAAGTATGCATGCGAGAGTGAACACTGTCATCAAGGCTAAGGGTGGGCCAACACCATATTGACTTCCAGCATTACCAATGGAGGGCGCCATGAACTTGTACGTCATTTTCAGCCAGGTGTCCGGATACTTTTGATCAAGTAGTGTATTATGCAATTTTAATTTGAAAATAAATATAATATATTGTCGCGGTATCATTCGTGTTCTCTTATTTACTGAGCGCCTGTTATTGTTTTACTATTTTTAATTTTGAGTTCTTTGTCCTCCGGCTAGCTATTATTACTCAGTCGAGCAAATCTCTTAAGCAGGGTGTGTAAACGGAAAGGAGTTGTTACTAAAAGATAACACTGATAAAAGAATTTGTTTTTAAACTTTTATTGCCGTCACACTTTATTAATTTCACATAATTACTCTTGATACACGCCCGACTAGAACTGTTATATTTTCGAATGTAACTATAATCACTTATTTGCCGCACATTATTAATTCGAGTATTTCACATTTTATAACTAGCTTTACAATGCGAGAAATGCTGTAGAACTGCTCGACGTGTAACCCGTGAATGATTCTGTTGAACTGCGCAACATGTAACCCGTGAATGATTCTGTTGAACTGTGCGATACTTGTCTTTGGCTCGGAATTTATACTCCCTCACCCTGATATGCCTAAACATTATAACAGAGCTGCTATTGGTTAATAAAGCGCGCCAACATTAGCGTCTATTTTTATGTCCAATCAAAATTATGAACACATATGCTCTAGGGAAAATATTCCCTCCATTTCTAAAGAAAAGCGCGCTACTCTGACGTCATTTGTTTGTCTCTTCTAATTGATTAACAACTCACCCCCTCGCTCATTGTTACCCGCTCCTATTGTCAGTTTCAGTGAGGCCGTGTAAACTTATTTCCTAACAATGCTTATAATTAACAAACATCTCAAATCATTGTCATACAATAATGTTAATTTACACTACAATCACTCTGGCATTCACAGTGTTGTGATATAAAATACTGCCTCAATATAATGCAATTTAGGTTGTGTCATCAATTTAATTTTGGGTATTCTACACTGTTTATTACATTCATACACTTGCTTTCCTCTTCCTGCTCATATACTCTTGTATGTCTTTCACATCTTGCCAGTTTTACTAAATCAAAGAATATTTTCTTTCCAGATTTACTTTTGCAGCCATTAACCCTTTAAATTGTTTCTACTGTAAAATGCCAAGAGTCCTTACAATCAACTTACTATACTAAGCGAAGACTGCCAACATCGATCTTATCAACACAGTGTTTGTGAGACTGTAAACCTATTTTTGAAACACCTTATGTCTGTGAAAAGAGGAAACTTTATAACAGTACATTTCAAAGAATTTCAGAGGAATCTTTCATTATTTGAAGAATGGTATTTCCAACCCCCCGCCAATTAAGTTTGACCTTGTCCAGTTTAATTGGGTTTTACTGTGTAAAACTGAACATGGCAAGTTGTTCCAGGAATGTTACTGTGGGATGATAAAATCTTCCATGTTATGATGAGTGTGACAGTGACAGAGGTCACCACATGTGTCAGTTTAAAATAGCTAGAGGTAGAATTAATAATTATTCTTCTCCATCATATGGCGTGAAGTTATTGCCAAAGAAGCAGGAATGCCAGTGCTACATGCCAAGGCAAAGAAAAACATTGCATAAACTGTGAAAAGGGGTTATACATCAATTTTCACAAAATTAGAGATTTACACTAAATATCAGTATAATTAATTCAATTTTTAATATATGTAGTACTAGTGGTTTATTTTACGGCTTGAAGTGCTCAACTGCATTGAAACTTATTTTTGATAATTACTGTTTCATTTTTATTTTTCTGATGACCAAAAGTGATTAATTATAATTAATTTGTTGTGTAAACTGAGTATTACAAGATCCAAGGTGTAGTGTTAAACCTAGTGCAGGAAAACCATGACTATAACTGAGGAGTTTATAATCTTGATGTAAAAAACACGGAACTGTCGATACTGGTGAGTAATATTTTGTATATTTTCATAAAGCATAACACAGTTTTAAAGGTACCTATGTCTATTTTTATTTTATTTTCAACTGAATATATACGAGGCATATTCCAGAACTAAGGTCTGGAGAACAATGTTTAATGGATGGTAGTCCTGAATGACATTTCATGCCTGCAGCGCTGTCTACTGACTTCTGAGGAACCTACCGCAGTGTTGGTGTGACGCAGTAGGAGTTTGCCAGTCGGTGAGAGCAGATTGCAATGGCCACAACAATCGTAGATCGTACCAGTTGTGAAGTGTGCAGTGTGATTAGATTTTTGCTAGCAAAAGGATCGTCAGCTGCGGACATCCATCGTGAGTTATGCCTCGTGTATAGATGGAACATGAGTGATAAACAGGTTCGACACTGGTGTTGAGAATTTTGAAATGGTTGCACAAATGTGCACAATGAACAGCGGGGTGGTAGGCCCAGTATTCAGAACGATGACAAAAACTTCAAAGTGATTGGCTGATGAATTCACAAATGTTGCTCGAACCTCACCTTACAGGATTGTCACTGAAAACTTGGATGTGTGAGGTGGGTGCCAAAACTGCTCACCGGTCAGCACAAATGTATAGTGCACGACAGTTTTTGGAGCGCTATAGACAACATGGAGATAGTTTGTTTTCCCTCATTGTTACAGGTGACGAGACATGGATAGCTTACACAAATGCAGAATTGAAACAACTGTTAATGCAGTGGTGCCATTCCGCTTCGTGCAAACCAAAAAAAGTGTAAGCAATCGCAAAATGATGGCTATCACGTTTTGGGATGAAAAAGGTATTCTTTTGATCAATTTCATGGACCGTAGGTCAAGAATTACAGCTGACGTGTACAGCTTACAAAAGTGAGACGTACGATCCAAAATTGACGCCACGGGAAACTGTCATCTGGCATCATGCTTCTGCATGACAATGCATGTCTGCACTGCCAAAACCAAAGAAAAGATTCAAGAGTTTCGTTGGAAACTCTCTGACCATCTCCGTACAGTCTCGATCTGGCACCAAGCAACTATTTCCTCTGTTTACATTTGAAACGGGGGCTGGGTGGACATCGATTTCAAACCAATGATGAACTCAAGATGAGTGTTACCAACTGGTTCAAGTCCCAATTAGCAGGCTTCTATCCAGAGGGGTTAAAGAAGCTGGTGCAGCATTACAGCAAGTGTATAGATGTGAACGGCGATTATGTGGAAAAGTAAAGTATAAATGTAGGCACATATTACTCTAAATAAAAACCTTGTCTCATGAGCAATGTTGTTATGACCAAACAGACCTTACTTTTGGAACACGCCTTGTATTTTATTGTGCTAAATGTAATTCTTGCTATTTCAATATAAATGTGCCATATTTCAACTCAAATTACAATACAGAACTTAGCGTTCTTTGTTGTTGTAATTAAATATGCACTAGATATTGATTCGCTACCTGATAATTCTTCTAGTTAATGGATTATTGAAAAGAAATTTATCTGGGAAAAAACATTTTTATGTTATCATTCTAGCTTTAAAATTGCACTTAGGATTTTTTTTCTGAATACCAGTATTTCAAGATGTGCAATATGTGTACTTGGCATTTAAATGCCAGGCAAGCACTGTCAATCTGGTTGACACACAACAGCAACAGAGTTGAAATACTATCCGTAACCTTGAAATCGGACACAATTACACTTTTTCTCACATTGTCCACTAATGTTATAAAAATGAGTTTGTAGGTAGTAAACTGCTATAGTGTATAACATTTTGGACTAAATACATATTATTCTATTTAATATGCAACAGAGCAAATCTAGAATAATTGTGTTGGCAGTTTTGAATAATAAACATATGATCTGCACAGCGTCATCTAGCATGCATATTTGAAAGCAATATATCTTTCAGGTGTTCGAGAGAAACAGTGATTCTGCACCAAAAGTTACCACTCCGGTTCATATACGCTGAATAAAACCCTCCATGTTCCGAGACCCAAATTTATGTTCGTTTGCAACATTTACTAACCCATTTTTATTACACATATCACAACATTAATGCATTAACATGAGTCCGAAAATCACTCTTTTTTATCATAAACATCAATATACACTTGCAACAATATTGATGTTTATGGTGAGTCCCAGTAATCAACAGGATTCTGTGGTTTCAAGATTTAGTCAAGGTTAGGTTAGGGTGTGCACATCAACTAGATTGAAGTAATAGGTATTAGAGCACGAGCCGGGAGTGCTTGTGAAATAATTTTAACAGAAGATGTGAAGTGATAATATGGTAATAGCAACAAACATGACATTTATCGACACATTGCTGTTGCTAAAGTATTAGGGGTGGTGCACATCAACCAGATTGAAGTAATAGGTATTGGAGCACGAGCCGGGAGTGCTTGTGAAATAATTTTAACAGAAGATGTGAAGTGATAATATGGTAATAGCAACAAACATGACATTTATCGACACATTGCTGTTTCTAAAGTACTAAGGGTGATGATAAGAATGTATACACACAAAGTTATTTTGAGTGATTCACCATCTGGTGACTATTAGCTGAAGGTTTTCCACTCATCGGTGATTATGAGGGGGTGTTACTTTGCCCTTTGTTGTGTTAAAGGTATGAATGTTTTATCTGGGTAAAGCAGGAGGAAAATATCCTACAGTACCTGGAAGTTGCTATGAAAACATTAGCTCTGTTATAAACAAGGTTTCACTCGTCATTATTTGAAAGAAGGCAGATTGCTAGCAGTGGGCAGGAGGGAGTTTATAATGGTAATGATTTGGTAAACTGTATGGTGGAGTTTATGTTGCTCATGATGTCATAAAGCAGGCAATTATGTCATTTGAAAGAGCCATGTGCAGGGGTTTGTTGCTAGAGTGCATCATAGCTCAGTGGTTGATATGCCAAAGTATGGAAAGTTGTGGGATCAAATCTCTATCACTGAAAATAAAAGGGCATTAAAAATAAATAAAAAACAAGGAACTTGTATAAGCTACACTACGACATAGTGAACAGCAAGGAATGGTGCCAGTATGGAGGCGGGCAGCTTCAGGGAGGAAGGTGCAGAGGAGATGGAAATTAAAGAGACTGCGCTTGTGTATATATTTTGCCTCGTATTGTTCAGAAATTTTGGTGTTTTTTTAGGAACTTTTTTGGCACTTTGAGCCAGTGTGGTTATATACTTAATGGGTATTGCATTTATTTTGTAACCAATTTTTTTTTCCTGCGCTGGTGTCCATATACGAAATTAGTCCCATAATAGCTACATATATAATGAAGCATTTTGTAAGATTATATGTCAGAGAAGAGTAAGAGAATGCTGTAGTGATATGTTCGAATTTCCGCTGATTATAGACTGTGTATTGAATATGTAGTAATAGTTCACTGACATATCACAAGATAGCAGCACTACACATTTGAAATAAGTTTGAAAAGAATTCAAGGAAAAAGCTGCTCAAAAACAAAGACCAAAAGAAATCATTAGCCTGGCTAGGCAAAACGGGAGCATTTAAAAGGCAGCATATGCAGCATTTAAACCCTGCACTAGGCCTTTAAAAATGGCAGAATTTAAAAGATGCTATCTTCAATCAACTAGTTAAAGTTTGGGAACATTTACATGCATAAATTTAAAAATCTTAAATTTTGTCATTCTTCAGTCCCAGAGTCCCTTAACATAAGTCTGAAAATCACACTTTTTTACCATTAACATCAATATACACTTACAACATGCGACATTAAAATTGAAACATTTGGAGATGTGGTTTCTAAAATAAAAGAATAAACGTTTTCCAGTAAAGGGTTTTGTTCCCCTTGCAATAGTACTTAAAAATTAATGACTTTAAAAGATATCACATGAGGCATTTGTCCAAAGTTCTGATTTTATTTCACTCATCACACATAACTGATAAACATCTTAAACACTACAGTTGCAAAACTAGTTCCATGTAAATGTGTGGTGCATTGCATTAAGATACTGCTATGTTATTATAGTAATAACTGCACCACTAATACATATGCCCTCTATATATTTTAAGGGTTAATATTATCTTATAGTGTACCCGTAGAAAATGCTTATAAAATCAAAAGGAAAGCGAATAAATTACCTTAAGAGTGAGCTTAGAACACGATGTGGTCTCGTCTATAGCTGGTGCCCACCTACCCGCCCGTTTAAGGTATTTTAGTTATATAGGAAAATCGCGTCAGGAAGTAAACAAACGTAGCCATTTTGCAAAAAATTACATGCAAATTGGGTACTGCCAACGTAAATAAAAATGTGAAATCGGCTAAAAATGCGATGCGCCGTTGTTACCGCTATTTGTTGTTGTTGTTGTTCTGCGATTTTGTTGAAACGCAACGCGTGCAAATTAACAGTGCGTCTTTAATATAAAGCAAAATGGTTTGCACGGGATGTGAGAATACTGTCTTTAGCATTCTAACTCAACACGTGCTCTGCTTATATAAAAAAACTAACCTAAACCTAACTTTTCGTGAATTGAGAAACGTAAGCTTATATAAAAAAAACTAACCTAAATCTAACCTTTCGTGAATTCAGAAACGTAAGCTTATATAAAAAAAACTAACCTAAACCTAACCTTCCGTGAATCCATAAATGTAAGCTTATATAAAAAAAATTAACCTAAACCTAACCTTTCATGAATTCAGAAATGTAAGCTTATATAAAAAAACCAACCTTTAGTGAATTCAAACGTAAGCTTATATAAAAAAAACCTAACCTAAACCTAACCTTCCGTGAATCCATAAACGTAAGCTTATATAAAAAAACCTAACCTAAACCTAACCTTCCGTGAATCCATAAACGTAAGCTTATATAAAAAAAAACTAAACCTAACCTCCCGTGAATTAGAAACGTAAGCTTAGGAACGCACGCTCGCTTCGCTCGCGTGCTTTGATGTAACCAATGGTAACAAATTAAAACAAGGATATATATAAAGGTAATTCAGAAACCTATGCTTATATAAAAAAAACTAACCTAAACCTAACCTTAACCTTTCGTGAATTCAGAAACATAAGCTTATATAAAAAAACTAACCTAAACCTAACCTTTCGTGAATTCAGAAACGTAAGCTTATATAAAAAAACTAACCTAAACCTAACCTTTCCTGAATTCAGAAACGTAAGTTTATATAAAAAAAACTAAACCTAACCTAACCTCCCGTGAATCAGAAACGTAAGTTTAGGAACGCACGCGAGCGAAGCGAGCGTGCTTTGATGTAAACAGTGGTAACAAATTAAAACAAGGATATATATAAAAGTAATTCAGAAACCTATGGTTATATAAAAAAAACTAACCTAAACCTAACGTTTCGTGAATTCAGAAACGTAAGCTTATATAAAAAAAACTAACCTAAACCTAACCTTTCGTGAATTCAGAAACGTAAGCTTATATAAAAAAACTAACCTAAACCTAACCTTTCGTGAATTCAGAAACGTAAGCTTATATAAAAAAAAAACTAACCTAAACCTAACCTTTCGTGAATTCAGAAACGTAAGCTTATATAAAAAAAACTAACCTAAACCTAACCTTTCGTGAATTCAGAAACATAAGCTTATATAAAATAACTAACCTAAACCTAACCTTTCGAAAGCTTACATAAATAAAAAATCTAACGTAAGCGTAACCTTCCGTTAATTCATAAAGCACAGGTTGTCTAAGATCCCTAGGCTACACTCTGTGGTCGTTTCCGCATTCGCGGCATTAATTTTCGTTTTGGCGGCATTAATTTGTTATATGTTGGCAGCATAAACATATGACATACGTGACATGTGTTGAGCTAGTGCATGGCATAGTGTGACATCTGTTGGACAATATAACACATCATATTCATCGCCGTGGGGCACACTGTAAGATGATATTGTCCATTTTAAGCATAACAGCTCGCTTTATATTCTGTACACGCCTACCTACACCTTAGTGCACTCTCTGTGAAGATGTCATCCTGAACAAACACCGTCTTGCCAAATGCAAAGGCCTTACAGACTTTATATTGGGATGCCAGAGGGAAAATTATGCAGATCAATTAATCCCCAGTGCCATTGGTGAACAACAACATATCCTGTACTTGGGTTGGCACCATGTCATACAGCATGTTTTCCATTTGCACTGTTGGTAACTACCACTTATCACACTCCTTCACTGCTGCCAGCACAACACTACTCGCTTTCCTACAGCATTTAACTTCCTTTTCCCAGAGTGCCACAAGATAACAATGGTACAGACACCTTGTTGGGTGGGGGGAGGGGAGAGCGACAAATGACAGGTAATCGATGGATTCTGGTTTGTAAATTACAGCCGCAATTTCACTTGATTCATTACCGTGAACTATACAATTGAAGCGAACGATTCTTTATGTAATCGATTCATTCAATTCGTTCATTCAGGTTGAATCGATTCATATGATTCGTTCATGGTTCATAGATCGTCCCTAACCTACAATCCAGTAGGTTGTCCTATTGTGCACAATTTCTTTATAATTTTTCTTTGCTTTGGCTAACTGTCCGCTCGTCAATGCCCTGTGAACTGGTGCATTTCCAAACCAGCACATACATAACCTTAAGAAAGACATGTTTATTATCATTTCGGTAACCTAATGATAAATGTTCAGTACCTTCTTTAAGTAAATGTCATTCTAACCTTAGTAGTAGAAGCTGAAGTACATATTTTCACCATCTTTCTTCTCTAAATTGTGCTAGCCCTTTTCTTTACATTTGAGAAGTTGTGAATCTGCTGGACAAACTCTACTTCGCATTATGTACTTATACAATTATAAATGCTGGCGCATGCGTATTCGAGTACATGAGTCATAACTTGGGGGTGGGGGTTATTACCAACCCGAGATAAAAAGCAGTAATGGCAGTATGGCTAACGTTGGAGAAGTGTACATATAAAATTCCTTCAGTTACACATGAATTTGGTAAGAAACAAATAGCAATCGTTAAGGGGAACGAAACACAAACATGAATATTTCATTCACTACATTAGTTTATTTCTCGTCAGGAATAAATAACAACGCACGCAGTTTCACCATCCCAAGGTGAATGGTTATAGGATTACGGACTGTTGCTGGACTACTGTTTATCATCTAGTAGGTATTATCTGGATTATGAAAAGTGTTTGGCTAGCTTTCTCTCTACTATTTGTTATTCAGAGAGGTTATGAACTTCTAGTGAAATTAACACGTGAACTTGTTAAAGTCATTTAAAATACCTATGCTGCGTACGTATAGTCTGGGCGCAGATTGGCTCTCATGACGTCAAGCGTCAGTTCAACAACAGGCCGTAACGCGATAACCATTCTCCTTGGAATGGTGAAACTGCGTGCGCTCTTATTTGTTCCTGGCGATAAATAAACTAATGTGGTGAATGAAATATTAATTTTTGTGTTTCGTTCCCCTTTAAGGTCACAAATCTCAAATAATGAGTTAGAGTTTTTATATTTTATCGCATATTGTTGTAATGTTTTGATTAAGCAGGAAGTATGTATAGTTTTATTATTCTTCATTTAACATCCCTGACCCGGCAGGTCTTCATTCAAAGCGGTTAGTGAGCCTATAAAAATAACAACAAATAATACCGGAATGCACAGAACTAGATTTACCCAGGAATTACCCCACATTCGTCTTCTTATAATCACACTAAAAATAATTATATATAGAGAAACATGAAAAATCATGCAGTCGATTCAAAGCACGATCCCTCGCACACAGTAAGAAAGTAGGCTAAATTACCTCTTGGTAGTAGGCAGGAAATATCAGCTGTAAATTCTGTAGAGTGACTGTTATATCTAATATCCTGTATGAGAACAAATACAAAATTTCATGTGATACATTCACATGACTTTCTCTACCCTCTCTATCATTTATTAGTGGGTATACAAATTATTTTTACTCTAGATTATTTTTCTGCCTACTACATTTTAATCCAAATAAACCTTTGCAGAACTCACCATTTCATTGCCCCTTCGTTATAGTTACAAAGAGAACAGCGATAGTCAAATGTTTAAGAATGAACATTATTTGCTGACCTTAAAGTTCCATGCTGTTTCCATGCAATCGCGAGAAACAACTGAAGGTTAAAAGCACTTTAAGAGAATGGCCAAGAAATGAACAATTCGCATCTTTAATAACGGATATCTCAGAAACGGCTTATATCACAAAAAAACTATTTTAAATATATTGCGTGTATTAAAAGAGATCTACATTTTTTATGCAGTACGTTTTCGTCTATCGCTTAATGTTTATCAGTTATACAAGATTATACAAAATTCCTTCCGAATGAAGAAAACTTCATAGGCTGATCCCGAAAATTCAAAATGTAAATTTTAGTTGTCATGTAAATATCTTTAATATATAGTATTTTAATCAAAATCGTTAGTCGTTTTTTAGAAAATATGAAAATTCGAAAAATGTTCCATGTCAAGGGTAGTTAAGGGTGGAGGAATTTCGTTGGAAAGCTTCATGTCGCATCTTTGGAAGATATTGAACCTAAATACCATGTTTGGTATTTATCCAGTTTTTCGAGTAATGCTGTTCACCGACACACACGAACAAGTTTCCAAAAATGTTTTATTTGGATTCAGCGGACCTCAAATCATGTATTTCTGGTGAAATATCAGTATCGAATGTTTGGGTAGAATGCAATACTTCCCGTACTTAATATGTAGTAGAGAAAGTAAAAAGTGTAGCGAATGGTGCTTACGTAATGTGTTTTTACGTAAATTATTAGAACTTGGAGATCTTATATTGTGTTTACTTCATGTGAGTGGAAGCCATCTTGTGACGTCATTCTTTGTTAGGTTCGTAGCTCCATCTTGTGTTAGCAATTTGCATCAGTGTTAGCTTTTTGTTTGATTTCATTTCAAATGTCCTCCGGCTAGCTATTATCTTATCTTGGGTCGAACATGTGTCTCTATACAGGTTGTGAAACGGAAAGGAATCTTTTATCCAAAAATTACACTGATGAAGAAATTTGTTTTATAATTTTTATAGTGAACACGTTCACTATCACTTTTACATATTGAGCTACATACTCGCCAAACTGAAACTGTTATAATACTTCTTACTGATCACTTTTAATTCACGTACTTCAATTTTGTGTATAATTAACTTTATAATACTTTAGATCTTTCATAATTCTGCTGCGCGTAACTTGACGAACTGACTGACTGAAGACGACGTGTAGTATATGAATGCTTTCGGCGAACTGAAGGACTGACTGACGACGTGTAATGTGCTAGGAATTTTAATGAACTGAGCGACCGATGACCTTACCTCTAACTTAGCTTCTATTTATACTCCCACTCCCCGATATGCCTACAGATTATAAATGAACTACTATTGGCTAATAAAACGCGCCAACATTAGCGTCTATTTTAATATCCAATTAAAATTATGAATACATATGCTTTAGGAAATATTCCAGAAGTTTCTACCGAAAACGCGCCAACATTACGTAACTTCCTCGTTTCCAATAATGATAAACAGCTCACCCCCCTCGCTGCATTATTGCGTTATTATTGACAGTTTCAGTAAAGCCGTATAAACTTATTTCCTAATAATAATTACAATTAATAAACATCTGAAATCAATGTCACATAAAAATGCATATTCATATTACAATCATTATTTACATTTAAGTAATTTGTGATACAAATTACTGCATCATATGCCCCACTAGAAACATAATTATAAATATTTACAACTTGTTTGGAAATTTTATAATTAGGTTTTTAGTCTCCTAAATCTTGGAACACACGCTATCACTTTCACTTAACACTTCACACGCATTTAACACACGACATATTTTTTTTTTATCTCGCCACTACTTACTGGCTCTTGTTTAATTTGTTTAGACATTAATCTAACATTACAATTTTTTTATAGCAAATACTGTACCCTGAATTATTTAATGACTGTTTCAAAAAATGGTTTACTTTCTTATATTGTTAACAAAAATTTATCAATTCAAGAATTTTTTGTAATTATTAAACATATTTACCAAAAATATTCACCCTTTACACAAATATATTTTATATCTTTTAAATCTAGACACTGTTTCACATTTTTTTGTTTGCTACATAAGTATTTGTTTTTAATTATTTTTACCCATTTTTGTTATTTTGTACTTTATTTTAACAATACTCTTGGAATTGTATTTACGTAATTTTAATTTAATATCATATTAAGTTTCAATCTTTGCATTCTTAATTTTCAAATGTTGTTACAGTCACTAAATATTTTATTTTTTTTAAACATTTCTTTTTTTCTATATAATTTATTTCTCTTTTCAAATGACATATAAATAATTAACCCTCTTACGTTCCAATACATTTCTCTGCAAGTCATCGTTTACTATCCAGCATTTAGTTTACATCTCATTGCTATTTACCCTCCTGGATCAAATTGTGTGTGGCTAAACATTACTCGTAACCGTATCCTAACCTTCAAATTTTTGTTCATGAATAACCTCATGTATTCATATGAAATTTCGTCCCATGATAACATTTGAAAACAATCTAAAGTTTCCTGAACTACACATCTTTTAACAACTTTCATTTTCAATTCATCTGCTATCTTTTTAACTTGAGAATACTCTGACAAATCTGTGCTAAACTGTACTGGACTGGAGTTTTCATTCTGAACAGCTTGGTACAATTTATTTCTTTGCATTACTGTCTCATTCTGTGTTTCTGATATCTCCCCTCTGAAATTGACTTGCGCCTGATTCACAACTACATTCATAACCTCTTTCATCTCTCTTATCTCACTTGAAATATTACTCATTCTACTCCCTGACTCTGTACATTCTACATCAACATGTTCATTTTTAGTATTAACCTCACTTTCTTTGTTACTTATTTCCCTGCTCATGTCTAACATTTTCTTTGAAATTTCTCTTATCTCACTTGCTATTACTTCCTCATTTTATCACTCATTTTTGGCATACTACTATCTAGCTTCATAACTTTCTTTTCAATTTCTTCACTGCTTTGATCTACTGTTTGCTCTAATTTCTCATTCCTCCTACCAATATCTTCCCTTAATTCCCTATGATCTTTTTTTATAGCTTCTCTCAATTCCATAAAATTCTGATCTATTTTCCTACTAATATCTTCCCTTAATTCTTCCCTCAATTCCCTCTTATTCTTTTCCATATTCTCATTCATATTTCTCAGCATTTCCATTATCATACTAACATCAAAATTTACATTTTCTGATGTTCTATTCTCACTTTCTGCACTAACATTTCCTCCCTCAAATATTACATTGCTTGAATTATTTTCTGTAACTTGTATTGAATTACAGCTAACTGTTACACTATCCCCCTCCATAATTATTTCTTCTGTATTATTAGTAGCCATTATTTTCTTTATCTAAAAAAAGTTACAATACTCTGACCTTTGTGATGCTGTCTGTTGCTGTTACTTTGATGTCCAGCTTCCTGCCCCTTTCTCCTAGGTTTGTATGTCGCTTCTGCGTTGTATTATGATAAATCTACGTTGTCTCGATGTTTTTGTGTCCACTTATCCGCGTCGTTTGTCGCTCCTCTAGTTGTTTCTTGAATCTGCGTCTTGTAGATCATTTCACTGCTGCATTCGCCCCTTCCTGGTCATCTCACTTCTTCCTGGTTAATTCTGATCCTTTCCTGGTCATCGTGTTCCTTTCCTGGTCACTATGCTTCTTTCCTGGTCATCGTGTTCCTTTCCTGGTTATCGTGTTCCTTTCCTGGTTATCGTGCCCCACGTTGGGCGCCAATTTGTAGCGAATGGTGCTTACGTAATGTGTTTTTACGTAAATTATTAGAACTTGGAGATCTTATATTGTGTTTACTTCATGTGAGTGGAAGCCATCTTGTGACGTCATTCTTTGTTAGGTTCGTAGCTCCATCTTGTGTTAGCAATTTGCATCAGTGTTAGCTTTTTGTTTGATTTCATTTCAAATGTCCTCCGGCTAGCTATTATCTTATCTTGGGTCGAACATGTGTCTCTATACAGGTTGTGAAACGGAAAGGAATCTTTTATCCAAAAATTACACTGATGAAGAAATTTGTTTTATAATTTTTATAGTGAACACGTTCACTATCACTTTTACATATTGATCTACATACTCGCCAAACTGAAACTGTTATAATACTTCTTACTGATCACTTTTAATTCACGTACTTCAATTTTGTGTATAATTAACTTTATAATACTTTAGATCTTTCATAATTCTGCTGCGCGTAACTTGACGAACTGACTGACTGAAGACGACGTGTAGTATATGAATGCTTTCGGCGAACTGAAGGACTGACTGACGACGTGTAATGTGCTAGGAATTTTAATGAACTGAGCGACCGACTGACCTTACCTCTAACTTGGCTTCTATTTATACTCCCACTCCCCGATATGCCTACAGATTATAAATGAACTACTATTGGCTAATAAAACGCGCCAACATTAGCGTCTATTTTAATATCCAATTAAAATTATGAATACATATGCTTTAGGAAATATTCCAGAAGTTTCTACCGAAAACGCGCCAACATTACGTAACTTCCTCGTTTCCAATAATGATAAACAGCTCACCCCCCTCGCTGCATTATTGCGTTATTATTGACAGTTTCAGTAAAGCCGTATAAACTTATTTCCTAATAATAATTACAATCAATAAACATCTGTAATCAATGTCACATAAAAATGCATATTCATATTACAATCATTATTTACATTTAAGTAATTTGTGATACAAATTACTGCATCAAAAGAAAGCCAGTAGTTACAATACAGAAACTGAAAACATCAAACACATTTCGATACTTAAGTTCATTTTTGTTTATTTTTTATTTCGTAAATGCACGACAGGAGGCAAAGACGTATATGGATGATAGAATGGAGTGTAGTGAGCAATTGCAAGAGGCAGGATAGGAGAAAATGAAAATGGAAGGCAACCAGACATTGATCACTTTAATTTGTGGGGGAGAGAAATTAAATTGTTTTTCATTTTTGGACGCCTTGGTTCTTAGCGTTCCATTCTATATTGGCTGTGAAAGACCGAAAATTTTGTTTAGATGTTTCTTTATCAGGCTTGAAGTTCTTTTACGTACCGTAAATCTAGACACAGGACCACCGGCTTTACTTTCCTTCCGAAGGATTTTTACGGCTGAAAAAACTCCACCGACCTCGAGAACTTAGAGGGTAGCATGCTAACACTAGACCACGGAGGACATGTGGGGGAGAGAGAATAAACAGCAAAAAAATAGAGGAGAACTGAAAGTGAAGGACAACAAGACTTTTATGATAGCTGTGAGTGAGTGAGAGAGAGAGTATTGAAGGGCTAATAACGGATATCTCGGAAATGGATTACGGTACAAAAAACCGTTATTTAAAATAAACTGCGTGTTATAAAGAGAGATACATTTTGTGTGTAGTATGTGCCACAGTGGGATATCTCAGAAAAATGAATGCCTGTATTGAGGGTACAATATGTAGTCTACAACGACTGATGTAGTCGAGCTTCTCAACTGACAATATAATTTGAAAATGTGTAATGTCCCAGTGTTACTTTAAATCAGGACGTAAAAGTGTTTATGGGAATTCTGGGATATCTGAAATAAATTGCGCAAAAATGTTTTTGAGATGTCCTACTGATGCACAAAGGTGTCGACTGTACTGCAAACAGAATGCCACTGTACCATAGCAGTGCTCTCTTGTGACAACTATTGTAATAAATTATATAACACAGAAATTAAATCTTAGGGTAGATGCTGCGGCGGGAGAAAAGAAGAATTAAATATTGAGAGTAGGCCAAGCTTGGCCAAAGGGACGCAACAGAAGTATCAAAACAAGAGTTATGATTGATTGAAATCTGTAATACAAGCGCAACAGGGTGGCTTGCATTTTTGACATGATTCATTTTAGTAGCAAAACCTGAAGCTATGTAGACCTTCCTACCTTTGCTGAAACTCGTGTGCATAGTAAATACAGGGAATTTAGACTACTACTAACTCCTCTACTGCGTCTGCTACTGTATAAGACCACGTGAACACCCTAACTTTTAGTACCTTGCAGTTTATTGGTTGCTTCTTCTTTGAACGATATTAAATGCAATGTATACGCGGTAATTTAAAATACAAGGCATTTAAATACACAACCCTAAACCCCTACACTCAATGAAACCTGGAAATAGGGTTCCTAGCACACCTTAGCTTGTGCACGCTTTATAGGAGATTTTGCGCATGCTCAGCTAGTATGAAATAATTGCCTTATGGGTCAAACACAAGAAATCGTGCACAAGAGCGCGAGGCCTCTCTCGTCCCGTTTCCATACATCACTACAATGCTACTGGTAGCACACTACGGCAGAGTTAGGAATCTTCTCCATTCTGTCAACTACAATTTAATTCACACAGTAGGTGCTTACTTCTTGTCCGAGAACGCTCCACTTAATTATGTGCACAAGAACAAAAAACCACTAAACAACTCTTTCATCAGGCGAATTTTTATTATTATTATTATTATTATTATTATTATTATTATTATTGTTGTTGTTGTTGGGAGTCGTTGTATCAGTTTGCTCATTGTCATATGCAACATATTATATTTCAGGACTGTCTGAATGAACATCCTAAATGTGTACTCACGAGCCGCCAATAAAGGAATGCCTCTTAGAAGTAGTGCACATTGATTTTGTAGACGAGATGTCTATTAAGCAGCAAATGCTGAATACCCTTTCCCTTCTTTCGAGCACGTCAAATTACACTAGCAACTTCGTTTGCAACTTTTGGAATGACCACAAAATTCAGCCTACAAATGACATTCTTTTTCTAAGAGACCTTCAGAAGAGAAACCACGCGCTCTAATCCTTGCTACCAGTGCTGTTGTTGGAAAAAGGTATTCGGGGGGGGGGCTCTCTATAAACAAGGACATTGTACATTGGTATGCAAGACTTCTTGCTTAGGACGGGCGGTTTCATTTGCTGACCTTCCTGCTCGCAGCCAAGGCTCTGCATTGAACTCATTCAGGGTAGTCCCACGCTGCTACGCTGACTGTTTCTTCTATCTATTATGATTATGTTCATGGCGCCGAAAGCTTGTTAGCACTCAGATGTTGATATGGACATTGTTTCAACAGTTTTCAGGAGAGGAGTTAACTCCTTGGGTGGTCTACTTATTTCAGTATATTCTCCAAAGGCGGTAATGTACTTCCTTCTCCAGGAAATTCAAATAAATTAGAGATGATATGCTTTCCTCGCCATACCGTATATTGGGTCGGATGGCCAATTGTTTTTGAATAAGACTTTAATATCTTACAGTAGAAATCGAGCATCATCTTGATATAGATTTGATGTACTTACACTTTCCTGTGAACATCTGTTTACATTCTGTGTCAATTTTATGGTAAAATTGGTGTTGGTCTGTTTCTACAGCTTTTGGATAATCCTCTAAATCGATTGTCTGAAACTTCTTTTGACTAATGCCTTCTGATACGAATTTAGTATACTTTCTGGTAAGCTGCACATAGACTCCAGAACTCTGACTGTTTGTTTGATAACACAATGTGCATCTGGCTATGTCACATCTCTCCTTTGACGCTGGAGAGAGAGTTCACTTAACTCGGTCAAAGCATCGCACGCAATGTCCAGTTAATCACAAACTGAAATTATGTTAAATGTTTATATAATCCTCCATATTACGCCCTTTCTCTTGAGACACTTCTCATATCATCTCGAGCTTGAATGTAATGTGTGGCTGAAGCAGAATAACTATCCCACACAGCTTTAATGGTTTTAGGCTAGGAGATACCCATCTAAATGGTAAATATTTTCCCAAACTTCAATTTCTGGACTAACAGAGATGAACATTTAAAAAGCAACCGCTGATTCTTCGGTGACAGACTGAACAATGAATATAGTTTGTCAAAAAAGTATAATTCAATAATTTTCAATTATTGAACATGATTTATACCCTGCACTTCGTTTTTAGGAGTATTAACTTACAACTCTATGTGATGACTGCATAACTGGCATATTACCAAATTAGGGAATTCTTTCTGCAATTCTGCTGCAACTCCTGTCTTCCTTCCTAGCATAACTGACGCTCCATCACAAGCGAAAGAAACTAAACATTTCTGTAGGAAAGCTTTAACCATGTCATTATGTTTTAAGTTTAATAGAGAATATTTAATACTGCAGCAGTGGTGTCATTGAGCTCCACTAAATCCCAAAAAAGTGATACTGGCTCACCCTCATCCGAAATACTACATTTCAAACAAATCACAACCACCGATTTCCGGTCTAAAGTAGTGGATTCATCAATGACAATACTTAATTTTCTATTATTACGCAGTATTGCTGCAACCATTTTCCTTCTCATCTTTTTTGAGATATGATTGATTATGTTGGCAGAGCTGTGATTGGAATGTAATACTCTGCCCATGTTTATGCCATAATGCTCTGTATCTACACGAAAATCTGTGTATAGTCTATTCTGCCTAGAAATCTTAAAGCCGTACGAAAAATCCTGAGTCACATCTTCACGCTCTACGTCTTATTATCAACAGTAGTTTCAAGTACCTTCTTACTTTTTCCTTTGTTGCTTCAGCAACTTTGTGAGACAGAAGTTTTGTGTTTGTGAATTTTTTTTACATAAAGAAATTTGTTTACTTTAGCTTCAGACCCATCACTAGTATCACTTTTGCTGCCAACCGTACACTGAATCCCTCACTTGCAAACTTAATACAAGCACCTTTTTGTACCCATACCAACCGCACTAACTTCAGAGCAAACACAGCATCCAAGAAATGTGTTTTTTTATTTCAAGCCATGCATTTTCGTCAGTAAAATATCTGAAAACATGATGCAATAGAATACTTAACAGTTAACATAATATTGATTCTTTTTTATTAAAACTCGACGTTAAGGGATATTTGCTTGAACAACTTTAAATGAAATAATAAAGACATCATCAAAACAACAGAATAAGAACTTATAATTCAGTCGTTAATACTCGGCTGTATATATAAACTGTTCTCGAAGAAGCGAGGACATCTAAATAAATAAAATTATATATTCAGTAATAGAATAAAAAATACAAGAACTTAAAACATCTAACTGTATATAAATACCTATACTTTTCTTCTCACCAGCAATCAGGAATAGCTGAAACTTTGTCATTTGTCGGAGTTATATCATCTTTACTGTAAACTTCAAAGCTTGAACATTCAATTTCAGAACCACGTGAAATAGTTGTTCTAAAATCATCACATGGTCTGTAATTTACAGTATTTTCTGACTCTTCTAAATGACGTTTCTTCATCATCCACACCAGTAGGCTCATGATGGCAAAGCTTAACGGTAATACATCGTAATTTACAGCCAATGGGGAAGTAACACTTCGACAATAGTTTGTCTTCGCATTCGTTAGCCTACATGCTGTATAGCCAACTGTGGCAGCGTTGGCTGTAGCTCCCAAGTCTGGGACACATTCAAGCCATCCCAGAAAATCAGTTTGGCTTCCGTACTGGCCACTCGATCACCTAATAGTTGCCGTGCCTGGTGGAGGCTACTGCCCTGGGGTACCAGGACGAGGCATACACCACGACGGTATCTCTGGACGTCGAGAACGCCTCTCCACGGCCTGGCATGCGGGCACATCCGGTAACTACGGAGCACCAGCAGCAGCTAAGACTTAGCTCCTATATAATTCCTTCAAGAGTTACTCGGATCAAAATTAACTACCCCTGCAATAACCTGGAAAACTAAATTACACCAGCCGGCAACCGTTCAGGAGCAAATATTGCTTCATTTTACTTCCCTATTCAAATTTCACCCCTTCCTGCAAAGCCCACATCTCGTCTCCACGTGGTTTAGCCCTCTTCAGGGCAAGTACACGTCTATCACACATTCCGGCTGCCCTCAGTTTGCCAACAAGTGGTCCTCGTCTCGACATCATTTCCTGAAGATGAGAGCGACATTAGCTCTTGAAAGTTTCGAAATTCTTCCAGAGTTCACCTGGCTGGTAGCCCGAGAGAAGTTATTTTTATATGTGCTACATACTATTTTATAGCAAGAGACCTTTTTAAAGACATTGACATAAATAATTGACATTGACATACTAATGTTTCCGGCAATATTATTTGAAAATACTGTGAATAAGGCATGGCTAGTTTTTGTTCACAGTCAGGCTTCTTCTTTCCACGAAGCAGTGCAGAGAATAGGACAAACAGTCACCATGTTTGTAGTAAATTATACGGAAATAGACTTCAAAAATCTACCCCAAATTTTTGTTGTAGCCGAGTGGTCAACATTCTGGCTTTTCAACCAGAAGTCCCGGCTTGAATTCCTGGCTTAGCGGGGAATTTTTCTTTAATTTGAATCATTCCCTACTCTATGCAGAGTCTGCAAGTATTAACATGCGAGTGATTTGCAATGAAAACGAGACAAAAACAAAGTATATATAGATAAACAAAAACAACCAGCAAGTTAGTTGTTTGTAAAGTCAAGGCACCTAACATGATCACAGAAGTTAAAAAGGGCAATACACAAATGAAACAATCAACAAAAAAGTTATACAATCAATGAAAAATCAATGGAAAAGGCTGACCCAGAAATCTATCACCTATTCACTTAATAGTGAAAGAATGATTTTCCTTGTTTAGACTACTGCCATATACCTACAGACATACGAAATTGTGTACTTGAAAAAGTAATGATCAACGGGAATGAGGTATAACTGGTAATTTCGTTAAGGCACTGTATAAGAAGCATTCCAAGGAAATTTTGAACTCGTCCACTTTGTTACTCACAAACACGTCAACTCCATGAACTTGGAAAAAATAAATGTCAAATAGGTCAACGATATTTTCTACGCTGGAGTATTTAAAATACTGTTCCCATTACAGTAACACACAGTCAATACGCTATGCAGATGCTACAATAACATTTCCTAAGACATTTATTTATTTACTTACAACGAAGGTCCCAATGAGCACATTACTCTAGGTGAAGACTGCCCTTTACAATTGAGGTGGTAAGCAAAATACAAAAGAATAAACACACACACACACTAATATTCTATTTAGTGTGTGTTTAACATTGATTAAATATTTCAACAAGTACCACGAAAGTTTTCTGTTGTCCAGGTATTAGAAATCACATATTCAAGTAGGTGTTTAAAGAGTTTATTTTTGGAGTGAGATAAGTTATGTTCTTTGGTGTGAATTGGGAGACTTGTATGTTTTGACAGCAGTATGTAATATACCTTTTATTCCATACTTGTAGAGTTAACTGATTCTATGAAGATGTGATTGACTGATCTCGTTTTGTAGGAGTGAATATCTTTTCGTTTGATAACCGAGTTGGTACTTAAGGCACGTGAGTAAAGATTCACTATTTTTGCACAGAAAGGAGAATGGCATTGCATTTGTTTTCTTAAACACTTCTCTGGAGGGCTTAAAAAATATTGAAGGCAAAATTATTTTAGCAGCTCTCTCCTGCAGCATTTCTAAACAGTTGAAGAATTGTTCTATATTATTATTATTATTATTATTATTATTATTATTATTATGGAACTATACTGCGTTTAGATACTAAAGATTGAAGTGAAAAATATACTTCTTTTGTGGCTATTATCCAACTCTAAATTTTCTTGTACAACAGAGTTTGTTTTGCTGACGATATGTTCACTATAGTATGTCCAAGTCAGGAACGAGTCCAATGAAAAGACTTTGATTTTATTTGACATACTATTCATACTTGGTGTAGAGGGTTTGTGAAAAATATATATTCAGTTTTTTCTACATTAAGAACTAAGTTATTTTTGAGAACCATGTCAGTAGTTTTGTAAGGTTACTTGGTATATCTTTCATTACCTGTAATTCTGATTTATTTTTACAGAATAAGAAATTTTCATCTCCAAATAGAAACATTTTACCCATAAATTTCAAGTTTCGTATATCGTTAATAAAGACGAGAAATAATATTGAAATTAACACTGTTCCTTGTGGAACTCCATGCTCCATATTGGGCTGGAAAATTCGTTTAAGTTCATGCACTGTACTATTAGGAGAGAGCTTGTGAACCAGTTCAAGGCTATTCCTTTTAGGAGTAGTTCATGATTAACAGCATGGAATGCTTTATTTAGATCGATGAAAAGAATATGAGCAATTAGTGTGCTGTCTAACTTTTTCATAAGGTCAACTACATCGAGTGCTACTGCTTCCTATTCTGTTTAGGTAAGAATCTATATTGGAATTCAAAGAAGAAACCTAATGTTTTCAGAAAGTCTAGCAGCCTACCTTTTACTATGGATTCGAGAACTTTTAAACACAGTGGACACAACACTTATGGTCTATAATTGTTTTAGAAGATTTATCACCCCTTTTATGCACTGGGACTATTCTGGTAAGTTTGTACATGTCAGACACTGTACAGGTGTATAGAGAAAGATTAACTAGATTTGAAAGTATGGGTGCTAGATGATAGTGGCAGCTTTTCAAGATCATACTATTAATTGGATTTTTTTATTTGTTGTTTTAGTTTTTAAGCTTCTGAATTATTTCACCGACTTCTTTTGAATCTATTGATTTTAAAAAACGATGAATGTACTAGGCATGTATGAATATTATATATTGAAATGATTTGATGTACAAAACATAAGTAACGCCAAAATGGGTTAATTGCAGCCGAATAAAATACACTTTTTTAGCTTGGATGATGTGAGGTTGAATAAGATTTCCATATTACTTGAAGCAAATTCAAAATGCAAGCAAGATAGCAGGAAAGTCCTTTCCCAGCTAAGAAACAGTATTTTGTGTGAGATACATTCCTCAATCAGGTTTGTTCTTTCACAAGCTTTCAACGGTGACCTTATTGGCTTGTCTTTGAGTCAAATGTCTGGAAGCAATAACATGCTGAATACCAGAGTTGTGATCTTCAGCCTGAACTACATATTGAAGATGACATATTCCAGCTACAAGTAACGTACATGGTACAGTGGGCTTCGAATGTTTTCCAATGGACCAAGGGGTGTAGAGGAAGAGGGGGAAGAAATGTCTTCTCGACTAGTCATGCCTGGCTGTAGCCAACAGTAAGTGCCGTATCGTCTCGAAGGTCACATTTACTTTTGTGTATGCTCGTATAATTCAGCGATCTGACTCTAAGAGGAAAGAAGACGAAACTAAATACTTTTCTCTTTACTAGACCTATTCAAACGAATTAAATAAACATTTTCTTTGCATAATATGTTGTTTAAAAATAAAATATTCCATTCTTTATGTGGGTGCTACACAAGTTTAAGATTCAGTAATTTTCTTGAGAAACAAGGTTCGCATAATGTATATCTTGTTTTTAGCGTTTGTTGCTAGTAATAAATAATAATAATAGTTTCATAATTATCATTAACAGAACCTTCTACGCGTACTCCGAAGCAGAGGATATTTATTACCTTGAATATAAGTTCGTTTTGCTTTTTAATTGTAATAGATATTGATCACAACGTTTAGCGCTAAGTGTATAGTTCCATACAGTTGGCACATTCAGTTTTATAATATTCAAGTAATGTTTTAAAAATATGGAAGAAAATGTAATATTAATGTCAAACTGTTGAAGCAGTTTGGGCACACTTAAGTGCAACATTAAATTTTCTTCAAAATGAGATATTTTTGCGTTTGTTACAAAAACAAATAAATATTGTTTTATTTGAAACATAATTCCCCTTACACGGATACTCACAAGAAAAAGGAAGATAAACCGTGCCATTCGTATCGTGGACGTAGAGTAAAATCTATATAGGTATAGTATCCAAACGGAGAAAATGTTAATAGATACGAGGAAACAACGTTTAGCGCAAAATATAGGTGTTTTATTCGGTTAGGATAACATATAAGCTAAATTTTCAAAATAGTGACCCGAAAGTATTAATGCAGACAAGTTGATGTGCTTTTGTTACAATTGGTCCATTTGAAAAAAAAACACTTCTGAAAATTAAATTGTTTTCAAATTACAAATCTGAAGATCCCCCCCAAAAAAAGATTTAGGTACTTTGTATTACAATTCACGTTCTGAATTCTTAAAATGCTTCTTTTTCCTGGTATGGAATGGGATGTGTAACGGAGGGGACTCTACTCCGATCCAGTGAATGAGGATATTGTGTTTGTGCCCTCGAGCGGGCGCTCCCGGGAGGGAGTGACGAGAGATACAGACCGAAACACCGGGCAGCCGGAACCAGCAGTGACGGCACAGCAACGACAAAGTTCCTAAAGTTTCCAGATTACCGCGGCGCCACCTGGACGTAAACTGGAAGATCCGTAGTTCAAATCTCGGCTATATGATTGAACTTTTCAATCTGATTCTATCTTTCCAATTGTCCTACACACGGCTTGAGTGCAGGAGTCTTCTTGTTAATTGAGGTGAACTTCGTTGCAAGTATAAGAATGCAGTAGCTCAAACGATAGTCCACGCTCTTTACATTACCACGAGAACAAACTAACGTGTTGCATTCACATATCTTTCTCTTCTCACCATTCTACAAATTCTTTTTTCTAAATCTCATTTTTCTGTCTACTTCTTATAATCCAGATAAACTTGCAAATCACATTTAGCCCGTCTCTGTGGTGTGGGGGGTCTGCCTCACATTCAAGAGGTCCCGAATTTGAATCTCGGTTGAAGTGAAATACCTGGGTAAAGCTTTATCCAGGGTTTCCTCTTATCCTTAGAAGATAAATGTTAGATTCTAATTTCTAGGGACCTCGGGTCTTTTGAGCATCATTTTAACCATTTCGTCAATTAACCGTCCGTAATGGCCTACCCGGTTAAAGGACTTTAATTAAATAGCAAAAGAAAAAGTTCACTTTTTGTTTTAGTATACGTAGATAAAGCGATAGTCACATTTTCAAAAAGCATGTCACTAGTGATGCTTTGAAATTCCATTCTGTTTGTATGACCGAGACAAAAACAAAATGAATAGCGACTTCTCAGTTACAAAAAAGTATTCAAACCAATAACAAAAAAATTTCTGCGAAATAGTTAATCTCATAAAATGTATGTCTAACAAACTGCGTGCTTTAACGGGGTCTGCATTTCTTGTGTAGCAAAACTTTGTCCAATCTTTTAGAGTTTACCAATTATACAAAAGTTATTCAGAATGAAGAAGGCTTTAGAGGCTCTTCTCAGTCAGTTCAAAATATATATTTCGTTTGTCATGAAAATATTTTAAACAGACTGTATTTTAATCAAAATTAGAGCCATTTTTAAGCAAATAACATATTTCGAAAATTTTTCCATGTAAAGGGTTCAGGAAGGGGGAAACTTTCCTGAAAATCCTTGTCACATCTTTGAAAGATGCAGAACTTAAATATCAAGTTTGGTATTTAACCGACTTTTCGCTTTGGTTTTATGTTGTTCACAAACACATGCGCATATGGAGCTTTTGCTATAAAATGTGTTGCATTCACGTCACTTTCTCTACTCACTCTTCTACAAACTATTCTTACAAAGCTTATTTTGCATCTATGTCATGTTAATACCCATAAACCTTCATTACTTAATTACACAATTCATTGAAGATATAACCAGAACATATTAAGCTAAAGCGATAGCCAAATCCCTCAAAGCTGATCGCTACGTGATAGCTTTGGATTGGTTGGCTACGGAGGGGACTCGGCACTGATCCACATAGTTGATATTGTGCCTACGCCCGTCTTCGGGAGGATGAATGAGGCGAGACAAGACACCGGGCGTCCGGAACCAGGAATGACAGCATCCCTAAGTTTTCAGATAGAGACTCCCCGTCAGACCGGGACCCCACCCAGCACAGAGGGGGTCCAACGCCCCTCAAGGAAGTTAGGATACTCCCGACAGCCAGCCGAAAGCCGAGGGACGGAGAAAGTCATAAAAAGCATCCTTTTTCCCTGCCACACTGCACCGAGACACCATCGCCGACACTTCCAACTCTGAAAGAGACCAATGGATGAAAGATGAAGGGAAATTAGAATGGAGGTTCAGGATATTCAGGGATGTGAGAATTCTTCCCAGCATTTGCCTGGCGACCCGGAACCCCCCCCGAAGAAACCCATGGGTCAGGAAGGTCGGCCAGAGAAATCGAAACCACGACCTCCCGAATGCGAGCCACAGACGTAATGGTTTTGAAATTCTGTTCTGTTTGTATGAACACGAGAGAGAAAGAAAGAAATAAAGTAAGAAAATAGCTATTTGCAGTTGAGAGAAGTATAAAGTATTTGAAAATTCAAACTAATAACAAAGAAAATTTCAGAATAGGTAAAATATAAAAGTTATTCGACAAAAAATAAAAATGTTATTTGCTATGACTGTTGTGCTTTAACAAGATCTACAGTTGTTGTGCAGTAAGATTTTGTCTCTCTCTTACGATTTACTAATTATCAAAAGTCAATCACAATAAAGACTAATTTACAGACTATTCCTAGAAAATAATATATATATTCCATTTATCATCAAAATAGCTTAAACATATGTATTTTAATCAAAATCCTTAGGGTCATTTTAGAAAGATTAGAAAATTTTGAAAAATGTTCAATGTAAAGGGTAGTTTAGGATGGGGGATTTTCTTTAAAAGTTCAGTGTCGCATTCTTGGAAGAAGTTGAACTTGAACACTAAGTTCGGTTTTTAACCAACCTTTTGCTTTTGAATTATGCTGTTTGTGGACAGATACACTTGCAGCATTTTCTAAAAATAAATTAATTGGATGCAGGGGGTCACAAACGTGATTTCTGGTGAAATTACGACATTGAATTTTTAAGTGGAACACAGTACTTTCCCTACTTACTGTAGCTACGTAGTACAAAAAGTAAAAATGCTTTCTTTGGATTCAGGGAGTCTCAAAATGTGTATTTCCGTTGAATCTCGTTATTCAATTTTTGGGTGGAATACAATACTTTCCCTGCTTATTATAGGTAAATAGTAGAGACAGTAAAAAGAAGGGTTGTGGTGTAGATAAACGGCTGTTTGTTGTTACGGCATCTTGCATGCAACCAAATAGGGAAAAGTGTGACTTAGACTGTAACTTGAAATAATTTCTGGCCTAAACTGTTGTTAGACTAAGGTAAAATGAACGGAAAAACCATACTTTATTAGGACATTATGAAAATAAAGAACAGGTTAGTTGATAATGGGTAGAGAAAGTAGTGAATATTGAAAACCAAACCATTTGTTTTAACACTTGCTTGTTATACAATAATATGATGCCTCTAATTCCTAAAAATTAGCTTGTATACTGCTTGGATCGCTGTGCTGTAATTTTACAGCTGCTTCCTTTTCACATTTATTACTGTTCTTACAGCCAAGTCTAAGGAAAATGTGTTGGAATGACATTTTCTTTAGCACTCTAACTTTGTAGAGCATGTATGAGCTAAGACACCCCGCTTAGTCCCTGCAGGTGAAATGGAAAATATTTGGAGCTGTCTGTACCTAGCAAAATAAGAAAACAAAAATTCCGGGCAATTTCCAGTGTTTTGAGGAAGTAAGTATTTCAGAAGCTTAATCCTGTATTCAACTTGTGGTACACGCAAGTGGGAACAATTTTTGTAATTGGATCGGGCCAATACATTACATTGTTTACATAGCAGTAAACATGAGCGCCAGGATGATAATAAATCTTTATTTTCTGCTACTGCTCTGAGCTTGGTGTAGCCATAACCTGTTGAATATTCACACAAAACATTTCTTATAATTGTTGTGAAACAAGAATTGAGAGATTCTTCATGAGCACAAAAATGTCCAAGGAAAGCAATAATTCAAGTCTATATAAAACATTCTCATTTCACCAATCACATACACAGAGAAATATAGTCATATAAGAACCTAAAATAACATTTATTTAAGTTTAGTAGAGTCGTAACTAGAGCTCGGATTTATATGCCTATAAAGTACGAATATATGCATGCATCTATGTCTTAAAAATCTGGCAAATATTCCCCCAAACTTTAAAATATGCATCGAAAGTAAAGTAAATTATTTGTACCTTCTCACATTTATTAATCTTGATGAACAAATCAAATTGTAAATTTATTCTTAAACTGATTCATTAATAAAATTAATATTTATTAGTCTCGCTTTCAATTTATTTTAGCATTTGTTGTTTTTACTACAATAAACAATTAAATATTTTTTCACAGCTTTATGGAAGAAATTAGTTCCTTCTGTCACTTAAAACGTTTTTATATGAAGTGGTCTACTTCACACGAAGTGAAAGGGCAGTACCGAAAAGAGGCTATGTCACTTACAGTATAAGCATTAAGTTATTTTTACAGATCCTCCGGGTAGCACCTTATTCATGTCAGGTTTAATTCACATTAAACCTAGATTTCTTGCTTCAATTTTGTCACAAAGACACTTTCCTATTTCTCCTGGTATGTCTCTGGCGACAGCTGTTTCGTATACTGCAAGGCATCGCTTTTACTTCCAAACGCGTGATTACGGCTGAGAAAGTAGGTCTTAATAAACACTAATTTAGCCTGGAGACTCTTCTCATTGCAAGCAGCGATACTTGCTGCTTCATTTCTTTCTTTCACATCTTCCACTGTAATACAGAGCTGCTTCAATCCATGTTCCCCAACTATCGTGCATCATATCAGTAAACAATTTGATTATGGGTGGTGACTTCACAAACCTTTTTTTCAAGAGGAAATTGCTTTGCCAATCGGTGAAGAGCATGTGCTAAACAAGTCATGTAAACTGCCTGCAAAGCTTTAAGCATGCACGCTGCTGCATCTAACAGGCCATAAAACACTTAATGCATCAAGAACAATGCTAGCAATCGCCGAACGGTTTGTTACTTCCAGTACCTGGTTCACATTTCCTACGACAACATTGGCAATAAATCTCGCACACGAACGATCAGTTGTTTCCTCTACAGAAAACCAACCACAAGCTATCGTCTCTTATTTCTTGTATTACCTGAAAATTAGTAAAGTCAGGGATGTAGTTTCGGAATTATAAAATATATTTCTTGACCATAAACTAAACTAAATCAAACTCTGTGGCACTACAGATCATAGATAATTTTGTTACCATTCGAAAATGCTTTTGTATAATAAATTTAGAAGTTTTTATAAAGCTCAAAATATTGGGGAGGGGGTTGGGGTAGTTGATACACAAACTAATTTCATTAAATAAATCATTAAACTTACCTTGCCAAGGTAGTTTTTCCTTATTGCCGATTCTCAGAAACTTTTCGTTGGGAATATTTTTCTAGAAAAGTTCGAAATTCTACATTATTTAACTTATTCACTGGGATGTTGGCTGAAACTAATGCATTGCAGATATCTTTTTAAAAATTATCATTGTCATCATTTACACTTCTGCTTGCAGAAAATGCTGCTGGTAAGGTTGTTTGGATCTTGGAGACATCTTTATTAACAGCATTTCTATGAGCAGCTGTTTGTACATATTTGTGATCTGGATTTTTTTTTTTTTTTTGCAGGGAGCATATAACAACGGTATAAAAATAATGTGAGTTATTTTAGGCAAATAAAAACAATCATTAACTGGAAAATCGCAATGATTTTTAAAATACTATCAAAATACAAAAGTAAAACTCGCATGTTTTTCACACATTTGGCACAACACTATATTTCCATCTGTTGTTAAAGTAGGATTTCCACCAATCCACTGTCAAAGCAAATAAGTTTTACTGCTCCTCTCCTTCGGTATTATAATATTCTATATCCTCCTAAGATAACTGAAATGGCACATTTTAATTCTTGGAAATGTTATTGTTGCGGCAGACGGTTTCGATTGCAACATTAATACAAACTGTATCGAGTATTGCAAAGGCTGCACCGAACTTTAAAGATTTGCTGCATGATTGTTGAACGCTATTTAGTTTATATTGAGCTGTTTAGCAGCATATTTTTATACTATATCAGGAACCGCTCATTGTCAATAGCTGTTCTCATTTTTCGGCGCCCTTTTATGGATTTAAAAACAAGATAGCTAAGAATCCTTCTACACAAACAGACCAATAAAAGAGAAATTTGTTTGGATCTTTCTCTTCTTGAAGTACTGGTTAGAATATAGTTTAATTTAGAATAGAGATTTGTTATCCTTATTTTGTTTAGTTCAGAAATTGGGAATAGGCAGTTACCAGTAGTTTAAGTATATAGTTTTGATTTAATTATTGTTTATAACTTACTTATTCTGCATATTTAATTTTTATTCACTAGAATATAAGCAAGATTTTTACAGTAATAATGTATAAATTGAAAGAATTATTTCAATAAATAACAAATTTGTGATACACGTCCTGATGCAGAAACAGATTGCAGATTTTATTTTATTATTATTCTTAAAGTATTGTGGTGGTATACTTATATTTCAAGAATCATTGCTGAAAAATTAAAATATATGCATAAATATGCACAAATTAGTTAAATATGCACTAACCCCTTATATATGCACTATAAAACTTAGTAATAAACTCCATACATGTAATAAATTTATTTCTTATAAACATATGTTTAAATATCAAGAATAAAACTTGAAAAAATCCGGGCGCTAGTCATAAGTGAAAATAATTCTGTATACAACTTAAAATTTATTTAATAATCTTTCAATTTTGTAACAGCTAGTTGCCAACAATGCGTATAAACCTTTTAAAATGCGGCAGAAGTTGAATTGTCTAGCAAATAAGAGCGACATATGTAATTTACTTGATAACGTATGACGTCATAACCCAGTCAACATTTTACAAATGTAGCCACACTAAGGAGTGCGTTACTTATGACGAAGAAAAACATGCGTCATGCACTGACGCGGAAATATTTGTTATCCGTCAAAATCACATTCAAATTGTATTATTTTAAGTGTTTAAATACACGGATACAGTTGAAAGAAGGTATAAAGAATTATATTTGAAATATAGAGTGATTTAAATAAAAGAAATATGTTCATATACTGATCGATAATTAAATGTCTCAATATACCGACCTGAGATCCAGAACATTGTAGGAATCGTAGAGATTTTCTTACAGCGTCGAAGATTGCTACAACTGCCGACTGAAACATAACAACGAGCAAACCCACGAGTTATTCAAAGCAAGTTATCTCTATGCTCCTGCAAAACAGGTAATGATTTATTATTAATCGCTGCAAAAATGGCGACTAATGTAAAGGTCTGAACAGAAAGCGGTAAAAATACAACAAAAAAGTACTAAATAAAAAGGACACCAACTCTGACTGAAAAAATCCAACAGAGAAATTTACATCGAGCCATAGCAGAACTTAACGAAGACAAAGATAGAAGCAGAAGGCATTGTGGCTTCAGTACATAGTAGCAGCAGTCGGCAAGATGTCCCCTTTACAAGAAAGAAGAAATGAAGACAAAGAAGCAGAAGGCATTGTGGCTTCAGTACATTGTAGCAGCCGTCGGCAAGATGTCCCCTTTACAAGAAAGAAGAAATGAAGACAAAGAAGCAGAAGGCATTGTGGCTTCAGTACATTGTAGCAGCAGTCGGCAAGATGTCCCATTTACAAGAAAGAAGAAATGAAGACAAAGAAGCAGAAGGCATTGTGGCTTCAGTACATTGTAGCAGCAGTCGGCAAGATGTCCTATTTACAAGAAAGAAGAAATGAAGACAAAGAAGCAGAAAGCATTGTGGCTTCAGTACATTGTAGCAGCAGTCGGCAAGATGTCCTATTTAGAACAAAGAAGAAAATTATATCCGAGATCAAGAAACAAAGACAAAGAAGCAGAAGGCATTGTGGCTTCAGTACATTGTAGCAGCAGTCATCACGATGGCCCATTTACAAGAAAGAAGAAACAAAGAAAGAAGCAGAAGGCATTGTGGCTTCAGTACATTGTAGCAGCAGTCAGCATGATGTCCCCTTTACAAGAAAGAAGAAATGAAGACAAAGAAGCAGAAGGCACTGTGGCTTCAGTA
Source organism: Deroplatys truncata (assembly GCA_030765065.1). Classification (NCBI taxonomy): domain Eukaryota; kingdom Metazoa; phylum Arthropoda; class Insecta; order Mantodea; family Mantidae; genus Deroplatys; species Deroplatys truncata. The sequence goes on from CM060986.1 coordinate 233,420,717, forward strand.
CATTGTAGCAGCAGTCAGCATGATGTCCCCTTTACAAGAAAGAAGCAGAAGGCATTGTGGCTTCAGTACATTGTAGCGGCAGTCAGCATGATGTCCCCTTTACAAGAAAGAAGCAGAAGGCATTGTGGCTTCAGTACATTGTAGCGGCAGTCAGCATGATGTCCCCTTTACAAGAAAGAAGCAGAAGGCATTGTGGCTTCAGTACATTGTAGCGGCAGTCAGCATGATGTCCCCTTTACAAGAAAGAAGCAGAAGGCATTGTGGCTTCAGTACATTGTAACAGCAGTCAGCATGATGTCCCCTTTACAAGAAAGAAGCAGAAGGCATTGTGGCTTCAGTACATTGTAACAGCAGTCGGCATGATGTCCCATTTACAAGAAAGAAGCAGAAGGCATTGTGGCTTCAGTACATTGTAGCAGCAGTCGGCAAGATGTCCCATTTACAAGAAAGAAGCAGAAGGCATTGTGGCTTCAGTACATTGTAGCGGCAGTCGGCATGATGTCCCATTTACAAGAAAGAAGCAGCAGGCATTGTGGCTTCAGTACATTGTAGCGGCAGTTGGCAAGATGTCCCATTTACAAGAAAGAAGCAGAAGGCATTGTGGCTTCAGTACACTGTAACGGCAGTCGGCATGATGTCCCATTTACAAGAAAGAAAGAAGCAGAAGGCATTGTGGCTTCAGTACATTGTAGCGGCAGTCGGCATGATGTCCCCTTTACAAGAAAGAAAGAAGCAGAAGGCATTGTGGCTTCAGTACATTGTAGCGGCAGTCGGCATGATGTCCCATTTACAAGAAAGAAAGAAGCAGAAGGCATTGTGGCTTCAGTACATTGTAGCGGCAGTCGGCATGATGTCCCCTTTACAAGAAAGAAAGAAGCAGAAGGCATTGTGGCTTCAGTACATTGTAGCGGCAGTCGGCATGATGTCCCCTTTACAAGAAAGAAAGAAGCAGAAGGCATTGTGGCTTCAGTACATTGTAGCGGCAGTCGGCATGATGTCCCATTTACAAGAAAGAAGCAGAAGGCATTGTGGCTTCAGTACATTGTAACGGCAGTCGGCATGATGTCCCATTTACAAGAAAGAAGCAGAAGGCATTGTGGCTTCAGTACATTGTAGTGGCAGTCGGCATGATGTCCCATTTACAAGAAAGAAGCAGAAGGCATTGTGGCTTCAGTACATTGTAGCGGCAGTCGGCATGATGTCCCATTTACAAGAAAGAAGCAGAAGGCATTGTGGCTTCAGTACATTGTAGCGGCAGTCGGCATGATGTCCCATTTACAAGAAAGAAGCAGAAGGCATTGTGGCTTCAGTACATTGTAGCGGCAGTCGGCATGATGTCACATTTACAAGAAAGAAGCAGAAGGCATTGTGGCTTCAGTACATTGTAGCGGCAGTCGGCATGATGTCCCATTTAGAAGAAAGAAGCAGAAGGCATTGTGGCTTCAGTACATTGTAGCGGCAGTTGGCAAGATGTCCCATTTACAAGAAAGAAGAAACAAAGAAAGAAGCAGAAGGCACTGTGGCTTCAGTACATTGTAACAGCAGTCATCACGATGTCCCATTTACAAGAAGAAACAAAGAAAGAAGCAGAAGGCATTGTGGCTTCAGTACATTGTAGCGGCAGTTGGCAAGATGTCCCATTTACAAGAAAGAAGAAACAAAGAAAGAAGCAGAAGACATTGTGGCTTCAGTACATTGTAGCAGCAGTCGGCAAGATGTCCCCTTTACAAGAAAGAAGAAATGAAGACAAAGAAGCAGAAGGCATTGTGGCTTCAGTACATTGTAGCAGCAGTCGGCAAGATGTCCCCTTTACAAGAAAGAAGAAATGAAGACAAAGAAGCAAAAGGCATTGTGGCTTCAGTACATTGTAGCAGCAGTCGGTAAGATGTCCCATTTACAAGAAAGAAGAAACAAAGAAAGAAGCAGAAGGCATTGTGGCTTCAGTACATTGTAGCGGCAGTTGGCAAGATGTCCCATTTACAAGAAAGAAGAAACAAAGAAAGAAGCAGAAGGCATTGTGGCTTCAGTACATTGTAGCGGCAGTTGGCAAGATGTCCCATTTACAAGAAAGAAGAAACAAAGAAAGAAGCAGAAGGCATTGTGGCTTCAGTACATTGTAGCGGCAGTTGGCAAGATGTCCCATTTACAAGAAAGAAGAAACAAAGAAAGAAGCAGAAGGCATTGTGGCTTCAGTACATTGTAGCGGCAGTTGGCAAGATGTCCCATTTACAAGAAAGAAGAAACAAAGAAAGAAGCAGAAGGCATTGTGGCTTCAGTACATTGTAGCGGCAGTTGGCAAGATGTCCCATTTACAAGAAAGAAGAAACAAAGAAAGAAGCAGAAGGCATTGTGGCTTCAGTACATTGTAGCGGCAGGTGGCAAGATGTCCTATTTACAAGAAAGAAGAAACAAAGACAAAGAAACAGAAGGCATTGTGGCTTCAGTACATTGTAGCGGCAGTTGATAAGATGTCCCATTTACAAGAAAGAAGAAACAAAGACAAAGAAACAGAAGGCATTGTGGCTTCAGTACATTGTAGCAGCAGTCGGCAAGATGTCCCATTTACAAGAAAGAAGAAATGAAGACAAAGAAGCAGAAGGCATTGTGGCTTCAGTACATTGTAGCAGCAGTCGGCAAGATGTCCCATTTACAAGAAAGAAGAAATGAAGACAAAGAAGCAGAAGGCATTGTGGCTTCAGTGCATTGTAGCAGCAGTCGGCAAGATGTCCCATTTACAAGAAAGAAGAAATGAAGACAAAGAAGCAGAAGGCATTGTGGCTTCAGTACATTGTAGCAGCAGTCGGCAAGATGTCCCATTTACAAGAAAGAAGAAATGAAGACAAAGAAGCAGAAGGCATTGTGGCTTCAGTACATTGTAGCAGCAGTCGGCAAGATGTCCCATTTACAAGAAAGAAGAAATGAAGACAAAGAAGCAGAAGGCATTGTGGCTTCAGTACATTGTAGCAGCAGTCGGCAAGATGTCCCATGTACAAAAAGAAGAAACAAAGAAAGAAGCAGAAGGCATTGTGGCTTCAGTACATTGTAGCAGCAGTCAGCAAGATGTCCCCTTTACAAGAAAGAAGAAACAAAAAAAGAAGCAGAAGGGATTGTGGCTTCAGTACATTGTAGCGGCAGTCGGCAAGATGTCCCATTTACAAGAAAGAAGAAACAAAGAAAGAAGCAGAAGGCATTGTGGCTTCAGTACATTGTAGCGGCATTGTAGATGTCCCATTTACAAGAAAGAAGAAACAAAGAAAGAAGCAGAAGGCATTGTGGCTTCGGTACATTGTAGCGGCAGTCGACAAGATGTCCCATTTACAAGAAAGAACAAAGAAAGAAAGAAGCAGAAGGCATTGTGGCTTCTGTTCATTGTAGCGGCAGTCGGCAAAATGTCCCATTTACAAGAAAGAAGAAACAAAGAAAGAAGCAGAAGGCATTGTGGCTTCAGTACATTGTAGCGGCAAGATGTCCCATTTACAAGAAAGAAGAAAGAAAGAGAGAAGCAGAAGGCATCATGGCTTCTGTACATTGTAGCGGCAGTCGGCAAGATGTCCCATTTACAAGAAAGAAGCAGAAGGCATTGTGGCTTCAGTACATTGTAGCGGCAGTCGGCAAGATGTCCCAATTACAAGAAAGAAGAAAGAAAGAAAGAAGCAGAAGGCATTGTGGCTTCTGTACATTGTAGCGGCAGTCGGCAAGATGTCCCATTTACAAGAAAGAAGCAGAAGGCATTGTGGCTTCAGTCAGCATGATGTCCCATTTACAAGAAAGAAGCAGAAGGCATTGTGGCTTCTGTACATTGTAGCGGCAGTCGGCATGATGTCCCATTTACAAGAAAGAAGCAGAAGGCATTGTGGTTTCAGTACATTGTAGCGGCAGTCAGCATGATGTCCCATTTACAAGAAAGAAGCAGAAGGCATTGTGGCTTCAGTACATTGTAGCGGCAGTCGACAAGATGTCCCATTTACAAGAAAGAAGCAGAAGGCATTGTGGCTTCAGTACATTGTAGCGGCAGTCGGCAAGATGTCCCATTTACAAGAAAGAAGCAGAAGGCATTGTGGCTTCGGTACATTGTAGCGGCAGTCGACAAGATGTCCCATTTACAAGAAAGAACAAAGAAAGAAAGAAGCAGAAGGCATTGTGGCTTCGGTACATTGTAGCGGCAGTCGGCAAGATGTCCCATTTACAAGAAAGAAGAAACAAAGAAAGAAGCAGAAGGCATTGTGGCTTCAGTACATTGTAGCGGCAAGATGTCCCATTTACAAGAAAGAAGAAAGAAAGAGAGAAGCAGAAGGCATCGTGGCTTCTGTACATTGTAGCGGCAGTCGGCAAGATGTCCCATTTACAAGAAAGAAGCAGAAGGCATTGTGGCTTCAGTACATTGTAGCGGCAGTCGGCAAGATGTCCCAATTACAAGAAAGAAGAAAGAAAGAAAGAAGCAGAAGGCATTGTGGCTTCTGTACATTGTAGCGGCAGTCGGCAAGATGTCCCCTTTACAAGAAAGAAGAAACAAAGAAAGAAGCAGAAGGCATTGTGGCTTCTGTACATTGTAGCGGCAGTCGGCAAGATGTCCCATTTACAAGAAAGAAGAAACAAAGAAAGAAGCAGAAGGCATTGTGGCTTCAGTACATTGTAGCCGCAGTCAGCATGATGTCCCATTTTCAAGAAAGAAGAAACAAAGAAAGAAGCAGAAGGTATTGTGGCTTCAGAACATTGTAGCAGCAGTCAGCATCATGTCCCATTTACAAGAAAGAAGAAACAAAGAAAGAAGCAGAAGGCATTGCGGCTTCAGTACATTGTAGCAGCAGTCAGCATGATGTCCCCTTTACAAGAAAGAAGAAATGAAGACAAAGAAGCAGAAGGCATTGTGGCTTCAGTACATTGTAGCAGCAGTCGGCAAGATGTCCCCTTTACAAGAAAGAAGCAGAAGGTATTGTGGCTTCAGTACATTGTAGCGGCAGTCGGCAAGATGTCCCAATTACAAGAAAGAAGCAGAAGGCATTGTGGCTTCAGTACATTGTAGCGGCAGTCGGCAAGATGTCCCAATTACAAGAAAGAAGCAGAAGGCATCGTGGCTTCTGTACATTGTAGCGGCAGTCGGCAAGATGTCCCAATTACAAGAAAGAAGCAGAAGGCATTGTGGCTTCAGTACATTGTAGCGGCAGTCGGCAAGATGTCCCAATTACAAGAAAGAAGCAGAAGGCATTGTGGCTTCAGTACATTGTAGCGGCAGTCGGCAAGATGTCCCAATTACAAGAAAGAAGCAGAAGGCATTGTGGCTTCAGTACATTGTAGCGGCAGTCGGCAAGATGTCCCAATTACAAGAAAGAAGCAGAAGGCATCGTGGCTTCTGTACATTGTAGCGGCAGTCGGCAAGATGTCCCATTTACAAGAAAGAAGCAGAAGGCATTGTGGCTTCAGTACATTGTAGCGGCAGTCGGCAAGATGTCCCAATTACAAGAAAGAAGAAAGAAAGAAAGAAAGAAGCAGAAGGCATTGTGGCTTCTGTACATTGTAGCGGCAGTCGGCAAGATGTCCCCTTTACAAGAAAGAAGAAAGAAAGAAAGAAAGAAGCAGAAGGCATTGTGGCTTCTGTACATTGTAGCGGCAGTCGGCAAGATGTCCCATTTACAAGAAAGAAGAAACAAAGAAAGAAGCAGAAGGCATTGTGGCTTCAGTACATTGTAGCCGAAGTCAGCATGATGTCCCATTTTCAAGAAAGAAGAAACAAAGAAAGAAGCAGAAGGTATTGTGGCTTCAGTACATTGTAGCAGCAGTCAGCATCATGTCCCATTTACAAGAAAGAAGAAACAAAGAAAGAAGCAGAAGGCATTGCGGCTTCAGTACATTGTAGCAGCAGTCAGCATGATGTCCCCTTTACAAGAAAGAAGAAATGAAGACAAAGAAGCAGAAGGCATTGTGGCTTCAGTACATTGTAGCAGCAGTCGGCAAGATGTCCCCTTTACAAGAAAGAAGCAGAAGGTATTGTGGCTTCAGTAGATTGTAGCGGCAGTCGGCAAGATGTCCCAATTACAAGAAAGAAGAAAGAAAGAAAGAAGCAGAAGGCATTGTGGCTTCTGTACATTGTAGCGGCAGTCGGCAAGATGTCCCATTTACAAGAAAGAAGAAACAAAGAAAGAAGCAGAAGGCATTGTGGCTTCAGTACATTGTAGCAGCAGTCAGCATGATGTCCCATTTTCAAGAAAGAAGAAACAAAGAAAGAAACAGAAGGTATTGTGGCTTCAGTACATTGTAGCAGCAGTCAGCATTATGTCCCATTTACAAGAAAGAAGAAACAAAGAAAGAAGCAGAAGGCATTGCGGCTTCAGTACATTGTAGCAGCAGTCAACATGATGTCCCCTTTACAAGAAAGAAGAAACAAAGAAAGAAGCAGAAGGTATTGTGGCTTCAGTACATTGTAGCAGCAGTCAGCATCATGTCCCATTTACAAGAAAGAAGAAACAAAGAAAGAAGCAGAAGGCATTGCGGCTTCAGTACATTGTAGCAGCAGTCAGCATGATGTCCCCTTTACAAGAAAGAAGAAATGAAGACAAAGAAGCAGAAGGCATTGTGGCTTCAGTACATTGTAGCAGCAGTCAGCATCATGTCCCATTACAAGAAAGAAGAAACAAAGAAAGAAGCAGAAGGCATTGCGGCTTCAGTACATTGTAGCAGCAGTCAGCATCATGTCCCATTTACAAGAAAGAAGAAACAAAGAAAGAAGCAGAAGGCATTGCGGCTTCAGTACATTGTAGCAGCAGTCAGCATGATGTCCCCTTTACAAGAAAGAAGAAATGAAGACAAAGAAGCAGAAGGCATTGTGGCTTCAGTACATTGTAGCAGCAGTCGGCAAGATGTCCCCTTTACAAGAAAGAAAGAAAGAAAGAAGCAGAAGGCATTGTGGCTTCAGTACATTGTAGCAGCAGTCGGCAAGATGTCCCATTTACAAGAAAGAAGAAATGAAGACAAAGAAGCAGAAGGCATTGTGGCTTCAGTACATTGTAGCAGCAGTCGGCAAGATGTCCCCTTTACAAGAAAGAAAGAAGCAGAAGGGATTAAGGCTTCAGTACATTGTAGCAGCAGTCGGCAAGATGTCCCCTTTACAAGAAAGAAAGAAAGAAGCAGAAGGCATTGTGGCTTCAGTACATTGTAGCAGCAGTCGGCAAGATGTCCCCTTTACAAGAAAGAAAGAAAGAAAGAAGCAGAAGGCATTGTGGCTTCAGTACATTGTAGCAGCAGTCGGCAAGATGTCCCCTTTACAAGAAAGAAAGAAGCAGAAGGGATTAAGGCTTCAGTACATTGTAGCAGCAGTCGGCAAGATGTCCCCTTTACAAGAAAGAAAGAAGCAGAAGGGATTAAGGCTTCAGTACATTGTAGCAGCAGTCGGCAAGATGTCCCCTTTACAAAAAAGAAGAAATGAAGACAAAGAAGCAGAAGGCATTGTGGCTTCAGTACATTGTAGCAGCAGTCGGCAAGATGTCCCCTTTACAAGAAAGAAAGAAGCAGAAGGGATTGTGGCGTCAGTACATTGTAGCAGCAGTCGGCAAGATGTCCCCTTTACAAGAAAGAAGAAATGAAGACAAAGAAGCAGAAGGCATTGTGGCTTCAGTACATTGTAGCAGCAGTCGGCAAGATGTCCCCTTTACAAGAAAGAAAGAAGCAGAAGGGATTAAGGCTTCAGTACATTGTAGCAGCAGTCGGCAAGATGTCCCCTTTACAAGAAAGAAAGAAGCAGAAGGGATTAAGGCTTCAGTACATTGTAGCAGCAGTCGGCAAGATGTCCCATTTACAAGAAAGAAGAAATGAAGACAAAGAAGCAGAAGGCATTGTGGCTTCAGTACATTGTAGCAGCAGTCGGCAAGATGTCCCCTTTACAAGAAAGAAAGAAGCAGAAGGGATTAAGGCTTCAGTACATTGTAGCAGCAGTCGGCAAGATGTCCCATTTACAAGAAAGAAAGAAGCAGAAGGGATTAAGGCTTCAGTACATTGTAGCAGCAGTCGGCAAGATGTCCCATTTACAAGAAAGAAGAAATGAAGACAAAGAAGCAGAAGGCATTGTGGCTTCAGTACATTGTAGCAGCAGTCGGCAAGATGTCCCCTTTACAAGAAAGAAAGAAGCAGAAGGGATTAAGGCTTCAGTACATTGTAGCAGCAGTCGGCAAGATGTCCCCTTTACAAGAAAGAAAGAAGCAGAAGGGATTAAGGCTTCAGTACATTGTAGCAGCAGTCGGCAAGATGTCCCATTTACAAGAAAGAAGAAATGAAGACAAAGAAGCAGAAGGGATTGTGGCGTCAGTACATTGTAGCAGCAGTCGGCAAGATGTCCCCTTTACAAGAAAGAAAGAAGCAGAAGGGATTAAGGCTTCAGTACATTGTAGCAGCAGTCGGCAAGATGTCCCATTTACAAGAAAGAAGAAATGAAGACAAAGAAGCAGAAGGCATTGTGGCTTCAGTACATTGTAGCAGCAGTCGGCAAGATGTCCCCTTTACAAGAAAGAAAGAAGCAGAAGGGATTAAGGCTTCAGTACATTGTAGCAGCAGTCGGCAAGATGTCCCATTTACAAGAAAGAAGAAATGAAGACAAAGAAGCAGAAGGCATTGTGGCTTCAGTACATTGTAGCAGCAGTCGGCAAGATGTCCCATTTACAAGAAAGAAGAAATGAAGACAAAGAAGCAGAAGGGATTAAGGCTTCAGTACATTGTAGCAGCAGTCGGCAAGATGTCCCATTTACAAGAAAGAAGAAATGAAGACAAAGAAGCAGAAGGGATTGTGGCGTCAGTACATTGTAGCAGCAGTCGGCAAGATGTCCCCTTTACAAGAAAGAAAGAAGCAGAAGGGATTAAGGCTTCAGTACATTGTAGCAGCAGTCGGCAAGATGTCCCATTTACAAGAAAGAAGAAATGAAGACAAAGAAGCAGAAGGCATTGTGGCTTCAGTACATTGTAGCAGCAGTCGGCAAGATGTCCCCTTTACAAGAAAGAAAGAAGCAGAAGGGATTGTGGCTTCAGTACATTGTAGCAGCAGTCGGCAAGATGTCCCCTTTACAAGAAAGAAAGAAGCAGAAGGCATTGTGGCTTCAGTACATTGTAGCAGCAGTCGGCAAGATGTCCCCTTTACAAGAAAGAAGCAGAAGGCATTGTGGCTTCAGTACATTGTAGCAGCAGTCAGCATGATGTCCCCTTTACAAGAAAGAAGAAAGAAAGACAAAGAAGCAGAAGGCATTGTGGCTTCAGTACATTGTAGCAGCAGTCGGCAAGATGTCCCCTTTACAAGAAAGAAAGAAAGAAAGACAAAGAAGCAGAAGGCATTGTGGCTTCAGTACATTGTAGCAGCAGTCGGCAAGATGTCCCCTTTACAAGAAAGAAAGAAAGAAAGACAAAGAAGCAGAAGGCATTGTGGCTTCAGTACATTGTAGCAGCAGTCGGCAAGATGTCCCCTTTACAAGAAAGAAAGAAAGAAAGAAAGACAAAGAAGCAGAAGGCATTGTGGCTTCAGTACATTGTAGCAGCAGTCGGCAAGATGTCCCCTTTACAAGAAAGAAGAAAGAAAGACAAAGAAGCAGAAGGCATTGTGGCTTCAGTACATTGTAGCAGCAGTCGGCAAGATGTCCCCTTTACAAGAAAGAAGAAATGAAGACAAAGAAGCAGAAGGCATTGTGGCTTCAGTACATTGTAGCAGCAGTCAGCATGATGTCCCCTTTACAAGAAAGAAGAAATGAAGACAAAGAAGCAGAAGGCATTGTGGCTTCAGTACATTGTAGCAGCAGTCGGCAAGATGTCCCCTTTACAAGAAAGAAAGAAAGAAAGAAGCAGAAGGCATTGTGGCTTCAGTACATTGTAGCAGCAGTCGGCAAGATGTCCCCTTTACAAGAAAGAAGAAATGAAGACAAAGAAGCAGAAGGCATTGTGGCTTCAGTACATTGTAGCAGCAGTCGGCAAGATGTCCCCTTTACAAGAAAGAAAGAAGCAGAAGGGATTGTGGCGTCAGTACATTGTAGCAGCAGTCGGCAAGATGTCCCCTTTACAAGAAAGAAAGAAAGAAAGAAGCAGAAGGCATTGTGGCTTCAGTACATTGTAGCAGCAGTCGGCAAGATGTCCCCTTTACAAGAAAGAAGAAATGAAGACAAAGAAGCAGAAGGCATTGTGGCTTCAGTACATTGTAGCAGCAGTCGGCAAGATGTCCTCTTTACAAGAAAGAAAGAAAGAAAGAAGCAGAAGGCATTGTGGCTTCAGTACATTGTAGCAGCAGTCGGCAAGATGTCCCCTTTACAAGAAAGAAGAAAGAAAGACAAAGAAGCAGAAGGCATTGTGGCTTCAGTACATTGTAGCAGCAGTCGGCAAGATGTCCCCTTTACAAGAAAGAAGAAATGAAGACAAAGAAGCAGAAGGCATTGTGGCTTCAGTACATTGTAGCAGCAGTCGGCAAGATGTCCCCTTTACAAGAAAGAAGAAATGAAGACAAAGAAGCAGAAGGCATTGTGGCTTCAGTACATTGTAGCAGCAGTCAGCGTGATGTCCCCTTTACAAGAAAGAGGAAATGAAGACAAAGAAGCAGAAGGCATTGTGGCTTCAGTACATTGTAGCAGCAGTCAGCATGATGTCCCATTTACAAGAAAGAAGAAACAAAGAAAGAAGCAGAAGGCATTGTGGCTTCAGTACATTGTAGCAGCAGTCGGCAAGATGTCCCATGTACAAAAAGAAGAAACAAAGAAAGAAGCAGAAGGCATTGTGGCATCAGTACATTGTAGCAGCAGTCAGCATGATGTCCCATTTACAAGAAAGAAGAAACAAAGAAAGAAGCAGAAGGCATTGTGGCTTCAGTACATTGTAGCAGCAGTCGGCAAGATGTCCCCTTTACAAGAAAGAAGAAATGAAGACAAAGAAGCAGAAGGCATTGTGGCTTCAGTACATTGTAGCAGCAGTCGGCAAGATGTCCCCTTTACAAGAAAGAAAGAAGCAGAAGGGATTGTGGCGTCAGTACATTGTAGCAGCAGTCGGCAAGATGTCCCCTTTACAAGAAAGAAGAAATGAAGACAAAGAAGCAGAAGGCATTGTGGCTTCAGTACATTGTAGCAGCAGTCGGCAAGATGTCCCCTTTACAAGAAAGAAGAAATGAAGACAAAGAAGCAGAAGGCATTGTGGCTTCAGTACATTGTAGCAGCAGTCGGCAAGATGTCCCATTTACAAGAAAGAAAGAAAGAAAGAAGCAGAAGGCATTGTGGCTTCAGTACATTGTAGCAGCAGTCGGCAAGATGTCCCCTTTACAAGAAAGAAGAAAGAAAGACAAAGAAGCAGAAGGGATTGTGGCTTCAGTACATTGTAGCAGCAGTCGGCAAGATGTCCCCTTTACAAGAAAGAAAGAAGCAGAAGGGATTGTGGCGTCAGTACATTGTAGCAGCAGTCGGCAAGATGTCCCCTTTACAAGAAAGAAGAAATGAAGACAAAGAAGCAGAAGGCATTGTGGCTTCAGTACATTGTAGCAGCAGTCGGCAAGATGTCCCCTTTACAAGAAAGAAGAAATGAAGACAAAGAAGCAGAAGGCATTGTGGCTTCAGTACATTGTAGCAGCAGTCGGCAAGATGTCCCCTTTACAAGAAAGAAGAAATGAAGACAAAGAAGCAGAAGGCATTGTGGCTTCAGTACATTGTAGCAGCAGTCGGCAAGATGTCCCCTTTACAAGAAAGAAAGAAGCAGAAGGGATTGTGGCGTCAGTACATTGTAGCAGCAGTCGGCAAGATGTCCCCTTTACAAGAAAGAAAGAAAGAAAGAAGCAGAAGGCATTGTGGCTTCAGTACATTGTAGCAGCAGTCGGCAAGATGTCCCCTTTACAAGAAAGAAGAAAGAAAGACAAAGAAGCAGAAGGCATTGTGGCTTCAGTACATTGTAGCAGCAGTCGGCAAGATGTCCCATTTACAAGAAAGAAGAAAGAAAGGAAGAAGCAGAAGGCATTGTGGCTTCAGTACATTGTAGCAGCAGTCGGCAAGATGTCCCTTTTACAAGAAAGAAGAAAGAAAGGAAGAAGCAGAAGGCATTGTGGCTTCAGTACATTGTAGCAGCAGTCGGCAAGATGTCCCCTTTACAAGAAAGAAGAAAGAAAGACAAAGAAGCAGAAGGCATTGTGGCTTCAGTACATTGTAGCAGCAGTCGGCAAGATGTCCCCTTTACAAGAAAGAAGAAATGAAGACAAAGAAGCAGAAGGCATTGTGGCTTCAGTACATTGTAGCAGCAGTCGGCAAGATGTCCCATTTACAAGAAAGAAGAAATGAAGACAAAGAAGCAGAAGGCATTGTGGCTTCAGTACATTGTAGCAGCAGTCAGCGTGATGTCCCCTTTACAAGAAAGAGGAAATGGAGACAAAGAAGCAGAAGGCATTGTGGCTTCAGTACATTGTAGCAGCAGTCAGCATGATGTCCCATTTACAAGAAAGAAGAAACAAAGAAAGAAGCAGAAGGCATTGTGGCTTCAGTACATTGTAGCAGCAGTCGGCAAGATGTCCCATGTACAAAAAGAAGAAACAAAGAAAGAAGCAGAAGGCATTGTGGCATCAGTACATTGTAGCAGCAGTCAGCATGATGTCCCATTTACAAGAAAGAAGAAACAAAGAAAGAAGCAGAAGGCATTGTGGCTTCAGTACATTGTAGCGGCAGTCGGCAAGATGTCCCATTTACAAGAAAGAAGAAACAAAGAAAGAAGCAGAAGGCATTGTGGCTTCAGTACATTGTAGCAGCAGTCAGCATGATGTCCCATTTACAAGAAAGAAGAAACAAAGAAAGAAGCAGAAGGCATTGTGGCTTCAGTACATTGTAGCAGCAGTCAGCATGATGTCCCATTTACAAGAAAGAAGAAACAAAGAAAGAAGCAGAAGGCATTGTGGCTTCAGTACATTGTAGCGGCAGTCGGCAAGATGTCCCATTTACAAGAAAGAATCAGAAGGGATTGTGGCTTCAGTACATTGTAGCGGCAGTCGGCAAGATGTCCCCTTTACAAGAAAGAAGAAACAAAGAAAGAAGCAGAAGGCATTGTGGCTTCAGTACATTGTAGCAGCAGTCGGCAAGATGTCCCTTTTACAAGAAAGAAGAAAGAAAGAAAGAAGCAGAAGGCATTGTGGCTTCAGTACATTGTAGCAGCAGTCGGCAAGATGTCCCTTTTACAAGAAAGAAGAAATGAAGACAAAGAAGCAGAAGGCATTGTGGCTTCAGTACATTGTAGCAGCAGTCAGCGTGATGTCCCCTTTACAAGAAAGAGGAAATGGAGACAAAGAAGCAGAAGGCATTGTGGCTTCAGTACATTGTAGCAGCAGTCAGCATGATGTCCCATTTACAAGAAAGAAGAAACAAAGAAAGAAGCAGAAGGCATTGTGGCTTCAGTACATTGTAGCGGCAGTCGGCAAGATGTCCCATTTACAAGAAAGAATCAGAAGGGATTGTGGCTTCAGTACATTGTAGCGGCAGTCGGCAAGATGTCCCATTTACAAGAAAGAAGAAACAAAGAAAGAAGCAGAAGGGATTGTGGCTTCAGTACATTGTAGCAGCAGTCAGCATGATGTCCCATTTACAAGAAAGAAGAAACAAAGAAAGAAGCAGAAGGGATTGTGGCTTCAGTACATTGTAGCAGCAGTCAACACGATGTCCCATTTACAAGAAAGAGGGCAACACGACTTCGGATAGCATAGATGCATCTGCAGAATCTACAAGTAATGCATCGAGACGGAAGATCTTTCCATTAAAAATAAAAGTAGATTATACTGATATATGATTCTGAGAAGCACGAAGCAAGTTATCAAAATGGAAAATAAAAGAAACAATAAACGTTTATTTATAAGATGCTTCTTTAACTTAGATTTAAAGGAATTAATTTGTAGAGATTTAAGTTCCATTGGGAGTTTATTATACAACGTTGTGCCTATGTTTAAAGGATCTTTATCAGAGGATTTTTGTAAGGTCCAAAAAAATACCGGCTACTTTATTTCTATCCTCTAGATTGGTTATAATATATCTAAGAAATTCAGTTGTTGCAGTTATAGTTGAGTGGTTCTTACGAAAGCCATGTTGTGTAGGCCTAATGATCTTATTAGCAGTTAGAAACTTGTTTAGCCGAACTAATAAAATTTTTTCAAAAAGCTTGGCTAACGTGGACGTTAACGTAATTGGGCGATAATTAGATACTTGAAAAGTGGAGAACAAGAATTAGAAAGAGATGTAGAAGGCAATATAAGCAGTACTAGTTTACTGAAAATATATGTAGTCAAGCAGTGGTGATATGGAAGAACAACAATACGGTACAGTGAATTGTAAAATAGCAACATAATCAGTTGATTTAACTAATAAGATAAAAGTAGGTAGACAAGAATGTAGGGAAAACACAAGCAGGCTTGGCTCAAGAATTACATGAGAAACTGCAGGAAAACACGAACGATTTATCTAAAAACAATGGGAAAATGCGAAAGTACCGGTATTCTATCTATAGAAATCAATAAGAAAATAGAGGAAAACACAAGTAGTTTGTCAAATGAAGTACAAGAGGGAAACAATGAATGTAATGCTAACATTCAAAGAAGTAGGCAGGAAATATCTGAGAAAATAATTATTTCAGAGTTGGCAAAAGGGGTAGTACACAATAGGGCAGAAAATAAACAGGATATTAACAAAACTGTAGGAATAATAAATTAAACAAGAGAAAGACAGGAAATAATAGTTACAGAAATAAAAGCTGAAGTAGCAAAGGAAATAGAAATAGCTAAAACAACACAAAGTGAGGTTATGGGTAAGCAAAAGAAGATTTTGTAGAAACAGAAAGTAAAATAAGAAATGAAGCGTGTGTATACAAACAAGAAATGATATACTAGTTTAAAATGTAACATGATTGGCTCATTCCATGGCCATGTATGTGACAAACACATGCTTAAAAGCATATAAATATCATGATAAATTGGTTTATTATTACTGAAACTAAATCACAATCAGTCTTTATTACATACATAAAGATACTGACACACAATATACGAGGGCAGTCCCAGAAGTACCTGACATGACGTGTATATATAGGGTTCTTGTTTTAAACAAATGACTATGGCAGAAAGTACCACCCTTATAAAGCTTAAAGACTGGTTCACAACCACCCGGTAATGGTAACCAGAACGGAAACGAGAACGGGAAGCAAGAAATTTTGATTCACACCAGCCCGGTAACGAGAACGGGAATGCATATCGATCACAAAGTGAAAGTTGATTTTGCGCATTGGGATTTCATTTGTTTTTAACTGACCAATGACATTTTTTCACCTACTTCCAATTTAGCCAAGCCAACGTCAAAATTCGATAGAGTAAGCATTATCTAAATGCATATTCATTACATTTCCAATCCCTCTACTTATGCCAAACTTTCATTCCTTTATTTAATGGCATACATTAAAATTGTTTATTCTTTTTTCATTTCCATCGGATTTAGCTATTCTTTGTAGCTTTTGCCATTGTTTTTAGGTAATAGCCAGCTTTGAGTTGCATATAAACAAACTACAAATGATCCCTTCACCACAGGAACCAACGTTGATTAGATTTGTGGGTATCGGGATGAGGTTAGGAAGCACATTTACTACTAATTCCTTCCAGTTTCATATTTCCAGCTTGCGACTATAGAGAGCACTAGTGGCTGTTTCATGTCACGGCCGCTTAGAATAACCTCTAGAGTGAAGAGTCTAATATGCACAATAGGGATCTAATATGCCGTGCCCGGGAACGAGAACGAGAAAGTTAAAAGTTGGGCAACTCTTTTTCCCGTTCCCGGGGCCCGGGAAGGCTTCCCGTCGGTTGTGGACACTCCCATTTGAATACATGTATTTCAACTTTCCCGTTCTCGTTCTGGTTATCGTTCTCGTTGGTTGTGAACCAGCCTTAAGTTTGAAGTTTGACGATGCTACGTTGTTTAGTAATTGTTTGGCAGCCATTAGTGAACTCTCTCAGCGAATTTGTACACATGGATAAGACTGTCCATCGTATGATACAATAATTTCATTTGAAAGGTCTTAGTCCAACTAATATTAAAGCTGACCTAGATTCTACTCTGGGGGAGTCTGCTTCTTCGTTTACAACAGTAAAATATTGAGTGACATAGTTTAACCGAGGTTGTGTGAGCTGCCAAGATGAACATCGCATTGGTCAACCAAATGAGGGGACCACGCCAGAAATTGTGAAGAAAATCCACAAAATTGTATTGGATGACCGTCGACTGAATGCGCGCGAGCTAGCACGTATCGTAGGCATCCAAAAAGTGCTGTACATTGCATACTAACTTTAGACATGAGGAAGCTGTACGCTGCCATGTTTACTTACAATGGAACAAAAGCAGCATCGTGAGGATGTTTCGCTGCAATAAAGCCGAGTTTTTGCGTCGATTCATAACTATGGATGAAACATGGGTCCATCACTTCAAACCTGAGCCAAAGGGAAAGTCAAAACAGTGGATTGAAAGGGGAGAATCGGCTACAAAGAAGGCGAAGACAGTTCCACTGTAAGCAAGGTAATGGCGTCAGTTTTTTGGGATGCACGTGGGATAATTTTCATTGATTATCTTAAAAACAGCCGCATTTAGCGAAAAAGAAAGTTCTGTTTCATCAAGACAATGCACCAGTTCACACATCCATTATCACCATGGCCAAAATCAATGAGTTAGTTTGAATTGCTTCCTCATGCACCTTATTCACCAGACTTAGCCTCCTCTGATTATTTTCTGTTTCCAAAGTTGAAGAAATGGCTTGGTGGTAAAAGATTTGCCAACAATGAGGAGATGGAGTTTGCAGTTGATGGCTATTTTGCAGAAATCGACAGTTCTCACTATAAACAGGGTATCGAAGCTATTGAACATTGCTGCGAAAAGTGTATCTGGCTGAAAGGAGACTATGTAGAGAAATAGATTTTTTCCCCAAAACTGTTGTTTTCTTCATTAGGTCGGGTACTTCTGGGACAGCCCTCGTATGTTTATATATGGTCTGTAATGAAATTAAATGTCTTTCTTTCAGTGATCATTTATGCGACAAAAAAAATAGAAGTTTTGTCACACACAACACTCCAGGAGAGCAAAACACTAACACAAATACTGCTCATAACCTTGCAACAAATCTAGGAGAAAATCACACTCAATAAAAAAGAAACACAAATAACGGAAGTAGACACAGAAACTATCGTGGAGAAACAAACAAAATTTACAGAGGGGTAGAGACACCACATGAATCATATCCTCAAAGAAACAACCCAAACTGGGACAATTTTGAGGTCAGGAGATGATATAAGTATTTACCTCACAGAAATGAGAAGACAGGGTAGCCAACGTCAGAACACGTACAATGCTCAGATTATTGGGAGAGATAGCCAACTTAACCATATAGGATTTTATAGTGAATACACAAATTTAAACGGCCTTGACAACCAGTCTCCAACAATTGCTCACATACACAACAATGCAGGTGTAAACAGATGTTTTGAAAAGCATAGAGGTCCGAGGTTCATAAGGAATGAAACTAGTAATGACAGTGAATGATTTGCGATAAAATACGCATGTTGAAAATGAGTCCCAGATGGCTGAAAACAGAAATATTAATTGTAGTCAGGGTAACAATGCACAATTTGTCAGAAAGCTAGTACCAGCTCAATTTGGAGCTCCTCATGTTGGTTTCATGACATACAGATCTAACTGCAGCATGATTAACCAAGTCCTCACAAACACATTCTAGCAATTACATGGCCAAAGAGCAAGTAAATCCTCCGCAAATATGGGATAAAGAAATCTATGTTCTAATAGATACTGGAGCAAGTGCATCGATGATACGTGGAAATGCAATAGTATTTTTTTTTTAATTTCAGACGCCCTTTAATTGCTATGGCTCCCAGTGTCCTATTGTATATTGGGCGTGAAAGACCGGAAAGTTTGCTCAGAGGCATGTTTAAGGCTTGAGGGTCCTTATGTGCTGACACGGGACTACCAGCTTAACTCACTTCCAAAGGAAGCCATCACCCTCTGCCGGGTTTGTACCTGCGACCTTGGGAACTAGAGGCTAGCATGGTACCCCTAGACCACGGAGGACGACATTGCAATAGTAGAGCTTGTAAACGGGCACTTCCTGTAAGTAATGTTTCTTGCATTACTGCAGTGCCAAAAGAAAGGACATAAAATACGAGATCTTGCTAAGAGCAAGATAGAAGAAGAAAATTTTAATTTACAGCACCAGTTATTCATAGACTGTGACACTCACTGATAATTGGGAATGGTTTACAAAAAGGATCTTAAAGATAATAGTTCACTAATAATGGTGAAGTTACTGGAACAAAATGATGAAAGTTATTGTGATGTATAAATTCTTTGTGAAAAATATGATAATGAATAAAAAATATAACAAAGTTTTAGAGCTTAGGTACGACAAAGATTGTTATTTTGTGCAAAATGACAAGATGAGTAAGTAAATACAGTTGTGACACAACATGATGCTATAAGAAATTTAAACAGGACTGTAGAACTTATAAAGTCTAAGGTAGCGGAGACACATAACCTAAACCCTGAGCAGAGAGTGAAACTTGAAATTATATTGACCGAATGCCAGAAAGTAGTTGGTTCGGGACCAGGCAATTGCAACAAATATAAACACACATTTGAGGTTAAGAATGACTTTTTTGATTTCTAGTTATGAACGCTCTTTAACTGCTGTAGTCCTTAGCGTCGCATTCTATATTGGGCGTGAAAGACTGGTAGTTTTGCTCAGAGGTCTCTATCAGGCTTGAGGTTGTTTTACATGCCTAAATCTAAGACATGGGCCCACCGGCTTTACTTCCCTTCTGAAGGAAGCCATGCTAAGGATTTTTACGCCCAAAATGGTCCATCGCCTTCCGCCGGGTTTGAACCCGCAACCTCGGGAACCAGTGGTTAGCATGGTAACCACTACACCACGAAGACGAATGACATCTCCCATTTGCAGACAATGCAGGACCATAATATACAAGCTAATGAGGTTATCAAGCAAATGTTGGAAGATCATTTTGGCAAATAGAATTAGTATATACTGCTTTTATCAATGCTTAGAAACGCTATTAATTTTCTAGATAAGGATTTGAAAGCTCTTTATTATGTGGTATGCACAAGATATTTGGTGATACTAGAGGAATTTGCATTGCAATATGTGGACGATTTTTTAAAACTTATGATTAGCACACACATTTGAAGCTCCTAAAAGTACATCTTAGACAAACTAAGAGAAAGTAGAATGATAATAAACTTACTTAAATCACATTTTAGAAACAGAAATTGAAATGCTAGGAGGTGTAATATCAGAAGAAGGAATTAGGCCAAGTGAACATAGAATCAAAGCTATAGAAGAAATTCCAGTTTCTAAAAATTCTAAGCCAGTAAAATGCTTTACAAGAATACTGCAATTCAAAATTACATTTATTTACAATTTTATTATTCACAAGAATTAGCGCCGCTAAGCACGTTACTGAAGAAAAATGTAAAATGGGAATAGGAGGAACATCAGGAAAATCAAGGACCTGTTTAAGAAATATATTTTACTAGAAAGACCCTTACACAATGTACCGTTTATAATGCACAGTAGATGAACTTGGAAGCATGAGAGTAATAGCTACTGCATCTAGATGGTTAACAAAAGCAAGAGACAGGAGCAATTCATTTTGTACTGGAAAAGCTTCAACACTACATCTACAACCAAAAGATAGTCGTACACACACACCATGTAAGTTTATCTTTATCAAAAATGTAAGTTCACAAAAATATCAAGAAATCACCTCATACGACATCAAGTGAAGCATTTTAGTGACACACTACCCAGAGTAAGACCAGGGGGAGAACATATCAAACACTTTATCTCACCCACAAAAGAAGTCAGATTGATGGTAATAAATACAATAGCTAGATTACAATAATCAGACGGTGAATTGAGAACATTTGAAACCGCACCAGATGTAAGACAAACTGGAGTAATAACTCAACATAACGTATTATACAAATTGCATGAAATGCAAGAGAAAGCATGGAGAGTAATTATACCAAAGGGTATGGAAAGAAATGTAATATCCACACTTCAGTAAATGCTAGCACACCCAGAAATGAATGAACTGCAATAGCTATTTCAGACAAAACATCTCTATAAGAAAGTGAGAACATGCAATCTATGTCAATAAGCAGAACTAATGAATGTCAAATATGAGTTTATTCCACAAACCATAATAATAAGACAAGGGAAGAGCTCGCTGGTCAAAACTGATGCCCATGGTGAAATGCCTATAAGTAAATTCAATGGCAAATACATTTTTGTAATGTATGGCATATTAAAAACATTGTTAAAATTTACTCAGTAAGAAATATGGAAATTAAAACATACATAAATAAAATAATCAATGCATGGATATCTAAATATGGACAAATAAAAGCAATTTCTTCAATGTAACAGTGCATAAAAGTAAAACATTTAAAGAAACTTTGACAGAAAATGACATTAAAATTTATAATTCTTCACATTTCTATCCACAAAAGCAATCCATGTGAACGTATTCTGAAGGATATTGGATTATACTTCAGAATCTTGTCATGCAAACCATACAATCTGGTATGATTACAAACCCACAGAGGAGATTAGTAACTATATGAAAGGACGAGCGGAGAGAAAACTGAAGAATTAGTTGTGAACATACCAACAATAAAAGATAAGAAACATGAAATGAGTGAAGAGCTTTAAAGAGAATTACACAGAAAGCAGAGAAGAGAACTGAAAAGCTGAAACGCAGTCAGAAACAATGGAATCCCGAAATAGAAGATAAATTTCTTAAAACAACATCCCATCTCAGGCAACAAAGAAGATATCCTGGAGAATGCGTTTACTATTCAAAGGTCCATACACAATTAATAGAATATTTGGTGAAAATATCTACGAACTAAAAGAGGAAAACAAATTAATTGGAGGATATCACAAGATAATGTTGAAGCCGTACAATACAAATAATGAAGAAGAAAATGAAATAGGATAAGACTACATTCAATTAAGTTGAGCTTTATTTCTGTACACTCTTTAATTGCTATGGTCCTTAGCATCTCATTCTATATTGGGCATGAAAGACCGGTAATTTTGCTCAGAGGCCTCTTTATCAGACTTGAGGTTTTTTTGTGCCGTAAATATACGACATGGGACCACTGGCTTTACTTCCCTTCCAAAGGAAGTTATGCTAAGGTTATTACATCCAAAAAAATCCATCACCCTCCGCTGGGTCTGAATCCATGACCTCGGGAACTATAGATTAGCATGGTAACTACTACACCACAGAGGACATAATACTATATTGCAGACATATGTAACACTGCATATAAGAACAGAAAATGCACATAGCATTTAGAAACTTAAATTCAGTGGAATAAAATAGAATTTTCAAAATAGAGTTGACAAACTCAACATGGAGAACTTACGCCGTTAAATTAATTTAAATATTGCGAATAATGTTTAAAAAGAGTCAATGTATGTTAAAGTTAA
Source organism: Deroplatys truncata (assembly GCA_030765065.1). Lineage (NCBI taxonomy): Eukaryota > Metazoa > Arthropoda > Insecta > Mantodea > Mantidae > Deroplatys > Deroplatys truncata. The sequence continues at coordinate 233,442,236 of CM060986.1, forward strand.
GTATACAAGATTAATTAAATAAGGTTACAAATGAATATATTGATGTCAATAAAATTGTAAACAAAAGTTAAATAACAATGAAAAAGTTAGAGCAGGGGAATTTTAATAGCCCACATGTTATTCCTTCAGAGAAAAGAAAATATAATTTCGAACAAATATTACATTTGAAAATCAAAATTGAAATTTCAAACAAATAAAGCTAATAAAGGCATTTGAAACGAGAATTTAGTAACTTAACCAACACAAAAATATCCAAGGAAAGTAATGATTCAAGTCTAAGTACAGCACGCTTATTTCAGGAAATCAGATGAGAATGGTTTTGTATATAAGTTACAATGTATTTAATAAGCTTTGAATTTCGTAAAAACTAGTTACCAACAAGGTGTAAAGAAATACCACAGAAGGATTAGAAAATAGCAATATATGTGAGCTACTATGAAGACTGTTTCCAGAAAGCCTAAGTGAAATATTAAGCCATGCCAAGAAGTGCGTTATTTATGATGAAGAATGACAGATGCTTGTGTACTAACACAGAAACATTTGTATTCTGTCAAAATCACATTTAAATTGTATTATTTAATGGTGTTTAAATAAACGGACATAGTTGACAGAAAGTATGAGTTAAGATTATGAATATATTTGTGAAATATGCTGAGTGATTTGAATAAAAATCTTCATATAGTATAACCTTATCATTTACCGCAACCGATAGAAACCGTCCGAGATCCAGAAAATTTTCTCACAGAGTTGAAGATTGCAACAGCTGCCACTGAAGCTAGACCCAGAGCAAAACCACGAGCTGCTGAAAACAAGTTATTCCTTACTTTAGCATAATATTTAAAAATTCATATTTTTAATTGCTATAGTTGTAAATAACTTTTATTATGTTTGGTACCTTTTTAATGTAGTTTTGTTCATTTTGTAGCATGAAAAGGCCCAATTAATGGGTGCTGAACCTTGACATTTACTTTGTCGGGCCACAAGATATGGAATTGTAATACAAAATTAAAGGTTTACAATGAAGAAAAGCTAACGTGAAATGCTAAGCAGAAATCAATATTTCTGCTTGTTATAACCTGGCTTATAGCATTTACTTTGCCTTAAGTACAATTCACATACAATCATAAACCTTTGATTTGACTTAATAAGTGTCATACTTCATTTTACAGCATAGACAATACAATTTTAAATAAATTAGAATTTAAAGCATTATTTGGGAATAGGTAGAAGGGATTTGGAATGATAGGCATAGATGGACAGTGCGAATAAAGGATAACCTCTGAAAAGTGGAAATTATCTTAAAAGAAGAAGAAAAGATTATAGTTTCAAATTGCATAGCCAGTTGAACCACCGACATTTGTTATAAAGCTGAAGTTCAAGCAGGATTTTCAGAAAGCAAAGCTAACAATCAGAATACTGACAAGGAAGAACCTGAAGCCGTAATTTATCACCTATAATATGTTTGGATGAAAGTAACATTTGAATACCATTAATATAATAAGCAAGAGGTGTTTTTAAAGGATGTAATGTTGCTGGTGAAATACCGTGTTTGCTCTGTCATGAAATTAAGTTGAAAAATGAGCCTTATATAAAGTCTGCTTTCTCTAACTTCGAAAAATGATTAACATCTTTTAAAGGATGCAATAAAGGGGGGTATGGTAGTAGAATGATCAAACCGTAAGCCATGGAGTTTAAAAATTAAATTGAGTTTTATTAATGGGTGCTCTTTAACCGTCCTTAGCGTCCCATTCTACTTTGGGTGTGAAAGACTGGAATTTTGCTGAGGCCTCTTTATCAGGCTTGAGGTTCTTTTATGTGCCGTAAACCTGACACGGGACTACCGGCTTTACTTCCCTTAGGAAGGAAGCCATGCTAAGGATTTTTATGGCAAAAAAAATCCATTGCCCTCCGCCGGGTTTGAACCCGTGACCTCGGGAACTAGAGGCTAGCATGGTAATCACTACACCATGGAGGACAACACGGAGTTTAAGGTAGAAGACTAGTTCATCTTTATGTAAGAATTGTAAGTTCCATTTAGCCATGCCTAGGAAAGAGATGAACCCAGAAATAAAGAGGTACATACACAAGAGTTCAACAGAAAGCAAAGTATGAAACACGTGAAATAGAAATGCTAATACATAAAAGTCAAATCAAATCCAATTTGCAACAAAGGTATCAAAAGCTCTACTACCACTTCTGTGGCATTCGTACTATGTTCTGGTACCTTTTGTAATATAGTTTTATTCACTTTGCTAGCGTTATTATACCATGGTTGAAAAGGTCCGATTATGTGGTGCTGAACCTTGACATTTAGTTTGTTTGCCTGGAAGATAATGGGATCTTAATATGAACTTAAAGGTTTACAATGAAAGAAAGCTAAGGTGAAATGTTAAAAAGAAATAAATTTTTGTTGTTGTTATAACCTGACTTTAAGTATTCTTGACAATAGCATTTACTTTGCTTTAAATGCAATTAACATGGAATTATAAACCTATGATTTGACTTTGTAAATTAGAAGCTTTACTTTACAGAATATAACAATATAAAACTTTAAATAAATTACGTTTAAGAGTGTACAACTCCATAAACAGAATCTTGAACAATTTGAATACTTATGGCATGGCTTCTACTTATGCAATTCGTACCATACCACTAAAATGCAAGAAAATGGTCCAAAAGTGTAGGATTTGCCTAGCCTCACTGTGCCATATGCTACATGCCTCTGAAGTTAAACTCCATACTTCTGGATAGCTGAGCTTAGCTTTACCAGAAGGTGCCAGCCATTCTCATAATGCATGATTTTGGTGCTGCTGTCATTTGACATCATAGATACAGTTGATACTAGGCGCATCACTCGAGAGGGCTGACTCCTGCCTCTTAGGGTGTGCATTCACCTATCTTTCAACCCAGAATGTCATACAAGATATATCTTCCATCTGCCAAACAGGGTATGAGCGCATTAGAAACTGGCACAAGGTTTTATCCTACACTAAAATGAAATTATAAGAGAAATACATGAAAAGGTGAAAATTATGTACTTTTCCCCCCAAATAAATGAAATATTGTAAATTTTAATATTGCTCTATTTGTATGTCATGTGTGAATAGATGTTTACTGTTACAAGTTACATTAAGTATTTAAAATGCAACTCATCACTTAAGCTTTCATAAATGTCTTACTTATACGAGTTTCTTCCCTCATGATTCAAATTATACATTTAATCTACACAAAACAGTAAAACGTCTGTTCACAACTATCATATTTGATTGCCATCATGGCACTGATGAATCAAATTATGTCTTTTCAAATGTGACAAATGAGTAAATCTCTTATCACATGTTTCACACTTGTGTGGCTTAACACCCTCATGAATTAAGTTATGCCTCTTCAAGTGTGACAAATGAGTAAATCTCTTATCGCATGCTTCACACTGATGTGGCTTAATACCCTCATGAATCAAATTATGCCTTTTTAAATGTGATAAATGATTAAATCTCTTATTGCAAGTTTCACACTTGTGTGACTTTTTACCCTCTTGCATACAATTATGGCTGTTCAAATGTGGCAAATCTGTAAAGCTCTTATCACAAGTTTTACATTTATGTGGCTTTTTACCCTCCTGAGTACAATTATGCATTTTCAAATTGGACAACTGTGTAAAACCTTTATCACAAGTTTCACACTTGTGGGGCTTTTTACCCTCATGAATCAAATTGTGTGTTTTCAAATGTGACAATCGAGAAAAGCTCTTCTCACAAGTTTTACACTTATGTGGCTTTTCACCTGCATGGATCAAATTATGTCTTTTCAAATCCGACAACTGAGTAAAACTCTTGTCACAAGTATTACAACCATATGGGTTTTTACCCTCGTGAATCAAATTATGCATTGTGAAATATGACAACCGAGTAAAGCTCTTACCACAAGTTTCACACTTGTGTGGCTTTTTACCCTCATGAATCAAATTATGCATTTTCAAATTTGACAACTGAGTAAAGCTTTTATCACAGGTTTTACACTTGTGTGGCTTTTTACCTTCATGAATCATAATGTGCCTTTTCATATCTGATGACCGAGTAAAGCTCTTATCACAAATTTTGCACACATATGGTCTTTTCTCACTGTGAATAAATTCATGGACTTTCAAATATGATAACTGAGTGAAGCTCTTCTCACATATATTACACTTGTGTGGCCTTTCACCTTTATGAATCCAATTCTTCTGTTTCAAGCATAAAGCCCTGTTGTAAATTTCAGCCCCATCACTACATTTAGCAGATTGTTCTGAGTAAACAAGTTCTTCTGTAGCTTGTATTTCTGTGACATCAGTTTCTTCATTTTTACATTCTGGATGACCTTTTACAAACACTTCAGAAAAGGGCAATGGTGAATTACCACTGCTATCACCAGAAACCAATTCTGAGCATAATCTGAAATGTTGGAGAATTTAGTAACATTTAATGCAATAATCACAGAATTAAACCTCAATAAACAATCTATCTTTGTTAACAAAGAAAATTCTCAGAAATAAGTTGCAGGTCATCAACTGTAGTTATCAATTCCTCGTGTAAAGCAACTGTGCTGTTCATTATAAATTAAATCAACTTTGTTAATCCACAACATCATTAGATAATTAATAAAATGTTCCAAATTAAAAACATGTTAATCCTAAAACCCTCTGATGTTTGTGATAATACAAGCCTGTGTTACATGCAATGCCAATTACATCAACTATTTAAAGTTGTTTTGCAATCAATTCCTGTTTTGATTACATTTGGCAGTAAAATATATTTACAAGAAATTGTTTATCAAGAAGCCAGTACACAGTCAGCAGACAATACAAAGCATGGAATGTTCACAATCACAAGAAAATTCAATATTGTTTCTATGAAATGAAAAACACAATTGCATCAGCAATGTGAATTAGATGAGGCACACTAACAACTGAAGATAACATTCATGTTGTTTCTGATGTTGTGGTGGACAGTCACATAAAAATCTCTCAAGTTGCATCAGCAGTGCAAATTAGATGAGGCAGACTAGCAACAACTGAAGATAACATTCATGTTGTTTCTGATGTTGTTGTGGTGGACAGTCACATAAAAATCTCTCAAGTTGCATCAGCAGTGCAAATTAGATGAGGCAGACTAACAACAACTGAAGATAACATTCATGTTGTTTCTGATGTTGTTGTGGTGGACAGTCACATAAAAATCTCTCAAGTTGCATCAGCAGTGTGAATCAGTGATTAATCCATCATTGATGATGAGCTTTACCTATGGAAAGTATGTGACAGGTGGGATTGCCTGATTCAGGGCTTGAGAGTCTGTCAATGGCTCCCTACTGACCTCTAGGAGGAGGGAGAGGAAATTTTGTTGACAATATAGAATGTTTTTAAACAATGAAGCAGTGGCGAAGTTAAAACAAAGGAGAGCAAGCAAAGCTTGTCACCTGGAAAGGCCATCCAGCTATTTCTGGGACTTTCCTTATGAAAGCAAAATGATTCCAGGCAGTAGTTGTTTTTCAGAGAAACGTCATTCCTCCACATAACTGTATGTAAAGCTGGAGGAGATTCATTAAAACCCTCCTTACAGTCCTTGGCAAGTGGCAGATGATGCTGCTTCACACTAATTCACTTGGGAAAGTGAACTTTCTGACAGAAAACTAAGTAGTTGTACCTTTTCATTGCTTCAATACATTATTTTCTATTGTTTATTTTCCCTCTCTTCTGATATATACTCCTAGGTTCTTTACAGTAAAGACTTCACTGACTTTTATGGCTTTAAGGAGGCTGAAACGGCAGTCAAATCTTTAAAAAATGGGTTGTTATATGCTGGCTGCTTTGATATTCAAAAACCTTGCAACATTACAACAAATATATTGGAAATGGTTAATGCCTTAAAGAGAATTGACATAAATTGTGTTTTTGATGGTAAGTTTTTGTCTACTTCTTAAGGTTTATCTGTAACAAATAAAATTAATTTAATAGTCATTCGAGACTAGGCAGGTAAGAAAAACATCTTGACAAGCGTAACATCTATAAAATGTTCAATTTTGAGATATTGGTGTATCCTTGTGTTTTAGAACCAGCGAAATTCATTGGCGTAGTCAAAATTTAGTCAAACCTGATATCTACAGGCAATGGATGTTTGCAAAAGTGAACATTTACACATAATTTACTGAAATTCGATATTCCTTCTTTACATCTGCTCTTTTTCACACTTTGGAATGGCAAGTTTCTTGTTTCAACATTGGCAACAACTGTACATTACAAGGTTGTTAAAAGGTGAATAAAATTGTTGTGGCTGTGCATTAGATGTTAAAGCCTTGTTGTGTGAGAAGTGAAATGTCTGATTATGTTTCTCCTGTGCAAGAAGTTGAAAGAGGACAAGAGAGATGCAAGGAAACTGTTTAAGTACGACGATCCAGGTAGGGAAACTAATATAGCTTGTTCTCATGGTTTAGATGTGCAAGCTGAAGGTGAAACGAAACAAAGTAATTGCTTGTAGCTGATTTGTCTCTCAATTATTTACTTAATTTCAGACACAAATTTTATCATACTGGGCAGTATTCATAGTCGATTTTGGTCCGGCCCAACTTGCTACTTCCGGTGGATTTACAGCGGACCATCGATTTTCTTATTCATAGACCGGGATCCGGGGATCAAATGCCTTGGTCGGGACCAAATTTTGGTCTACCTCAGAGGGGTAGATTAAAGGCAGACCATCTTTACAAAATGGAGTAATGGGCGTGGCTGCTTGCGTAGAATTTGCGAAATGAGACGATGGAGTAAAACTATCTACCAAAATTAGACACAATTGGAAAGTATGGTGACCTAAACTTCAAAACAAATACAGGTTTAGTAAAGCAAAGGTTAGAAGGCTGATAAAACGGATTCGTCCTAACCTATATGACACACAACGATAACCGATGCTTGAATCTCAATTGATATGATGCTAATAGCACTTCCACATTATGCAAGAGAAGGGTATCAAGAAAACACTACTGACCTTAGTAAGCCGCATTATAACTAATGACTCAAATGCTAATGCTAGATTTACCTCTGTTAAACCGGGATTACTATGCACTTTACGTAACATGACGGGATGTAACGCGAAGTTAAGAAATTCTGTTACAGTAAAGGTTTAATTAGGATGCACTTAACGTAACGGGAATGAATCTTGATTGATTGTTCTTCTATTACTTCATGCTACTGCTTCACGCTGATTGGTTCTAATTGCCATGTCACATTAAGCTTGACGTAACGGGAAGGAAAAGTTTGACACTGCTAAATTTAGGAGGAGAGGAGTATAGCAGTTGCAACTGGGAAGCAACGACAGGGCGTAACCGAGGGATCTGCGCGTCTAAACTCGAATGAGAACAGGACACTACACAATCAACTCTACGTGTTAAAAGACCTTGATTCCATTTATTTCTTAGCATTTCATACCTCCTACCCATATACGGAATAATGTCCCGCTTGGGTTAAGTTCGAAATAATTTATGCTTTGCTTACGTTTTCCCTCGAGGAGAGGAGGATTACAACTCCCGGAAGGTTTATGATGTATTAGAATTTCCTCGGGTAATTATTTCTGTATAATTACGATCACAAAATATTTATTTGTTTAAATCTAGAGAGAGATTTTAATAACAGCAAATGTTCCTTCCTATTTAAATATGATTTGATTCTGAAATTTTAAGCTTAAAGGTTAATATTCCAGCAAGTTAAATTCTTATTGAAATTGACTAATTTTGAAGATTTAAAGCTGGTAACAGTGATGTGTCATAATTTAAAATAGAGAGTTGAGGGTTGTTACACTACATCACTATAATATTCTTACTTGAACGCGTTTCGGGAGACGGCTTGTTCCCATCGTCAGCATTTTCTCTCAACTGATTTATGCCGGTCATCGTCTGGGGGATGTGTGTGGTTTGTGGTGTTCTCTGATGCTGGGTTGATGAACCTCCAAAGGCTGTTGGGTGGCGGCAGTTCGAAATGCATTAGGTGATTCCTGTGTTTGACAATATGTATTTTTTCCCAGATGTCCAATTCATTGCTGCTGTTGATCGGTTTTAAGAGTTTTATGTTTGGAGTGATATCATGGTTTGAAGACCAGAAATGATGTGCTACTGCTGATTTATCTTGCTGCTTTTGGTAAATGCATCTCATATGCTCTTTAAGTCTTATTTCAAGATTTCTTTTGGTTCTTCCTATGTATACCAGGTTACATTCATTACAATCAATTTGATATATACCAGCTGATTTATCGTTGGGGATAGGATCTTTTGTTCTGTTGCATAGTAGTTTCTGTATATTGTGGTTATTCTGTGGAGACAGGGTGATGTTGTATTTTTTGAAAATCCTTTGAAATTTATGATGTGTCCAAGGGTGATAAGTGAATTTTCTATATGCTTGTGGTTTTTGTTGTCTGAGTAACGTAGTCATTTGTTGGATGTATTTCTGTCTTTCAAACCTTTTTATCTTCTTATCTATTGTTTTTTTCTGGTATCCATTCATAGTGGCTATGTTGATAATGTGTTGGTATTCTTTCTGGTATTCCTCTTTCTCCATTGGTATATGTACTAACCTGTTTGTAATACTATTTAAAATTGCATGTTTGTGGCTTGTAGGATTGTAGCTATTGTTTTTAATATAGTTTTCTGTGTGCGTTGGTTTTCTGTAAATGTCGAACGTTAGTTTGTTGTGTGCATTATTTCTGATGATCCTGATGTCTAGGTAAGGTAATTGGCCATTTTCTTCTTTTTCCATTGTGAATTTTATAGATCTTTTTTGTAAATTTAATCTAAAGGTGCTTTGAAATTATTAAATTTACAAAAAAGATCTATAAAATTCACAATGGAAAAAGAAGAAAATGGCCAATTACCTTACCTAGACATCAGGATCATCAGAAATAATGCACACAACAAACTAACGTTCAACATTTACAGAAAACCAACGCACACAGAAAACTATATTAAAAACAATAGCTACAATCCTACAAGCCACAAACATGCAATTTTAAATAGTATTACAAACAGGTTAGTACATATACCAATGGAGAAAGAGGAATACCAGAAAGAATACCAACACATTATCAACATAGCCACTATGAATGGATACCAGAAAAAAACAATAGATAAGAAGATAAAAAGGTTTGAAAGACAGAAATACATATAACAAATGACTACGTTACTCAGACAACAAAAACCACAAGCATATAGAAAATTCACTTATCACCCTTGGACACATCACAAATTTCAAAGGATTTTCAAAAAATACAACATCACCCTGTCTCCACAGAATAACCACAATATACAGAAACTACTATGCAACAGAACAAAAGATCCTATCCCCAACGATAAATCAGCTGGTATATATCAAATTGATTGTAATGAATGTAACCTGGTATACATAGGAAGAACCAAAAGAAATCTTGAAATAAGACTTAAAGAGCATATGAGATGCATTTACCAAAAGCAGCAAGATAAATCAGCAGTAGCACATCATTTCTGGTCTTCAAACCATGATATCACTCCAAACATAAAACTCTTAAAACCGATCAACAGCAGCAATGAATTGGACATCTGGGAAAAAATACATATTGTCAAACACAGGAATCACCTAATGAATTTTGAACTGCCGCCACCCAACAGCCTTTGGAGGTTCATCAGCCCAGCACCAGAGAACACCACAAACCACACACATCCCCCAGACGATGACCGGCATAAATCAGTTGAGAGAAAATGCTGACGATGGGAACAAGCCGTCTCCCGAAACGCGTTCAAGTAAGAAAATTATAGTGATGTAGTGTAACAACCCTCAACTCTCTATTTTAAATCTTATTGAAATGATTAACAATGCCAAGAAACTGTGTGGATAAGAATGTTTCCAAAAAGGGAGGGGTGGCAATAGGTTAGAATCATGCATAAAACTGTCTATATATGTATTATCTCCCTCCATACCTCCTCTTTTTTTTTTGCGTTTGCATTTGTTGAAACCGATTTGTTTTCAATAATATACATCATTTTTTGTATTAAGGGAAACTGGCATTTTCCTCCTCCGACCATTTTAATGCACGCTTCTAGGTTATGTCCATTTTTTTTTTTCGCTTTTGGCGAGAAGTGAGCACTGAACCAATGAAAAAACAGCTGTGAAATGACCATAGAAAGTAAAAACTAAGGAGTAACAGTGGTTAGTTTACTACTCTATGGCAGTCGCGCATGCGCAGAACTACCTTTCTTCGTCGTGTAATATTTTCTCCTTGCTGATCCACGGCCTTTCTTGGTCCGAGACTTTTTATCAAAAGCTTGGTCGGCCTTTGGTCTGGACCAAATGAGTCTGGAGATAGTCCAGACCTATGTGAAATCTATGAATACGGCCCATTGATACTAATATAAAACAGGACACTTTTTTTCTTAAATATATGGCAGTAGCAGACCCTGCAAGAAGGACAGTAGAGCATGATAAAGGAAAGTGGCAACACTGCTATAGTGTGTGCAGCCACATTTGCTAGCATTCTAAGTGTGTGAAAAAGAAGGTTATTGCATTGAGCTAAAACAGAGAGATTCCTATAGAAAATTGTAGAGGTAGGAAACTAAAGGAAAGAGATGAAGAGGAAACTCAGCTTAAGAGAAATACAAATGTTGAGAAGTGCATTGTTCTAGGAGGAACTCTTGTTACTCTTACCTGCCACCTAGCTAAATCTTAAGTGATGTGGAGAAAATATTGTGATGAAAGTGTTTGCAACAGTAATTTATCAGGCTCCCTCTCAAAATACAAATCAGTTTTCTACAAACATTTTAATCTTGGATTTGAAAATCTTCGTTCTGCATGGAGTGAGTTTTATTGAAAATGAAATCTATGGCTAATTTAGAAGAAAGGAACAAATTCAGGCTCCATAAGCTATGGGCAAAAAGGTTCTTTCAAATAATGAAGGAAACAAATGAACTAAACTTGTGTTCCAACTGCCAACAAAATCAGTAGACAGCTGTGGCTCTACAAGTTCATGACATTGCACGTAGAAAACAACAATAGTACAAATATTTCACACTACATATGGTTGAACACTCACAGTGGTCGTGTGCCGAACAAAATAACATCTGCAATGAATCACTAGATAACTCAACTGGAAAAGGATCTGAGAAAGGAAACCTTATTCTCTGATTCATGTGCCTCACAGAACAAAAACTTGACAACAGCCATGCCTATCCTCATGAAAATAATAGATAGGTCCACTGTTTTCATTATTCTCGTCGTCACAGTAATATTCCTCCAAACAGCATCTTCAGAAACAGTACACTATACCTTCAGAATACCATGTGATATTAGGGAAACATGGTAAGTGCCTTATTCTTGGTGCAGAATGGAAAATATTTTATTGTAAATCTAAATGTCTGACAATTCCATTCAAAATGACTGATGTCTGTGTACCGCAATATGAAAAGTGACACAACAAGTTGTTAAGCTGACAAGACCGAGCTGTGAAGCAACCATTCATAAATGAAGTTAGTGATAAAAAGAGTGCTGACATAAAAAGTACCAATGTGTCTTCAGAAGAAGCTTGAAGATAATGCTCCAACCTTGGTAAAGAAGCTCCAATTTATCAGTGAAGTGCGCTGTTCTTGTTATTGCCTCATTAGTTGGAGCAATGATACATTACAATAAAAGCATATCAATGCCTGATATTTATTAGTCTACCTTTTACTTCAGAATGCGCTTTAACAGTCAAAGGATAGTATGTTCTGTCTTGACAATCTTGATTAAGGTCCAGAAAATGATGAGAAAAGAGGTTTAAAGGCTGACTTTTGTGAAACTATGCTATTTTTAGGGTTCATTTTGAGGCAGGATTTAGTTATAAAAATATTTAAAATATCCACACACTATATGATTTATACCCTTTTATCTAAACTTATTATTGTTGCCAAAACTTTCAATTTCATTTGTGAAACAATTACAAAAATATCTCGACCGAAAGTTTCTATTTCTGTAGATGCGAACAACACCCCTCAACTACACCTGAATGATATTTATTTTCTCTATTAAGACCTAGTATGTACTGGACGTATTGTGTTCCAACAGAAAAACATGCTCCCTGTGCAGAACCTTACAATGAACCCTCAACCCACAGCGTCAACCCGTTAGAAATTATGGACAGCTGCCCAATGGCTATAGAAACACATAAGGTCAGAGAAGAACAGTGTCCGCGAGGCCTGAGTGCACCTAATGCATACAGGTAGGCCATGCAATCGCTAATTGCTAGATATGAAGGAAAAATGCAAATTTTCACATGCAGCCTCAGAGTAATCACCCCTCTTGAATTTTAAATTCTGGGGTTGGAATATGGCAAACCTGGGACCGATGTAGCGGATCAGGTTGAGCGCTGGAGATTATGTCAGATAAGGTAACCGAGCAGAAAGTGTTGAAACACGGTTACCTCAACACGGGCGCACAAATCAGCACTTCCAAAAGTATTTATACTGCAGGGGTCTGGCTCGTGGTGTGAATTGTGAAGAGGTGAATAATGGAGAGAGGGTGAATCGTATCATCGATTGTATTGTTGTACGTCGTCTATGTACAGGCTCTATCACTAGGCACCCCGTTAACGTCCACCCTCAGCCAAGAGCCATAAGCGAGCTGCCATCGCAACAGCAGTTATATAGGTAAGGATGCATCTGCTTGCACGGGCTTCACCCAGTCTAAGTAGCCCAACTATAGGCCACTTACAATTTATTGCGTCCATGCATTAATTAACTACCCACATCCTGGGGAGCCGCCCCGGGTTATTTACCACCTGCATCCCCCTACCTCTGAGCTATCACCCCGCCCCTCCAACTACCGAGGAGTAACTACCCAAGTAGGGGTGTTACAATATACACAAAGCATTTCCAGATATACTTTTTATTTGTCAAATAAATATGGTATTTTAATCAAGATCGTTAAGAGCCAGTTTTCAGAAAATAAAAAATATCGAAGATGTTTCCATTAAAACAGTGATTTGGGTTTATGGAAGTTTGTTAAAAATCTTTGTATTGCATCTATTGAAGATATTCAACTTAAATAGCATATTTAGTCAAACATTGTGTCTTAGGCTTATATTGTTCACAGACACACGCACTTTTTCAGATTCAGGGACATGTAAAATCTCGACATTTAATTTTTCGGTGGAATACATAGGTGGCACAGAAAGTAAAAATCACAAGCTACACACAAAAAATTGAAAACACATGTTTATTGCTCTACCAATGTCTCAAAGCTATGGCATTATCAAAAGCATTAGACAATTTTGAGAAAATAAAACTCTTCAATATACAGGTCAGTTTGGGGTGAAAGGATTTTCTAGAAAATCTGTTACATTCTTGCATGATGCAAAACTTCGATACCAAGTTTGGTTTTAAGAGGCATTTCATTTTTTAGTTTTATGATCTCTCTTGCAACCTTTTTCACAAAAATGGTTATTTTGTTTTCAGGAAAACTTAAAATAAATATTTTCATTGAAATCTTAATATTGGATTTTTGGGTGGAGTACAATACTTCCTCTACTTACTAAAGGTATGTAACAAGTAAGTAAAATCCATTTTTTATTTGATCCACCCTTGTACAAGGATAAAATCCTCCCAGTATCTGGGGACTCCATCATACATCAGTGAGCCATAAAAGAAACTTCAAAACATATTTGACAGAAACATTACTGTGCTCCCATCTGTATCAGTTCAAGAACACATCTGTAGTAACTTAAATGTGAGTTATATAAGAATTAAAATGTAACACCAGAAGGTTTCTAATTGAAACATTATCCAAAAGTCAAGCCTTACCTTGGAGAATTTACTGAAGGGGAGTCCCCATCCTGTAACAGAACAATTCAAACATACAGTTTCACACAGCATCAGTTAAATGTCCTGCATAACATGGTTATCTATTAATGTAGCACATTTGAACTGGTATATGATATTAGGAGATATGCAGAAGCAAACATTTCGGTTTATAGTGCAGTATAACAAAACCAGCAATGGAGAAAGCATTTTAAACTAAATCAATTGTTTGGTTTAAACAACAAAGGAATTTTTGTGATCAAAACATATTGCAAGCATAAAGGAAAATTAACACACAAATGTTTGAGATGTAAGGGGAGATGACAGGGAAGAAAGAGGAATAAACTGGGTGTTTAAGATATTGGGCTAGTAAACAAAAATCTAAGAATTTTAATTTTACATCAACAATTTAAGAGCTGGTAGATTCCATCCTACAAATAGTAAGATTGTTAATAATACCAAAAATGGTAAATTCAAATGGGTTTACAGAAATGCATGTCAAGTAAAGAACCGCAAAAACAATACCCCCAAAAAATTGTCGGTAGAAACAGCAATATTACTGTTTAAGACAAAATCCTAACTTAAGGGATCAAAATAATCTGGGAGAAGCTGGACATCTCCAGGTCCTCAAAAACCACAATACTATAATCAGTCCTGGGCACATGGAGATCCAGGATGTGATCCTCTGTGGTTTAGGGGTAGCATACTAGCCTTTGGCTCCCAAGGTTGTGGGTTCAAATCTGGTAAAGTGTGATGGATGTTTTCAGCATACAAATCCTTAGCATAGCTTCCTTTGGAACAGAAGTAAAGCCAGTGCTCCTGTGTCATACATTTACAGCACGTAAAAGCAGCTCAAGCCTGATAAAGAGGCCTCTGAGCAAAATTCCACGCCTGAATTAGAATGGGATGCTAAGAACTACAGAAGTTAAAGAGCGCCCATAAATAAACAAAACAAGAGATCCAGGCTACTCTATGAGCTTCTAAAGAAACATTCCAGATTGATGACTATATTTCCACTGCCAAATACAGAGAAACGGAAAAATTGATACTAGAAAAGCAAAATAAAAGAAATGCCAACGGAGTTCTATGTAACTGAAGCTATGGAGAAGAGATCCTGGATAAACACCAATCAAATAACAGAAATTCCAATGCAGTTCTACTGACTGAACAGATTCTGGATAAACGCCAATCAAATAAAAGAAATTACAATGCAGTTCTATTGATTGAACAGATCCTGGATAAACACCAATCAAATAAGCGAAATTCCAATGCAGTTCCATGTGACTGAACAGATCCTGGATAAACACCAATCAAATAAAAGAAATTCCAATGCAGTTCCATGTGACTGAACAGATCCTGGATAAACACCAATCAAATAAGCGAAATTCCAATGCAGTTCCATGTGACTGAACAGATCCTCGATAAACACCAATCAAATAAAAGAAATTACAATGCAGTTCCATGTGACTGAACAGATCCTGGATAAACACCAATCAAATAAAAGAAATTACAATGCAGTTCTACTGACTGAAAAGATCCTGGATAAAAACCAATCAAATAAAAGAAATTACAATGCAGTTCCATGTGACTGAACAGATCCTGGATAAACACCAATCAAATAAAAGAAATTACAATGTAGTTCCATATGACTGAACATATCCTGGATAATCACCAATCAAATAAACGAAATTCAAATGCAGTTCCATGTGACTGAACAGATCCTGGATAAACGCCAATCAAATAAAACAAATTCCAATGCAGTTCCATATGACTGAACAGATCCTGGATAAACACCAATCAAATAAAAGAAATTACAATGCAGTTCTACTGACTGAACAGATCCTGGATAAACGCCAATCAAATAAAACAAATTCCAATGCAGTTCCATGTGACTGAACAGATACTGGATAAACACCAATCAAATAAAAGAGATTACAATGCAGTTCTATTGACTGAACAGATCCTGGATAAAAACCAATCAAATAAAAGAAATTCCAATGCAGTTCTACTGACTGAACAGATCCTGGATAAACACCAATCAAATAAAAGAAATTACAATACAGTTCTATTGACTGAACAGATCCCGGATAAACACCAATCAAATAAAAGAAATTACAATGCAGTTCCATGTGACTGAACAGATCCTGGATAAAAACCAATCAAATAAAAGAAATTACAATGCAGTTCTATTGACTGAACAGATCCTGGATAAACACCAATCAAATAAAAGAAATTACAATGCAGTTCTACTGACTGAACAGATCCTGGATAAACACCAATCAAATAAAAGAAATTACAATGCAGTTCTATTGACTGAACAGATCCTGGATAAAAACCAATCAAATAAAAGAAATTACAATGCAGTTCTATTGACTGAACAGCTCCTGCATAAACACCAATCAAATACAAGAAATTCCAATGCAGTTCAATGTGGAGGTATAGAGCAGAGATCCTGGATAAACACCAATCAAATACAAGAAATTCCAATACAGTTCAATGTGGAGGTATGGAGTAGAGATCCTAGATAAACACCAATCAAATACAAGAAATTCCAATACAGTTCTATGTGGAGGTATGGAGCAGAGATCCTGGATAAACACTAATCAAATAAAAGAAATTCCAATACAGTTCCATGTGGAGGTATGGAGCAGAGATCCTGGATAAAAACCAATCAAATAAAAGAAATTACAATGCAGTTCTATTGACTAAACAGATCCTGCATAAACACCAATCAAATACAAGAAATTCCAATGCAGTTCCATGTGGAGGTATGGAGCAGAGATCCTGGATAAACATCAATCAAATAAAAGAAATTCCAATGCAGTTCCATGTGGAGGTATGGAGCAGAGATCCTGGATAAACACCAATCAAATACAAGAAATTCCAATGCAGTTCCATGTGGAGTTATGGGGCAGAGATCCTGGATAAACATCAATCAAATAAAAGAAATTTGAATGCAGTTCCATGTGCAGGTATGGAGCAGAGATCCTAGATAAACACCAATTAATTACAAGAAATTCCAATACAGTTCCATGTGGAGGTATGGAGTAGAGATCCTAGAGAAACACCAATCAAATAAAAGAAATTCCAATGCAGTTCCATGTGGAGGTATGGAGCAGAGATCCTAGAGAAACACCAATCTAATACAAGAAATTCCAATACAGTTCTATGTGGAGGTATGGAGCAGAGATCCTGGATAAACACTAATCAAATAAAAGAAATTCCAATACAGTTCCATGTGGAGGTATGGAGCAGAGATCCTGGATAAACATCAATCAAATAAAAGAAATTCCAATGCAGTTCCATGTGGAGGTATGGAGCAGAGATCCTGGATAAACATCAATCAAATAAAAGAAATTCCAATGCAGTTCCATGTGGAGGTATGGAGCAGAGATTCTGGATAAACATCAATCAAATAAAAGAAATTCCAATGCGGTTCCATGTGGAGGTATGGAGCAGAGATCCTGGATAAACATCAATCAAATAAAAGAAATTCCAATGCAGTTCCATGTGGAGGTATGGACCAGAGATCCTGGATAAACACCAATCAAATACAAGAAATTCCAATACAGTTCCATGTGGAGGTATGGAGCAGAGATCCTGGATAAACATCAATCAAATAAAAGAAATTCCAATGCCGTTCCATGTGGAGGTATGGAGCAGAGATCCTAGATTAACATCAATCAAATAAAAGAAATTACAATGCAGTTCCATGTGACTGAACAGATCCTGGATAAACACCAATCAAATAAAAGAAATTACAATGCAGTTCCATGTGACTGAACAGATCCTGGATAAACACCAATCAAATAAAAGAAATTACAATGTAGTTCTACTGACTGAACAGATCCTGGATAAACACCAATCAAATAAAAGAAATTACAATGCAGTTCTATTGATTGAACATATCCTGGATAAACACCAATCAAATAAACGAAATTCAAATGCAGTTCCATGTGACTGAACAGATCCTGGATAAACGCCAATCAAATAAAACAAATTCCAATGCAGTTCCATATGACTGAACAGATCCTGGATAAACACCAATCAAATAAAAGAAATTACAATGCAGTTCTACTGACTGAACAGATTCTGGATAAACGCCAATCAAATAAAACAAATTCCAATGCAGTTTCATGTGACTGAACAGATACTGGATAAACACCAATCAAATAAAAGAGATTACAATGCAGTTCTATTGACTGAACAGATCCTGGATAAAAACCAATCAAATAAAAGAAATTCCAATGCAGTTCTACTGACTGAACAGATCCTGGATAAACACCAATCAAATAAAAGAAATTACAATGCAGTTCTACTGACTGAACAGATCCTGGATAAACACCAATCAAATAAAAGAAATTACAATGCAGTTCTACTGACTGAACAGATCCTGGATAAAAACCAAACAAATAAAAGAAATTACAATGCAGTTCTATTGACTGAACAGATCCTGGATAAAAACCAATCAAATAAAAGAAATTACAATGCAGTTCTATTGACTGAACAGATCCTGCATAAACAACAATCAAATACAAGAAATTCCAATGCAGCTCAATGTGGAGGTATAGAGCAGAGATCCTGGATAAACACCAATCAAATACAAGAAATTCCAATACAGTTCAATGTGGAGGTATGGAGTAGAGATCCTAGATAAACACCAATCAAATACAAGAAATTCCAATACAGTTCTATGTGGAGGTATGGAGCAGAGATCCTGGATAAACACTAATCAAATAAAAGAAATTCCAATACAGTTCCATGTGGAGGTATGGAGCAGAGATCCTGGATAAAAACCAATCAAATAAAAGAAATTACAATGCAGTTCTATTGACTAAACAGATCCTGCATAAACACCAATCAAATACAAGAAATTCCAATGCAGTTCCATGTGGAGGTATGGAGCAGAGATCCTAGATAAACACCAATCAAATACAAGAAACTCCAATGCAGTTCCATGTGGAGGTATGGGGCAGAGATCCTGGATAAACATCAATCAAATAAAAGAAATTCCAATGCAGTTCCATGTGGAGGTATGGAGCAGAGATCCTGGATAAACATCAATCAAATAAAAGAAATTCCAATGCAGTTCCATGTGGAGGTATGGAGCAGAGATCCTAGATAAACATCAATCAAATAAAAGAAATTCCACTGCAGTTCCATGTGGAGGTATGGAGCAGAGATCCTGGATAAACACCAATCAAATAGAAGAAATTCCAATACAGTTCCATGTGGAGGTATGGAGCAGAGATCCTAGAGAAACACCAATCAAATAAAAGAAATTCCAATGCAGTTCCATGTGGAGGTATGGAGCAGAGAGCCTAGAGAAACACCAATCAAATACAAGAAATTCCAATACAGTTCTATGTGGAGGTATGGAGCAGAGATCCTGGATAAACACTAATCAAATAAAAGAAATTCCAATACAGTTCCATGTGGAGGTATGGAGCAGAGATCCTGGATAAACATCAATCAAATAAAAGAAATTCCAATGCAGTTCCATGTGGAGGTATGGAGCAGAGATCCTAGATAAACATCAATCAAATCAAAGAAATTCCTATGCGGTTCCATGTGGAGGTATGGAGCAGAGATCCTGGATAAACATCAATCAAATAAAAGAAATTCCAATGCAGTTCCATGTGGAGGTATGGAGCAGAGATCCTAGATAAACATCAATCAAATAAAAGAAATTCCTATGCAGTTCCATGTGGAGGTATGGAGCAGAGATCCTGGATAAACACCAATCAAATACAAGAAATTCCAATACAGTTCCATGTGGAGGTATGGAGCAGAGATGCTGGATAAACATCAATCAAATAAAAGAAATTCCAATGCCGTTCCATGTGGAGGTATGGAGCAGAGATCCTAGATAAACATCAATCAAATAAAGAAATTCCAATGCAGTTCCATGTGGAGGTATAGAGCAGAGATCCTGGATAAACACCAATCAAATACAAGAAATTCCAGTACAGTTCCATGTGGAGGTATGGAGCAGAGATCCAAGAGAAACACGAATCAAATAAAAGAAATTCCAATGCAGTTCCATGTGGAGGTATGGAGCAGAGATCCTAGAGAAACACCAATCAAATACAAGAAATTCCAATACAGTTCTATGTGGAGGTATGGAGCAGAGATCCTGGATAAACACTAATCAAATAAAAGAAATTCCAATACAGTTCCATGTGGAGGTATGGAGCAGAGATCCTGGATAAAAACCAATCAAATAAAAGAAATTGCAATGCAGTTCTATTGACTGAACAGATCCTGCATAAACACCAATCAAATACAAGAAATTCCAATGCAGTTCCATGTTGAGGTATGGAGCAGAGATCCTGGATAAACATCAATCAAATAAAAGTAATTGCAATGCAGTTCCATGTGGAGGTATGGAGCAGAGATCCTAGATAAACATCAATCAAATAAAAGAAATTCCAATGCAGTTCCATGTGGAGGTATGGAGCAGAGATCCTGGATAAACATCAATCAAATAAAAGACATTCCAATGCAGTTCCATGTGGAGGTATGGAGCAGAGATCCTGGATAAACACCAATCAAATACTAGAAATTCCAATGCAGTTCCATGTGGAGGTATGGAGCAGAGATCCTAGATAAACACCAATCAAATACAAGAAATTCCAATGCAGTTCTATGTGGAGGTATGGAGTAGAGATCCTAGATAAACACCAATCAAATACAAGAAATTCCAATGCAGTTCAATGTGGAGGTATGGAGTAGAGATCCTAGATAAACACCAATCAAATACAAGAAATTCCAATGCAGTTCCATGTGGAGGTATGGAGCAGAGATCCTAGATAAACACCAATCAAATACAAGAAATTCCAATGCAGTTCCATGTGGAGGTATGGAGCAGAGATCCTAGATAAACACCAATCAAATACAAGAAATTCCAATGCAGTTCCATGTGGAGGTATGGGCAGAGATCCTGGATAAACTTCAATCAAATAAAAGAAATTCCAATGCCGTTCCATGTGGAGGTATGGAGCAGAGATCTTAGATAAACATCAATCAAATAAAAGAAATTCCTATGCAGTTCCATGTGGAGGTATGGAGCAGAGATCCTAGATAAACATCAATCAAATAAAAGCACTTCCAATGCAGTTCCATGTGGAGGTATGGAGCAGAGATCCTGGATAAACACCAATCAAATACAAGAAATTCCAATACAGTTCCATGTGGAGGTATGGAGCAGAGATCCTAGAGAAACACCAATCAAATAAAAGAAATTCCAATGCAGTTCCATGTGGAGGTATGGAGCAGAGATCCTAGAGAAACACCAATCAAATAAAATAAATTACAATGCAGTTCCATGTGACTGAACAGATCCTGGATAAACACCAATTAATTAAAAGAAATTACAATGCAGTTCCATGTGACTGAACAGATCCTGGATAAACACCAATCAAATAAAAGAAATTACAATGCAGTTCCATTGATTGAACATATCCTGGATAAACACCAATCAAATAAATGAAATTCCAATGCAGTTCCATGTGACTGAACATATCCTGGATAAACACCAATTAAATAAACGAAATTCCAATGCAGTTCCATGTGACTGAACATATCCTGGATAAACAATCAAATAAACGAAATTCAAATGCAGTTCCATGTGACTGAATAGATCCTGGATAAACGCTAATAAAATAAAACAACTTCCAATGCAGTTCCATATGACTGAACAGATCCAAGATAAACGCCAATCAAATAAAACAAATTCCAATGCACTTCCATGTGACTGAACAGATCCTGGATAAACACCAATCAAATAAAAGAAATTACAATGCAGTTCTATTGACTGAACAGATCCTGGATAAACACCAATCAAATAAAAGAAATTACAATGCAGTTCTATTGACTGAAAAGATCCTGGATAAACACCAATCAAATAAAAGAAATTACAATGCAGTTCTATTGAAGGAACAGATCCTGGATAAACACCAATCACATAAATGAAATTCCAATGCAGTTCCATGTGACTGAACATATCCTGGATAAACACCAATCAAATAAAAGAAATTACAATGTAGTTCCATATGACTGAACATATCCTGGATAAACAACAATCAAATAAACGAAATTCAAATGCAGTTTCATGTGACTGAACAGATCCTGGATAAACACCAATCAAATAAAAGAAATTACAATGCAGTTCTATTGACTGAGCAGATCCTGGATAAACACCAATCAAATAAAAGAAATTACAATGCATTTCCATGTGACTGAACAGATCCTGGATAAAAACCAATCAAATAAAAGAAAAAACAATGCAGTTCTATTGACTGAACAGATCCTGGATGAAAACCAAACAAATAAAAGAAATTACAATGCAGTTCTACTGACTGAACAGATCCTGGATAAACACCAATCAAATAAAAGAAATTACAATGCAGTTTTATTGACTGAACAGATCCTGGATAAACACCAATCAAATAAAAGAAATTACAATGCAATTCTATTGACTGAACAGATCCTGGATAAAAACCAATCAAATAAAAGAAATTAAAATGCAGTTCTATTGACTGAACAGATCCTGCATAAACACCAATCAAATACAAGAAATTCCAATGCAGTTCCATGTGGAGGTATGGAGCAGAGATCCTGGATAAACATCAATCAAATAAAAGAAATTCCAATGCAGTTCCATGTGGAGGTATGGAGCAGAGATCCTGGATAGACACCAATCAAATAAAAGAAATTACAATGCAGTTCTATTGACTGAACAGATCCTGGATAAAAACCAATCAAATAAAAGAAATTACAATGCAATTCTATTGACTGAACAGATCCTGCATAAACACCAATCAAATACAAGAAATTCCAATGCAGTTCCATGTGGAGGTATGGAGCACAGATCCTGGATAAACATCAATCAAATAAAAGAAATTCCAATGCAGTTCCATGTGGAGGTATGGAGCAGAGATCCTGGATAAACATCAATCAAATAAAAGAAATTCCAATGCAGTTCCATGTGGAGGTATGGAGTAGAGATCCTGGATAAACATCAATCAAATAAAAGAAATTCCAATGCAGTTCCATGTGGAGGTATGGAGTAGAGATCCTAGATAAACATCAATCAAATACAAGAAATTACAATGCAGTTCCATGTGGAGGTATGGAGTAGAGATCCTAGATAAACATCAATCAAATAAAAGAAATTCCAATGCAGTTCCATGTGGAGGTATGGAGCAGAGATCCTGGATAAACATCAATCAAATAAAAGAAATTCCAATGCAGTTCTATGTGGAGGTATGGAGCAGAGATCCTAGATAAACATCAATCAAATACAAGAAATTCCAATGAAGTTCTATGTGCAGGTATGGAGCAGAGATCCTGGATAAACATCAATCAAATACAAGAAATTCCAATGCAGTTCAATGTGGAGGTATGGAGTAGAGATCCTAGATAAACACCAATCAAATAAAAGAAATTCCAATGCAGTTCCACGTGGAGGCATGGAGTAGAGATCCTAGATAAACACCAATCAAATACAAGAAATTCCAATGCAGTTCCATGTGGAGGTATGGAGTAGAGATCCTAGATAAACACCAATCAAATACAAGAAATTCCAATACAGTTCAATGTGGAGGTATGGAGTAGAGATCCTGGATAAACACCAATCAAATAAAAGAAATTCTAATGCAGTTCTATTGACTGAACAGATCCTGCATAAACACCAATCAAATACAAGAAATTCCAATGCAGTTCCATGTGGAGGTATGGAGTAGAGATCCTAGATAAACACCAATCAAATAAAAGAAATTCCAATGCAGTTCCATGTGGAGGTATGGAGCAGAGATCCTAGATAAACACCAATCAAATAAAAGAAATTCCAATGCAGTTCCATGTGGAGGTATGGAGCAGAGATCCTAGATAAACATCAATCAAATAAAAGAAATTCCAATGCAGTTCAATGTGGAGGTATGGAGTAGAGATCCTAGATAAACACCAATCAAATAAAAGAAATTCCAATGCAGTTCCATGTGGAGGTATGGAGTAGAGATCCTAGATAAACACCAATCAAATACAAGAAATTCCAATGCAGTTCTATGTGGAGGTATGGAGTAGAGATCCTAGATAAACACCAATCAAATACAAGAAATTCCAATACAGTCCAATGTGGAGGTATGGAGTAGAGATCCTGGATAAACACCAATCAAATAAACGAAATTCCAATGCAGTTGTATGTGGAGGTATGGAGCAGAGATCCTAGATAAAAATCAATCAAATACAAGAAATTCCAATGCAGTTGTATGTGGAGGTATGGAGCAGAGATCCTAGATAAACACCAATCAAATAAAAGAAATTCCAATGCAGTTCCATGTGGAGGTATGAATCAGAGATCCTAGATAAACACCAATCAAATAAAAGAAATTCCATTGCAGTTCCATGTGGAGGTATGAAGCAGAGATCCTAGATAAATACCAATCAAATAAAAGAAATTCCAATGCAGTTCCATGTGGAGGTATGGAGCAGAGATCCTAGATAAACACCAATCAAATAAAAGAAATTCCATTGCAGTTCCATGTGGAGGTATGAAGCAGAGATCCTAGATAAACACCAATCAAATACAAGAAATTCCAATGCAGTTCTATGTGGAGGTATGGAGCAGAGATCCTAGACAAACACCAATCAAATAAAAGAAATTCCAATGCAGTTCTATGTGGAGGTATGGAGCAGAGATACTAGAGAAACACCAATCAAATAAAAGAAATTTGAATGCAGTTCCATGTGGAGGTATGGGGCAGAGATCCTAGAGAAACACCAATCAAATACAAGAAATTCCAATGCAGTTCTATGTGGAGGTATGGAGCAGAGATCCTAGAGAAACATCAATCAAATAAAAGAAATTCAAATGCAGTTCTATTTGGAGGTATGGAGCAGAGATCCTAGAGAAACACCAATCAAATAAAAGAAATTCCAATGCAGTTCTATGTGGAGGTATGGAGCAGAGATCCTAGAGAAACACCAATCAAATAAAAGAAATTCCAATGCAGTTCCATGTGGAGGTATGGGGCAGAGATCCTAGAGAAACACCAATCAAATACAAGAAATACCAATGCAGTTCTATGTGGAGGTATGGAGCAGAGATCCTAGAGAAACACCAATCAAATAAAAGAAATTCCAATGCAGTTCTATGTGGAGGTATGGAGCAGAGATCCTAGAGAAACACCAATCAAATACAAGAAATTCCAATGCAGTTCCATGTGGAGGTATGGGGCAGAGATCCTGGATAAACATCAATCAAATAAAAGAAATTCCAATGCAGTTCCATGTGGAGGTATGGAGCAGAGATCCTGGATAAACATCAATCAAATAAAAGAAATCCCAATGCAGTTCCATGTGGAGGTACGGAGCAGAGATCCTAGATAAACATCAATCAAATAAAAGAAATTCCTATGCAGTTCCATGTGGAGGTATGGAGCAGAGATCCTAGATAAACATCAATCAAATAAAAGAAATTCCAATGCAGTTCCATGTGGAGGCATGGAGCAGAGATCCTGGATTAACACCAATCAAATAAAAGAAATTCCAATACAGTTCCATGTGGAGGTATGGAGCAGAGATCCTAGAGAAACACCAATCAAATAAAAGAAATTCCAATGCAGTTCCATGTGGAGGTATGGAGAAGAGATCCTAGAGAAACACCAATCAAATACAAGAAATTCCAATACAGTTCTATGTGGAGGTATGGAGCAGAGATCCTGGATAAACACTAATCAAATAAAAGAAATTCCAATACAGTTCCATGTGGAGGTATGGAGCAGAGATCCTGGATAAACATCAATCAAATAAAAGAAATTCCAATGCAGTTCCATGTGGAGGTATGGAGCAGAGATCCTGGATAAACATCAATCAAATAAAAGAAATTCCAATGCGGTTCCATGTGGAGGTATGGAGCAGAGATCCTGGATAAACATCAATCAAATAAAAGAAATTCCAATGCAGTTCCATGTGGAGGTATGGAGCAGAGATCCTAGATAAACATCAATGAAATAAAAGAAATTCCTATGCAGTTACATGTGGAGGTATGGAGCAGAGATCATGGATAAACACCAATCAAATACAAGAAATTCCAATACAGTTCCATGTGGAGGTATGGAGCAGAGATCCTGGATAAACATCAATCAAATAAAAGGAATTCCAATGCCGTTCCATGTGGAGGTATGGAGCAGAGATCCTAGATAAACATCAATCAAATAAAAGAAATTACAATGCAGTTCCATGTGATTGAACAGATCCTGGATAAACACCAATCAAATAAAAGAAATTACAATGCAGTTCCATGTGACTGAACAGATCCTGGATAAACACCAATCAAATAAAAGAAATTACAATGTAGTTCTACTGACTGAACAGATCCTGGATAAACACCAATCAAATAAAAGAAATTACAATGTAGTTCTACTGACTGAACATATCCTGGATAAACACCAATCAAATAAACGAAATTCAAATGCAGTTCCATGTGACTGAACAGATCCTGGATAAACACCAATCAAATAAAAGAAATTACAATGTAGTTCCATATGACTGAACATATCCTGGATAATCACCAATCAAATAAACGATATTCAAATGCAGTTCCATGTGACTGAACAGATCCTGGATAAACGCCAATCAAATAAAACAAATTCCAATGCAGTTCCATATGACTGAACAGATCCTGGATAAACACAATCAAATAAAAGAAATTACAATGCAGTTCTACTGACTGAACAGATCCTGGATAAACGCCAATCAAATAAAACAAATTCCAATGCAGTTCCATGTGACTGAACAGATACTGGATAAACACCAATCAAATAAACGAGATTACAATGCAGTTCTATTGACTGAACAGATCCTGGATAAAAACCAATCAAATAAAAGAAATTCCAATGCAGTTCTACTGACTGAACAAATCCTGGATAAACACCAATCAAATAAAAGAAATTATAATAGAGTTCTATTGACTGAACAGATCCCGGATAAACACCAATCAAATAAAAAAATTACAATGCAGTTCCATGTGACTGAACAGATCCTGGATAAAAAGCAATCAAATAAAAGAAATTACAATGCAGTTCTATTGACTGAACAGATCCTGGATAAACACCAATCAAATAAAAGAAATTACAATGCAGTTCTACTGACTGAACAGATCCTGGATAAACACCAATCAAATAAAAGAAATTACAATGCAGTTCTACTGACTGTACAGATCCTGGATAAAAACCAAACAAATAAAAGAAATTACAATGCAGTTCTATTGACTGAACAGATCCTGGATAAAAACCAATCAAATAAAAGAAATTACAATGCAGTTCTATTGACTGAACAGATCCTGCATAAACACCAATCAAATACAAGAAATTCCAATGCAGTTCAATGTGGAGGTATAGAGCAGAGATCCTGGATAAACACCAATCAAATATAAGAAATTCCAATACAGTTCAATGTGGAGGTATGGAGTAGAGATCCTAGATAAACACCAATCAAATACAAGAAATTCCAATACAGTTCTATGTGGAGGTATGGAGCAGAGATCCTGGATAAACACTAATCAAATAAAAGAAATTACAATGCAGTTCTATTACTAAACAGATCCTGCATAAACACGAATCAAATACAAGAAATTCCAATGCAGTTCCATGTGGAGGTATGGAGCAGAGATCCTAGATAAACACCAATCAAATACAAGAAACTCCAATGCAGTTCCATGTGGAGGTATGGGGCAGAGATCCTGGATAAACATCAATCAAATAAAAGAAATTCCAATGCAGTTCCATGTGGAGGTATGGAGCAGAGATCCTAGATAAACATCAATCAAATAAAAGAAATTCCTATGCAGTTCCATGTGGAGGTATGGAGCAGAGATCCTAGATAAACATCAATCAAATAAAAGAAATTCCAATGCAGTTCCATGTGGAGGTATGGAGCAGAGATCCTGGATAAACACCAATCAAATACAAGGAATTCCAATACAGTTCCATGTGGAGGTATGGAGCAGAGATCCTAGAGAAACACCAATCAAATACAAGAAATTCCAATACAGTTCTATGTGGAGGTATCGAGCAGAGATCCTGGATAAACACTAATCAAATAAAAGAAATTCCAGTACAGTTCCATGTGGAGGTATGGAGCAGAGATCCTGGATAAACATCAATCAAATAAAAGAAATTCCAATGCAGTTCCATGTGGAGGTATGGAGCAGAGATCCTAGATAAACATCAATCAAATAAAAGAAATTCCTATGCGGTTCCATGTGGAGGTATGGAGCAGAGATCCTGGATAAACATCAATCAAATAAAAGAAATTCCAATGCAGTTCCATGTGGAGGTATGGAGCAGAGATCCTAGATAAACATCAATCAAATAAAAGAAATTCCTATGCAGTTCCATGTGGAGGTATGGAGCAGAGATCCTGGATAAACACCAATCAAATACAAGAAATTCCAATACAGTTCCATGTGGAGGTATGGAGCAGAGATCCTGGATAAACATCAATCAAATAAAAGAAATTCCAATGCCATTCCATGTGGAGGTATGGAGCAGAGATCCTAGATAAACATCAATCAAATAAAAGAAATTCCAATGCAGTTCCATTTGGAGGTATGGAGCAGAGATCCTGGATAAACACCAATCAAATACAAGAAATTCCAATACTGTTCTATGTGGAGGTATGGAGCAGAGATCCTGGATAAACACTAATCAAATAAAAGAAATTCCAATACAGTTCCATGTGGAGGTATGGAGCAGAGATCCTGGATAAAAACCAATCAAATAAAAGAAATTACAATGCAGTTCTATTGACTGAACAGATCCTGCATAAACACCAATCAAATACAAGAAATTCCAATGCAGTTCCATGTTGAGGTATGGAGCAGAGATCCTGGATAAACATCAATCAAATAAAAGAAATTGCAATGCAGTTCCATGTGGAGGTATGGAGCAGAGATCCTAGATAAACATCAATCAAATAAAAGAAATTCCAATGCAGTTCCATGTGGAGGTATGGAGCAGAGATCCTGGATAAACACCAATCAAATACAAGAAATTCCAATGCAGTTCCATGTGGAGGTATGGAGCAGAGATCCTAGATAAACACCAATCAAATACAAGAAATTCCAATGCAGTTCTATGTGGAGGTATGGAGTAGAGATCCTAGATAAACACCAATCAAATACAAGAAATTCCAATGCAGTTCAATGTGGAGGTATGGAGTAGAGATCCTAGATACACACCAATCAAATACAAGAAATTCCAATGCAGTTCCATGTGGAGGTATGGAGCAGAGATCCTAGATAAACACCCATCAAATACAAGAAATTCCAATGCAGTTCCATGTGGAGGTATGGAGCAGAGATCCTAGATAAACATCAATCAAATACAAGAAATTCCAATGCAGTTCCATGTGGAGGTATGGAGCAGAGATCCTAGATAAACACCAATCAAATACAAGAAATTCCAATGCAGTTCCATGTGGAATTATGGGGCAGAGATCCTGGATAAACATCAATCAAATAAAAGAAATTCCAATGCAGTTCCATGTGGAGGTATGGAGCAGAGATCCTGGATAAACATCAATGAAATAAAAGAAATTCCAATGCCGTTCCATGTGGAGGTATGGAGCAGAGATCCTAGATAAACATCAATCAAATAAACGAAATTCCTATGCAGTTCCATGTGGAGGTATGGAGCAGAGATCCTAGATAAACATCAATCAAATAAAAGCAATTCCAATGCAGTTCCATGTGGAGGTATGGAGCAGAGATCCTGGATAAACACCAATCAAATACAAGAAATTCCAATACAGTTCCATGTGGAGGTATGGAGCAGAGATCCTAGAGAAACACCAATCAAATAAAAGAAATTCCAATGCAGTTCCATGTGGAGGTATGGAGCAGAGATCCTAGAGAAACACCAATCAAATAAAATAAATTACAATGCAGTTCCATGTGACTGAACAGATCCTGGATAAACACCAATTAATTAAAAGAAATTACAATGCAGTTCCATGTGACTGAACAGATCCTGGATAAACACCAATCAAATAAAAGAAATTACAATGCAGTTCCATTGATTGAACATATCCTGGATAAACACCAATCAAATAAATGAAATTCCAATGCAGTTCCATGTGACTGAACATATCCTGGATAAACACCAATTAAATAAACGAAATTACAATGCAGTTCCATGTGACTGAACATATCCTGGATAAACAATCAAATAAACGAAATTCAAATGCAGTTCCATGTGACTGAATAGATCCTGGATAAACGCCAATAAAATAAAACAACTTCCAATGAAGTGCCATATGACTGAACAGATCCTGGATAAACGCCAATCAAATAAAACAAATTCCAATGCACTTCCATGTGACTGAACAGATCCTGGATAAACACCAATCAAATAAAAGAAATTACAATGCAGTTCTATTGACTGAACAGATCCTGGATAAACACCAATCAAATACAAGAAATTACAATGCAGTTCTATTGACGGAACAGATCCTGGATAAACACCAATCACATAAATGAAATTCCAATGCAGTTCCATGTGACTGAACATATCCTGGATAAACACCAATCAAATAAAAGAAATTACAATGTAGTTCCATATGACTGAACATATCCTGGATAAACAACAATCAAATAAACGAAATTCAAATGCAGTTCCATGTGACTGAACAGATCCTGGATAAACGCCAATCAAATAAAACAAATTTCAATGCACTTCCATGTGACTGAACAGATCCTGGATAAACACCAATCAAATAAAAGAAATTACAATGCAGTTCTATTGACTGAGCAGATCCTGGATAAACACCAATCAAATAAAAGAAATTACAATGCATTTCCATGTGACTGAACAGATCCTGGATAAAAACCAATCAAATAAAAGAAATTACAATGCAGTTCTATTGACTGAACAGATCCTGGATAAAAACCAAACAAATAAAAGAAATTACAATGCAGTTCTACTGACTGAACAGATCCTGGATAAACACCAATCAAATAAAAGAAATTACAATGCAGTTCCATGTGGAGGTATGGAGCAGAGATCCTGGATATACATCAATCAAATAAAAGAAATTCCAATGCAGTTCCATGTGGAGGTATGGAGCAGAGATCCTGGATAAACACCAATCAAATAAAAGAAATTACAATGCAGTTCTATTGACTGAACAGATCCTGGATAAAAACCATTCAAATAAAAGAAATTACAATGCAGTTCTATTGACTGAACAGATCCTGCATAAACACCAATCAAATACAAGAAATTCCAATGCAGTTCCATGTGGAGGTATGGAGCAGAGATCCTGGATAAACATCAATCAAATAAAAGAAATTCCAATGCAGTTCCATGTGGAGGTATGGAGCAGAGATCCTGGATAAACATCAATCAAATAAAAGAAATTCCAATGCAGTTCCATGTGGAGGTATGGAGTAGAGATCCTGGATAAACATCAATCAAATAAAAGAAATTCCAATGCAGTTCAATGTGGAGGTATGGAGTAGAGATCCTAGATAAACACCAATCAAATACAAGAAATTCCAATACAGTTCAATGTGGAGGAATGGAGTAGAGATCCTGGATAAACACCAATCAAATAAAAGAAATTCTAATGCAGTTCTATTGACTGAACAGATCCTGCATAAACACCAATCAAATACAAGAAATTCCAATGCAGTTCCATGTGGAGGTATGGAGTAGAGATCCTAGATAAACACCAATCAAATAAAAGAAATTCCAATGCAGTTCCATGTGGAGGTATGGAGCAGAGATCCTAGATAAACACCAATCAAATAAAAGAAATTCCAATGCAGTTCCATGTGGAGGTATGGAGCAGAGATCCTAGATAAACATCAATCAAATAAAAGAAATTCCAATGCAGTTCCATGTGGAGGTATGGAGTAGAGATCCTAGATAAACACCAATCAAATATAAGAAATTCCAATGCAGTTCCATGTGGAGGTATGGAGTAGAGATCCTAGATAAACACCAATCAAATACAAGAAATTCCAATGCAGTTCTATGTGGAGGTATGGAGTAGAGATCCTAGATAAACACCATTCAAATACAAGAAATTCCAATACAGTTCAATGTGGAGGTATGGAGAAGAGATCCTGGATAAACACCAATCAAATAAAAGAAATTCCAATGCAGTTCCATGTGGAGGTATGGGGCAGAGATCCTGGATAAACATCAATCAAATAAAAGAAATTCCAATGCTGTTCCATGTGGAGGTATGGAGCAGATATCCTGGATAAACATCAATCAAATAAAAGAAATTCCAATGCAGTTCCATGTGGAGGTATGCAGCAGAGATCCTAGATAAACATCAATCAAATAAAAGAAATTCCTATGCAGTTCCATGTGGAGGTATGGAGCAGAGATCCTAGATAAACATCAATCAAATAAAAGAAATTCCAATGCAGTTCCATGTGGAGGCATGGAGCAGAGATCCTGGATAAACACCAATCAAATACAAGAAATTCCAATACAGTTCAATGTGGAGGTATGGAGCAGAGATCCTAGAGAAACACCAATCAAATAAAAGAAATTCCAATGCAGTTCCATGTGGAGGTATGGAGAAGAGATCCTAGAGAAACACCAATCAAATACAAGAAATTCCAATACAGTTCTATGTGGAGGTATGGAGCAGAGATCCTGGATAAACACTAATCAAATAAAAGAAATTCCAATACAGTTCCATGTGGAGGTATGGAGCAGAGATCCTGGATAAACATCAATCAAATACAAGAAATTCCAATACAGTTCAATGTGGAGGTATGGAGCAGAGATCCTAGAGAAACACCAATCAAATAAAAGAAATTCCAATGCAGTTCCATGTGGAGGTATGGAGAAGAGATCCTAGAGAAAAACCAATCAAATACAAGAAATTCCAATACAGTTCCATGTGGAGGTATGGAGCAGAGAACCTAGATAAACATGAATCAAATAAAAGAAATTCCAATGCAGTTCCATGTGGAGGCATGGAGCAGAGATCCTGGATAAATACCAATCAAATACAAGAAATTCCAATACAGTTCAATGTGGAGGTATGGAGCAGAGATCCTAGAGAAACACCAATCAAATAAAAGAAATTCCAATGCAGTTCCATGTGGAGGTATGGAGCAGAGATCCTGGATAAACATCAATCAAATAAAAGAAATTCAAATGCAGTTCCATGTGGAGGTATGGAGCAGAGATCCTGGATAAACAGCAATCAAATAAAAGAAATTCCAATGCGGTTCCATGTGGAGGTATGGAGCAGAGATCCTGGATAAACATCAATCAAATAAAAGAAATTCCAATGCAGTTCCATGTGGAGGTATGGAGCAGAGATCCTAGATAAACATCAATCAAATAAAAGAAATTCCTATGCAGTTCCATGTGGAGGTATGGAGCAGAGATCCTGGATAAACACCAATCAAATACAAGAAATTCCAATACAGTTCCATGTGGAGGTATGGAGCAGAGATCCTGGATAAACATCAATCAAATAAAAGAAATTCCAATGCCGTTCCATGTGGAGGTATGGAGCAGAGATCCTAGATAAACATCAATCAAATAAAAGAAATTACAATGCAGTTCCATGTGACTGAACAGATCCTGGATAAACACCAATCAAATAAAAGAAATTACAATGCAGTTCCATGTGACTGAACAGATCCTGGATAAACACCAATCAAATAAAAGAAATTACAATGTAGTTCTACTGACTGAACAGATCCTGGATAAACACCAATCAAATAAAAGAAATTACAATGTAGTTCTACTGACTGAACAGATCCTGGATAAACACCAATCAAATAAAAGAAATTACAATGCAGTTCTATTGATTGAACATATCCTGGATAAACACCAATCAAATAAACGAAATTTAAATGCAGTTCCATGTGACTGAACAGATCCTGGATAAACGCCAAACAAATAAAAGAAATTACAATGTAGTTCCATATGACTGAACATATCCTGGATAATCACCAATCAAATAAACGAAATTCAAATGCAGTTCCATGTGACTGAACAGATCCTGGATAAACGCCAATCAAATAAAACAAATTCCAATGCAGTTCCATATGACTGAACAGATCCTGGATAAACACCAATCAAATAAAGAAATTACAATGCAGTTCTACTGACTGAACAGATCCTGGATAAACGCCAATCAAATAAAACAAATTCCAATGCAGTTCTATGTGATTGTACAGATACTGGATAAACACCAATCAAATAAAAGAGATTACAATGCAGTTCTATTGACTGAACAGATCCTGGATAAAAACCAATCAAATAAAAGAAATTCCAATGCAGTTCTACTGACTGAACAGATCCTGGATAAACACCAATCAAATAAAAGAAATTACAATGCAGTTCTACTGACTGAACAGATCCTGGATAAACACCAATCAAATAAAAGAAATTACAATGCAGTTCTACTGACTGAACAGATCCTGGATAAAAACCAAACAAATAAAAGAAATTACAATGCAGTTCTATTGACTGAACAGATCCTGGATAAAAACTAATCAAATAAAAGAAATTACAATGCAGTTCTATTGACTGAACAGATCCTGCATAAACACCAATCAAATACAAGAAATTCCAATGCAGCTCAATGTGGAGGTATAGAGCAGAGATCCTGGATAAACACCAATCAAATACAAGAAATTCCAATACAGTTCAATGTGGAGGTATGGAGTAGAGATCCTAGATAAACACCAATCAAATACAAGAAATTCCAATACAGTTCTATGTGGAGGTATGGAGCAGAGATCCTGGATAAACACTAATCAAATAAAAGAAATTCCAATACAGTTCCATTTGGAGGTATGGAGCAGAGATCCTGGATAAAAACCAATCAAATAAAAGAAATTACAATGCAGTTCTATTGACTAAACAGATCCTGCATAAACACCAATCAAATACAAGAAATTCCAATGCAGTTCCATGTGGAGGTATGGAGCAGAGATCTTAGATAAACACCAATCAAATACAAGAAACTCCAATGCAGTTCCATGTGGAGGTATGGGGCAGAGATCCTGGATAAACATCAATCAAATAAAAGAAATTCCAATGCAGTTCCATGTAGAGGTATGGAGCAGAGATCCTGGATAAACATCAATCAAATAAAAGAAATTCCAATGCAGTTCCATGTGGAGGTATGGAGCAGAGATCCTAGATAAACATCAATCAAATAAAAGAAATTCCAATGCAGTTCCATGTGGAGGTATGGAGCAGAGATCCTGGATAAACACCAATCAAATACAAGAAATTCCAATACAGTTCCATGTGGAGGTATGGAGCAGAGATCCTAGAGAAACACCAATCAAATAAAAGAAATTCCAATGCAGTTCCATGTGGAGGTATGGAGCAGAGATCCTAGAGAAACACCAATCAAATACAAGAAATTCCAATACAGTTCTATGTGGAGGTATGGAGCAGAGATCCTGGATAAACACTAATCAAATAAATAAAATTCCAATACAGTTCCATGTGGAGGTATGGAGCAGAGATCCTGGATAAACATCAATCAAATAAAAGAAATTCCAATGCAGTTCCATGTGGAGGTATGGAGCAGAGATCCTAGATAAACATCAATCAAATAAAAGAAATTCCTATGCGGTTCCATGTGGAGGTATGGAGCAGAGATCCTGGATAAACATCAATCAAATAAAAGAAATTCCAATGCAGTTCCATGTGGAGGTATGGAGCAGAGATCCTAGATAAACATCAATCAAATAAAAGAAATTCCTATGCAGTTCCACGTGGAGGTATGGAGCAGAGATCCTGGATAAACACCAATCAAATACAAGAAATTCCAATACAGTTCCATGTGGAGGTATGGAGCAGAGATCCTGGATAAGCATCAATCAAATAAAAGAAATTCCAATGCCGTTCCATGTAGAGGTATGGAGCAGAGATCCTAGATAAACATCAATCAAATAAAGAAATTCCAATGCAGTTCCATGTGGAGGTATGGAGCAGAGATCCTGGATAAACACCAATCAAATACAAGAAATTCCAATACAGTTCCATGTGGAGGTATGGAGCAGAGATCCTAGAGAAACACCAATCAAATAAAAGAAATTCCAATGCAGTTCCATGTGGAGGTATGGAGCAGAGATCCTAGAGAAACACCAATCAAATACAAGAAATTCCAATACAGTTCTATGTGGAGGTATGGAGCAGAGATCCTGGATAGACACTAATCAAATAAAAGAAATTCCAATACAGTTCCATGTGGAGGTATGGAGCAGAGATCCTGGATAAAAACCAATCAAATAAAAGAAATTACAATGCAGTTCTATTGACTGAACAGATCCTGAATAAACACCAATCAAATACAAGAAATTCCAATGCAGTTCCATGTTGAGGTATGGAGCAGAGATCCTGGATAAACATCAATCAAATAAAAGAAATTGCAATTGCAGTTCCATGTGGAGGTATGGAGCAGAGATCCTAGATAAACATCAATCAAATAAAAGAAATTCCAATGCAGTTCCATGTGGAGGTATGGAGCAGAGATCCTGGATAAACATCAATCAAATAAAAGAAATTCCAATGCAGTTCCATGTGGAGGTATGGAGCAGAGATCCTGGATAAACACCAATCAAATACTAGAAATTCCAATGCAGTTCCATGTGGAGGTATGGAGCAGAGATCCTAGATAAACACCAATCAAATACAAGAAATTCCAATGCAGTTCTATGTGGAGGTATGGAGCAGAGATCCTAGATAAACACCAATCAAATACAAGAAATTCCAATGCAGTTCCAAGTGGAGGTATGGGGCAACGATCCTGGATAAACATCAATCAAATAAAAGAAATTCCAATGCCGTTCCATGTGGAGGTATGGAGCAGAGATCCTAGATAAACATCAATCAAATAAAAGAAATTCCTATGCAGTTCCATGTGGAGGTATGGAGCAGAGATCCTAGATAAACATCAATCAAATAAAAGCAATTCCAATGCAGTTCCATGTGGAGGTATGGCGCAGAGATCCTGGATAAACACCAATCAAATACAAGAAATTCCAATACAGTTCCATGTGGAGGTATGGAGCAGAGATCCTAGAGAAACACCAATCAAATAAAAGAAATTCCAATGCAGTTCCATGTGGAGGTATGGAGCAGAGATCCTAGGGAAACACCAATCAAATAAAATAAATTACAATGCAGTTCCATGTGACTGAACAGATCCTGGATAAACACCAATTAATTAAAAGAAATTACAATAAAGTTCCATGTGACTGAACAGATCCTGGATAAACACCAATCAAATAAAAGAAATTACAATGCAGTTCCATTGATTGAACATATCCTGGATAAACACCAATCAAATAAATGAAATTCCAATGCAGTTCCATGTGACTGAACATATCCTGGATAAACACCAATTAAATATACGAAATTCCAATGCAGTTCCATGTGACTGAACATATCCTGGATAAACAATCAAATAAACGAAATTCAAATGCAGTTCCATGTGACTGAATAGATCCTGGATAAACACTAATAAAATAAAACAACTTCCAATGCAGTTCCATATGACTGAACAGATCCTGGATAAACGCCAATCAAATAAAACAAATTCCAATGCACATCCATGTGACTGAACAGATCCTGGATAAACACCAATCAAATAAAAGAAATAACAATGCAGTTCTATTGACTGAACAGATCCTGGATAAACACCAATCAAATAAAAGAAATTACAATGCAGTTCTATTGACTGAACAGATCCTGGATAAACACCAATCAAATAAAAGAAATTACAATGCAGTTCTATTGACGGAACAGATCCTGGAAAAACACCAATCACATAAATGAAATTCCAATGCAGTTCCATGTGACTGAACATATCCTGGATAAACACCAATCAAATAAAAGAAATTACAATGTAGTTCCATATGACTGAACATATCCTGGATAAACAACAATCAAATAAACGAAATTCAAATGCAGTTTTATGTGACTGAACAGATCCTGGATAAACGCCAATCAAATAAAACAAATTCCAATGCACTTCCATGTGACTGAACAGATCTTGGATAAACACCAATCAAATAAAAGAACTTACAATGCAGTTCTATTGACTGAGCAGATCCTGGATAAACACCAATCAAATAAAAGAAATTACAATGCATTTCCATGTGACTGAACAGATCCTGGATAAAAACCAATCAAATAAAAGAAAATACAATGCAGTTCTATTGACTGAACAGATCCTGGATAAAAACCAAACAAATAAAAGAAATTACAATGCAGCTCTACTGACTGAACAGATCCTGGATAAACACCAATCAAATAAAAGAAATTACAATGCAGTTCTATTGACTGAACAGATCCTGGATAAACACCAATCAAATAAAAGAAATTACAATGCAGTTCTATTGACTGAACAGATCCTGGATAAAAACCAATCAAATAAAAGTAATTACAATGCAGTTCTATTGACTGAACAGATCCTGCATAAACACCAATCAAATACAAGAAATTCCAATGCAGTTCCATGTGGAGGTATGGAGCAGAGATCCTGGATAAACATCAATCAAATAAAAGAAATTCCAATGCAGTTCCATGTGGAGGTATGGAGCAGAGATCCTGGATAAACACCAATCAAATAAAAGAAATTACAATGCAGTTCTATTGACTGAACAGATCCTGGATAAAAACCAATCAAATAAAAGAAATTACAATGCAGTTCTATTGACTGAACAGATCCTGCATAAACACCAATCAAATACAAGAAATTCCAATGCAGTTCCATGTGGAGGTATGGAGCACAGATCCTGGATAAACATCAATCAAATAAAAGAAATT
The DNA here is from genome assembly GCA_030765065.1 of Deroplatys truncata. Classification (NCBI taxonomy): domain Eukaryota; kingdom Metazoa; phylum Arthropoda; class Insecta; order Mantodea; family Mantidae; genus Deroplatys; species Deroplatys truncata. Next base: position 233,480,884 of record CM060986.1, read on the forward strand.
CCAATGCAGTTCCATGTGGAGGTATGGAGCAGAGATCCTGGATAAACATCAATCAAATAAAAGAAATTCCAATGCAGTTCCATGTGGAGGTATGGAGTAGAGATCCTGGATAAACATCAATCAAATAAAAGAAATTCCAATGCAGTTCCATGTGGAGGTATGGAGTAGAGATCCTAGATAAACATCAATCAAATACAAGAAATTACAATGCAGTTCCATGTGGAGGTATGGAGTAGAGATCCTAGATAAACATCAATCAAATAAAAGAAATTCCAATGCAGTTCCATGTGGAGGTATGGAGTAGAGATCCTAGATAAACACCAATCAAATAAAAGAAATTCCAATGCAGTTCCATTTGGAGGTATGGAGCAGAGATCCTGGATAAACATCAATCAAATAAAAGAAATTCCAATGCAGTTCTATGTGGAGGTATGGAGCAGAGATCCTACATAAACATCAATCAAATACAAGAAATTCCAATGAAGTTCTATGTGCAGGTATGGAGCAGAGATCCTGGATAAACATCAATCAAATACAAGAAATTCCAATGCAGTTCAATGTGGAGGTATGGAGTAGAGATCCTAGATAAACACCAATCAAATAAAAGAAATTCCAATGCAGTTCCACGTGGAGGTATGGAGTATAGATCCTAGATAAACACCAATCAAATACAAGAAATTCCAATGCAGTTCTATGTGGAGGTATGGAGTAGAGATCCTAGATAAACACCAATCAAATACAAGAAATTCCAATACAGTTCAATGTGGAGGTATGGAGTAGAGATCCTGGATAAACACCAATCAAATAAAAGAAATTCTAATGCAGTTCTATTGACTGAACAGATCCTGCATAAACACCAATCAAATACAAGAAATTCCAATGCAGTTCCATGTGGAGGTATGGAGTAGAGATCCTAGATAAACACCAATAAAATAAAAGAAATTCCAATGCAGTTCCATGTGGAGGTATGGAGCAGAGATCCTAGATAAACATCAATCAAATAAAAGAAATTCCAATGCAGTTCAATGTGGAAGTATGGAGTAGAGATCCTAGATAAACACCAATCAAATAAAAGAAATTCCAATGCAGTTCTATGTGGAGGTATGGAGTAGAGATCCTAGATAAACACCAATCAAATACAAGAAATTCCAATACAGTTCAATGTGGAGGTATGGAGTAGAGATCCTGGATAAACACCAATCAAATAAAAGAAATTCTAATGCAGTTCTATTGACTGAACAGATCCTGCATAAACACCAATCAAATACAACAAATTCCAATGCAGTTCCATGTGGAGGTATGGAGTAGAGATCCTAGATAAATACCAATAAAATAAAAGAAATTCCAATGCAGTTCCATGTGGAGGTATGGAGCAGAGATCCTAGATAAACATCAATCAAATAAAAGAAATTCCAATGCAGTTCAATGTGGAGGTATGGAGTAGAGATCCTAGATAAACACCAATCAAATAAAAGAAATTCCAATGCAGTTCCATGTGGAGGTATGGAGTAGAGATCCTAGATAAACACCAATCAAATACAAGAAATTCCAATGCAGTTCTATGTGGAGGTATGGAGTAGAGATCCTAGATAAACACCAATCAAATACAAGAAATTCCAATACAGTTCAATGTGGAGGTATGGAGTAGAGATCCTGGATAAACACCAATCAAATAAAAGAAATTCCAATGCAGTTGTATGTGGAGGTATGGAGCAGAGATCCTAGATAAACATCAATCAAATACAAGAATTTCCAATGCAGTTGTATGTAGAGGTATGGAGCAGAGATCCTAGATAAACACCAATCAAATAAAAGAAATTCCAATGTAGTTCCATGTGGAGGTATGAAGCAGAGATCCTAGATAAACACCAATCAAATAAAAGAAATTCCATTGCAGTTCCATGTGGAGGTATGAAGCAGAGATCGTAGATAAACACCAATCAAATAAAAGAAATTCCAATGCAGTTCCATGTGGAGGTATGGAGCAGAGATCCTAGATAAACACCAATCAAATAAAAGAAATTCCATTGCAGTTCCATGTGGAGGTATGAAGCAGAGATCCTAGATAAACACCAATCAAATACAAGAAATTCCAATGCAGTTCTATGTGGAGGTATGGAGCAGAGATCCTAGAGAAACACCAATCAAATAAAAGAAATTCCAATGCAGTTCTATGTGGAGGTATGGAGCAGAGATCCTAGAGAAACACCAATCAAATAAAAGAAATTCCAATGCAGTTCCATGTGGAGGTATAGGGCAGAGATCCTAGAGAAACACCAATCAAATACAAGAAATTCCAATGCAGTTCTATGTGGAGGTATGGAGCAGAGATCCTAGAGAAACACCAATCAAATAAAAGAAATTCCAATGCAGTTCTATGTGGAGGTATGGAGCAGAGATCCTAGAGAAACACCAATCAAATAAAAGAAATTCCAATGCAGTTCTATGTGGAGGTATGGAGCAGAGATCCTAGAGAAACACCAATCAAATAAAAGAAATTACAATGCAGTTCCATGTGGAGGTATGGGGCAGAGATCCTAGAGAAACACCAATCAAATACAAGAAATTACAATGCAGTTCTATGTGGAGGTATGGAGCAGAGATCCTAGAGAAACACCAATCAAATAAAAGAAATTCCAATGCAGTTCTATGTGGAGGTATGGAGCAGAAATCCTAGAGAAACACCAATCAAATACAAGATTTTCCAATGCAGTTCCATGTGGAGGTATGTGGCAGAGATCCTGGATAAACATCAATCAAATAAAAGAAATTCCAATGCAGTTCCATGTGGAGGTATGGAGCAGAGATCCTGGATAAACATCAATCAAATAAAAGAAATTCCAATGCAGTTCCATGTGGAGGTATGGAGCAGAGATCCTAGATAAACATCAATCAAATAAAAGAAATTCCTATGCAGTTCCATGTGGAGGTATGGAGCAGAGATCCTAGATAAACATCAATCAAATAAAAGAAATTCCAATGCAGTTCCATGTGGAGGTATGGGGCAGAGATCCTAGAGAAACACCCATCAAATAAAAGAAATTCCAATGCAGTTCCATGTGGAGGTATGGAGAAGAGATCCTAGAGAAACACCAATCAAATACAAGAAATTACGATACAATTCTATGTGGAGGTATGGAGCAGAGATCCTGGATAAACACTAATCAAATAAAAGAAATTCCAATACAGTTCCATGTGGAGGTATGGAGCAGAGATCCTGGATAAACATCAATCAAATAAAAGAAATTCCAATGCAGTTCCATGTGGAGGTATGGAGCAGAGATCCTGGATAAACATCAATTAAATAAAAGAAATTCCAATGCAGTTCCATGTGGAGGTATGGAGCAGAGATCCTGGATAAACATCAATCAAATAAAAGAAATTCCAATGCGGTTCCATGTGGAGGTATGGAGCAGAGATCCTGGATAAACATCAATCAAATAAAAGAAATTCCAATGCAGTTCCATGTGGAGGTATGGAGCAGAGATCCTAGATAAACATCAATCAAATAAAAGAAATTCCTATGCAGTTCCATGTGGAGGTATGGAGCAGAGATCCTGGATAAACACCAATCAAATACAAGAAATTCCAATACAGTTCCATGTGGAGGTATGGAGCAGAGATCCTGTATAAACATCAATCAAATAAAAGAAATTCCAATGCCGTTCCATGTGGAGTTATGGAGCAGAGATCCTAGATAAACATCAATCAAATAAAAGAAATTACAATGCAGTTCCATGTGACTGAACAGATTCTGGATAAACACCAATCAAATAAAAGAAATTACAATGCAGTTCCATGTGACTGAACAGATCCTGGATAAACACCAATCAAATAAAAGAAATTACAATGTAGTTCTACTGACTGAACAGATCCTGGATAAACACCAATCAAATAAAAGAAATTACAATGCAGTTCTATTGATTGAACATATCCTGGATAAACACCAATCAAATAAACGAAATTCAAATGCAGTTCCATGTGACTGAACAGATCCTGGATAAACACCAATCAAATAAAAGAAATTACAATGTAGTTCCATATGACTGAACATATCCTGGATAATCACCAATCAAATAAACGCAATTCAAATGCAGTTCCATGTGACTGAACAGATCCTGGATAAACACCAATCAAATAAAAGAAATTACAATGCAGTTCTACTGACTGAACAGATCCTGGATAAACGCCAATCAAATAAAACAAATTCCAATGCAGTTCCATGTGACTGAACAGATACTGGATATACACCAATCAAATAAAAGAGATTACAATGCAGTTCTATTGACTGAACAGATCCTGGATAAAAACCAATCAAATAAAAGAAATTCCAATGCAGTTCTACTGACTGAACAGATCCTGGATAATAACCAATCAAATAAAAGAAATTACAATACAGTTCTATTGACTGAACAGATCCCGGATAAACACCAATCAAATAAAAGAAATTACAATGCAGTTCCATGTGACTGAACAGATCCTGGATAAAAACCAATCAAATAAAAGAAATTACAATGCAGTTCTATTGACTGAACAGATCCTGGATAAACACCAATCAAATAAAAGAAATTACATTGCAGTTCTACTGACTGAACAGATCCTGGATAAACACCAATCAAATAAAAGAAATTACAATGCAGTTCTACTGACTGTACAGATCCTGGATAAAAACCAAACAAATAAAAGAAATTACAATGCAGTTCTATTGACTGAACAGATCCTGGATAAAAACCAATCAAATAAAAGAAATTACAATGCAGTTCTATTGACTGAACAGATCCTGCATAAACACCAATCAAATATAAGAAATTCCAATGCAGTTCAATGTGGAGGTATAGAGCAGAGATCCTGGATAAACACCAATCAAATACAAGAAATTCCAATACAGTTCAATGTGGAGGTATGGAGTAGAGATCCTAGATAAACACCAATCAAATACAAGAAATTCCAATACACTTCTATGTGGAGGTATGGAGCAGAGATCCTGGATAAACACTAATCAAATAAAAGAAATTCCAATACAGTTCCATGTGGAGGTATGGAGCAGAGATCCTGGATAAAAACCAATCAAATAAAAGAAATTACAATGCAGTTCTATTGACTAAACAGATCCTGCATAAACACCAATCAAATACAAGAAATTCCAATGCAGTTCCATGTGGAGGTATGGAGCAGAGATCCTAGATAAACACCAATCAAATACAAGAAACTCCAATGCAGTTCCATGTGGAGGTATGGGTCAGAGATCCTGGATAAACATCAATCAAATAAAAGAAATTCCAATGCAGTTTCATGTGGAGGTATGGAGCAGAGATCCTAGATAAACATCAATCAAATAAAAGAAATTCCTATGCAGTTCCATGTGGAAGTATGGAGCAGAGATCCTAGATAAACATCAATCAAATAAAAGAAATTCCAACGGAGTTCCATGTGGAGGTATGGAGCAGAGATCCTGGATAAACACCAATCAAATACAAGAAATTCCAATACAGTTCCATGTGGAGGTATGGAGCTAAGATCCTAGAGAAACACCAATCAAATAAAAGAAATTCCAATGCAGTTCCATGTGGAGGTATGGAGCAGAGATCCTAGTGAAACACCAATCAAATACAAGAAATTCCAATACAGTTCTATGTGGAGGTATGGAGCAGAGATCCTGGATAAACACTAATCAAATAAAAGAAATTCCAATACAGTTCCATGTGGAGGTATGGAGCAGAGATCCTGGATAAACATCAATCAAATAAAAGCAATTCCAATGCAGTTCCATGTGGAGGTATGGAGCAGAGATCCTAGATAAACATCAATCAAATAAAACAAATTCCTATGCGGTTCCATGTGGAGGTATGGAGCAAAGATCCTGGATAAACATCAATCAAATAAAAGAAATTCCAATGCAGTTCCATGTGGAGGTATGGAGCAGAGATCCTAGATAAACATCAATCAAATAAAAGAAATTCCTATGCAGTTCCATGTGGAGGTATGGAGCAGAGATCCTGGATAAACACCAATCAAATACAAGAAATTCCAATACAGTTCCATGTGGAGGTATGGAGCAGAGATCCTGGATAAACATCAATCAAATAAAAGAAATTCCAATGCCGTTCCATGTGGAGGTATGGAGCAGAGATCCTAGATAAACATCAATCAAATAAAAGAAATTCCAATGCAGTTCCATGTGGAGGTATGGAGCAGAGATCCTGGATAAACACCAATCAAATACAAGAAATTATAATACAGTTCCATGTGGAGGTATGGAGCAGAGATCCTAGAGAAACACCAATCAAATAAAAGAAATTCCAATGCAATTCCATGTGGAGGTATGGAGCAGAGATCCTAGAGAAACACCAATCAAATACAAGAAATTCCAATACAGTTCTATGTGGAGGTATGGAGCAGAGATCCTGGATAAACACTAATCAAATAAAAGAAATTCCAATACAGTTCCATGTGGAGGTATGGAGCAGAGATCCTGGATAAAAACCAATCAAATAAAAGAAATTACAATGCAGTTCTATTGACTGAACAGATCCTGCATAAACACCAATCAAATACAAGAAATTCCAATGCTGTTCCATGTTGAGGTATGGAGCAGAGATCCTGGATAAACATCAATCAAATAAAAGAAATTGCAATGCAGTTCCATGTGGAGGTATGGAGCAGAGATCCTAGATAAACATCAATCAAATAAAAGAAATTCCAATGCAGTTCCATGTGGAGGTATGGAGCAGAGATCCTGGATAAACATCAATCAAATAAAAGAAATTCCAATGTAGTTCCATGTGGAGGTATGGAGCAGAGATCCTGGATAAACACCAATCAAATACAAGAAATTCCAATGCAGTTCCATGTGGAGGTATGGAGCAGAGATCCTAGATAAACACCAATTAAATACAAGAAATTCCAATGCAGTTCTATGTGGAGGTATGGAGCAGAGATCCTAGATAAACACCAATCAAATACATAGAAATTCCAATGCAGTTCAATGTGGAGGTATGGAGTAGAGATCCTAGAAAAACACCAATCAAATAAAAGAAATTCCAATGCAGTTCCATGTGGATTTATGGAGCAGAGATCCTAGATAAACACCAATCAAATACAAGAAATTCCAATGCAGTTCCATGTGGAGGTATGGAGCAGAGATCCTAGATAAACATCAATCAAATACAAGAAATTCCAATGCAGTTCCATGTGGAGGTATGGAGCAGAGATCCTAGATAAACACCAATTAAATACAAGAAATTCCAATGCAGTTCCATGTGGAGGTATTGGGCAGAGATCCTGGATAAACATCAATCAAATAAAACAAATTCCAATGCAGTTCCATGTGGAGGTATGGAGCAGAGATCCTGGATAAACATCAATCAAATAAAAGAAATTCCAATGCCGTTCCATGTGGAGGTATGGAGCAGAGATCCTAGATAAACATCAATCAAATAAAAGAAATTCCTCTGCAGTTCCATGTGGAGGTATGGAGCAGAGATCCTAGATAAACATCAATCAAATAAAAGCAATTCCAATGCAGTTCCATGTGGAGGTATGGAGCAGAGATCCTGGATAAACACCAATCAAATACAAGAAATTCCAATATAGTTCCATGTGGAGGTATGGAGCAGAGATTCTAGAGAAACACCAATCAAATAAAAGAAATTCCAATGCAGTTCCATGTGGAGGTATGGAGCAGAGATCCTAGAGAAACACCAATCAAATAAAATAAATTACAATGCAGTTCCATGTGAATGAACAGATCCTGGATAAACACCAATTAATTAAAAGAAATTACAATGCAGTTCCATGTGACTGAACAGATCCTGGATAAACACCAATCAAATAAAAGAAATTACAATGCAGTTCCATTGATTGAACATATCCTGGATAAACACCAATCAAATAAATGAAATTCCAATGCAGTTCCATGCGACTGAACATATCCTGGATAAACACCAATTAAATAAACGAAATTCCAATGCAGTTCCATGTGACTGAACATATCCTGGATAAACAATCAAATAAACGAAATTCAAATGCAGTTCCATGTGACTGAATAGATCCTGGATAAACGCCAATAAAATAAAACAACTTCCAATGCAGTTCCATATGACTGAACAGATCCTGGATAAACGCCAATCAAATAAAACAAATTCCAATGCACTTCCATGTGACTGAACAGATCCTGGATAAACACCAATCAAATAAAGAAATTACAATGCAGTTCTATTGACTGAACAGATCCTGGATAAACACCAATCAAATAAAAGAAATTACAATGCAGTTCTATTGCTGAACAGATCCTTGATAAACACCAATCAAATAAAAGAAATTACAATGCAGTTCTATTGACGGAACAGATCCTGGATAAACACCAATCACATAAATGAAATTCCAATGCAGTTCCATGTGACTGAACATATCCTGGATAAACACCAATCAAATAAAAGAAATTACAATGTAGTTCCATATGACTGAACATATCCTGGATAAACCACAATCAAATAAACGAAATTCAAATGCAGTTCCATGTGACTGAACAGATCCTGGATAAACGCCAATCAAATAAAACAAATTCCAATGCACTTCCATGTGACTGAACAGATCCTGGATAAACACCAATCAAATAAAAGAAATTACAATGCAGTTCTATTGACTGAGCAGATCCTGGATAAACACCAATCAAATAAAAGAAATTACAATGCATTTCCATGTGACTGAACAGATCCTGGATAAAAACCAATCAAATAAAAGAAATTACAATGCAGTTCTATTGACTGAACAGATCCTGGATAAAAACCAAACAAATAAAAGAAATTACAATGCAGTTCTACTGACTGAACAGATCCTGGATAAACACCAATCAAATAAAAGAAATTACAATGCAGTTCCATGTGGAGGTATGGAGCAGAGATCCTGGATAAACATCAATCAAATAAAAGAAATTCCAATGCAGTTCCATGTGGAGGTATGGAGCAGAGATCCTGGATAAACACCAATCAAATAAAAGAAATTACAATGCAGTTCTATTGACTGAACAGATCCTGGATAAAAACCAATCAAATAAAAGAAATTACAATGCAGTTCTATTGACTGAACAGATCCTGCATAAACACCAATCAAATACAAGAAATTCCAATGCAGTTCCATGTGGAGGTATGGAGCAGAGATCCTGGATAAACATCAATCAAATAAAAGAAATTCCAATGCAGTTCCATGTGGAGGTATGGAGCAGAGATCCTGGATAAACATCAATCAAATAAAAGAAATTCCAATGCAGTTCCATGTGGAGGTATGGAGTAGAGATCCTGGATAAACATCAATCAAATAAAAGAAATTCCAATGCAGTTCAATGTGGAGGTATGGAGTAGAGATTCTAGATAAACACCAATCAAATACAAGAAATTCCAATACAGTTCAATGTGGAGGTATGGAGTAGAGATCCTGGATAAACACCAATCAAATAAAAGAAATTCTAATGCAGTTCTATTGACTGAACAGATCCTGCATAAACACCAATCAAATACAAGAAATTCCAATGCAGTTCCATGTGGAGGTATGGAGTAGAGATCCTAGATAAACACCAATCAAATAAAAGAAATTCCAATGCAGTTCCATGTGGAGGTATGGAGCAGAGATCCTAGATAAACACCAATCAAATAAAAGAAATTCCAATGCAGTTCCATGTGGAGGTATGGAGCAGAGATCCTAGATAAACATCAATCAAATAAAAGAAATTCCAATGCAGTTCAATGTGGAGGTATGGAGTAGAGATCCTAGATAAACACCAATCAAATAAAAGAAATTCCAATGCAGTTCCATGTGGAGGTATGGAGTAGAGATCCTAGATAAACACCAATCAAATACAAGAAATTCCAATGCAGTTCTATGTGGAGGTACGGAGTAGAGATCCTAGATAAACACCAATCAAATACAAGAAATTCCAATACAGTTCAATGTGGAGGTATGAAGTAGAGATCCTGGATAGACACCAATCAAATAAAAGAAATTCCAATGCAGTTCCATGTGGAGGTATGGAGTAGAGATCCTGGATAAACACCAATCAAATAAAAGAAATTCCAAAACAGTTCTATGTGGAGGTATGGAGCAGAGATCCTAGAGAAACACCAATCAAATAAAAGAAATTCCAATGCAGTTCCATGTGGAGGTATGGAGCAGAGATCCTAGATAAACACCAATCAAATACAAGAAATTCCAATGCAGTTCCATGTGGAGGTATGGAGCAGAGATCCTAGAGAAACAACAATCAAATAAAATAAATTCCATTGCAGTTCCATGTGGAGGTATGAAGCAGAGATCCTAGATAAACATCAATCAAATAGCAGAAATTCCAATGCAGTTCCATGTGCAGGTATGGGGCAGAGATCCTGGATAAACATCAATCAAATAAAAGAAATTCCAATGCAGTTCCATGTGGAGGTATGGAGCAGAGATCCTGGATAAACATCAATCAAATAAAAGAAATTCCAATGCAGGACCATGTGGAGGTATGGAGCAGAGATCCTAGATAAACATCAATCAAATAAAAGAAATTCCTATGCAGTTCCATGTGGAGGTATGGAGCAGAGATCCTAGATAAACATCAATCAAATAAAAGAAATTCCAATGCAGTTCCATGTGGAGGCATGGAGCAGAGATCCTGGATAAACACCAATCAAATACAAGAAATTCCAATACAGTTCCATGTGGAGGTATGGAGCAGAGATCCTAGAGAAACACCAATCAAATAAAAGAAATTCCAATGCAGTTCCATGTGGAGGTATGGAGAAGAGATCCTAGAGAAACACCAATCAAATACCAGAAATTCCAATACAGTTCTATGTGGAGGTATGGAGCAGAGATCCTGGATAAACACTAATCAAATAAAAGAAATTCCAATACAGATCCATGTGGAGGTATGGAGCAGAGATCCTGGATAAACATCAATCAAATAAAAGAAATTCCAATGCAGTTCCATGTGGAGGTATGGAGCAGAGATCCTAGATAAACATCAATCAAATAAAAGAAATTCCTATGCAGTTCCATGTGGAGGTATGGAGCAGAGATCCTGGATAAACACCAATCAAATACAAGAAATTCCAATACAGTTCCATGTGGAGGTATGGAGCAGAGATCCTGGATAAACATCAATCAAATAAAAGAAATTCCAATGCTGTTCCATGTGGAGGTATGGAGCAGAGATCCTAGATAAACATCAATCAAATAAAAGAAATTACAATGCAGTTCCATGTGACTGAACAGATCCTGGATAAACACCAATCAAATAAAAGAAATTACAATGCAGTTCCATGTGACTGAACAGATCCTGGATAAACACCAATCAAATAAAAGAAATTACAATGTAGTTCTACTGACTGAACAGATCCTGGATAAACACCAATCAAATAAAAGAAATTACAATGTAGTTCTACTGACTGAACAGATCCTGGATAAACACCAATCAAATAAAAGAAATTACAATGCAGTTCTATTGATTGAACATATCCTGGATAAACACCAATCAAATAAACGAAATTCAAATGCAGTTCCATGTGACTGAACAGATCCTGGATAAACACCAATCAAATAAAAGAAATTACAATGCAGTTCCATATGACTGAACAGATCCTGGATAAACACCAATCAAATAAAAGAAATTACAACGCAGTTCTACTGACTGAACAGATCCTGGATAAACGCCAATCAAATAAAACAAATTCCAATGCAGTTCCATGTGACTGAACAGATACTGGATAAACACCAATCAAATAAAAGAGATTACAATGCAGTTCTATTGACTGAACAGATCCTGGATAAAAACCAATCAAATAAAAGAAATTCCAATGCAGTTCTACTGACTGAACAGATCCTGGATAAACACCAATCAAATAAAAGAAATTACAATACAGTTCTATTGACTGAACAGATCCCGGATGAACACCAATCAAATAAAAGAAATTACAATGCAGTTCCATGTCACTGAACAGATCCTGGATAAAAACCAATCAAATAAAAGAAATTACAATGCAGTTCTATTGACTGAACAGATCCTGGATAAACACCAATCAAATAAAAGAAATTACAATGCAGTTCTACTGACTGAACAGATCCTGGATAAACACCAATCAAATAAAAGAAATTACAATGCAGTTCTACTGACTGTACAGATCCTGGATAAAAACCAAACAAATAAAAGAAATTACAATGCAGTTCTATTGACTGAACAGATCCTGGATGAAAACCAATCAAATAAAAGAAATTACAATGCAGTTCTATTGACTGAACAGATCCTGCATAAACACCAATCAAATACAAGAAATTCCAATGCAGTTCAATATGGAGGTATAGAGCAGAGATCCTGGATAAACACCAATCAAATACAAGAAATTCCAATACAGTTCAATGTGGAGGTATGGAGTAGAGATCCTCGATAAACACCAATCAAATACAAGAAATTCCAATACAGTTCTATGTGGAGGTATGGAGCAGAGATCCTGGATAAACACTAATCAAATAAAAGAAATTCCAATACAGTTCCATGTGGAGGTATGGAGCAGAGATCCTGGATAAAAACCAATCAAATAAACGAAATTACAATGCAGTTCTATTGACTAAACAGATCCTGCATAAACACCAATCAAATACAAGAAATTCCAATGCAGTTCCATGTGGAGGTATGGAGCAGAGATCCTAGATAAACACCAATCAAATACAACAAACTCCAATGCAGTTCCATGTGGAGGTATGGGACAGAGATCCTGGATAAACATCAATCAAATAAAAGAAATTCCAATGCAGTTCCATGTGGATGTATGGAGCAGAGATCCTAGATAAACATCAATCAAATAAAAGAAATTCCTATGCAGTTCCATGTGGAAGTATGGAGCAGAGATCCTAGATAAACATCAATCAAATGAAAGAAATTCCAATGCAGTTCCATGTGGAGGTATGGAGCAGAGATCCTGGAGAAACACCAATCAAATACAAGAAATTCCAATACAGTTCCATGTGGAGGTATGGAGCAGAGATCCTAGAGAAACACCAATCAATTAAAAGAAATTCCAATGCAGTTCCATGTGGAGGTATGGAGCAGAGATCCTAGAGAAACACCAATCAAATAAAAGAAATTCCAATACAGTTCTATGTGGAGGTATGGAGCAGAGATCCTGGATAAACACTAATCAAATAAAAGAAATTCCAATACAGTTCCATGTGGAGGTATGGAGCAGAGATCCTGGATAAACATCAATCAAATAAAAGAAATTCCAATGCAGTTCCATGTGGAGGTATGGAGCAGAGATCCTAGATAAACATCAATCAAATAAAAGAAATTCCTATGCGATTCCATGTGGAGGTATGGAGCAGAGATCCTGGATAAACATCAATCAAATAAAAGAAATTCCAATGCCGTCCCATGTGGAGGTATGGAGCAGAGATCCTAGATAAACATCAATCAAATAAAAGAAATTCCAATGCAGTTCCATGTGGAGGTATGGAGCAGAGATCCTGGATAAACATCAATCAAATAAAAGAAATTCCAATGCAGTTCCATGTGGAGGTATGGAGCAGAGATCCTAGATAAACATCAATCAAATAAAAGAAATTCCTATGCGGTTCCATGTGGAGGTATGGAGCAGAGATCCTGGATAAACATCAATCAAATAAAAGAAATTCCAATGCCGTCCCATGTGGAGGTATGGAGCAGAGATCCTAGATAAACATCAATCAAATAAAAGAAATTCCAATGCAGTTCCATGTGGAGGTATGGAGCAGAGATCCTAGAGAAACACCAATCAAATACAAGAAATTCCAATACAGTTCTATGTGGAGGTATGGAGCAGAGATGCTGGATAAACACTAATCAAATAAAAGAAATTCCAATACAGTTCCATGTGGAGGTATGGAGCAGAGATCCTGGATAAAAACCAATCAAATAAAAGAAATTACAATGCAGTTCTATTGACTGAACAGATCCTGCATAAACACCAATCAAATACAAGAAATTCCAATGCAGTTCCATGTTGAGGTATGGAGCAGAGATCCTGGATAAACATCAATCAAATAAAAGAAATTGCAATGCAGTTCCATGTGCAGGTATGGAGCAGAGATCCTAGATAAACATCAATCAAATAAAAGAAATTCCAATGCAGTTCCATGTGGAGGTATGGAGCAGAGATCCTGGATGAACATTATCAAATAAAAGAAATTGCAATGCAGTTCCATGTGGAGGTATGGAGCAGAGATCCTGGATAAACACCAATCAAATACAAGAAATTCCAATGCAGTTCCATGTGGAGGTATGGAGCAGAGATCCTAGATAAACACCAATCAAATATAAGAAATTCCAATGCAGTTCTATGTGGAGGTATGGAGTAGAGATCCTAGATCAACACCAATCAAATACAGGAAATTCCAATGCAGTTCAATGTGGAGGTATGGAGTAGAGATCCTAGATAAACACCATACAAATACAAGAAATTCCAATGCAGTTCCATGTGGAGGTATGGAGCAGAGATCCTAGATAAACACCAATCAAATACAAGAAATTCCAATGCAGTTCCATGTGGAGGTATGGAGCAGAGATCCTAGATAAACACCAATCAAATACAAGAAATTCCAATGCAGTTCCATGTGGAGGTATGGAGCAGAGATCCTAGATAAACACCAATCAAATACAAGAAATTCCAATGCAGTTCCATGTGGAGGTATGGGGCAGAGATCCTGGATAAACATCAATCAAATAAAAGAAATTCCAATGCAGTTCTATGTGGAGGTATGGAGCAGAGATCCTGGATAAACATCAATTAAATAAAAGAAATTCCAATGCCGTTCCATGTGGAGGTATGGAGCAGAGATCCTAGATAAACATCAATCAAATAAAAGAATTTCCAATGCAGTTCCATGTGGAGGTATGGAGCAGAGATCCTGGATAAACACCAATCAAATACAAGAAATTCCAATACAGTTCCATGTGGAGGTATGGAGCAGAGATCCTAGAGAAACACCAATCAAATAAAAGAAATTCCAATGCAGTTCCATGTGGAGGTATGGAGCAGAGATCCTAGAGAAACACCAATCAAATAAAATAAATTACAATGCAGTTCCATGTGACTGAACAGATCCTGGATAAACACCAATTAATTAAAAAAAATTACAATGCACTTCCATGTGACTGAACAGATCCTGGATAAACACCAATCAAATAAAAGAAATTACAATGTAGTTCCATATGACTGAACATATCCTGGATAATCACCAATCAAATAAACGAAATTCAAATGCAGTTCCATGTGACTGAACAGATCCTGGATAAACGCCAATCAAATAAAACAAATTCCAATGCAGTTCCATATGACTGAACAGATCCTGGATAAACACCAATCAAATAAAAGAAATTACAATGCAGTTCTACTGACTGAACAGATCCTGGATAAACGCTAATCAAATAAAACAAATTCCAATGCAGTTCCATGTGACTCAACAGATACAGGATAAACACCAATCAAATAAAAGAGATTACAATGCAGTTCTATTGACTGAACAGATCCTGGATAAAAACCATTCAAATAAAAGAAATTCCAATGCAGTTCTACTGACTGAACAGATCCTGGATAAACACCAATCAAATAAAAGAAATTACAATACAGTTCTATTGACTGAACAGATCCCGGATAAACACCAATCAAATAAAAGAAATTACAATGCAGTTCCATGTGACTGAACAGATACTGGATAAAAACCAATCAAATAAAAGAAATTACAATGCAGTTCTATTGACTGAACAGATCCTGGATAAACACCAATCAAATAAAAGAAATTACAAAGCAGTTCTACTGACTGAACAGATCCTGGATAAACACCAATCAAATAAAAGAAATTACAATGCAGTTCTACTGACTGTACAGATCCTGGATAAAAACCAAACAAATAAAAGAAATTACAATGCAGTTCTATTGACTGAACAGATCCTGGATAAAAACCAATCAAATAAAAGAAATTACAATGCAGTTCTATTGACTGAACAGATCCTGCATAAACACCAATCAAATACAAGAAATTCCAATGCAGTTCAATGTGGAGGTATAGAGCAGAGATCCTGGATAAACACCAATCAAATACAAGAAATTCCAATACAGTTCAATGTGGAGGTATGGAGCAGAGATCCTGGATAAAACCAATCAAGTAAAAGAAATTACAATGCAGTTCTATTGACTAAACAGATCCTGCATAAACACCAATCAAATACAAGAAATTCCAATGCAGTTCCATGTGGAGGTATGGAGCAGAGATCCTAGATAAACACCAATCAAATACAAGAAACTCCAATGCAGTTCCATGTGGAGGTATGGGGCAGAGATCCTGGATAAACATCAATCAAATAAAAGAAATTCCAATGCAGTACCATGTGGAGGTATGGAGCAGAGATCCTAGATAAACATCAATCAAATAAAAGAAATTCCTATGCAGTTCCATGTGGAAGTATGGAGCAGAGATCCTAGATAAACATCAATCAAATAAAAGAAATTCCAATGGAGTTCCATGTGGAGGTATGGAGCGGAGATCCTGGATAAACACCAATCAAATACAAGAAATTCCAATACAGTTCCATGTGGAGGTATGGAGCTAAGATCCTAGAGAAACACCAATCAAATAAAAGAAATTCCAATGCAGTTCCATGTGGAGGTATGGAGCAGAGATCCTAGAGAAACACCAATCAAATACAAGAAATTCCAATACAGTTCTATGTGGAGGTATGGAGCAGAGATCCTGGATAAACACTAATCAAATAAAAGAAATTCCAATACAGTTCCATGTGGAGGTATGGAGCAGAGATCCTGGATAAACATCAATCAAATAAAAGAAATTCCAATGCAGTTCCATGTGGAGGTATGGAGCAGAGATCCTAGATAAACATCAATCAAATAAAAGAAATTCCTATGCGGTTCCATGTGGAGGTATGGAGCAGAGATCCTGGATAAACATCAATCAAATAAAAGAAATTCCAATGCAGTTCCATGTGGAGGTATGGAGCAGAGATCCTAGATAAACATCAATCAAATAAAAGAAATTCCTATGCAGTTCCATGTGGAGGTATGGAGCAGAGATCCTGGATAAACACCAATCAAATACAAGAAATTCCAATACAGTTCCATGTGGAGGTATGGAGCAGAGATCCTTGATAAACATCAATCAAATAAAAGAAATTCCAATGCCGTTCCATGTGGAGGTATGGAGCAGAGATCCTAGATAAACATCAATCAAATAAAAGAAATTCCAATGCAGTTCCATGTGGAGGTATGGAGCAGAGATCCTGGATAAACACCAATCAAATACAAGAAATTCCAATACAGTTCCATGTGGAGGTATGGAGCAGAGATCCTAGAGAAACACCAATCAAATAAAAGAAATTCCAATGCAGTTCCATGTGGAGGTATGGAGCAGAGATCCTAGAGAAACACCAATCAAATACAAGAAATTCCAATACAGTTCTATGTGGAGGTATGGAGCAGAGATCCTGGATAAACACTAATCAAATACAAGAAATTCCAATACAGTTCCATGTGGAGGTATGGAGCAGAGATCCTGGATAAAAACCAATCAAATAAAAGAAATTACAATGCAGTTCTATTGACTGAACAGATCCTGCATAAACACCAATCAAATACAAGAAATTCCAATGCAGTTCCATGTTGAGGTATGGAGCAGAGATCCTGGATAAACATCAATCAATTAAAAAAAATTGCAATTCAGTTCCATGTGGAGGTATGGAGCAGAGATCCTAGATAAACATCAATCAAATAAAAGAAATTCCAATGCAGTTCCATGTGGAGGTATGGAGCAGAGATCCTGGATATACATCAATCAAATAAAAGAAATTCCAATGTAGTTCCATGTGGAGGTATGGAGCAGAGATCCTGGATAAACACCAATCAAATACAAGAAATTCCAATGCAGTTCCATGTGGAGGTATGGAGCAGAGATCCTAGATAAACACCAATCAAATACAAGAAATTCCAATGCAGTTCTATGTGGAGGTATGGAGTAGAGATCCTAGATAAACACCGATCAAATACAAGAAATTCCAATGCAGTTCAATGTGGAGGTATGGAGTAGAGATCCTAGATAAACACCAATCAAATAAAAGAAATTCCAATGCAGTTCCATGTGGAGGTATGGAGCAGAGATCCTAGATAAACACCAATCAAATACAAGAAATTCCAATGCAGTTCCATGTGGAGGTATGGAGCAGAGATCCTAGATAAACATCAATCAAATACAAGAAATTCCAATGCAGTTCCATGTGGAGGTATGGAGCAGAGATCCTAGATAAACACCAATCAAATACAAGAAATTCCAATGCAGTTCCATGTGGAGGTATGGGGCAGAGATCCTGGATAAACATCAATCAAATAAAAGAAATTCCAATGCAGTTCCATGTGGAGGTATGGAGCAGAGATCCTGGATAAACATCAATCAAATAAAAGAAATTCCAATGCCGTTCCATGTGGAGGTATGGAGCAGAGATCCTAGATAAACATCAATCAAATAAAAGCAATTCCAATGCAGTTCCATGTGGAGGTATGGAGCAGAGATCCTAGAGAAACACCAATCAAATAAAATAAATTACAATGCAGTTCCATGTGACTGAACAGATCCTGGATAAACACCAATTAATTAAAAGAAATTACAATGCAGTTCCATGTGACTGAACAGATCCTGGATAAACACCAATCAAATAAAAGAAATTACAATACAGTTCCATTGATTGAACATATCCTGGATAAACACCAATCAAATAAATGAAATTCCAATGCAGTTCCATGTGACTGAACATATCCTGGATAAACACCAATTAAATAAACGAAATTCCAATGCAGTTCCATGTGACTGAACATATCCTGGATAAACAATCAAATAAACGAAATTCAAATGCAGTTCCATGTGACTGAATAGATCCTGGATAAACGCCAATAAAATAAAACAACTTCCAATGCAGTTCCATATGACTGAACAGATCCTGGATAAACGCCAATCAAATAAAACAAATTCCAATGCACTTCCATGTGACTGAACAGATCCTGGATAAACACCAATCAAATGAAAGAAATTACAATGCAGTTCTATTGACTGAACAGATCCTGGATAAACACCAATCAAATAAAAGAAATTACAATGCAGTTCTATTGACTGAACAGATCCTGGATAAACACCAATCAAATAAAAGAAATTACAATGCAGTTCTATTGACGGAACAGATCCTGGATAAACACCAATCACATAATTGAAATTCCAATGCAGTTCCATGTGACTGAACATATCCTGGATAAACACCAATCAAATAAAAGAAATTACAATGTAGTTCCATATGACTGAACATATCCTGGATAAACAACAATCAAATAAACGAAATTCAAATGCAGTTCCATGTGACTGAATAGATCCTGGATAAACGCCAATAAAATAAAACAACTTCCAATGCAGTTCCATATGACTGAACAGATCCTGGATAAACGCCAATCAAATAAAACAAATTCCAATGCACTTCCATGTGACTGAACAGATCCTGGATAAACACCAATCAAATAAATGAAATTACAATGCAGTTCTATTGACTGAGCAGATCCTGGATAAACACCAATCAAATAAAAGAAATTACAATGCATTTCCATGTGACTGAACAGATCCTGGATAAAAACCAATCAAATAAAAGAAATTACAATGCAGTTCTATTGACTGAACAGATCCTGGATAAAAACCAAACAAATAAAAGAAATTACAATGCAGTTCTACTGACTGAACAGATCCTGGATAAACACCAATCAAATAAAAGAAATTACAATGCAGTTCCATGTGGAGGTATGGAGCAGAGATCCTGGATAAACATCAATCAAATAAAAGAAATTCCAATGCAGTTCCATGTGGAGGTATGGAGCAGAGATCCTGGATAAACACCAATCAAATAAAAGAAATTACAATGCAGTTCTATTGACTGAACAGATCCTGGATAAAAACCAATCAAATAAAAGAAATTACAATGCAGTTCTATTGACTGAACAGATCCTGCATAAACACCAATCAAATAAAAGAAATTCCAATGCAGTTCCATGTGGAGGTATGGAGTAGAGATCCTGGATAAACATCAATCAAATAAAAGAAATTCCAATGCAGTTCAATGTGGAGGTATGGAGTAGAGATGCTAGACAAACACCAATCAAATACAAGAAATTCCAATACAGTTCAATGTGGAGGTATGGAGTAGAGATCCTGGATAAACACCAATCAAATAAAAGAAATTCTAATGCAGTTCTATTGACTGAACAGATCCTGCATAAACACCAATCAAATACAAGAAATTCCAATGCAGTTCCATGTGGAGGTATGGAGTAGAGATCCTAGATAAACACCAATCAAATAAAAGAAATTCCAATGCAGTTCCATGTGGAGGTATGGAGCAGAGATCCTAGATAAACACCAATCAAATAAAAGAAATTCCAATGCAGTTCAATGTGGAGGTATGGAGTAGAGATCCTAGATAAACACCAATGAAATAAAAGAAATTCCAATGCAGTTCCATGTGGAGGTATGGAGTAGAGATCCTAGATAAACACCAATCAAATACAAGAAATTCCAATGCAGTTCTATGTGGAGGCATGGAGTAGAGATCCTAGATAAACACCAATCAAATACAAGAAATTCCAATACAGTTCAATGTGGAGGTATGGAGTAGAGATCCTGGATAAACACCAATCAAATAAAAGAAATTCCAATGCAGTTCCATGTGGAGGTATGGAGTAGAGATCCTGGATAAACACCAATCAAATAAAAGAAATTCCAATGCAGTTCTATGTGGAGGTATGGAGCAGAGATCCTAGAGAAACACCAATCAAATAAAAGAAATTCCAATGCAGTTCCATGTGGAGGTATGGAGCAGAGATCCTAGATAAACACCAATCAAATACAAGAAATTCCAATGCAGTTCCATGTGGAGGTATGGAGCAGAGATCCTAGAGAAACACCAATCAAATAAAATAAATTGCATTGCAGTTCCATGTGGAGGTATGAAGCAGAGATCCTAGATAAACATCAATCAAATAGCAGAAATTCCAATGCAGTTCCATGTGGAGGTATGGGGCAGAGATCCTGGATAAACATCAATCAAATAAAAGAAATTCCAATGCAGTTCCATGTGGAGGTATGGAGCAGAGATCCTGGATAAACATCAATCAAATAAAAGAAATTCCAATGCAGTACCATGTGGAGGTATGGAGCAGAGATCCTAGATAAACATCAATCAAATAAAAGAAATTCCTATGCAGTTCCATGTGGAGGTATGGAGCAGAGATCCTAGATAAACATCAATCAAATAAAAGAAATTCCAATGCAGTTCCATGTGGAGGCATGGAGCAGAGATCCTGGATAAACACCAATCAAATACAAGAAATTCCAATACAGTTCCATGTGGAGGTATGGAGCAGAGATCCTAGAGAAACACCAATCAAATAAAAGAAATTCCAATGCAGTTCCATGTGGAGGTATGGAGAAGAGATCCGAGAGAAACACCAATCAAATACAAGAAATTCCAATACAGTTCTATGTGGAGGTATGGAGCAGAGATCCTGGATAAACACTAATCAAATAAAAGAAATTCCAATACAGTTCCATGTGGAGGTATGGAGCAGAGATCCTGGATAAACATCAATCAAATAAAAGAAATTCCAATGCAGTTCCATGTGGAGGTATGGAGCAGAGATCCTGGATAAACATCAATCAAATAAAAGAAATTCCAATGCAGTTCCATGTGGAGGTATGGAGCAGAGATCCTGGATAAACATCAATCAAATAAAAGAAATTCCAATGCGGTTCCATGGGGAGGTATGGAGCAGAGATCCTGAATAAACATCAATCAAATAAAAGAAATTCCAATGCAGTTCCATGTGGAGGTATGGAGCAGAGATCCTAGATAAACATCAATCAAATAAAAGAAATTCCTATGCAGTTCCATGTGGAGGTATGGAGCAGAGATCCTGGATAAACACCAATCAAATACAAGAAATTCCAATACAGTTCCATGTGGAGGTATGGAGCAGAGATCCTGGATAAACATCAATCAAATAAAAGAAATTCCAATGCCGTTCCATGTGGAGGTATGGAGCAGAGATCCTAGATAAACATCAATCAAATAAAAGAAATTACAATGCAGTTCCATGTGACTGAACAGATCCTGGATAAACACCAATCAAATAAAAGAAATTACAATGCAGTTCCATGTGACTGAACAGATTCTGGATAAACACCAATCAAATAAAAGAAATTTCAATGTAGTTCTACTGACTGAACAGAATCTGGATAAACACCAATCAAATAAAAGAAATTACAATGTAGTTCTACTGACTGAACAGATCCTGGATA
Organism: Deroplatys truncata; assembly: GCA_030765065.1. Lineage (NCBI taxonomy): Eukaryota > Metazoa > Arthropoda > Insecta > Mantodea > Mantidae > Deroplatys > Deroplatys truncata. The sequence continues at coordinate 233,503,282 of CM060986.1, forward strand.
AACACCAATCAAATAAAAGAAATTACAATGCAGTTCTATTGATTGAACATATCCTGGATAAACACCAATCAAATAAACGAAATTCAAATGCAGTTCCATGTGACTGAACAGATCCTGGATAAACACCAATCAAATAAAAGAAATTACAATGTAGTTCCATATGACTGAACATATCCTGGATAATCACCAATCAAATAAACGAAATTCAAATGCAGTTCCATGTGACTGAACAGATCCTGGATATACGCCAATCAAATAAAACAAATTCCAATGCAGTTCCATATGACTGAACAGATCCTGGATAAACACCAATCAAATAACAGAAATTACAATGCAGTTCTACTGACTGAACAGATCCTGGATAAACGCCAATCAAATAAATGAAATTACAATGCAGTTCCATGTGACTGAACAGATACTGGATAAACACCAATCAAATAAAAGAGATTACAATGCAGTTCTATTGACTGAACAGATCCTGGATAAAAACCAATCAAATAAAAGAAATTCCAATGCAGTTCTACTGACTGAACAGATCCTGGATAAACACCAATCAAATAAAAGAAATTACAATACAGTTCTATTGACTGAACAGATCCCTTGTAAAAACCAATCAAATAAAAGAAATTACAATGCAGTTCCATGTGACTGAACAGATCCTGGATAAAAACCAATCAAATAAAAGAAATTACAATGCAGTTCTATTGACTGAACAGATCCTGGATAAACACCAATCAAATAAAAGAAATTACAATGCAGTTCTACTGACTGAACAGATCCTGGATAAACACCAATCAAATAAAAGAAATTACAATGCAGTTCTACTGACTGTACAGATCCTGGATAAAAACCAAACAAATAAAAGAAATTACAATGCAGTTCTATTGACTGAACAGATCCTGGATAAAAACCAATCAAATAAAAGAAATTACAATGCAGTTCTATTGACTGAACAGATCCTGCATAAACACCAATCAAATACAAGAAATTCCAATGCAGTTCAATGTGGAGGTATAGAGCAGAGATCCTGGATAAACACCAATCAAATACAAGAAATTCCAATACAGTTCAATGTGGAGGTATGGAGTAGAGATCCTAGATAAACACCAATCAAATACAAGAAATTCCAATACAGTTCCATGTGGAGGTATGGAGCAGAGATCCTGGATAAAAACCAATCAAATAAAAGAAATTACAATGCAGTTCTATTGACTAAACAGATCCTGCATAATCACCAATCAAATACAAGAAATTCCAATGCAGTTCCATGTGGAGGTATGGAGCAGAGATCCTAGATAAACACCAATCAAATACAAGAAACTCCAATGCAGTTCCATGTGGAGGTATGGGGCAGAGATCCTGGATAAACATCAATCAAATAAAAGAAATTCCAATGCAGTTCCATGTGGAGGTATGGAGCAGAGATCCTAGATAAACATCAATCAAATAAAAGAAATTCCTATGCAGTTCCATGTGGAGGTATGGAGCAGAGATCCTAGATAAACATCAATCAAATAAAAGAAATTCCAATGCAGTTCCATGTGGAGGTATGGAGCAGAGATCCTGGATAAACACCAATCAAATACAAGAAATTCCAATACAGTTCCATGTGGAGGTATGGAGCAGAGATCCTAGAGAAACACCAATCAATTAAAAGAAATTCCAATGCAGTTCCATGTGGAGGTATGGAGCAGAGATCCTAGAGAAACACCAATCAAATACAAGAAATTCCAATACAGTTCTATGTGTAGGTATGGAGCAGAGATCCTGGATAAACACTAATCAAATAAAAGAAATTCCAATACAGTTCCATGTGGAGGTATGGAGCAGAGATCCTGGATAAACATCAATCAAATAAAAGAAATTCCAATGCAGTTCCATGTGGAGGTATGGAGCAGAGATCCTAAATAAACATCAATCAAATAAAAGAAATTCCTATGCGGTTCCATGTGGAGGTATGGAGCAGAGATCCTGGATAAACATCAATCAAATAAAAGAAATTCCAATACAGTTCCATGTGGAGGTATGGAGCAGAGATCCTAGATAAACATCAATCAAATAAAAGAAATTCCTATGCAGTTCCATGTGGAGGTATGGAGCAGAGATCCTGGATAAACACCAATCAAATACAAGAAATTCCAATACAGTTCCATGTGGAGGTATGGAGCAGAGATCCTGGATAAACATCAATCAAATAAAAGAAATTCCAATGCCGTTCCATGTGGAGGTATGGAGCAGAGATCCTAGATAAACATCAATCAAATAAAAGAAATTCCAATGCAGTTCCATGTGGAGGTATGGAGCAGAGATCCTGGATAAACACCAATCAAATACAAGAAATTCCAATACAGTTCCATGTGGAGGTATGGAGCAGAGATCCTAGAGAAACACCAATCAAATAAAAGAAATTCCAATGCAGTTCCATGTGGAGGTATCGAGCAGAGATCCTAGAGAAACACCAATCAAATACAAGAAATTCCAATACAGTTCTATGTGGAGGTATGGAGCAGAGATGCTGGATAAACACTAATCAAATAAAAGAAATTCCAATACAGTTCCATGTGGAGGTATGGAGCAGAGATCCTGGATAAAAACCAATCAAATAAAAGAAATTACAATGCAGTTCTATTGACTGAACAGATCCTGCATAAACACCAATCAAATACAAGAAATTCCAATGCAGTTCCATGTTGAGGTATGGAGCAGAGATCCTGGATAAACATCAATCAAATAAAAGAAATTGCAATGCAGTTCCATGTGGAGGTATGGAGCAGAGATCCTAGATAAACATCAATCAAATAAAAGAAATTCCAATGCAGTTCCATGTGGAGGTATGGAGCAGAGATCCTGGATAAACATCAATCAAATAAAAGAAATTCCAATGCAGTTCCATGTGGAGGTATGGAGCAGAGATCCTGGATAAACACCAATCAAATACAAGAAATTCCAATGCAGTTCCATGTGGAGGTATGGAGCAGAGATCCTAGAGAAACACCAATCAAATACAAGAAATTCCAATACAGTTCTATGTGGAGGTATGGAGCAGAGATCCTGGATAAACACTAATCAAATAAAAGAAATTCCAATACAGTTCCATGTGGAGGTATGGAGCAGAGATCCTGGATAAACATCAATCAAATAAAAGAAATTCCAATGCAGTTCCATGTGGAGGTATGGAGCAGAGATCCTAGATAAACATCAATCAAATAAAAGAAATTCCTATGCGGTTCCATGTGGAGGTATGGAGCAGAGATCCTAGATAAACATCAATCAAATAAAAGAAATTCCTATGCAGTTCCATGTGGAGGTATGGAGCAGAGATCCTGGATAAACACCAATCAAATACAAGAAATTCCAATACAGTTCCATGTGGAGGTATGGAGCAGAGATCCTGGATAAACATCAATCAAATAAAAGAAATTCCAATGCCGTCCCATGTGGAGGTATGGAGCAGAGATCCTAGATAAACATCAATCAAATAAAAGAAATTCCAATGCAGTTCCATGTGGAGGTATGGAGCAGAGATCCTGGATAAACACCAATCAAATACAAGAAATTCCAATACAGTTTCATGTGGAGGTATGGAGCAGAGATCCTAGAGAAACACCAATCAAATAAAAGAAATTCCAATGCAGTTCCATGTGGAGGTATGGAGCAGAGATCCTAGAGAAACACCAATCAAATACAAGAAATTCCAATACAGTTCTATGTGGAGGTATGGAGCAGAGATGCTGGATAAACACTAATCAAATAAAAGAAATTCCAATACAGTTCCATGTGGAGGTATGGAGCAGAGATCCTGGATAAAAACCAATCAAATAAAAGAAATTACAATGCAGTTCTATTGAATGAACAGATCCTGCATAAACACCAATCAAATACAAGAAATTCCAATGCAGTTCCATGTTGAGGTATGGAGCAGAGATCCTGGATAAACATCAATCAAATAAAAGAAATTGCAATGCAGTTCCATGTGGAGGTATGGAGCAGAGATCCTAGATAAACATCAATCAAATAAAAGAAATTCCAATGCAGTTCCATGTGGAGGTATGGAGCAGAGATCCTGGATAAACATCAATCAAATAAAAGAAATTCCAATGCAGTTCCATGTGGAGGTATGGAGCAGAGATCCTGGATAAACACCAATCAAATACAAGAAATTCCAATGCAGTTCCATGTCAAGGTATGGAGCAGAGATCCTAGATAAACACCAATCAAATACAGGAAATTCCAATGCAGTTCAATGTGGAGGTATGGAGTAGAGATCCTAGATAAACACCAATCAAATACAAGAAATTCCAATGCAGTTCCATGTGGAGGTATGGAGCAGAGATCCTAGATAAACACCAATCAAATACAAGAAATTCCAATGCAGTTCCATGTGGAGGTATGGAGCAGAGATCCTAGATAAACACCAATCAAATACACGAAATTCCAATGCAGTTCCATGTGGAGGTATGGAGCAGAGATCCTAGATAAACACCAATCAAATACAAGAAATTCCAATGCAGTTTCATGTGGAGGTATGGAGCAGAGATCCTAGATAAACATCAATCAAATAAAAGCAATTCCAATGCAGTTCCATGTGGAGGTATGGAGCAGAGATCCTGGATAAACACCAATCAAATACAAGAAATTCCAATACAGTTCCATGTGGAGGTATGGAGCAGAGATCCTAGAGAAACACCAATCAACTAAAAGAAATTCCAATGCCGTTCCATGTGGAGGTATGGAGCAGAGATCCTAGATAAACATCAATCAAATAAAAGAAATTACAATGCAGTTCCATGTGACTGAACAGATCCTGGATAAACACCAATCAAATAAAAGAAATTACAATGCAGTTCCATGTGACTGAACAGATTCTGGATAAACACCAATCAAATAAAAGAAATTACAATGTAGTTCTACTGACTGAACAGAATCTGGATAAACACCAATCAAATAAAAGAAATTACAATGTAGTTCTACTGACTGAACAGATCCTGGATAAACACCAATCAAATAAAAGAAATTACAATGCTGTTCCATGTGGAGGTATGGAGCAGAGATCCTGGATAAACACCAATCAAATACAAGAAATTCCAATACAGTTCCATGTGGAGGTATGGAGCAGAGATCCTAGAGAAACACCAATCAAATAAAAGAAATTCCAATGCAGTTCCATGTGGAGGTATGGAGCAGAGATCCTAGAGAAACACCAATCAAATAAAATAAATTACAATGCAGTTCCATGTGACTGAACAGATCCTGGATAAACACCAATTAATTAAAAGAAATTACAATGCAGTTCCATGTGACTGAACAGATCCTGGATAAACACCAATCAAATAAAAGAAATTACAATGCAGTTCCATTGATTGAACATATCCTGGATAAACACCAATCAAATAAATGAAATTCCAATGCAGTTCCATGTGACTGAACATATCCTGGATAAACACCAATTAAATAAACGAAATTCCAATGCAGCTCCATGTGACTGAACATATCCTGGATAAACAATCAAATAAACGAAATTCAAATGCAGTTCCATGTGACTGAATAGATCCTGGATAAACGCCAATAAAATAAAACAACTTCCAATGCAGTTCCATATGACTGAACAGATCCTGGATAAACGCCAATCAAGTAAAACAAATTCCAATGCACTTCCATGTGACTGAACAGATCCTGGATAAACACCAATCAAATGAAAGAAATTACAATGCAGTTCTATTGACTGAACAGATCCTGGATAAACACCAATCAAATAAAAGAAATTACAATGCAGTTCTATTGACTGAACAGATCCTGGATAAACACCAATCAAATAAAAGAAATTACAATGCAGTTCTATTGACGGAACAGATCCTGGATAAACACCATTCACATAAATGAAATTCCAATGCAGTTCCATATGACTGAACATATCCTGGATAAACAACAATCAAATAAACGAAATTCAAATGCAGTTCCATGTCACTGAACAGATCCTGGATAAACGCCAATCAAATAAAACAAATTCCAATGCACTTCCATGTGACTGAACAGATCCTGGATAAACACCAATCAAATAAATGAAATTACAATGCAGTTCTAATGACTGAGCAGATCCTGGATAAACACCAATCAAATAAAAGAAATTACAATGCATTTCCATGTGACTGAACAGATCCTGGATAAAAACCAATCAAATAAAAGAAATTACAATGCAGTTCTATTGACTGAACAGATCCTGGATAAAAACCAAACAAATAAAAGAAATTACAATGCAGTTCTACTGACTGAACAGATCCTGGATAAACACCAATCAAATAAAAGAAATTACAATGCAGTTCCATGTGGAGGTATGGAGCAGAGATCCTGGATAAACATCAATCAAATAAAAGAAATTCCAATGCAGTTCCATGTGGAGGTATGGAGCAGAGATCCTGGATAAACACCAATCAAATAAAAGAAATTACAATGCAGTTCTATTGACTGAACAGATCCTGGATAAAAACCAATCAAATAAAAGAAATTACAATGCAGTTCTATTGACTGAACAGATCCTGCATAAACACCAATCAAATACAAGAAATTCCAATGCAGTTCCATGTGGAGGTATGGAGCAGAGATCCTGGATAAACATCAATCAAATAAAAGAAATTCCAATGCAGTTCCATGTGGAGGTATGGAGCAGAGATCCTGGATAAACATCAATCAAATAAAAGAAATTCCAATGCAGTTCCATGTGGAGGTATGGAGTAGAGATCCTGGATAAACATCAATCAAATAAAAGAAATTCCAATGCAGTTCAATGTGGAGGTTTGGAGTAGAGATCCTAGACAAACACCAATCAAATACAAGAAATTCCAATACAGTTCAATGTGGAGGTATGGAGTGGAGATCCTGGATAAACACCAATCAAATAAAAGAAATTCTAATGCAGTTCTATTGACTGAACAGATCCTGCATAAACACAAATCAAATACAAGAAATTCCAATGCAGTTCCATGTGGAGGTATGGAGTAGAGATCCTAGATAAACACCAATCAAATAAAAGAAATTCCAATGCAGTTCCATGTGGAGGTATGGAGCAGAGATCCTAGATAAACACCAATCAAATAAAAGAAATTCCAATGCAGTTCCATGTGGAGGTATGGAGCAGAGATCCTAGATAAACATCAATCAAATAAAAGAAATTCCAATGCAGTTCAATGTGGAGGTATGGAGTAGAGATCCTAGATAAACACCAATCAAATAAAAGAAATTCCAATGCAGTTCCATGTGGAGGTATGGAGTAGAGATCCTAGATAAACACCAATCAAATACAAGAAATTCCAATGCAGTTCTATGTGGAGGTATGGAGTAGAGATCCTAGATAAACACCAATCAAATACAAGAAATTCCAATACAGTTCAATGTGGAGGTATGGAGTAGAGATCCTGGATAAACACCAATCAAATAAAAGAAATTCCAATGCAGTTCCATGTGGAGGTATGGAGTAGAGATCCTGGATAAACACCAATCAAATAAAAGAAATTCCAATGCAGTTCTATGTGGAGGTATGGAGCAGAGATCCTAGAGAAACACCAATCAAATAAAAGAAATTCCAATGCAGTTCCATGTGGAGGTATGGAGCAGAGATCGTAGATAAACACCAATCAAATACAAGAAATTCCAATGCAGTTCCATGCGGAGGTATGGAGCAGAGATCCTAGAGAAACACCAATCAAATAAAATAAATTCCATTGCAGTTCCATGTGGAGGTATGAAGCAGAGATCCTAGATAAACATCAATCAAATAGCAGAAATTCCAATGCAGTTCCATGTGGAGGTATGGGGCAGAGATCCTGGATAAACATCAATCAAATAAAAGAAATTCCAATGCAGTTCCATGTGGAGGTATGGAGCAGAGATCCTGGATAAACATCAATCAAATAAAAGAAATTCCAATGCAGTACCATGTGGAGGTATGGAGCAGAGATCCTAGATAAACATCAATCAAATAAAAGAAATTCCTATGCAGTTCCATGTGGAGGTATGGAGCAGAGATCCTAGATAAACATCAATCAAATAAAAGAAATTCCAATGCAGTTCCATGTGGAGGCATGGAGCAGAGATCCTGGATAAACACCAATCAAATACAAGAAATTCCAATACAGTTCCATGTGGAGGTATGGAGCAGAGATCCTAGAGAAACACCAATCAAATAAAAGAAATTCCAATGCAGTTCCATGTGGAGGTATGGAGAAGAGATCCGAGAGAAACACCAATCAAATACAAGAAATTCCAATACAGTTCTATGTGGAGGTATGGAGCAGACATCCTGGATAAACACTAATCAAATAAAAGAAATTCCAATACAGTTCCATGTGGAGGTATGGAGCAGAGATCCTGGATAAACATCAATCAAATAAAAGAAATTCCAATGCAGTTCCATGTGGAGCTATGGAGCAGAGATCCTGGATAAACATCAATCAAATAAAAGAAATTCCAATGCAGTTCCATGTGGAGGTATGGAGCAGAGATCCTGGATAAACATCAATCAAATAAAAGAAATTCCAATGCGGTTCCATGGGGAGGTATGGAGCAGAGATCCTGAATAAACATCAATCAAATAAAAGAAATTCCATTGCAGTTCCATGTGGAGGTATGGAGCAGAGATCCTAGATAAACATCAATCAAATAAAAGAAATTCCAATGCAGTTCCATGTGGAGGTATGGAGCAGAGATCCTGGATAAACATCAATCAAATAAAAGAAATTCCAATGCGGTTCCATGGGGAGGTATGGAGCAGAGATCCTGAATAAACATCAATCAAATAAAAGAAATTCCAATGCAGTTCCATGTGGAGGTATGGAGCAGAGATCCTAGATAAACATCAATCAAATAAAAGAAATTCCTATGCAGTTCCATGTGGAGGTATGGAGCAGAGATCCTGGATAAACACCAATCAAATACAAGAAATTCCAATACAGTTCCATGTGGAGGTATGGAGCAGAGATCCTGGATAAACATCAATTAAATAAAAGAAATTCCAATGCCGTTCCATGTGGAGGTATGGAGCAGAGATCCTAGATAAACATCAATCAAATAAAAGAAATTACAATGCAGTTCCATGTGACTGAACAGATCCTGGATAAACACCAATCAAATAAAAGAAATTACAATGCAGTTCCATGTGACTGAACAGATTCTGGATAAACACCAATCAAATAAAAGAAATTTCAATGTAGTTCTACTGACTGAACAGAATCTGGATAAACACCAATCAAATAAAAGAAATTACAATGCAGTTCTATTGATTGAACATATCCTGGATAAACACCAATCAAATAAACGAAATTCAAATGCAGTTCCATGTGACTGAACAGATCCTGGATAAACACCAATCAAATAAAAGAAATTACAATGTAGTTCCATATGACTGAACATATCCTGGATAATCACCAATCAAATAAACGAAATTCAAATGCAGTTCCATGTGACTGAACAGATCCTGGATATACGCCAATCAAATAAAACAAATTCCAATGCAGTTCCATATGACTGAACAGATCCTGGATAAACACCAATCAAATAACAGAAATTACAATGCAGTTCTACTGACTGAACAGATCCTGGATAAACGCCAATCAAATAAATGAAATTACAATGCAGTTCCATGTGACTGAACAGATACTGGATAAACACCAATCAAATAAAAGAGATTACAATGCAGTTCTATTGACTGAACAGATCCTGGATAAAAACCAATCAAATAAAAGAAATTCCAATGCAGTTCTACTGACTGAACAGATCCTGGATAAACACCAATCAAATAAAAGAAATTACAATGCAGTTCTATTGACTGAACAGATCCTGGATAAACACCAATCAAATAAAAGAAATTACAATGCAGTTCCATGTGACTGAACAGATCCTGGATAAAAACCAATCAAATAAAAGAAATTACAATGCAGTTCTATTGACTGAACAGATCCTGGATAAACACCAATCAAATAAAAGAAATTACAATGCAGTTCTACTGACTGAACAGATCCTGGATAAACACCAATCAAATAAAAGAAATTACAATGCAGTTCTACTGACTGTACAGATCCTGGATAAAAACCAAACAAATAAAAGAAATTACAATGCAGTTCTATTGACTGAACAGATCCTGGATAAAAACCAATCAAATAAAAGAAATTACAATGCAGTTCTATTGACTGAACAGATCCTGCATAAACACCAATCAAATACAAGAAATTCCAATGCAGTTCAATGTGGAGGTATAGAGCAGAGATCCTGGATAAACACCAATCAAATACAAGAAATTCCAATACAGTTCAATGTGGAGGTATGGAGTAGAGATCCTAGATAAACACCAATCAAATACAAGAAATTCCAATACAGTTCCATGTGGAGGTATGGAGCAGAGATCCTGGATAAAAACCAATCAAATAAAAGAAATTACAATGCAGTTCTATTGACTAAACAGATCCTGCATAATCACCAATCAAATACAAGAAATTCCAATGCAGTTCCATGTGGAGGTATGGAGCAGAGATCCTAGATAAACACCAATCAAATACAAGAAACTCCAATGCAGTTCCATGTGGAGGTATGGGGCAGAGATCCTGGATAAACATCAATCAAATAAAAGAAATTCCAATGCAGTTCCATGTGGAGGTATGGAGCAGAGATCCTAGATAAACATCAATCAAATAAAAGAAATTCCTATGCAGTTCCATGTGGAGGTATGGAGCAGAGATCCTAGATAAACATCAATCAAATAAAAGAAATTCCAATGCAGTTCCATGTGGAGGTATGGAGCAGAGATCCTGGATAAACACCAATCAAATACAAGAAATTCCAATACAGTTCCATGTGGAGGTATGGAGCAGAGAGTCTAGAGAAACACCAATCAATTAAAAGAAATTCCAATGCAGTTCCATGTGGAGGTATGGAGCAGAGATCCTAGAGAAACACCAATCAAATACAAGAAATTCCAATACAGTTCTATGTGTAGGTATGGAGCAGAGATCCTGGATAAACACTAATCAAATAAAAGAAATTCCAATACAGTTCCATGTGGAGGTATGGAGCAGAGATCCTGGATAAACATCAATCAAATAAAAGAAATTCCAATGCAGTTCCATGTGGAGGTATGGAGCAGAGATCCTAAATAAACATCAATCAAATAAAAGAAATTCCTATGCGGTTCCATGTGGAGGTATGGAGCAGAGATCCTGGATAAACATCAATCAAATAAAAGAAATTCCAATACAGTTCCATGTGGAGGTATGGAGCAGAGATCCTAGATAAACATCAATCAAATAAAAGAAATTCCTATGCAGTTCCATGTGGAGGTATGGAGCAGAGATCCTGGATAAACACCAATCAAATACAAGAAATTCCAATACAGTTCCATGTGGAGGTATGGAGCAGAGATCCTGGATAAACATCAATCAAATAAAAGAAATTCCAATGCCGTTCCATGTGGAGGTATGGAGCAGAGATCCTAGATAAACATCAATCAAATAAAAGAAATTCCAATGCAGTTCCATGTGGAGGTATGGAGCAGAGATCCTGGATAAACACCAATCAAATACAAGAAATTCCAATACAGTTCCATGTGGAGGTATGGAGCAGAGATCCTAGAGAAACACCAATCAAATAAAAGAAATTCCAATGCAGTTCCATGTGGAGGTATGGAGCAGAGATCCTAGAGAAACACCAATCAAATACAAGAAATTCCAATACAGTTCTATGTGGAGGTATGGAGCAGAGATGCTGGATAAACACTAATCAAATAAAAGAAATTCCAATACAGTTCCATGTGGAGGTATGGAGCAGAGATCCTGGATAAAAACCAATCAAATAAAAGAAATTACAATGCAGTTCTATTGACTGAACAGATCCTGCATAAACACCAATCAAATACAAGAAATTCCAATGCAGTTCCATGTTGAGGTATGGAGCAGAGATCCTGGATAAACATCAATCAAATAAAAGAAATTGCAATGCAGTTCCATGTGGAGGTATGGAGCAGAGATCCTAGATAAACATCAATCAAATAAAAGAAATTCCAATGCAGTTCCATGTGGAGGTATGGAGCAGAGATCCTGGATAAACATCAATCAAATAAAAGAAATTCCAATGCAGTTCCATGTGGAGGTATGGAGCAGAGATCCTGGATAAACACCAATCAAATACAAGAAATTCCAATGCAGTTCCATGTGGCGGTATGGAGCAGAGATCCTAGAGAAACACCAATCAAATACAAGAAATTCCAATACAGTTCTATGTGGAGGTATGGAGCAGAGATCCTGGATAAACACTAATCAAATAAAAGAAATTCCAATACAGTTCCATGTGGAGGTATGGAGCAGAGATCCTGGATAAACATCAATCAAATAAAAGAAATTCCAATGCAGTTCCATGTGGAGGTATGGAGCAGAGATCCTAGATAAACATCAATCAAATAAAAGAAATTCCTATGCGGTTCCATGTGGAGGTATGGAGCAGAGATCCTAGATAAACATCAATCAAATAAAAGAAATTCCTATGCAGTTCCATGTGGAGGTATGGAGCAGAGATCCTGGATAAACACCAATCAAATACAAGAAATTCCAATACAGTTCCATGTGGAGGTATGGAGCAGAGATCCTGGATAAACATCAATCAAATAAAAGAAATTCCAATGCCGTCCCATGTGGAGGTATGGAGCAGAGATCCTAGATAAACATCAATCAAATAAAAGAAATTCCAATGCAGTTCCATGTGGAGGTATGGAGCAGAGATCCTGGATAAACACCAATCAAATACAAGAAATTCCAATACAGTTACATGTGGAGGTATGGAGCAGAGATCCTAGAGAAACACCAATCAAATAAAAGAAATTCCAATGCAGTTCCATGTGGAGGTATGGAGCAGAGATCCTAGAGAAACACCAATCAAATACAAGAAATTCCAATACAGTTCTATGTGGAGGTATGGAGCAGAGATGCTGGATAAACACTAATCAAATAAAAGAAATTCCAATACAGTTCCATGTGGAGGTATGGAGCAGAGATCCTGGATAAAAACCAATCAAATAAAAGAAATTACAATGCAGTTCTATTGAATGAACAGATCCTGCATAAACACCAATCAAATACAAGAAATTCCAATGCAGTTCCATGTTGAGGTATGGAGCAGAGATCCTGGATAAACATCAATCAAATAAAAGAAATTGCAATGCAGTTCCATGTGGAGGTATGGAGCAGAGATCCTAGATAAACATCAATCAAATAAAAGAAATTCCAATGCAGTTCCATGTGGAGGTATGGAGCAGAGATCCTGGATAAACATCAATCAAATAAAAGAAATTCCAATGCAGTTCCATGTGGAGGTATGGAGCAGAGATCCTGGATAAACACCAATCAAATACAAGAAATTCCAATGCAGTTCCATGTCAAGGTATGGAGCAGAGATCCTAGATAAACACCAATCAAATACAGGAAATTCCAATGCAGTTCAATGTGGAGGTATGGAGTAGAGATCCTAGATAAACACCAATCAAATACAAGAAATTCCAATGCAGTTCCATGTGGAGGTATGGAGCAGAGATCCTAGATAAACACCAATCAAATACAAGAAATTCCAATGCAGTTCCATGTGGAGGTATGGAGCAGAGATCCTAGATAAACACCAATCAAATACACGAAATTCCAATGCAGTTCCATGTGGAGGTATGGAGCAGAGATCCTAGATAAACACCAATCAAATACAAGAAATTCCAATGCAGTTCCATGTGGAGGTATGGAGCAGAGATCCTAGATAAACATCAATCAAATAAAAGCAATTCCAATGCAGTTCCATGTGGAGGTATGGAGCAGAGATCCTGGATAAACACCAATCAAATACAAGAAATTCCAATACAGTTCCATGTGGAGGTATGGAGCAGAGATCCTAGAGAAACACCAATCAACTAAAAGAAATTCCAATGCCGTTCCATGTGGAGGTATGGAGCAGAGATCCTAGATAAACATCAATCAAATAAAAGAAATTACAATGCAGTTCCATGTGACTGAACAGATCCTGGATAAACACCAATCAAATAAAAGAAATTACAATGCAGTTCCATGTGACTGAACAGATTCTGGATAAACACCAATCAAATAAAAGAAATTACAATGTAGTTCTACTGACTGAACAGAATCTGGATAAACACCAATCAAATAAAAGAAATTACAATGTAGTTCTACTGACTGAACAGATCCTGGATAAACACCAATCAAATAAAAGAAATTACAATGCTGTTCCATGTGGAGGTATGGAGCAGAGATCCTGGATAAACACCAATCAAATACAAGAAATTCCAATACAGTTCCATGTGGAGGTATGGAGCAGAGATCCTAGAGAAACACCAATCAAATAAAAGAAATTCCAATGCAGTTCCATGTGGAGGTATGGAGCAGAGATCCTAGAGAAACACCAATCAAATAAAATAAATTACAATGCAGTTCCATGTGACTGAACAGATCCTGGATAAACACCAATTAATTAAAAGAAATTACAATGCAGTTCCATGTGACTGAACAGATCCTGGATAAACACCAATCAAATAAAAGAAATTACAATGCAGTTCCATTGATTGAACATATCCTGGATAAACACCAATCAAATAAATGAAATTCCAATGCAGTTCCATGTGACTGAACATATCCTGGATAAACACCAATTAAATAAACGAAATTCCAATGCAGCTCCATGTGACTGAACATATCCTGGATAAACAATCAAATAAACGAAATTCAAATGCAGTTCCATGTGACTGAATAGATCCTGGATAAACGCCAATAAAATAAAACAACTTCCAATGCAGTTCCATATGACTGAACAGATCCTGGATAAACGCCAATCAAGTAAAACAAATTCCAATGCACTTCCATGTGACTGAACAGATCCTGGATAAACACCAATCAAATGAAAGAAATTACAATGCAGTTCTATTGACTGAACAGATCCTGGATAAACACCAATCAAATAAAAGAAATTACAATGCAGTTCTATTGACTGAACAGATCCTGGATAAACACCAATCAAATAAAAGAAATTACAATGCAGTTCTATTGACGGAACAGATCCTGGATAAACACCAATCACATAAATGAAATTCCAATGCAGTTCCATATGACTGAACATATCCTGGATAAACAACAATCAAATAAACGAAATTCAAATGCAGTTCCATGTCACTGAACAGATCCTGGATAAACGCCAATCAAATAAAACAAATTCCAATGCACTTCCATGTGACTGAACAGATCCTGGATAAACACCAATCAAATAAATGAAATTACAATGCAGTTCTAATGACTGAGCAGATCCTGGATAAACACCAATCAAATAAAAGAAATTACAATGCATTTCCATGTGACTGAACAGATCCTGGATAAAAACCAATCAAATAAAAGAAATTACAATGCAGTTCTATTGACTGAACAGATCCTGGATAAAAACCAAACAAATAAAAGAAATTACAATGCAGTTCTACTGACTGAACAGATCCTGGATAAACACCAATCAAATAAAAGAAATTACAATGCAGTTCCATGTGGAGGTATGGAGCAGAGATCCTGGATAAACATCAATCAAATAAAAGAAATTCCAATGCAGTTCCATGTGGAGGTATGGAGCAGAGATCCTGGATAAACACCAATCAAATAAAAGAAATTACAATGCAGTTCTATTGACTGAACAGATCCTGGATAAAAACCAATCAAATAAAAGAAATTACAATGCAGTTCTATTGACTGAACAGATCCTGCATAAACACCAATCAAATACAAGAAATTCCAATGCAGTTCCATGTGGAGGTATGGAGCAGAGATCCTGGATAAACATCAATCAAATAAAAGAAATTCCAATGCAGTTCCATGTGGAGGTATGGAGCAGAGATCCTGGATAAACATCAATCAAATAAAAGAAATTCCAATGCAGTTCCATGTGGAGGTATGGAGTAGAGATCCTGGATAAACATCAATCAAATAAAAGAAATTCCAATGCAGTTCAATGTGGAGGTTTGGAGTAGAGATCCTAGACAAACACCAATCAAATACAAGAAATTCCAATACAGTTCAATGTGGAGGTATGGAGTGGAGATCCTGGATAAACACCAATCAAATAAAAGAAATTCTAATGCAGTTCTATTGACTGAACAGATCCTGCATAAACACAAATCAAATACAAGAAATTCCAATGCAGTTCCATGTGGAGGTATGGAGTAGAGATCCTAGATAAACACCAATCAAATAAAAGAAATTCCAATGCAGTTCCATGTGGAGGTATGGAGCAGAGATCCTAGATAAACACCAATCAAATAAAAGAAATTCCAATGCAGTTCCATGTGGAGGTATGGAGCAGAGATCCTAGATAAACATCAATCAAATAAAAGAAATTCCAATGCAGTTCAATGTGGAGGTATGGAGTAGAGATCCTAGATAAACACCAATCAAATAAAAGAAATTCCAATGCAGTTCCATGTGGAGGTATGGAGTAGAGATCCTAGATAAACACCAATCAAATACAAGAAATTCCAATGCAGTTCTATGTGGAGGTATGGAGTAGAGATCCTAGATAAACACCAATCAAATACAAGAAATTCCAATACAGTTCAATGTGGAGGTATGGAGTAGAGATCCTGGATAAACACCAATCAAATAAAAGAAATTCCAATGCAGTTCCATGTGGAGGTATGGAGTAGAGATCCTGGATAAACACCAATCAAATAAAAGAAATTCCAATGCAGTTCTATGTGGAGGTATGGAGCAGAGATCCTAGAGAAACACCAATCAAATAAAAGAAATTCCAATGCAGTTCCATGTGGAGGTATGGAGCAGAGATCGTAGATAAACACCAATCAAATACAAGAAATTCCAATGCAGTTCCATGCGGAGGTATGGAGCAGAGATCCTAGAGAAACACCAATCAAATAAAATAAATTCCATTGCAGTTCCATGTGGAGGTATGAAGCAGAGATCCTAGATAAACATCAATCAAATAGCAGAAATTCCAATGCAGTTCCATGTGGAGGTATGGGGCAGAGATCCTGGATAAACATCAATCAAATAAAAGAAATTCCAATGCAGTTCCATGTGGAGGTATGGAGCAGAGATCCTGGATAAACATCAATCAAATAAAAGAAATTCCAATGCAGTACCATGTGGAGGTATGGAGCAGAGATCCTAGATAAACATCAATCAAATAAAAGAAATTCCTATGCAGTTCCATGTGGAGGTATGGAGCAGAGATCCTAGATAAACATCAATCAAATAAAAGAAATTCCAATGCAGTTCCATGTGGAGGCATGGAGCAGAGATCCTGGATAAACACCAATCAAATACAAGAAATTCCAATACAGTTCCATGTGGAGGTATGGAGCAGAGATCCTAGAGAAACACCAATCAAATAAAAGAAATTCCAATGCAGTTCCATGTGGAGGTATGGAGAAGAGATCCGAGAGAAACACCAATCAAATACAAGAAATTCCAATACAGTTCTATGTGGAGGTATGGAGCAGACATCCTGGATAAACACTAATCAAATAAAAGAAATTCCAATACAGTTCCATGTGGAGGTATGGAGCAGAGATCCTGGATAAACATCAATCAAATAAAAGAAATTCCAATGCAGTTCCATGTGGAGGTATGGAGCAGAGATCCTGGATAAACATCAATCAAATAAAAGAAATTCCAATGCAGTTCCATGTGGAGGTATGGAGCAGAGATCCTGGATAAACATCAATCAAATAAAAGAAATTCCAATGCGGTTCCATGGGGAGGTATGGAGCAGAGATCCTGAATAAACATCAATCAAATAAAAGAAATTCCATTGCAGTTCCATGTGGAGGTATGGAGCAGAGATCCTAGATAAACATCAATCAAATAAAAGAAATTCCTATGCAGTTCCATGTGGAGGTATGGAGCAGAGATCCTGGATAAACACCAATCAAATACAAGAAATTCCAATACAGTTCCATGTGGAGGTATGGAGCAGAGATCCTGGATAAACATCAATCAAATAAAAGAAATTCCAATGCCGTTCCATGTGGAGGTATGGAGCAGAGATCCTAGATAAACATCAATCAAATAAAAGAAATTACAATGCAGTTCCATGTGACTGAACAGATCCTGGATAAACACCAATCAAATAAAAGAAATTACAATGCAGTTCCATGTGACTGAACAGATTCTGGATAAACACCAATCAAATAAAAGAAATTTCAATGTAGTTCTACTGACTGAACAGAATCTGGATAAACACCAATCAAATAAAAGAAATTACAATGTAGTTCTACTGACTGAACAGATCCTGGATAAACACCAATCAAATAAAAGAAATTACAATGCAGTTCTATTGATTGAACATATCCTGGATAAACACCAATCAAATAAACGAAATTCAAATGCAGTTCCATGTGACTGAACAGATCCTGGATAAACACCAATCAAATAAAAGAAATTACAATGTAGTTCCATATGACTGAACATATCCTGGATAATCACCAATTAAATAAACGAAATTCAAATGCAGTTCCATGTGACTGAACAGATCCTGGATAAACGCCAATCAAATAAAACAAATTCCAATGCAGTTCCATATGACTGAACATATCCTGGATAAACACCAATCAAATAAAAGAAATTACAGTGCAGTTCTACTGACTGAACAGATCCTGGATAAACGCCAATCAAATAAAACAAATTCCAATGCAGTTCCATGTGACTGAACAGATACTGGATAAACACCAATCAAATAAAAGAGATTACAATGCAGTTCTATTGACTGAACAGATCCTGGATAAAAACCAATCAAATAAAAGAAATTCCAATGCAGTTCTACTGACTGAACAGATCCTGGATAAACACCAATCAAATAAAAGAAATTACAATACAGTTCCATTGACTGAACAGATCCCGGATAAACACCAATCAAATAAAAGAAATTACAATGCAGTTCCATGTGACTGAACAGATCCTGGATAAAAACCAATCAAATAAAAGAAATTACAATGCAGTTCTATTGACTGAACAGATCCTGGATAAACACCAATCAAATAAAAGAAATTACAATGCAGTTCTACTGACTGAACAGATCCTGGATAAACACCAATCAAATAAAAGAAATTACAATGCAGTTCTACTGACTGTACAGATCCTGGATAAAAACCAAACAAATAAAAGAAATTACAATGCAGTTCTATTGACTGAACAGATCCTGGATAAAAACCAATCAAATAAAAGAAATTACAATGCAGTTCTATTGACTGAACAGATCCTGCATAAACACCAATCAAATACAAGAAATTCCAATGCAGTTCAATGTGGAGGTATAGAGCAGAGATCCTGGATAAACACCAATCAAATACAAGAAATTCCAATACAGTTCAATGTGGAGGTATGGAGTAGAGATCCTAGATAAACACCAATCAAATACAAGAAATTCCAATACAGTTCTATGTGGAGGTATGGAGCAGAGATCCTGGATAAACATTAATCAAATAAAAGAAATTCCAATACAGTTCCATGTGGAGGTATGGAGCAGAGATCCTGGATAAAAACCAATCAAATAAAAGAAATTACAATGCAGTTCTATTGACTAAACAGATCCTGCATAATCACCAATCAAATACAAGAAATTCCAATGCAGTTCCATGTGGAGGTATGGAGCAGAGATCCTAGATAAACACCAATCAAATACAAGAAACTCCAATGCAGTTCCATGTGGAGGTATGGGGCAGAGATCCTGGATAAACATCAATCAAATAAAAGAAATTCCAATGCAGTTCCATGTGGAGGTATGGAGCAGAGATCCTAGATAAACATCAATCAAATAAAAGAAATTCCTATGCAGTTCCATGTGGAGGTATGGAGCAGAGATCCTAGATAAACATCAATCAAATAAAAGAAATTCCAATGCAGTTCCATGTGGAGGTATGGAGCAGAGTTCCTGGATAAACACCAATCAAATACAAGAAATTCCAATACAGTTCCATGTGGAGGTATGGAGCAGAGATCCTAGAGAAACACCAATCAATTAAAAGAAATTCCAATGCAGTTCCATGTGGAGGTATGGAGCAGAGATCCTAGAGAAACACCAATCAAATACAAGAAATTCCAATACAGTTCTATGTGGAGGTATGGAGCAGAGATCCTGGATAAACACTAATCAAATAAAAGAAATTCCAATACAGTTCCATGTGGAGGTATGGAGCAGAGATCCTGGATAAACATCAATCAAATAAAAGAAATTCCAATGCAGTTCCATGTGGAGGTATGGAGCAGAGATCCTAAATAAACATCAATCAAATAAAAGAAATTCCTATGCGGTTCCATGTGGAGGTATGGAGCAGAGATCCTGGATAAACATCAACCAAATAAAAGAAATTCCAATGCAGTTCCATGTGGAGGTATGGAGCAGAGATCCTAGATAAACATCAATCAAATAAAAGAAATTCCTATGCAGTTCCATGTGGAGGTATGGAGCAGAGATCCTGGATAAACACCAATCAAATACAAGAAATTCCAATACAGTTCCATGTGGAGGTATGGAGCAGAGATGCTGGATAAACACTATTCAAATAAAAGAAATTCCAATACAGTTCCATGTGGAGGTATGGAGCAGAGATCCTGGATAAAAACCAATCAAATAAAAGAAATTACAATGCAGCTCTATTGACTGAACAGATCCTGCATAAACACCAATCAAATACAAGAAATTCCAATGCAGTTCCATGTTGAGGTATGGAGCAGAGATCCTGGATAAACATCAATCAAATAAAAGAAATTGCAATGCAGTTCCATGTGGAGGTATGGAGCAGAGATCCTAGATAAACATCAATCAAATAAAAGAAATTCCAATGCAGTTCCATGTGGAGGTATGGAGCAGAGATCCTGGATAAACATCAATCAAATAAAAGAAATTCCAATGCAGTTCCATGTGGAGGTATGGAGCAGAGATCCTGGATAAACACCAATCAAATACAAGAAATTCCAATGCAGTTCCATGTGGAGGTATGGAGCAGAGATCCTAGATAAACACCAATCAAATACAAGAAATTCCAATGCAGTTCTATGTGGAGGTATGGAGTAGAGATCCTAGATAAACACCAATCAAATACAGGAAATTCCAATGCAGTTCAATGTGGAGGTATGGAGTAGAGATCCTAGATAAACACCAATCAAATACAAGAAATTCCAATGCAGTTCCATGTGGAGTTATGGAGCAGAGATCCTAGATAAACACCAATCAAATACAAGAAATTCCAATGCAGTTCCATGTGGAGGTATGGAGCAGAGATCCTAGATAAACACCAATCAAATACAAGAAATTCCAATGCAGTTCCATGTGGAGGTATGGAGCAGAGATCCTAGATAAACACCAATCAAATACAAGAAATTCCAATGCAGTTCCATGTGGAGGTATGGAGCAGAGATCCTAGATAAACATCAATCAAATAAAAGCAATTCCAATGCAGTTCCATGTGGAGGTATGGAGCAGAGATCCTGGATAAACACCAATCAAATACAAGAAATTCCAATACAGTTCCATGTGGAGGTATGCAGCAGAGATCCTAGAGAAACACCAATCAAATAAAAGAAATTCCAATGCCGTTCCATGTGGAGGTATGGAGCAGAGATCCTAGATAAACATCAATCAAATAAAAGAAATTACAATGCAGTTCCATGTGACTGAACAGATCATGGATAAACACCAATCAAATAAAAGAAATTACAATGCAGTTCCATGTGACTGAACAGATTCTGGATAAACACCAATCAAATAAAAGAAATTACAATGTAGTTCTACTGACTGAACAGAATCTGGATAAACACCAATCAAATAAAAGAAATTACAATGTAGTTCTACTGACTGAACAGATCCTGGATAAACACCAATCAAATAAAAGAAATTACAATGCAGTTCTATTGATTGAACATATCCTGGATAAACACCAATCAAATAAACGAAATTCAAATGCAGTTCCATGTGACTGAACAGATCCTGGATAAACACCAATCAAATAAAAGAAATTACAATGTAGTTCCATATGACTGAACATATCCTGGATAATCACCAATCAAATAAACGAAATTCAAATGCAGTTCCATGTGACTGAACAGATCCTGGATAAACGCCAATCAAATAAAACAAATTCCAATGCAGTTCCATATGACTGAACAGATCCTGGATAAACACCAATCAAATAAAACAAATTACAATGCAGTTCTACTGACTGAACAGATCCTGGATAAACGCCAATCAAATAAAACAAATTCCAATGCAGTTCCATGTGACTGAACAGATACTGGATAAACACCAATCAAATAAAAGAGATTACAATGCAGTTCTATTGACTGAACAGATCCTGGATAAAAACCAATCAAATAAAAGAAATTCCAATGCAGTTCTACTGACTGAACAGATCCTGGATAAACACCAATCAAATAAAAGAAATTACAATACAGTTCTATTGACTGAACAGATCCCGGATAAACACCAATCAAATAAAAGAAATTACAATGCAGTTCCATGTGACTGAACAGATCCTGGATAAAAACCAATCAAATAAAAGAAATTACAATGCAGTTCTATTGACTGAACAGATCCTGGATAAACACCAATCAAATAAAAGAAATTACAATGCAGTTCTACTGACTGAACAGATCCTGGATAAACACCAATCAAATAAAAGAAATTACAATGCAGTTCTACTGACTGTACAGATCCTGGATAAAAACCAAACAAATAAAAGAAATTACAATGCAGTTCTATTGACTGAACAGATCCTGGATAAAAACCAATCAAATAAAAGAAATTACAATGCAGTTCTATTGACTGAACAGATCCTGCATAAACACCAATCAAATACAAGAAATTCCAATGCAGTTCAATGTGGAGGTATAGAGCAGAGATCCTGGATAAACACCAATCAAATACAAGAAATTCCAATACAGTTCAATGTGGAGGTATGGAGTAGAGATCCTAGATAAACACCAATCAAATACAAGAAATTCCAATACAGTTCTATGTGGAGGTATGGAGCAGAGATCCTGGATAAACATTAATCAAATAAAAGAAATTCCAATACAGTTCCATGTGGAGGTATGGAGCAGAGATCCTGGATAAAAACCAATCAAATAAAAGAAATTACAATGCAGTTCTATTGACTAAACAGATTCGTCATAATCACCAATCAAATACAAGAAATCCCTATGCAGTTCCATGTGGAAGTATGGAGCAGAGATCCTAAATAAACACCAATCAAATACAAGAAACTCCAATGCAGTTCCATGTGGAGGTATGGGGCAGAGATCCTGGATAAACATCAATCAAATAAAAGAAATTCCAATGCAGTTCCATGTGGAGGTATGGAGCAGAGATCCTAGATAAACATCAATCAAATAAAAGAAATTCCTATGCAGTTCCATGTGGAGGTATGGAGCAGAGATCCTAGATAAACATCAATCAAATAAAAGAAATTCCAATGCAGTTCCATGTGGAGGTATGGAGCAGAGATCCTGGATAAACACCAATCAAATACAAGAAATTCCAATACAGTTCCATGTGGAGGTATGGAGCAGAGATCCTAGAGAAACACCAATCAATTAAAAGAAATTCCAATGCAGTTCCATGTGGAGGTATGGAGCAGAGATCCTAGAGAAACACCAATCAAATACAAGAAATTCCAATACAGTTCTATGTGGAGGTATGGAGCAGAGATCCTGGATAAACACTAATCAAATAAAAGAAATTCCAATACAGTTCCATGTGGAGGTATGGAGCAGAGATCCTGGATAAACATCAATCAAATAAAAGAAATTCCAATGCAGTTCCATGTGGAGGTATGGAGCAGAGATCCTAAATAAACATCAATCAAATAAAAGAAATTCCTATGCGGTTCCATGTGGAGGTATGGAGCAGAGATCCTGGATAAACATCAATCAAATAAAAGAAATTCCAATGCAGTTCCATGTGGAGGTATGGAGCAGAGATCCTAGATAAACATCAATCAAATAAAAGAAATTCCTATGCAGTACCATGTGGAGGTATGGAGCAGAGATCCTGGATAAACACCAATCAAATACAAGAAATTCCAATACAGTTCCATGTGGAGGTATGGAGCAGAGATCCTGGATAAACATCAATCAAATAAAAGAAATTCCAATGCCGTTCCATGTGGAGGTATGGAGCAGAGATCCTAGATAAACATCAATCAAACAAAAGAAATTCCAATGCAGTTCCATGTGGAGGTATGGAGCAGAGATCCTAGAGAAACACCAATCAAATAAAAGAAATTCCAATGCAGTTCCATGTGGAGGTATGGAGCAGAGATCCTAGAGAAACACTAATCAAATACAAGAAATTCCAATACAGTTCTATGTGGAGGTATGGAGCAGAGATGCTGGATAAACACTAATCAAATAAAAGATATTCCAATACAGTTCCATGTGGAGGTATGGAGCAGAGATCCTAGAGAAACACCAATCAAATAAAAGAAATTCCAATGCAGTTCCATGTGGAGGTATGGAGCAGAGATCCTAGAGAAACACCAATCAAATACAAGAAATTCCAATACAGTTCTATGTGGAGGTATGGAGCAGAGATGCTGGATAAACACTAATCAAATAAAAGAAATTCCAATACAGTTCCATGTGGAGGTATGGAGCAGAGATCCTGGATAAAAACCAATCAAATAAAAGAAATTACAATGCAGTTCTATTGACTGAACAGATCCTGCATAAACACCAATCAAATACAAGAAATTCCAATGCAGTTACATGTTGAGGTATGGAGCAGAGATCCTGGATAAACATCAATCAAATAAAAGAAATTGCAATGCAGTTCCATGTGGAGGTATGGAGCAGAGATCCTAGATAAACATCAATCAAATAAAAGAAATTCCAATGCAGTTCCATGTGGAGGTATGGAGCAGAGATCCTGGATAAACATCAATCAAATAAAAGAAATTCCAATGCAGTTCCATGTGGAGGTATGGAGCAGAGATCCTGGATAAACACCAATCAAATACAAGAAATTCCAATGCAGTTCCATGTGGAGGTATGGAGCAGAGATCCTAGATAAACACCAATCAAATACAAGAAATTCCAATGCAGTTCTATGTGGAGGTATGGAGTAGAGATCCTAGATAAACGCCAATCAAATACAGGAAATTCCAATGCAGTTCAATGTGGAGGTATGGAGTAGAGATCCTAGATAAACACCAATCAAATACAAGAAATTCCAATGCAGTTCCATGTGGAGGTATGGGGCAGAGATCCTGGATAAACATCAATCAAATAAAAGAAATTCCAATGCAGTTCCATGTGGAGGTATGGAGCAGAGATCCTGGATAAACATCAATCAAATAAAAGAAATTCCAATGCAGTACCATGTGGACGTATGGAGCAGAGATCCTAGATAAACATCAATCAAATAAAAGAAATTCCTATGCAGTTCCATGTGGAGGTATGGAGCAGAGATCCTAGATAAACATCAATCAAATAAAAGAAATTCCAATGCAGTTCCATGTGGAGGCATGGAGCAGAGATCCTGGATAAACACCAATCAAATACAAGAAATTCCAATACAGTTCCATGTGGAGGTATGGAGCAGAGATCCTAGAGAAACACCAATCAAATAAAAGAAACTCCAATGCAGTTCCATGTGGAGGTATGGAGAAGAGATCCGAGAGAAACACCAATCAAATACAAGAAATTCCAATACAGTTCTATGTGGAGGTATGGAGCAGACATCCTGGATAAACACTAATCAAATAAAAGAAATTCCAATACAGTTCCATGTGGAGGTATGGAGCAGAGATCCTGGATAAACATCAATCAAATAAAAGAAATTCCAATGCAGTTCCATGTGGAGGTATGGAGCAGAGATCCTGGATAAACATCAATCAAATAAAAGAAATTCCAATGCAGTTCCATGTGGAGGTATGGAGCAGAGATCCTGGATAAACATCAATCAAATAAAAGAAATTCCAATGCGGTTCCATGGGGAGGTATGGAGCAGAGATCCTGAATAAACATCAATCAAATAAAAGAAATTCCATTGCAGTTCCATGTGGAGGTATGGAGCAGAGATCCTAGATAAACATCAATCAAATAAAAGAAATTCCTATGCAGTTCCATGTGGAGGTATGGAGCAGAGATCCTGGATAAACACCAATCAAATACAAGAAATTCCAATACAGTTCCATGTGGAGGTATGGAGCAGAGATCCTGGATAAACATCAATCAAATAAAAGAAATTCCAATGCCGTTCCATGTGGAGGTATGGAGCAGAGATCCTAGATAAACATCAATCAAATAAAAGAAATTACAATGCAGTTCCATGTGACTGAACAGATCCTGGATAAACACCAATCAAATAAAAGAAATTACAATGCAGTTCCATGTGACTGAACAGATTCTGGATAAACACCAATCAAATAAAAGAAATTTCAATGTAGTTCTACTGACTGAACAGAATCTGGATAAACACCAATCAAATAAAAGAAATTACAATGTAGTTCTACTGACTGAACAGATCCTGGATAAACACCAATCAAATAAAAGAAATTACAATGCAGTTCTATTGATTGAACATATCCTGGATAAACACCAATCAAATAAACGAAATTCAAATGCAGTTCCATGTGACTGAACAGATCCTGGATAAACACCAATCAAATAAAAGAAATTACAATGTAGTTCCATATGACTGAACATATCCTGGATAATCACCAATTAAATAAACGAAATTCAAATGCAGTTCCATGTGACTGAACAGATCCTGGATAAACGCCAATCAAATAAAACAAATTCCAATGCAGTTCCATATGACTGAACATATCCTGGATAAACACCAATCAAATAAAAGAAATTACAGTGCAGTTCTACTGACTGAACAGATCCTGGATAAACGCCAATCAAATAAAACAAATTCCAATGCAGTTCCATGTGACTGAACAGATACTGGATAAACACCAATCAAATAAAAGAGATTACAATGCAGTTCTATTGACTGAACAGATCCTGGATAAAAACCAATCAAATAAAAGAAATTCCAATGCAGTTCTACTGACTGAACAGATCCTGGATAAACACCAATCAAATAAAAGAAATTACAATACAGTTCTATTGACTGAACAGATCCCGGATAAACACCAATCAAATAAAAGAAATTACAATGCAGTTCCATGTGACTGAACAGATCCTGGATAAAAATCAATCAAATAAAAGAAATTACAATGCAGTTCTATTGACTGAACAGATCCTGGATAAACACCAATCAAATAAAAGAAATTACAATGCAGTTCTACTGACTGAACAGATCCTGGATAAACACCAATCAAATAAAAGAAATTACAATGCAGTTCTACTGACTGTACAGATCCTGGATAAAAACCAAACAAATAAAAGAAATTACAATGCAGTTCTATTGACTGAACAGATCCTGGATAAAAACCAATCAAATAAAAGAAATTACAATGCAGTTCTATTGACTGAACAGATCCTGCATAAACACCAATCAAATACAAGAAATTCCAATGCAGTTCAATGTGGAGGTATAGAGCAGAGATCCTGGATAAACACCAATCAAATACAAGAAATTCCAATACAGTTCAATGTGGAGGTATGGAGTAGAGATCCTAGATAAACACCAATCAAATACAAGAAATTCCAATACAGTTCTATGTGGAGGTATGGAGCAGAGATCCTGGATAAACATTAATCAAATAAAAGAAATTCCAATACAGTTCCATGTGGAGGTATGGAGCAGAGATCCTGGATAAAAACCAATCAAATAAAAGAAATTACAATGCAGTTCTATTGACTAAACAGATCCTGCATAATCACCAATCAAATACAAGAAATTCCAATGCAGTTCCATGTGGAGGTATGGAGCAGAGATCCTAGATAAACACCAATCAAATACAAGAAACTCCAATGCAGTTCCATGTGGAGGTATGGGGCAGAGATCCTGGATAAACATCAATCAAATAAAAGAAATTCCAATGCAGTTCCATGTGGAGGTATGGAGCAGAGATCCTAGATAAACATCAATCAAATAAAAGAAATTCCTATGCAGTTCCATGTGGAGGTATGGAGCAGAGATCCTAGATAAACATCAATCAAATAAAAGAAATTCCAATGCAGTTCCATGTGGAGGTATGGAGCAGAGATCCTGGATAAACACCAATCAAATACAAGAAATTCCAATACAGTTCCATGTGGAGGTATGGAGCAGAGATCCTAGAGAAACACCAAACAATTAAAAGAAATTCCAATGCAGTTCCATGTGGAGGTATGGAGCAGAGATCCTAGAGAAACACCAATCAAATACAAGAAATTCCAATACAGTTCTATGTGGAGGTATGGAGCAGAGATCCTGGATAAACACTAATCAAATAAAAGAAATTCCAATACAGTTCCATGTGGAGGTATGGAGCAGAGATCCTGGATAAACATCAATCAAATAAAAGAAATTCCAATGCAGTTCCATGTGGAGGTATGGAGCAGAGATCCTAAATAAACATCAATCAAATAAAAGAAATTCCTATGCGGTTCCATGTGGAGGTATGGAGCAGAGATCCTGGATAAACATCAATCAAATAAAAGAAATTCCAATGCAGTTCCATGTGGAGGTATGGAGCAGAGATCCTAGATAAACATCAATCAAATAAAAGAAATTCCTATGCAGTTCCATGTGGAGGTATGGAGCAGAGATCCTGGATAAACACCAATCAAATACAAGAAATTCCAATACAGTTCCATGTGGAGGTATGGAGCAGAGATCCTGGATAAACATCAATCAAATAAAAGAAATTCCAATGCAGTTCCATGTGGAGGTATGGAGCAGAGATCCTAGATAAACATCAATCAAATAAAAGAAATTCCAATGCAGTTCCATGTGGAGGTATGGAGCAGAGATCCTGGATAAACACCAATCAAATACAAGAAATTCCAATACAGTTCCATGTGGAGGTATGGAGCAGAGATCCTAGAGAAACACCAATCAAATAAAAGAAATTCCAATGCAGTTCCATGTGGAGGTATGGAGCAGAGATCCTAGAGAAACACCAATCAAATACAAGAAATTCCAATACAGTTCTATGTGGAGGTATGGAGCAGAGATGCTGGATAAACACTAATCAAATAAAAGAAATTCCAATACAGTTCCATGTGGAGGTATGGAGCAGAGATCCTGGATAAAAACCAATCAAATAAAACAAATTACAATGCAGTTCTATTGACTGAACAGATCCTGCATAAACACCAATCAAATACAAGAAATTCCAATGCAGTTCCATGTTGAGTTATGGAGCAGAGATCCTGGATAAACATCAATCAAATAAAAGAAATTGCAATGCAGTTCCATGTGGAGGTATGGAGCAGAGATCCTAGATAAACATCAATCAAATAAAAGAAATTCCAATGCAGTTCCATGTGGAGGTATGGAGCAGAGATCCTGGATAAACATCAATCAAATAAAAGAAATTCCAATGCAGTTCCATGTGGAGGTATGGAGCAGAGATCCTGGATAAACACCAATCAAATACAAGAAATTCCAATGCAGTTCCATGTGGAGGTATGGAGCAGAGATCCTGGATAAACATCAATCAAATAAAAGAAATTCCAATGCAGTTCCATGTGGAGGTATGGAGCAGAGATCCTGGATAAACATCAATCAAATAAAAGAAATTCCAATGCGGTTCCATGGGGAGGTATGGAGCAGAGATCCTGAATAAACATCAATCAAATAAAAGAAATTCCATTGCAGTTCCATGTGGAGGTATGGAGCAGAGATCCTAGATAAACATCAATCAAATAAAAGAAATTCCTATGCAGTTCCATGTGGAGGTATGGAGCAGAGATCCTGGATAAACACCAATCAAATACAAGAAATTCCAATACAGTTCCATGTGGAGGTATGGAGCAGAGATCCTGGATAAACATCAATCAAATAAAAGAAATTCCAATGCCGTTCCATGTGGAGGTATGGAGCAGAGATCCTAGATAAACATCAATCAAATAAAAGAAATTACAATGCAGTTCCATGTGACTGAACAGATCCTGGATAAACACCAATCAAACAAAAGAAATTACAATGCAGTTCCATGTGACTGAACAGATTCTGGATAAACACCAATCAAATAAAAGAAATTTCAATGTAGTTCTACTGACTGAACAGAATCTGGATAAACACCAATCAAATAAAAGAAATTACAATGTAGTTCTACTGACTGAACAGATCCTGGATAAACACCAATCAAATAAAAGAAATTACAATGCAGTTCTATTGATTGAACATATCCTGGATAAACACCAATCAAATAAACGAAATTCAAATGCAGTTCCATGTGACTGAACAGATCCTGGATAAACACCAATCAAATAAAAGAAATTACAATGTAGTTCCATATGACTGAACATATCCTGGATAATCACCAATTAAATAAACGAAATTCAAATGCAGTTCCATGTGACTGAACAGATCCTGGATAAACGCCAATCAAATAAAACAAATTCCAATGCAGTTCCATATGACTGAACATATCCTGGATAAACACCAATCAAATAAAAGAAATTACAGTGCAGTTCTACTGACTGAACAGATCCTGGATAAACGCCAATCAAATAAAACAAATTCCAATGCAGTTCCATGTGACTGAACAGATACTGGATAAACACCAATCAAATAAAAGAGATTACAATGCAGTTCTATTGACTGAACAGATCCTGGATAAAAACCAATCAAATAAAAGAAATTCCAATGCAGTTCTACTGACTGAACAGATCCTGGATAAACACCAATCAAATAAAAGAAATTACAATACAGTTCTATTGACTGAACAGATCCCGGATAAACACCAATCAAATAAAAGAAATTACAATGCAGTTCCATGTGACTGAACAGATCCTGGATAAAAACCAATCAAATAAAAGAAATTACAATGCACTTCTATTGACTGAACAGATCCTGGATAAACACCAATCAAATAAAAGAAATTACAATGCAGTTCTACTGACTGAACAGATCCTGGATAAACACCAATCAAATAAAAGAAATTACAATGCAGTTCTACTGACTGTACAGATCCTGGATAAAAACCAAACAAATAAAAGAAATTACAATGCAGTTCTATTGACTGAACAGATCCTGGATAAAAACCAATCAAATAAAAGAAATTACAATGCAGTTCTATTGACTGAACAGATCCTGCATAAACACCAATCAAATACAAGAAATTCCAATGCAGTTCAATGTGGAGGTATAGAGCAGAGATCCTGGATAAACACCAATCAAATACAAGAAATTCCAATACAGTTCAATGTGGAGGTATGGAGTAGAGATCCTAGATAAACACCAATCAAATACAAGAAATTCCAATACAGTTCTATGTGGAGGTATGGAGCAGAGATCCTGGATAAACATTAATCAAATAAAAGAAATTCCAATACAGTTCCATGTGGAGGTATGGAGCAGAGATCCTGGATAAAAACCAATCAAATAAAAGAAATTACAATGCAGTTCTATTGACTAAACAGATCCTGCATAATCACCAATCAAATACAAGAAATTCCAATGCAGTTCCATGTGGAGGTATGGAGCAGAGATCCTAGATAAACACCAATCAAATACAAGAAACTCCAATGCAGTTCCATGTGGAGGTATGGGGCAGAGATCCTGGATAAACATCAATCAAATAAAAGAAATTCCAATGCAGTTCCATGTGGAGGTATGGAGCAGAGATCCTAGATAAACATCAATCAAATAAAAGAAATTCCTATGCAGTTCCATGTGGAGGTATGGAGCAGAGATCCTAGATAAACATCAATCAAATAAAAGAAATTCCAATGCAGTTCCATGTGGAGGTATGGAGCAGAGATCCTGGATAAACACCAATCAAATACAAGAAATTCCAATACAGTTCCATGTGGAGGTATGGAGCAGAGATCCTAGAGAAACACCAAACAATTAAAAGAAATTCCAATGCAGTTCCATGTGGAGGTATGGAGCAGAGATCCTAGAGAAACACCAATCAAATACAAGAAATTCCAATACAGTTCTATGTGGAGGTATGGAGCAGAGATCCTGGATAAACACTAATCAAATAAAAGAAATTCCAATACAGTTCCATGTGGAGGTATGGAGCAGAGATCCTGGATAAACATCAATCAAATAAAAGAAATTCCAATGCAGTTCCATGTGGAGGTATGGAGCAGAGATCCTAAATAAACATCAATCAAATAAAAGAAATTCCTATGCGGTTCCATGTGGAGGTATGGAGCAGAGATCCTGGATAAACATCAATCAAATAAAAGAAATTCCAATGCAGTTCCATGTGGAGGTATGGAGCAGAGATCCTAGATAAACATCAATCAAATAAAAGAAATTCCTATGCAGTTCCATGTGGAGGTATGGAGCAGAGATCCTGGATAAACACCAATCAAATACAAGAAATTCCAATACAGTTCCATGTGGAGGTATGGAGCAGAGATCCTGGATAAACATCAATCAAATAAAAGAAATTCCAATGCCGTTCCATGTGGAGGTATGGAGCAGAGATCCTAGATAAACATCAATCAAATAAAAGAAATTCCAATGCAGTTCCATGTGGAGGTATGGAGCAGAGATCCTGGATAAACACCAATCAAATACAAGAAATTCCAATACAGTTCCATGTGGAGGTATGGAGCAGAGATCCTAGAGAAACACCAATCAAATAAAAGAAATTCCAATGCAGTTCCATGTGGAGGTATGGAGCAGAGATCCTAGAGAAACACCAATCAAATACAAGAAATTCCAATACAGTTCTATGTGGAGGTATGGAGCAGAGATGCTGGATAAACACTAATCAAATAAAAGAAATTCCAATACAGTTCCATGTGGAGGTATGGAGCAGAGATCCTGGATAAAAACCAATCAAATAAAACAAATTACAATGCAGTTCTATTGACTGAACAGATCCTGCATAAACACCAATCAAATACAAGAAATTCCAATGCAGTTCCATGTTGAGTTATGGAGCAGAGATCCTGGATAAACATCAATCAAATAAAAGAAATTGCAATGCAGTTCCATGTGGAGGTATGGAGCAGAGATCCTAGATAAACATCAATCAAATAAAAGAAATTCCAATGCAGTTCCATGTGGAGGTATGGAGCAGAGATCCTGGATAAACATCAATCAAATAAAAGAAATTCCAATGCAGTTCCATGTGGAGGTATGGAGCAGAGATCCTGGATAAACACCAATCAAATACAAGAAATTCCAATGCAGTTCCATGTGGAGGTATGGAGCAGAGATCCTAGATAGACACCAATCAAATACAAGAAATTCCAATGCAGTTCTATGTGGAGGTATGGAGTAGACATCCTAGATAAACACAAATCAAATACAGGAAATTCCAATGCAGTTCAATGTGGAGGTATGGAGTAGAGATCCTAGATAAACACCAATTAAATACAAGAAATTCCAATGCAGTTCCATGTGGAGGTATGGAGCAGAGATCCTAGATAAACACCAATCAAATACAAGAAATTCCAATGCGGTTCCATGTGGAGGTATGGAGCAGAGATCCTAGATAAACACCAATCAAATACAAGAAATTCCAATGCAGTTCCATGTGGAGGTATGGAGCAGAGATCCTAGATAAACACCAATCAAATAAAAGCAATTCCAATGCAGTTCCATGTGGAGGTATGGAGTAGAGATCCTAGATAAACACCAATCAAATACAGGAAATTCCAATGCAGTTCAATGTGGAGGTATGGAGTAGAGATCCTAGATAAACACCAATCAAATACAAGAAATTCCAATGCAGTTCCATGTGGAGGTATGGAGCAGAGATCCTAGAGAAACACCAATCAAATACAAGAAATTCCAATACAGTTCTATGTGGAGGTATGGAGCAGAGATCCTGGATAAACACTAATCAAATAAAAGAAATTCCAATACAGTTCCATGTGGAGGTATGGAGCAGAGATCCTGGATAAACATCAATCAAATAAAAGAAATTCCAATGCAGTTCCATGTGGAGGTATGGAGCAGAGATCCTAAATAAACATCAATCAAATAAAAGAGATTCCTATGCGGTTCCATGTGGAGGTATGGAGCAGAGATCCTGGATAAACATCAATCAAATAAAAGAAATTCCAATGCAGTTCCATGTGGAGGTATGGAGCAGAGATCCTAGATAAACATCAATCAAATAAAAGAAATTCCTATGCAGTTCCATGTGGAGGTATGGAGCAGAGATCCTGGATAAACACCAATCAAATACAAGAAATTCCAATACAGTTCCATGTGGAGGTATGGAGCAGAGATCCTGGATAAACATCAATCAAATAAAAGAAATTCCAATGCCGTTCCATGTGGAGGTATGGAGCAGAGATCCTAGATAAACATCAATCAAATAAAAGAAATTCCAATGCAGTTCCATGTGGAGGTATGGAGCAGAGATCCTGGATAAACACCAATCAAATACAAGAAATTCCAATACAGTTCCATGTGGAGGTATGCAGCAGAGATCCTAGAGAAACACCAATCAAATAAAAGAAATTCCAATGCAGTTCCATGTGGAGGTATGGGGCAGAGATCCTGGATAAACATCAATCAAATAAAAGAAATTCCAATGCAGTTCCATGTGGAGGTATGGAGCAGAGATCCTAGATAAACATCAATCAAATAAAAGAAATTCCTATGCAGTTCCATGTGGAGGTATGGAGCAGAGATCCTAGATAAACATCAATCAAATAAAAGAAATTCCAATGCAGTTCCATGTGGAGGTATGGAGCAGAGATCCTGGATAAACACCAATCAAATACAAGAAATTCCAATACAGTTCCATGTGGAGGTATGGAGCAGAGATCCTAGAGAAACACCAAACAATTAAAAGAAATTCCAATGCAGTTCCATGTGGAGGTATGGAGCAGAGATCCTAGAGAAACACCAATCAAATACAAGAAATTCCAATACAGTTCTATGTGGAGGTATGGAGCAGAGATCCTGGATAAACACTAATCAAATAAAAGAAATTCCAATACAGTTCCATGTGGAGGTATGGAGCAGAGATCCTGGATAAACATCAATCAAATAAAAGAAATTCCAATGCAGTTCCATGTGGAGGTATGGAGCAGAGATCCTAAATAAACATCAATCAAATAAAAGAAATTCCTATGCGGTTCCATGTGGAGGTATGGAGCAGAGATCCTGGATAAACATCAATCAAATAAAAGAAATTCCAATGCAGTTCCATGTGGAGGTATGGAGCAGAGATCCTAGATAAACATCAATCAAATAAAAGAAATTCCTATGCAGTTCCATGTGGAGGTATGGAGCAGAGATCCTGGATAAACACCAATCAAATACAAGAAATTCCAATACAGTTCCATGTGGAGGTATGGAGCAGAGATCCTGGATAAACATCAATCAAATAAAAGAAATTCCAATGCCGTTCCATGTGGAGGTATGGAGCAGAGATCCTAGATAAACATCAATCAAATAAAAGAAATTCCAATGCAGTTCCATGTGGAGGTATGGAGCAGAGATCCTGGATAAACACCAATCAAATACAAGAAATTCCAATACAGTTCCATGTGGAGGTATGGAGCAGAGATCCTAGAGAAACACCAATCAAATAAAAGAAATTCCAATGCAGTTCCATGTGGAGGTATGGAGCAGAGATCCTAGAGAAACACCAATCAAATACAAGAAATTCCAATACAGTTCTATGTGGAGGTATGGAGCAGAGATGCTGGATAAACACTAATCAAATAAAAGAAATTCCAATACAGTTCCATGTGGAGGTATGGAGCAGAGATCCTGGATAAAAACCAATCAAATAAAACAAATTACAATGCAGTTCTATTGACTGAACAGATCCTGCATAAACACCAATCAAATACAAGAAATTCCAATGCAGTTCCATGTTGAGTTATGGAGCAGAGATCCTGGATAAACATCAATCAAATAAAAGAAATTGCAATGCAGTTCCATGTGGAGGTATGGAGCAGAGATCCTAGATAAACATCAATCAAATAAAAGAAATTCCAATGCAGTTCCATGTGGAGGTATGGAGCAGAGATCCTGGATAAACATCAATCAAATAAAAGAAATTCCAATGCAGTTCCATGTGGAGGTATGGAGCAGAGATCCTGGATAAACACCAATCAAATACAAGAAATTCCAATGCAGTTCCATGTGGAGGTATGGAGCAGAGATCCTGGATAAACATCAATCAAATAAAAGAAATTCCAATGCAGTTCCATGTGGAGGTATGGAGCAGAGATCCTGGATAAACATCAATCAAATAAAAGAAATTCCAATGCGGTTCCATGGGGAGGTATGGAGCAGAGATCCTGAATAAACATCAATCAAATAAAAGAAATTCCATTGCAGTTCCATGTGGAGGTATGGAGCAGAGATCCTAGATAAACATCAATCAAATAAAAGAAATTCCTATGCAGTTCCATGTGGAGGTATGGAGCAGAGATCCTGGATAAACACCAATCAAATACAAGAAATTCCAATACAGTTCCATGTGGAGGTATGGAGCAGAGATCCTGGATAAACATCAATCAAATAAAAGAAATTCCAATGCCGTTCCATGTGGAGGTATGGAGCAGAGATCCTAGATAAACATCAATCAAATAAAAGAAATTACAATGCAGTTCCATGTGACTGAACAGATCCTGGATAAACACCAATCAAATAAAAGAAATTACAATGCAGTTCCATGTGACTGAACAGATTCTGGATAAACACCAATCAAATAAAAGAAATTTCAATGTAGTTCTACTGACTGAACAGAATCTGGATAAACACCAATCAAATAAAAGAAATTACAATGTAGTTCTACTGACTGAACAGATCCTGGATAAACACCAATCAAATAAAAGAAATTACAATGCAGTTCTATTGATTGAACATATCCTGGATAAACACCAATCAAATAAACGAAATTCAAATGCAGTTCCATGTGACTGAACAGATCCTGGATAAACACCAATCAAATAAAAGAAATTACAATGTAGTTCCATATGACTGAACATATCCTGGATAATCACCAATTAAATAAACGAAATTCAAATGCAGTTCCATGTGACTGAACAGATCCTGGATAAACGCCAATCAAATAAAACAAATTCCAATGCAGTTCCATATGACTGAACATATCCTGGATAAACACCAATCAAATAAAAGAAATTACAGTGCAGTTCTACTGACTGAACAGATCCTGGATAAACGCCAATCAAATAAAACAAATTCCAATGCAGTTCCATGTGACTGAACAGATACTGGATAAACACCAATCAAATAAAAGAGATTACAATGCAGTTCTATTGACTGAACAGATCCTGGATAAAAACCAATCAAATAAAAGAAATTCCAATGCAGTTCTACTGACTGAACAGATCCTGGATAAACACCAATCAAATAAAAGAAATTACAATACAGTTCTATTGACTGAACAGATCCCGGATAAACACCAATCAAATAAAAGAAATTACAATGCAGTTCCATGTGACTGAACAGATCCTGGATAAAAACCAATCAAATAAAAGAAATTACAATGCACTTCTATTGACTGAACAGATCCTGGATAAACACCAATCAAATAAAAGAAATTACAATGCAGTTCTACTGACTGAACAGATCCTGGATAAACACCAATCAAATAAAAGAAATTACAATGCAGTTCTACTGACTGTACAGATCCTGGATAAAAACCAAACAAATAAAAGAAATTACAATGCAGTTCTATTGACTGAACAGATCCTGGATAAAAACCAATCAAATAAAAGAAATTACAATGCAGTTCTATTGACTGAACAGATCCTGCATAAACACCAATCAAATACAAGAAATTCCAATGCAGTTCAATGTGGAGGTATAGAGCAGAGATCCTGGATAAACACCAATCAAATACAAGAAATTCCAATACAGTTCAATGTGGAGGTATGGAGTAGAGATCCTAGATAAACACCAATCAAATACAAGAAATTCCAATACAGTTCTATGTGGAGGTATGGAGCAGAGATCCTGGATAAACATTAATCAAATAAAAGAAATTCCAATACAGTTCCATGTGGAGGTATGGAGCAGAGATCCTGGATAAAAACCAATCAAATAAAAGAAATTACAATGCAGTTCTATTGACTAAACAGATCCTGCATAATCACCAATCAAATACAAGAAATTCCAATGCAGTTCCATGTGGAGGTATGGAGCAGAGATCCTAGATAAACACCAATCAAATACAAGAAACTCCAATGCAGTTCCATGTGGAGGTATGGGGCAGAGATCCTGGATAAACATCAATCAAATAAAAGAAATTCCAATGCAGTTCCATGTGGAGGTATGGAGCAGAGATCCTAGATAAACATCAATCAAATAAAAGAAATTCCTATGCAGTTCCATGTGGAGGTATGGAGCAGAGATCCTAGATAAACATCAATCAAATAAAAGAAATTCCAATGCAGTTCCATGTGGAGGTATGGAGCAGAGATCCTGGATAAACACCAATCAAATACAAGAAATTCCAATACAGTTCCATGTGGAGGTATGGAGCAGAGATCCTAGAGAAACACCAAACAATTAAAAGAAATTCCAATGCAGTTCCATGTGGAGGTATGGAGCAGAGATCCTAGAGAAACACCAATCAAATACAAGAAATTCCAATACAGTTCTATGTGGAGGTATGGAGCAGAGATCCTGGATAAACACTAATCAAATAAAAGAAATTCCAATACAGTTCCATGTGGAGGTATGGAGCAGAGATCCTGGATAAACATCAATCAAATAAAAGAAATTCCAATGCAGTTCCATGTGGAGGTATGGAGCAGAGATCCTAAATAAACATCAATCAAATAAAAGAAATTCCTATGCGGTTCCATGTGGTGGTATGGAGCAGAGATCCTGGATAAACATCAATCAAATAAAAGAAATTCCAATGCAGTTCCATGTGGAGGTATGGAGCAGAGATCCTAGATAAACATCAATCAAATAAAAGAAATTCCTATGCAGTTCCATGTGGAGGTATGGAGCAGAGATCCTGGATAAACACCAATCAAATACAAGAAATTCCAATACAGTTCCATGTGGAGGTATGGAGCAGAGATCCTGGATAAACATCAATCAAATAAAAGAAATTCCAATGCCGTTCCATGTGGAGGTATGGAGCAGAGATCCTAGATAAACATCAATCAAA
Source organism: Deroplatys truncata (assembly GCA_030765065.1). NCBI lineage: Eukaryota > Metazoa > Arthropoda > Insecta > Mantodea > Mantidae > Deroplatys > Deroplatys truncata. The sequence goes on from CM060986.1 coordinate 233,542,493, forward strand.
TAAAAGAAATTCCAATGCAGTTCCATGTGGAGGTATGGAGCAGAGATCCTGGATAAACACCAATCAAATACAAGAAATTCCAATACAGTTCCATGTGGAGGTATGGAGCAGAGATCCTAGAGAAACACCAATCAAATAAAAGAAATTCCAATGCAGTTCCATGTGGAGGTATGGAGCAGAGATCCTAGAGAAACACCAATCAAATACAAGAAATTCCAATACAGTTCTATGTGGAGGTATGGAGCAGAGATGCTGGATAAACACTAATCAAATAAAAGAAATTCCAATACAGTTCCATGTGGAGGTATGGAGCAGAGATCCTGGATAAAAACCAATCAAATAAAACAAATTACAATGCAGTTCTATTGACTGAACAGATCCTGCATAAACACCAATCAAATACAAGAAATTCCAATGCAGTTCCATGTTGAGTTATGGAGCAGAGATCCTGGATAAACATCAATCAAATAAAAGAAATTGCAATGCAGTTCCATGTGGAGGTATGGAGCAGAGATCCTAGATAAACATCAATCAAATAAAAGAAATTCCAATGCAGTTCCATGTGGAGGTATGGAGCAGAGATCCTGGATAAACATCAATCAAATAAAAGAAATTCCAATGCAGTTCCATGTGGAGGTATGGAGCAGAGATCCTGGATAAACACCAATCAAATACAAGAAATTCCAATGCAGTTCCATGTGGAGGTATGGAGCAGAGATCCTAGATAGACACCAATCAAATACAAGAAATTCCAATGCAGTTCTATGTGGAGGTATGGAGTAGACATCCTAGATAAACACAAATCAAATACAGGAAATTCCAATGCAGTTCAATGTGGAGGTATGGAGTAGAGATCCTAGATAAACACCAATTAAATACAAGAAATTCCAATGCAGTTCCATGTGGAGGTATGGAGCAGAGATCCTAGATAAACACCAATCAAATACAAGAAATTCCAATGCAGTTCCATGTGGAGGTATGGAGCAGAGATCCTAGATAAACACCAATCAAATACAAGAAATTCCAATGCAGTTCCATGTGGAGGTATGGAGCAGAGATCCTAGATAAACACCAATCAAATAAAAGCAATTCCAATGCAGTTCCATGTGGAGGTATGGAGTAGAGATCCTAGATAAACACCAATCAAATACAGGAAATTCCAATGCAGTTCAATGTGGAGGTATGGAGTAGAGATCCTAGATAAACACCAATCAAATACAAGAAATTCCAATGCAGTTCCATGTGGAGGTATGGAGCAGAGATCCTAGAGAAACACCAATCAAATACAAGAAATTCCAATACAGTTCTATGTGGAGGTATGGAGCAGAGATCCTGGATAAACACTAATCAAATAAAAGAAATTCCAATACAGTTCCATGTGGAGGTATGGAGCAGAGATCCTGGATAAACATCAATCAAATAAAAGAAATTCCAATGCAGTTCCATGTGGAGGTATGGAGCAGAGATCCTAAATAAACATCAATCAAATAAAAGAGATTCCTATGTGGTTCCATGTGGAGGTATGGAGCAGAGATCCTGGATAAACATCAATCAAATAAAAGAAATTCCAATGCAGTTCCATGTGGAGGTATGGAGCAGAGATCCTAGATAAACATCAATCAAATAAAAGAAATTCCTATGCAGTTCCATGTGGAGGTATGGAGCAGAGATCCTGGATAAACACCAATCAAATACAAGAAATTCCAATACAGTTCCATGTGGAGGTATGGAGCAGAGATCCTGGATAAACATCAATCAAATAAAAGAAATTCCAATGCCGTTCCATGTGGAGGTATGGAGCAGAGATCCTAGATAAACATCAATCAAATAAAAGAAATTCCAATGCAGTTCCATGTGGAGGTATGGAGCAGAGATCCTGGATAAACACCAATCAAATACAAGAAATTCCAATACAGTTCCATGTGGAGGTATGCAGCAGAGATCCTAGAGAAACACCAATCAAATAAAAGAAATTCCAATGCAGTTCCATGTGGAGGTATGGAGCAGAGATCCTAGAGAAACACCAATCAAATACAAGAAATTCCAATACAGTTCTATGTGGAGGTATGGAGCAGAGATGCTGGATAAACACTAATCAAATAAAAGAAATTCCAATACAGTTCCATGTGGAGGTATGGAGCAGAGATCCTGGATAAAAACCAATCAAATAAAAGAAATTACAATGCAGTTCTATTGACTGAACAGATCCTGCATAAACACCAATCAAATACAAGAAATTCCAATGCAGTTCCATGTTGAGGTATGGAGCAGAGATCCTGGATAAACATCAATCAAATAAAAGAAATTGCAATGCAGTTCCATGTGGAGGTATGGAGCAGAGATCCTAGATAAACATCAATCAAATAAAAGAAATTCCAATGCAGTTCCATGTGGAGGTATGGAGCAGAGATCCTGGATAAACATCAATCAAATAAAAGAAATTCCAATGCAGTTCCATGTGGAGGTATGGAGCAGAGATCCTGGATAAACACCAATCAAATACAAGAAATTCCAATGCAGTTCCATGTGGAGGTATGGAGCAGAGATCCTAGATAAACACCAATCAAATACAAGAAATTCCAATGCAGTTCTATGTGGAGGTATGGAGTAGAGATCCTAGATAAACACCAATCAAATACAGGAAATTCCAATGCAGTTCAATGTGGAGGTATGGAGTAGAGATCCTAGATAAACACCAATCAAATACAAGAAATTCCAATGCAGTTCCATGTGGAGGTATGGAGCAGAGATCCTAGATAAACACCAATCAAATACAAGAAATTCCAATGCAGTTCCATGTGGAGGTATGGAGCAGAGATCCTAGATAAACACCAATCAAATACAAGAAATTCCAATGCAGTTCCATGTGGAGGTATGGAGCAGAGATCCTAGATAAACACCAATCAAATACAAGAAATTCCAATGCAGTTCCATGTGGAGGTATGGAGCAGAGATCCTAGATAAACATCAATCAAATAAAAGCAATTCCAATGCAGTTCCATGTGGAGGTATGGAGCAGAGATCCTGGATAAACACCAATCAAATACAAGAAATTCCAATACAGTTCCATGTGGAGGTATGGAGCAGAGATCCTAGAGAAACACCAATCAAATAAAAGAAATTCCAATGCCGTTCCATGTGGAGGTATGGAGCAGAGATCCTAGATAAACATCAATCAAATAAAAGAAATTACAATGCAGTTCCATGTGACTGAACAGATCCTGGATAAACACCAATCAAATAAAAGAAATTACAATGCAGTTCCATGTGACTGAACAGATTCTGGATAAACACCAATCAAATAAAAGAAATTACAATGTAGTTCTACTGACTGAACAGAATCTGGATAAACACCAATCAAATAAAAGAAATTACAATGTAGTTCTACTGACTGAACAGATCCTGGATAAACACCAATCAAATAAAAGAAATTACAATGCAGTTCTATTGATTGAACATATCCTGGATAAACACCAATCAAATAAACGAAATTCAAATGCAGTTCCATGTGACTGAACAGATCCTGGATAAACACCAATCAAATAAAAGAAATTACAATGTAGTTCCATATGACTGAACATATCCTGGATAATCACCAATCAAATAAACGAAATTCAAATGCAGTTCCATGTGACTGATCAGATCCTGGATAAACGCCAATCAAATAAAACAAATTCCAATGCAGTTCCATATGACTGAACAGATCCTGGATAAACACCAATCAAATAAAAGAAATTACAATGCAGTTCATACTGACTGAACAGATCCTGGATAAACGCCAATCAAATAAAACAAATTCCAATGCAGTTCCATGTGACTGAACAGATACTGGATAAACACCAATCAAATAAAAGAGATTACAATGCAGTTCTATTGACTGAACAGATCCTGGATAAAAACCAATCAAATAAAAGAAATTCCAATGCAGTTCTACTGACTGAACAGATCCTGGATAAACACCAATCAAATAAAAGAAATTACAATACAGTTCTATTGACTGAACAGATCCCGGATAAACACCAATCAAATAAAAGAAATTACAATGCAGTTCCATGTGACTGAACAGATCCTGGATAAAAACCAATCAAATAAAAGAAATTACAATGCAGTTCTATTGACTGAACAGATCCTGGATAAACACCAATCAAATAAAAGAAATTACAATGCAGTTCTACTGACTGAACAGATCCTGGATAAACACCAATCAAATAAAAGAAATTACAATGCAGTTCTACTGACTGTACAGATCCTGGATAAAAACCAAACAAATAAAAGAAATTACAATGCAGTTCTATTGACTGAACAGATCCTGGATAAAAACCAATCAAATAAAAGAAATTACAATGCAGTTCTATTGGCTGAACAGATCCTGCATAAACACCAATCAAATACAAGAAATTCCAATGCAGTTCAATGTGGAGGTATAGAGCAGAGATCCTGGATAAACACCAATCAAATACAAGAAATTCCAATACAGTTCAATGTGGAGGTATGGAGTAGAGATCCTAGATAAACACCAATCAAATACAAGAAATTCCAATACAGTTCTATGTGGAGGTATGGAGCAGAGATCCTGGATAAACATTAATCAAATAAAAGAAATTCCAATACAGTTCCATGTGGAGGTATGGAGCAGAGATCCTGGATAAAAACCAATCAAATAAAAGAAATTACAATGCAGTTCTATTGACTAAACAGATTCGTCATAATCACCAATCAAATACAAGAAATCCCTATGCAGTTCCATGTGGAGGTATGGAGCAGAGATCCTAGATAAACACCAATCAAATACAAGAAACTCCAATGCAGTTCCATGTGGAGGTATGGGGCAGAGATCCTGGATAAACATCAATCAAATAAAAGAAATTCCAATGCAGTTCCATGTGGAGGTATGGAGCAGAGATCCTAGATAAACATCAATCAAATAAAAGAAATTCCTATGCAGTTCCATGTGGAGGTATGGAGCAGAGATCCTAGATAAACATCAATCAAATAAAAGAAATTCCAATGCAGTTCCATGTGGAGGTATGGAGCAGAGATCCTGGATAAACACCAATCAAATACAAGAAATTCCAATACAGTTCCATGTGGAGGTATGGAGCAGAGATCCTAGAGAAACACCAATCAATTAAAAGAAATTCCAATGCAGTTCCATGTGGAGGTATGGAGCAGAGATCCTAGAGAAACACCAATCAAATACAAGAAATTCCAATACAGTTCTATGTGGAGGTATGGAGCAGAGATCCTGGATAAACACTAATCAAATAAAAGAAATTCCAATACAGTTCCATGTGGAGGTATGGAGCAGAGATCCTGGATAAACATCAATCAAATAAAAGAAATTCCAATGCAGTTCCATGTGGAGGTATGGAGCAGAGATCCTAAATAAACATCAATCAAATAAAAGAAATTCCTATGCGGTTCCATGTGGAGGTATGGAGCAGAGATCCTGGATAAACATCAATCAAATAAAAGAAATTCCAATGCAGTTCCATGTGGAGGTATGGAGCAGAGATCCTAGATAAACATCAATCAAATAAAAGAAATTCCTATGCAGTTCCATGTGGAGGTATGGAGCAGAGATCCTGGATAAACACCAATCAAATACAAGAAATTCCAATACAGTTCCATGTGGAGGTATGGAGCAGAGATCCTGGATAAACATCAATCAAATAAAAGAAATTCCAATGCCGTTCCATGTGGAGGTATGGAGCAGAGATCCTAGATAAACATCAATCAAACAAAAGAAATTCCAATGCAGTTCCATGTGGAGGTATGGAGCAGAGATCCTAGAGAAACACCAATCAAATAAAAGAAATTCCAATGCAGTTCCATGTGGAGGTATGGAGCAGAGATCCTAGAGAAACACCAATCAAATACAAGAAATTCCAATACAGTTCTATGTGGAGGTATGGAGCAGAGATGCTGGATAAACACTAATCAAATAAAAGATATTCCAATACAGTTCCATGTGGAGGTATGGAGCAGAGATCCTAGAGAAACACCAATCAAATAAAAGAAATTCCAATGCAGTTCCATGTGGAGGTATGGAGCAGAGATCCTAGAGAAACACCAATCAAATACAAGAAATTCCAATACAGTTCTATGTGGAGGTATGGAGCAGAGATGCTGGATAAACACTAATCAAATAAAAGAAATTCCAATACAGTTCCATGTGGAGGTATGGAGCAGAGATCCTGGATAAAAACCAATCAAATAAAAGAAATTACAATGCAGTTCTATTGACTGAACAGATCCTGCATAAACACCAATCAAATACAAGAAATTCCAATGCAGTTCCATGTTGAGGTATGGAGCAGAGATCCTGGATAAACATCAATCAAATAAAAGAAATTGCAATGCAGTTCCATGTGGAGGTATGGAGCAGAGATCCTAGATAAACATCAATCAAATAAAAGAAATTCCAATGCAGTTCCATGTGGAGGTATGGAGCAGAGATCCTGGATAAACATCAATCAAATAAAAGAAATTCCAATGCAGTTCCATGTGGAGGTATGGAGCAGAGATCCTGGATAAACACCAATCAAATACAAGAAATTCCAATGCAGTTCCATGTGGAGGTATGGAGCAGAGATCCTAGATAAACACCAATCAAATACAAGAAATTCCAATGCAGTTCTATGTGGAGGTATGGAGTAGAGATCCTAGATAAACGCCAATCAAATACAGGAAATTCCAATGCAGTTCAATGTGGAGGTATGGAGTAGAGATCCTAGATAAACACCAATCAAATACAAGAAATTCCAATGCAGTTCCATGTGGAGGTATGGGGCAGAGATCCTGGATAAACATCAATCAAATAAAAGAAAGTCCAATGCAGTTCCATGTGGAGGTATGGAGCAGAGATCCTGGATAAACATCAATCAAATAAAAGAAATTCCAATGCAGTACCATGTGGACGTATGGAGCAGAGATCCTAGATAAACATCAATCAAATAAAAGAAATTCCTATGCAGTTCCATGTGGAGGTATGGAGCAGAGATCCTAGATAAACATCAATCAAATAAAAGAAATTCCAATGCAGTTCCATGTGGAGGCATGGAGCAGAGATCCTGGATAAACACCAATCAAATACAAGAAATTCCAATACAGTTCCATGTGGAGGTATGGAGCAGAGATCCTAGAGAAACACCAATCAAATAAAAGAAATTCCAATGCAGTTCCATGTGGAGGTATGGAGAAGAGATCCGAGAGAAACACCAATCAAATACAAGAAATTCCAATACAGTTCTATGTGGAGGTATGGAGCAGACATCCTGGATAAACACTAATCAAATAAAAGAAATTCCAATACAGTTCCATGTGGAGGTATGGAGCAGAGATCCTGGATAAACATCAATCAAATAAAAGAAATTCCAATGCAGTTCCATGTGGAGGTATGGAGCAGAGATCCTGGATAAACATCAATCAAATAAAAGAAATTCCAATGCAGTTCCATGTGGAGGTATGGAGCAGAGATCCTGGATAAACATCAATCAAATAAAAGAAATTCCAATGCGGTTCCATGGGGAGGTATGGAGCAGAGATCCTGAATAAACATCAATCAAATAAAAGAAATTCCATTGCAGTTCCATGTGGAGGTATGGAGCAGAGATCCTAGATAAACATCAATCAAATAAAAGAAATTCCTATGCAGTTCCATGTGGAGGTATGGAGCAGAGATCCTGGATAAACACCAATCAAATACAAGAAATTCCAATACAGTTCCATGTGGAGGTATGGAGCAGAGATCCTGGATAAACATCAATCAAATAAAAGAAATTCCAATGCCGTTCCATGTGGAGGTATGGAGCAGAGATCCTAGATAAACATCAATCAAACAAAAGAAATTACAATGCAGTTCCATGTGACTGAACAGATCCTGGATAAACACCAATCAAATAAAAGAAATTACAATGCAGTTCCATGTGACTGAACAGATTCTGGATAAACACCAATCAAATAAAAGAAATTTCAATGTAGTTCTACTGACTGAACAGAATCTGGATAAACACCAATCAAATAAAAGAAATTACAATGTAGTTCTACTGACTGAACAGATCCTGGATAAACACTAATCAAATAAAAGAAATTACAATGCAGTTCTATTGATTGAACATATCCTGGATAAACACCAATCAAATAAACGAAATTCAAATGCAGTTCCATGTGACTGAACAGATCCTGGATAAACACCAATCAAATAAAAGAAATTACAATGTAGTTCCATATGACTGAACATATCCTGGATAATCACCAATTAAATAAACGAAATTCAAATGCAGTTCCATGTGACTGAACAGATCCTGGATAAACGCCAATCAAATAAAACAAATTCCAAGCAGTTCCATATGACTGAACATATCCTGGATAAACACCAATCAAATAAAAGAAATTACAGTGCAGTTCTACTGACTGAACAGATCCTGGATAAACGCCAATCAAATAAAACAAATTCCAATGCAGTTCCATGTGACTGAACAGATACTGGATAAACACCAATCAAATAAAAGAGATTACAATGCAGTTCTATTGACTGAACAGATCCTGGATAAAAACCAATCAAATAAAAGAAATTCCAATGCAGTTCTACTGACTGAACAGATCCTGGATAAACACCAATCAAATAAAAGAAATTACAATACAGTTCTATTGACTGAACAGATCCCGGATAAACACCAATCAAATAAAAGAAATTACAATGCAGTTCCATGTGACTGAACAGATCCTGGATAAAAACCAATCAAATAAAAGAAATTACAATGCAGTTCTATTGACTGAACAGATCCTGGATAAACACCAATCAAATAAAAGAAATTACAATGCAGTTCTACTGACTGAACAGATCCTGGATAAACACCAATCAAATAAAAGAAATTACAATGCAGTTCTACTGACTGTACAGATCCTGGATAAAAACCAAACAAATAAAAGAAATTACAATGCAGTTCTATTGACTGAACAGATCCTGGATAAAAACCAATCAAATAAAAGAAATTACAATGCAGTTCTATTGACTGAACAGATCCTGCATAAACACCAATCAAATACAAGAAATTCCAATGCAGTTCAATGTGGAGGTATAGAGCAGAGATCCTGGATAAACACCAATCAAATACAAGAAATTCCAATACAGTTCAATGTGGAGGTATGGAGTAGAGATCCTAGATAAACACCAATCAAATACAAGAAATTCCAATACAGTTCTATGTGGAGGTATGGAGCAGAGATCCTGGATAAACATTAATCAAATAAAAGAAATTCCAATACAGTTCCATGTGGAGGTATGGAGCAGAGATCCTGGATAAAAACCAATGAAATAAAAGAAATTACAATGCAGTTCTATTGACTAAACAGATCCTGCATAATCACCAATCAAATACAAGAAATTCCAATGCAGTTCCATGTGGAGGTATGGAGCAGAGATCCTAGATAAACACCAGTCAAATACAAGAAACTCCAATGCAGTTCCATGTGGAGGTATGGGGCAGAGATCCTGGATAAACATCAATCAAATAAAAGAAATTCCAATGCAGTTCCATGTGGAGGTATGGAGCAGAGATCCTAGATAAACATCAATCAAATAAAAGAAATTCCTATGCAGTTCCATGTGGAGGTATGGAGCAGAGATCCTAGATAAACATCAATCAAATAAAAGAAATTCCAATGCAGTTCCATGTGGAGGTATGGAGCAGAGATCCTGGATAAACACCAATCAAATACAAGAAATTCCAATACAGTTCCATGTGGAGGTATGGAGCAGAGATCCTAGAGAAACACCAAACAATTAAAAGAAATTCCAATGCAGTTCCATGTGGAGGTATGGAGCAGAGATCCTAGAGAAACACCAATCAAATACAAGAAATTCCAATACAGTTCTATGTGGAGGTATGGAGCAGAGATCCTGGATAAACACTAATCAAATAAAAGAAATTCCAATACAGTTCCATGTGGAGGTATGGAGCAGAGATCCTGGATAAACATCAATCAAATAAAAGAAATTCCAATGCAGTTCCATGTGGAGGTATGGAGCAGAGATCCTAAATAAACATCAATCAAATAAAAGAAATTCCTATGCGGTTCCATGTGGAGGTATGGAGCAGAGATCCTGGATAAACATCAATCAAATAAAAGAAATTCCAATGCAGTTCCATGTGGAGGTATGGAGCAGAGATCCTAGATAAACATCAATCAAATAAAAGAAATTCCTATGCAGTTCCATGTGGAGGTATGGAGCAGAGATCCTGGATAAACACCAATCAAATACAAGAAATTCCAATACAGTTCCATGTGGAGGTATGAAGCAGAGATCCTGGATAAACATCAATCAAATAAAAGAAATTCCAATGCCGTTCCATGTGGAGGTATGGAGCAGAGATCCTAGATAAACATCAATCAAATAAAAGAAATTCCAATGCAGTTCCATGTGGAGGTATGGAGCAGAGATCCTGGATAAACACCAATCAAATACAAGAAATTCCAATACAGTTCCATGTGGAGGTATGGAGCAGAGATCCTAGAGAAACACCAATCAAATAAAAGAAATTCCAATGCAGTTCCATGTGGAGGTATGGAGCAGAGATCCTAGAGAAACACCAATCAAATACAAGAAATTCCAATACAGTTCTATGTGGAGGTATGGAGCAGAGATGCTGGATAAACACTAATCAAATAAAAGAAATTCCAATACAGTTCCATGTGGAGGTATGGAGCAGAGATCCTGGATAAAAACCAATCAAATAAAACAAATTACAATGCAGTTCTATTGACTGAACAGATCCTGCATAAACACCAATCAAATACAAGAAATTCCAATGCAGTTCCATGTTGAGTTATGGAGCAGAGATCCTGGATAAACATCAATCAAATAAAAGAAATTCCAATGCAGTTCCATGTGGAGGTATGGAGCAGAGATCCTGGATAAACATCAATCAAATAAAAGAAATTCCAATGCAGTTCCATGTGGAGGTATGGAGCAGAGATCCTGGATAAACACCAATCAAATACAAGAAATTCCAATGCAGTTCCATGTGGAGGTATGGAGCAGAGATCCTAGATAAACACCAATCAAATACAAGAAATTCCAATGCAGTTCTATGTGGAGGTATGGAGTAGACATCCTAGATAAACACCAATCAAATACAGGAAATTCCAATGCAGTTCAATGTGGAGGTATGGAGTAGAGATCCTAGATAAACACCAATCAAATACAAGAAATTCCAATGCAGTTCCATGTGGAGGTATGGAGCAGAGATCCTAGATAAACACCAATCAAATACAAGAAATTCCAATGCAGTTCCATGTGGAGGTATGGAGCAGAGATCCTAGATAAACACCAATCAAATACAAGAAATTCCAATGCAGTTCCATGTGGAGGTATGGAGCAGAGATCCTAGATAAACACCAATCAAATAAAAGCAATTCCAATGCAGTTCCATGTGGAGGTATGGAGTAGAGATCCTAGATAAACACCAATCAAATACAGGAAATTCCAATGCAGTTCAATGTGGAGGTATGGAGTAGAGATCCTAGATAAACACCAATCAAATACAAGAAATTCCAATGCAGTTCCATGTGGAGGTATGGAGCAGAGATCCTAGAGAAACACCAATCAAATACAAGAAATTCCAATACAGTTCTATGTGGAGGTATGGAGCAGAGATCCTGGATAAACACTAATCAAATAAAAGAAATTCCAATACAGTTCCATGTGGAGGTATGGAGCAGAGATCCTGGATAAACATCAATCAAATAAAAGAAATTCCAATGCAGTTCCATGTGGAGGTATGGAGCAGAGATCCTAAATAAACATCAATCAAATAAAAGAGATTCCTATGCGGTTCCATGTGGAGGTATGGAGCAGAGATCCTGGATAAACATCAATCAAATAAAAGAAATTCCAATGCAGTTCCATGTGGAGGTATGGAGCAGAGATCCTAGATAAACATCAATCAAATAAAAGAAATTCCTATGCAGTTCCATGTGGAGGTATGGAGCAGAGATCCTGGATAAACACCAATCAAATACAAGAAATTCCAATACAGTTCCATGTGGAGGTATGGAGCAGAGATCCTGGATAAACATCAATCAAATAAAAGAAATTCCAATGCCGTTCCATGTGGAGGTATGGAGCAGAGATCCTAGATAAACATCAATCAAATAAAAGAAATTCCAATGCAGTTCCATGTGGAGGTATGGAGCAGAGATCCTGGATAAACACCAATCAAATACAAGAAATTCCAATACAGTTCCATGTGGAGGTATGGAGCAGAGATCCTAGAGAAACATCAATCAAATAAAAGAAATTCCAATGCAGTTCCATGTGGAGGTATGGAGCAGAGATCCTAGAGAAACACCAATCAAATACAAGAAATTCCAATACAGTTCTATGTGGAGGTATGGAGCAGAGATGCTGGATAAACACTAATCAAATAAAAGAAATTCCAATACAGTTCCATGTGGAGGTATGGAGCAGAGATCCTGGATAAAAACCAATCAAATAAAAGAAATTACAATGCAGTTCTATTGACTGAACAGATCCTGCATAAACACCAATCAAATACAAGAAATTCCAATGCAGTTCCATGTTGAGGTATGGAGCTGAGATCCTGGATAAACATCAATCAAATAAAAGAAATTGCAATGCAGTTCCATGTGGAGGTATGGAGCAGAGATCCTAGATAAACATCAATCAAATAAAAGAAATTCCAATGCAGTTCCATGTGGAGGTATGGAGCAGAGATCCTGGATAAACATCAATCAAATAAAAGAAATTCCAATGCAGTTCCATGTGGAGGTATGGAGCAGAGATCCTGGATAAACACCAATCAAATACAAGAAATTCCAATGCAGTTCCATGTGGAGGTATGGAGCAGAGATCCTAGATAAACACTAATCAAATACAAGAAATTCCAATGCAGTTCTATGTGGAGGTATGGAGTAGAGATCCTAGATAAACACCAATCAAATACAGGAAATTCCAATGCAGTTCAATGTGGAGGTATGGAGTAGAGATCCTAGATAAACACCAATCAAATACAAGAAATTCCAATGCAGTTCCATGTGGAGGTATGGAGCAGAGATCCTAGATAAACACCAATCAAATACAAGAAATTCCAATGCAGTTCCATGTGGAGGTATGGAGCAGAGATCCTAGATAAACACCAATCAAATACAAGAAATTCCAATGCAGTTCCATGTGGAGGTATGGAGCAGAGATCCTAGATAAACACCAATCAAATACAAGAAATTCCAATGCAGTTCCATGTGGAGGTATGGAGCAGAGATCCTAGATAAACATCAATCAAATAAAAGCAATTCCAATGCAGTTCCATGTGGAGGTATGGAGCAGAGATCCTGGATAAACACCAATCAAATACAAGAAATTCCAATACAGTTCCATGTGGAGGTATGGAGCAGAGATCCTAGAGAAACACCAATCAAATAAAAGAAATTCCAATGCCGTTCCATGTGGAGGTATGGAGCAGAGATCCTAGATAAACATCAATCAAATAAAAGAAATTACAATGCAGTTCCATGTGACTGAACAGATCCTGGATAAACACCAATCAAATAAAAGAAATTACAATGCAGTTCCATGTGACTGAACAGATTCTGGATAAACACCAATCAAATAAAAGAAATTACAATGTAGTTCTACTGACTGAACAGAATCTGGATAAACACCAATCAAATAAAAGAAATTACAATGTAGTTCTACTGACTGAACAGATCCTGGATAAACACCAATCAAATAAAAGAAATTACAATGCAGTTCTATTGATTGAACATATCCTGGATAAACACCAATCAAATAAACGAAATTCAAATGCAGTTCCATGTGACTGAACAGATCCTGGATAAACACCAATCAAATAAAAGAAATTACAATGTAGTTCCATATGACTGAACATATCCTGGATAATCACCAATCAAATAAACGAAATTCAAATGCAGTTCCATGTGACTGAACAGATCCTGGATAAACGCCAATCAAATAAAACAAATTCCAATGCAGTTCCATATGACTGAACAGATCCTGGATAAACACCAATCAAATAAAAGAAATTACAATGCAGTTCATACTGACTGAACAGATCCTGGATAAACGCCAATCAAATAAAGCAAATTCCAATGCAGTTCCATGTGACTGAACAGATACTGGATAAACACCAATCAAATAAAAGAGATTAAAATGCAGTTCTATTGACTGAACAGATCCTGGATAAAAACCAATCAAATAAAAGAAATTCCAATGCAGTTCTACTGACTGAACAGATCCTGGATAAACACCAATCAAATAAAAGAAATTACAATACAGTTCTATTGACTGAACAGATCCCGGATAAACACCAATCAAATAAAAGAAATTACAATGCAGTTCCATGTGACTGAACAGATCCTGGATAAAAACCAATCAAATAAAAGAAATTACAATGCAGTTCTATTGACTGAACAGATCCTGGATAAACACCAATCAAATAAAAGAAATTACAATGCAGTTCTACTGACTGAACAGATCCTGGATAAACACCAATCAAATAAAAGAAATTACAATGCAGTTCTACTGACTGTACAGATCCTGGATAAAAACCAAACAAATAAAAGAAATTACAATGCAGTTCTATTGACTGAACAGATCCTGGATAAAAACCAATCAAATAAAAGAAATTACAATGCAGTTCTATTGGCTGAACAGATCCTGCATAAACACCAATCAAATACAAGAAATTCCAATGCAGTTCAATGTGGAGGTATAGAGCAGAGATCCTGGATAAACACCAATCAAATACAAGAAATTCCAATACAGTTCAATGTGGAGGTATGGAGTAGAGATCCTAGATAAACACCAATCAAATACAAGAAATTCCAATACAGTTCTATGTGGAGGTATGGAGCAGAGATCCTGGATAAACATTAATCAAATAAAAGAAATTCCAATACAGTTCCATGTGGAGGTATGGAGCAGAGATCCCGGATATAAACCAATCAAATAAAAGAAATTACAATGCAGTTCTATTGACTAAACAGATTCGTCATAATCACCAATCAAATACAAGAAATCCCTATGCAGTTCCATGTGGAGGTATGGAGCAGAGATCCTAGATAAACACCAATCAAATACAAGAAACTCCAATGCAGTTCCATGTGGAGGTATGGGGCAGAGATCCTGGATAAACATCAATCAAATAAAAGAAATTCCAATGCAGTTCCATGTGGAGGTATGGAGCAGAGATCCTAGATAAACATCAATCAAATAAAAGAAATTCCTATGCAGTTCCATGTGGAGGTATGGAGCAGAGATCCTAGATAAACATCAATCAAATAAAAGAAATTCCAATGCAGTTCCATGTGGAGGTATGGAGCAGAGATCCTGGATAAACACCAATCAAATACAAGAAATTCCAATACAGTTCCATGTGGAGGTATGGAGCAGAGATCCTAGAGAAACACCAATCAATTAAAAGAAATTCCAATGCAGTTCCATGTGGAGGTATGGAGCAGAGATCCTAGAGAAACACCAATCAAATACAAGAAATTCCAATACAGTTCTATGTGGAGGTATGGAGCAGAGATCCTGGATAAACACTAATCAAATAAAAGAAATTCCAATACAGTTCCATGTGGAGGTATGGAGCAGAGATCCTGGATAAACATCAATCAAATAAAAGAAATTCCAATGCAGTTCCATGTGGAGGTATGGAGCAGAGATCCTAAATAAACATCAATCAAATAAAAGAAATTCCTATGCGGTTCCATGTGGAGGTATGGAGCAGAGATCCTGGATAAACATCAATCAAATAAAAGAAATTCCAATGCAGTTCCATGTGGAGGTATGGAGCAGAGATCCTAGATAAACATCAATCAAATAAAAGAAATTCCTATGCAGTTCCATGTGGAGGTATGGAGCAGAGATCCTGGATAAACACCAATCAAATACAAGAAATTCCAATACAGTTCCATGTGGAGGTATGGAGCAGAGATCCTGGATATACATCAATCAAATAAAAGAAATTCCAATGCCGTTCCATGTGGAGGTATGGAGCAGAGATCCTAGATAAACATCAATCAAACAAAAGAAATTCCAATGCAGTTCCATGTGGAGGTATGGAGCAGAGATCCTAGAGAAACACCAATCAAATAAAAGAAATTCCAATGCAGTTCCATGTGGAGGTATGGAGCAGAGATCCTAGAGAAACACCAATCAAATACAAGAAATTCCAATACAGTTCTATGTGGAGGTATGGAGCAGAGATGCTGGATAAACACTAATCAAATAAAAGATATTCCAATACAGTTCCATGTGGAGGTATGGAGCAGAGATCCTAGAGAAACACCAATCAAATAAAAGAAATTCCAATGCAGTTCCATGTGGAGGTATGGAGCAGAGATCCTAGAGAAACACCAATCAAATACAAGAAATTCCAATACAGTTCTATGTGGAGGTATGGAGCAGAGATGCTGGATAAACACTAATCAAATAAAAGAAATTCCAATACAGTTCCATGTGGAGGTATGGAGCAGAGATCCTGGATAAAAACCAATCAAATAAAAGAAATTACAATGCAGTTCTATTGACTGAACAGATCCTGCATAAACACCAATCAAATACAAGAAATTCCAATGCAGTTCCATGTTGAGGTATGGAGCAGAGATCCTGGATAAACATCAATCAAATAAAAGAAATTGCAATGCAGTTCCATGTGGAGGTATGGAGCAGAGATCCTAGATAAACATCAATCAAATAAAAGAAATTCCAATGCAGTTCCATGTGGAGGTATGGAGCAGAGATCCTGGATAAACATCAATCAAATAAAAGAAATTCCAATGCAGTTCCATGTGGAGGTATGGAGCAGAGATCCTGGATAAACACCAATCAAATACAAGAAATTCCAATGCAGTTCCATGTGGAGGTATGGAGCAGAGATCCTAGATAAACACCAATCAAATACAAGAAATTCCAATGCAGTTCTATGTGGAGGTATGGAGTAGAGATCCTAGATAAACACCAATCAAATACAGGAAATTCCAATGCAGTTCAATGTGGAGGTATGGAGTAGAGATCCTAGATAAACACCAATCAAATACAAGAAATTCCAATGCAGTTCCATGTGGAGGTATGCAGCAGAGATCCTAGATAAACACCAATCAAATACAAGAAATTCCAATGCAGTTCCATGTGGAGGTATGGAGCAGAGATCCTAGATAAACACCAATCAAATACAAGAAATTCCAATGCAGTTCCATGTGGAGGTATGGAGCAGAGATCCTAGATAAACACCAATCAAATACAAGAAATTCCAATGCAGTTCCATGTGGAGGTATGGAGCAGAGATCCTAGATAAACATCAATCAAATAAAAGCAATTCCAATGCAGTTCCATGTGGAGGTATGGAGCAGAGATCCTGGATAAACACCAATCAAATACAAGAAATTCCAATACAGTTCCATGTGGAGGTATGGAGCAGAGATCCTAGAGAAACACCAATCAAATAAAAGAAATTCCAATGCAGTTCCATGTGGAGGTATGGTGCAGAGATCCTAGAGAAACACCAATCAAATAAAATAAATTACAATGCAGTTCCATGTGACTGAACAGATCCTGGATAAACACCAATTAATTAAAAGAAATTACAATGCAGTTCCATGTGACTGAACAGATCCTGGATAAACACCAATCAAATAAAAGAAATTACAATGCAGTTCCATTGATTGAACATATCCTGGATAAACACCAATCAAATAAATGAAATTCCAATGCAGTTCCATGTGACTGAACATATCATGGATAAACACCAATTAAATAAACGAAATTCCAATGCAGTTCCATGTGACTGAACATATCCTGGATAAACAATCAAATAAACGAAATGCAAATGCAGTTCCATGTGACTGAATAGATCCTGGATAAACGCCAATAAAATAAAACAACTTCCAATGCAGTTCCATATGACTGAACAGATCCTGGATAAATGCCAATCAAATAAAACAAATTCCAATGCACTTCCATGTGACTGAACAGATCCTGGATAAACACCAATCAAATAAAAGAAATTACAATGCAGTTCTATTGACTGAACAGATCCTGGATAAACACCAATCAAATAAAAGAAATTACAATGCAGTTCTATTGACGGAACAGATCCTGGATAAACACCAATCACATAAATGAAATTCCAATGCAGTTCCATGTGACTGAACATATCCTCGATAAACACCAATCAAATAAAAGAAATTACAATGTAGTTCCATATGACTGAACATATCCTGGATAAACAACAATCAAATAAACGAAATTCAAATGCAGTTCCATGAGACTGAACAGATCCTGGATAAACGCCAATCAAATAAAACAAATTCCAATGCACTTCCATGTGACTGAACAGATCCTGGATAAACACCAATCAAATAAAAGAAATTACAATGCAGTTCTATTGACTGAGCAGATCCTGGATAAACACCAATCAAATAAAAGAAATTACAATGCATTTCCATTTGACTGAACAGATCCTGGATAAAAACCAATCAAATAAAAGAAATTTCAATGCAGTTCTATTGACTGAACAGATCCTGGATAAAAACCAAACAAATAAAAGAAATTACAATGCAGTTCTACTGACTGAACAGATCCTGGATAAACACCAATCAAATAAAAGAAATTACAATGCAGTTCCATGTGGAGGTATGGAGCAGAGATCCTGGATAAACATCAATCAAATAAAAGAAATTCCAATGCAGTTCCATGTGGAGGTATGGAGCAGAGATCCTGGATAAACACCAATCAAATAAAAGAAATTACAATGCAGTTCTATTGACTGAACAGATCCTGGATAAAAACCAATCAAATAAAAGAAATTACAATGCAGTTCTATTGACTGAACAGATCCTGCATAAACACCAATCAAATACAAGAAATTCCAATGCAGTTCCATGTGGAGGTATGGAGCAGAGATCCTGGATGACCATCAATCAAATAAAAGAAATTCCAATGCAGTTCCATGTGGAGGTATGGAGTAGAGATCCTGGATAAACATCAATCAAATAAAAGAAATTCCAATGCAGTTCCATGTGGAGGTATGGAGTAGAGATCCTAGATAAACATCAATCAAATACAAGAAATTACAATGCAGTTCCATGTGGAGGTATGGAGTAGAGATCCTAGATAAACATCAATCAAATAAAAGAAATTCCAATGCAGTTCCATGTGGAGGTATGGAGTAGAGATCCTAGATAAACACCAATCAAATAAAAGAAATTCCAATGCAGTTCCATGTGGAGGTATGGAGCAGAGATCCTGGATAAACATCAATCAAATAAAAGAAATTCCAATGCAGTTCTATGTGGAGGTATGGAGCAGAGATCCTAGATAAACATCAATCAAATACAAGAAATTCCAATGAAGTTCTATGTGCAGGTATGGAGCAGAGATCCTGAATAAACATCAATCAAATACAAGAAATTCCAATGCAGTTCAATGTGGAGGTATGGAGTAGAGATCCTAGATAAACACCAATCAAATAAAAGAAATTCCAATGCAGTTCCACGTGGAGGTATGGAGTAGAGATCCTAGATAAACACCAATCAAATACAAGAAATTCCAATGCAGTTCTATGTGGAGGTATGGAGTAGAGATCCTAGATAAACACCAATCAAATACAAGAAATTCCAATACAGTTCAATGTGGAGGTATGGAGTAGAGATCCTGGATAAACACCAATCAAATAAAAGAAATTCTAATGCAGTTCTATTGACTGAACAGAACCTGCATAAACACCAATCAAATACAAGAAATTCCAATGCAGTTCCATGTGGAGGTATGGAGTAGAGATCCTAGATAAACACCAATCAAATAAAAGAAATTCCAATGCAGTTCCATGTGGAGGTATGGAGCAGCGATCCTAGATAAACACCAATCAAATAAAAGAAAATCAAATGCAGTTCCATGTGGAGGTATGGAGCAGAGATCCTAGATAAACATCAATCAAATAAAAGAAATTCCAATGCAGTTCAATGTGGAGGTATGGAGTAGAGATCCTAGATAAACACCAATCAAAAAAAAAGAAATTCCAATGCAGTTCCATGTGGAGGTATGGAGTAGAGATCCTAGATAAACACCAATCAAATAAAAGAAATTCCAATGCAGTTCTATGTGGAGGTATGGAGTACAGATCCTAGATAAACACCAATCAAATACAAGAAATTCCAATACAGTTCAATGTGGAGGTATGGAGTAGAGATCCTGGATAAACACCAATCAAATAAAAGAAATTCCAATGCAGTTCCATGTGGAGGTATGGAGTAGAGATCCTGGATAAACACCAATCAAATAAAAGAAATTCCAATGCAGTTCTATGTGGAGGTATGGAGCAGAGATCCTAGAGAAACACCAATCAAATACAAGAAATTCCAATGCAGTTGTATGTGGAGGTATGGAGTAGAGATCCTAGATAAACACCAATCAAATACAAGAAATTCCAATGCAGTTGTATGTGGAGGTATGGAACAGAGATCCTAGATAAACACTAATCAAATACAAGAAATTCCAATGCAGTTGTATGTTGACGTATGGAGTAGAGATCCTAGATAAACACCAATCAAATACAAGAAATTCCAATGCAGTTGTTTGTGGAGGTATGGGGCAGAGCTCCTAGATAAACACCAATCAAATACAAGAAATTCCAATGCAGTTCTATGTGGAGGTATGGAACAGAGATCCTAGAGAAACACCAATCAAATAAAAGAAATTCCAATGCAGTTCCATGTGGAGGTATGGAGAAGAGATCCGAGAGAAACACCAATCAAATACAAGAAATTCCAATACAGTTCTATGTGGAGGTATGGAGCAGACATCCTGGATAAACACTAATCAAATAAAAGAAATTCCAATACAGTTCCATGTGGAGGTATGGAGCAGAGATCCTGGATAAACATCAATCAAATAAAAGAAATTCCAATGCAGTTCCATGTGGAGGTATGGAGCAGAGATCCTGGATAAACATCAATCAAATAAAAGAAATTCCAATGCAGTTCCATGTGGAGGTATGGAGCAGAGATCCTGGATAAACATCAATCAAATAAAAGAAATTCCAATGCGGTTCCATGGGGAGGTATGGAGCAGAGATCCTGAATAAACATCAATCAAATAAAAGAAATTCCATTGCAGTTCCATGTGGAGGTATGGAGCAGAGATCCTAGATAAACATCAATCAAATAAAAGAAATTCCTATGCACTTCCATGTGGAGGTATGGAGCAGAGATCCTGGATAAACACCAATCAAATACAAGAAATTCCAATACAGTTCCATGTGGAGGTATGGAGCAGAGATCCTGGATAAACATCAATCAAATAAAAGAAATTCCAATGCCGTTCCATGTGGAGGTATGGAGCAGAGATCCTAGATAAACATCAATCAAATAAAAGAAATTACAATGCAGTTCCATGTGACTGAACAGATCCTGGATAAACACCAATCAAATAAAAGAAATTACAATGCAGTTCCATGTGACTGAACAGATTCTGGATAAACACCAATCAAATAAAAGAAATTTCAATGTAGTTCTACTGACTGAACAGAATCTGGATAAACACCAATCAAATAAAAGAAATTACAATGTAGTTCTACTGACTGAACAGATCCTGGATAAACACCAATCAAATAAAAGAAATTACAATGCAGTTCTATTGATTGAACATATCCTGGATAAACACCAATCAAATAAACGAAATTCAAATGCAGTTCCATGTGACTGAACAGATCCTGGATAAACACCAATCAAATAAAAGAAATTACAATGTAGTTCCATATGACTGAACATATCCTGGATAATCACCAATTAAATAAACGAAATTCAAATGCAGTTCCATGTGACTGAACAGATCCTGGATAAACGCCAATCAAATAAAACAAATTCCAATGCAGTTCCATATGACTGAACATATCCTGGATAAACACCAATCAAATAAAAGAAATTACACTGCAGTTCTACTGACTGAACAGATCCTGGATAAACGCCAATCAAATAAAACAAATTCCAATGCAGTTCCATGTGACTGAACAGATACTGGATAAACACCAATCAAATAAAAGAGATTACAATGCAGTTCTATTGACTGAACAGATCCTGGATAAAAACCAATCAAATAAAAGAAATTCCAATGCAGTTCTACTGACTGAACAGATCCTGGATAAACACCAATCAAATAAAAGAAATTACAATACAGTTCTATTGACTGAACAGATCCCGGATAAACACCAATCAAATAAAAGAAATTACAATGCAGTTCCATGTGACTGAACAGATCCTGGATAAAAACCAATCAAATAAAAGAAATTACAATGCAGTTCTATTGACTGAACAGATCCTGGATAAACACCAATCAAATAAAAGAAATTACAATGCAGTTCTACTGACTGAACAGATCCTGGATAAACACCAATCAAATAAAAGAAATTACAATGCAGTTCTACTGACTGTACAGATCCTGGATAAAAACCAAACAAATAAAAGAAATTACAATGCAGTTCTATTGACTGAACAGATCCTGGATAAAAACCAATCAAATAAAAGAAATTACAATGCAGTTCTATTGACTGAACAGATCCTGCATAAACACCAATCAAATACAAGAAATTCCAATGCAGTTCAATGTGGAGGTATAGAGCAGAGATCCTGGATAAACACCAATCAAATACAAGAAATTCCAATACAGTTCAATGTGGAGGTATGGAGTAGAGATCCTAGATAAACACCAATCAAATACAAGAAATTCCAATACAGTTCTATGTGGAGGTATGGAGCAGAGATCCTGGATAAACATTAATCAAATAAAAGAAATTCCAATACAGTTCCATGTGGAGGTATGGAGCAGAGATCCTGGATAAAAACCAATCAAATAAAAGAAATTACAATGCAGTTCTATTGACTAAACAGATCCTGCATAATCACCAATCAAATACAAGAAATTCCAATGCAGTTCCATGTGGAGGTATGGAGCAGAGATCCTAGATAAACACCAATCAAATACAAGAAACTCCAATGCAGTTCCATGTGGAGGTATGGGGCAGAGATCCTGGATAAACATCAATCAAATAAAAGAAATTCCAATGCAGTTCCATGTGGAGGTATGGAGCAGAGATCCTAGATAAACATCAATCAAATAAAAGAAATTCCTATGCAGTTCCATGTGGAGGTATGGAGCAGAGATCCTAGATAAACATCAATCAAATAAAAGAAATTCCAATGCAGTTCCATGTGGAGGTATGGAGCAGAGATCCTGGATAAACACCAATCAAATACAAGAAATTCCAATACAGTTCCATGTGGAGGTATGGAGCAGAGATCCTAGAGAAACACCAAACAATTAAAAGAAATTCCAATGCAGTTCCATGTGGAGGTATGGAGCAGAGATCCTAGAGAAACACCAATCAAATACAAGAAATTCCAATACAGTTCTATGTGGAGGTATGGAGCAGAGATCCTGGATAAACACTAATCAAATAAAAGAAATTCCAATACAGTTCCATGTGGAGGTATGGAGCAGAGATCCTGGATAAACATCAATCAAATAAAAGAAATTCCAATGCAGTTCCATGTGGAGGTATGGAGTAGAGATCCTAAATAAACATCAATCAAATAAAAGAAATTCCTATGCGGTTCCATGTGGAGGTATGGAGCAGAGATCCTGGATAAACATCAATCAAATAAAAGAAATTCCAATGCAGTTCCATGTGGAGGTATGGAGCAGAGATCCTAGATAAACATCAATCAAATAAAAGAAATTCCTATGCAGTTCCATGTGGAGGTATGGAGCAGAGATCCTGGATAAACGCCAATCAAATACAAGAAATTCCAATACAGTTCCATGTGGAGGTATGGAGCAGAGATCCTGGATAAACATCAATCAAATAAAAGAAATTCCAATGCCGTTCCATGTGGAGGTATGGAGCAGAGATCCTAGATAAACATCAATCAAATAAAAGAAATTCCAATGCAGTTCCATGTGGAGGTATGGAGCAGAGATCCTGGATAAACACCAATCAAATACAAGAAATTCCAATACAGTTCCATGTGGAGGTATGGAGCAGAGATCCTAGAGAAACACCAATCAAATAAAAGAAATTCCAATGCAGTTCCATGTGGAGGTATGGAGCAGAGATCCTAAAGAAACACCAATCAAATACAAGAAATTCCAATACAGTTCTATGTGGAGGTATGGAGCAGAGATGCTGGATAAACACTAATCAAATAAAAGAAATTCCAATACAGTTCCATGTGGAGGTATGGAGCAGAGATCCTGGATAAAAACCAATCAAATAAAACAAATTACAATGCAGTTCTATTGACTGAACAGATCCTGCATAAACACCAATCAAATACAAGAAATTCCAATGCAGTTCCATGTTGAGGTATGGAGCAGAGATCCTGGATAAACATCAATCAAATAAAAGAAATTGCAATGCAGTTCCATGTGGAGGTATGGAGCAGAGATCCTAGATAAACATCAATCAAATAAAAGAAATTCCAATGCAGTTTCATGTGGAGGTATGGAGCAGAGATCCTGGATAAACATCAATCAAATAAAAGAAATTCCAATGCAGTTCCATGTGGAGGTATGGAGCAGAGATCCTGGATAAACACCAATCAAATACAAGAAATTCCAATGCAGTTCCATGTGGAGGTATGGAGCAGAGATCCTAGATAAACACCAATCAAATACAAGAAATTCCAATGCAGTTCTATGTGGAGGTATGGAGTAGACATCCTAGATAAACACCAATCAAATATTGGAAATTCCAATGCAGTTCAATGTGGAGATATGGAGTAGAGATCCTAGATAAACACCAATCAAATACACGAAATTCCAATGCAGTTCCATGTGGAGGTATGGAGCAGAGATCCTAGATAAACACCAATCAAATACAAGAAATTCCAATGCAGTTCCATGTGGAGGT
Organism: Deroplatys truncata; assembly: GCA_030765065.1. Lineage (NCBI taxonomy): Eukaryota > Metazoa > Arthropoda > Insecta > Mantodea > Mantidae > Deroplatys > Deroplatys truncata. The sequence goes on from CM060986.1 coordinate 233,567,446, forward strand.
ATGGAGCAGAGATCCTAGATAAACACCAATCAAATACAAGAAATTCCAATGCAGTTCCATGTGGAGGTATGGAGCAGATATCCTAGATAAACACCAATCAAATAAAAGCAATTCCAATGCAGTTCCATGTGGAGGTATGGAGTAGAGATCCTAGATAAACACCAATCAAATACAGGAAATTCCAATGCAGTTCAATGTGGAGGTATGGAGTAGAGATCCTAGATAAACACCAATCAAATACAAGAAATTCCAATGCAGTTCCATGTGGAGGTATGGAGCAGAGATCCTAGAGAAACACCAATCAAATACAAGAAATTCCAATACAGTTCTATGTGGAGGTATGGAGCAGAGATCCTGGATAAACACTAATCAAATAAAAGAAATTCCAATACAGTTCCATGTGGAGGTATGGAGCAGAGATCCTGGATAAACATCAATCAAATAAAAGAAATTCCAATGCAGTTCCATGTGGAGGTATGGAGCAGAGATCCTAAATAAACATCAATCAAATAAAAGAGATTCCTATGCGGTTCCATGTGGAGGTATGGAGCAGAGATCCTGGATAAACATCAATCAAATAAAAGAAATTCCAATGCAGTTCCATGTGGAGGTATGGAGTAGAGATCCTGGATAAACACCAATCAAATAAAAGAAATTCCAATGCAGTTCTATGTGGAGGTATGGAGCAGAGATCCTAGAGAAACACCAATCAAATACAAGAAATTCCAATGCAGTTGTATGTGGAGGTATGGAGTAGAGATCCTAGATAAACACCAATCAAATACAAGAAATTCCAATGCAGTTGTATGTGGAGGTATGGAACAGAGATCCTAGATAAACACTAATCAAATACAAGAAATTCCAATGCAGTTGTATGTTGACGTATGGAGTAGAGATCCTAGATAAACACCAATCAAATACAAGAAATTCCAATGCAGTTGTTTGTGGAGGTATGGGGCAGAGCTCCTAGATAAACACCAATCAAATACAAGAAATTCCAATGCAGTTCTATGTGGAGGTATGGAACAGAGATCCTAGAGAAACACCAATCAAATAAAAGAAATTCCAATGCAGTTCCATGTGGAGGTATGGAGAAGAGATCCGAGAGAAACACCAATCAAATACAAGAAATTCCAATACAGTTCTATGTGGAGGTATGGAGCAGACATCCTGGATAAACACTAATCAAATAAAAGAAATTCCAATACAGTTCCATGTGGAGGTATGGAGCAGAGATCCTGGATAAACATCAATCAAATAAAAGAAATTCCAATGCAGTTCCATGTGGAGGTATGGAGCAGAGATCCTGGATAAACATCAATCAAATAAAAGAAATTCCAATGCAGTTCCATGTGGAGGTATGGAGCAGAGATCCTGGATAAACATCAATCAAATAAAAGAAATTCCAATGCGGTTCCATGGGGAGGTATGGAGCAGAGATCCTGAATAAACATCAATCAAATAAAAGAAATTCCATTGCAGTTCCATGTGGAGGTATGGAGCAGAGATCCTAGATAAACATCAATCAAATAAAAGAAATTCCTATGCACTTCCATGTGGAGGTATGGAGCAGAGATCCTGGATAAACACCAATCAAATACAAGAAATTCCAATACAGTTCCATGTGGAGGTATGGAGCAGAGATCCTGGATAAACATCAATCAAATAAAAGAAATTCCAATGCCGTTCCATGTGGAGGTATGGAGCAGAGATCCTAGATAAACATCAATCAAATAAAAGAAATTACAATGCAGTTCCATGTGACTGAACAGATCCTGGATAAACACCAATCAAATAAAAGAAATTACAATGCAGTTCCATGTGACTGAACAGATTCTGGATAAACACCAATCAAATAAAAGAAATTTCAATGTAGTTCTACTGACTGAACAGAATCTGGATAAACACCAATCAAATAAAAGAAATTACAATGTAGTTCTACTGACTGAACAGATCCTGGATAAACACCAATCAAATAAAAGAAATTACAATGCAGTTCTATTGATTGAACATATCCTGGATAAACACCAATCAAATAAACGAAATTCAAATGCAGTTCCATGTGACTGAACAGATCCTGGATAAACACCAATCAAATAAAAGAAATTACAATGTAGTTCCATATGACTGAACATATCCTGGATAATCACCAATTAAATAAACGAAATTCAAATGCAGTTCCATGTGACTGAACAGATCCTGGATAAACGCCAATCAAATAAAACAAATTCCAATGCAGTTCCATATGACTGAACATATCCTGGATAAACACCAATCAAATAAAAGAAATTACACTGCAGTTCTACTGACTGAACAGATCCTGGATAAACGCCAATCAAATAAAACAAATTCCAATGCAGTTCCATGTGACTGAACAGATACTGGATAAACACCAATCAAATAAAAGAGATTACAATGCAGTTCTATTGACTGAACAGATCCTGGATAAAAACCAATCAAATAAAAGAAATTCCAATGCAGTTCTACTGACTGAACAGATCCTGGATAAACACCAATCAAATAAAAGAAATTACAATACAGTTCTATTGACTGAACAGATCCCGGATAAACACCAATCAAATAAAAGAAATTACAATGCAGTTCCATGTGACTGAACAGATCCTGGATAAAAACCAATCAAATAAAAGAAATTACAATGCAGTTCTATTGACTGAACAGATCCTGGATAAACACCAATCAAATAAAAGAAATTACAATGCAGTTCTACTGACTGAACAGATCCTGGATAAACACCAATCAAATAAAAGAAATTACAATGCAGTTCTACTGACTGTACAGATCCTGGATAAAAACCAAACAAATAAAAGAAATTACAATGCAGTTCTATTGACTGAACAGATCCTGGATAAAAACCAATCAAATAAAAGAAATTACAATGCAGTTCTATTGACTGAACAGATCCTGCATAAACACCAATCAAATACAAGAAATTCCAATGCAGTTCAATGTGGAGGTATAGAGCAGAGATCCTGGATAAACACCAATCAAATACAAGAAATTCCAATACAGTTCAATGTGGAGGTATGGAGTAGAGATCCTAGATAAACACCAATCAAATACAAGAAATTCCAATACAGTTCTATGTGGAGGTATGGAGCAGAGATCCTGGATAAACATTAATCAAATAAAAGAAATTCCAATACAGTTCCATGTGGAGGTATGGAGCAGAGATCCTGGATAAAAACCAATCAAATAAAAGAAATTACAATGCAGTTCTATTGACTAAACAGATCCTGCATAATCACCAATCAAATACAAGAAATTCCAATGCAGTTCCATGTGGAGGTATGGAGCAGAGATCCTAGATAAACACCAATCAAATACAAGAAACTCCAATGCAGTTCCATGTGGAGGTATGGGGCAGAGATCCTGGATAAACATCAATCAAATAAAAGAAATTCCAATGCAGTTCCATGTGGAGGTATGGAGCAGAGATCCTAGATAAACATCAATCAAATAAAAGAAATTCCTATGCAGTTCCATGTGGAGGTATGGAGCAGAGATCCTAGATAAACATCAATCAAATAAAAGAAATTCCAATGCAGTTCCATGTGGAGGTATGGAGCAGAGATCCTGGATAAACACCAATCAAATACAAGAAATTCCAATACAGTTCCATGTGGAGGTATGGAGCAGAGATCCTAGAGAAACACCAAACAATTAAAAGAAATTCCAATGCAGTTCCATGTGGAGGTATGGAGCAGAGATCCTAGAGAAACACCAATCAAATACAAGAAATTCCAATACAGTTCTATGTGGAGGTATGGAGCAGAGATCCTGGATAAACACTAATCAAATAAAAGAAATTCCAATACAGTTCCATGTGGAGGTATGGAGCAGAGATCCTGGATAAACATCAATCAAATAAAAGAAATTCCAATGCAGTTCCATGTGGAGGTATGGAGTAGAGATCCTAAATAAACATCAATCAAATAAAAGAAATTCCTATGCGGTTCCATGTGGAGGTATGGAGCAGAGATCCTGGATAAACATCAATCAAATAAAGGAAATTCCAATGCAGTTCCATGTGGAGGTATGGAGCAGAGATCCTAGATAAACATCAATCAAATAAAAGAAATTCCTATGCAGTTCCATGTGGAGGTATGGAGCAGAGATCCTGGATAAACGCCAATCAAATACAAGAAATTCCAATACAGTTCCATGTGGAGGTATGGAGCAGAGATCCTGGATAAACATCAATCAAATAAAAGAAATTCCAATGCCGTTCCATGTGGAGGTATGGAGCAGAGATCCTAGATAAACATCAATCAAATAAAAGAAATTCCAATGCAGTTCCATGTGGAGGTATGGAGCAGAGATCCTGGATAAACACCAATCAAATACAAGAAATTCCAATACAGTTCCATGTGGAGGTATGGAGCAGAGATCCTAGAGAAACACCAATCAAATAAAAGAAATTCCAATGCAGTTCCATGTGGAGGTATGGAGCAGAGATCCTAGAGAAACACCAATCAAATACAAGAAATTCCAATACAGTTCTATGTGGAGGTATGGAGCAGAGATGCTGGATAAACACTAATCAAATAAAAGAAATTCCAATACAGTTCCATGTGGAGGTATGGAGCAGAGATCCTGGATAAAAACCAATCAAATAAAACAAATTACAATGCAGTTCTATTGACTGAACAGATCCTGCATAAACACCAATCAAATACAAGAAATTCCAATGCAGTTCCATGTTGAGGTATGGAGCAGAGATCCTGGATAAACATCAATCAAATAAAAGAAATTGCAATGCAGTTCCATGTGGAGGTATGGAGCAGAGATCCTAGATAAACATCAATCAAATAAAAGAAATTCCAATGCAGTTTCATGTGGAGGTATGGAGCAGAGATCCTGGATAAACATCAATCAAATAAAAGAAATTCCAATGCAGTTCCATGTGGAGGTATGGAGCAGAGATCCTGGATAAACACCAATCAAATACAAGAAATTCCAATGCAGTTCCATGTGGAGGTATGGAGCAGAGATCCTAGATAAACACCAATCAAATACAAGAAATTCCAATGCAGTTCTATGTGGAGGTATGGAGTAGACATCCTAGATAAACACCAATCAAATATTGGAAATTCCAATGCAGTTCAATGTGGAGATATGGAGTAGAGATCCTAGATAAACACCAATCAAATACAAGAAATTCCAATGCAGTTCCATGTGGAGGTATGGAGCAGAGATCCTAGATAAACACCAATCAAATACAAGAAATTCCAATGCAGTTCCATGTGGAGGTATGGAGCAGAGATCCTAGATAAACACCAATCAAATACAAGAAATTCCAATGCAGTTCCATGTGGAGGTATGGAGCAGATATCCTAGATAAACACCAATCAAATAAAAGCAATTCCAATGCAGTTCCATGTGGAGGTATGGAGTAGAGATCCTAGATAAACACCAATCAAATACAGGAAATTCCAATGCAGTTCAATGTGGAGGTATGGAGTAGAGATCCTAGATAAACACCAATCAAATACAAGAAATTCCAATGCAGTTCCATGTGGAGGTATGGAGCAGAGATCCTAGAGAAACACCAATCAAATACAAGAAATTCCAATACAGTTCTATGTGGAGGTATGGAGCAGAGATCCTGGATAAACACTAATCAAATAAAAGAAATTCCAATACAGTTCCATGTGGAGGTATGGAGCAGAGATCCTGGATAAACATCAATCAAATAAAAGAAATTCCAATGCAGTTCCATGTGGAGGTATGGAGCAGAGATCCTAAATAAACATCAATCAAATAAAAGAGATTCCTATGCGGTTCCATGTGGAGGTATGGAGCAGAGATCCTGGATAAACATCAATCAAATAAAAGAAATTCCAATGCAGTTCCATGTGGAGGTATGGAGCAGAGATCCTAGATAAACATCAATCAAATAAAAGAAATTCCTATGCAGTTCCATGTGGAGGTATGGAGCAGAGATCCTGGATAAACACCAATCAAATACAAGAAATTCCAATACAGTTCCATGTGGAGGTATGGAGCAGAGATCCTGGATAAACATCAATCAAATAAAAGAAATTCCAATGCCGTTCCATGTGGAGGTATGGAGCAGAGATCCTAGATAAACATCAATCAAATAAAAGAAATTCCAATGCAGTTCCATGTGGAGGTATGGAGCAGAGATCCTGGATAAACACCAATCAAATACAAGAAATTCCAATACAGTTCCATGTGAAGGTATGGAGCAGTGATCCTAGAGAAACACCAATCAAATAAAAGAAATTCCAATGCAGTTCCATGTGGAGGTATGGAGCAGAGATCCTAGAGAAACACCAATCAAATACAAGAAATTCCAATACAGTTCTATGTGGAGGTATGGAGCAGAGATGCTGGATAAACACTAATCAAATAAAAGAAATTCCAATACAGTTCCATGTGGAGGTATGGAGCAGAGATCCTGGATAAAAACCAATCAAATAAAAGAAATTACAATGCAGTTCTATTGACTGAACAGATCCTGCATAAACACCTATCAAATACAAGAAATTCCAATGCAGTTCCATGTTGAGGTATGGAGCAGAGATCCTGGATAAACATCAATCAAATAAAAGAAATTGCAATGCAGTTCCATGTGGAGGTATGGAGCAGAGATCCTAGATAAACATCAATCAAATAAAAGAAATTCCAATGCAGTTCCATGTGGAGGTATGGAGCAGAGATCCTGGATAAACATCAATCAAATAAAAGAAATTCCAATGCAGTTCCATGTGGAGGTATGGAGCAGAGATCCTGGATAAACACCAATCAAATACAAGAAATTCCAATGCAGTTCCATGTGGAGGTATGGAGCAGAGATCCTAGATAAACACCAATCAAATACAAGAAATTCCAATGCAGTTCTATGTGGAGGTATGGAGTAGACATCCTAGATAAACACCAATCAAATACAGGAAATTCCAATGCAGTTCAATGTGGAGGTATGGAGTAGAGATCCTAGATAAACACCAATCAAATACAAGAAATTCCAATGCAGTTCCATGTGGAGGTATGGGGCAGAGATCCTAGATAAACACCAATCAAATACAAGAAATTCCAATGCAGTTCCATGTGGAGGTATGGAGCAGAGATCCTAGATAAACACCAATCAAATACAAGAAATTCCAATGCAGTTCCATGTGGAGGTATGGAGCAGATATCCTAGATAAACACCAATCAAATAAAAGCAATTCCAATGCAGTTCCATGTGGAGGTATGGAGTAGAGATCCTAGATAAACACCAATCAAATACAGGAAATTCCAATGCAGTTCAATGTGGAGGTATGGAGTAGAGATCCTAGATAAACACCAATCAAATACAAGAAATTCCAATGCAGTTCCATGTGGAGGTATGGAGCAGAGATCCTAGAGAAACACCAATCAAATACAAGAAATTCCAATACAGTTCTATGTGGAGGTATGGAGCAGAGATCCTGGATAAACACTAATCAAATAAAAGAAATTCCAATACAGTTCCATGTGGAGGTATGGAGCAGAGATCCTGGATAAACATCAATCAAATAAAAGAAATTCCAATGCAGTTCCATGTGGAGGTATGGAGCAGAGATCCTAAATAAACATCAATCAAATAAAAGAGATTCCTATGGGGTTCCATGTGGAGGTATGGAGCAGAGATCCTGGATAAACATCAATCAAATAAAAGAAATTCCAATGCAGTTCCATGTGGAGGTATGGAGCAGAGATCCTAGATAAACATCAATCAAATAAAAGAAATTCCTATGCAGTTCCATGTGGAGGTATGGAGCAGAGATCCTGGATAAACACCAATCAAATACAAGAAATTCCAATACAGTTCCATGTGGAGGTATGGAGCAGAGATCCTGGATAAACATCAATCAAATAAAAGAAATTCCAATGCCGTTCCATGTGGAGGTATGGAGCAGAGATCCTAGATAAACATCAATCAAATAAAAGAAATTCCAATGCAGTTCCATGTGGAGGTATGGAGCAGAGATCCTGGATAAACACCAATCAAATACAAGAAATTCCAATACAGTTCCATGTGGAGGTATGGAGCAGAGATCCTAGAGAAACACCAATCAAATAAAAGAAATTCCAATGCAGTTCCATGTGGAGGTATGGAGCAGAGATCCTAGAGAAACACCAATCAAATACAAGAAATTCCAATACAGTTCTATGTGGAGGTATGGAGCAGAGATGCTGGATAAACACTAATCAAATAAAAGAAATTCCAATACAGTTCCATGTGGAGGTATGGAGCAGAGATCCTGGATAAAAACCAATCAAATAAAAGAAATTACAATGCAGTTCTATTGACTGAACAGATCCTGCATAAACACCAATCAAATACAAGAAATTCCAATGCAGTTCCATGTTGAGGTATGGAGCAGAGATCCTGGATAAACATCAATCAAATAAAAGAAATTGCAATGCAGTTCCATGTGGAGGTATGGAGCAGAGATCCTAGATAAACATCAATCAAATAAAAGAAATTCCAATGCAGTTCCATGTGGAGGTATGGAGCAGAGATCCTGGATAAACATCAATCAAATAAAAGAAATTCCAATGCAGTTCCATGTGGAGGTATAGAGCAGAGATCCTGGATAAACACCAATCAAATACAAGAAATTCCAATGCAGTTCCATGTGGAGGTATGGAGCAGAGATCCTAGATAAACACCAATCAAATACAAGAAATTCCAATGCAGTTCTATGTGGAGGTATGGAGTAGAGATCCTAGATAAACACCAATCAAATACAGGAAATTCCAATGCAGTTCAATGTGGAGGTATGGAGTAGAGATCCTAGATAAACACCAATCAAATACAAGAAATTCCAATGCAGTTCCATGTGGAGGTATGGAGCAGAGATCCTAGATAAACACCAATCAAATACAAGAAATTCCAATGCAGTTCCATGTGGAGGTATGGAGCAGAGATCCTAGATAAACACCAATCAAATACAAGAAATTCCAATGCAGTTCCATGTGGAGGTATGGAGCAGAGATCCTAGATAAACACCAATCAAATACAAGAAATTCCAATGCAGTTCCATGTGGAGGTATGGAGCAGAGATCCTAGATAAACATCAATCAAATAAAAGCAATTCCAATGCAGTTCCATGTGGAGGTATGGAGCAGAGATCCTGGATAAACACCAATCAAATACAAGAAATTCCAATACAGTTCCATGTGGAGGTATGGAGCAGAGATCCTAGAGAAACACCAATCAAATAAAAGAAATTCCAATGCCGTTCCATGTGGAGGTATGGAGCAGAGATCCTAGATAAACATCAATCAAATAAAAGAAATTACAATGCAGTTCCATGTGACTGAACAGATCCTGGATAAACACCAATCAAATAAAAGAAATTACAATGCAGTTCCATGTGACTGAACAGATTCTGGATAAACACCAATCAAATAAAAGAAATTACAATGTAGTTCTACTGACTGAACAGAATCTGGATAAACACCAATCAAATAAAAGAAATTACAATGTAGTTCTACTGACTGAACAGATCCTGGATAAACACCAATCAAATAAAAGAAATTACAATGCAGTTCTATTGATTGAACATATCCTGGATAAACACCAATCAAATAAACGAAATTCAAATGCAGTTCCATGTGACTGAACAGATCCTGGATAAACACCAATCAAATAAAAGAAATTACAATGTAGTTCCATATGACTGAACATATCCTGGATAATCACCAATCAAATAAACGAAATTCAAATGCAGTTCCATGTGACTGAACAGATCCTGGATAAACGCCAATCAAATAAAACAAATTCCAATGCAGTTCCATATGACTGAACAGATCCTGGATAAACACCAATCAAATAAAAGAAATTACAATGCAGTTCTACTGACTGAACAGATCCTGGATAAACGCCAATCAAATAAAACAAATTCCAATGCAGTTCCATGTGACTGAACAGATACTGGATAAACACCAATCAAATAAAAGAGATTACAATGCAGTTCTATTGACTGAACAGATCCTGGATAAAAACCAATCAAATAAAAGAAATTCCAATGCAGTTCTACTGACTGAACAGATCCTGGATAAACACCAATCAAATAAAAGAAATTACAATACAGTTCTATTGACTGAACAGATCCCGGATAAACACCAATCAAATAAAAGAAATTACAATGCAGTTCCATGTGACTGAACAGATCCTGGATAAAAACCAATCAAATAAAAGAAATTACAATGCAGTTCTATTGACTGAACAGATCCTGGATAAACACCAATCAAATAAAAGAAATTACAATGCAGTTCTACTGACTGTACAGATCCTGGATAAAAACCAAACAAATAAAAGAAATTACAATGCAGTTCTATTGACTGAACAGATCCTGGATAAAAACATATCAAATAAAAGAAATTACAATGCAGTTCTATTGACTGAACAGATCCTGCATAAACACCAATCAAATACAAGAAATTCCAATGCAGTTCAATGTGGAGGTATAGAGCAGAGATCCTGGATAAACACCAATCAAATACAAGAAATTCCAATACAGTTCAATGTGGAGGTATGGAGTAGAGATCCTAGATAAACACCAATCAAATACAAGAAATTCCAATACAGTTCTATGTGGAGGTATGGAGCAGAGATCCTGGATAAACATTAATCAAATAAAAGAAATTCCAATACAGTTCCATGTGGAGGTATGGAGCAGAGATCCTGGATAAAAACCAATCAAATAAAAGAAATTACAATGCAGTTCTATTGACTAAACAGATTCGTCATAATCACCAATCAAATACAAGAAATCCCTATGCAGTTCCATGTGGAGGTATGGAGCAGAGATCCTAGATAAACACCAATCAAATACAAGAAACTCCAATGCAGTTCCATGTGGAGGTATGGGGCAGAGATCCTGGATAAACATCAATCAAATAAAAGAAATTCCAATGCAGTTCCATGTGGAGGTATGGAGCAGAGATCCTAGATAAACATCAATCAAATAAAAGAAATTCCTATGCAGTTCCATGTGGAGGTATGGAGCAGAGATCCTAGATAAACATCAATCAAATAAAAGAAATTCCAATGCAGTTCCATGTGGAGGTATGGAGCAGAGATCCTGGATAAACACCAATCAAATACAAGAAATTCCAATACAGTTCCATGTGGAGGTATGGAGCAGAGATCCTAGAGAAACACCAATCAATTAAAAGAAATTCCAATGCAGTTCCATGTGGAGGTATGGAGCAGAGATCCTAGAGAAACACCAATCAAATACAAGAAATTCCAATACAGTTCTATGTGGAGGTATGGAGCAGAGATCCTGGATAAACACTAATCAAATAAAAGAAATTCCAATACAGTTCCATGTGGAGGTATGGAGCAGAGATCCTGGATAAACATCAATCAAATAAAAGAAATTCCAATGCAGTTCCATCTGGAGGTATGGAGCAGAGATCCTAAATAAACATCAATCAAATAAAAGAAATTCCTATGCGGTTCCATGTGGAGGTATGGAGCAGAGATCCTGGATAAACATCAATCAAATAAAAGAAATTCCAATGCAGTTCCATGTGGAGGTATGGAGCAGAGATCCTAGATAAACATCAATCAAATAAAAGAAATTCCTATGCAGTTCCATGTGGAGGTATGGAGCAGAGATCCTAGATAAACACCAATCAAATACAAGAAATTCCAATGCAGTTCCATGTGGAGGTATGGAGCAGATATCCTAGATAAACACCAATCAAATAAAAGCAATTCCAATGCAGTTCCATGTGGAGGTATGGAGTAGAGATCCTAGATAAACACCAATCAAATACAGGAAATTCCAATGCAGTTCAATGTGGAGGTATGGTGTAGAGATCCTAGATAAACACCAATCAAATACAAGAAATTCCAATGCAGTTCCATGTGGAGGTATGGAGCAGAGATCCTAGAGAAACACCAATCAAATACAAGAAATTCCAATACAGTTCTATGTGGAGGTATGGAGCAGAGATCCTGGATAAACACTAATCAAATAAAAGAAATTCCAATACAGTTCCATGTGGAGGTATGGAGCAGAGATCCTGGATAAACATCAATCAAATAAAAGAAATTCCAATGCAGTTCCATGTGGAGGTATGGAGCAGAGATCCTAAATAAACATCAATCAAATAAAAGAGATTCCTATGCGGTTCCATGTGGAGGTATGGAGCAGAGATCCTGGATAAACATCAATCAAATAAAAGAAATTCCAATGCAGTTCCATGTGGAGGTATGGAGCAGAGATCCTAGATAAACATCAATCAAATAAAAGAAATTCCTATGCAGTTCCATGTGGAGGTATGGAGCAGAGATCCTGGATAAACACCAATCAAATACAAGAAATTCCAATACAGTTCCATGTGGAGGTATGGAGCAGAGATCCTGGATAAACATCAATCAAATAAAAGAAATTCCAATGCCGTTCCATGTGGAGGTATGGAGCAGAGATCCTAGATAAACATCAATCAAATAAAAGAAATTCCAATGCAGTTCCATGTGGAGGTATGGAGCAGAGATCCTGGATAAACACCAATCAAATACAAGAAATTCCAATACAGTTCCATGTGGAGGTATGGAGCAGAGATCCTAGAGAAACACCAATCAAATAAAAGAAATTCCAATGCAGTTCCATGTGGAGGTATGGAGCAGAGATCCTAGAGAAACACCAATCAAATACAAGAAATTCCAATACAGTTCTATGTGGAGGTATGGAGCAGAGATGCTGGATAAACACTAATCAAATAAAAGAAATTCCAATACAGTTCCATGTGGAGGTATGGAGCAGAGATCCTGGATAAAAACCAATCAAATAAAAGAAATTACAATGCAGTTCTATTGACTGAACAGATCCTGCATAAACACCAATCAAATACAAGAAATTCCAATGCAGTTCCATGTTGAGGTATGGAGCAGAGATCCTGGATAAACATCAATCAAATAAAAGAAATTGCAATGCAGTTCCATGTGGAGGTATGGAGCAGAGATCCTAGATAAACATCAATCAAATAAAAGAAATTCCAATGCAGTTCCATGTGGAGGTATGGAGCAGAGATCCTGGATAAACATCAATCAAATAAAAGAAATTCCAATGCAGTTCCATGTGGAGGTATGGAGCAGAGATCCTGGATAAACACCAATCAAATACAAGAAATTCCAATGCAGTTCCATGTGGAGGTATGGAGCAGAGATCCTAGATAAACACCAATCAAATACAAGAAATTCCAATGCAGTTCTATGTGGAGGTATGGAGTAGAGATCCTAGATAAACACCAATCAAATACAGGAAATTCCAATGCAGTTCAATGTGGAGGTATGGAGTAGAGATCCTAGATAAACACCAATCAAATACAAGAAATTCCAATGCAGTTCCATGTGGAGGTATGGAGCAGAGATCCTAGATAAACACCAATCAAATACAAGAAATTCCAATGCAGTTCCATGTGGAGGTATGGAGCAGAGATCCTAGATAAACACCAATCAAATACAAGAAATTCCAATGCAGTTCCATGTGGAGGTATGGAGCAGAGATCCTAGATAAACACCAATCAAATACAAGAAATTCCAATGCAGTTCCATGTGGAGGTATGGAGCAGAGATCCTAGAGAAACACCAATCAATTAAAAGAAATTCCAATGCAGTTCCATGTGGAGGTATGGAGCAGAGATCCTAGAGAAACACCAATCAAATACAAGAAATTCCAATACAGTTCTATGTGGAGGTATGGAGCAGAGATCCTGGATAAACACTAATCAAATAAAAGAAATTCCAATACAGTTCCATGTGGAGGTATGAAGCAGAGATCCAGAATAAACATCAATCAAATAAAAGAAATTCCAATGCAGTTCCATGTGGAGGTATGGAGCAGAGATCCTAAATAAACATCAATCAAATACAAGAAATTCCAATACAGTTCTATGTGGAGGTATGGAGCAGAGATCCTGGATAAACATTAATCAAATAAAAGAAATTCCAATACAGTTCCATTTGGAGGTATGGAGCAGAGATCCTGGATAAAAACCAATCAAATAAAAGAAATTACAATGCAGTTCTATTGACTAAACAGATTCGTCATAATCACCAATCAAATACAAGAAATCCCTATGCAGTTCCATGTGGAGGTATGGAGCAGAGATCCTAGATAAACACCAATCAAATACAAGAAACTCCAATGCAGTTCCATGTGGAGGTATGGGGCAGAGATCCTGGATAAACATCAATCAAATAAAAGAAATTCCAATGCAGTTCCATGTGGAGGTATGGAGCAGAGATCCTAGATAAACATCAATCAAATAAAAGAAATTCCTATGCAGTTCCATGTGGAGGTATGGAGCAGAGATCCTAGATAAACATCAATCAAATAAAAGAAATTCCAATGCAGTTCCATGTGGAGGTATGGAGCAGAGATGCTGGATAAACACCAATCAAATACAAGAAATTCCAATACAGTTCCATGTGGAGGTATGGAGCAGAGATCCTAGAGAAACACCAATCAATTAAAAGAAATTCCAATGCAGTTCCATGTGGAGGTATGGAGCAGAGATCCTAGAGAAACACCAATCAAATACAAGAAATTCCAATACAGTTCTATGTGGAGGTATGGAGCAGAGATCCTGGATAAACACTAATCAAATAAAAGAAATTCCAATACAGTTCCATGTGGAGGTATGGAGCAGAGATCCTGGATAAACATCAATCAAATAAAAGAAATTCCAATGCAGTTCCATGTGGAGGTATGGAGCAGAGATCCTAAATAAACATCAATCAAATAAAAGAAATTCCTATGCGGTTCCATGTGGAGGTATGGAGCAGAGATCCTGGATAAACATCAATCAAATAAAAGAAATTCCAATGCAGTTCCATGTGGAGGTATGGAGCAGAGATCCTAGATAAACATCAATCAAATAAAAGAAATTCCTATGCAGTTCCATGTGGAGGTATGGAGCAGAGATCCTGGATAAACACCAATCAAATACAAGAAATTCCAATACAGTTCCATGTGGAGGTATGGAGCAGAGATCCTGGATAAACATCAATCAAATAAAAGAAATTCCAATGCCGTTCCATGTGGAGGTATGGAGCAGAGATCCTAGATAAACATCAATCAAACAAAAGAAATTCCAATGCAGTTCCATGTGGAGGTATGGAGCAGAGATCCTAGAGAAACACCAATCAAATAAAAGAAATTCCAATGCAGTTCCATGTGGAGGTATGGAGCAGAGATCCTAGAGAAACACCAATCAAATACAAGAAATTCCAATACAGTTCTATGTGGAGGTATGGAGCAGAGATGCTGGATAAACACTAATCATATAAAAGATATTCCAATACAGTTCCATGTGGAGGTATGGAGCAGAGATCCTAGAGAAACACCAATCAAATAAAAGAAATTCCAATGCAGTTCCATGTGGAGGTATGGAGCAGAGATCCTAGAGAAACACCAATCAAATACAAGAAATTCCAATACAGTTCTATGTGGAGGTATGGAGCAGAGATGCTGGATAAACACTAATCAAATAAAAGAAATTCCAATACAGTTCCATGTGGAGGTATGGAGCAGAGATCCTGGATAAAAACCAATCAAATAAAAGAAAGTACAATGCAGTTCTATTGACTGAACAGATCCTGCATAAACACCAATCAAATACAAGAAATTCCAATGCAGTTCCATGTTGAGGTATGGAGCAGAGATCCTGGATAAACATCAATCAAATAAAAGAAATTGCAATGCAGTTCCATGTGGAGGTATGGAGCAGAGATCCTAGATAAACATCAATCAAATAAAAGAAATTCCAATGCAGTTCCATGTGGAGGTATGGAGCAGAGATCCTGGATAAACATCAATCAAATAAAAGAAATTCCAATGCAGTTCCATGTGGAGGTATGGAGCAGAGATCCTGGATAAACACCAATCAAATACAAGAAATTCCAATGCAGTTCCATGTGGAGGTATGGAGCAGAGATCCTAGATAAACACCAATCAAATACAAGAAATTCCAATGCAGTTCTATGTGGAGGTATGGAGTAGAGATCCTAGATAAACACCAATCAAATACAGGAAATTCCAATGCAGTTCAATGTGGAGGTATGGAGTAGAGATCCTAGATAAACACCAATCAAATACAAGAAATTCCAATGCAGTTCCATGTGGAGGTATGCACCAGAGATCCTAGATAAACACCAATCAAATACAAGAAATTCCAATGCAGTTCCATGTGGAGGTATGGAGCAGAGATCTTAGATAAACACCAATCAAATACAAGAAATTCCAATGCAGTTCCATGTGGAGGTATGGAGCAGAGATCCTAGATAAACATCAATCAAATAAAAGCAATTCCAATGCAGTTCCATGTGGAGGTATGGAGCAGAGATCCTGGATAAACACCAATCAAATACAAGAAATTCCAATACAGTTCCATGTGGAGGTATGGAGCAGAGATCCTAGAGAAACACCAATCAAATAAAAGAAATTCCAATGCAGTTCCATGTGGAGGTATGGAGCAGAGATCCTAGAGAAACACCAATCAAATAAAATAAATTACAATGCAGTTCCATGTGACTGAACAGATCCTGGATAAACACCAATTAATTAAAAGAAATTACAATGCAGTTCCATGTGACTGAACAGATCCTGGATAAACACCAATCAAATAAAAGAAATTACAATGCAGTTCCATTGATTGAACATATCCTGGATAAACACCAATCAAATAAATGAAATTCCAATGCAGTTCCATGTGACTGAACACATCATGGATAAACACCAATTAAATAAACGAAATTCCAATGCAGTTCCATGTGACTGAACATATCCTGGATAAACAATCAAATAAACGAAATGCAAATGCAGTTCCATGTGACTGAATAGATCCTGGATAAACGCCAATAAAATAAAACAACTTCATATGCAGTTCCATATGACTGAACAGATCCTGGATAAATGCCAATCAAATAAAACAAATTCCAATGCACTTCCATGTGACTGAACAGATCCTGGATAAACACCAATCAAATAAAAGAAATTACAATGCAGTTCTATTGACTGAACAGATCCTGGATAAACACCAATCAAATAAAAGAAATTACAATGCAGTTCTATTGACGGAACAGATCCTGGATAAACACCAATCACATAAATGAAATTCCAATGCAGTTCCATGTGACTGAACATATCCTCGATAAACACCAATCAAATAAAAGAAATTACAATGTAGTTCCATATGACTGAACATATCCTGGATAAACAACAATCAAATAAACGAAATTCAAATGCAGTTCCATGTGACTGAACAGATCCTGGATAAACGCCAATCAAATAAAACAAATTCCAATGCACTTCCATGTGACTGAACAGATCCTGGATAAACACCAATCAAATAAAAGAAATTACAATGCAGTTCTATTGACTGAGCAGATCCTGGATAAACACCAATCAAATAAAAGAAATTACAATGCATTTCCATGTGACTGAACAGATCCTGGATAAAAACCAATCAAATAAAAGAAATTACAATGCAGTTCTATTGACTGAACAGATCCTGGATAAAAACCAAACAAATAAAAGAAATTACAATGCAGTTCTACTGACTGAACAGATCCTGGATAAACACCAATCAAATAAAAGAAATTACAATGCAGTTCCATGTGGAGGTATGGAGCAGAGATCCTGGATAAACATCAATCAAATAAAAGAAATTCCAATGCAGTTCCATGTGGAGGTATGGAGCAGAGATCCTGGATAAACACCAATCAAATAAAAGAAATTACAATGCAGTTCTATTGACTGAACAGATCCTGGATAAAAACCAATCAAATAAAAGAAATTACAATGCAGTTCTATTGACTGAACAGATCCTGCATAAACACCAATCAAATACAAGAAATTCCAATGCAGTTCCATGTGGAGGTATGGAGCAGAGATCCTGATTAACCATCAATCAAATAAAAGAAATTCCAATGCAGTTCCATGTGGAGGTATGGAGTAGAGATCCTGGATAAACATCAATCAAATAAAAGAAATTCCAATGCAGTTCCATGTGGAGGTATGGAGTAGAGATCCTTGATAAACATCAATCAAATACAAGAAATTACAATGCAGTTCCATGTGGAGGTATGGAGTAGAGATCCTAGATAAACATCAATCAAATAAAAGAAATTCCAATGCAGTTCCATGTGGAGGTATGGAGTAGAGATCCTAGATAAACACCAATCAAATAAACGAAATTCCAATGCAGTTCCATGTGGAGGTATGGAGCAGAGATCCTGGATAAACATCAATCAAATAAAAGAAATTCCAATGCAGTTCTATGTGGAGGTATGGAGCAGAGATCCTAGATAAACATCAATCAAATACAAGAAATTCCAATGAAGTTCTATGTGCAGGTATGGAGCAGAGATCCTGAATAAACATCAATCAAATACAAGAAATTCCAATGCAGTTCAATGTGGAGGTATGGAGTAGAGATCCTAGATAAACACCAATCAAATAAAAGAAATTCCAATGCAGTTCCACGTGGAGGTATGGAGTAGAGATCCTAGATAAACACCAATCAAATACAAGAAATTCCAATGCAGTTCTATGTGGAGGTATGGAGTAGAGATCCTAGATAAACACCAATCAAATACAAGAAATTCCAATACAGTTCAATGTGGAGGTATGGAGTAGAGATCCTGGATAAACACCAATCAAATAAAAGAAATTCTAATGCAGTTCTATTGACTGAACAGATCCTGCATAAACACCAAACAAATACAAGAAATTCCAATGCAGTTCCATGTGGAGGTATGGAGTAGAGATCCTAGATAAACACCAATCAAATAAAAGAAATTCCAATGCAGTTCCATGTGGAGGTATGGAGCAGCGATCCTAGATAAACACCAATCAAATAAAAGAAAATCAAATGCAGTTCCATGTGGAGGTATGGAGCAGAGATCCTAGATAAACATCAATCAAATAAAAGAAATTCCAATGCAGTTCAATGTGGAGGTATGGAGTAGAGATCCTAGATAAACACCAATCAAAAAAAAAGAAATTCCAATGCAGTTCCATGTGGAGGTATGGAGTAGAGATCCTAGATAAACACCAATCAAATAAAAGAAATTCCAATGCAGTTCTATGTGGAGGTATGGAGTACAGATCCTAGATAAACACCAATCAAATACAAGAAATTCCAATACAGTTCAATGTGGAGGTATGGAGTAGAGATCCTGGATAAACACCAATCAAATAAAAGAAATTCCAATGCAGTTCCATGTGGAGGTATGGAGTAGAGATCCTGGATAAACACCAATCAAATAAAAGAAATTCCAATGCAGTTCTATGTGGAGGTATGGAGCAGAGATCCTAGAGAAACACCAATCAAATACAAGAAATTCCAATGCAGTTGTATGTGGAGGTATGGAGTAGAGATCCTAGATAAACACCAATCAAATACAAGAAATTCCAATGCAGTTGTATGTGGAGGTATGGAACAGAGATCCTAGATAAACACTAATCAAATACAAGAAATTCCAATGCAGTTGTATGTTGACGTATGGAGTAGAGATCCTAGATAAACACCAATCAAATACAAGAAATTCCAATGCAGTTGTTTGTGGAGGTATGGGGCAGAGCTCCTAGATAAACACCAATCAAATACAAGAAATTCCAATGCAGTTCTATGTGGAGGTATGGAACAGAGATCCTAGATAAACACCAATCAAATACAAGAAATTCCAATGCAGTTCTATGTGGAGGTATGAAGAAGAGATCCTAGAGAAACACCAATCAAATAAAAGAAATTCCAATGCAGTTCTATGTGGAGGTATGGAACACAGATCCTAGATAAACACCAATCAAATACAAGAAATTCCAATGCAGTTGTATGTGGAGGTATGGAGCAGAGATCCTAGAGAAACACCAATCAAATAAAAGAAATTCCAATGCAGTTCTATGTGGAGGTATGGAGCAGAGATCCTAGATAAACACCAATCAAATACAAGAAATTCCAATGCAGTTGTATGTGGAGGTATGGAGCAGAGATCCTAGAGAAACACCAATCAAATAAAAGAAATTCCAATGCAGTTCTATGTGGAGGTATGGAACAGAGATCCTAGATAAACACCAATCAAATACAAGAAATTCCAATGCTGTTGTATGTGGAGGTATGGAGCAGAGATCCTAGAGAAACACCAATCAAATAAAAGAAATTCCAATGCAGTTCTATGTGGAGGTATGGAGCAGAGATCCTAGATAAACACCAATCAAATACAAGAAATTCCAATGCAGTTGTATGTGGAGGTATGGAGCAGAGATCCTAGAGAAACACCAATCAAATAAAAGAAATTCCAATGCAGTTCTATGTGGAGGTATGGAACAGAGATCCTAGATAAACACTAATCATATAAAAGAAATTCCAATGCAGTTCCATGTGGAGGTATGGAGCAGAGATCCTGGATAAACATCAATCAAATAAAAGAAATTCCAATGCAGTTCTATGTGGAGGTATGGAGCAGAGATCCTAGATAAACACTAATCAAATAAAAGAAATTCCAATGGAGTTCCATGTGGAGGTATGGAGCAGAGATCCTGGATAAACATCAATCAAATAAAAGAAATTCCAATGCAGTTCCATGTGGAGGTATGGAGCAGAGATCCTGGATAAACACCAATCAAATACAAGAAATTCCAATACAGTTCCATGTGGAGGTATGGAGCAGAGATCCTAGAGAAACACCAATCAAATAAAAGAAATTCCAATGCAGTTCCATGTGGAGGTATGGAGCAGAGATCCTAGAGAAACACCAATCAAATACAAGAAATTCCAATACAGTTCTATGTGGAGGTATGGAGCAGAGATGCTGGATAAACACTAATCAAATAAAAGAAATTCCAATACAGTTCCATGTGGAGGTATGGAGCAGAGATCCTGGATAAAAACCAATCAAATAAAAGAAATTACAATGCAGTTCTATTGACTGAACAGATCCTGCATAAACACCAATCAAATACAAGAAATTCCAATGCAGTTCCATGTTGAGGTATGGAGCAGAGATCCTGGATAAACATCAATCAAATAAAAGAAATTGCAATGCAGTTCCATGTGGAGGTATGGAGCAGAGATCCTAGATAAACATCAATCAAATAAAAGAAATTCCAATGCAGTTCCATGTGGAGGTATGGAGCAGAGATCCTGGATAAACATCAATCAAATAAAAGAAATTCCAATGCAGTTCCATGTGGAGGTATGGAGCAGAGATCCTGGATAAACACCAATCAAATACAAGAAATTCCAATGCAGTTCCATGTGGAGGTATGGAGCAGAGATCCTAGATAAACACCAATCAAATACAAGAAATTCCAATGCAGTTCTATGTGGAGGTATGGAGTAGAGATCCTAGATAAACACCAATCAAATACAGGAAATTCCAATGCAGTTCAATGTGGAGGTATGGAGTAGAGATCCTAGATAAACACCAATCAAATACAAGAAATTCCAATGCAGTTCCATGTGGAGGTATGGAGCAGAGATCCTAGATAAACACCAATCAAATACAAGAAATTCCAATGCAGTTCCATGTGGAGGTATGGAGCAGAGATCCTAGATAAACACCAATCAAATACAAGAAATTCCAATGCAGTTCCATGTGGAGGTATGGAGCAGAGATCCTAGATAAACACCAATCAAATACAAGAAATTCCAATGCAGTTCCATGTGGAGGTATGGAGCAGAGATCCTAGATAAACATCAATCAAATAAAAGCAATTCCAATGCAGTTCCATGTGGAGGTATGGAGCAGAGATCCTGGATAAACACCAATCAAATACAAGAAATTCCAATACAGTTCCATGTGGAGGTATGGAGCAGAGATCCTAGAGAAACACCAATCAAATAAAAGAAATTCCAATGCCGTTCCATGTGGAGGTATGGAGCAGAGTACCTAGATAAACATCAATCAAATAAAAGAAATTACAATGCAGTTCCATGTGACTGAACAGATCCTGGATAAACACCAATCAAATAAAAGAAATTACAATGCAGTTCCATGTGACTGAACAGATTCTGGATAAACACCAATCAAATAAAAGAAATTACAATGTAGTTCTACTGACTGAACAGAATCTGGATAAACACCAATCAAATAAAAGAAATTACAATGTAGTTCTACTGACTGAACAGATCCTGGATAAACACCAATCAAATAAAAGAAATTACAATGCAGTTCTATTGATTGAACATATCCTGGATAAACACCAATCAAATAAACGAAATTCAAATGCAGTTCCATGTGACTGAACATATCCTGGATAAACACCAATCAAATAAAAGAAATTACAATGTAGTTCCATATGACTGAACATATCCTGGATAATCACCAATCAAATAAACGAAATTCAAATGCAGTTCCATGTGACTGAACAGATCCTGGATAAACGCCAATCAAATAAAACAAATTCCAATGCAGTTCCATATGACTGAACAGATCCTGGATAAACACCAATCAAATAAAAGAAATTACAATGCAGTTCTACTGACTGAACAGATCCTGGATAAACGCCAATCAAATAAAACAAATTCCAATGCAGTTCCATGTGACTGAACAGATACTGGATAAACACCAATCAAATAAAAGAGATTACAATGCAGTTCTATTGACTGAACAGATCCTGGATAAAAACCAATCAAATAAAAGAAATTCCAATGCAGTTCTACTGACTGAACAGATCCTGGATAAACACCAATCAAATAAAAGAAATTACAATACAGTTCTATTGACTGAACAGATCCCGGATAAACACCAATCAAATAAAAGAAATTACAATGCAGTTCCATGTGACTGAACAGATCCTGGATAAAAACCAATCAAATAAAAGAAATTACAATGCAGTTCTATTGACTGAACAGATCCTGGATAAACACCAATCAAATAAAAGAAATTACAATGCAGTTCTACTGACTGTACAGATCCTGGATAAAAACCAAACAAATAAAAGAAATTACAATGCAGTTCTATTGACTGAACAGATCCTGGATAAAAACATATCAAATAAAAGAAATTACAATGCAGTTCTATTGACTGAACAGATCCTGCATAAACACCAATCAAATACAAGAAATTCCAATGCAGTTCAATGTGGAGGTATAGAGCAGAGATCCTGGATAAACACCAATCAAATACAAGAAATTCCAATACAGTTCAATGTGGAGGTATGGAGTAGAGATCCTAGATAAACACCAATCAAATACAAGAAATTCCAATACAGTTCTATGTGGAGGTATGGAGCAGAGATCCTGGATAAACATTAATCAAATAAAAGAAATTCCAATACAGTTCCATGTGGAGGTATGGAGCAGAGATCCTGGATAAAAACCAATCAAATAAAAGAAATTACAATGCAGTTCTATTGACTAAACAGATTCGTCATAATCACCAATCAAATACAAGAAATCCCTATGCAGTTCCATGTGGAGGTATGGAGCAGAGATCCTAGATAAACACCAATCAAATACAAGAAACTCCAATGCAGTTCCATGTGGAGGTATGGGGCAGAGATCCTGGATAAACATCAATCAAATAAAAGAAATTCCAATGCAGTTCCATGTGGAGGTATGGAGCAGAGATCCTAGATAAACATCAATCAAATAAAAGAAATTCCTATGCAGTTCCATGTGGAGGTATGGAGCAGAGATCCTAGATAAACATCAATCAAATAAAAGAAATTCCAATGCAGTTCCATGTGGAGGTATGGAGCAGAGATCCTGGATAAACACCAATCAAATACAAGAAATTCCAATACAGTTCCATGTGGAGGTATGGAGCAGAGATCCTAGAGAAACACCAATCAATTAAAAGAAATTCCAATGCAGTTCCATGTGGAGGTATGGAGCAGAGATCCTAGAGAAACACCAATCAAATACAAGAAATTCCAATACAGTTCTATGTGGAGGTATGGAGCAGAGATCCTGGATAAACACTAATCAAATAAAAGAAATTCCAATACAGTTCCATGTGGAGGTATGGAGCAGAGACCCTGGATAAACATCAATCAAATAAAAGAAATTCCAATGCAGTTCCATGTGGAGGTATGGAGCAGAGATCCTAAATAAACATCAATCAAATAAAAGAAATTCCTATGCGGTTCCATGTGGAGGTATGGAGCAGAGATCCTGGATAAACATCAATCAAATAAAAGAAATTCCAATGCAGTTCCATGTGGAGGTATGGAGCAGAGATCCTAGATAAACATCAATCAAATAAAAGAAATTCCTATGCAGTTCCATGTGGAGGTATGGAGCGGAGATCCTAGATAAACACCAATCAAATACAAGAAATTCCAATGCAGTTCCATGTGGAGGTATGGAGCAGATATCCTAGATAAACACCAATCAAATAAAAGCAATTCCAATGCAGTTCCATGTGGAGGTATGGAGTAGAGATCCTAGATAAACACCAATCAAATACAGGAAATTCCAATGCAGTTCAATGTGGAGGTATGGAGTAGAGATCCTAGATAAACACCAATCAAATACAAGAAATTCCAATGCAGTTCCATGTGGAGGTATGGAGCAGAGATCCTAGAGAAACACCAATCAAATACAAGAAATTCCAATACAGTTCTATGTGGAGGTATGGAGCAGAGATCCTGGATAAACACTAATCAAATAAAAGAAATTCCAATACAGTTCCATGTGGAGGTATGGAGCAGAGATCCTGGATAAACATCAATCAAATAAAAGAAATTCCAATGCAGTTCCATGTGGAGGTATGGAGCAGAGATCCTAAATAAACATCAATCAAATAAAAGAGATTCCTATGCGGTTCCATGTGGAGGTATGGAGCAGAGATCCTGGATAAACATCAATCAAATAAAAGAAATTCCAATGCAGTTCCATGTGGAGGTATGGAGCAGAGATCCTAGATAAACATCAATCAAATAAAAGAAATTCCTATGCAGTTCCATGTGGAGGTATGGAGCAGAGATCCTGGATAAACACCAATCAAATACAAGAAATTCCAATACAGTTCCATGTGGAGGTATGGAGCAGAGATCCTGGATAAACATCAATCAAATAAAAGAAATTCCAATGCCGTTCCATGTGGAGGTATGGAGCAGAGATCCTAGATAAACATCAATCAAATAAAAGAAATTCCAATGCAGTTCCATGTGGAGGTATGGAGCAGAGATCCTGGATAAACACCAATCAAATACAAGAAATTCCAATACAGTTCCATGTGGAGGTATGGAGCAGAGATCCTAGAGAAACACCAATCAAATAAAAGAAATTCCAATGCAGTTCCATGTGGAGGTATGGAGCAGAGATCTTAGAGAAACACCAATCAAATACAAGAAATTCCAATACAGTTCTATGTGGAGGTATGGAGCAGAGATGCTGGATAAACACTAATCAAATAAAAGAAATTCCAATACAGTTCCATGTGGAGGTATGGAGCAGAGATCCTGGATAAAAACCAATCAAATAAAAGAAATTACAATGCAGTTCTATTGACTGAACAGATCCTGCATAAACACCAATCAAATACAAGAAATTCCAATGCAGTTCCATGTTGAGGTATGGAGCAGAGATCCTGGATAAACATCAATCAAATAAAAGAAATTGCAATGCAGTTCCATGTGGAGGTATGGAGCAGAGATCCTAGATAAACATCAATCAAATAAAAGAAATTCCAATGCAGTTCCATGTGGAGGTATGGAGCAGAGATCCTGGATAAACATCAATCAAATAAAAGAAATTCCAATGCAGTTCCATGTGGAGGTATGGAGCAGAGATCCTGGATAAACACCAATCAAATACAAGAAATTCCAATGCAGTTCCATGTGGAGGTATGGAGCAGAGATCCTAGATAAACACCAATCAAATACAAGAAATTCCAATGCAGTTCTATGTGGAGGTATGGAGTAGAGATCCTAGATAAACACCAATCAAATACAGGAAATTCCAATGCAGTTCAATGTGGAGGTATGGAGTAGAGATCCTAGATAAACACCAATCAAATACAAGAAATTCCAATGCAGTTCCATGTGGAGGTATGGAGCAGAGATCCTAGATAAACACCAATCAAATACAAGAAATTCCAATGCAGTTCCATGTGGAGGTATGGAGCAGAGATCCTAGATAAACACCAATCAAATACAAGAAATTCCAATGCAGTTCCATGTGGAGGTATGGAGCAGAGATCCTAGATAAACACCAATCAAATACAAGAAATTCCAATGCAGTTCCATGTGGAGGTATGGAGCAGAGATCCTAGAGAAACACCAATCAATTAAAAGAAATTCCAATGCAGTTCCATGTGGAGGTATGGAGCAGAGATCCTAGAGAAACACCAATCAAATACAAGAAATTCCAATACAGTTCTATGTGGAGGTATGGAGCAGAGATCCTGGATAAACACTAATCAAATAAAAGAAATTCCAATACAGTTCCATGTGGAGGTATGGAGCAGAGATCCAGAATAAACATCAATCAAATAAAAGAAATTCCAATGCAGTTCCATGTGGAGGTATGGAGCAGAGATCCTAAATAAACATTAATCAAATACAAGAAATTCCAATACCGTTCTATGTGGAGGTATGGAGCAGAGATCCTGGATAAACATTAATCAAATAAAAGAAATTCCAATACAGTTCCATGTGGAGGTATGGAGCAGAGATCCTGGATAAAAACCAATCAAATAAAAGAAATTACAATGCAGTTCTATTGACTAAACAGATTCGTCATAATCACCAATCAAATACAAGAAATCCCTATGCAGTTCCATGTGGAGGTATGGAGCAGAGATCCTAGATAAACACCAATCAAATACAAGAAACTCCAATGCAGTTCCATGTGGAGGTATGGGGCAGAGATCCTGGATAAACATCAATCAAATAAAAGAAATTCCAATGCAGTTCCATGTGGAGGTATGGAGCAGAGATCCTAGATAAACATCAATCAAATAAAAGAAATTCCTATGCAGTTCCATGTGGAGGTATGGAGCAGAGATCCTAGATAAACATCAATCAAATAAAAGAAATTCCAATGCAGTTCCATGTGGAGGTATGGAGCAGAGATCCTGGATAAACACCAATCAAATACAAGAAATTCCAATACAGTTCCATGTGGAGGTATGGAGCAGAGATCCTAGAGAAACACCAATCAATTAAAAGAAATTCCAATGCAGTTCCATGTGGAGGTATGGAGCAGAGATCCTAGAGAAACACCAATCAAATACAAGAAATTCCAATACAGTTCTATGTGGAGGTATGGAGCAGAGATCCTGGATAAACACTAATCAAATAAAAGAAATTCCAATACAGTTCCATGTGGAGGTATGGAGCAGAGATCCTGGATAAACATCAATCAAATAAAAGAAATTCCAATGCAGTTCCATGTGGAGGTATGGAGCAGAGATCCTAGAGAAACACCAATCAAATACAAGAAATTCCAATACAGTTCTATGTGGAGGTATGGAGCAGAGATCCTGGATAAACACTAATCAAATAAAAGAAATTCCAATACAGTTCCATGTGGAGGTATGGAGCAGAGATCCTGGATAAACATCAATCAAATAAAAGAAATTCCAATGCAGTTCCATCTGGAGGTATGGAGCAGAGATCCTAAATAAACATCAATCAAATAAAAGAAATTCCTATGCGGTTCCATGTGGAGGTATGGAGCAGAGATCCTAGAGAAACACCAATCAAATACAAGAAATTCCAATACAGTTCTATGTGGAGGTATGGAGCAGAGATGCTGGATAAACACTAATCAAATAAAAGAAATTCCAATACAGTTCCATGTGGAGGTATGGAGCAGAGATCCTGGATAAACACCAATCAAATAAAAGAAATTCCAATACAGTTCCATGTGGAGGTATGGAGCAGAGATCCTAGAGAAACACCAATCAAATAAAAGAAATTCCAATGCAGTTCCATGTGGAGGTATGGAGCAGAGATCCTAGAGAAACACCAATCAAATAAAATAAATTACAATGCAGTTCCATGTGACTGAACAGATCCTGGATAAACACCAATTAATTAAAAGAAATTACAATGCAGTTCCATGTGACTGAACAGATCCTGGATAAACACCAATCAAATAAAAGAAATTACAATGCAGTTCCATTGATTGAACATATCCTGGATAAACACCAATCAAATAAATGAAATTCCAATGCAGTTCCATGTGACTGAACACATCATGGATAAACACCAATTAAATAAA
Source organism: Deroplatys truncata (assembly GCA_030765065.1). Lineage (NCBI taxonomy): Eukaryota > Metazoa > Arthropoda > Insecta > Mantodea > Mantidae > Deroplatys > Deroplatys truncata. The sequence goes on from CM060986.1 coordinate 233,595,661, forward strand.
CGAAATTCCAATGCAGTTCCATGTGACTGAACATATCCTGGATAAACAATCAAATAAACGAAATGCAAATGCAGTTCCATGTGACTGAATAGATCCTGGATAAACGACAATAAAATAAAACAACTTCCAATGCAGTTCCATATGACTGAACAGATCCTGGATAAATGCCAATCAAATAAAACAAATTCCAATGCACTTCCATGTGACTGAACAGATCCTGGATAAACACCAATCAAATAAAAGAAATTACAATGCAGTTCTATTGACTGAACAGATCCTGGATAAACACCAATCAAATAAAAGAAATTACAATGCAGTTCTATTGACGGAACAGATCCTGGATAAACACCAATCACATAAATGAAATTCCAATGCAGTTCCATGTGACTGAACATATCCTCGATAAACACCAATCAAATAAAAGAAATTACAATGTAGTTCCATATGACTGAACATATCCTGGATAAACAACAATCAAATAAACGAAATTCAAATGCAGTTCCATGTGACTGAACAGATCCTGGATAAACGCCAATCAAATAAAACAAATTCCAATGCACTTCCATGTGACTGAACAGATCCTGGATAAACACCAATCAAATAAAAGAAATTACAATGCAGTTCTATTGACTGAGCAGATCCTGGATAAACACCAATCAAATAAAAGAAATTACAATGCATTTCCATGTGACTGAACAGATCCTGGATAAAAACCAATCAAATAAAAGAAATTACAATGCAGTTCTATTGACTGAACAGATCCTGGATAAAAACCAAACAAATAAAAGAAATTACAATGCAGTTCTACTGACTGAACAGATCCTGCATAAACACCAATCAAATAAAAGAAATTACAATGCAGTTCCATGTGGAGGTATGGAGCAGAGATCCTGGATAAACATCAATCAAATAAAAGAAATTCCAATGCAGTTCCATGTGGAGGTATGGAGCAGAGATCCTGGATAAAAACCAATCAAATAAAAGAAATTCCAATGCAGTTCTACTGACTGAACAGATCCTGGATAAACACCAATCAAATAAAAGAAATTCCAATACAGTTCCATGTGGAGGTATGGAGCAGAGATCCTAGAGAAACACCAATCAAATAAAAGAAATTCCAATGCAGTTCCATGTGGAGGTATGGAGCAGAGATCCTAGAGAAACACCAATCAAATAAAATAAATTACAATGCAGTTCCATGTGACTGAACAGATCCTGGATAAACACCAATTAATTAAAAGAAATTACAATGCAGTTCCATGTGACTGAACAGATCCTGGATAAACACCAATCAAATAAAAGAAATTACAATGCAGTTCCATTGATTGAACATATCCTGGATAAACACCAATCAAATAAATGAAATTCCAATGCAGTTCCATGTGACTGAACACATCATGGATAAACACCAATTAAATAAACGAAATTCCAATGCAGTTCCATGTGACTGAACATATCCTGGATAAACAATCAAATAAACGAAATGCAAATGCAGTTCCATGTGACTGAATAGATCCTGGATAAACGACAATAAAATAAAACAACTTCCAATGCAGTTCCATATGACTGAACAGATCCTGGATAAATGCCAATCAAATAAAACAAATTCCAATGCACTTCCATGTGACTGAACAGATCCTGGATAAACACCAATCAAATAAAAGAAATTACAATGCAGTTCTATTGACTGAACAGATCCTGGATAAACACCAATCAAATAAAAGAAATTACAATGCAGTTCTATTGACGGAACAGATCCTGGATAAACACCAATCACATAAATGAAATTCCAATGCAGTTCCATGTGACTGAACATATCCTCGATAAACACCAATCAAATAAAAGAAATTACAATGTAGTTCCATATGACTGAACATATCCTGGATAAACAACAATCAAATAAACGAAATTCAAATGCAGTTCCATGTGACTGAACAGATCCTGGATAAACGCCAATCAAATAAAACAAATTCCAATGCACTTCCATGTGACTGAACAGATCCTGGATAAACACCAATCAAATAAAAGAAATTACAATGCAGTTCTATTGACTGAGCAGATCCTGGATAAACACCAATCAAATAAAAGAAATTACAATGCATTTCCATGTGACTGAACAGATCCTGGATAAAAACCAATCAAATAAAAGAAATTACAATGCAGTTCTATTGACTGAACAGATCCTGGATAAAAACCAAACAAATAAAAGAAATTACAATGCAGTTCTACTGACTGAACAGATCCTGCATAAACACCAATCAAATAAAAGAAATTACAATGCAGTTCCATGTGGAGGTATGGAGCAGAGATCCTGGATAAACATCAATCAAATAAAAGAAATTCCAATGCAGTTCCATGTGGAGGTATGGAGCAGAGATCCTGGATAAACACCAATCAAATAAAAGAAATTACAATGCAGTTCTATTGACTGAACAGATCCTGGATAAAAACCAATCAAATAAAAGAAATTACAATGCAGTTCTATTGACTGAACAGATCCTGCATAAACACCAATCAAATACAAGAAATTCCAATGCAGTTCCATGTGGAGGTATGGAGCAGAGATCCTGGATAACCATCAATCAAATAAAAGAAATTCCAATGCAGTTCCATGTGGAGGTATGGAGTAGAGATCCTGGATAAACATCAATCAAATAAAAGAAATTCCAATGCAGTTCCATGTGGAGGTATGGAGTAGAGATCCTTGATAAACATCAATCAAATACAAGAAATTACAATGCAGTTCCATGTGACTGAACATATCCTGGATAAACAATCAAATAAACGAAATGCAAATGCAGTTCCATGTGACTGAATAGATCCTGGATAAACGCCAATAAAATAAAACAACTTCATATGCAGTTCCATATGACTGAACAGATCCTGGATAAATGCCAATCAAATAAAACAAATTCCAATGCACTTCCATGTGACTGAACAGATCCTGGATAAACACCAATCAAATAAAAGAAATTACAATGCAGTTCTATTGACTGAACAGATCCTGGATAAACACCAATCAAATAAAAGAAATTACAATGCAGTTCTATTGACGGAACAGATCCTGGATAAACACCAATCACATAAATGAAATTCCAATGCAGTTCCATGTGACTGAACATATCCTCGATAAACACCAATCAAATAAAAGAAATTACAATGTAGTTCCATATGACTGAACATATCCTGGATAAACAACAATCAAATAAACGAAATTCAAATGCAGTTCCATGTGACTGAACAGATCCTGGATAAACGCCAATCAAATAAAACAAATTCCAATGCACTTCCATGTGACTGAACAGATCCTGGATAAACACCAATCAAATAAAAGAAATTACAATGCAGTTCTATTGACTGAGCAGATCCTGGATAAACACCAATCAAATAAAAGAAATTACAATGCATTTCCATGTGACTGAACAGATCCTGGATAAAAACCAATCAAATAAAAGAAATTACAATGCAGTTCTATTGACTGAACAGATCCTGGATAAAAACCAAACAAATAAAAGAAATTACAATGCAGTTCTACTGACTGAACAGATCCTGGATAAACACCAATCAAATAAAAGAAATTACAATGCAGTTCCATGTGGAGGTATGGAGCAGAGATCCTGGATAAACATCAATCAAATAAAAGAAATTCCAATGCAGTTCCATGTGGAGGTATGGAGCAGAGATCCTGGATAAACACCAATCAAATAAAAGAAATTACAATGCAGTTCTATTGACTGAACAGATCCTGGATAAAAACCAATCAAATAAAAGAAATTACAATGCAGTTCTATTGACTGAACAGATCCTGCATAAACACCAATCAAATACAAGAAATTCCAATGCAGTTCCATGTGGAGGTATGGAGCAGAGATCCTGATTAACCATCAATCAAATAAAAGAAATTCCAATGCAGTTCCATGTGGAGGTATGGAGTAGAGATCCTGGATAAACATCAATCAAATAAAAGAAATTCCAATGCAGTTCCATGTGGAGGTATGGAGTAGAGATCCTTGATAAACATCAATCAAATACAAGAAATTACAATGCAGTTCCATGTGGAGGTATGGAGTAGAGATCCTAGATAAACATCAATCAAATAAAAGAAATTCCAATGCAGTTCCATGTGGAGGTATGGAGTAGAGATCCTAGATAAACACCAATCAAATAAACGAAATTCCAATGCAGTTCCATGTGGAGGTATGGAGCAGAGATCCTGGATAAACATCAATCAAATAAAAGAAATTCCAATGCAGTTCTATGTGGAGGTATGGAGCAGAGATCCTAGATAAACATCAATCAAATACAAGAAATTCCAATGAAGTTCTATGTGCAGGTATGGAGCAGAGATCCTGAATAAACATCAATCAAATACAAGAAATTCCAATGCAGTTCAATGTGGAGGTATGGAGTAGAGATCCTAGATAAACACCAATCAAATAAAAGAAATTCCAATGCAGTTCCACGTGGAGGTATGGAGTAGAGATCCTAGATAAACACCAATCAAATACAAGAAATTCCAATGCAGTTCTATGTGGAGGTATGGAGTAGAGATCCTAGATAAACACCAATCAAATACAAGAAATTCCAATACAGTTCAATGTGGAGGTATGGAGTAGAGATCCTGGATAAACACCAATCAAATAAAAGAAATTCTAATGCAGTTCTATTGACTGAACAGATCCTGCATAAACACCAAACAAATACAAGAAATTCCAATGCAGTTCCATGTGGAGGTATGGAGTAGAGATCCTAGATAAACACCAATCAAATAAAAGAAATTCCAATGCAGTTCCATGTGGAGGTATGGAGCAGCGATCCTAGATAAACACCAATCAAATAAAAGAAAATCAAATGCAGTTCCATGTGGAGGTATGGAGCAGAGATCCTAGATAAACATCAATCAAATAAAAGAAATTCCAATGCAGTTCAATGTGGAGGTATGGAGTAGAGATCCTAGATAAACACCAATCAAAAAAAAAGAAATTCCAATGCAGTTCCATGTGGAGGTATGGAGTAGAGATCCTAGATAAACACCAATCAAATAAAAGAAATTCCAATGCAGTTCTATGTGGAGGTATGGAGTACAGATCCTAGATAAACACCAATCAAATACAAGAAATTCCAATACAGTTCAATGTGGAGGTATGGAGTAGAGATCCTGGATAAACACCAATCAAATAAAAGAAATTCCAATGCAGTTCCATGTGGAGGTATGGAGTAGAGATCCTGGATAAACACCAATCAAATAAAAGAAATTCCAATGCAGTTCTATGTGGAGGTATGGAGCAGAGATCCTAGAGAAACACCAATCAAATACAAGAAATTCCAATGCAGTTGTATGTGGAGGTATGGAGTAGAGATCCTAGATAAACACCAATCAAATACAAGAAATTCCAATGCAGTTGTATGTGGAGGTATGGAACAGAGATCCTAGATAAACACTAATCAAATACAAGAAATTCCAATGCAGTTGTATGTTGACGTATGGAGTAGAGATCCTAGATAAACACCAATCAAATACAAGAAATTCCAATGCAGTTGTTTGTGGAGGTATGGGGCAGAGCTCCTAGATAAACACCAATCAAATACAAGAAATTCCAATGCAGTTCTATGTGGAGGTATGGAACAGAGATCCTAGATAAACACCAATCAAATACAAGAAATTCCAATGCAGTTCTATGTGGAGGTATGAAGAAGAGATCCTAGAGAAACACCAATCAAATAAAAGAAATTCCAATGCAGTTCTATGTGGAGGTATGGAACACAGATCCTAGATAAACACCAATCAAATACAAGAAATTCCAATGCAGTTGTATGTGGAGGTATGGAGCAGAGATCCTAGAGAAACACCAATCAAATAAAAGAAATTCCAATGCAGTTCTATGTGGAGGTATGGAGCAGAGATCCTAGATAAACACCAATCAAATACAAGAAATTCCAATGCAGTTGTATGTGGAGGTATGGAGCAGAGATCCTAGAGAAACACCAATCAAATAAAAGAAATTCCAATGCAGTTCTATGTGGAGGTATGGAACAGAGATCCTAGATAAACACCAATCAAATACAAGAAATTCCAATGCTGTTGTATGTGGAGGTATGGAGCAGAGATCCTAGAGAAACACCAATCAAATAAAAGAAATTCCAATGCAGTTCTATGTGGAGGTATGGAGCAGAGATCCTAGATAAACACCAATCAAATACAAGAAATTCCAATGCAGTTGTATGTGGAGGTATGGAGCAGAGATCCTAGAGAAACACCAATCAAATAAAAGAAATTCCAATGCAGTTCTATGTGGAGGTATGGAACAGAGATCCTAGATAAACACTAATCATATAAAAGAAATTCCAATGCAGTTCCATGTGGAGGTATGGAGCAGAGATCCTGGATAAACATCAATCAAATAAAAGAAATTCCAATGCAGTTCTATGTGGAGGTATGGAGCAGAGATCCTAGATAAACACTAATCAAATAAAAGAAATTCCAATGGAGTTCCATGTGGAGGTATGGAGCAGAGATCCTGGATAAACATCAATCAAATAAAAGAAATTCCAATGCAGTTCCATGTGGAGGTATGGAGCAGAGATCCTGGATAAACACCAATCAAATACAAGAAATTCCAATACAGTTCCATGTGGAGGTATGGAGCAGAGATCCTAGAGAAACACCAATCAAATAAAAGAAATTCCAATGCAGTTCCATGTGGAGGTATGGAGCAGAGATCCTAGAGAAACACCAATCAAATACAAGAAATTCCAATACAGTTCTATGTGGAGGTATGGAGCAGAGATGCTGGATAAACACTAATCAAATAAAAGAAATTCCAATACAGTTCCATGTGGAGGTATGGAGCAGAGATCCTGGATAAAAACCAATCAAATAAAAGAAATTACAATGCAGTTCTATTGACTGAACAGATCCTGCATAAACACCAATCAAATACAAGAAATTCCAATGCAGTTCCATGTTGAGGTATGGAGCAGAGATCCTGGATAAACATCAATCAAATAAAAGAAATTGCAATGCAGTTCCATGTGGAGGTATGGAGCAGAGATCCTAGATAAACATCAATCAAATAAAAGAAATTCCAATGCAGTTCCATGTGGAGGTATGGAGCAGAGATCCTGGATAAACATCAATCAAATAAAAGAAATTCCAATGCAGTTCCATGTGGAGGTATGGAGCAGAGATCCTGGATAAACACCAATCAAATACAAGAAATTCCAATGCAGTTCCATGTGGAGGTATGGAGCAGAGATCCTAGATAAACACCAATCAAATACAAGAAATTCCAATGCAGTTCTATGTGGAGGTATGGAGTAGAGATCCTAGATAAACACCAATCAAATACAGGAAATTCCAATGCAGTTCAATGTGGAGGTATGGAGTAGAGATCCTAGATAAACACCAATCAAATACAAGAAATTCCAATGCAGTTCCATGTGGAGGTATGGAGCAGAGATCCTAGATAAACACCAATCAAATACAAGAAATTCCAATGCAGTTCCATGTGGAGGTATGGAGCAGAGATCCTAGATAAACACCAATCAAATACAAGAAATTCCAATGCAGTTCCATGTGGAGGTATGGAGCAGTGATCCTAGATAAACACCAATCAAATACAAGAAATTCCAATGCAGTTCCATGTGGAGGTATGGAGCAGAGATCCTAGATAAACATCAATCAAATAAAAGCAATTCCAATGCAGTTCCATGTGGAGGTATGGAGCAGAGATCCTGGATAAACACCAATCAAATACAAGAAATTCCAATACAGTTCCATGTGGAGGTATGGAGCAGAGATCCTAGAGAAACACCAATCAAATAAAAGAAATTCCAATGCCGTTCCATGTGGAGGTATGGAGCAGAGTACCTAGATAAACATCAATCAAATAAAAGAAATTACAATGCAGTTCCATGTGACTGAACAGATCCTGGATAAACACCAATCAAATAAAAGAAATTACAATGCAGTTCCATGTGACTGAACAGATTCTGGATAAACACCAATCAAATAAAAGAAATTACAATGTAGTTCTACTGACTGAACAGAATCTGGATAAACACCAATCAAATAAAAGAAATTACAATGTAGTTCTACTGACTGAACAGATCCTGGATAAACACCAATCAAATAAAAGAAATTACAATGCAGTTCTATTGATTGAACATATCCTGGATAAACACCAATCAAATAAACGAAATTCAAATGCAGTTCCATGTGACTGAACATATCCTGGATAAACACCAATCAAATAAAAGAAATTACAATGTAGTTCCATATGACTGAACATATCCTGGATAATCACCAATCAAATAAACGAAATTCAAATGCAGTTCCATGTGACTGAACAGATCCTGGATAAACGCCAATCAAATAAAACAAATTCCAATGCAGTTCCATATGACTGAACAGATCCTGGATAAACACCAATCAAATAAAAGAAATTACAATGCAGTTCTACTGACTGAACAGATCCTGGATAAACGCCAATCAAATAAAACAAATTCCAATGCAGTTCCATGTGACTGAACAGATACTGGATAAACACCAATCAAATAAAAGAGATTACAATGCAGTTCTATTGACTGAACAGATCCTGGATAAAAACCAATCAAATAAAAGAAATTCCAATGCAGTTCTACTGACTGAACAGATCCTGGATAAACACCAATCAAATAAAAGAAATTACAATACAGTTCTATTGACTGAACAGATCCCGGATAAACACCAATCAAATAAAAGAAATTACAATGCAGTTCCATGTGACTGAACAGATCCTGGATAAAAACCAATCAAATAAAAGAAATTACAATGCAGTTCTATTGACTGAACAGATCCTGGATAAACACCAATCAAATAAAAGAAATTACAATGCAGTTCTACTGACTGTACAGATCCTGGATAAAAACCAAACAAATAAAAGAAATTACAATGCAGTTCTATTGACTGAACAGATCCTGGATAAAAACATATCAAATAAAAGAAATTACAATGCAGTTCTATTGACTGAACAGATCCTGCATAAACACCAATCAAATACAAGAAATTCCAATGCAGTTCAATGTGGAGGTATAGAGCAGAGATCCTGGATAAACACCAATCAAATACAAGAAATTCCAATACAGTTCAATGTGGAGGTATGGAGTAGAGATCCTAGATAAACACCAATCAAATACAAGAAATTCCAATACAGTTCTATGTGGAGGTATGGAGCAGAGATCCTGGATAAACATTAATCAAATAAAAGAAATTCCAATACAGTTCCATGTGGAGGTATGGAGCAGAGATCCTGGATAAAAACCAATCAAATAAAAGAAATTACAATGCAGTTCTATTGACTAAACAGATTCGTCATAATCACCAATCAAATACAAGAAATCCCTATGCAGTTCCATGTGGAGGTATGGAGCAGAGATCCTAGATAAACACCAATCAAATACAAGAAACTCCAATGCAGTTCCATGTGGAGGTATGGGGCAGAGATCCTGGATAAACATCAATCAAATAAAAGAAATTCCAATGCAGTTCCATGTGGAGGTATGGAGCAGAGATCCTAGATAAACATCAATCAAATAAAAGAAATTCCTATGCAGTTCCATGTGGAGGTATGGAGCAGAGATCCTAGATAAACATCAATCAAATAAAAGAAATTCCAATGCAGTTCCATGTGGAGGTATGGAGCAGAGATCCTGGATAAACACCAATCAAATACAAGAAATTCCAATACAGTTCCATGTGGAGGTATGGAGCAGAGATCCTAGAGAAACACCAATCAATTAAAAGAAATTCCAATGCAGTTCCATGTGGAGGTATGGAGCAGAGATCCTAGAGAAACACCAATCAAATACAAGAAATTCCAATACAGTTCTATGTGGAGGTATGGAGCAGAGATCCTGGATAAACACTAATCAAATAAAAGAAATTCCAATACAGTTCCATGTGGAGGTATGGAGCAGAGACCCTGGATAAACATCAATCAAATAAAAGAAATTCCAATGCAGTTCCATGTGGAGGTATGGAGCAGAGATCCTAAATAAACATCAATCAAATAAAAGAAATTCCTATGCGGTTCCATGTGGAGGTATGGAGCAGAGATCCTGGATAAACATCAATCAAATAAAAGAAATTCCAATGCAGTTCCATGTGGAGGTATGGAGCAGAGATCCTAGATAAACATCAATCAAATAAAAGAAATTCCTATGCAGTTCCATGTGGAGGTATGGAGCGGAGATCCTAGATAAACACCAATCAAATACAAGAAATTCCAATGCAGTTCCATGTGGAGGTATGGAGCAGATATCCTAGATAAACACCAATCAAATAAAAGCAATTCCAATGCAGTTCCATGTGGAGGTATGGAGTAGAGATCCTAGATAAACACCAATCAAATACAGGAAATTCCAATGCAGTTCAATGTGGAGGTATGGAGTAGAGATCCTAGATAAACACCAATCAAATACAAGAAATTCCAATGCAGTTCCATGTGGAGGTATGGAGCAGAGATCCTAGAGAAACACCAATCAAATACAAGAAATTCCAATACAGTTCTATGTGGAGGTATGGAGCAGAGATCCTGGATAAACACTAATCAAATAAAAGAAATTCCAATACAGTTCCATGTGGAGGTATGGAGCAGAGATCCTGGATAAACATCAATCAAATAAAAGAAATTCCAATGCAGTTCCATGTGGAGGTATGGAGCAGAGATCCTAAATAAACATCAATCAAATAAAAGAGATTCCTATGCGGTTCCATGTGGAGGTATGGAGCAGAGATCCTGGATAAACATCAATCAAATAAAAGAAATTCCAATGCAGTTCCATGTGGAGGTATGGAGCAGAGATCCTAGATAAACATCAATCAAATAAAAGAAATTCCTATGCAGTTCCATGTGGAGGTATGGAGCAGAGATCCTGGATAAACACCAATCAAATACAAGAAATTCCAATACAGTTCCATGTGGAGGTATGGAGCAGAGATCCTGGATAAACATCAATCAAATAAAAGAAATTCCAATGCCGTTCCATGTGGAGGTATGGAGCAGAGATCCTAGATAAACATCAATCAAATAAAAGAAATTCCAATGCAGTTCCATGTGGAGGTATGGAGCAGAGATCCTGGATAAACACCAATCAAATACAAGAAATTCCAATACAGTTCCATGTGGAGGTATGGAGCAGAGATCCTAGAGAAACACCAATCAAATAAAAGAAATTCCAATGCAGTTCCATGTGGAGGTATGGAGCAGAGATCTTAGAGAAACACCAATCAAATACAAGAAATTCCAATACAGTTCTATGTGGAGGTATGGAGCAGAGATGCTGGATAAACACTAATCAAATAAAAGAAATTCCAATACAGTTCCATGTGGAGGTATGGAGCAGAGATCCTGGATAAAAACCAATCAAATAAAAGAAATTACAATGCAGTTCTATTGACTGAACAGATCCTGCATAAACACCAATCAAATACAAGAAATTCCAATGCAGTTCCATGTTGAGGTATGGAGCAGAGATCCTGGATAAACATCAATCAAATAAAAGAAATTGCAATGCAGTTCCATGTGGAGGTATGGAGCAGAGATCCTAGATAAACATCAATCAAATAAAAGAAATTCCAATGCAGTTCCATGTGGAGGTATGGAGCAGAGATCCTGGATAAACATCAATCAAATAAAAGAAATTCCAATGCAGTTCCATGTGGAGGTATGGAGCAGAGATCCTGGATAAACACCAATCAAATACAAGAAATTCCAATGCAGTTCCATGTGGAGGTATGGAGCAGAGATCCTAGATAAACACCAATCAAATACAAGAAATTCCAATGCAGTTCTATGTGGAGGTATGGAGTAGAGATCCTAGATAAACACCAATCAAATACAGGAAATTCCAATGCAGTTCAATGTGGAGGTATGGAGTAGAGATCCTGGATAAACACCAATCAAATAAAAGAAATTCTAATGCAGTTCTATTGACTGAACAGATCCTGCATAAACACCAATCAAATACAAGAAATTCCAATGCAGTTCCATGTGGAGGTATGGAGTAGAGATCCTAGATAAACACCAATCAAATACAAGAAATTCCAATGCAGTTCCATGTGGAGGTATGGAGCAGAGATCCTAGATAAACACCAATCAAATACAAGAAATTCCAATGCAGTTCCATGTGGAGGTATGGAGCAGAGATCCTAGATAAACACCAATCAAATACAAGAAATTCCAATGCAGTTCCATGTGGAGGTATGGAGCAGAGATCCTAGATAAACACCAATCAAATACAAGAAATTCCAATGCAGTTCCATGTGGAGGTATGGAGCAGAGATCCTAGAGAAACACCAATCAATTAAAAGAAATTCCAATGCAGTTCCATGTGGAGGTATGGAGCAGAGATCCTAGAGAAACACCAATCAAATACAAGAAATTCCAATACAGTTCTATGTGGAGGTATGGAGCAGAGATCCTGGATAAACACTAATCAAATAAAAGAAATTCCAATACAGTTCCATGTGGAGGTATGGAGCAGAGATCCAGAATAAACATCAATCAAATAAAAGAAATTCCAATGCAGTTCCATGTGGAGGTATGGAGCAGAGATCCTAAATAAACATTAATCAAATACAAGAAATTCCAATACCGTTCTATGTGGAGGTATGGAGCAGAGATCCTGGATAAACATTAATCAAATAAAAGAAATTCCAATACAGTTCCATGTGGAGGTATGGAGCAGAGATCCTGGATAAAAACCAATCAAATAAAAGAAATTACAATGCAGTTCTATTGACTAAACAGATTCGTCATAATCACCAATCAAATACAAGAAATCCCTATGCAGTTCCATGTGGAGGTATGGAGCAGAGATCCTAGATAAACACCAATCAAATACAAGAAACTCCAATGCAGTTCCATGTGGAGGTATGGGGCAGAGATCCTGGATAAACATCAATCAAATAAAAGAAATTCCAATGCAGTTCCATGTGGAGGTATGGAGCAGAGATCCTAGATAAACATCAATCAAATAAAAGAAATTCCTATGCAGTTCCATGTGGAGGTATGGAGCAGAGATCCTAGATAAACATCAATCAAATAAAAGAAATTCCAATGCAGTTCCATGTGGAGGTATGGAGCAGAGATCCTGGATAAACACCAATCAAATACAAGAAATTCCAATACAGTTCCATGTGGAGGTATGGAGCAGAGATCCTAGAGAAACACCAATCAATTAAAAGAAATTCCAATGCAGTTCCATGTGGAGGTATGGAGCAGAGATCCTAGAGAAACACCAATCAAATACAAGAAATTCCAATACAGTTCTATGTGGAGGTATGGAGCAGAGATCCTGGATAAACACTAATCAAATAAAAGAAATTCCAATACAGTTCCATGTGGAGGTATGGAGCAGAGATCCTGGATAAACATCAATCAAATAAAAGAAATTCCAATGCAGTTCCATGTGGAGGTATGGAGCAGAGATCCTAGAGAAACACCAATCAAATACAAGAAATTCCAATACAGTTCTATGTGGAGGTATGGAGCAGAGATCCTGGATAAACACTAATCAAATAAAAGAAATTCCAATACAGTTCCATGTGGAGGTATGGAGCAGAGATCCTGGATAAACATCAATCAAATAAAAGAAATTCCAATGCAGTTCCATCTGGAGGTATGGAGCAGAGATCCTAAATAAACATCAATCAAATAAAAGAAATTCCTATGCGGTTCCATGTGGAGGTATGGAGCAGAGATCCTGGATAAACATCAATCAAATAAAAGAAATTCCAATGCAGTTCCATGTGGAGGTATGGAGCAGAGATCCTAGATAAACATCAATCAAATAAAAGAAATTCCTATGCAGTTCCATGTGGAGGTATGGAGCAGAGATCCTAGATAAACACCAATCAAATACAAGAAATTCCAATGCAGTTCCATGTGGAGGTATGGAGCAGATATCCTAGATAAACACCAATCAAATAAAAGCAATTCCAATGCAGTTCCATGTGGAGGTATGGAGTAGAGATCCTAGATAAACACCAATCAAATACAGGAAATTCCAATGCAGTTCAATGTGGAGGTATGGAGTAGAGATCCTAGATAAACACCAATCAAATACAAGAAATTCCAATGCAGTTCCATGTGGAGGTATGGAGCAGAGATCCTAGAGAAACACCAATCAAATACAAGAAATTCCAATACAGTTCTATGTGGAGGTATGGAGCAGAGATCCTGGATAAACACTAATCAAATAAAAGAAATTCCAATACAGTTCCATGTGGAGGTATGGAGCAGAGATCCTGGATAAACATCAATCAAATAAAAGAAATTCCAATGCAGTTCCATGTGGAGGTATGGAGCAGAGATCCTGGATAAACACTAATCAAATAAAAGAAATTCCAATACAGTTCCATGTGGAGGTATGGAGCAGAGATCCTGGATAAACATCAATCAAATAAAAGAAATTCCAATGCAGTTCCATCTGGAGGTATGGAGCAGAGATCCTAGAGAAACACCAATCAAATACAAGAAATTCCAATACAGTTCTATGTGGAGGTATGGAGCAGAGATGCTGGATAAACATCAATCAAATAAAAGAAATTCCAATACAGTTCCATGTGGAGGTATGGAGCAGAGATCCTAGAGAAACACCAATCAAATAAAAGAAATTCCAATGCAGTTCCATGTGGAGGTATGGAGCAGAGATCCTAGAGAAACACCAATCAAATACAAGAAATTCCAATACAGTTCTATGTGGAGGTATGGAGCAGAGATGCTGGATAAACACTAATCAAATAAAAGAAATTCCAATACAGTTCCATGTGGAGGTATGGAGCAGAGATCCTGGATAAAAACCAATCAAATAAAAGAAAGTACAATGCAGTTCTATTGACTGAACAGATCCTGCATAAACACCAATCAAATACAAGAAATTCCAATGCAGTTCCATGTTGAGGTATGGAGCAGAGATCCTGGATAAACATCAATCAAATAAAAGAAATTGCAATGCAGTTCCATGTGGAGGTATGGAGCAGAGATCCTAGATAAACATCAATCAAATAAAAGAAATTCCAATGCAGTTCCATGTGGAGGTATGGAGCAGAGATCCTGGATAAACATCAATCAAATAAAAGAAATTCCAATGCAGTTCCATGTGGAGGTATGGAGCAGAGATCCTGGATAAACACCAATCAAATACAAGAAATTCCAATGCAGTTCCATGTGGAGGTATGGAGCAGAGATCCTAGATAAACACCAATCAAATACAAGAAATTCCAATGCAGTTCTATGTGGAGGTATGGAGTAGAGATCCTAGATAAACACCAATCAAATACAGGAAATTCCAATGCAGTTCAATGTGGAGGTATGGAGTAGAGATCCTAGATAAACACCAATCAAATACAAGAAATTCCAATGCAGTTCCATGTGGAGGTATGCACCAGAGATCCTAGATAAACACCAATCAAATACAAGAAATTCCAATGCAGTTCCATGTGGAGGTATGGAGCAGAGATCCTAGATAAACACCAATCAAATACAAGAAATTCCAATGCAGTTCCATGTGGAGGTATGGAGCAGAGATCCTAGATAAACATCAATCAAATAAAAGCAATTCCAATGCAGTTCCATGTGGAGGTATGCTGCAGAGATCCTGGATAAACACCAATCAAATACAAGAAATTCCAATACAGTTCCATGTGGAGGTATGGAGCAGAGATCCTAGAGAAACACCAATCAAATAAAAGAAATTCCAATGCAGTTCCATGTGGAGGTATGGAGCAGAGATCCTAGAGAAACACCAATCAAATAAAATAAATTACAATGCAGTTCCATGTGACTGAACAGATCCTGGATAAACACCAATTAATTAAAAGAAATTACAATGCAGTTCCATGTGACTGAACAGATCCTGGATAAACACCAATCAAATAAAAGAAATTACAATGCAGTTCCATTGATTGAACATATCCTGGATAAACACCAATCAAATAAATGAAATTCCAATGCAGTTCCATGTGACTGAACACATCATGGATAAACACCAATTAAATAAACGAAATTCCAATGCAGTTCCATGTGACTGAACATATCCTGGATAAACAATCAAATAAACGAAATGCAAATGCAGTTCCATGTGACTGAATAGATCCTGGATAAACGACAATAAAATAAAACAACTTCCAATGCAGTTCCATATGACTGAACAGATCCTGGATAAATGCCAATCAAATAAAACAAATTCCAATGCACTTCCATGTGACTGAACAGATCCTGGATAAACACCAATCAAATAAAAGAAATTACAATGCAGTTCTATTGACTGAACAGATCCTGGATAAACACCAATCAAATAAAAGAAATTACAATGCAGTTCTATTGACGGAACAGATCCTGGATAAACACCAATCACATAAATGAAATTCCAATGCAGTTCCATGTGACTGAACATATCCTCGATAAACACCAATCAAATAAAAGAAATTACAATGTAGTTCCATATGACTGAACATATCCTGGATAAACAACAATCAAATAAACGAAATTCAAATGCAGTTCCATGTGACTGAACAGATCCTGGATAAACGCCAATCAAATAAAACAAATTCCAATGCACTTCCATGTGACTGAACAGATCCTGGATAAACACCAATCAAATAAAAGAAATTACAATGCAGTTCTATTGACTGAGCAGATCCTGGATAAACACCAATCAAATAAAAGAAATTACAATGCATTTCCATGTGACTGAACAGATCCTGGATAAAAACCAATCAAATAAAAGAAATTACAATGCAGTTCTATTGACTGAACAGATCCTGGATAAAAACCAAACAAATAAAAGAAATTACAATGCAGTTCTACTGACTGAACAGATCCTGCATAAACACCAATCAAATAAAAGAAATTACAATGCAGTTCCATGTGGAGGTATGGAGCAGAGATCCTGGATAAACATCAATCAAATAAAAGAAATTCCAATGCAGTTCCATGTGGAGGTATGGAGCAGAGATCCTGGATAAACACCAATCAAATAAAAGAAATTACAATGCAGTTCTATTGACTGAACAGATCCTGGATAAAAACCAATCAAATAAAAGAAATTACAATGCAGTTCTATTGACTGAACAGATCCTGCATAAACACCAATCAAATACAAGAAATTCCAATGCAGTTCCATGTGGAGGTATGGAGCAGAGATCCTGGATAACCATCAATCAAATAAAAGAAATTCCAATGCAGTTCCATGTGGAGGTATGGAGTAGAGATCCTGGATAAACATCAATCAAATAAAAGAAATTCCAATGCAGTTCCATGTGGAGGTATGGAGTAGAGATCCTTGATAAACATCAATCAAATACAAGAAATTACAATGCAGTTCCATGTGGAGGTATGGAGTAGAGATCCTAGATAAACATCAATCAAATAAAAGAAATTCCAATGCAGTTCCATGTGGAGGTATGGAGTAGAGATCCTAGATAAACACCAATCAAATAAAAGAAATTCCAATGCAGTTCCATGTGGAGGTATGGAGCAGAGATCCTGGATAAACATCAATCAAATAAAAGAAATTCCAATGCAGTTCTATGTGGAGGTATGGAGCAGAGATCCTAGATAAACATCAATCAAATACAAGAAATTCCAATGAAGTTCTATGTGCAGGTATGGAGCAGAGATCCTGAATAAACATCAATCAAATACAAGAAATTCCAATGCAGTTCAATGTGGAGGTATGGAGTAGAGATCCTAGATAAACACCAATCAAATAAAAGAAATTCCAATGCAGTTCCACGTGGAGGTATGGAGTAGAGATCCTAGATAAACACCAATCAAATACAAGAAATTCCAATGCAGTTCAATGTGGAGGTATGGAGTAGAGATCCTGGATAAACACCAATCAAATAAAAGAAATTCTAATGCAGTTCTATTGACTGAACAGATCCTGCATAAACACCAATCAAATAAAAGAAAATCAAATGCAGTTCCATGTGGAGGTATGGAGCAGAGATCCTAGATAAACATCAATCAAATAAAAGAAATTCCAATGCAGTTCCATGTGGAGGTATGGAGCAGCGATCCTAGATAAACACCAATCAAATAAAAGAAAATCAAATGCAGTTCCATGTGGAGGTATGGAGCAGAGATCCTAGATAAACATCAATCAAATAAAAGAAATTCCAATGCAGTTCAATGTGGAGGTATGGAGTAGAGATCCTAGATAAACACCAATCAAAAAAAAAAGAAATTCCAATGCAGTTCCATGTGGAGGTATGGAGTAGAGATCCTAGATAAACACCAATCAAATAAAAGAAATTCCAATGCAGTTCTATGTGGAGGTATGGAGTACAGATCCTAGATAAACACCAATCAAATACAAGAAATTCCAATACAGTTCAATGTGGAGGTATGGAGTAGAGATCCTGGATAAACACCAATCAAATAAAAGAAATTCCAATGCAGTTCCATGTGGAGGTATGGAGTAGAGATCCTGGATAAACACCAATCAAATAAAAGAAATTCCAATGCAGTTCTATGTGGAGGTATGGAGCAGAGATCCTAGAGAAACACCAATCAAATACAAGAAATTCCAATGCAGTTGTATGTGGAGGTATGGAAGAGAGATCCTAGATAAACACCAATCAAATACAAGAAATTCTAATGCAGTTGTATGTGGAGGTATGGAACAGAGATCCTAGATAAACACTAATCAAATACAAGAAATTCCAATGCAGTTGTATGTTGACGTATGGAGTAGAGATCCTAGATAAACACCAATCAAATACAAGAAATTCCAATGCAGTTGTTTGTGGAGGTATGGGGCAGAGCTCCTAGATAAACACCAATCAAATACAAGAAATTCCAATGCAGTTCTATGTGGAGGTATGGAACAGAGATCCTAGATAAACACCAATCAAATACAAGAAATTCCAATGCAGTTCTATGTGGAGGTATGAAGAAGAGATCCTAGAGAAACACCAATCAAATAAAAGAAATTCCAATGCAGTTCTATGTGGAGGTATGGAACAGAGATCCTAGATAAACACCAATCAAATACAAGAAATTCCAATGCAGTTGTATGTGGAGGTATGGAGCAGAGATCCTAGAGAAACACCAATCAAATAAAAGAAATTCCAATGCAGTTCTATGTGGAGGTATGGAGCAGAGATCCTAGATAAACACCAATCAAATACAAGAAATTCCAATGCAGTTGTATGTGGAGGTATGGAGCAGAGATCCTAGAGAAACACCAATCAAATAAAAGAAATTCCAATGCAGTTCTATGTGGAGGTATGGAACAGAGATCCTAGATAAACACCAATCAAATACAAGAAATTCCAATGCTGTTGTATGTGGAGGTATGGAGCAGAGATCCTAGAGAAACACCAATCAAATAAAAGAAATTCCAATGCAGTTCTATGTGGAGGTATGGAGCAGAGATCCTAGATAAACACCAATCAAATACAAGAAATTCCAATGCAGTTGTATGTGGAGGTATGGAGCAGAGATCCTAGAGAAACACCAATCAAATAAAAGAAATTCCAATGCAGTTCTATGTGGAGGTATGGAACAGAGATCCTAGATAAACACTAATCATATAAAAGAAATTCCAATGCAGTTCCATGTGGAGGTATGGAGCAGAGATCCTGGATAAACATCAATCAAATAAAAGAAATTCCAATGCAGTTCTATGTGGAGGTATGGAGCAGAGATCCTAGATAAACACTAATCAAATAAAAGAAATTCCAATGGAGTTCCATGTGGAGGTATGGAGCAGAGATCCTGGATAAACATCAATCAAATAAAAGAAATTCCAATGCAGTTCCATGTGGAGGTATGGAGCAGAGATCCTGGATAAACACCAATCAAATACAAGAAATTCCAATACAGTTCCATGTGGAGGTATGGAGCAGAGATCCTAGAGAAACACCAATCAAATAAAAGAAATTCCAATGCAGTTCCATGTGGAGGTATGGAGCAGAGATCCTAGAGAAACACCAATCAAATACAAGAAATTCCAATACAGTTCTATGTGGAGGTATGGAGCAGAGATGCTGGATAAACACTAATCAAATAAAAGAAATTCCAATACAGTTCCATGTGGAGGTATGGAGCAGAGATCCTGGATAAAAACCAATCAAATAAAAGAAATTACAATGCAGTTCTATTGACTGAACAGATCCTGCATAAACACCAATCAAATACAAGAAATTCCAATGCAGTTCCATGTTGAGGTATGGAGCAGAGATCCTGGATAAACATCAATCAAATAAAAGAAATTGCAATGCAGTTCCATGTGGAGGTATGGAGCAGAGATCCTAGATAAACATCAATCAAATAAAAGAAATTCCAATGCAGTTCCATGTGGAGGTATGGAGCAGAGATCCTGGATAAACATCAATCAAATAAAAGAAATTCCAATGCAGTTCCATGTGGAGGTATGGAGCAGAGATCCTAGATAAACACCAATCAAATACAAGAAATTCCAATGCAGTTCTATGTGGAGGTATGGAGTAGAGATCCTAGATAAACACCAATCAAATACAGGAAATTCCAATGCAGTTCAATGTGGAGGTATGGAGTAGAGATCCTAGATAAACACCAATCAAATACAAGAAATTCCAATGCAGTTCCATGTGGAGGTATGGAGCAGAGATCCTAGATAAACACCAATCAAATACAAGAAATTCCAATGCAGTTCCATGTGGAGGTATGGAGCAGAGATCCTAGATAAACACCAATCAAATACAAGAAATTCCAATGCAGTTCCATGTGGAGGTATGGAGCAGAGATCCTAGATAAACACCAATCAAATACAAGAAATTCCAATGCAGTTCCATGTGGAGGTATGGAGCAGAGATCCTAGATAAACATCAATCAAATAAAAGCAATTCCAATGCAGTTCCATGTGGAGGTATGGAGCAGAGATCCTGGATAAACACCAATCAAATACAAGAAATTCCAATACAGTTCCATGTGGAGGTATGGAGCAGAGATCCTAGAGAAACACCAATCAAATAAAAGAAATTCCAATGCCGTTCCATGTGGAGGTATGGAGCAGAGATCCTAGATAAACATCAATCAAATAAAAGAAATTACAATGCAGTTCCATGTGACTGAACAGATCCTGGATAAACACCAATCAAATAAAAGAAATTACAATGCAGTTCCATGTGACTGAACAGATTCTGGATAAACACCAATCAAATAAAAGAAATTACAATGTAGTTCTACTGACTGAACAGAATCTGGATAAACACCAATCAAATAAAAAAAATTACAATGTAGTTCTACTGACTGAACAGATCCTGGATAAACACCAATCAAATAAAAGAAATTACAATGCAGTTCTATTGATTGAACATATCCTGGATAAACACCAATCAAATAAACGAAATTCAAATGCAGTTCCATGTGACTGAACAGATCCTGGATAAACACCAATCAAATAAAAGAAATTACAATGTAGTTCCATATGACTGAACATATCCTGGATAATCACCAATCAAATAAACGAAATTCAAATGCAGTTCCATGTGACTGAACAGATCCTGGATAAACGCCAATCAAATAAAACAAATTCCAATGCAGTTCCATATGACTGAACAGATCCTGGATAAACACCAATCAAATAAAAGAAATTACAATGCAGTTCTACTGACTGAACAGATCCTGGATAAACGCCAATCAAATAAAACAAATTCCAATGCAGTTCCATGTGACTGAACAGATACTGGATAAACACCAATCAAATAAGAGATTACAATGCAGTTCTATTGACTGAACAGATCCTGGATAAAAACCAATCAAATAAAAGAAATTCCAATGCAGTTCTACTGACTGAACAGATCCTGGATAAACACCAATCAAATAAAAGAAATTACAATACAGTTCTATTGACTGAACAGATCCCGGATAAACACCAATCAAATAAAAGAAATTACAATGCAGTTCCATGTGACTGAACAGATCCTGGATAAAAACCAATCAAATAAAAGAAATTACAATGCAGTTCTATTGACTGAACAGATCCTGGATAAACACCAATCAAATAAAAGAAATTACAATGCAGTTCTACTGACTGTACAGATCCTGGATAAAAACCAAACAAATAAAAGAAATTACAATGCAGTTCTATTGACTGAACAGATCCTGGATAAAAACATATCAAATAAAAGAAATTACAATGCAGTTCTATTGACTGAACAGATCCTGCATAAACACCAATCAAATACAAGAAATTCCAATGCAGTTCAATGTGGAGGTATAGAGCAGAGATCCTGGATAAACACCAATCAAATACAAGAAATTCCAATACAGTTCAATGTGGAGGTATGGAGTAGAGATCCTAGATAAACACCAATCAAATACAAGAAATTCCAATACAGTTCTATGTGGAGGTATGGAGCAGAGATCCTGGATAAACATTAATCAAATAAAAGAAATTCCAATACAGTTCCATGTGGAGGTATGGAGCAGAGATCCTGGATAAAAACCAATCAAATAAAAGAAATTACAATGCAGTTCTATTGACTAAACAGATTCGTCATAATCACCAATCAAATACAAGAAATCCCTATGCAGTTCCATGTGGAGGTATGGAGCAGAGATCCTAGATAAACACCAATCAAATACAAGAAACTCCAATGCAGTTCCATGTGGAGGTATGGGGCAGAGATCCTGGATAAACATCAATCAAATAAAAGAAATTCCAATGCAGTTCCATGTGGAGGTATGGAGCAGAGATCCTAGATAAACATCAATCAAATAAAAGAAATTCCTA
This sequence comes from Deroplatys truncata, assembly GCA_030765065.1. NCBI lineage: Eukaryota > Metazoa > Arthropoda > Insecta > Mantodea > Mantidae > Deroplatys > Deroplatys truncata. The sequence continues at coordinate 233,618,431 of CM060986.1, forward strand.
TGCAGTTCCATGTGGAGGTATGGAGCAGAGATCCTAGATAAACATCAATCAAATAAAAGAAATTCCAATGCAGTTCCATGTGGAGGTATGGAGCAGAGATCCTGGATAAACACCAATCAAATACAAGAAATTCCAATACAGTTCCATGTGGAGGTATGGAGCAGAGATCCTAGAGAAACACCAATCAATTAAAAGAAATTCCAATGCAGTTCCATGTGGAGGTATGGAGCAGAGATCCTAGAGAAACACCAATCAAATACAAGAAATTCCAATACAGTTCTATGTGGAGGTATGGAGCAGAGATCCTGGATAAACACTAATCAAATAAAAGAAATTCCAATACAGTTCCATGTGGAGGTATGGAGCAGAGATCCTGGATAAACATCAATCAAATAAAAGAAATTCCAATGCAGTTCCATGTGGAGGTATGGAGCAGAGATCCTAAATAAACATCAATCAAATAAAAGAAATTCCTATGCGGTTCCATGTGGAGGTATGGAGCAGAGATCCTGGATAAACATCAATCAAATAAAAGAAATTCCAATGCAGTTCCATGTGGAGGTATGGAGCAGAGATCCTAGATAAACATCAATCAAATAAAAGAAATTCCTATGCAGTTCCATGTGGAGGTATGGAGCAGAGATCCTAGATAAACACCAATCAAATACAAGAAATTCCAATGCAGTTCCATGTGGAGGTATGGAGCAGATATCCTAGATAAACACCAATCAAATAAAAGCAATTCCAATGCAGTTCCATGTGGAGGTATGGAGTAGAGATCCTAGATAAACACCAATCAAATACAGGAAATTCCAATGCAGTTCAATGTGGAGGTATGGAGTAGAGATCCTAGATAAACACCAATCAAATACAAGAAATTCCAATGCAGTTCCATGTGGAGGTATGGAGCAGAGATCCTAGAGAAACACCAATCAAATACAAGAAATTCCAATACAGTTCTATGTGGAGGTATGGAGCAGAGATCCTGGATAAACACTAATCAAATAAAAGAAATTCCAATACAGTTCCATGTGGAGGTATGGAGCAGAGATCCTGGATAAACATCAATCAAATAAAAGAAATTCCAATGCAGTTCCATGTGGAGGTATGGAGCAGAGATCCTAAATAAACATCAATCAAATAAAAGAGATTCCTATGCGGTTCCATGTGGAGGTATGGAGCAGAGATCCTGGATAAACATCAATCAAATAAAAGAAATTCCAATGCAGTTCCATGTGGAGGTATGGAGCAGAGATCCTAGATAAACATCAATCAAATAAAAGAAATTCCTATGCAGTTCCATGTGGAGGTATGGAGCAGAGATCCTGGATAAACACCAATCAAATACAAGAAATTCCAATACAGTTCCATGTGGAGGTATGGAGCAGAGATCCTGGATAAACATCAATCAAATAAAAGAAATTCCAATGCCGTTCCATGTGGAGGTATGGAGCAGAGATCCTAGATAAACATCAATCAAATAAAAGAAATTCCAATGCAGTTCCATGTGGAGGTATGGAGCAGAGATCCTGGATAAACACCAATCAAATACAAGAAATTCCAATACAGTTCCATGTGGAGGTATGGAGCAGAGATCCTAGAGAAACACCAATCAAATAAAAGAAATTCCAATGCAGTTCCATGTGGAGGTATGGAGCAGAGATCCTAGAGAAACACCAATCAAATACAAGAAATTCCAATACAGTTCTATGTGGAGGTATGGAGCAGAGATGCTGGATAAACACTAATCAAATAAAAGAAATTCCAATACAGTTCCATGTGGAGGTATGGAGCAGAGATCCTGGATAAAAACCAATCAAATAAAAGAAATTACAATGCAGTTCTATTGACTGAACAGATCCTGCATAAACACCAATCAAATACAAGAAATTCCAATGCAGTTCCATGTTGAGGTATGGAGCAGAGATCCTGGATAAACATCAATCAAATAAAAGAAATTGCAATGCAGTTCCATGTGGAGGTATGGAGCAGAGATCCTAGATAAACATCAATCAAATAAAAGAAATTCCAATGCAGTTCCATGTGGAGGTATGGAGCAGAGATCCTGGATAACATCAATCAAATAAAAGAAATTCCAATGCAGTTCCATGTGGAGGTATGGAGCAGAGATCCTGGATAAACACCAATCAAATACAAGAAATTCCAATGCAGTTCCATGTGGAGGTATGGAGAAGAGATCCTAGATAAACACCAATCAAATACAAGAAATTCCAATGCAGTTCTATGTGGAGGTATGGAGTAGAGATCCTAGATAAACACCAATCAAATACAGGAAATTCCAATGCAGTTCAATGTGGAGGTATGGAGTAGAGATCCTAGATAAACACCAATCAAATACAAGAAATTCCAATGCAGTTCCATGTGGAGGTATGGAGCAGAGATCCTAGATAAACACCAATCAAATACAAGAAATTCCAATGCAGTTCCATGTGGAGGTATGGAGCAGAGATCCTAGATAAACACCAATCAAATACAAGAAATTCCAATGCAGTTCCATGTGGAGGTATGGAGCAGAGATCCTAGATAAACACCAATCAAATACAAGAAATTCCAATGCAGTTCCATGTGGAGGTATGGAGCAGAGATCCTAGAGAAACACCAATCAATTAAAAGAAATTCCAATGCAGTTCCATGTGGAGGTATGGAGCAGAGATCCTAGAGAAACACCAATCAAATACAAGAAATTCCAATACAGTTCTATGTGGAGGTATGGAGCAGAGATCCTGGATAAACACTAATCAAATAAAAGAAATTCCAATACAGTTCCATGTGGAGGTATGGAGCAGAGATCCAGAATAAACATCAATCAAATAAAAGAAATTCCAATGCAGTTCCATGTGGAGGTATGGAGCAGAGATCCTAAATAAACATCAATCAAATACAAGAAATTCCAATACAGTTCTATGTGGAGGTATGGAGCAGAGATCCTGGATAAACATTAATCAAATAAAAGAAATTCCAATACAGTTCCATGTGGAGGTATGGAGCAGAGATCCTGGATAAAAACCAATCAAATAAAAGAAATTACAATGCAGTTCTATTGACTAAACAGATTCGTCATAATCACCAATCAAATACAAGAAATCCCTATGCAGTTCCATGTGGAGGTATGGAGCAGAGATCCTAGATAAACACCAATCAAATACAAGAAACTCCAATGCAGTTCCATGTGGAGGTATGGGGCAGAGATCCTGGATAAACATCAATCAAATAAAAGAAATTCCAATGCAGTTCCATGTGGAGGTATGGAGCAGAGATCCTAGATAAACATCAATCAAATAAAAGAAATTCCTATGCAGTTCCATGTGGAGGTATGGAGCAGAGATCCTAGATAAACATCAATCAAATAAAAGAAATTCCAATGCAGTTCCATGTGGAGGTATGGAGCAGAGATCCTGGATAAACACCAATCAAATACAAGAAATTCCAATACAGTTCCATGTGGAGGTATGGAGCAGAGATCCTAGAGAAACACCAATCAATTAAAAGAAATTCCAATGCAGTTCCATGTGGAGGTATGGAGCAGAGATCCTAGAGAAACACCAATCAAATACAAGAAATTCCAATACAGTTCTATGTGGAGGTATGGAGCAGAGATCCTGGATAAACACTAATCAAATAAAAGAAATTCCAATACAGTTCCATGTGGAGGTATGGAGCAGAGATCCTGGATAAACATCAATCAAATAAAAGAAATTCCAATGCAGTTCCATGTGGAGGTATGGAGCAGAGATCCTAAATAAACATCAATCAAATAAAAGAAATTCCTATGCGGTTCCATGTGGAGGTATGGAGCAGAGATCCTGGATAAACATCAATCAAATAAAAGAAATTCCAATGCAGTTCCATGTGGAGGTATGGAGCAGAGATCCTAGATAAACATCAATCAAATAAAAGAAATTCCTATGCAGTTCCATGTGGAGGTATGGAGCAGAGATCCTGGATAAACACCAATCAAATACAAGAAATTCCAATACAGTTCCATGTGGAGGTATGGAGCAGAGATCCTGGATAAACATCAATCAAATAAAAGAAATTCCAATGCCGTTCCATGTGGAGGTATGGAGCAGAGATCCTAGATAAACATCAATCAAACAAAAGAAATTCCAATGCAGTTCCATGTGGAGGTATGGAGCAGAGATCCTAGAGAAACACCAATCAAATAAAAGAAATTCCAATGCAGTTCCATGTGGAGGTATGGAGCAGAGATCCTAGAGAAACACCAATCAAATACAAGAAATTCCAATACAGTTCTATGTGGAGGTATGGAGCAGAGATGCTGGATAAACACTAATCAAATAAAAGATATTCCAATACAGTTCCATGTGGAGGTATGGAGCAGAGATCCTAGAGAAACACCAATCAAATAAAAGAAATTCCAATGCAGTTCCATGTGGAGGTATGGAGCAGAGATCCTAGAGAAACACCAATCAAATACAAGAAATTCCAATACAGTTCTATGTGGAGGTATGGAGCAGAGATGCTGGATAAACACTAATCAAATAAAAGAAATTCCAATACAGTTCCATGTGGAGGTATGGAGCAGAGATCCTGGATAAAAACCAATCAAATAAAAGAAAGTACAATGCAGTTCTATTGACTGAACAGATCCTGCATAAACACCAATCAAATACAAGAAATTCCAATGCAGTTCCATGTTGAGGTATAGAGCAGAGATCCTGGATAAACATCAATCAAATAAAAGAAATTCCAATGCAGTTCTATGTGGAGGTATGGAGCAGAGATCCTAGATAAACATCAATCAAATACAAGAAATTCCAATGAAGTTCTATGTGCAGGTATGGAGCAGAGATCCTGAATACACATCAATCAAATACAATAAATTCCAATGCAGTTCAATGTGGAGGTATGGAGTAGAGATCCTAGATAAACACCAATCAAATAAAAGAAATTCCAATGCAGTTCCACGTGGAGGTATGGAGTAGAGATCCTAGATAAACACCAATCAAATACAAGAAATTCCAATGCAGTTCTATGTGGAGGTATGGAGTAGAGATCCTAGATAAACACCAATCAAATACAAGAAATTCCAATACAGTTCAATGTGGAGGTATGGAGTAGAGATCCTGGATAAACACCAATCAAATAAAAGAAATTCTAATGCAGTTCTATTGACTGAACAGATCCTGCATAAACACCAATCAAATACAAGAAATTCCAATGCAGTTCCATGTGGAGGTATGGAGTAGAGATCCTAGATAAACACCAATCAAATACAAGAAATTCCAATACAGTTCAATGTGGAGGTATGGAGTAGAGATCCTGGATAAACACCAATCAAATAAAAGAAATTCTAATGCAGTTCTATTGACTGAACAGATCCTGCATAAACACCAATCAAATACAAGAAATTCCAATGCAGTTCCATGTGGAGGTATGGAGTAGAGATCCTAGATAAACACCAATCAAATAAAAGAAATTCCAATGCAGTTCCATGTGGAGGTATGGAGCAGCGATCCTAGATAAACACCAATCAAATAAAAGAAAATCAAATGCAGTTCCATGTGGAGGTATGGAGCAGAGATCCTAGATAAACATCAATCAAATAAAAGAAATTCCAATGCAGTTCAATGTGGAGGTATGGAGTAGAGATCCTAGATAAACACCAATCAAAAAAAAAGAAATTCCAATGCAGTTCCATGTGGAGGTATGGAGTAGAGATCCTAGATAAACACCAATCAAATAAAAGAAATTCCAATGCAGTTCTATGTGGAGGTATGGAGTACAGATCCTAGATAAACACCAATCAAATACAAGAAATTCCAATACAGTTCAATGTGGAGGTATGGAGTAGAGATCCTGGATAAACACCAATCAAATAAAAGAAATTCCAATGCAGTTCCATGTGGAGGTATGGAGTAGAGATCCTGGATAAACACCAATCAAATAAAAGAAATTCCAATGCAGTTCTATGTGGAGGTATGGAGCAGAGATCCTAGAGAAACACCAATCAAATACAAGAAATTCCAATGCAGTTGTATGTGGAGGTATGGAGTAGAGATCCTAGATAAACACCAATCAAATACAAGAAATTCCAATGCAGTTGTATGTGGAGGTATGGAACAGAGATCCTAGATAAACACTAATCAAATACAAGAAATTCCAATGCAGTTGTATGTTGACGTATGGAGCAGAGATCCTGGATAAACACCAATCAAATACAAGAAATTCCAATGCAGTTCTATGTGGAGGTATGGAGCAGAGATCCTGGATAAACACCAATCAAATAAAACGAATTACAATGCAGTTCCATGTGGAGGTATGGAGTAGAGATCCTGGATAAACAGCAATCAAATAAAAGAAATTCCAATGCTGTTCTATGTGGAGGTATGGAGCAGAGATCCTGGATAAACACCAATCAAATATAAGAAATTCCAATGCAGTTCTATGTGGAGGTATGGAGCAGAGATCCTGGATAAACACTAATCAAATAAAATAAATTCCAATGCAGTTCAATGTGGAGGTATGGAGCAGAGATCCTGGATAAACACCAATCAAATACAAGAAATTCCAATGCAGTTCTATGTGGAGGTATGGAGCAGAGATCCTGGATAAACACCAATCAAATAAAACGAATTACAATGCAGTTCTATGTGACTGAACGGCAATCAAGACTGACACTTTATCAATTCAATAGTTCGACACAAGGCATGTAAAACAAAAGACTACTACCACCTTGACAACAACTACATTTGTGAACAATAGCATGTATTCTATTGTGAAATCAATATGAGTGAACCAATGGAAACTTCATTTAATGTTTGTACCTGATGTGCACATTTCACTTCTTATTTATTAGAATTACAGGGTTTGTCCACAATCCAGTTAGATCTGAAGAACGTTATATTCCATTTAAGATTAACAGAATTGGAAGATCATGAAATGTCAAGGTGACAATGCCCCTTCTTTAAGATACTGTGTGTGTTCATGAAAATCTAGACAAACATTCAACTGATTTTGATAATTCCTTCACCACTGAATAATCATGGCTTTTCCTGCAGGGAAAGGTATTCACAAATATTTTGAAATGTGCAGTTAGGGATATTTGCATACTCACATTATCCAATTTTATATTTTCTCAAATCTTAATATCAGAACATTGATATGTATTTCCAAGAATACTTTAAGGCTGTTGTTTTTTTATTTTGGAACGGTAAAAGTGAATTTTAAAGCTTAAAAATTTATTTAAAATGAGGCATTGTACTTTCTCTTCTGAACATTTGTAAGCATTGACTTACTGGTTTTTAATGGTTCAATATAATTATTCGGTGTGGTAGGCCTATGACACTTCTCCAAATGAATTTTTGTATTGCCAAGAAATTTTAATATTGAGCTTGTAGTGTCAATGGATTGAAGCTCAAGTCATAACATCGAAATGTGGTAGTGTTAGTGACACTGGTTCGGAAGTCATGTAGTTTTGTGAAACAACTGAATACGTGCATGTCTAGCAGACAGAAGAAAAATATTTTCTGCAACCTTTAGCTAAGCATTGCGTTATAGGCAGCAAACCTGATCTTACAAATTGACACTTCCCAATCACTTCTGGCACTCAAGGGTATAACTATGTCCTCACCGATCTTTGTCTCTCAGCTGTAACATCGTGTTTCATAGATAACAAATAAACATCTTTGTTATCCTTGCATTTCACACACAGCACCTTCATTGAGGTATATCTTTGTACCAATAGCATTAGTTTTTCTGTTCGTTAGTCTTTTAAAGACAGATGGAGATCCTTTGAATGCCACATGCAAATATATTGTGACAACATGAGGAAACACATATGTGAGAGCATACCTGCAGCTGGCTCCTTTAAGATCTGCACAATAATGACACAAGCAACTGACCCCTTATGTGCAACTTTCTGGAAATTTTCCTGGTGCCAGGTTTGAGAAGCTGCCCGAAACAGAACATTCCCACTTTGTTATGGGGCTATATAAGGGGAACTGCTGGCAGGCAGCAGTTGAGTTGAGTCAAGTCTGCCTTCGCCTGTACTCTCTCGTGATTCTTGAATGGTCAAGATCTTCCTAGAAATCATCGCAGTTTCTGAGTCAAAGGAGGACACCACTATAGGGTAGAGTTTTTAATCATCAATATTGTTGCTATCATTGTAGCAAGTGAGAAGAGTTGATTCATTAAGATGCACATCAATTGATCTAGCTACCCTCCTAATTATTGCTTCAGTTTTGGTGCTGGCACAACTACTATTTTTTAATAAATACCAGCATTGTCACTCACTGCAGGCAGATTGTGTTTAACAAGGAAAGCTGTAAATAAAACCTCTGCATTTGTGATGGCATTTCAATCTTCAGAAGCATTTATAAAAACAAGTTAATTCCTTGTTGGACTGAATTTTACTATTTCATCTCTTCCACCTTGTCCCACAGAAAAATCACGGGAACACCCAGCGCAAAACATGTGGGATGAGGATTTTCAAGAATGTAACTTTCTGCTTGTTAGTAGTACAGTAGAGCAGTGATTTTCCGAAAGAACTGGGAACAGGAGTTGATCATTTAAGAAAGCAAATTCTTGGTGATATTAAACACCATGTATCACACAGAGCACTGACTAGCAATTTCAAAATGGCTAGTAAAGTAAGCCTACAGTTACTTTTTCTACCATGTAGTGAAGGTATTGCATTCTACCCGAAAATTTGATTTTGACAACCAAGATTTCACCAGAAATACATGTTTTGAGGCATTTTGAATCCCAAAAGTATTTTTAGAAAAAGGTCTGCAAGTGTATGTGTATGAAGAGCATAACTCAAAAACCAAAGGTATTTAAGTTCAGTGCCATGCTACATGAAGATTTTCAAGAAAGTCCCCCAACTACCCTTTATATGGAACATTTTTCAAAATTGTTTTTCTAAAAAATGGCTCTAATGATTTTGATTAAAATACCATTACATTAAATATATTTACATGAAAAATGAAATGTATATCTTGAATTTTTTGCGAATAACCTGTGAGGGAACTTTATACGTTGTATAACTGGTAAGCATTAAGCGATACATGAAAACTTAATACACAAAAATGGAGATCCATTTAAAAGACACAAATTATTCCAAATCAGTTTTATGTGGCAACAGTCTTTCCAAGATATCCATTATTAATGGTTTGATTTGTTTAATACTTTGTCATTTTTTATAAGTCCTGCTGATTTTCAGTTGTTTCTCACAAATGCATGAAAACAGTATGGAATTTTAAGGGCAGCATATAGCGTCCAGTTGTTCAACATTTCACTATCGCTGTTCTCTTTGTATCCATAACAAAATGTGTAATGTAGCTGTTTCTGCAAAGGTTTATCTTGATTAAAATGTAGTAGATAGTAAAATAAACGACTGTAAGAAGAATTTGTATACCCATTAATAAATGATAGAGGGTAGAAAAAGTTATGTGAATGTCACACATCAGATATTCTCCAGAGCTGAGACATGTCTTTCCTACTAAATCTCGCAAAAGACGTTCTTCTTCCTGTTCTAACCACTTCATAGCCATCTCAAGACAGGTTCCTTCTTCAGCACATGGGTCTTGCTCATCAATGAACACTGTCCATCAGTACTTCAATATTTTCCTAGTCGCATTCTTCAAATTTCCTAATCATGCCAGCCAGTTCTTACTGTTTCAATGGAATGCTTTCGGTTAACTGATGTTTCAATTGATTGGTATTCGGACAATCAATCCTGCTATCACCTTCCCCACTAGTCCTCCAATTTTTGGCTCTAAAAACCCTCAAAACTTGTAATCTTTATCTTAACATTTGTAAGAGCACAATCATAGCGGAAAGTTCGTAATCATTACAGAGTAATAGCATCTCTGCAATTCTCCACCATCCATGGTCAGCAGAGGACGAAGCCACACCACTTTAGCCAGATTCTGGCAGCATCTGGGAGGCCCTCGAAAACTGGTTTGGGAGTCATCGCTTGGTCTCAGCCTAGCATAGTCAGCTCAAGTCATGACTGCAACAGTCAGGGGAGATGCTGCAGGAGCTCACTTGCAATTGAACAAGGATCTGATGAAGCTGTCTACTTGTATGTCGACAGGTGCGTGATACCAATACATAACAGTGCCTGATGGCGTGCTGCAGCCGCATTGAGGCCAAGGTAACAGCTGCCCTCACTTTGAAGATCAGGAGTGTCCAATACAATGGGAACAGAGGATCACCCCAGAGATGACCACAAAGTTCCTTTAGTGGAGAGTGAGGGCACTTGTGAAGGACTGCACACTGCAAGCCGAGCATGACACACTTTAACCAGGCAGGAAACAAATGAGAACTATCATAACAGGGCCACCCTCGAGTGACTCTGCATGTCTTGGACAGAATAATGGATGACAGCCTTGTTGCAGATGGCTGGATACAAGGAAAGCTGAGATTTACTGACTGTCACTCTGCTGTGGTTCTTAGCATCCCATTCTATAAAGGGAGTGAGAAACAGGAAATTTTGCTCAGAGGTCTCTTTATCAGGCTCGAGGTTCATTTATGTGCCATAAATGCACATTACAGGACTAATGACTTTACTTCCCTTCCAAAGAAAGCCGTGATAACAATTCTTACTCCTAAAAAAATCCATCAGCTTCCACAGGATTGAACCTGCGACGTCCAGACCTAAAGGAGAGCATGGTACACCTAAAACACGGAGTACGATAAGGAAAACCATGTGAGATACTAACGGACACACGTGCAGCTATGAATGTAATCACATCAGACATAGCGAAGGGTTTGCCATTGAAGAAACCAAATCAGCTGTACCAGCTAGTAATGGCATCGGTCAAAACCTTCCCTGTGGAGAAGCCCTGATGGTGTTGACCATGGGGCAGAGCATTGTGAGCTTGTGGAAGAGCCCTGCTGGTGTTGACCCTGGGGCAGAGCATTATGAGCTTGTGGAGAAGCTCTGATAGTGTTGAACATGGGGCAGAGCATTATGAGCTTGTGGAAGAGTCATGCTGGTGTTGACCCTGGGGCAGAGCACTGTGAGCTTGTGGAGGAGCCCTGCTGGTGTAGAACCTGGGACAGAACATTATGAGCTTGTGCAGGAGTCCTGCTGGTGTTGACACTGGGGCAGAGCACTGTGAGCTTGTGGAGGAACCCTGCTGGTGTTGAACCTGGGGCAGAGACTGTGAGCTTGTGGAGGAGTCCTGCTGGTGTTGACACTGGGGCAGAACATTGTGAGCTTGTGGAGGAACCCTGCTGGTGTTGAACCTGGGGCAGAGCACTGTGAGCTTGTGGAGGAACCCTGCTGGTGTTGACACTGGGGCAGAACATTATGAGCTTCTGCAGAAGCCCTGCTGGTGTTGAACCTGGGGCAGAGCATTATGAGATTGTGGAGAAGCTCTGATGGTGTTGAACATAGGGCAGAGCATTATGAGCTTGTAGAGGAGTCCTGCTGGTGTTGACCCTGGGGCAGAACACTGTGAGCTTGTGGAGGAGCCCTGCTGGTGTTGACACTGGGGCAGAGCATTATGAGTTTGTGGAGGAGCCCTGCTGGTGATGACCCTGGGGCAGAGCATTATAAGCTTGTGGAGGAGCCCTGCTGATGTTGACCCTGGGGCAGAGCATTATGAGCTTGTGGAGGAGCCCTGCTGGTGTTGGCCCTGGGGCAGAGCATTATGAGCTTGTGGAGGAGCCCTGCTGGTGTTGACCCTGGGGCAGAGCATTATGAGTTTGTGGAGGAGCCCTGCTGGTGTTGACACTGGGGCAGAGCATTATGAGCTTGTGGAGGAGGCCTACTGGTGTTGAACATGCGGCACTGCATTATGAACTTGTAGAGGAGCCCTGCTGGTGTTAACCTTGTGGCAGAACATTATGAGCTTGTGGAGGACACCTGCTGGTGTTGACCCTCTGGCAGAACACTGTGAGCTTCTGGAGGAGCCCTGCTGATGTTTACCCTGGGGCAGAGCATTATGAGCTTGTGGAGGAGCCCTACCGGTGTTGACCCTGGGGCAGAACATTATGAGCTTGTGGAGGATCCCTGCTGATGTTGACCATGGAGCAGAACATTATGAGCTTGTGGAGGAGCCCTGCTGGTGTTGAACCTGGGACAGAACATTATGAGCTTGTGGAGGAGCCCTGCTGGTGTTGACCCTGGGGCAGAACATTATGAGCTTGTAGAGGAGCCCTGCTGGTGTTGACCCTGGGGCAGAGCATTATGAGCGTGTGGAGGAGTCCTGCTGGTGTTGACCCTGGGGCAGAACATTATGAGCTTGTGGAGGAGCCCTGCTGGTGTTGACCCTGGGGCATAACATTATGAGCTTGTGGAGGAGCCCTGCTAGTGTTGACCCTGGGGCAGAGCATTATGAGCTTGTGGAGGAGTCCTGCTGGTGTTGAACCTGGGACAGAAAATTATGAGCTTGTGGAGAAGCTCTGATGGTGTTGAACATGGGGCAGAGCATTATGAGCTTGTGGAGAAGCTCTGATGGTGTTGAACCTGGGACAGATCATTATGAGCTTGTGGAGAAGCTCTGATGATGTTGAACCTGGGACAGAGCATTATGAGCTTGTGGAGAAGCACTGATGGTGTTGAACATGGGGCAGAGCATTATGAGCTTGTGGAGAAGCTCTGATGGTGTTGAACCTGGGACAGAGCATTATGAGCTTGTGGAGAAGCTCTGATGGTGTTGAACCTGGGACAGAACATTATGAGATTGTGGAGAAGCTCTGATGGTGTTGAACATGGGGCAGAGCATTATGAGCTTGTGGAGAAGCTCTGATGGTGTTAAACCTGGGACAGAGCATTATGAGCTTGTGGAGAAGCTCTGATGGTGTTGAAGCTGGGACAGAACATTATGAGCTTGTGGAGAAGCTCTGATGGTGTTGAACCTGGGACAGAACATTCTGAGCTTGTGGAGAAGCTCTGATGGTGTTGAACCTGGGACAGAACATTATGAGCTTGTGGAGGAGCCCTGCTGGTGTTGAACCTGGGACAGAACATTATGAGCTTGTGGAAGAGCCCTGCTGGTGTTGAACCTGGGGCAGAGCATTATGAGATTGTGGAGAAGCTCTGATGGTGTTGAACATAGCGCAGAGCATTATGAGCTTGTAGAGGAGTCCTGCTGGTGTTGACCCTGGGGCAGAACACTGTGAGCTTGTGGAGGAGCCCTGCTGGTGTTGACACTGGGGCAGAGCATTATGGGTTTGTGGAGGAGCCCTGCTGGTGTTGACCCTGGGGCAGAGCATTATAAGCTTGTGGAGGAGCCCTGCTGATATTGACCCTGGGGCAGAGCATTATGAGATTGTGGAGAAGCTCTGATGGTGTTGAACATAGGGCAGAGCATTATGAGCTTGTAGAGGAGTCCTGCTGGTGTTGACCCTGGGGCAGAACACTGTGAGCTTGTGGAGGAGCCCTGCTGGTGTTGACACTGGGGCAGAGCATTATGAGTTTGTGGAGGAGCCCTGCTGGTGTTGACCCTGGGGCAGAGCATTATAAGCTTGTGGAGGAGCCCTGCTGATGTTGACCCTGGGGCAGAGCATTATGAGCTTGTGGAGGAGCCCTGCTGGTGTTGGCCCTGGGGCAGAGCATTATGAGCTTGTGGAGGAGCCCTGCTGGTGTTGACCCTGGGGCAGACCATTATGAGTTTGTGGAGGAGCCCTGCTGGTGTTGACACTGGGGCAGAGCATTATGAGCTTGTGGAGGAGGCCTACTGGTGTTGAACATGCGGCACTGCATTATGAGCTTGTAGAGGAGCCCTGCTGGTGTTAACCTTGTGGCAGAACATTATGAGCTTGTGGAGGACACCTGCTGGTGTTGACCCTCTGGCAGAACACTGTGAGCTTCTGGAGGAGCCCTGCTGATGTTTACCCTGGGGCAGAGCATTATGAGCTTGTGGAGGAGCCCTACCGGTGTTGACCCTGGGGCAGAACATTATGAGCTTGTGGAGGATCCCTGCTGCTGTTGACCATGGAGCAGAACATTATGAGCTTGTGGAGGAGCCCTGCTGGTGTTGAACCTGGGACAGAACATTATGAGCTTGTGGAGGAGCCCTGCTGGTGTTGACCCTGGGGCAGAACATTATGAGCTTGTAGAGGAGCCCTGCTGGTGTTGACCCTGGGGCAGAGCATTATGAGCGTGTGGAGGAGTCCTGCTGGTGTTGACCCTGGGGCAGAACATTATGAGCTTGTGGAGGAGCCCTGCTGGTGTTGACCCTGGGGCAGAACATTATGAGCTTGTGGAGGAGCCCTGCTAGTGTTGACCCTGGGGCAGAGCATTATGAGCTTGTGGAGGAGTCCTGCTGGTGTTGAACCTGGGACAGAAAATTATGAGCTTGTGGAGAAGCTCTGATGGTGTTGAACATGGGGCAGAGCATTATGAGCTTGTGGAGAAGCTCTGATGGTGTTGAACCTGGGACAGAACATTATGAGCTTGTGGAGAAGCTCTGATGATGTTGAACCTGGGACAGAGCATTATGAGCTTGTGGAGAAGCACTGATGGTGTTGAACATGGGGCAGAGCATTATGAGCTTGTGGAGAAGCTCTGATGGTGTTGAACCTGGGACAGAGCATTATGAGCTTGTGGAGAAGCTCTGATGGTGTTGAACCTGGGACAGAACATTATGAGATTGTGGAGAAGCTCTGATGGTGTTGAACATGGGGCAGAGCATTATGAGCTTGTGGAGAAGCTCTGATGGTGTTAAACCTGGGACAGAGCATTATGAGCTTGTGGAGAAGCTCTGATGGTGTTGAAGCTGGGACAGAACATTATGAGCTTGTGGAGAAGCTCTGATGGTGTTGAACCTGGGACAGAACATTATGAGCTTGTGGAGAAGCTCTGATGGTGTTGAACCTGGGACAGAACATTATGAGCTTGTGGAGGAGCCCTGCTGGTGTTGAACCTGGGACAGAACATTATGAGCTTGTGTAAGAGCCCTGCTGGTGTTGAACCTGGGGCAGAGCATTATGAGATTGTGGAGAAGCTCTGATGGTGTTGAACATAGCGCAGAGCATTATGAGCTTGTAGAGGAGTCCTGCTGGTGTTGACCCTGGGGCAGAACACTGTGAGCTTGTGGAGGAGCCTGCTGGTGTTGACACTGGGGCAGAGCATTATGAGTTTGTGGAGGAGCCCTGCTGGTGTTGACCCTGGGGCAGAGCATTATAAGCTTGTGGAGGAGCCCTGCTGATATTGACCCTGGGGCAGAGCATTATGAGCTTGTGGAGGAGCCCCGCTGGTGTTGGCCCTGGGGCAGAGCATTATGAGCTTGTGGAGGAGCCCTGCTGGTGTTGACCCTGTGGCAGAACATTATGAGCTTGTGGAGGAGCCCTGCTGGTGTTGACCATGGGGCAGAACATTATGAGCTTGTGGAGGAACCCTGCTGGTGTTGACCATGGGGAAGAAAATTATGAGCTTTTGGAGGAGTCCTGCTGGTGTTGACCATGGGGCAGAGCATTATGAATTGTGGAGGAGTCCTGCTGGTGTTGACCCTGTGGCAGAACATTATGAGCTTGTGGAGGAGCCCTGCTGGTGTTGACCATGGGGCAGAACATTATGAGCTTGTGGAGGAGCCCTGCTGGTGTTGACCCTGGGGCAGAACATTATGAGCTTGTGGAGGAGCCCTGCTGGTTTTGACCCTGGGGCAGAGCATTATGGGCTTGTGGAGGAGCCCTGCTGGTGTTGGCCCTGGGGCAGAGCATTATGAGCTTGTGGAGGAGCCCTGCTGGTGTTGACCCTGGGGCAGAGCATTATGAGTTTGTGGAGGAGCCCTGCTGGTGTTGACACTGGGGCAGAGCATTATAAGCTTGTGGAGGAGCCCTGCTGATATTGACCCTGGGGCAGAGCATTATGAGCTTGTGGAGGAGCCCCGCTGGTGTTGGCCCTGGGGCAGAGCATTATGAGCTTGTGGAGGAGCCCTGCTGGTGTTGACCCTGTGGCAGAACATTATGAGCTTGTGGAGGAGCCCTGCTGGTGTTGACCATGGGGCAGAACATTATGAGCTTGTGGAGGAACCCTGCTGGTGTTGACCATGGGGAAGAAAATTATGAGCTTTTGGAGGAGTCCTGCTGGTGTTGACCATGGGGCAGAGCATTATGAATTGTGGAGGAGTCCTGCTGGTGTTGACCCTGTGGCAGAACATTATGAGCTTGTGGAGGAGCCCTGCTGGTGTTGACCATGGGGCAGAACATTATGAGCTTGTGGAGGAGCCCTGCTGGTGTTGACCCTGGGGCAGAACATTATGAGCTTGTGGAGGAGCCCTGCTGGTTTTGACCCTGGGGCAGAGCATTATGAGTTTGTGGAGGAGCCCTGCTGGTGTTGACCCTGGGGCAGAGCATTATAAGCTTGTGGAGGAGCCCTGCTGATGTTGACCCTGGGGCAGAGCATTATGAGCTTGTGGAGGAGCCCTGCTGGTGTTGGCCCTGGGCAGAGCATTATGAGCTTGTGGAGGAGCCCTGCTGGTGTTGACCCTGGGGCAGACCATTATGAGTTTGTGGAGGAGCCCTGCTGGTGTTGACACTGGGGCAGAGCATTATGAGCTTGTGGAGGAGGCCTACTGGTGTTGAACATGCGGCACTGCATTATGAGCTTGTAGAGGAGCCCTGCTGGTGTTAACCTTGTGGCAGAACATTATGAGCTTGTGGAGGACACCTGCTGGTGTTGACCCTCTGGCAGAACACTGTGAGCTTCTGGAGGAGCCCTGCTGATGTTTACCCTGGGGCAGAGCATTATGAGCTTGTGGAGGAGCCCTACCGGTGTTGACCCTGGGGCAGAACATTATGAGCTTGTGGAGGATCCCTGCTGCTGTTGACCATGGAGCAGAACATTATGAGCTTGTGGAGGAGCCCTGCTGGTGTTGAACCTGGGACAGAACATTATGAGCTTGTGGAGGAGCCCTGCTGGTGTTGACCCTGGGGCAGAACATTATGAGCTTGTAGAGGAGCCCTGCTGGTGTTGACCCTGGGGCAGAGCATTATGAGCGTGTGGAGGAGTCCTGCTGGTGTTGACCCTGGGGCAGAACATTATGAGCTTGTGGAGGAGCCCTGCTGGTGTTGACCCTGGGGCAGAACATTATGAGCTTGTGGAGGAGCCCTGCTAGTGTTGACCCTGGGGCAGAGCATTATGAGCTTGTGGAGGAGTCCTGCTGGTGTTGAACCTGGGACAGAAAATTATGAGCTTGTGGAGAAGCTCTGATGGTGTTGAACATGGGGCAGAGCATTATGAGCTTGTGGAGAAGCTCTGATGGTGTTGAACCTGGGACAGAACATTATGAGCTTGTGGAGAAGCTCTGATGATGTTGAACCTGGGACAGAGCATTATGAGCTTGTGGAGAAGCACTGATGGTGTTGAACATGGGGCAGAGCATTATGAGCTTGTGGAGAAGCTCTGATGGTGTTGAACCTGGGACAGAGCATTATGAGCTTGTGGAGAAGCTCTGATGGTGTTGAACCTGGGACAGAACATTATGAGATTGTGGAGAAGCTCTGATGGTGTTGAACATGGGGCAGAGCATTATGAGCTTGTGGAGAAGCTCTGATGGTGTTAAACCTGGGACAGAGCATTATGAGCTTGTGGAGAAGCTCTGATGGTGTTGAAGCTGGGACAGAACATTATGAGCTTGTGGAGAAGCTCTGATGGTGTTGAACCTGGGACAGAACATTATGAGCTTGTGGAGAAGCTCTGATGGTGTTGAACCTGGGACAGAACATTATGAGCTTGTGGAGGAGCCCTGCTGGTGTTGAACCTGGGACAGAACATTATGAGCTTGTGGAAGAGCCCTGCTGGTGTTGAACCTGGGGCAGAGCATTATGAGATTGTGGAGAAGCTCTGATGGTGTTGAACATAGCGCAGAGCATTATGAGCTTGTAGAGGAGTCCTGCTGGTGTTGACCCTGGGGCAGAACACTGTGAGCTTGTGGAGGAGCCTGCTGGTGTTGACACTGGGGCAGAGCATTATGAGTTTGTGGAGGAGCCCTGCTGGTGTTGACCCTGGGGCAGAGCATTATAAGCTTGTGGAGGAGCCCTGCTGATATTGACCCTGGGGCAGAGCATTATGAGCTTGTGGAGGAGGCCCGCTGGTGTTGGCCCTGGGGCAGAGCATTATGAGCTTGTGGAGGAGCCCTGCTGGTGTTGACCCTGTGGCAGAACATTATGAGCTTGTGGAGGAGCCCTGCTGGTGTTGACCATGGGGCAGAACATTATGAGCTTGTGGAGGAACCCTGCTGGTGTTGACCATGGGGAAGAAAATTATGAGCTTTTGGAGGAGTCCTGCTGGTGTTGACCATGGGGCAGAGCATTATGAATTGTGGAGGAGTCCTGCTGGTGTTGACCCTGTGGCAGAACATTATGAGCTTGTGGAGGAGCCCTGCTGGTGTTGACCATGGGGCAGAACATTATGAGCTTGTGGAGGAGCCCTGCTGGTGTTGACCCTGGGGCAGAACATTATGAGCTTGTGGAGGAGCCCTGCTGGTTTTGACCCTGGGGCAGAGCATTATGGGCTTGTGGAGGAGCCCTGCTGTTGTTGACCCTGGGGCAGAACATTGTGAGCTTGTGGAGGAGTCCTGCTGGTGTTGACACTGGGGCAGAACATTGTGAGCTTGTGGAGGACTCCAGATGGTGTTGACCCTGGGGCAGAACATTGTGAGCTTGTGGAGGAGTCCTGCTGGTGTTGACCCTGGGGCAGAGCATTATGAGCTTGTGGAGGAGCCCTGCTGGTGTTGACCATGGGGCAGAACATTGTGAGCTTGTGGAGGAGCCCTGCTGGTGTTGAACATGGGGCAGAACATTGTGAGCTTGTGGAAGAGTCCTGCTGGTGTTGACACTGGGGCAGAACATTGTGAGCTTGTGGAGGAGTTCTGCTGGTGTTGACTCTGGGGCAGAACATTGTGAGCTTGTGGAGGAGTCCTGCTGGTGTTGACACTGGGGCAGAACATTGTGAGCTTGTGGAGGAGTCCTGCTGGTGTTGACACTGGGGGAGAACATTGTGAGCTTGTGGAGGACTCCAGATGGTGTTGACCCTGGGACAGAACATTGTGAGCTTGTGGAGGAGTCCTGCTGGTGTTGACCCTGGGGCAGAACATTGTGAGCTTGTGGAGGACACCTGCAAGTGTTCAACATGGGGCAGAACATTATGAGCTTGTGGAGGAGCCCTGCTGGTGTTGACCATGGGGCAGAACATTATGAGCTTGTGGAGGAGCCCTGCTGGTGTTGACCATGGGGCAGAACATTATGTGCTTGTGGAGGAGTCCTGCTGGTTTTGACCCTGGGGCAGAACATTATGAGCTTGTGGAGGAGCCCTGCTGGTGTTGACCCTGGGGCAGAGCATTGTGAGCTTGTGGAGTAGTCCTGCTGGTGTTGAGCCTGGGGCAGAGTATTATGAGCTTGTGGAGGAGCCCTGCTGGTGTAGACCCTTGGGCAGAGCATTATGAGCTTGTGGAGGAGCCCTGCTGGTGTTGACACTCGGGCAGAACATTATGAGCTTGTGGAGGAGCCCTGCTGGTGTTGACCCTGGGGCAGAGCATTATGAGCTTGTGGAGGAGCCCTGATGGTGTTGACCATGGGGCAGAATATTGTGAGCTTGAGGAGGAGCCCTGTTGGTGTTGAACATGGGGCAGAACATTGTGAGCTTGTGGAGGAGCCCTGCTGGTGTTGAACATGGGGCAGAACATTGTGAGCTTGTGGAGGAGTCCTGCTGGTGTTCACATTGGGGCAGAACATTGTGAGCTTGTGGAGGAGTCCTGCTGGTGTTGACTCTGGGGCAGAACATTGTGAGCTTGTGGAGGAGTCCTGCTGGTGTTGACACTGGGGCAGAACATTGTGAGCTTGTGGAGGAGTCCTGCTGTTGTTGACCCTGGGGCAGAACATTGTGAGCTTGTGGAGGACTCCTGATGGTGTTGACCCTGGGGCAGAACATTGTGAGTTTGTGGAGGAGTCCTGCTGGTGTTGATCCTGGGGCAGAACATTGTGAGCTTGTGGAGGACACCTGCAAGTGTTGAACATGGGGCAGAACATTATGAGCTTGTGGAGGAGTCCTGCTGGTGTTGACCCTGGGGCAGAACACTGTGAGCTTGTGGAGGACACCTGCTGGTGTTGAACATGGGGCAGAACATTATGAGCTTGTGGAGGACACCTGCTGGTGTTGACCCTGGGGCAGAACATTGTCAGCTTGTGGAGGACACCTGCTGGTGTTGAACATGGGGCAGAACATTATGAGCTTGTGGAGGAGTCCTGCTGGTGTTGACCCTGGGGCAGAACACTGTGAGCTTGTGGAGGACACCTGCTGGTGTTGAACATTATGAGCTTGTGGAGGACACCTGCTGGTGTTGACCCTGGGGCAGAACATTGTGAGCTTGTGGAGGAGCCCTGCTGGTGTTGACCATGGGGCAGAACATTGTGAGCTTGTGGAGGAGCCCTGCTGGTGTTGACCCTGGGGCAGAGCATTATAAGCTTGTGGAAGAGCCCTGCTGGTGTTGACCCTGGGGCAGAACATTATAAGCTTGTGGAGGAGCCCTGCTGGTGTTGACCCTGGGGCAGAACATTATAAGCTTGTGAAGGAGCCCTGCTAGTGTTGACCCTGGGGCAGAACATTATGAGCTTGTAGAGGAGCCCTGCTGGTGTTGACCCTGGGGCAGAGCATTATGAGCTTGTGGAGGAGCCCTGCTGTTGTTGACCCTGGGGCAGAGCATTATGAGGTTGTGGAGGAGCCCTGCTGGTGTTGACCCTGGGGCAGAGCATTATGAGCTTGTGGAGGAGCCCTGCTGGTGTTGACCCTGGGGCAGAACATTATTAGCTTGTGCAGGAGCCCTGCTGGTGTTGACCCTGGGGCAGAGCATTATGAGCTTGTGGAGGAGCACTGCTGGTGTTGACCCTGGGGCAGAACATTGTGAGCTTGTGAAGGAGACGTGATGGTGTTGAACATGGGGCAGAGCATTATGAGCTTGTGGAGGAGCCCTGCTGGTGTTGACCCTGGAGCAAAGCATTATAAGCTTGTAGAGAAGCCCTGCTGGTGTTGACCATGGGGCAGAACATTATGAGCTTGTCAAGGAGCCCTGCTGGTGTTGACCCTGCGGCAGAACATTATGAGCTTGTGGAGGAGCCCTGCTGGTGTTGACCCTGGGGCAGACCATTATGAGCTTGTGGAGGAGCCTTGCTGGTGTTGACCCTGGGGCAGAGCATTATGAGCTTGTGGAGGAGCCCTGCTGGTCTTGACCAAGGGGCAGAACATTATGAGCTTGTGGAGAGGCCCTGATTGTGTTGACACTGGGGCAGAACATTGTGAGCTTGTAGAGGAGCCCTGCTGGTCTTGACCATGGGGCAGAACATTATGAGCTTGTGGAGAAGCCCTGATGGTGTTGACACTGGGGCAGAGCACTGTGAGCTTGTGAAGGAGACCTGATGGTGTTGAACACGCGGCAGAGCATTATGAGCTTGTAGAGGAGCCCTGCTGGTGTTAACCCTGTGGCAGAACATTATGAGCTTGTGGAGGAGCCCTGCTGGTGTTAACCCTGTGGCAGAACATTATGAGCTTGTGGAGGACACCTGCTGGTGTTAACCCTGTGGCAGAACATTATGAGCTTGTGGAGGACACCTGCTGGTTTTGACCCTGGGGCAGAGCATTGTGAGCATGTGGAGGAGTCCTGCTGGTGTTGACCCTGTGGCAGAACATTGTGAGCTTTTGGAGAAGTCCTGCTGCTGTTGACCTTGTGGCAGAACATTGTAAGCTTTTGGAGGAGTCCTGCTGGTGTTGACCCTGTGGCAGAAGATTGTAAGCTTGTGGAGGACACCTGCTGGTGTTGACCCTGTGGCAGAGCATTGTGAGCTTATGGAGGACACCTGCTGGTGTTGACCCTGTGGCAGAAGATTGTGAGCTTGTGGAGGACACCTGCTGGTGTTAATCCTGTGGCAGAATATTGTGAGCTTGTGGAGGGCACCTGCTGGTGTTAACCCTGTGGCAGAACATTGTGAGCTTGTGGAGGACACCTGCTGGTGTTGACCCTGTGGCAGAAGATTGTGAGCTTCTGGAGTACACCTGGTGGTGTTGACCCTGTGGCAGAATATTGTGAGCTTGTCGAGGACACCTGCTGGTGTTAACCCTGTGGCAGAACATTGTGAGCTTATGGAGGACACCTGCTGGTGTTAACCCTGTGGCAGAACATTGTGTGCTTGTGGAGGACACCTGCTGGTGTTAACCGTGTGGTAGAACATTGTGAGCTTCTGGAGGACACCTGGTGGTGTTGACCCTGTGGCAGAACATTGTGAGCTTGTGGAGGACACCTGCTGGTGTTAACCCTGTAGCAGAACATTGTGTGCTTGTTGAGGACACCTGGTGGTGTTGACCCTTGTGACAGAACATTGAGCTTGTGGAGGACACCTGCTGGTGTTAACCCTGTGGCAGAACATTATGAGCTTGTGGAGGACACCTTCTGGTGTTAACCCTGTGGCAGAACATTGTGAGCTTGTGGAGGAGTCCTGCTGGTGTTATCCCTGTGGCAGAACATTGTGAGCTTGTGGAGGAGTCCTGCTGGTGTTGTCCCTGTGGCAGAACATTGTGAGCTTGTGGAGGAGTCCTGCTGGTGTTGTCCCTGTATCAGAACATTGTGAGCTTCTGGAGGACACCTGGTGGTGTTGACCCTATGGCAGAACATTGTGAGCTTGTGGAGGACACCTGCTGGTGTTAATCCTGGGGCAGAACATTATGAGCTTGTGGAGGACACCTTCTGGTGTTAACCCTGTGGCAGAACAGTGTGAGCTTACGGAGGACACCTGCTGGTGTTGTTCCTGTGGCAGAACATTGTGAGCTTTTGGAGAAGTCCTGCTGGTGTTGACCCTGTGGCAGAGCATTGTGAGCTTATGGAGGACACCTGCTGGTGTTAACCCTGTGGCAGAACATTGTGAGCTTCTGGAGGACACCTGCTGGATTTAACCCTGTGGCAGAGCACTGTGAGCTTGTGGAGGAGCCCTGCTGGTGTTGACCCTGGGGCAGAACACTGTGAGCTTATGGAGGACACCTGCTGGTGTTAACCCTGTGGCAGAGCACTGTGAGCTTGTGGAGGAGCCCTGCTGGTGTTGACCCTGGGGCAGAACACTGTGAGCTTATGGAGGACACCTGCTGGTGTTAACCCTGTGGCAGAACATTGTGAGCTTCTGGAGGACACCTGCTGGTGTTAACCCTGTGGCAGAGCATTGTGAGCTTCTGGAGGACACCTGCTGGTGTTAACCCTGTGGCAGAACATTGTGTGCTTATGGAGGACACCTGCTGGTGTTAACCCTGTGGCAGAGCATTGTGTGCTTATGGAGGACACCTGCTGGTATTAACCCTGTGGCAGAGCATTGTGAGCTTCTGGAGGACACCTGCTGGTGTTAACCCTGTGGCAGAGCATTGTGTGCTTATGGAGGACACCTGCTGGTGTAAACCCTGTGGCAGAACATTGTGAGCTTCTGGAGGACACCTGCTGGTGTTAACCCTGTGGCAGAGCATTGTGTGCTTATGGAGGACACCTGCTGGTGTTAACCCTGTGGCAGAGCATTGTGTGCTTATGGAGGACACCTGCTGGATTTAACCCTGTGGCAGAACATTGTGAGCTTCTGGAGGACACCTGCTGGTGTTAACCCTGTGGCAGAACATTGTGTGCTTATGGAGGACACCTGATGGTGTTAACCCTTGTGACAGAACATTGAGCTTGTGGAGGACACCTGCTGGTGTTAACCCTGTGGCAGAACATTCTGAGCTTGTGGAGGACACCTGCTGGTGTTAACCCTGTGGCAGAACATTATGAGCTTGTGGAGGACACCTTCTGGTGTTAACCCTGTGGCAGAACATTGTGAGCTTATGGAGGACACCTGCTGGTGTTAACCCTGTGGCAGAGCATTGTGAGCTTATGGAGGACACCTGCTGGTGTTAACCCTGTGGCAGAATATTGTGAGCTTATGGAGGACACCTGCTGGTGTTAACCCTGTGGCAGAGCATTGTGAGCTTATGGAGGACACCTGCTGGTGTTAACCCTGTGGCAGAGCATTGTGAGCTTATGGAGGACACCTGCTGGTGTTAACCCTGTGGCAGAACATTGTGAGCTTATGGAGGACACCTGCTGGTAATAACCCTGGGGCAGAACACAGTGAGCTCTTGGAGGACACCTGCTGGTGTTAACCCTGGGGCAGAACACTGTGAGCTTATGGAGGACACCTGCTGGTGTTAACCCTGTGGCAGAACACTGTGAGCTTATGGAGGACACCTGCTGGTGTTAACCCTGTGGCAGAACATTGTGAGCTTATGGAGGACACCTGCTGGTGTTAACCCTGGGGCAGAACACTGTGAGCTTATGGAGGACACCTGCTGGTGTTAACCCTGTGGCAGAACATTGTGAGCTTATGGAGGACACCTGCTGGTGTTAACCCTTTGGCAGAACATTGTGAACTTATGGAGGACACCTGCTGGTGTTACCCCTGTGGCAGAACATTGTGAGCTTATGGAGGACACCTGCTGGTGTTGACCCTGTGGCAGAGCATTGTGAGCTTATGGAGGACACCTGCTGGTGTTAACCCTGTGGCAGAACATTGTGAGCTTATGGAGGACACCTGCTGGTGTTGACCCTGTGGCAGAACATTGTGAGCTTCTGGAGGACACCTGCTGGTGTTCACCTTGTGGCAGAACATTGTGAGCTTATGGAGGACACCTGCTGGTGTTAACCCTGTGGCAGAACATTGTGAGCTTATGGAGGACACCTGCTGGTGTTGACCCTGTGGCAGAGCATTGTGAGCTTATGGAGGACACCTGCTGGTGTTAACCCTGTGGCAGAGCATTGTGAGCTTATGGAGGACACCTGCTGGTGTTGACCCTGTGGCAGAACATTGTGAGCTTATGGAGGACACCTGCTGGATTTAACCCTGTGGCAGAACATTGTGAGCTTATGGAGAACACCTGCTGGTGTTAACCCTGTGGCAGAACACTGTGAGCTTGTGGAGGACACCTGCTGGATTTAACCCTGTGGCAGAACATTGTGAGCTTATGGAGGACACCTGCTGGATTTAACCCTGTGGCAGAACATTGTGAGCTTATGGAGGACACCTGCTGGTGTTAATCCTGTGGCAGAAGACTGTGAGCTTCTGGAGGACGCCTGCTGGTGTTAACCCTGTGGCAGAACATTGTGAGCTTATGGAGGACACCTGCTGGTGTTAACCCTGTGGCAGAACACTGTGAGCTTGTGGAGGACACCTGCTGGATTTAACCCTGTGGCAGAACATTGTGAGCTTATGGAGGACACCTGCTGGTGTTGACCCTCTGGCAGAACACTGTGAGCTTCTGGAGGAGCCCTGCTGATGTTTACCCTGGGGCAGAGCATTATGAGCTTGTGGAGGAGCCCTACCGGTGTTGACCCTGGGGCAGAAAATTATGAGCTTATGGAGGATCCCTGCTGGTGTTGACCATGGAGCAGAACATTATGAGCTTGTGGAGGAGCCCTGCTGGTGTTGAACCTGGGACAGAACATTATGAGCTTGTGGAGGAGCCCTACTGGTGTTGACCCTGGGGCAGAACATTATGAGCTTGTAGAGGAGCCCTGCTGGTGTTGACCCTGGGGCAGAGCATTATGAGCGTGTGGAGGAGTCCTGCTGGTGTTGACCCTGGGGCAGAACATTATGAGCTTGTGGAGGAGCCCTGCTGGTGTTGACCCTGGGGCAGAACATTATGAGCTTGTGGAGGAGCCCTGCTAGTGTTGACCGTGGGGCAGAGCATTATGAGCTTGTGGAGGAGTCCTGGTGGTGTTGAACCTGGGACAGAAAATTATGAGCTTGTGGAGAAGCTCTGATGGTGTTGAACATGGGGCAGAGCATTATGAGCTTGTGGAGAAGCTCTGATGGTGTTGAACCTGGGACAGAACATTATGAGCTTGTGGAGAAGCTCTGATGATGTTGAACCTGGGACAGAGCATTATGAGCTTGTGGAGAAGCACTGATGGTGTTGAACATGGGGCAGAGCATTATGAGCTTGTGGAGAAGCTCTGATGGTGTTGAACCTGGGACAGAGCATTATGAGCTTGTGGAGAAGCTCTGATGGTGTTGAACCTGGGACAGAACATTATGAGATTGTGGAGAAGCTCTGATGGTGTTGAACATGGGGCAGAGCATTATGAGCTTGTGGAGAAGCTCTGATGGTGTTAAACCTGGGACAGAGCATTATGAGCTTGTGGAGAAGCTCTGATGGTGTTGAAGCTGGGACAGAACATTATGAGCTTGTGGAGAAGCTCTGATGGTGTTGAACCTGGGACAGAACATTATGAGCTTGTGGAGAAGCTCTGATGGTGTTGAACCTGGGACAGAACATTATTAGCTTGTGGAGGAGCCCTGCTGGTGTTGAACCTGGGACAGAACATTATGAGCTTGTGGAAGAGCCCTGCTGGTGTTGAACCTCGGGCAGAGCATTATGAGATTGTGGAGAAGCTCTGATGGTGTTGAACATAGCGCAGAGCATTATGAGCTTGTAGAGGAGTCCTGCTGGTGTTGACCCTGGGGCAGAACACTGTGAGCTTGTGGAGGAGCCCTGCTGGTGTTGACACTGGGGCAGAGCATTATGAGTTTGTGGAGGTGCCCTGCTGGTGTTGACCCTGGGGCAGAGCATTATAAGCTTGTGGAGGAGCCCTGCTGATATTGACCCTGGGGCAGAGCATTATGAGCTTGTGGAGGAGCCCCGCTGGTGTTGGCCCTGGGGCAGAGCATTATGAGCTTGTGGAGGAGCCCTGCTGGTGTTGACCCTGTGGCAGAACATTATGAGCTTGTGGAGGAGCCCTGCTGGTGTTGACCATGGGGCAGAACATTATGAGCTTGTGGAGGAACCCTGCTGGTGTTGACCATGGGGCAGAACATTATGAGCTTGTGGAGGAGTCCTGCTGGTGTTGACCATGGGGCAGAGCATTATGAATTGTGGAGGAGTCCTGCTGGTGTTGACCCTGTGGCAGAACATTATGAGCTTGTGGAGGAGCCCTGCTGGTGTTGACCATGGGGCAGAACATTATGAGCTTGTGGAGGAGCCCTGCTGGTGTTGACCCTGGGGCAGAACACTATGAGCTTGTGGAGGAGCCCTGCTGGTTTTTACCCTGGGGCAGAGCATTATGGGCTTGTGGAGGAGCCCTGCTGTTGTTGACCCTGGGGCAGAACATTGTGAGCTTGTGGAGGAGTCCTGCTGGTGTTGACACTGGGGCAGAACATTGTGAGCTTGTGGAGGACTCCAGATGGTGTTGACCCTGGGGCAGAACATTGTGAGCTTGTGGAGGAGTCCTGCTGGTGTTGACCCTGGGGCAGAGCATTATGAGCTTGTGGAGGAACCCTGCTGGTGTTGACCATGGGGCAGAACATTGTGAGCTTGTGGAGGAGCCCTGCTGGTGTTGAACATGGGGCAGAACATTGTGAGCTTGTGGAAGAGTCCTGCTGGTGTTGACACTGGGGCAGAACATTGTGAGCTTGTGGAGGAGTTCTGCTGGTGTTGACTCTGGGGCAGAACATTGTGAGCTTGTGGAGGAGTCCTGCTGGTGTTGACACTGGGGCAGAACATTGTGAGCTTGTGGAGGAGTCCTGCTGGTGTTGACACTGGGGGAGAACATTGTGAGCTTGTGGAGAACTCCAGATGGTGTTGACCCTGGGGCAGAACATTGTGAGCTTGTGGAGGAGTCCTGCTGGTGTTGACCCTGGGGCAGAACATTGTGAGCTTGTGGAGGACACCTGCAAGTGTTCAACATGGGGCAGAACATTATGAGCTTGTGGAGGAGCCCTGCTGGTGTTGACCATGGGGCAGAACATTATGAGCTTGTGGAGGAGCCCTGCTGGTGTTGACCATGGGGCAGAACATTATGTGCTTGTGGAGGAGTCCTGCTGGTGTTGACCCTGGGGCAGAACATTATGAGCTTGTGGAGGAGCCCTGCTGGTGTTGACCCTGGGGCAGCGCATTTTGAGCTTGTGGAGTAGTCCTGCTGGTGTTGAGCCTGGGGCAGAGCATTATGAGCTTGTGGAGGAGCCCTGCTGGTGTAGACCCTTGGGCAGAGCATTATGAGCTTGTGGAGGAGCCCTGCTGGTGTTGACACTCGGGCAGAACATTATGAGCTTGTGGAGGAGCCCTGCTGGTGTTGACCCTGGGGCAGAGCATTATGAGCTTGTGGAGGAGCCCTGATGGTGTTGACCATGGGGCAGAATATTGTGAGCTTGTGGAGGAGCCCTGTTGGTGTTGAACATGGGGCAGAACATTGTGAGCTTGTGGAGGAGCCCTGCTGGTGTTGAACATGGGGCAGAACATTGTGAGCTTGTGGAGGAGTCCTGCTGGTGTTGAAATTGGGGCAGAACATTGTGAGCTTGTGGAGGAGTCCTGCTGGTGTTGACTCTGGGGCAGAACATTGTGAGCTTGTGGAGGAGTCCTGCTGGTGTTGACACTGGGGCAGAACATTGTGAGCTTGTGGAGGAGTCCTGCTGTTGTTGACCCTGGGGCAGAACATTGTGAGCTTGTGGAGGACTCCTGATGGTGTTGACCCTGGGGCAGAACATTGTGAGTTTGTGGAGGAGTCCTGCTGGTGTTGACCCTGGGGCAGAACATTGTGAGCTTGTGGAGGACACCTGCAAGTGTTGAACATGGGGCAGAACATTATGAGCTTGTGGAGGAGTCCTGCTGGTGTTGACCCTGGGGCAGAACACTGTGAGCTTGTGGAGGACACCTGCTGGTGTTGAACATGGGGCAGAACATTATGAGCTTGTGGAGGACACCTGCTGGTGTTGACCCTGGGGCAGAAAATTGTCAGCTTGTGGAGGACACCTGCTGGTGTTGAACATGGGGCAGAACATTATGAGCTTGTGGAGGAGTCCTGCTGGTGTTGACCCTGGGGCAGAACACTGTGAGCTTGTGGAGGACACCTGCTGGTGTTGAACATTATGAGCTTGTGGAGGACACCTGCTGGTGTTGACCCTGGGGCAGAACATTGTGAGCTTATGGAGGACACCTGCTGGTGTTAACCCTGTGGCAGAACATTGTGAGCTTATGGAGGACACCTGCTGGTGTTGACCCTGTGGCAGAGCATTGTGAGCTTATGGAGGACACCTGCTGGTGTTAACCCTGTGGCAGAACATTGTGAGCTTATGGAGGACACCTGCTGGTGTTGACCCTGTGGCAGAGCATTGTGAGCTTATGGAGGACACCTGCTGGTGTTAACCCTGTGGCAGAGCATTGTGAGCTTATGGAGGACACCTGCTGGTGTTGACCCTGTGGCAGAACATTGTGAGCTTATGGAGGACACCTGCTGGATTTAACCCTGTGGCAGAACATTGTGAGCTTATGGAGAACACCTGCTGGTGTTAACCCTGTGGCAGAACACTGTGAGCTTGTGGAGGACACCTGCTGGATTTAACCCTGTGGCAGAACATTGTGAGCTTATGGAGGACACCTGCTGGTGTTAATCCTGTGGCAGAAGACTGTGAGCTTCTGGAGGACACCTGCTGGTGTTAACCCTGTGGCAGAACATTGTGAGCTTATGGAGGACACCTGCTGGTGTTAACCCTGTGGCAGAACACTGTGAGCTTGTGGAGGACACCTGCTGGATTTAACCCTGTGGCAGAACATTGTGAGCTTATGGAGGACACCTGCTGGTGTTGACCCTCTGGCAGAACACTGTGAGCTTCTGGAGGAGCCCTGCTGATGTTTACCCTGGGGCAGAGCATTATGAGCTTGTGGAGGAGCCCTACCGGTGTTGACCCTGGGGCAGAAAATTATGAGCTTATGGAGGATCCCTGCTGGTTTTGACCATGGAGCAGAACATTATGAGCTTGTGGAGGAGCCCTGCTGGTGTTGAACCTGGGACAGAACATTATGAGCTTGTGGAGGAGCCCTGCTGGTGTTGACCCTGGGGCAGAACATTATGAGCTTGTAGAGAAGCCCTGCTGGTGTTGACCCTGGGGCAGAACATTATGAGCGTGTGGAGGAGTCCTGCTGGTGTTGACCCTGGGGCAGAACATTATGAGCTTGTGGAGGAGCCCTGCTGGTGTTGACCCTGGGGCAGAACATTATGAGCTTGTGGAGGAGCCCTGCTAGTGTTGACCCTGGGGCAGAGCATTATGAGCTTGTGGAGGAGTCCTGGTGGTGTTGAACCTGGGACAGAAAATTATGAGCTTGTGGAGAAGCTCTGATGGTGTTGAACATGGGGCAGAGCATTATGAGCTTGTGGAGAAGCTCTGATGGTGTTGAACCTGGGACAGAACATTATGAGCTTGTGGAGAAGCTCTGATGATGTTGAACCTGGGACAGAGCATTATGAGCTTGTGGAGAAGCACTGATGGTGTTGAACATGGGGCAGAGCATTATGAGCTTGTGGAGAAGCTCTGATGGTGTTGAACCTGGGACAGAGCATTATGAGCTTGTGGAGAAGCTCTGATGGTGTTGAACCTGGGACAGAACATTATGAGATTGTGGAGAAGCTCTGATGGTGTTGAACATGGGGCAGAGCATTATGAGCTTGTGGAGAAGCTCTGATGGTGTTAAACCTGGGACAGAGCATTATGAGCTTGTGGAGAAGCTCTGATGGTGTTGAAGCTGGGACAGAACATTATGAGCTTGTGGAGAAGCTCTGATGGTGTTGAACCTGGGACAGAACATTATGAGCTTGTGGAGAAGCTCTGATGGTGTTGAACCTGGGACAGAACATTATTAGCTTGTGGAGGAGCCCTGCTGGTGTTGAACCTGGGACAGAACATTATGAGCTTGTGGAAGAGCCCTGCTGGTGTTGAACCTCGGGCAGAGCATTATGAGATTGTGGAGAAGCTCTGATGGTGTTGAACATAGCGCAGAGCATTATGAGCTTGTAGAGGAGTCCTGCTGGTGTTGACCCTGGGGCAGAACACTGTGAGCTTGTGGAGGAGCCCTGCTGGTGTTGACACTGGGGCAGAGCATTATGAGTTTGTGGAGGTGCCCTGCTGGTGTTGACCCTGGGGCAGAGCATTATAAGCTTGTGGAGGAGCCCTGCTGATATTGACCCTGGGGCAGAGCATTATGAGCTTGTGGAGGAGCCCCGCTGGTGTTGGCCCTGGGGCAGAGCATTATGAGCTTGTGGAGGAGCCCTGCTGGTGTTGACCCTGTGGCAGAACATTATGAGCTTGTGGAGGAGCCCTGCTGGTGTTGACCATGGGGCAGAACATTATGAGCTTGTGGAGGAACCCTGCTGGTGTTGACCATGGGGCAGAACTTTATGAGCTTGTGGAGGAGTCCTGCTGGTGTTGACCATGGGGCAGAGCATTATGAATTGTGGAGGAGTCCTGCTGGTGTTGACCCTGTGGCAGAACATTATGAGCTTGTGGAGGAGCCCTGCTGGTGTTGACCATGGGGCAGAACATTATGAGCTTGTGGAGGAGCCCTGCTGGTGTTGACCCTGGGGCAGAACATTATGAGCTTGTGGAGGAGCCCTGCTGGTTTTGACCCTGGGGCAGAGCATTATGGGCTTGTGGAGGAGCCCTGCTGTTGTTGACCCTGGGGCAGAACATTGTGAGCTTGTGGAGGAGTCCTGCTGGTGTTGACACTGGGGCAGAACATTGTGAGCTTGTGGAGGACTCCAGATGGTGTTGACCCTGGGGCAGAACATTGTGAGCTTGTGGAGGAGTCCTGCTGGTGTTGACCCTGGGGCAGAGCATTATGAGCTTGTGGAGGAGCCCTGCTGGTGTTGACCATGGGGCAGAACATTGTGAGCTTGTGGAGGAGCCCTGCTGGTGTTGAACATGGGGCAGAACATTGTGAGCTTGTGGAAGAGTCCTGCTGGTGTTGACACTGGGGCAGAACATTGTGAGCTTGTGGAGGAGTCCTGCTGGTGTTGACTCTGGGGCAGAACATTGTGAGCTTGTGGAGGAGTCCTGCTGGTGTTGACACTGGGGCAGAACATTGTGAGCTTGTGGAGGAGTCCTGCTGGTGTTGACACTGGGGGAGAACATTGTGAGCTTGTGGAGGACTCCAGATGGTGTTGACCCTGGGGCAGAACATTGTGAGCTTGTGGAGGAGTCCTGCTGGTGTTGATCCTGGGGCAGAACATTGTGAGCTTGTGGTGGACACCTGCAAGTGTTCAACATGGGGCAGAACATTATGAGCTTGTGGAGGAGCCCTGCTGGTGTTGACCATGGGGCAGAACATTATGAGCTTGTGGAGGAGCCCTGCTGGTGTTGACCATGGGGCAGAACATTATGTGCTTGTGGAGGAGTCCTGCTGGTGTTGACCCTGGGGCAGAACATTATGAGCTTGTGGAGGAGCCCTGCTGGTGTTGACCCTGGGGCAGCGCATTGTGAGCTTGTGGAGTAGTCCTGCTGGTGTTGAGCCTGGGGCAGAGCATTATGAGCTTGTGGAGGAGCCCTGCTGGTGTAGACCCTTGGGCAGAGCATTATGAGCTTGTGGAGGAGCCCTGCTGGTGTTGACACTCGGGCAGAACATTATGAGCTTGTGGAGGAGCCCTGCTGGTGTTGACCCTGGGGCAGAGCATTATGAGCTTGTGGAGGAGCCCTGATGGTGTTGACCATGGGGCAGAATATTGTGAGCTCGTGGAGGAGCCCTGTTGGTGTTGAACATGGGGCAGAACATTGTGAGCTTGTGGAGGAGCCCTGCTGGTGTTGAACATGGGGCAGAACATTGTGAGCTTGTGGAGGAGTCCTGCTGGTGTTGAAATTGGGGCAGAACATTGTGAGCTTGTGGAGGACACCTGCTGGTGTTGAACATGGGGCAGAACATTATGAGCTTGTGGAGGAGTCCTGCTGGTGTTGACCCTGGGGCAGAACACTGTGAGCTTGTGGAGGACACCTGCTGGTGTTGAACATTATGAGCTTGTGGAGGACACCTGCTGGTGTTGACCCTGGGGCAGAACATTGAGAGCTTATGGAGGACACCTGCTGGTGTTAACCCTGTGGCAGAACATTGTGAGCTTATGGAGGACACCTGCTGGTGTTGACCCTGTGGCAGAGCATTGTGAGCTTATGGAGGACACCTGCTGGTGTTAACCCTGTGGCAGAACATTGTGAGCTTATGGAGGACACCTGCTGGTGTTGACCCTGTGGCAGAGCATTGTGAGCTTATGGAGGACACCTGCTGGTGTTAACCCTGTGGCAGAGCATTGTGAGCTTATGGAGGACACCTGCTGGTGTTGACCCTGTGGCAGAACATTGTGAGCTTATGGAGGACACCTGCTGGATTTAACCCTGTGGCAGAACATTGTGAGCTTATGGAGAACACCTGCTGGTGTTAACCCTGTGGCAGAACACTGTGAGCTTGTGGAGGACACCTGCTGGATTTAACCCTGTGGCAGAACATTGTGAGCTTATGGAGGACACCTGCTGGTGTTAATCCTGTGGCAGAAGACTGTGAGCTTCTGGAGGACACCTGCTGGTGTTAACCCTGTGGCAGAACATTGTGAGCTTATGGAGGACACCTGCTGGTGTTAACCCTGTGGCAGAACACTGTGAGCTTGTGGAGGACACCTGCTGGATTTAACCCTGTGGCAGAACATTGTGAGCTTATGGAGGACACCTGCTGGTGTTGACCCTCTGGCAGAACACTGTGAGCTTCTGGAGGAGCCCTGCTGATGTTTACCCTGGGGCAGAGCATTATGAGCTTGTGGAGGAGCCCTACCGGTGTTGACCCTGGGGCAGAAAATTATGAGCTTATGGAGGATCCCTGCTGGTTTTGACCATGGAGCAGAACATTATGAGCTTGTGGAGGAGCCCTGCTGGTGTTGAACCTGGGACAGAACATTATGAGCTTGTGGAGGAGCCCTGCTGGTGTTGACCCTGGGGCAGAACATTATGAGCTTGTAGAGGAGCCCTGCTGGTGTTGACCCTGGGGCAGAACATTATGAGCGTGTGGAGGAGTCCTGCTGGTGTTGACCCTGGGGCAGAACATTATGAGCTTGTGGAGGAGCCCTGCTGGTGTTGACCCTGGGGCAGAACATTATGAGCTTGTGGAGGAGCCCTGCTAGTGTTGACCCTGGGGCAGAGCATTATGAGCTTGTGGAGGAGTCCTGGTGGTGTTGAACCTGGGACAGAAAATTATGAGCTTGTGGAGAAGCTCTGATGGTGTTGAACATGGGGCAGAGCATTATGAGCTTGTGGAGAAGCTCTGATGGTGTTGAACCTGGGACAGAACATTATGAGCTTGTGGAGAAGCTCTGATGATGTTGAACCTGGGACAGAGCATTATGAGCTTGTGGAGAAGCACTGATGGTGTTGAACATGGGGCAGAGCATTATGAGCTTGTGGAGAAGCTCTGATGGTGTTGAACCTGGGACAGAGCATTATGAGCTTGTGGAGAAGCTCTGATGGTGTTGAACCTGGGACAGAACATTATGAGATTGTGGAGAAGCTCTGATGGTGTTGAACATGGGGCAGAGCATTATGAGCTTGTGGAGAAGCTCTGATGGTGTTAAACCTGGGACAGAGCATTATGAGCTTGTGGAGAAGCTCTGATGGTGTTGAAGCTGGGACAGAACATTATGAGCTTGTGGAGAAGCTCTGATGGTGTTGAACCTGGGACAGAACATTATGAGCTTGTGGAGAAGCTCTGATGGTGTTGAACCTGGGACAGAACATTATTAGCTTGTGGAGGAGCCGTGCTGGTGTTGAACCTGGGACAGAACATTATGAGCTTGTGGAAGAGCCCTGCTGGTGTTGAACCTCGGGCAGAGCATTATGAGATTGTGGAGAAGCTCTGATGGTGTTGAACATAGCGCAGAGCATTATGAGCTTGTAGAGGAGTCCTGCTGGTGTTGACCCTGGGGCAGAACACTGTGAGCTTGTGGAGGAGCCCTGCTGGTGTTGACACTGGGGCAGAGCATTATGAGTTTGTGGAGGTGCCCTGCTGGTGTTGACCCTGGGGCAGAGCATTATAAGCTTGTGGAGGAGCCCTGCTGATATTGACCCTGGGGCAGAGCATTATGAGCTTGTGGAGGAGCCCCGCTGGTGTTGGCCCTGGGGCAGAGCATTATGAGCTTGTGGAGGAGCCCTGCTGGTGTTGACCCTGTGGCAGAACATTATGAGCTTGTGGAGGAGCCCTGCTGGTGTTGACCATGGGGCAGAACATTATGAGCTTGTGGAGGAACCCTGCTGGTGTTGACCATGGGGCAGAACATTATGAGCTTGTGGAGGAGTCCTGCTGGTGTTGACCATGGGGCAGAGCATTATGAATTGTGGAGGAGTCCTGCTGGTGTTGACCCTGTGGCAGAACATTATGAGCTTGTGGAGGAGCCCTGCTGGTGTTGACCATGGGGCAGAACATTATGAGCTTGTGGAGGAGCCCTGCTGGTGTTGACCCTGGGGCAGAACATTATGAGCTTGTGGAGGAGCCCTGCTGGTTTTGACCCTGGGGCAGAGCATTATGGGCTTGTGGAGGAGCCCTGCTGTTGTTGACCCTGGGGCAGAACATTGTGAGCTTGTGGAGGAGTCCTGCTGGTGTTGACACTGGGGCAGAACATTGTGAGCTTGTGGAGGACTCCAGATGGTGTTGACCCTGGGGCAGAACATTGTGAGCTTGTGGAGGAGTCCTGCTGGTGTTGACCCTGGGGCAGAGCATTATGAGCTTGTGGAGGAGCCCTGCTGGTGTTGACCATGGGGCAGAACATTGTGAGCTTGTGGAGGAGCCCTGCTGGTGTTGAACATGGGGCAGAACATTGTGAGCTTGTGGAAGAGTCCTGCTGGTGTTGACACTGGGGCAGAACATTGTGAGCTTGTGGAGGAGTCCTGCTGGTGTTGACTCTGGGGCAGAACATTGTGAGCTTGTGGAGGAGTCCTGCTGATGTTGACACTGGGGCAGAACATTGTGAGCTTGTGGAGGAGTCCTGCTGGTGTTGACACTGGGGGAGAACATTGTGAGCTTGTGGAGGACTCCAGATGGTGTTGACCCTGGGGCAGAACATTGTGAGCTTGTGGAGGAGTCCTGCTG
Source organism: Deroplatys truncata (assembly GCA_030765065.1). Classification (NCBI taxonomy): domain Eukaryota; kingdom Metazoa; phylum Arthropoda; class Insecta; order Mantodea; family Mantidae; genus Deroplatys; species Deroplatys truncata. The sequence continues at coordinate 233,654,309 of CM060986.1, forward strand.
GTGTTGATCCTGGGGCAGAACATTGTGAGCTTGTGGAGGACACCTGCAAGTGTTCAACATGGGGCAGAACATTATGAGCTTGTGGAGGAGCCCTGCTGGTGTTGACCATGGGGCAGAACATTATGAGCTTGTGGAGGAGCCCTGCTGGTGTTGACCATGGGGCAGAACATTATGTGCTTGTGGAGGAGTCCTGCTGGTGTTGACCCTGGGGCAGAACATTATGAGCTTGTGGAGGAGCCCTGCTGGTGTTGACCCTGGGGCAGCGCATTGTGAGCTTGTGGAGTAGTCCTGCTGGTGTTGAGCCTGGGGCAGAGCATTATGAGCTTGTGGAGGAGCCCTGCTGGTGTAGACCCTTGGGCAGAGCATTATGAGCTTGTGGAGGAGCCCTGCTGGTGTTGACACTCGGGCAGAACATTATGAGCTTGTGGAGGAGCCCTGCTGGTGTTGACCCTGGGGCAGAGCATTATGAGCTTGTGGAGGAGCCCTGATGGTGTTGACCATGGGGCAGAATATTGTGAGCTTGTGGAGGAGCCCTGTTGGTGTTGAACATGGGGCAGAACATTGTGAGCTTGTGGAGGAGCCCTGCTGGTGTTGAACATGGGGCAGAACATTGTGAGCTTGTGGAGGAGTCCTGCTGGTGTTGAAATTGGGGCAGAACATTGTGAGCTTGTGGAGGAGTCCTGCTGGTGTTGACTCTGGGGCAGAACATTGTGAGCTTGTGGAGGAGTCCTGCTGGTGTTGACACTGGGGCAGAACATTGTGAGCTTGTGGAGGAGTCCTGCTGTTGTTGACCCTGGGGCAGAACATTGTGAGCTTGTGGAGGACTCCTGATGGTGTTGACCCTGGGGCAGAACATTGTGAGTTTGTGGAGGAGTCCTGCTGGTGTTGACCCTGGGGCAGAACATTGTGAGCTTGTGGAGGACACCTGCAAGTGTTGAACATGGGGCAGAACATTATGAGCTTGTGGAGGAGTCCTGCTGGTGTTGACCCTGGGGCAGAACACTGTGAGCTTGTGGAGGACACCTGCTGGTGTTGAACATGGGGCAGAACATTATGAGCTTGTGGAGGACACCTGCTGGTGTTGACCCTGGGGCAGAACATTGTCAGCTTGTGGAGGACACCTGCTGGTGTTGAACATGGGGCAGAACATTATGAGCTTGTGGAGGAGTCCTGCTGGTGTTGACCCTGGGGCAGAACACTGTAAGCTTGTGGAGGACACCTGCTGGTGTTGAACATTATGAGCTTGTGGAGGACACCTGCTGGTGTTGACCCTGGGGCAGAACATTGTGAGCTTATGGAGGACACCTGCTGGTGTTAACCCTGTGGCAGAACATTGTGAGCTTATGGAGGACACCTGCTGGTGTTGACCCTGTGGCAGAGCATTGTGAGCTTATGGAGGACACCTGCTGGTGTTAACCCTGTGGCAGAACATTGTGAGCTTATGGAGGACACCTGCTGGTGTTGACCCTGTGGCAGAGCATTGTGAGCTTATGGAGGACACCTGCTGGTGTTAACCCTGTGGCAGAGCATTGTGAGCTTATGGAGGACACCTGCTGGTGTTGACCCTGTGGCAGAACATTGTGAGCTTATGGAGGACACCTGCTGGATTTAACCCTGTGGCAGAACATTGTGAGCTTATGGAGAACACCTGCTGGTGTTAACCCTGTGGCAGAACACTGTGAGCTTGTGGAGGACACCTGCTGGATTTAACCCTGTGGCAGAACATTGTGAGCTTATGGAGGACACCTGCTGGTGTTAATCCTGTGGCAGAAGACTGTGAGCTTCTGGAGGACACCTGCTGGTGTTAACCCTGTGGCAGAACATTGTGAGCTTATGGAGGACACCTGCTGGTGTTAACCCTGTGGCAGAACACTGTGAGCTTGTGGAGGACACCTGCTGGATTTAACCCTGTGGCAGAACATTGTGAGCTTATGGAGGACACCTGCTGGTGTTGACCCTCTGGCAGAACACTGTGAGCTTCTGGAGGAGCCCTGCTGATGTTTACCCTGGGGCAGAGCATTATGAGCTTGTGGAGGAGCCCTACCGGTGTTGACCCTGGGGCAGAACATTATGAGCTTATGGAGGATCCCTGCTGGTGTTGACCATGGAGCAGAACATTATGAGCTTGTGGAGGAGCCCTGCTGGTGTTGAACCTGGGACAGAACATTATGAGCTTGTGGAGGAGCCCTGCTGGTGTTGACCCTGGGGCAGAACATTATGAGCTTGTATAGGAGCCCTGCTGGTGTTGACCCTGGGGCAGAGCATTATGAGCGTGTGGAGGAGTCCTGCTGGTGTTGACCCTGGGGCAGAACATTATGAGCTTGTGGAGGAGCCCTGCTGGTGTTGACCCTGGGGCAGAACATTATGAGCTTGTGGAGGAGCCCTGCTAGTGTTGACCCTGGGGCAGAGCATTATGAGCTTGTGGAGGAGTCCTGGTGGTGTTGAACCTGGGACAGAAAATTATGAGCTTGTGGAGAAGCTCTGATGGTGTTGAACATGGGGCAGAGCATTATGAGCTTGTGGAGAAGCTCTGATGGTGTTGAACCTGGGACAGAACATTATGAGCTTGTGGAGAAGCTCTGATGATGTTGAACCTGGGACAGAGCATTATGAGCTTGTGGAGAAGCACTGATGGTGTTGAACATGGGGCAGAGCATTATGAGCTTGTGGAGAAGCTCTGATGGTGTTGAACCTGGGACAGAGCATTATGAGCTTGTGGAGAAGCTCTGATGGTGTTGAACCTGGGACAGAACATTATGAGATTGTGGAGAAGCTCTGATGGTGTTGAACATGGGGCAGAGCATTATGAGCTTGTGGAGAAGCTCTGATGGTGTTAAACCTGGGACAGAGCATTATGAGCTTGTGGAGAAGCTCTGATGGTGTTGAAGCTGGGACAGAACATTATGAGCTTGTGGAGAAGCTCTGATGGTGTTGAACCTGGGACAGAACATTATGAGCTTGTGGAGAAGCTCTGATGGTGTTGAACCTGGGACAGAACATTATGAGCTTGTGGAGGAGCCCTGCTGGTGTTGAACCTGGGACAGAACATTATGAGCTTGTGGAAGAGCCCTGCTGGTGTTGAACCTGGGGCAGAGCATTATGAGATTGTGGAGAAGCTCTGATGGTGTTGAACATAGCGCAGAGCATTATGAGCTTGTAGAGGAGTCCTGCTGGTGTTGACCCTGGGGCAGAACACTGTGAGCTTGTGGAGGAGCCCTGCTGGTGTTGACACTGGGGCAGAGCATTATGAGTTTGTGGAGGAGCCCTGCTGGTGTTGACCCTGGGGCAGAGCATTATAAGCTTGTGGAGGAGCCCTGCTGATATTGACCCTGGGGCAGAGCATTATGAGCTTGTGGAGGAGCCCCGCTGGTGTTGGCCCTGGGGCAGAGCATTATGAGCTTGTGGAGGAGCCCTGCTGGTGTTGACCCTGTGGCAGAACATTATGAGCTTGTGGAGGAGCCCTGCTGGTGTTGACCATGGGGCAGAACATTATGAGCTTGTGGAGGAACCCTGCTGGTGTTGACCATGGGGAAGAAAATTATGAGCTTTTGGAGGAGTCCTGCTGGTGTTGACCATGGGGCAGAGCATTATGAATTGTGGAGGAGTCCTGCTGGTGTTGACCCTGTGGCAGAACATTATGAGCTTGTGGAGGAGCCCTGCTGGTGTTGACCATGGGGCAGAACATTATGAGCTTGTGGAGGAGCCCTGCTGGTGTTGACCCTGGGGCAGAACATTATGAGCTTGTGGAGGAGCCCTGCTGGTTTTGACCCTGGGGCAGAGCATTATGGGCTTGTGGAGGAGCCCTGCTGTTGTTGACCCTGGGGCAGAACATTGTGAGCTTGTGGAGGAGTCCTGCTGGTGTTGACACTGGGGCAGAACATTGTGAGCTTGTGGAGGACTCCAGATGGTGTTGACCCTGGGGCAGAACATTGTGAGCTTGTGGAGGAGTCCTGCTGGTGTTGACCCTGGGGCAGAGCATTATGAGCTTGTGGAGGAGCCCTGCTGGTGTTGACCATGGGGCAGAACATTGTGAGCTTGTGGAGGAGCCCTGCTGGTGTTGAACATGGGGCAGAACATTGTGAGCTTGTGGAAGAGTCCTGCTGGTGTTGACACTGGGGCAGAACATTGTGAGCTTGTGGAGGAGTCCTGCTGGTGTTGACTCTGGGGCAGAACATTGTGAGCTTGTGGAGGAGTCCTGCTGGTGTTGACACTGGGGCAGAACATTGTGAGCTAGTGGAGGAGTCCTGCTGGTGTTGACACTGGGGGAGAACATTGTGAGCTTGTGGAGGACTCCAGATGGTGTTGACCCTGGGACAGAACATTGTGAGCTTGTGGAGGAGTCCTGCTGGTGTTGACCCTGGGGCAGAACATTGTGAGCTTGTGGAGGACACCTGCAAGTGTTCAACATTGGGCAGAACATTATGAGCTTGTGGAGGAGCCCTGCTGGTGTTGACCATGGGGCAGAACATTATGAGCTTGTGGAGGAGCCCTGCTGGTGTTGACCATGGGGCAGAACATTATGTGCTTGTGGAGGAGTCCTGCTGGTTTTGACCCTGGGGCAGAACATTATGAGCTTGTGGAGGAGCCCTGCTGGTGTTGACCCTGGGGCAGAGCATTGTGAGCTTGTGGAGTAGTCCTGCTGGTGTTGAGCCTGGGGCAGAGCATTATGAGCTTGTGGAGGAGCCCTGCTGGTGTAGACCCTTGGGCAGAGCATTATGAGCTTGTGGAGGAGCCCTGCTGGTGTTGACACTCGGGCAGAACATTATGAGCTTGTGGAGGAGCCCTGCTGGTGTTGACCCTGGGGCAGAGCATTATGAGCTTGTGGAGGAGCCCTGATGGTGTTGACCATGGGGCAGAATATTGTGAGCTTGAGGAGGAGCCCTGTTGGTGTTGAACATGGGGCAGAACATTGTGAGCTTGTGGAGGAGCCCTGCTGGTGTTGAACATGGGGCAGAACATTGTGAGCTTGTGGAGGAGTCCTGCTGGTGTTGACACTGGGGCAGAACATTGTGAGCTTGTGGAGGAGTCCTGCTGTTGTTGACCCTGGGAGAGAACATTGTGAGCTTGTGGAGGACTCCTGATGGTGTTGACCCTGGGGCAGAACATTGTGAGTTTGTGGAGGAGTCCTGCTGGTGTTGACCCTGGGGCAGAACATTGTGAGCTTGTGGAGGACACCTGCAAGTGTTGAACATGGGGCAGAACATTATGAGCTTGTGAGGGGTCCTGCTGGTGTTGACCCTGGGGCAGAACACTGTGAGCTTGTGGAGGACACCTGCTGGTGTTGAACATGGGGCAGAACATTATGAGCTTGTGGAGGACACCTGCTGGTGTTGACCCTGGGGCAGAACATTGTCAGCTTGTGGAGGACACCTGCTGGTGTTGAACATGGGGCAGAACATTATGAGCTTGTGGAGGAGTCCTGCTGGTGTTGACCCTGGGGCAGAACACTGTGAGCTTGTGGAGGACACCTGCTGGTGTTGAACATTATGAGCTTGTGGAGGACACCTGCTGGTGTTGACCCTGGGGCAGAACATTGTGAGCTTGTGGAGGAGCCCTGCTGGTGTTAGATCATGGGGCAGAACATTGTGAGCTTGTGGAGGAGCCCTGCTGGTGTTGACCATGGGGCAGAACATTGTGAGCTTGTGGAGGAGCCCTGCTGGTGTTGACCCTGGGGCAGAGCATTATAAGCTTGTGGAAGAGCCCTGCTGGTGTTGACCCTGGGGCAGAACATTATAAGCTTGTGGAGGAGCCCTGCTGGTGTTGACCCTGGGGCAGAACATTATAAGCTTGTGAAGGAGCCCTGCTAGTGTTGACCCTGGGGCAGAACATTATGAGCTTGTAGAGGAGCCCTGCTGGTGTTGACCCTGGGGCAGAGCATTATGAGCTTGTGGAGGAGCCCTGCTGTTGTTGACCCTGGGGCAGAGCATTATGAGGTTGTGGAGGAGCCCTGCTGGTGTTGACCCTGGGGCAGAGCATTATGAGCTTGTGGAGGAGCCCTGCTGGTGTTGACCCTGGGGCAGAACATTATTAGCTTGTGCAGGAGCCCTGCTGGTGTTGACCCTGGGGCAGAGCATTATGAGCTTGTGGAGGAGCACTGCTGGTGTTGACCCTGGGGCAGAACATTGTGAGCTTGTGAAGGAGACGTGATGGTGTTGAACATGGGGCAGAGCATTATGAGCTTGTGGAGGAGCCCTGCTGGTGTTGACCCTGGAGCAAAGCATTATAAGCTTGTAGAGAAGCCCTGCTGGTGATGACCATGGGGCAGAACATTATGAGCTTGTGAAGGAGCCCTGCTGGTGTTGACCCTGCGGCAGAACATTATGAGCTTGTGGAGGAGCCCTGCTGGTGTTGACCCTGGGGCAGACCATTATGAGCTTGTGGAGGAGCCTTGCTGGTGTTGACCCTGGGGCAGAGCATTATGAGCTTGTGGAGGAGCCCTGCTGGTCTTGACCAAGGGGCAGAACATTATGAGCTTGTGGAGAGGCCCTGATTGTGTTGACACTGGGGCAGAACATTGTGAGCTTGTAGAGGAGCCCTGCTGGTCTTGACCATGGGGCAGAACATTATGAGCTTGTGGAGAAGCCCTGATGGTGTTGACACTGGGGCAGAGCACTGTGAGCTTGTGAAGGAGACCTGATGGTGTTGAACACGCGGCAGAGCATTATGAGCTTGTAGAGGAGCCCTGCTGGTGTTAACCCTGTGGCAGAACATTATGAGCTTGTGGAGGAGCCCTGCTGGTGTTAACCCTGTGGCAGAACATTATGAGCTTGTGGAGGACACCTGCTGGTGTTAACCCTGTGGCAGAACATTATGAGCTTGTGGAGGACACCTGCTGGTTTTGACCCTGGGGCAGAGCATTGTGAGCATGTGGAGGAGTCCTGCTGGTGTTGACCCTGTGGCAGAACATTGTGAGCTTTTGGAGAAGTCCTGCTGCTGTTGACCTTGTGGCAGAACATTGTAAGCTTTTGGAGGAGTCCTGCTGGTGTTGACCCTGTGGCAGAAGATTGTAAGCTTGTGGAGGACACCTGCTGGTGTTGACCCTGTGGCAGAGCATTGTGAGCTTATGGAGGACACCTGCTGGTGTTGACCCTGTGGCAGAAGATTGTGAGCTTGTGGAGGACACCTGCTGGTGTTAATCCTGTGGCAGAATATTGTGAGCTTGTGGAGGGCACCTGCTGGTGTTAACCCTGTGGCAGAACATTGTGAGCTTGTGGAGGACACCTGCTGGTGTTGACCCTGTGGCAGAAGATTGTGAGCTTCTGGAGTACACCTGGTGGTGTTGACCCTGTGGCAGAATATTGTGAGCTTGTCGAGGACACCTGCTGGTGTTAACCCTGTGGCAGAACATTGTGAGCTTATGGAGGACACCTGCTGGTGTTAACCCTGTGGCAGAACATTGTGTGCTTGTGGAGGACACCTGCTGGTGTTAACCCTGTGGTAGAACATTGTGAGCCTCTGGAGGACACCTGGTGGTGTTGACCCTGTGGCAGAACATTGTGAGCTTGTGGAGGACACCTGCTGGTGTTAACCCTGTGGCAGAACATTGTGTGCTTGTTGAGGACACCTGGTGGTGTTGACCCTTGTGACAGAACATTGAGCTTGTGGAGGACACCTGCTGGTGTTAACCCTGTGGCAGAACATTATGAGCTTGTGGAGGACACCTTCTGGTGTTAACCCTGTGGCAGAACATTGTGAGCTTGTGGAGGAGTCCTGCTGGTGTTGTCCCTGTGGCAGAACATTGTGAGCTTGTGGAGGAGTCCTGCTGGTGTTGTCCCTGTGGCAGAACATTGTGAGCTTGTGGAGGAGTCCTGCTGGTGTTGTCCCTGTGGCAGAACATTGTGAGCTTCTGGAGGACACCTGGTGGTGTTGACCCTATGGCAGAACATTGTGAGCTTGTGGAGGACACCTGCTGGTGTTAATCCTGGGGCAGAACATTATGAGCTTGTGGAGGACACCTTCTGGTGTTAACCCTGTGGCAGAACAGTGTGAGCTTACGGAGGACACCTGCTGGTGTTGTTCCTGTGGCAGAACATTGTGAGCTTTTGGAGAAGTCCTGCTGGTGTTGACCCTGTGGCAGAGCATTGTGAGCTTATGGAGGACACCTGCTGGTGTTAACCCTGTGGCAGAACATTGTGAGCTTCTGGAGGACACCTGCTGGATTTAACCCTGTGGCAGAGCACTGTGAGCTTGTGGAGGAGCCCTGCTGGTGTTGACCCTGGGGCAGAACACTGTGAGCTTATGGAGGACACCTGCTGGTGTTAACCCTGTGGCAGAGCACTGTGAGCTTGTGGAGGAGCCCTGCTGGTGTTGACCCTGGGGCAGAACACTGTGAGCTTACGGAGGACACCTGCTGGTGTTAACCCTGTGGCAGAACATTGTGAGCTTCTGGAGGACACCTGCTGGTGTTAACCCTGTGGCAGAGCATTGTGAGCTTCTGGAGGACACCTGCTGGTGTTAACCCTGTGGCAGAACATTGTGTGCTTATGGAGGACACCTGCTGGTGTTAAACCTGTGGCAGAGCATTGTGTGCTTATGGAGGACACCTGCTGGTGTTAACCCTGTGGCAGAGCATTGTGAGCTTCTGGAGGACACCTGCTGGTGTTAACCCTGTGGCAGAGCATTGTGTGCTTATGGAGGACACCTGCTGGTGTTAACCCTGTGGCAGAACATTGTGAGCTTCTGGAGGACACCTGCTGGTGTTAACCCTGTGGCAGAGCATTGTGTGCTTATGGAGGACACCTGCTGGTGTTAACCCTGTGGCAGAGCATTGTGTGCTTATGGAGGACACCTGCTGGATTTAACCCTGTGGCAGAACATTGTGAGCTTCTGGAGGACACCTGCTGGTGTTAACCCTGTGGCAGAACATTGTGTGCTTATGGAGGACACCTGATGGTGTTAACCCTTGTGACAGAACATTGAGCTTGTGGAGGACACCTGCTGGTGTTAACCCTGTGGCAGAACATTCTGAGCTTGTGGAGGACACCTGCTGGTGTTAACCCTGTGGCAGAACATTATGAGCTTGTGGAGGACACCTTCTGGTGTTAACCCTGTGGCAGAACATTGTGAGCTTATGGAGGACACCTGCTGGTGTTAACCCTGTGGCAGAGCATTGTGAGCTTATGGAGGACACCTGCTGGTGTTAACCCTGTGGCAGAATATTGTGAGCTTATGAGGACACCTGCTGGTGTTAACCCTGTGGCAGAGCATTGTGAGCTTATGGAGGACACCTGCTGGTGTTAACCCTGTGGCAGAGCATTGTGAGCTTATGGAGGACACCTGCTGGTGTTAACCCTGTGGCAGAACATTGTGAGCTTATGGAGGACACCTGCTGGTGTTAACCCTGGGGCAGAACACAGTGAGCTTATGGAGGACACCTGCTGGTGTTAACCCTGGGGCAGAACACTGTGAGCTTATGGAGGACACCTGCTGGTGTTAACCCTGTGGCAGAACACTGTGAGCTTATGGAGGACACCTGCTGGTGTTAACCCTGTGGCAGAACATTGTGAGCTTATGGAGGACACCTGCTGGTGTTAACCCTGGGGCAGAACACTGTGAGCTTATGGAGGACACCTGCTGGTGTTAACCCTGTGGCAGAACATTGTGAGCTTATGGAGGACACCTGCTGGTGTTAACCCTTTGGCAGAACATTGTGAGCTTATGGAGGACACCTGCTGGTGTTACCCCTGTGGCAGAACATTGTGAGCTTATGGAGGACACCTGCTGGTGTTGACCCTGTGGCAGAGCATTGTGAGCTTATGGAGGACACCTGCTGGTGTTAACCCTGTGGCAGAACATTGTGAGCTTATGGAGGACACCTGCTGGTGTTGACCCTGTGGCAGAACATTGTGAGCTTCTGGAGGACACCTGCTGGTGTTCACCCTGTGGCAGAACATTGTGAGCTTATGGAGGACACCTGCTGGTGTTAACGCTGTGGCAGAACATTGTGAGCTTATGGAGGACACCTGCTGGTGTTGACCCTGTGGCAGAGCATTGTGAGCTTATGGAGGACACCTGCTGGTGTTAACCCTGTGGCAGAGCATTGTGAGCTTATGGAGGACACCTGCTGGTGTTGACCCTGTGGCAGAACATTGTGAGCTTATGGAGGACACCTGCTGGATTTAACCCTGTGGCAGAACATTGTGAGCTTATGGAGAACACCTGCTGGTGTTAACCCTGTGGCAGAACACTGTGAGCTTGTGGAGGACACCTGCTGGATTTAACCCTGTGGCAGAACATTGTGAGCTTATGGAGGACACCTGCTGGTGTTAATCCTGTGGCAGAAGACTGTGAGCTTCTGGAGGACACCTGCTGGTGTTAACCCTGTGGCAGAACATTGTGAGCTTATGGAGGACACCTGCTGGTGTTAACCCTGTGGCAGAACACTGTGAGCTTGTGGAGGACACCTGCTGGATTTAACCCTGTGGCAGAACATTGTGAGCTTATGGAGGACACCTGCTGGTGTTGACCCTCTGGCAGAACACTGTGAGCTTCTGGAGGAGCCCTGCTGATGTTTACCCTGGGGCAGAGCATTATGAGCTTGTGGAGGAGCCCTACCGGTGTTGACCCTGGGGCAGAAAATTATGAGCTTATGGAGGATCCCTGCTGGTGTTGACCATGGAGCAGAACATTATGAGCTTGTGGAGGAGCCCTGCTGGTGTTGAACCTGGGACAGAACATTATGAGCTTGTGGAGGAGCCCTGCTGGTGTTGACCCTGGGGCAGAACATTATGAGCTTGTAGAGGAGCCCTGCTGGTGTTGACCCTGGGGCAGAGCATTATGAGCGTGTGGAGGAGTCCTGCTGGTGTTGACCCTGGGGCAGAACATTATGAGCTTGTGGAGGAGCCCTGCTGGTGTTGACCCTGGGGCAGAACATTATGAGCTTGTGGAGGAGCCCTGCTAGTGTTGACCCTGGGGCAGAGCATTATCAGCTTGTGGAGGAGTCCTGGTGGTGTTGAACCTGGGACAGAAAATTATGAGCTTGTGGAGAAGCTCTGATGGTGTTGAACATGGGGCAGAGCATTATGAGCTTGTGGAGAAGCTCTGATGGTGTTGAACCTGGGACAGAACATTATGAGCTTGTGGAGAAGCTCTGATGATGTTGAACCTGGGACAGAGCATTATGAGCTTGTGGAGAAGCACTGATGGTGTTGAACATGGGGCAGAGCATTATGAGCTTGTGGAGAAGCTCTGATGGTGTTGAACCTGGGACAGAGCATTATGAGCTTGTGGAGAAGCTCTGATGGTGTTGAACCTGGGACAGAACATTATGAGATTGTGGAGAAGCTCTGATGGTGTTGAACATGGGGCAGAGCATTATGAGCTTGTGGAGAAGCTCTGATGGTGTTAAACCTGGGACAGAGCATTATGAGCTTGTGGAGAAGCTCTGATGGTGTTGAAGCTGGGACAGAACATTATGAGCTTGTGGAGAAGCTCTGATGGTGTTGAACCTGGGACAGAACATTATGAGCTTGTGGAGAAGCTCTGATGGTGTTGAACCTGGGACAGAACATTATTAGCTTGTGGAGGAGCCCTGCTGGTGTTGAACCTGGGGCAGAGCATTATGAGATTGTGGAGAAGCTCTGATGGTGTTGAACATAGCGCAGATCATTATGAGCTTGTAGAGGAGTCCTGCTGGTGTTGACCCTGGGGCAGAACACTGTGAGCTTGTGGAGGAGCCCTGCTGGTGTTGACACTGGGGCAGAGCATTATGAGTTTGTGGAGGAGCCCTGCTGGTGTTGACCCTGGGGCAGAGCATTATAAGCTTGTGGAGGAGCCCTGCTGATATTGACCCTGGGGCAGAGCATTATGACCTTGTGGAGGAGCCCCGCTGGTGTTGGCCCTGGGGCAGAGCATTATGAGCTTGTGGAGGAGCCCTGCTGGTGTTGACCCTGTGGCAGAACATTATGAGCTTGTGGAGGAGCCCTGCTGGTGTTGACCATGGGGCAGAACATTATGAGCTTGTGGAGGAACCCTGCTGGTGTTGACCATGGGGCAGAACATTATGAGCTTGTGGAGGAGTCCTGCTGGTGTTGACCATGGGGCAGAGCATTATGAATTGTGGAGGAGTCCTGCTGGTGTTGACCCTGTGGCAGAACATTATGAGCTTGTGGAGGAGCCCTGCTGGTGTTGACCATGGGGCAGAACATTATGAGCTTGTGGAGGAGCCCTGCTGGTGTTGACCCTGGGGCAGAACATTATGAGCTTGTGGAGGAGCCCTGCTGGTTTTGACCCTGGGGCAGAGCATTATGGGCTTGTGGAGGAGCCCTGCTGTTGTTGACCCTGGGGCAGAACATTGTGAGCTTGTGGAGGAGTCCTGCTGGTGTTGACACTGGGGCAGAACATTGTGAGCTTGTGGAGGACTCCAGATGGTGTTGACCCTGGGGCAGAACATTGTGAGCTTGTGGAGGAGTCCTGCTGGTGTTGACCCTGGGGCAGAGCATTATGAGCTTGTGGAGGAGCCCTGCTGGTGTTGACCATGGGGCAGAACATTGTGAGCTTGTGGAGGAGCCCTGCTGGTGTTGAACATGGGGCAGAACATTGTGAGCTTGTGGAAGAGTCCTGCTGGTGTTGACACTGGGGCAGAACATTGTGAGCTTGTGGAGGAGTCCTGCTGGTGTTGACTCTGGGGCAGAACATTGTGAGCTTGTGGAGGAGTCCTGCTGGTGTTGACACTGGGGCAGAACATTGTGAGCTTGTGGAGGAGTCCTGCTGGTGTTGACACTGGGGGAGAACATTGTGAGCTTGTGGAGGACTCCAGATGGTGTTGACCCTGGGGCAGAACATTGTGAGCTTGTGGAGGAGTCCTGCTGGTGTTGACCCTGGGGCAGAACATTGTGAGCTTGTGGAGGACACCTGCAAGTGTTCAACATGGGGCAGAACATTATGAGCTTGTGGAGGAGCCCTGCTGGTGTTGACCATGGGGCAGAACATTATGAGCTTGTGGAGGAGCCCTGCTGGTGTTGACCATGGGGCAGAACATTATGTGCTTGTGGAGGAGTCCTGCTGGTGTTGACCCTGGGGCAGAACATTATGAGCTTGTGGAGGAGCCCTGCTGGTGTTGACCCTGGGGCAGCGCATTGTGAGCTTGTGGAGTAGTCCTGCTGGTGTTGAGCCTGGGGCAGAGCATTATGAGCTTGTGGAGGAGCCCTGCTGGTGTAGACCCTTGGGCAGAGCATTATGAGCTTGTGGAGGAGCCCTGCTGGTGTTGACACTCGGGCAGAACATTATGAGCTTGTGGAGGAGCCCTGCTGGTGTTGACCCTGGGGCAGAGCATTATGAGCTTGTGGAGGAGGCCTGATGGTGTTGACCATGGGGCAGAATATTGTGAGCTTGTGGAGGAGCCCTGTTGGTGTTGAACATGGGGCAGAACATTGTGAGCTTGTGGAGGAGCCCTGCTGGTGTTGAACATGGGGCAGAACATTGTGAGCTTGTGGAGGAGTCCTGCTGGTGTTGACATTGGGGCAGAACATTGTGAGCTTGTGGAGGAGTCCTGCTGGTGTTGACTCTGGGGCAGAACATTGTGAGCTTGTGGAGGAGTCCTGCTGGTGTTGACACTGGGGCAGAACATTGTGAGCTTGTGGAGGAGTCCTGCTGTTGTTGACCCTGGGGCAGAACATTGTGAGCTTGTGGAGGACTCCTGATGGTGTTGACCCTGGGGCAGAACATTGTGAGTTTGTGGAGGAGTCCTGCTGGTGTTGACCCTGGGGCAGAACATTGTGAGCTTGTGGAGGACACCTGCAAGTGTTGAACATGGGGCAGAACATTATGAGCTTGTGGAGGAGTCCTGCTGGTGTTGACCCTGGGGCAGAACACTGTGAGCTTGTGGAGGACACCTGCTGGTGTTGAACATGGGGCAGAACATTATGAGCTTGTGGAGGACACCTGCTGGTGTTGACCCTGGGGCAGAACATTGTCAGCTTGTGGAGGACACCTGCTGGTGTTGAACATGGGGCAGAACATTATGAGCTTGTGGAGGAGTCCTGCTGGTGTTGACCCTGGGGCAGAACACTGTGAGCTTGTGGAGGACACCTGCTGGTGTTGAACATTATGAGCTTGTGGAGGACACCTGCTGGTGTTGACCCTGGGGCAGAACATTGTGAGCTTATGGAGGACACCTGCTGGTGTTAACCCTGTGGCAGAACATTGTGAGCTTATGGAGGACACCTGCAAGTGTTGAACATGGGGCAGAACATTATGAGCTTGTGGAGGAGTCCTGCTGGTGTTGACCCTGGGGCAGAACACTGTGAGCTTGTGGAGGACACCTGCTGGTGTTGAACATGGGGCAGAACATTATGAGCTTGTGGAGGACACCTGCTGGTGTTGACCCTGGGGCAGAACATTGTCAGCTTGTGGAGGACACCTGCTGGTGTTGAACATGGGGCAGAACATTATGAGCTTGTGGAGGAGTCCTGCTGGTGTTGACCCTGGGGCAGAACACTGTGAGCTTGTGGAGGACACCTGCTGGTGTTGAACATTATGAGCTTGTGGAGGACACCTGCTGGTGTTGACCCTGGGGCAGAACATTATGAGCTTGTGGAGGAGCCCTGCGAGTGTTGACCCTGGGGCAGAGCATTATGAGCTTGTGGAGGAGTCCTGGTGGTGTTGAACCTGGGACAGAAAATTATGAGCTTGTGGAGAAGCTCTGATGGTGTTGAACATGGGGCAGAGCATTATGAGCTTGTGGAGAAGCTCTGATGGTGTTGAACCTGGGACAGAACATTATGAGCTTGTGGAGAAGCTCTGATGATGTTGAACCTGGGACAGAGCATTATGAGCTTGTGGAGAAGCACTGATGGTGTTGAACATGGGGCAGAGCATTATGAGCTTTTGGAGATGCTCTGATGCTGTTGAACCTGGGACAGAGCATTATGAGCTTGTGGAGAAGCTCTGATGGTGTTGAACCTGGGACAGAACATTATGAGATTGTGGAGAAGCTCTGATGGTGTTGAACATGGGGCAGAGCATTATGAGCTTGTGGAGAAGCTCTGATGGTGTTAAACCTGGGACAGAGCATTATGAGCTTGTGGAGAAGCTCTGATGGTGTTGAAGCTGGGACAGAACTTTATGAGCTTGTGGAGAAGCTCTGATGGTGTTGAACCTGGGACAGAACATTATGAGCTTGTGGAGAAGCTCTGATGGTGTTGAACCTGGGACAGAACATTATTAGCTTGTGGAGGAGCCCTGCTGGTGTTGAACCTGGGACAGAACATTATGAGCTTGTGGAAGAGCCCTGCTGGTGTTGAACCTGGGGCAGAGCATTATGAGATTGTGGAGAAGCTCTGATGGTGTTGAACATAGCGCAGAGCATTATGAGCTTGTAGAGGAGTCCTGCTGGTGTTGACCCTGGGGCAGAACACTGTGAGCTTGTGGAGGAGCCCTGCTGGTGTTGACACTGGGGCAGAGCATTATGAGTTTGTGGAGGAGCCCTGCTGGTTTTGACCCTGGGGCAGAGCATTATAAGCTTGTGGAGGAGCCCTGCTGATATTGACCCTGGGGCAGAGCATTATGAGCTTGTGGAGGAGCCCCGCTGGTGTTGGCCCTGGGGCAGAGCATTATGAGCTTGTGGAGGAGCCCTGCTGGTGTTGACCCTGTGGCAGAACATTATGAGCTTGTGGAGGAGCCCTGCTGGTGTTGACCATGGGGCAGAACATTATGAGCTTGTGGAGGAACCCTGCTGGTGTTGACCATGGGGCAGAACATTATGAGCTTGTGGAGGAGTCCTGCTGGTGTTGACCATGGGGCAGAGCATTATGAATTGTGGAGGAGTCCTGCTGGTGTTGACCCTGTGGCAGAACATTATGAGCTTGTGGAGGAGCCCTGCTGGTGTTGACCATGGGGCAGAACATTATGAGCTTGTGGAGGAGCCCTGCTGGTGTTGACCCTGGGGCAGAACATTATGAGCTTGTGGAGGAGCCCTGCTGGTTTTGACCCTGGGGCAGAGCATTATGGGCTTGTGGAGGAGCCCTGCTGTTGTTGACCCTGGGGCAGAACATTGTGAGCTTGTGGAGGAGTCCTGCTGGTGTTGACACTGGGGCAGAACATTGTGAGCTTGTGGAGGACTCCAGATGGTGTTGACCCTGGGGCAGAACATTGTGAGCTTGTGGAGGAGTCCTGCTGGTGTTGACCCTGGGGCAGAGCATTATGAGCTTGTGGAGGAGCCCTGCTGGTGTTGACCATGGGGCAGAACATTGTGAGCTTGTGGAGGAGCCCTGCTGGTGTTGAACATGGGGCAGAACATTGTGAGCTTGTGGAAGAGTCCTGCTGGTGTTGACACTGGGGCAGAACATTGTGAGCTTGTGGAGGAGTCCTGCTGGTGTTGACTCTGGGGCAGAACATTGTGAGCTTGTGGAGGAGTCCTGCTGGTGTTGACACTGGGGCAGAATATTGTGAGCTTGTGGACGAGTCCTGCTGGTGTTGACACTGGGGGAGAACATTGTGAGCTTGTGGAGGACTCCAGATGGTGTTGACCCTGGGGTAGAACATTGTGAGCTTGTGGAGGAGTCCTGCTGGTGTTGACCCTGGGGCAGAACATTGTGAGCTTGTGGAGGACACCTGCAAGTGTTCAACATGGGGCAGAACATTATGAGCTTGTGGAGGAGCCCTGCTGGTGTTGACCATGGGGCAGAACATTATGAGCTTGTGGAGGAGCCCTGCTGGTGTTGACCATGGGGCAGAACATTATGTGCTTGTGGAGGAGTCCTGCTGGTGTTGACCCTGGGGCAGAACATTATGAGCTTGTGGAGGAGCCCTGCTGGTGTTGACCCTGGGGCAGCGCATTGTGAGCTTGTGGAGTAGTCCTGCTGGTGTTGAGCCTGGGGCAGAGCATTATGAGCTTGTGGAGGAGCCCTGCTGGTGTAGACCCTTGGGCAGAGCATTATGAGCTTGTGGAGGAGCCCTGCTGGTGTTGACACTCGGGCAGAACATTATGAGCTTGTGGAGGAGCCCTGCTGGTGTTGACCCTGGGGCAGAGCATTATGAGCTTGTGGAGGAGCCCTGATGGTGTTGACCATGAGGCAGAATATTGTGAGCTTGTGGAGGAACCCTGTTGGTGTTGAACATGGGGCAGAACATTGTGAGCTTGTGGAGGAGCCCTGCTGGTGTTGAACATGGGGCAGAACATTGTGAGCTTGTGGAGGAGTCCTGCTGGTGTTGACATTGGGGCAGAACATTGTGAGCTTGTGGAGGAGTCCTGCTGGTGTTGACTCTGGGGCAGAACATTGTGAGCTTGTGGAGGAGTCCTGCTGGTGTTGACACTGGGGCAGAACATTGTGAGCTTGTGGAGGAGTCCTGCTGTTGTTGACCCTGGGGCAGAACATTGTGAGCTTGTGGAGGACTCCTGATGGTGTTGACCCTGGGGCAGAACATTGTGAGTTTGTGGAGGAGTCCTGCTGGTGTTGACCCTGGGGCAGAACATTGTGAGCTTGTGGAGGACACCTGCAAGTGTTGAACATGGGGCAGAACATTATGAGCTTGTGGAGGAGTCCTGCTGGTGTTGACCCTGGGGCAGAACACTGTGAGCTTGTGGAGGACACCTGCTGGTGTTGAACATGGGGCAGAACATTATGAGCTTGTGGAGGACACCTGCTGGTGTTGACCCTGGGGCAGAACATTGTCAGCTTGTGGAGGACACCTGCTGGTGTTGAACATGGGGCAGAACATTATGAGCTTGTGGAGGAGTCCTGCTGGTGTTGACCCTGGGGCAGAACACTGTGAGCTTGTGGAGGACACCTGCTGGTGTTGAACATTATGAGCTTGTGGAGGACACCTGCTGGTGTTGACCCTGGGGCAGAACATTGTGAGCTTGTGGAGGAGCCCTGCTGGTGTTGACCATGGGGCAGAACATTGTGAGCTTGTGGAGGAGCCCTGCTGGTGTTGACCATGGGGCAGAACATTGTGAGCTTGTGGAGGAGCCCTGCTGGTGTTGACCCTGGGGCAGAGCATTATAAGCTTGTGGAAGAGCCCTGCTGGTGTTGACCCTGGGGCAGAACATTATAAGCTTGTGGAGGAGCCCTGCTGATGTTGACCCTGGGGCAGAACATTATGAGCTTGTAGAGGAGCCCTGCTGGTGTTGACCCTGGGGCAGAGCATTATGAGCTTGTGGAGGAGCCCTGCTGTTGTTGACCCTGGGGCAGAGCATTATGAGGTTGTGGAGGAGCCCTGCTGGTGTTGACCCTGGGGCAGAGCATTATGAGCTTGTGGAGGAGCCCTGCTGGTGTTGACCCTGGGGCAGAACATTATTAGCTTGTGGAGGAGCCCTGCTGGTGTTGACCCTGGGGCAGAGCATTATGAGCTTGTGGAGGAGCACTGCTGGTGTTGACCCTGGGGCAGAACATTGTGAGCTTGTGAAGGAGACGTGATGGTGTTGAACATGGGGCAGAGCATTATGAGCTTGTGGAGGAGCCCTGCTGGTGTTGACCCTGGAGCAAAGCATTATAAGCTTGTAGAGAAGCCCTGCTGGTGTTGACCATGGGGCAGAACATTATGAGCTTGTCGAGGAGCCCTGCTGGTGTTGACCCTGCGGCAGAACATTATGAGCTTGTGGAGGAGCCCTGCTGGTGTTGACCCTGGGGCAGACCATTATGAGCTTGTGGAGGAGCCTAGCTGGTGTTGACCCTGGGGCAGAGCATTATGAGCTTGTGGAGGAGCCCTGCTGGTCTTGACCATGGGGCAGAACATTATGAGCTTGTGGAGAGGCCCTGATTGTGTTGACACTGGGGCAGAACATTGTGAGCTTGTAGAGGAGCCCTGCTGGTCTTGACCATGGGGCAGAACATTATGAGCTTGTGGAGAAGCCCTGATGGTGTTGACACTGGGGCAGAGCACTGTGAGCTTGTGAAGGAGACCTGATGGTGTTGAACACGCGGCAGAGCATTATGAGCTTGTAGAGGAGCCCTGCTGGTGTTAACCCTGTGGCAGAACATTATGAGCTTGTGGAGGAGCCCTGCTGATGTTAACCCTGTGGCAGAACATTATGAGCTTGTGGAGGACACCTGCTGGTGTTAACCCTGTGGCAGAACATTATGAGCTTGTGGAGGACACCTGCTGGTTTTGACCCTGGGGCAGAGCATTGTGAGCATGTGGAGGAGTCCTGCTGGTGTTGACCCTGTGGCAGAACATTGTGAGCTTTTGGAGAAGTCCTGCTGCTGTTGACCTTGTGGCAGAACATTGTAAGCTTTTGGAGGAGTCCTGCTGGTGTTGACCCTGTGGCAGAAGATTGTGAGCTTGTGGAGGACACCTGCTGGTGTTGACCCTGTGGCAGAGCATTGTGAGCTTATGGAGGACACCTGCTGGTGTTGACCCTGTGGCAGAAGATTGTGAGCTTGTGGAGGACACCTGCTGGTGTTAATCCTGTGGCAGAATATTGTGAGCTTGTGGAGGACACCTGCTGGTGTTAACCCTGTGGCAGAACATTGTGAGCTTGTGGAGGACACCTGCTGGTGTTGACCCTGTGGCAGAAGATTGTGAGCTTCTGGAGTACACCTGGTGGTGTTGACCCTGTGGCAGAATATTGTGAGCTTGTGGAGGACACCTGCTGGTGTTAACCCTGTGGCAGAACATTGTGAGCTTATGGAGGACACCTGCTGGTGTTAACCCTGTGGCAGAACATTGTGTGCTTGTGGAGGACACCTGCTGGTGTTAACCCTGTGGTAGAACATTGTGAGCTTCTGGAGGACACCTGGTGGTGTTGACCCTGTGGCAGAACATTGTGAGCTTGTGGAGGACACCTGCTGGTGTTAACCCTGTAGCAGAACATTGTGTGCTTGTTGAGGACACCTGGTGGTGTTGACCCTTGTGACAGAACATTGAGCTTGTGGAGGACACCTGCAGGTGTTATCCCTGTGGCAGAACATTCTGAGCTTGTGGAGGACACCTGCTGGTGTTATCCCTGTGGCAGAACATTCTGAGCTTGTGGAGGACACCTGCTGGTGTTAACCCTGTGGAAGAACATTATGAGCTTGTGGAGGACACCTTCTGGTGTTAACCCTGTGGCAGAACATTGTGAGCTTGTGGAGGAGTCCTGCTGGTGTTGTCCCTGTGGCAGAACATTGTGAGCTTGTGGAGGAGTCCTGCTGGTGTTGTCCCTGTGGCAGAACATTGTGAGCTTGTGGAGGAGTCCTGCTGGTGTTGTCCCTGTGGCAGAACATTGTGAGCTTCTGGAGGACACCTGGTGGTGTTGACCCTATGGCAGAACATTGTGAGCTTGTGGAGGACACCTGCTGGTGTTAATCCTGGGGCAGAACATTATGAGCTTGTGGAGGACACCTTCTGGTGTTAACCCTGTGGCAGAACAGTGTGAGCTTACGGAGGACACCTGCTGGTGTTGTTCCTGTGGCAGAACATTGTGAGCTTTTGGAGAAGTCCTGCTGGTGTTGACCCTGTGGTAGAGCATTGTGAGCTTATGGAGGACACCTGCTGGTGTTAACCCTGTGGCAGAACATTGTGAGCTTCTGGAGGACACCTGCTGGATTTAACCCTGTGGCAGAGCACTGTGAGCTTGTGGAGGAGCCCTGCTGGTGTTGACCCTGGGGCAGAACACTGTGAGCTTATGGAGGACACCTGCTGGTGTTAACCCTGTGGCAGAGCACTGTGAGCTTGTGGAGGAGCCCTGCTGGTGTTGACCCTGGGGCAGACCATTATGAGCTTGTGGAGGAGCCTAGCTGGTGTTGACCCTGGGGCAGAGCATTATGAGCTTGTGGAGGAGCCCTGCTGGTCTTGACCATGGGGCAGAACATTATGAGCTTGTGGAGAGGCCCTGATTGTGTTGACACTGGGGCAGAACATTGTGAGCTTGTAGAGGAGCCCTGCTGGTCTTGACCATGGGGCAGAACATTATGAGCTTGTGGAGAAGCCCTGATGGTGTTGACACTGGGGCAGAGCACTGTGAGCTTGTGAAGGAGACCTGATGGTGTTGAACACGCGGCAGAGCATTATGAGCTTGTAGAGGAGCCCTGCTGGTGTTAACCCTGTGGCAGAACATTATGAGCTTGTGGAGGAGCCCTGCTGATGTTAACCCTGTGGCAGAACATTATGAGCTTGTGGAGGACACCTGCTGGTGTTAACCCTGTGGCAGAACATTATGAGCTTGTGGAGGACACCTGCTGGTTTTGACCCTGGGGCAGAGCATTGTGAGCATGTGGAGGAGTCCTGCTGGTGTTGACCCTGTGGCAGAACATTGTGAGCTTTTGGAGAAGTCCTGCTGCTGTTGACCTTGTGGCAGAACATTGTAAGCTTTTGGAGGAGTCCTGCTGGTGTTGACCCTGTGGCAGAAGATTGTGAGCTTGTGGAGGACACCTGCTGGTGTTGACCCTGTGGCAGAGCATTGTGAGCTTATGGAGGACACCTGCTGGTGTTGACCCTGTGGCAGAAGATTGTGAGCTTGTGGAGGACACCTGCTGGTGTTAATCCTGTGGCAGAATATTGTGAGCTTGTGGAGGACACCTGCTGGTGTTAACCCTGTGGCAGAACATTGTGAGCTTGTGGAGGACACCTGCTGGTGTTGACCCTGTGGCAGAAGATTGTGAGCTTCTGGAGTACACCTGGTGGTGTTGACCCTGTGGCAGAATATTGTGAGCTTGTGGAGGACACCTGCTGGTGTTAACCCTGTGGCAGAACATTGTGAGCTTATGGAGGACACCTGCTGGTGTTAACCCTGTGGCAGAACATTGTGTGCTTGTGGAGGACACCTGCTGGTGTTAACCCTGTGGTAGAACATTGTGAGCTTCTGGAGGACACCTGGTGGTGTTGACCCTGTGGCAGAACATTGTGAGCTTGTGGAGGACACCTGCTGGTGTTAACCCTGTAGCAGAACATTGTGTGCTTGTTGAGGACACCTGGTGGTGTTGACCCTTGTGACAGAACATTGAGCTTGTGGAGGACACCTGCAGGTGTTATCCCTGTGGCAGAACATTCTGAGCTTGTGGAGGACACCTGCTGGTGTTATCCCTGTGGCAGAACATTCTGAGCTTGTGGAGGACACCTGCTGGTGTTAACCCTGTGGAAGAACATTATGAGCTTGTGGAGGACACCTTCTGGTGTTAACCCTGTGGCAGAACATTGTGAGCTTGTGGAGGAGTCCTGCTGGTGTTGTCCCTGTGGCAGAACATTGTGAGCTTGTGGAGGAGTCCTGCTGGTGTTGTCCCTGTGGCAGAACATTGTGAGCTTGTGGAGGAGTCCTGCTGGTGTTGTCCCTGTGGCAGAACATTGTGAGCTTCTGGAGGACACCTGGTGGTGTTGACCCTATGGCAGAACATTGTGAGCTTGTGGAGGACACCTGCTGGTGTTAATCCTGGGGCAGAACATTATGAGCTTGTGGAGGACACCTTCTGGTGTTAACCCTGTGGCAGAACAGTGTGAGCTTACGGAGGACACCTGCTGGTGTTGTTCCTGTGGCAGAACATTGTGAGCTTTTGGAGAAGTCCTGCTGGTGTTGACCCTGTGGTAGAGCATTGTGAGCTTATGGAGGACACCTGCTGGTGTTAACCCTGTGGCAGAACATTGTGAGCTTCTGGAGGACACCTGCTGGATTTAACCCTGTGGCAGAGCACTGTGAGCTTGTGGAGGAGCCCTGCTGGTGTTGACCCTGGGGCAGAACACTGTGAGCTTATGGAGGACACCTGCTGGTGTTAACCCTGTGGCAGAGCACTGTGAGCTTGTGGAGGAGCCCTGCTGGTGTTGACCCTGGGGCAGAACACTGTGAGCTTACGGAGGACACCTGCTGGTGTTAACCCTGTGGCAGAACATTGTGAGCTTCTGGAGGACACCTGCTGGTGTTAACCCTGTGGCAGAGCATTGTGAGCTTCTGGAGGACACCTGCTGGTGTTAACCCTGTGGCAGAACATTGTGTGCTTATGGAGGACACCTGCTGGTGTTAACCCTGTGGCAGAGCATTGTGTGCTTATGGAGGACACCTGCTGGTGTTAACCCTGTGGCAGAGCATTGTGAGCTTCTGGAGGAAACCTGCTGGTGTTAACCCTGTGGCAGAGCATTGTGTTCTTATGGAGGACACCTGCTGGTGTTAACCCTGTGGCAGAACATTGTGAGCTTCTGGAGGACACCTGCTGGTGTTAACCCTGTGGCAGAGCATTGTGTGCTTATGGAGGACACCTGCTGGTGTTAACCCTGTGGCAGAGCATTGTGTGCTTATGGAGGACACCTGCTGGATTTAACCCTGTGGCAGAACATTGTGAGCTTCTGGAGGACACCTGCTGGTGTTAACCCTGTGGCAGAACATTGTGTGCTTATGGAGGACACCTGATGGTGTTAACCCTGTGGCAGAGCATTGTGAGCTTATGGAGGACACCTGCTGGTGTTAACCCTGGGGCAGAACACTGTGAGCTTACGGAGGACACCTGCTGGTATTAACCCTGTGGCAGAGCATTGTGAGCTTATGGAGGACACCTGCTGGTGTTAACCCTGTGGCAGAGCATTGTGAGCTTATGGAGGACACCTGCTGGTGTTAACCCTGTGGCAGAGCATTGTGAGCTTATGGAGGACACCTGCTGGTGTTAACCCTGTGGCAGAATATTGTGAGCTTATGGAGGACACCTGCTGGTGTTAACCCTGTGGCAGAGCATTGTGAGCTTATGGAGGACACCTGCTGGTGTTAACCCTGTGGCAGAACATTGTGAGCTTATGGAGGACACCTGCTGGTGTTAACCCTGTGGCAGAACATTGTGAGCTTATGGAGGACACCTGCTGGTGTTAACCCTGGGGCAGAACACTGTGAGCTTATGGAGGACACCTGCTGGTGTTAACCCTGGGGCAGAACACTGTGAGCTTATGGAGGACACCTGCTGGTGTTAACCCTGTGGCAGAACACTGTGAGCTTATGGAGGACACCTGCTGGTGTTAACCCTGTGGCAGAACATTGTGAGCTTATGGAGGACACCTGCTGGTGTTAACCCTGGGGCAGAACACTGTGAGCTTATGGAGGACACCTGCTGGTGTTAACCCTGTGGCAGAACATTGTGAGCTTATGGAGGACACCTGCTGGTGTTAACCCTTTGGCAGAACATTGTGAGCTTATGGAGGACACCTGCTGGTGTTAACCCTGTGGCAGAACATTGTGAGCTTATGGAGGACACCTGCTGGTGTTGACCCTGTGGCAGAGCATTGTGAGCTTATGGAGGACACCTGCTGGTGTTAACCCTGTGGCAGAACATTGTGAGCTTATGGAGGACACCTGCTGGTGTTGACCCTGTGGCAGAACATTGTGAGCTTCTGGAGGACACCTGCTGGTGTTCACCCTGTGGCACAACATTGTGAGCTTATGGAGGACACCTGCTGGTGTTAACCCTGTGGCAGAACATTGTGAGCTTATGGAGGACACCTGCTGGTGTTGACCCTGTGGCAGAGCATTGTGAGCTTATGGAGGACACCTGCTGGTGTTAACCCTGTGGCAGAGCATTGTGAGCTTATGGAGGACACCTGCTGATGTTGACCCTGTGGCAGAACATTGTGAGCTTATGGAGGACACCTGCTGGATTTAACCCTGTGGCAGAACATTGTGAGCTTATGGAGAACACCTGCTGGTGTTAACCCTGTGGCAGAGCACTGTGAGCTTGTGGAGGACACCTGCTGGATTTAACCCTGTGGCAGAACACTGTGAGCTTCTGGAGGACACCTGCTGGTGTTAACCCTGTGGCAGAACATTGTGAGCTTATGGAGGACACCTGCTGGTGTTAACCCTGTGGCAGAACACTGTGAGCTTGTGGAGGACACCTGCTGGATTTAACCCTGTGGCAGAACATTGTGAGCTTATGGAGGACACCTGCTGGTGTTAACCCTGTGGCAGAACACTGTGAGCTTCTGGAGGACACCTGCTGGATTTAACCCTGTGGCAGAACATTGTGAGCTTGTGGAGGACACCTGCTGGTGTTAACCCTGTGGCAGAACACTGTGAGCTTCTGGAGGACACCTGCTGGTGTTGACCCTGGGGCAGAACACTGTGAGCTTGCGGAGGAGCCCTGCTGGTGTTGACCCTGGGGCAGAACACTGTGAGCTTGCGGAGGAGCCCTGCTGGTGTTAACCCTGTGGCAGAACACTGTGAGCTTCTGGAGGACACCTGCTGGTGTTAACCCTGTGGCAGAGCACTGTGAGCTTGTGGAGGAGCCCTGCTGGTGTTGACCCTGGGGCAGAACACTGTGAGCTTGCGGAGGACACCTGCTGGTGTTAACCCTGTGGCAGAGCACTGTGAGCTTTCGGAGGAGCCCTGCTGGTGTTGACCCTGGGGC
This sequence comes from Deroplatys truncata, assembly GCA_030765065.1. Lineage (NCBI taxonomy): Eukaryota > Metazoa > Arthropoda > Insecta > Mantodea > Mantidae > Deroplatys > Deroplatys truncata. The sequence goes on from CM060986.1 coordinate 233,679,541, forward strand.
AGAACACTGTGAGCTTGCGGAGGACACCTGCTGGTGTTAACCCTGTGGCAGAACATTGTGAGCTTCTGGAGGACACCTGCTGGTGTTAACCGTGTGGCAGAGCATTGTGAGCTTATATATTCTTCTCTATATGGAATTAATGGGGATGTCAGTTGAAACAAAATGAGACTGAGAACTTCATTATATGTTCTTCTTAAATGTGATGCAGTAATTTGTATCACAAATTATTTAAATGTAAAGAGTGATTATAGTATGAATATGCATTATTATGTGACATGGATTTGAGATGTTTGTTGATTGTAATTATTGTTGGGAAGTAAGTTTATACTGCCTTACTGAAACTGGCAATAATAGCGTGCAATAATGCAGTGAGGGGGTGAGCTGTTTATCATTATTGGAAATGAGGAAGTTACGTAATGTTGGCGCGTTTTTCTGTAGAAATTGCTGGAACATTTCCCTAGAGCATATGCATTCATAATTTTCATTGGATATGAAAATAGACGCTAATGTTGGCGCGTTTTATTAGAAAATAGGAGCTCAGTTATAATCTTTAGGCATATCGGTGTGTAGGAGTATAAATAGGGTAGGTTAGAGTTAAAGTCCGTCAGTTCATCGAAAATCTTAGTACATTACACGTCGTCTTCAGTCCGTCGAAAATATTTGTAAGATACACGTCGCCTTCAGTCCAGCAGAAATATTACACGTCGGCTATCAATTCACAACTTACGCGTAGCAGAATGATGAAAAATCTAAAGTGTTGTAAAGTTAATTATACAAAAAGTTGAAGTATGCGAATTAAGAGTGATCAGTAATGAAGTTATTATAACAGTTTCAGTTTGGCGAGTGTCAATATCAATGTGTAAATGTGATAGTGACTGTGTTTCGACAATAAAAGTGTAAAACAAATTCCTTCATCAGTGTTCTCTTTGGATAAAAGATTCCTTCCGTTTACACAACCTGTATAAAGAGAAGTGCTTGACCCAAAAGATCAGAGCTAGCCGGAGGACAGTGAAACAAGAATTAAATAAAAATAAAAGTAAAATTCTTTCAAACAAAGACTAATACTGCCACAAATTGCTAACACCAGATGGAGCTACAAACCTAACAAAGAATCGCGTCACAAAATGGCTTCACCACATGAAGTAAACACAAATACACAAACATTACAAGTAATACCACTTCAAATGTCAGATGTTGTTTTGAGTGGTAAATTTCATTTCTAATTTTAGCTGCTTTATATGAAGTTTCCAAATTCTTCTATAATTAAAAATGCCACAAATACAAATGAGATTAGGACTGCTTTTCTGGATACAAGTAGAAGCAATATATAATAAACACACAAACACAAAAATGTAAACAAATAGGCTTAAACAAATAAGCCTATCTGTTTACATGGTATAGCATTTGAAGAGCGCTCGAGGTTAATTCTTACGTGGCCCTTTGTCCGTTACATATAACAGGGGCAATACTGCTTTAAGGGATGAACTATTATCTTTAATAATGTTTCATAACGACTTCTCATGTTCGTTTTACGATATTATTGTGCAATCCACAAAAACAAACTTTTTGAAATACAGTCCCTAATTCGAACACATTTCAACACCTTAACATACTAAGTATAGTTTATTTTTATAGTTAGCTTGTTTTCGCTATATATATTTCAATTCTTCATTAAAACCAACTAACGTTGTGACTTTCGATACATAACCTGTCTTCTACCTTACTAGGTTTTCAGGTCATGTTCCAGTTTTAAACATCGAATGCGCGTTATTTGGTACTCAATATTAAATAAGGTATCACTATAAACTGCTACATTTACACAATTGCCCATTGATACGAAAATTCAGCTTTACTTTTATATTTTCGGCATTGCTATTTTATCAGCTGACTTCCATCTTGTTTTGAACCTCAGGAATCAGCATGGCTGAGGTCGCGGACACGTTCGTTTACCTTCGGGTGTTCCATCTCCAAGCGCTTGTAATTACAAGAGGGTCGATGTCACTCTCCTTGCTGGTCTACCAGCCAGCTTCATCTGTGGCAGGGAGCCCCCTGGAGCAGAACAGCCACTAACTTTACGATTGGCCATCAACACATCCAGGTAGCAAGCAACTGGAAGAAGACCAGCAACGCAACAGCTGGTGTGGTTGTATTGCCCTGCCGAGACCAAGGTTCAACAACATTGGCAATGGTGAAGAGAAATAATGCTGCTCCAAAGAAGAGGTTGGCGGTCTAGCTCACAATGACGGTGCTCATCAGGATGAGAAGGGAGCACAAAGATACCTATGTGACAGCTCCTTTTAAGACAAATGATGCACGCAATAATGGCCCAAGTAACAAACCCTTCATGTGCATTCTCCAGCTTTCTGAAAATTTCTTTGGCCGCAGTTTGAGAAACCTCCACAAAAGAAGTTGCCCCATAGAGAGCATTCCCACTTTGTTGCAAGGGGGCTGCAGCAGTTGAGTCAGAGAGTCAAGTGCAGTTGCAGCTAAGAGCAACAAAGAAGTTGGAGTACCCTGAGCGTCTAAACAAAGAATAAAGGCACTATGAGTAATCATTTCTTACAACATTTAGTTTTATTGACCAGTGCACACTTGTGCCCTTGCTAGTTGTGAGATTTAACTAACAGCTTGTCATATCACAAAGGATTAAGCTTTATAAGTGGTTGTCGTCTTTGATTCACTGTATTTCCAATAGACATCATTTGGCGTTAATTTAATTTTTTATTTTGTGTGTGGCGGATCATCAGATACTAAAATGTAACAGAATAGTTTGGTATGATTTCAACAAAATATCCCTCAAACATCTTGTAATTTCCAAGAACTATCACCATCAACCCTTTAAATACACCATGTGACATACATTGTACACATACATAAACTCTTTCTTACTCTTATTAATTTTGTATCACGTAATGAAATATTTTATCAGGTGCAAAATAAACAACAAGCTTAACTGAAGCACACTTACCTTAATGCCATCATCACAAACAGATGAAGATCCTGTTTCCAGCCACTGAGGTTCTTCTTTAATTTGTACTCTGTTATCCATTTCATGATCACTGTTGTATTTCATTACAGGATCCTCTGGAACAAATTCTCTCCCATTCTCCAAACCAAAGTCTGAAACCAGAGTCTGTTCCTCAATTTCCGTTTTGGTATCTAAGTTGCAACTGTTGCTGTATGTAATCTGCTTTATGGGATATTTGGTAAAACATTCTCTCTCATTCTGTGAGGCTATGTCATCTGAGAGAGGGTTCTCTTCTTTGATTTTTATGTTGATATCCATTTCAGAACTCTGTTTCACTGTGGAGAAAGAAACATGTTTCTTCATAGCTCCTACACAAATAAAACTACTTTTTGGGAACTTGAATTAGACTTCAGCTCTTTATAGAATGCTATTACCACAATTTGAGATACCTAATCTTTTCTGATCTGATTAAAGTAATGTGGTTAACCTCCAATGTTAACAACTATAAGGGATAATTTATGTTTTGATAATTGTTGGGCACTAACAGTGGTTAACTATACAACATTACAAGTCAGCCTTGGGATATAATATCTCTGCATTTGATATTATCCTTAACATCTACTGTGATATGAAACGAGAAGGTTTAAAGCTTGTACATTGGCTCTGAGTGCCAAAACTCCATGGTCCAGCTCCTGGCTGTGGAAATGAATTTGTCAACTCTGATTCAAGTTTCCAACACTAGTCATAAAGAACAATTATATCAAAACACACAAACCCACTTGCTGTGAAGTTGCCTCTACACTTGAAAATAAGTATCATACAATATTTCATTTTTAATAAGCATGGGTTCAGCAAAATCACATGTCACAGCTGCTACAATATTATTTATATCCCACTTCCTCTTTTGGGATTTCTTCTAGATCTCACTTACGTCATTTGCATTATTTTAGGTATGCAAAAGTTGGGTTGCTAAAAAAACAATAAATGAAACATTGTGTTAGTGATATACCACTTTTTTGCTGATTATATTGTTATCAATTTTATTTGTTAGAAAAGCTCTGTTAGCTAAACAATAATTTTGTATATGCAACATAAGATATAACAAGCCACAGTGAAACTAATGCATCCTGTGTTTTGTAGAGTTAACCTCCGGTCTGAATTGATGTCATAACTCACAGCTGCAAGACATAGCGGCCAAACCTGTTCTGTTTCTTCCAAGGCTAATAATAACTCATTTACATGCATATTACAAATTAACTAACTACAATACTGATAAGCAATCAGCAATATACCGTCTCATTAATTCTTTTCAGCGGTGTAACTACCTTATTTTTTAAAGAACAACTAAAGATTACTTTATATTAATTTTACTTTTGTGAAAGATGATCATGAAATTCATTTGTGCTCAATGTTTGTCTTACAGCACAAGTGTATTGTAACGTTTAAAGGCATGTTGAGAGTTTAAAAAACTATTAGTCCAGATAGAAGTAATCCCAACAACCAGAGTTAATTGGAAATTAATTTAATGTTATAAAATGAAAATCTGATGCATCACGATCACATGACTTTCTCTTCCAAATATACTTTGTATATTAGTACTAACATAAAAAGTGATTCTTCCATTCCCATTATGTTATTAACCCTCTAATGCTGTAAGCCAATTCAATCCGCTTTCCAAAACCAGCTGGAGACTCACCACACCTGAAGTGTTACAGCATTTTAAGCAAGGAGCTAGTATGAAACTTGAGCAATGTTTAATGGATACAACGGTAGAAACTTTACAAATACACTGCACAGGTAATACATACCAGTAACATGTATATATTAACTTTACAGAATTTGTAACATGTTCAACAAAACATGCTTTTGTAGCATAGATAATTCAGAAAAAAAGTTAAAAAAAAAAACACCAGTAAAATTGCTCTCTAAGCTGTTTTGGCTACATTGATGGAAACAGTTATGTTTATAAACAAAGACACATATATTAATATTCAAAAACATTTGATTGTGTTAAAATATGCAGCTGCGAACATTAAAATTCTTACACTTGTTTGTGTACTCACCAAGTAATCAATTGAAGAACATGTAGCGTTCAGTGCACACTTGGCATTCCTTATCTTTATGCTGTCACTTTGCTCAGATAAAAACTGCAGGTAACTGTCACATAACCAAACTAATAGCACAGCAGAAAATTAATATATAGTTATATACACACAATAATGAGTGCTGGCACACCCGATGCACGCCGTTCTTGACCAACACCTTTGGTTAGTTAATGTCACAGTGTACTGCCCTTCCTTTTCTCCTGGTAACAACCTGACACTGTAGTATCCTCAGTATTTACAGCAGTGTAGATATCTCTTGTACACAAACATTCTTTGTTTTGTTAATGTCACAGTACACTGCCCTTCTTTCTCCTGGTAACAACCTGACACTGTAGTATCCTCACTATTTACAGCAGTGTAGATATCTCTTGTACACAAACATTCTTTGTTTTGTTAATGTCACAGTACACTGCCCTTCCTTTTTTCCTACTAACAACCTGACACTGTAGTATCCCCAGTAATTAAAACAGTGTAGATATCTCTTGTACACAAACATCCTTTGATTAGTTAATGTCACAGTGTACTGCCCTTCTTTTTCCCCTGGTAACAACCTGACACTGTAGTATCCTCAGTATTTACAGCAGTGTAGATATCTCTTGTACACAAACATCCTTTGTTTTGTTAATGTCACACAGTGTACTGCCCTTCTTTTTCCCCTGGTAACAACCTGACACTGTGGTATCCTCAGTATTTACAGCAGTGTAGATATCTCTTGTACACAAACATCCTTTGTTTTGTTAATGTCACACAGTAAACTGCCCTTCTTTTTCCTGGTAACAACCTGACACTGTAGTATCCTCAGTATTTACAGCAGTGTAGATGTAATCTCTTGTAGACAATCATTCTTTGTTTTGTTAATGTCACACAGTATACTGCCCTTCTTTTTCCTGGTAACAACCTGACACTGTAGTATCGTCAGTATTCACAGCAGTGTAGATGTAATCTCTTGTAGACAATCATTCTTTGTTTTGTTAATGTCACAGTACACTGCCCTTCTTTCTCCTGGTAACAACCTGACACTGTAGTATCCTCACTATTTACAGCAGTGTAGATATCTCTTGTACACAAACATTCTTTGTTTTGTTAATGTCACAGTACACTGCCCTTCCTTTTTTCCTACTAACAACCTGACACTGTAGTATCCTCAGTAATTAAAACAGTGTAGATATCTCTTGTACACAAACATCCTTTGATTAGTTAATGTCACAGTGTACTGCCCTTCTTTTTCCCCTGGTAACAACCTGACACTGTAGTATCCTCAGTATTTACAGCAGTGTAGATATCTCTTGTACACAAACATCCTTTGTTTTGTTAATGTCACACAGTATACTGCCCTTCTTTTTCCTGGTAACAACCTGACACTGTAGTATCCTCAGTATTTACAGCAGTGTAGATGTAATCTCTTGTAGACAATCATTCTTTGTTTTGTTAATGTCACACAGTATACTGCCCTTCTTTTTCCTGGTAACAACCTGACACTGTAGTATCCTCAGTAATTATAACAGTGTAGATGTAATTTCTTGTAGACAATCACTCTTTGTTTTGTTAATGTCACACAGTATACTGCCCTTCTTTTTCCTGGTAACAACCTGACACTGTAGTATCCTCAGTAATTATAACAGTGTAGATGTAATTTCTTGTAGACAATCACTCTTTGTTTTGTTAATGTCACACAGTATACTGCCCTTCTTTTTCCTGGTAACAACCTGACACTGTAGTATCCTCAGTAATTATAACAGCGTAGATGTAATTTCTTGTAGACAATCACTCTTTGTTTTGTTAATGTCACACAGTATACTGCCCTTCTTTTCTCCTGGTAACAACCTGACACTGTAGTATCCTCAGTAATTATAACAGTGTAGATGTAATTTCTTGAAGACAATCACTCTTTGTTTTGTTAATGTCACACAGTATACTGCCCTTCTTTTTCCTGGTAACAACCTGACACTGTAGTATCCTCAGTAATTATAACAGTGTAGATGTAATTTCTTGTAGACAATCACTCTTTGTTTTGTTATTGTCACACAGTGCACTGCCCTTCTTTTTCCTGGTAACAACCTGACACTGTAGTATCCTCAGTAATTAAAACAGTTTGATGTTATTTCTTGTAGACAATCATTCTTTGTTTTGTTATTGTCACACAGTGCACTGCCCTTCTTTTTGCTACTAACAACCTGACACTGCAGTATCCTCAGTAATTAAAACAGTTTGATGTTATTTCTTGTAGACAATCATTCTTTGTTTTGTTAATGTCACACAGTACACTCAACTTCTTTTTCCTACTAACAACCTGACACTGCAGTATCCTCAGTAATTAAAACAGTTTGATGTTATTTCTTGTAGACAATCATTCTTTGTTTTGTTAATGTCACACAGTGCACTGCCCTTCCTTTTCTCCTGGTAACAACCTGACACTGTAGTATCCTCAGTAATTAAAACAGTTTGATGTTATTTCTTGTAGACAATCATTCTTTGTTTTGTTAATGTCACACAGTACACTGCCCTTCCTTTTCTCCTGGTAACAACCTGACACTGCAGTATCCTCAGTATTTACAGCTGTGTAGATATCTCTTGTACACAAACATCCTTTGTTTTGTTAATGTCACACAGCACACTCACCTTCTTTTTCCTACTAACAACCTGACACTGTAGTATCCTCAGTAATTATAACAGTGTAGATGTTATTTTTTGTAGACAATCATTCTTTGTTTGGCTAATGCCACACAGTGCAGTGCCCTTCCTTTTCCCCTGGTAACAACCTGACACTGTAGTATCCTCAGTAATTATAACAGTGTAGATGTTATTTCTTGTAGACAATCACTCTTTGTTTTGTTAATGTCACACAGTGCACTGCCCTTCTATTTCCTGCTAACAACCTGACACTGTAGTATCCTCAGTAATTAAAACACTGTTGATGTTATTTCTTGCAATCATTCTTTGTTTTGTTATTGTCACACAGTACACTGCCCTTCTATTTCCTGCTAACAACCTGACACTGTAGTATCCTCAGTAATTAAAACACTGTTGATGTTATTTCTTGCAGACAATCATTCTTTGTTTTGTTATTGTCACACAGTACACTGCCCTTCCTTTTCCTGGTAACAACCTGACACTGTAGTATCCTCAGTAATTAAAACAGTGTTGATGTTATTTCTTGTAGACAATCATTCTTTGTTTTGTTATTGTCACACAGTACACTGCCCTTCTTTTTCCTGCAAACAACCTGACACTGCAGTATCCTCAGTAAATAAAACAGTGTTGATGTTATTTCTTGCAGACAATCATTCTTTGTTTTGTTATTGTCACACAGTACACTGCCCTTCTTTTTCCTGCTAACAACCTGACACTGTAGTATCCTCAGTAATTAAAACAGTGTTGATGTTATTTCTTGCAGACAATCATTCTTTGTTTTGTTATTGTCACACAGTACACTTCCCTTCTTTTTCCTGCTAACAACCTGACACTGTAGTATCCTCAGTAATTAAAACAGTGTTGATGTTATTTCTTGCAGACAATCATTCTTTGTTTTGTTATTGTCACACAGTACACTGCCCTTCTTTTTCCTGGTAACAACCTGACACTGTAGTATCCTCAGTAATTAAAACAGTGTTGATGTTATTTCTTGCAGACAATCATTCTTTGTTTTGTTATTGTCACACAGTACACTGCCCTTCTTTTTCCTGGTAACAACCTGACACTGTAGTATCCTCAGTAATTATTACCCTGTAGATGTTATCACTTGTAGACAATCATTCTTTGTTTGGTTAATGCCACACAGTGCACTACCCTTCCTTTTCTCCTGGTAACAACCGGACACTGTAGTATCCTCAGTAATTATAACAGTGTAGATGTTATCACTTGTAGACAATCACTCTTTGTTTGGTTAAAGTCACACAGTGCACTGCCCTTCCTTTTCTCCTGATAACAACCTGACACTGTAGTATCCTCAGTAATTATAAGTGTAGATGTTATCACTTGTAGACAATCACTCTTTGTTTGGTTAATGTCACACAGTGCACTGCCCTTCCTTTTCTCCTGATAACAACCTGACAATGTAGTATCCTCAGTAATTATAAGTGTAGATGTTATCACTTGTAGACAATCACTCTTTGTTTGGTTAATGTCACACAGTGCACTGCCCTTCCTTTTCTCCTGATAACAACCGGACACTGTAGTATCCTCAGTAATTATAACAGTGTAGATGTTATCACTTGTAGACAATCACTCTTTGTTTGGTTAATGTCACACAGTGCACTGCCCTTCCTTTTCTCCTGATAACAACCTGACAATGTAGTATCCTCAGTAATTATTACCCTGTAGATGTTATCACTTGTAGACAATCATTCTTTGTTTGGCTAATGCCACACAGTGCACTGCCCTTCCTTTTCTCCTGCTAACAACCTGACACTGTAGTATCCTCAGTAATTATAAGTGTAGATGTTATCACTTGTAGACAATCACTCTTTGTTTGGTTAATGTCACACAGTGCACTGCCCTTCCTTTTCTCCTGATAAAAACCTGACAATGTAGTATCCTCAGTAATTATAAGTGTAGATGTTATCACTTGTAGACAATCACTCTTTGTTTGGTTAATGTCACACAGTGCACTGCCCTTCCTTTTCTCCTGATAACAACCGGACACTGTAGTATCCTCAGTAATTATAACAGTGTAGATGTTATCACTTGTAGACAATCATTCTTTGTTTGGTTAATGTCACACAGTACACTGCCCTTCCTTTTCTCCTGGTAACAACCAGACAATGTAGTATTCTCAGTAATTATAACAGTGTAGATGTAATCTCTTGTAGACAATCATTCTTTGTTTGGTTAATGTCACACAGTACACTGCCGTTCCTTTTCTCCTGGTAACAACCTGACAATGTAGTATTCTCAGTAATTATAACAGTGTAGATGTAATCTCTTGTAGACAATCATTCTTTGTTTGGCTAATGCCACACAGTGCACTGCCCTTCCTTTTCTCCTGGTAACAACCTGACACTGTAGTATCCTCAGTAATTATAAGTGTAGATGTTATCACTTGTAGACAATCATTCTTTATTTGGTTAATGCCACACAGTACACTGCCGTTCCTTTTCTCCTGGTAACAACCTGACAATGTAGTATTCTCAGTAATTATAAGTGTAGATGTTATCACTTGTAGACAATCATTCTTTATTTGGTTAATGCCACACAGTACACTGCCGTTCCTTTTCTCCTGGTAACAACCTGACACTGTAGTATCCTCAGTAATTATAAGTGTAGATGTTATCACTTGTAGACAATCATTCTTTGTTTGGTTAATGTCACACAGTACACTGCCGTTCCTTTTCTCCTGGTAACAACCTGACAATGTAGTATTCTCAGTAATTATAACAGTGTAGATGTAATCTCTTGTAGACAATCATTCTTTGGTTAATGTCACACAGTACACTGCCCTTCCTTTTCTCCTGGTAACAACCTGACAATGTAGTATTCTCAGTAATTATAACAGTGTAGATGTAATCTCTTGTAGACAATCATTCTTTGTTTGGTTAATGCCACACAGTGCACTGCCCTTCCTTTTCTCCTGGTAACAACCTGACACTGCAGTATCCTCAGTAATTATAACAGTGTAGATGTAATCTCTTGTAGACAATCATTCTTTGTTTGGTTAATGTCACACAGTACACTGCCGTTCCTTTTCTCCTGGTAACAACCTGACAATGTAGTATTCTCAGTAATTATAACAGTGTAGATGTAATCTATTGTAGACAATCATTTTTGTTTGGTTAATGCCACACAGTGCACTGCCCTTCTATTTCTCCTGGTAACAACCTGACACTGTAGTATCCTCAGTAATTATAACAGTGTAGATGTAATCTATTGTAGACAATCATTCTTTGTTTGGTTAATGCCACACAGTGCACTTCCCTTCCTTTTCTCCTGGTAACAACCTGACACTGTAGTATCCTCAGTAATTAAAACAGTGTTGATGTTATTTCTTGCAGACAATCATTCTTTGTTTTGTTATTGTCACACAGTACACTGCCCTTCTTTTTCCTGGTAACAACCTGACACTGTAGTATCCTCAGTAATTATTACCCTGTAGATGTTATCACTTGTAGACAATCATTCTTTGTTTGGTTAATGCCACACAGTGCACTACCCTTCCTTTTCTCCTGGTAACAACCGGACACTGTAGTATCCTCAGTAATTATAACAGTGTAGATGTTATCACTTGTAGACAATCACTCTTTGTTTGGTTAAAGTCACACAGTGCACTGCCCTTCCTTTTCTCCTGATAACAACCTGACACTGTAGTATCCTCAGTAATTATAAGTGTACATGTTATCACTTGTAGACAATCACTCTTTGTTTGGTTAATGTCACACAGTGCACTGCCCTTCCTTTTCTCCTGATAACAACCTGACAATGTAGTATCCTCAGTAATTATAAGTGTAGATGTTATCACTTGTAGACAATCACTCTTTGTTTGGTTAATGTCACACAGTGCACTGCCCTTCCTTTTCTCCTGATAACAACCGGACACTGTAGTATCCTCAGTAATTATAACAGTGTAGATGTTATCACATGTAGACAATCACTCTTTGTTTGGTTAATGTCACACAGTGCACTGCCCTTCCTTTTCTCCTGATAACAACCTGACAATGTAGTATCCTCAGTAATTATTACCCTGTAGATGTTATCACTTGTAGACAATCATTCTTTGTTTGGCTAATGCCACACAGTGCACTGCCCTTCCTTTTCTCCTGCTAACAACCTGACACTGTAGTATCCTCAGTAATTATAAGTGTAGATGTTATCACTTGTAGACAATCACTCTTTGTTTGGTTAATGTCACACAGTGCACTGCCCTTCCTTTTCTCCTGATAAAAACCTGACAATGTAGTATCCTCAGTAATTATAAGTGTAGATGTTATCACTTGTAGACAATCACTCTTTGTTTGGTTAATGTCACACAGTGCACTGCCCTTCCTTTTCTCCTGATAACAACCGGACACTGTAGTATCCTCAGTAATTATAACAGTGTAGATGTTATCACTTGTAGACAATCATTCTTTGTTTGGTTAATGTCACACAGTACACTGCCCTTCCTTTTCTCCTGGTAACAACCTGACAATGTAGTATTCTCAGTAATTATAACAGTGTAGATGTAATCTATTGTAGACAATCATTCTTTGTTTGGTTAATGTCACACAGTGCACTGCCCTTCCTTTTCTCCTGGTAACAACCAGACAATGTAGTATTCTCAATAATTATAACAGTGTAGATGTAATCTCTTGTAGACAATCATTCTTTGTTTGGTTAATGTCACACAGTACACTGCCGTTCCTTTTCTCCTGGTAACAACCTGACAATGTAGTATTCTCAGTAATTATAACAGTGTAGATGTAATCTCTTGTAGACAATCATTCTTTGTTTGGCTAATGCCACACAGTGCACTGCCCTTCCTTTTCTCCTGGTAACAACCTGACACTGTAGTATCCTCAGTAATTATAAGTGTAGATGTTATCACTTGTAGACAATCATTCTTTATTTGGTTAATGCCACACAGTACACTGCCGTTCCTTTTCTCCTGGTAACAACCTGACAATGTAGTATTCTCAGTAATTATAAGTGTAGATGTTATCACTTGTAGACAATCATTCTTTATTTGGTTAATGCCACACAGTACACTGCCGTTCCTTTTCTCCTGGTAACAACCTGACACTGTAGTATCCTCAGTAATTATAAGTGTAGATGTTATCACTTGTAGACAATCATTCTTTGTTTGGTTAATGTCACACAGTACACTGCCGTTCCTTTTCTCCTGGTAACAACCTGACAATGTAGTATTCTCAGTAATTAAAACAGTGTAGATGTAATCTCTTGTAGACAATCATTCTTTGGTTAATGTCACACAGTACACTGCCCTTCCTTTTCTCCTGGTAACAACCTGACAATGTAGTATTCTCAGTAATTATAACAGTGTAGATGTAATCTCTTGTAGACAATCATTCTTTGTTTGGTTAATGCCACACAGTGCACTGCCCCTCCTTTTCTCCTGGTAACAACCTGACACTGCAGTATCCTCAGTAATTATAACAGTGTAGATGTAATCTCTTGTAGACAATCATTCTTTGTTTGGTTAATGTCACACAGTACACTGCCGTTACTTTTCTCCTGGTAACAACCTGACAATGTAGTATTCTCAGTAATTATAACAGTGTAGATGTAATCTATTGTAGACAATCATTTTTGTTTGGTTAATGCCACACAGTGCACTGCCCTTCTATTTCTTTTGGTAACAACCTGACACTGTAGTATCCTCAGTAATTATAACAGTGTAGATGTAATCTATTGTAGACAATCATTCTTTGTTTGGTTAATGCCACACAGTGCACTTCCCTTCCTTTTCTCCTGGTAACAACCTGACACTGTAGTATCCTCAGTAATTATAACAGTGTAGATGTAATCTATTGTAGACAATCATTCTTTGTTTGGTTAATGCCACACAGTGCACTTCCCTTCCTTTTCTCCTGGTAACAACCTGACACTGTAGTATCCTCAGTAATTATAACAGTGTAGATGTAATCTATTGTAGACAATCATTCTTTGTTTGGTTAATGCCACAGAGTGCACTGCCCTTTATTTTCTCCTGGTAACAACCTGACACTGTAGTATCCTCAGTAATTATAAGAGTGTAGATGTAGACAATCATTCTTTGTTTGGCTAATGTCACACAGTACACTGCCCTTCCTTTTCTCCTGGTAACAACCTGACAATGTAGTATCCTCAGTAATTATTACCCTGTAGATGTTATCACTTGTAGACAATCATTCTTTGTTTGGCTAATGCCACACAGTGCACTGCCCTTCTATTTCTCCTGGTAACAACCTGACACTGTAGTATCATCAGTAATTATTACCCTGTAGATGTTATCACTTGTAGACAATCATTCTTTGTTTGGCTAATGCCACACAGTGCACTGCCCTTTCTTTTCTCCTGGTAACAACCTGACACTGTAGTATCCTCAGTAATTATAACAGTGTAGATGTAATCTCTTGTAGACAATCATTCTTTGTTTGGTTAATGCCACACAGTGCACTGCCCTTTATTTTCTCCTGGTAACAACCTGTCACTGTAGTATCCTCAGTAATTATAACAGTGTAGATGTAATCTCTTGTAGACAATCATTCTTTGTTTGGTTAATGCCACACAGTGCACTGCCCTTTATTTTCTCCTGGTAACAACCTGACACTGTAGTATCCTCAGTAATTATAACAGTGTAGATATTATTTCTTGTAGACAATCATTTTTGTTTGGTTAATGCCACACAGTGCACTACCCTTTATTTTCTCCTGGTAACAACCTGACAATGTAGTATCCTCAGTAATTATAACAGTGTAGATGTAATCTCTTGTAGACAATCATTCTTTGTTTGACTAATGCCACACAGTGCACTGCCCTTCCTTTTCTCCTGATAACAACCTGACACTGTAGTATCCTCAGTAATTATAACAGTGTAGATGTAATCTCTTGTAGACAATCATTCTTTGTTTGGCTAATGCCACACAGTGCACTGCCCTTAATTTTCTCCTGATAACAACCTGTCACTGTAGTATCCTCAGTAATTATAACAGTGTAGATGTAATCTCTTGTAGAGAATCATTCTTTGTTTGGTTAATGTCACACAGTACACTGCCCTTCCTTTTCTCCTGGTAACAACCTGACAATGTAGTATCCTCAGTAATTATAACAGTGTAGATGTAATCTCTTGTAGACAATCATTCTTTGTTTGGCTAATGCCACACAGTGCACTGCCCTTCCTTTTCTCCTGGTAACAACCTGACACTGTAGTATCCTCAGTAATTATAAGTGTAGATGTTATCACTTGTAGACAATCATTCTTTATTTGGTTAATGCCACACAGTGCACTGCCCTTCTATTTATCCTGATAACAACCTGACACTGTAGTATCCTCAGTAATTATAACAGTGTAGATGTAATCTCTTGTAGACAATCATTTTTTGTGTGGTTAATGTCACACAGTACACTGCCCTTCCTTTTCTCCTGGTAACAACCTGACCTTGTAGTATCCTCAGTAATTATAACAGTGTAGATGTAATCTCTTATAGACAATCATTCTTTGTTTGGTTAATGTCACACAGTACACTGCCCTTCCTTTTCTCCTGGTAACAACCTGACAATGTAGTATCCTCAGTAATTATAACAGTGTAGATGTAATCTCTTGTAGACAATCATTCTTTGTTTGGCTAATGCCACACAGTGCACTGCCCTTCCTTTTCTCCTGCTAACAACCTGACACTGTAGTATCCTCAGTAATTATAACAGTGTAGATGTAGACAATCATTCTTTGTTTGGCTAATGCCACACAGTGCACTGCCCTTCCTTTTCTCCTGCTAACAACCTGACACTGTAGTATCCTCAGTAATTATAAGTGTAGATGTTATCACTTGTAGACAATCACTCTTTGTTTGGTTAATGTCACACAGTGCACTGCCCTTCCTTTTCTCCTGATAACAACCTGACAATGTAGTATCCTCAGTAATTATAAGTGTAGATGTTATCACTTGTAGACAATCACTCTTTGTTTGGTTAATGTCACACAGTGCACTGCCCTTCCTTTTCTCCTGATAACAACCGGACACTGTAGTATCCTCAGTAATTATAACAGTGTAGATGTTATCACCTGTAGACAATCATTCTTTGTTTGGTTAATGTCACACAGTACACTGCCCTTCCTTTTCTCCTGGTAACAACCTGACAATGTAGTATTCTCAGTAATTATAACAGTGTAGATGTAATCTATTGTAGACAATCATTCTTTGTTTGGTTAATGTCACACAGTGCACTGCCCTTCCTTTTCTCCTGGTAACAACCTGACAATGTAGTATTCTCAGTAATTATAACAGTGTAGATGTAATCTCTTGTAGACAATCATTCTTTGTTTGGTTAATGTCACACAGTACACTGCCGTTCCTTTTCTCCTGGTAACAACCTGACAATGTAGTATTCTCAGTAATTATAACAGTGTAGATGTAATCTCTTGTAGACAATCATTCTTTGTTTGGTTAATGTCACACAGTACACTGCCGTTCCTTTTCTCCTGGTAACAACCTGACAATGTAGTATTCTCAGTAATTATAACAGTGTAGATGTAATCTCTTGTAGACAATCATTCTTTGTTTGGTTAATGTCACACAGTACAATACCCTTCCTTTTCTCCTGGTAACAACCTGACAATGTAGTATTCTCAGTAATTATAACAGTGTAGATGTAATCTCTTGTAGACAATCATTCTTTGTTTGGTTAATGCCACACAGTGCACTGCCCTTCCATTTCTCCTGGTAACAACCTGACACTGCAGTATCCTCAGTAATTATAACAGTGTAGATGTAATCTCTTGTAGACAATCATTCTTTGTTTGGTTAATGTCACACAGTACACTGCCGTTCCTTTTCTCCTGGTAACAACCTGACAATGTAGTATTCTCAGTAATTATAACAGTGTAGATGTAATCTATTGTAGACAATCATTTTTGTTTGGTTAATGCCACACAGTGCACTGCCCTTCTATTTCTCCTGGTAACAACCTGACACTGTAGTATCCTCAGTAATTATAACAGTGTAGATGTAATCTATTGTAGACAATCATTCTTTGTTTGGTTAATGCCACACAGTGCACTTCCCTTCCTTTTCTCCTGGTAACAACCTGACACTGTAGTATCCTCAGTAATTATAACAGTGTAGATGTAATCTATTGTAGACAATCATTCTTTGTTTGGTTAATGCCACACAGTGCACTGCCCTTTATTTTCTCCTGGTAACAACCTGACACTGTAGTATCCTCAGTAATTATAACAGTGTAGATGTAATCTATTGTAGACAATCATTCTTTGTTTGGTTAATGCCACACAGTGCACTGCCCTTTATTTTCTCCTGGTAACAACCTGACACTGTAGTATCCTCAGTAATTATAAGAGTGTAGATGTAGACAATCATTCTTTGTTTGGCTAATGTCACACAGTACACTGCCCGTCCTTTTCTCCTGGTAACAACCTGACAATGTAGTATCCTCAGTAATTATTACCCTGTAGATGTTATCACTTGTAGACAATCATTCTTTGTTTGGCTAATGCCACACAGTGCACTGCCCTTCTATTTCTCCTGGTAACAACCTGACACTGTAGTATCATCAGTAATTATTACCCTGTAGATGTTATCACTTGTAGACAATCATTCTTTGTTTGGCTAATGCCACACAGTGCACTGCCCTTTCTTTTCTCCTGGTAACAACCTGACACTGTAGTATCCTCAGTAATTATAACAGTGTAGATGTAATCTCTTGTAGACAATCATTCTTTGTTTGGTTAATGCCACACAGTGCACTGCCCTTTATTTTCTCCTGGTAACAACCTGTCACTGTAGTATCCTCAGTAATTATAACAGTGTAGATGTAATCTCTTGTAGACAATCATTCTTTGTTTGGTTAATGCCACACAGTGCACTGCCCTTTATTTTCTCCTGGTAACAACCTGACACTGTAGTATCCTCAGTAATTATAACAGTGTAGATATTATTTCTTGTAGACAATCATTTTTGTTTGGTTAATGCCACACAGTGCACTACCCTTTATTTTCTCCTGGTAACAACCTGACAATGTAGTATCCTCAGTAATTATAACAGTGTAGATGTAATCTCTTGTAGACAATCATTCTTTGTTTGACTAATGCCACACAGTGCACTGCCCTTCCTTTTCTCCTGATAACAACCTGACACTGTAGTATCCTCAGTAATTATAACAGTGTAGATGTAATCTCTTGTAGACAATCATTCTTTGTTTGGCTAATGCCACACAGTGCACTGCCCTTAATTTTCTCCTGATAACAACCTGTCACTGTAGTATCCTCAGTAATTATAACAGTGTAGATGTAATCTCTTGTAGAGAATCATTCTTTGTTTGGTTAATGTCACACAGTACACTGCCCTTCCTTTTCTCCTGGTAACAACCTGACAATGTAGTATCCTCAGTAATTATAACAGTGTAGATGTAATCTCTTGTAGACAATCATTCTTTGTTTGGCTAATGCCACACAGTGCACTGCCCTTCCTTTTCTCCTGGTAACAACCTGACACTGTAGTATCCTCAGTAATTATAAGTGTAGATGTTATCACTTGTAGACAATCATTCTTTATTTGGTTAATGCCACACAGTACACTGCCCTTCCTTTTCTCCTGGTAACAACCTGACAATGTAGTATCCTCAGTAATTATAACAGTGTAGATGTAATCTCTTGTAGACAATCATTCTTTGTTTGGCTAATGCCACACAGTGCACTGCCCTTCCTTTTCTCCTGGTAACAACCTGACACTGTAGTATCCTCAGTAATTATAAGTGTAGATGTTATCACTTGTAGACAATCATTCTTTATTTGGTTAATGCCACACAGTGCACTGCCCTTCTATTTATCCTGATAACAACCTGACACTGTAGTATCCTCAGTAATTATAACAGTGTAGATGTAATCTCTTGTAGACAATCATTTTTTGTTTGGTTAATGTCACACAGTACACTGCCCTTCCTTTTCTCCTGGTAACAACCTGACAATGTAGTATCCTCAGTAATTATAACAGTGTAGATGTAATCTCTTATAGACAATCATTCTTTGTTTGGTTAATGTCACACAGTACACTGCCCTTCCTTTTCTCCTGGTAACAACCTGACAATGTAGTATCCTCAGTAATTATAACAGTGTAGATGTAATCTCTTGTAGACAATCATTCTTTGTTTGGCTAATGCCACACAGTGCACTGCCCTTCCTTTTCTCCTGCTAACAACCTGACACTGTAGTATCCTCAGTAATTATAACAGTATAGATGTAGACAATCATTCTTTGTTTGGCTAATGCCACACAGTGCACTGCCCTTCCTTTTCTCCTGCTAACAACCTGACACTGTAGTATCCTCAGTAATTATAACAGTGTAGATGTAGACAATCATTCTTTGTTTGGCTAATGCCACACAGTGCACTGCCCTTCCTTTTCTCCTGCTAACAACCTGACACTGTAGTATCCTCAGTAATTATAACAGTGTAGATGTAGACAATCATTCTTTGTTTGGTTAATGCCACACAGTGCACTGCCCTTCCTTTTCTCCTGGTAACAACCTGACACTGTAGTATCCTCAGTAATTATAACAGTGTAGATGTAATCTCTTGTAGACAATCATTCTTTGTTTAGTTAATGTCACACAGTGCACTGCCCTTCCTTTTCTCCTGGTAACAACCTGACACTGTAGTATCCTCAGTAATTATAACAGTGTAGATGTAATCTCTTGTAGACAATCATTCTTTGTTTAGTTAATGTCACACAGTGCACTGCCCTTCCTTTTCTCCTGGTAACAACCTGACACTGTAGTATCCTCAGTAATTATAACAGTGTAGATGTAATCTCTTGTAGACAATCATTCTTTGTTTGGTTAATGCCACACAGTGCACTGCCCTTCTATTTCTCCTGGTAACAACCTGTCACTGTAGTATCCTCAGTAATTATAACAGTGTAGATGTAATCTCTTGTAGACAATCATTCTTTGTTTGGTTAATGCCACACAGTGCACTGCCCTTCTATTTCTCCTGGTAACAACCTGTCACTGTAGTATCCTCAGTAATTATAACAGTGTAGATGTAATCTCTTGTAGACAATCATTCTTTGTTTGGTTAATGCCACACAGTGCACTGACGTTCCTTTTCGCCTGGTAACAACCTGACAATGTAGTATCCTCAGTAATTATAACAGTGTAGATGTTGACAATCATTCTTTGTTTAGTTAATGTCACACAGTGCACTGCCCTTCTATTTCTCCTGGTAATGGTACAATGTCACCATTATCGGATTCTCACATCAAGCTGTAGTTTCTTGTATTTAGTTTCAGCTGTAGAAATATGAGAACCACTTGCCGTCTTACAAATGAAGTGCTTCTGAGGGGTAGTTTACTATGGTGAGGCATACCAACCAGTCGAAGGAAAAAAGTTGAACCCCTCCATCGTTAAGCATTTTATCAGTATAGGTTGTCACAAAAATGGTTTTAGCAATTGATCCTGATGCTCAGCAGGGTAGACTTTCAAAGTGATTATCTGGCATCCACTCTACATATAGCATTATTGAACTGTTTACTAAAAATAAACGCTTTTGTTAGTGAGGTAAAATGCATACAACAAGTGGCTTTAAGAAGAGATGTTGACACTTAAAGGGATGCCACCTTGTTAAGACACTTTCTTATAAACTGAAACCATCTTCTTGTTCGTGACACTCCTCAATATCATTTAGTATCTTCCTCCTGTACAAGTTAGTATACTCATTGACTAATAACATTCTTTGTAGTAGACTAGTTTTTATAAAATACTCATTTAGGATTATACTTAAATATGTTTGTAATTTTACTAGGTCCCATGCTGTAAATTAATGTAAGCAACTTATGATTTCCTCTTTTATAGATGTTGCATCCTATTAACATGTGCAAGAAGGAAAATGTATTGTCTTCATTTAATAGGAAGAAGCTTATGTTAAGTTCTAATTTAATTACATTATATATTTAATTCATGGTGAGAATTTTTAGTGATGTTCAGGGTGCTCCTTTAGCCATTGGCACTGTTAATTGTTTTTCATGTGACAGTATGTTTGCTTGCTTTAAGGCCAGCCATTGGTGTATAGCTCACTAATCAGACACATCTCTACTCAAAATCTAAAGTAGATAACACATTGCATTAAGTTGTGCTCACATTGAGAAGCAGACTTCCTCTGCCACTTCCTCACACTAGCTGTGCACCTAATGGTCTACATGACTAGAAACAAATATCATCCATAATGCACCACAAAACTTGTAACAATTAACCTCAAGAAGATTACTGTTTCTTCTTTTTTACTAGTTTGTTTTGCTCTTAGCTAGCCTATACTGCATATTACTTGTATATATTTGTGTCCACAATTCTATTCCAGAAGAACAAGATAATAGAGAATCTTCTGTTCACCTCAGTTACAGAATAGCTAGGTCTACATATAATAAGAAAACTGGCCATTTACGGAAGCAGGTTATTACAATGGCTGCTGAAGATAAAATCCACAGATTAGTAAGCTAATCTCCTAACAGTAGCATCTACCATGTTGGAGTAAATTACTTTGGAAGTAACGTTTAATAAAAAAGTTCATTCTATGAAAGCAGGTTACTTTGGGGGCAATTTACTTCAAAAGTAACATTGGAGAGCTCAATTACAATTTACTCTTTTAATTACGACTATGGAAGTAAGAGCTCATTACTCCCAGAGTATTGTTTTCTTTGTACAATTTACTTGATGTCATCATGGATACGGTTATGTGTGATAGAAAAAGGAGGGAGGGGAAGTGTAAACAAAAGAGATAAATGTTTGTTGGCAGAGATAAAAAAACACTAATTTAAATAATACGAGTGAAAAAATATATATATATATATAAATATGCTGGAAGAGAAATGCCTGGAAAATCATGATGTACGAGTTTAATGTTTGAGCGATAAGAAACGTACTGAAGGACAGCTTAAAATTGCAGAAACAAGGTTTCTAATCGCTATACTCGCATTGCAGATCATTTTCGTGTTGATGGAGAAATATCCTCTCCGATTTTGGAAAAGTTCACCATATTCACTGATGAGTACAACATGCGTACAGTCAACTGCACCAAGAATGTGTGAGAAATCTGCAAAATTGAATAACTGCCTTTTACTTTCTGAATGCTCATGTATATTTATGTAGGACCTTGCTCTTAACCTCAAAAGTGCTCTAACAATGCAATGAAAGATGCAACCAGCAGGTGAACATTTATAAGATTGCCTGCGTGACATGAAGTTAAGAAATGCTGGTGAACTAAAGGTCTAATTAGGACGCATTTAACGTAATGGGATGGGTAACTTTTTTATTACTTCATGCCAATTGGTTCTGACATCAAACTTGGGAAGGAAAAGCTTGACATTGCGAAGTCTTAAGTCAACCCTAAATAGCTCCATGTAATACAGTGTTAGACTGTATCTGAAACACTCGCATAACAATAACTGCAATCACTCGGTTACACAGCTGAATTCCTGTTTTGTTGTAAATCTTCTCCAAGCAGGTTCAAAAAGAATTTTCCCATGGATCTTGCATTCCCGTTGTTTTCTTCATCGAGATCATCAAAGTAATTCATGAGCACATCAAAATATCTTTCTCCAAATACGATATGGTATTCTAGCTCAATGCACAGGTTAATTACGCCATCCAGGTTCAAGAGTAAATTCTAACCTATACATGTCAACATTTACTTCTGTGATAATTTACTCTGAGAGTATCTCAAAGGAGTAAAATGCTATTCTCGTATGGAAATTGCTGAGTATTGACTTGAATAGTAGGTTACTATGAAAGTAGAGCTTACTCTGGTTGGTGATTGCCACCCAAGACAGCTGTTGATGACAGTTGCAATGTATCAGATACAGCAATCCGTATTAGAGAAGTGGATGTCAATATTAAATTTAGTTCCTCTTACAGGACTGGACATATTTAAAGGTGCTGTTGAATTGGAAGAAAGTTTTGTCTGTGTCAACAGATGGAGTGTCTGATGGGGGTCACTGTTGCGCTGATAGAAAAACCTCTGCTTCCTGATTTCAATCCACTGTAATCTCCATCAAGAGAATCTGGGTGTGAAGAAGTTTAATCTAACAATGCAATAGTATGGTGATATTGTAGAGGACACCCAGGCCTCTGCAGAGTATGTGACCTCCTTCCTTCAGTTTCAGATGTGAAAAGCTTTCTCCGATATACAAGTTTTGCTACTCCACATTCAGTTGATGTCAAAGACTGGTATCAATTGGAACTGCAATTTGATAATGTTAAAGGACAAATATGAATGTCAAGTGAAATTAGATGATGTTTACAAAAATTTCCCCATGAAACCAGATTCCCAAAACTTTATGCACTTGCTGTTGAAAGTTATGTGACAACCTAACATGTACCTCAGATACTGATAAATTTGTCCCTACACATTTGGTACACTTTATTAGAAGACACAAGAAAATGGTTCTGTGTTAATCTCAATGTTACACAACTTTAAAAATGATCTCATGTCACTTTCTTAGGTGTTATGATTGATGAATTGCAATCAACACTCTGGTTGCCTAATTTCTACACTTAATGTGATTAGTTATCAATTACGAATACTTTTTCCCAAATATCTAATTCCATTGACTATTTTGCAGGTTTTACAAGCATTATATTTTGTACTGTTTCCTGGTTCATTGACCATAAGTGGTGGTGGATTGTCTGTTTGTTTGTATTTAATTGCTCTTTCAGTTTTATTTTCAGAAATAAATCCACATTTTAAAAAAACCAAATATCCTAAATTTTGATTTGCCATCACACTGTAACCGCTGGAAATTCATAACACAAGCATCAATCAATCAAAACCAATGTCTTCCAAAATACTGCAGCACCAGTTGTAGAATGCTGACGATCATACAAACAAGCCTCGAAATTTATCCCATTAAAACTACCCTAACTCAGAAACATGTAATTCAAGACACATCCCAGTTTCTAGTAGCTACAAGTTTGTGTAAACAACAATTTTTAAACATTTTAAAATTTTTACAGCACATGATATATGGTGAGTATTTTTTAACTTTGACTAAATGCATAATTCAGTTATATCCTGATTACACTGGGGCAACGATGAAAATCTTACTCTTGATATTTTATGTGTTTCTGACTCAAATTTTTTTTTTGCACTGATTTCAAATGTGCTATTAGTTTTCTACAAATTATAATGATTCAATTGGAAAATGAATTATTCTCTTATGGTTTCAGATTAGATTAATGTATAAGTATGGCTTCCAGAAGTAACTACTGTCTACTCTTATGTGTGCAGGTAGTACATAAGTTCAGGCACTAAATGTTATATAGCTTGCAGTTCCAACAGGCGACCATGTGTTCCACACATCTGCTGCAGTTCCTATAAATAAACTTTGGTGGGATGGCTATGCAGTTGTTGGAAATGCCTGCAATTTGCAGTTCTGAGAATTTGAAGAGAGTCAACAAACAATCAGGATGATTGCTGATTCATTTAAAAACGTAAAACATTGAGGGAGACTACACTATCCAGATATTCCACTTGCTCTTGTCCCACATGGTCCAGAACTTCCTATTCCTGTGATACAAAAGCAGGTTCATGTCCGACAGACTATGGTGGTGACTTAACCAAGAATCAGGAGCAACTCTAATATGTGATCTTGATCAAAAGCAGAGCTCCCAGAGTGGAATTTGTTGCACAGTACAACAAGTACCATGATTACCACTGTTATTGTAGCAGCCTTTTTGATAATAGAAAACAATCCTTTCGTAGACAGCTCAGGTAGTATTCCTGTATAACAAATATCTATTTCTGATTTATCTAAATTGTTGCTAGAAGAGATTCAGTACAAGTGGGATGTTTGTGGTGAGTTCAAGATGCTGGGACTCAACGGAGAGGATGACACTAAGTATCCAGCCAAGCAACTCACAAACACTACATCCACAAAAGTGGCCTTTAAGGAACGAACTTGTTCTAAGGCAACACGGATCTCTAGTCGACATCCTACTACTACCTCTGCACATTAGTAAAGTAGTATGTTGAAGCTTTGCCACATGTTTGTCTGATGCAGTAAAACTACAGGACCTCAGATGCTGCTGACACATGTTGAAAAAAGTGCCTTGCAAGCACATGGTTTCCTTGGAAAAGCCCCAATTACTGAAAGTTGATTCAGAATTTGGTGAGTAACTTAGGTTGCAGATTGTCAACAAAATTACATTACCTCCACATTCTTTAGACCAAATTTGGGCGATGTGAGGAAAGAACACACAGAATGATTCCAACAACATGCAAATTACGATATCAAAGCAGATGGGATGGAGTTTGGTGAGCAACAGCCCATAGGAATACAAAAGCACAACATGGTCACAACTAGACGATTGCCAAGTTTAGCAGTGAAAAAAACAAATATCATTTTATATACTTACTTGATTTACATAGGAAATATGAAAAAACTGTGACAAACAATAGAATGCCACTTTTCTCTGTATTTAATATGTATATTTCTTGAACATATATGTTAATTTCCTTAAGAACTATTGTGGTTATGGATATGGCATTGACATTTTTGAACCCAGGAGGCCGATTTTATATAAGAACCATGAAAAAATCGGGAGGAACAAGAAGTTGTCCAGCATTATAGGGGAACATCACAATAATTATAATATGAGCAACTGTAACACAGAAACATAATTTGCTCACCCATGGCTTAACAATTCACCTGAAAACAGTAAACAAATCAGGCAGAAAAGAAAATTAAACAAAGTTATAACCTTTGGGTTTTGAAGGACAAATAAATATGTAAGGGGCAGGAAATCATCACTGTAATATTATTCTAAGTTCCAGATGAACTTACGTAATAATTAACTTAATTTTTTTGTGCCTAAATAAAGTCAAATAATTATATAATGAGCAATGTTTTGTTTTCAAAGGATATATATTTTGTGAATATCAATTCTATTCACACTACATAAAACTATTGTACTGTACTTTAATCAATAAAATACATTCTTGTTTCATCTACTCTGAAACGCTGCCCACATGAAGCCAGAGTCAAGAGCAACTTCCTCTCCTTGTCTGCTTAAATTTACAACACACCTTTGCCTTATGACAATGATACGTTGTTTCTGAAATGTTCAGCATACTTTAATCCAATGGAACAGATTACAGCGTGCTTCAGAATCACTTAGCATTTGTTTACATTAATGGGAATTTCCACTTTTATCAATGTAAGGGGCTCTCAATCTCCAAAATTCTTACATATCTTGGGCATATATACAATCCAATGGAACAGATTACAGCGTGCTTCAGAATCACTTAGCATTTGTTTACATTAATGGGAATTTCCACTTTTATCAATGTAAGGGGCTCTCAATCTCCAAAATTCTTACATATCTTGGGCATATATACAATCCAATGGAACAGATTACAGCGTGCTTCAGAATCACTTAGCATTTGTTTACATTAATGGGAATTTCCACTTTTATCAATGTAAGGGGCTCTCAATCTCCAAAATTCTTACATATCTTGGGCATATATACAATCAAATGGAACAGATTACAGCGTGCTTCAGAATCACTTAGCATTTGTTTACATTAATGGGAATTTCCACTTTTATCAATGTAAGGGGCTCTCAATCTCCAAAATTCTTACATATCTTGGGCATATATACAATCCAATGGAACAGATTACAGCGTGCTTCAGAATCACTTAGCATTTGTTTACATTAATGGGAATTTCCACTTTTATCAATGTAAGGGGCTCTCAATCTCCAAAATTCTTACATATCTTGGGCATATATACAATCCAATGGAACAGATTACACCGTGCTTCAGAATCACTTAGCATTTGTTTACATTAATGGGAATTTCCACTTTTATCAATGTAATGGGCTCTCAATCTCCAAAATTCTTACATATCTTGGGCATGTATACAATCCAATGGAACAGATTACAACGTGCTTCAGAATCACTTAGCATTTGTTTACATTAATGGGAATTTCCACTTTTATCAATGTAATGGGCTCTCAATCTCCAAAATTCTTACATATCTTGGGCATATATACAATCCAATGTAACAGATTACAGCGTGCTTCAGAATCACTTAGCATTTGTTTACATTAATGGGAATTTCCACTTTTATCAATGTAATGGGCTCTCAATCTCCAAAATTCTTACATATCTTGGGCATATATACAATCCAATGGAACAGATTACAGCGTGCTTCAGAATCACTTAGCATTTGTTTACATTAATGGGAATTTCCACTTTTATCAATGTAATGGGCTCTCAATCTCCAAAATTCTTACATATCTTGGGCATATATACAATCCAATGGAACAGATTACAGCGTGCTTCAGAATCACTTAGCATTTGTTTACATTAATGGGAATTTCCACTTTTATCAATGTAATGGGCTCTCAATCTCCAAAATTCTTACATATCTTGGGCATATATACAATCCAATGGAACAGATTACAGCGTGCTTCAGAATCACTTAGCATTTGTTTACATTAATGGGAATTTCCACTTTTATCAATGTAATGGGCTCTCAATCTCCAAAATTCTTACATATCTTGGGCATATATACAATCCAATGGAACAGATTACAGCGTGCTTCAGAATCACTTAGCATTTGTTTACATTAATGGGAATTTCCACTTTTATCAATGTAATGGGCTCTCAATCTCCAAAATTCTTACATATCTTGGGCATATATACAATCCAACGGAACAGATTACAGCGTGCTTCAGAATCACTTAGCATTTGTTTACATTAATGGGAATTTCCACTTTTATCAATGTAATGGGCTCTCAATCTCCAAAATTCTTACATATCTTGGGCATATATACAATCCAATGGAACAGATTACAGCGTGCTTCAGAATCACTTAGCATTTGTTTACATTAATGGGAATTTCCACTTTTATCAATGTAATGGGCTCTCAATCTCCAAAATTCTTACATATATTGGGCATATATACAATCCAATGGAACAGATTACACCGTGCTTCAGAATCACTTAGCATTTGTTTACATTAATGGGAATTTCCACTTTTATCAATGTAATGGGCTCTCAATCTCCAAAATTCTTACATATCTTGGGCATATATACAATCCAATGGAACAGATTACAGCGTGCTTCAGAATCACTTAGCATTTGTTTACATTAATGGGAATTTCCACTTTTATCAATGTAATGGGCTCTCAATCTCCAAAATGCTTACATATCTTGGGCATATATACAATCAAATGGAACAGATTACAACGTGCTTCAGAATCACTTAGCATTTGTTTACATTAATGGGAATTTCCACTTTTATCAATGTAATGGGCTCTCAATCTCCAAAATTCTTACATATCTTGGGCATATATACAATCCAATGGAACAGATTACAGCGTGCTTCAGAATCACTTAGCATTTGTTTACATTAATGGGAATTTCCACTTTTATCAATGTAATGGGCTCTCAATCTCCAAAATTCTTACATATCTTGGGCATATATACAATCCAATGGAACAGATTACAGCGTGCTTCAGAATCACTTAGCATTTGTTTACATTAATGGGAATTTCCACTTTTATCAATGTAATGGGCTCTCAATCTCCAAAATTCTTACATATCTTGGGCATATATACAATCCAATGGAACAGATTACAGCGTGCTTCAGAATCACTTAGCATTTGTTTACATTAATGGGAATTTCCACTTTTATCAATGTAATGGGCTCTCAATCTCCAAAATTCTTACATATCTTGGGCATATATACAATCCAATGGAACAGATTACAGCGTGCTTCAGAATCACTTAGCATTTGTTTACATTAATGGGAATTTCCACTTTTATCAATGTAATGGGCTCTCAATCTCCAATATTCTTACATATCTTGGGCATATATACAATCCAATGGAACAGATTACAGCGTGCTTCAGAATCACTTAGCATTTGTTTACATTAATGGGAATTTCCACTTTTATCAATGTAATGGGCTCTCAATCTCCAAAATTCTTACATATCTTGGGCATACATACAATCCAACGGAACAGATTACAGCGTGCTTCAGAATCACTTAGCATTTGTTTACATTAATGGGAATTTCCACTTTTATCAATGTAATGGGCTCTCAATCTCCAAAATTCTTACATATCTTGGGCATATATACAATCCAATGGAACAGATTACAGCGTGCTTCAGAATCACTTAGCATTTGTTTACATTAATGGGAATTTCCACTTTTATCAATGTAATGGGCTCTCAATCTCCAAAATTCTTACATATCTTGGGCATATATACAATCCAATGGAACAGATTACACCGTGCTTCAGAATCACTTAGCATTTGTTTACATTAATGGGAATTTCCACTTTTATCAATGTAATGGGCTCTCAATCTCCAAAATTCTTACATATCTTGGGCATATATACAATCCAATGGAACAGATTACAGCGTGCTTCAGAATCACTTAGCATTTGTTTACATTAATGGGAATTTCCACTTTTATCAATGTAATGGGCTCTCAATCTCCAAAATTCTTACATATCTTGGGCATATATACAATCCAATGGAACGGTTACAGCGTGCTTCAGAATCACTTAGCATTTGTTTACATTAATGGGAATTTCCACTTTTATCAATGTAAGGTGCTCTCAATCTCCAAAATTCTTACATATCTTGGGCATATATACAATCCAATGGAACAGATTACAGCGTGCTTCAGAATCACTTAGCATTTGTTTACATTAATGGGAATTTCCACTTTTATCAATGTAAGGGGCTCTCAATTTCCAAAATTCTTACATATCTTGGGCATATATACAATCCAATGGAACAGATTACACCGTGCTTCAGAATCACTTAGCATTTGTTTACATTAATGGGAATTTCCACTTTTATCAATGTAATGGGCTCTCAATCTCCAAAATTCTTACATATCTTGGGCATATATACAATCCAATGGAACAGATTACAGCGTGCTTCAGAATCACTTAGGATTTGTTTACATTAATGGGAATTTCCACTTTTATCAATGTAATGGGCTCTCAATCTCCAAAATTCTTACATATCTTGGGCATATATACAATCCAATGGAACAGATTACAGTGTGCTTCAGAATCGCTTAGCATTTGTTTACATTAATGGGAATTTCCACTTTTATCAATGTAATGGGCTCTCAATCTCCAAAATTCTTACATATCTTGGGCATATATACAATCCAATGGAACAGATTACAGCGTGCTTCAGAATCACTTAGCATTTGTTTACATTAATGGGAATTTCCACTTTTATCAATGTAAGGGTTTCTCAATCTCCAAAATTCTTACATATCTTGGGCATATATACAATCCAATGGAACAGATTACAGCGTGCTTCAGAATCACTTAGCATTTGTTTACATTAATGGGAATTTCCACTTTTATCAATGTAATGGGTTCTCAATCTCCAAAATTCTTACATATCTTGGGCATATATACAATCCAATGGAACAGATTACAGCGTGCTTCAGAATCACTTAGCATTTGTTTACATTAATGGGAATTTCCACTTTTATCAATGTAATGGGTTCTCAATCTCCAAAATTCTTACATATCTTGGGCATGTGTACAATCCAATGACTACAAGTCAAACTCATAGTTGTTGCTTATGTGAAAAGAGGATGCTTAAGCAATAAGTATTTCCTTCTGATACGGAAACGCTCATTACCATTTGGTATACATAGACGGTACTTATATGCTAAACGCTTTCTTATTTCCGAAGCACATGTGGCAACATGGTTCAGCTGTTTCACAGCCCTCGGATGCGCGAAGGAATGTGTAAACGAAAATGCGGGTCACCACATAGCCAGCTGCCATTTTCATTTTCGTTTTTGTTTTGTTCATAACAGCTATTGAGCACATCGTAGAAGTTTGTGAGTTTTAAATGGTACATTTATTAATTAGTTAACTTTTGTTTAAAATCAAGTAGACTGTAAATTTAGTTAAGGGTTTGTAGTAGTCACATTAGTTAGGCTGAAAACATGCCAAAAGGAAAGCATTTCAGTGAGCAGGAAAGAGTTGGTACTGAGATACAAAGACATCGACACTGGCCTTAAGTGGTATTTACTCGAGGACTGCGTGACTTTCTAGCATAAGTGTTAGTAGCTGGAAGTATTTACAAAATGTGCATGCATGGGATCATAAATGAAATTACTACACCATCCAGCAGTAATCAGAAAAGCAAAACTACCAATAACTTACGTTGGCTTTAACAGCGGTTTTACATACAAAATCCGTAAACCTCTGTTCAACATTTTGATAACACAAATAAATAGTAAAGACGTGTGACTTGTTAAGTGATTCATTGCAGTCGTAAAGATTATGCAAAATAGACTATTTGATCGACAAAAGCACTGCAGAGATGTGCTTTATGTATTGCAGAAATATTTCCACATTTTATTTATAGGTTTTTGAATAAATGCAGCAGAATCTTGCTTTCTAGGAACCTAAGCACTTTGGACAACATAAATGGGAAAATGTCTGAACATATGGATGGTGTTATATACATTATCTTTTCAAGTAAACCCGTCTCACGTTGTAATTTCATAACCTCTGTTTGTTAACGTTACGCAGAGGCTTCAGATTATTATAACAGTGGCCATGGCAAGCCGATATCGCTTCAGCATTTCAAGTGAATTCTGCAAATCACATAAACTTGTTTACTAATGCGCAGTACAATTTCCATATACTCCACAAAAATGCCATTATCATTAGCCTTCATTGTAGGCAGTTGATGCAAGATGGCGTCGGCTCTCCTTATTGTGTATAAGCGGAGGTCGGAGCTTCCTTATATGAATGAGCATTTCCTTATTCACATGAAAATTGCTGCTTAAAGACTTTCTTGAAATAAGCAACGAGTATGAATTTGACCCTGCATATCCAAAGCTCCAGCTCTCCAAAACGCCACAAAGTGTCTAAATTCCTAAAAATATACACAAATCACAAAAAAATATACATTATGAACATCATCTCCTTCAATGCCTATCTCTTTCAACAATCCTCTACATCACTCACATGAGACTTCACCACGTGCTTCAAAACATATACTGCTTCTCACATTCCACTACGCTGTTTATCAGATAACAACTCACTAGTGCCCTCCACTAGCACATTACTCATGGAACAGACTGCAAATATTTCACTGAATCCAGTTCATATATACACATACTAAACTAACCTTGAGTTACATTTTGAAACCTTGTGGTTTCACTGTAGCTTGCTATGACCTGACACTAACCATAACCTAACCTTAGATTACATCTTGAAACCTTGTGGTTTCACTGTAGCTTGCTGCCTGACACTAACCATAAACTAACCTTGAGTTAGATCTTGAAACCTTGTGGTTTCACTGTAGCTTGCTGCCTGACACTAACCATAAACTAACCTTGAGTTATATCTTGAAACCTTGTAGTTTCACTGTAGCTTGCTATGACCTGACACTAACCATAACCTAACCTTAGATTACATCTTGAAACCTTGTGGTTTCATTGTAGCTTGCTCTGGCCTGAGGGGCCCCACTCACTTCATATGCATTTGAAACTCAATCAGCAACAAACCTGTCTTGGAAATTACTGAACATCATACAACACATTATATGCATTACAAATTTTACTTCTGTAGCTCTCTCGAGATAGCTGCAGATTTCGGTTCCTGAATCTGTGACACAATTGGGTGCCTCTGGTCTTTAAGACATATCTGCACATTGGTAAACATGAATTGCTGCTGGAGGTTGTTACACCCAGCTCACTGAATGCAGTTGGCCACAACAACCAAAGTACAGCTGCAGCCCTCTACCACCATCCACCAAAATAAACGTAGGTTTGCTAAAAATACAATGGAAAATGAAATAAAAAACAAATAACAGATATGGAAATATGAACATGTACCCACTCTTGTGTATCATCAACTTTCTGCATTAAATTTTGTAGAAAACAACACGAAGTAAGGGCCATCACATAACCATTGTTTTAGCAAATGTAACCAAAATCAACCATAAGTGTGTCGCTCCAATTTAATTTTGGTGGCATTTTCTACCATGGTGGAGTATACTAAAATAACTTTTATTGTGCTTTAAGCCCAGTTAATCCAGTTTTTGTGAGGTTTAAAAATAAATGATTTGCCTACTTTAATTCTGTGCAAATGGTTTTGACAAGCGCAGTTTTGAGGACTGCGTGCTGTATTTATGCGTTACTTGGCTAAGCATCGGACATTAAAACTATAGCAAGTCATAATAAGCCATCGAGTTTTCTCATTTCAATGTTAATCCGAGTAGATGTTTAGGTTATCATGTTTATGAACTTGTATCTCCTTATTAGGCTGTAGGCAGAGGTGTTGCTACTTAAGTAAATAATTACGTGAAATTTGAATTCATAACACTTCATAACCTAAAAGGCAATGAGAATTAATTTTTATAGATCTAGTTGCCATATTCCCCATTTTAATCTAAAACCAGAATCATTGTACTGTATGAGGACGCAACTCTCCATGCTCAACCACAACATTGTTGGCAATAACAATTACATTGGATCTCTCACAAAGCAACAACTTATGCCCAAACCAGGGCTGAATACCCACATGGCTTCACTGTGGGTCACCAAGTCCTGAAAGCCTGAGCTCATCTCCTACTCATTTTCAGGTTAAGGCACTTAAGTGTACAGTGGACATTGTTGACGCAAGAAATGGCAGGTCATTTCACAAATTTACAACAGACATCTAGTCAATAAGTTCAAAGAATATCTAGTAGTTTTAGTATTGTTAGAGGAATTTCACCTGTTTACTCCCATGAACTGGTGTATTTGCAAACAATTACATAGTTTTAAGAAATACCACATTTCTTGCAATTTTAGTACCATGTTCAGTACCTATTTTAAATAAATATAATTCCAACCCTAGTAGTACTTGCTATGATACATATTCCTCCTCTAAATTATGCTTGTCTTCACATGTGCAGGTAAGTATAACAATATTTTGACACATTAAATAAGTTATACAAACTTATGTATAGAAAATATTCAACAAAATAAAAACTACGTAAATCACACCTGTGGAAACATAACACTTCTTTCTCCATTATTTATTGCATTACTGCTTTTGCAATTTCATATTTGTCTTCTGACCAATGTTTAATGGAAATGTTGCTGCCAAAGTGTACAGGCGTCTTATTTTTGCTTTCTCTACCATGTATGGTAAGTATTGTATTCCACCTAAAAATTCAATGTTAAGATTTCAAAAGAAATACATGTTTTGAGGCCACTGAATCCAAAAACAAAATGTCATTTTTAAAGAAAGGTCCATGTGCTTGTCTGTGAACAGCATAACTCAAAAAGTTGGTATTTAGTATCAGTACCTTCCAAAGATGCGACACAAAGAGTTTTAAGAAAATCCATCCTAAACTACCAGTTACATGGCAAATAAAATGTATACCTTGAATTTTCTGGGAATAGCCTGTTAAGTCTACTTTAATTGGAAGAAATGTTGTATAATCTTGTAAAAGAACCTCAAGCCTGATAAAGAGGCCTCACTGGTCTTTCATCACCCAATATAGAATGGGATGCTAAGAACCACAGTAGTTAAAGAGTGTCCATAAATAAAACACAATTTTTTTTAATGTTAAGTGATAGACGAAAACCTACAAAACCAAAAAGGTATATCTCTTTAAAACACACAATTTACTTCAAATAAGCCATTTCTGAGATATCCATTGTTAATTATTTGGTCGTTCGTTAGCCATCAGTCTCTCAGATCATGGCACTTTATTTTTCTGTGATATTGCCTATGCTAATTATGTCGCAACCTTGAGTGTGTCACATAATTGTTTCTACTCATTGTTACAAGTTTATCAGGAAGGCTTTGTAGACTGGTGTTACTGTTCATAAGTACCTCTGATATCGTATTTTACAAAAAAAAAAAAAAAAAAAAAGGTGTCGTTCTCTAGTATACTACAAGTAATATGTCCACTCTCTTAGTAAACAATCACCATTAAATGGATATCGATGTTTTTATTTCAGTTTGAACGAAAATGTCGAAAGAGAAACCTGAATGTAAATGTGTCACGACAAAGTCAGCTGATGGTTCACACTAGCTTCACACTTTTCTAACAAGTGCTTTTTTGTTACTTATTTGTAATTTGTTTAAAAACTGTTTTATTGATTAGTGTGGCGGTATTCTTATAATATTATTACTTGTGATGTTTGTGTATGTGTGTTTACTTCATGTGAAGCCATCTTGTGACGTGATTCATTTGTTCGGTTTGTAGCTCCATCTGGTGTTAGCAATTTGCAGCAGTGTTAGTGTTCGAAAGAATGCGACTGTTATTTGATTTAATTTTTGTTTACTGTCCTCCGGCTAGCTATTATTTCTCAGTCGAACATGTTTCTTGATCAGGGTGTGTAAACGGAAAGGAATCTTTTAACCAAATATAACACTGATGAAGAAATTTGTTTTACACATTTATTGTCGAACACGTTAACTATCACATTTATACATTGATCTTAACACTCGCCAAACTGAAACTGTTATAATAACTTCTTACTGATCACTGATTTGCGTACTTCAACTTTTTGTATAATTAACCTTACAACACTTTAGATTATTCATAATTCTGCTGCGCGTAACTTGTGAATCGATACCCGACGTTTGCCGTACAAATACTTTCGACGAATTGACTGACTGAAGACGACGTGTAGTGTACACAGATTTTTGATGAACTGGCATGGCTTTACCTCTAACCTACTGCTTTTATACCCATACACACCGATATGCCTAAAGATTATAACTGAGTTACTATTGGCTAATAAAACGCGCCAACATTAGCGTCTATTTTTATATCCAATGAAAATTACGAATACATATGCTCTAAGGAAATATTCCAGAAGGTTCTAAACGGAAAAACGCGCCAACATTACGTAACTTCCTCATTTCCAATATTGATAAACAGCTCACCCCCTCGCTGCATTATTGCACGCTATTATTGACAGTTTCAGTAAGGCATTAAAAACTTACTTCTCAACAATAATTACAATCAAGAAACATCTCAAATCAATGTCACATAAAAATGCATATTCATATTACAATCAT
This sequence comes from Deroplatys truncata, assembly GCA_030765065.1. Taxonomy (NCBI): domain Eukaryota; kingdom Metazoa; phylum Arthropoda; class Insecta; order Mantodea; family Mantidae; genus Deroplatys; species Deroplatys truncata. Next base: position 233,715,341 of record CM060986.1, read on the forward strand.
TATTTACATTTAAATAATTTGTGATACAAATTACTGCATCATTAGATTAGATTGGACTGCATTCTGTGAGTTCACTAGCAGCCATAAAGGCTTGTGAACACAGAACATGTCGAGGAAATATACAAAAATTACATATAAACATAAATATTAGATAGAATATAGAACATTTGAAATAAAATAGAGACATACTTTATGTCTGACAAGGAAATGTACAGTATAGTTACATATATACATAAATATTACATAGAATACAGAACATTTAAAATAAAATAAAGACATATTATACACAAAATGGAACAAATCAGGTGTAATTTTGTACAAAATTGAATGCCTCCCTACCGTTATAAGGTTAACATGTTTATAGACAAGAACAATTATTTTAACTTTCACTAGGCTTGTACCTTTCTTCGTCTCATCATTTTGTTCTATTTGATTTGTAATGCGTATCATTTAATCTCAGTTCTTAATATACATACATTTAAAAAGTTTCATTAATTCTAAACCAGGAAATTGGAAAATTGGTAATTGTCATTACTATTTACTAATACTACTTAAAGAGCTATAGATGTATTATCATCCGGATAATTTGTGATTCAGATAATCTTGTACAGAATAATATGCTTTTGAGCATAGGCACTCTTTTAACAGCAGTTTTAAAGACATTGAAATTGTCAACTTTTCCCTTAAGATCATTAGGGAGAGTATTAAATATGTTTATGGTCTCATAACATACACCTTTCTAGAAGCAAGAAAGCTTTGCACTTGGATGATGGATGTTACCCTTTTGTCTAGTGTTTATCTCATGAATTTCCATGTTTGTAATAAATGTAGTTCGATTGCATACATAGAATTTTAAGATTGAAAATATATAAATGCAAGGTAGGGTTAATATCTTCAGTTCTTCTAAAAATATGTTTGCCAGAGTGTCTGCTATGGGTGCTGGAAATGATTCTTATAACCTTCTTTTGCATGAGGAATATTCGTTTACTTTCTACCGAGTTTCCCCAAAATAATATTCCATATTCAATGATAGAGTTAAAATATGCATATACTAATTTAAGTGCATCTATAGAACTGACATTACCAGTGCTCGGATAGCATAACATGCAGAACTGAGTTTGGGTAAGCTATACATAATGTAAACTTTCCAATCTAAATATCTGTCTACTTGGAGGCCCAGAAATTTAATGTTGTCTATTTGTTCTATAACATGTCATTAATCCCAATTTCTATTGGAATGTGTGGTGATCGATGGGTTATAAATTTAACAACTTTTGTTTTGCCTAGATTTACAGATAATTTGTTAGCTTTAAACCAGTATGACATACAGTTCAAAATATAATTCAATTTAATTACACTCATTCAAGTTTTTACTAGTCACCAGAACACTCATGTCATCAGCAAACACAATGATACTTGCAATATCCTTTATATAAAATGATAGGTCATTTATATAGATCAAAAATAGTAAAGGTCCTAGGACTGAACCTTGGGGCACGCCATGTGTTACTGTTTTCCATTTTGATGTATGTTTTCCAAATTCAATATCATTGACTACTTCAACACTTTGTTTTCTTTCATTTAGATATGATACAAACCAACTTAGAGTTTCAGTTTTTAGTCCATAGAATTTCAATTTTGCTATCAGAATATCATGATTAACACAGTCAAATGCCTTTGCTAAGTCACAGAAAATCCCACCTACATGCATTTTTTTGTTTAATGCAGTTAACACTTCATGAGTAAGTTTATAAGTTGCATTATTGGTCGACATTTCTTTTCTGAACCCGAACTGATCCCTGACAAGTATGTTGTTATATTCAAGGTATTTATACAGTCTATAAAAGATCAAATTTTCAAGAACTTTTGAAAAAATTGGAAAGAGAGATATTGGTCTATAATTTGAAATATTATTGCATTCGTCTTTTTTGAAAAGTGGTTTAACAATGGAAAATTTCATTCTGTCAGGGAAAATTCTGACCTTAGAGACTCGCATAAATAACTAAGGGGAGTGGAAATTTGAGATGAGCATGATTTTAAGATTTTTATTGTTATTTCATCATAACCAGAAGAATTTTTTGTTTTGAAGGAATTAATAATTTTGTTCATTTCAGAAGACGTCAGATCAGTTTTAAATTCAGGTACTTCATTAGTGAAATTTGATCTTAGAAATTCCAAAGCTGCCTCTTTATTTTCAAAATTATTACTCAGTTTGTTTGTTACATCCAAAAAGAACTTGTTAAAAATTTCTGCAACTTCATAAGGTTTACTAATTTCATCAATGTTTACTGTTATTAAGTCATTTTGTAATGAGTATTTATCTGCTTCTCTTTTTATTATATTCCAAGTAGTTTTTGTTTTATTATCAGAGTTGTTTCTGTTTATTATAATGCAATATTCTAGCTGCTTTTAATATCTCCTTGAGAAGCTTAGAATATTTTTTGAAGTAACGTTTTAAATCTATGTTATTACTAATTCTTACTTGCTCATATAATTCTCTTTTACATCTGCATGACGTCCTAATTCCAAAAGTGATCCAGGCATTCTCTCTTTTGAAGTTAGGTATTTTGTTTAACTTGACCGAGAAGCAAGCGTCAAAGTGAATTTTGAAACATTGAAGAAAGCTGTTATATTTATTATTGGTTCCATTCATTTGTTAAGTCTGATTCCATGATTCAAGTTTAAGTGTTTTCCTAAACTCACTAAGAGTATTTTTTCTTTTATTTCCCTAGACTTCTGATAAGTATATTTAGGTTTGGATTTTAAATTTAACTTTTTAATGTGTAGAACCTGTGCATCATGATCCGACAAGCCATTAGTTTTTGATGAGACATTGCAAAAAAATTCTGTGTTACACTCACATGACTTTCTCTACTCTTGTACAAACTATTTTTACAAACGCTTATTCTCCATATGCTTCGTGTTAATCGAGATATCATGTCAATCTTATTGGTAATTTTCATGTAGATGCAAGGGGAATATGGTAGGTTTTAAGCGATAGTGAAATATTTTAATGCTGGTTGCTATGTGTCGTATTCCAAGCTCTTTGCATGTCCAGGACATAAAAAAAAATCTGATGTGTTACACTCACATGACTTTCTCTACTCTTGTACAATCTATTTTTACAAACGCCTATTCTCCATATGCTTTATGTTAATCGAGATATCGAGATGTCAATCTTATTGCTAATTTTCTTGTAGATGCAAGGGGAATATGGTAGCTTTTAAGCGATGGTCAAATATTTTAACGCTGGTTGCTATGTGTCGAATTCCATTCTCTTTGCAAGTCCAGGACATAAAAAAATGAATAACGAATTTGAGAAAAAGTATAAGTATTGGAAAATTTAAGGGAATAACAAGCAATATCTCGAAAACGGTTCACTCAACAAAAGAAATGTATATAACATAAGTTGTGTATTTTAACGAGATCAACATTTTTTGTGTAGTAAAATTTTGTCTATCTCTTATGGTTTACCAGTTATGCAAAAGTCGTTCACAATGAAGAATACTTTTGGAGACATTCCCAGAAAATTCGAGATATACATTTCATTTCTCATGGCATTATCTTAAACATATGATATTTTAAACAAAATCGTTAGAGCCATTTTTGAGAAAATTAAAATTTTCGAAAAATGTTCCATGTAAAGGGTAGTCTGGGGTGGGGGGATTTTCTTGAAAACCTTCGTGTCGCATCTCTGGAAGATACTGAACCTAAATACCAAGTTTGGTGTTTATCCGACTGTTCGTTTTTGAGTTATGCTGTTCACACACACACAGACACACACACAGACACACACACACACACACACAGACACACAGACACACACACGGACATGTTTCCAAAAATGCTTTTTTTGGATTCAGGAGGTCTCAAAACATGTATTTCCGGTGAAATCTCGGTATTGAATTTTTGGGTGGAATGCAATACTTCCCCTACTTACTATACGTAGTAGAGAAAGTAAAAAGAATAACGAATTTGAGAAAAAGTATAAGTATTGAAAAGTTTAAGGGAATAACAAGCAATATCACGAAAACGGTTCACTCAATAAAAGAAATGTATATGACATAAATTGTGTATTTTAACGCGATCTACATTTTTTGTGTAGTAAAATTTTGTCTATCTCTTATGGTTTACCAGTTATGCAAAAGTCGTTCACAATAAAGAATACTTTTGGAGACATTCCCAGAAAATTCGAGATATACGTTTCATTTCTCATGACAATATCTTAAACATATGATACTTTAATCAAAATCGTTAGAGCCATTTTTGAGAAAATTAAAATTTTCGAAAAATGTTCCATGTAAAGGGTAGTCTGGGGTGGGGGGACTTTCTTGAAAACCTTCATGACACATCTCTGGAAGATACTGAACCTAAATACCAAGTTTGGTGTTTATCTGACTGTTCGTTTCCGAGTTATGCTGTTCAGACACACAGACAGACACAGACACACACACACACACACACACACACATGTTTCCAAAAATGCTTTTTTTGGATTCAGGGGGTCTCAAAACATGTATTTCTGTGAAATCTCGGTATCGAATTTTTGGGTGGAATACAATACTTCCCCTACTTAATATACGTAGTAGAGAAAGTAATTAATGCTATCTGAATTTACAAATATATTATCTATAGCTGTAGAGGAGCTGTTTTGGATTCTTGTTGGAAAGTTTACTGTATGTGTCATGTGGTATGTTGTAAGTAAAGAACTGAGCTGTTCCCTTTGAAGACTAGGTTTCACATGACCACATATGAATAATTCTCTTTTTGGTTTGAATAAAAATTTTATAAGATGTACAAGTTGCTTTCTGAATATTTCCAAATTGCCTAAGGGAGACTGATAAATGGCTACTATGGTTAAATTCAATTTACTTTCATTTAATTGAACTGCACAGAGTTCAAGGTTTGTTCACTACAAAACTTGGATAAATCACAACATATATACAAACCCTACCTTTATGCAAGTTTTTTCTTAAAAGCTCTGCTGCTAAGGAGTACCCATGCAATAAAATTAGCTGAAATTCTTGTTGTGTGTATTAAAAACATGAAACATACAGTTATATATAAGAAGTAAATTTAATACTGCTGCGAGAATGTGTAGTTAAAATCAAGTAAAAATTACCGACAATCTGCTCTTAGTCCTCTTCCTTAGTGATGAAAATGATGTGTTATATGTCCAACAGATGTCACTCTATGTCATACGCTAGCTCTAATGCAATGCTGGCAACATATGAATAAGTAATGCCGCCAAAGCCGGTAAGATACTCAGTCTCAAGGTTTAACCGAGAGATTGAGGGCCCTCAGCCTCAAAGCGTAGCCGAGGGATGTTTTTTAGGAGGAGAGGAGTGTAGCAGTTGCGTTCCTAAGCTTAGGTTTGTGATTCATGAGAGTTAGGGTTAGTTTCTTTTTTAAATAAGCTTAGGTTTCTGATTTACTCATAACACCTAAAAGGGGCAGGCAGGTGGCACCAGCTATTGAAGAGACCACATCCACTTTTAAACTCACTCTTAGGGTAATTTATTCACTTTCCTATTGCTTTTATGACGATTTTCCACAAACAGCTCTAAGAGCAGATTCGCCAAAATTACTAGGTCTGAGAGCCCGATGTTACCTATAACATGACAAAATTTATCTTACCACTTAAGTTAAAGTCCTTTCAATAAGCAGTTTTCATGGAAAAGGTATGGAATTTTAAGGGCGACATATAGGTCCAGTTCTTAAACATTTGACTATCGCTGTTCCCTTTCTATCTATAACCAAATGATTAATGTAGCTATTTCTGTAAATATTTAATTGGATCCAAATGAAGTAGAAAGAAAAATAAGTTTCAGCAACAATAGTTTGTATACCCACTAATAAATTAGAGAGCGTAACGAAAGTCATGCAAATGTATCACATCATAATTTTTACAGAGGGTAGAGAAAGTCATGTGAATGTATCACATCCGAATCTTTTTACTTTCTCTACTACTTAGAGTAAGTAAGGGAAGTATTGTATTCCACCCAAAAATTCGATACCGAGATTTCACCGGAAATACATGTTTTGAGACCCACTGAATCAAAAAAAAAGCATTGTTGGAAACATGTCCGTGTGTGTGTCTGTGAACAGAATAACTCAGAAACGAAGTCGGATAAACATCAAACTTGGTATTTAGTTTCAGTATCTTCCAGAGATGCGGCACAAAGGTTTTCAAGAAAATCCCCCCCCCAGATTACCCTTCACATGGAACATTTTTCGAAAATTTTAATTTTCTCAAAAATGGCTCTAACGATTTTGATTAAAATATCATATGCTTAAGATATTTTCATGACAAATGAAATGTATATCTCGAATTTTCTGGGAATGTCTCCAAAAGTATTGTTCATTGTGAACGACTTTTACATAACTGGTAAACCATAAGAGATAGACAAAATTTTACTACACAAAAAATGTAGATCGCGTTAAAATACACAATTTATGTCATATACATTTTTTTTTTTTGAGCGAACCATTTTCGAGATTATTGCTTGTTATTCCCTTAAATTTTCCAATACTTATACTTTTTCTCAAATTCGTTATTCATTTTTTTTTGTCCTGATAATGCAAAGAGATTGAAATACTCCACATAGAAAACCAGCTCTTAAAATATTTGACTATAGCTACCATATTCCCCTTGCATCTACAAGAAAATTAGCAATAAGATTAACAGCTCGATTAACAGGAAGCATATGGAGAATAAGCGTTTGTAAAAGAGTAGAAAAAGTTATGTGATTGTAACACATCAGATTTTTTAATTCAAACTCCACATAACCACTTACCATCTGCGAGCACTCAGTATCAGCCATTAACAAACTTTCAACACAAAACAATATGGCGATGCCGCGAAATCCCTTTATATCAGTAGGGAACTCTACTAATCAATAACATTCCATGTTGGAAAGGCAATCAGAGAGAATGTTACTTCTATACACACCGGTAAGTTTGACGTCAGAGCTAGCTGTTGCCATTGAGATCGCCATATTATCTTCTAAACAACACTGATTCCTAAGGCAAATAATGGAATTCTCTAATATACTTAATAACACTTTAGTATAATTTTGCTGCGATATGCAAGTTTCAATTACATTTGGCAGAGCCAAGGATTTAGAATAATTGAGACAGAGCCAAGGGCGTTTTTTTTCCCCCGCGATGGTTGTGTGTTTCGTTTTCGACTACAAGCACTATAATAATGAAACTGAGTTTTATTAATGGATGCTCTTTAACTACTATGGTCCTTAGCTTCCCATTCTATATTGGGCGTGAAAGACCGGAAATTTTGCTCACAGGCCCCTTTAACACGCTTGAGGTTGTTTTACGTGCCGTAAATCTACGACACGGGTTGTGTGTTTCATTTCTGACTACGAGCACTATAATAATGAAATTGAGTTTTATTTATGGATGCTCTGTAACTACTATGGTCCTTAGCTTCCCATTCTATATTGGGCGGGAAAGACCGGAAATTTTGCTCACAGGCCTGTTTATCACGCTTGAGGTTGTTTTACGTGCCGTAAATTTACGACACGGGAGTACCGGCTTTACTTCGCTTCCAAGTTCCAAAGGAAGCCATGCTAAGGATTTTTACGCCCAAACGTATCCATCGCCCTCTGCCGGGTTTGAACCCGCGACCTTGGTAACTAGAGACTAGCATGGTATCCATAGACCGTGGAGGGCGATACACTATAATGATACATTTCCAAAACACAAAAATGAAGCCAAAGAAGTGGATAGCTGCTATTGTGTTTACCTATACAAAAACATACTTATATATAGAAATATACTAAAAGCAAAACAGCAGCATATGGCAATGCTTCTATTATGTTTGAAGTTATTTATTGTTTTGCAGAACATATGACAGATAACCTTCAAAACACTCCCTAGTTTGCAGTTGCCACTTTAAAGATGGGTTTAAGGAAAATGGTCCGGCCAAACTTCCGTTTACGAACCCCACAAAAAGTGAGTAATTGGCCTTAAAACGCGATGAAAGTGTGTAGCGTATTCGCCATAGTCGAAAACTTCACCATTATTGCATTAGCGCGACACATTAATTGTTGATTTTGGTTACGTTAGAGCAGCGTATGTCAAGTGGGATAGTAACTTCCGGTGCAGCATCGATGTTCCCACATCGGCCGACCCCGAACCAAACATTTTGAGCGCTGCACATCAATTTTACCTCAGGTTCGTGTCAACAGATGTCTCTCTTTACCAGATTTCAACGGATGTATAGTAAGTATCAGTGATACCAATATCCATTAATTTAGTAGTATCGTAAATTCAACAGTATAGTAGGAAATACTAAGTAAAAACAATAAAACCAATGACTGAATTATAATTAAATTCTGTACATTCATACATTACGGCAATGAATTGTGAAATAATACCTTTTACAGGTAGTCTATTCTCTAGCATAATGGAGTACATGTTGTTCACCTTGATATATACTACCGCTATATAAACAAGGGATTACGTGGGATTACAGCACAGGTAAATACTGGACAACAGTTTGCTATTTGAGTACGAAATGTACAAATATCTTATTTACGAGAAATGTGCTGTTCTCGGTTGCCCTGTTACAGGGAGAAATAAAGAATTTAAACTGTTTCGTTTCCCGAAAAATCCTGAAAGGTAAGAAACATTTCAAAATACGAAAATAAGTGCAGAAACAATTAAACTTGCACCTTGCATGACGAATTTTTCCATGTGTTATTGTAATGTGTGTGAAAAGGATATTTAAAGACGGTTACAGATGTATTCATGCAGATAAATCATCTAGGTAATGCAAAAATTAGCTAATAGATACACATAGATATTCTGTATTGTCCTCATTGGCATATTTCTTACTTCCAGTTCTCTTGAAAGTTTCTCAATTGCTTAACACCGACTTAAAATAATATGCTTGCTCTTTGCATGTGGTTCAGGAGTTCAATGCAGTGTAATTAATTTTGTTCCGTAGTGCATTACATTTTCAAGAATGGATTTTTAGCCACTCAGGTTTGGTGTGTGTGTTAATGCAAGCAGACTTCTAATTTATAATTTGAAACAGTGTTTTATATGATGAAGTTGTTAACTTTCACACATCCAGAATTATCATTCCTGAGGGAAAAAGACTTGGTAAAGTGAATTTACAGGAGATAACGTATATATTATGTAGAAACATTGTCGCCGTGTGCTTTTTAGAACCTTGTTTATATTTAATTTCAGGTATTATATATGGGCCCATTTTTCAAGGAATCCAAACCTAGAGGCAAAGCAGAGGAGAGTGGCGTACATGTGTGGTTGTCACTTTGAACCTCACCAATTGCATCAGGTTTTGCGACGTGGCGCGGTGCCATCATTAAGCTCTGGGTAAGCATCTCCAGAGCCAGTCTCAGTTATCCCTACCTCTGCTGAAATAAGTCAGGGGAACACTGATAATGTGGATATTTATCCATCCTGCTCTTCCTCTTTTACATACCAAATTAGGGATACCAGACCTTCCTGTGCTGTCCGTCTTTTTGAATCCCAACACTCTTCTGATGCAGCTACACCACTTGATTTCTCTGCCTGTGAAGATGTTCTTTCAGGTGTACCTGTAGGTACACCTCCAAGTACATCTCAGCCAAAAAGGAGGAGTGCGGTGTTAGCAGAAATTTCTGTGCCCAGGCAGAAGGAGTTGACTCCAAGAAAAAAAAATTCTTTTTGGCAAATTAAGAACACAAAGGAGAAACTATTTAAATCTCAAAAAGAAGTTTCATGACCAGACATTGACTTTGAAAGAGCTCAATAGTAGGATAAAAAATGTTAAATTAAGAATGTTAGAGTTTCTCTCAAAGTCCATGTCTGCAACTTCTGCCAAATTTTTGGCTGCACAGGTGAGAAATTCAAAGCGGTTATCAAAAGGTCGAAGGTGGACTGAAGAAGAGAAGCTACAAGCCCTAGTCCTTTATAAACGTTCCCCAAAGGGTTATAATGCTCAGAGCCCTTATTTCCTTTTCCTTCCCAGAATACCTTACGCACCCTGCTATACCGAATTCCTTTCTGCCCTGGCATAAATCACCATATATTCAGTGTTCTGCATCAGGCTGTGTCTCATTTTGAGGAGCTGGATTCTATATGTTCCCTAATGTTCGATGAGATGTCCATTAGGGAACATTTAGATTATAGCTCTAAAGCAGACAGGATCATGGGTTATGAAGACAAGGGCATAGCAGGTACTTCCATTGTGGTTGCAAACCATGCACTTGTATTCATGGTCCAAGGCCTGCGCAAAAAATGGAAACAGCCTGTGGCATTTTATTTCAACAGAGGTCCTGTGAAACCTGAAGATCTGGTGGAGATCTTAAAAGAAGTGCTCGAAGCTTGCACTAATGCTGGATTGCATGTTGTGACCACCGTCTGTGACATGGGTACCAACAATGTAAAGGCTGTGAAAGCTTTAGGCAGTTCTTTTGAGAATCCAGTCTTCTTATACAGAGGTCAAGAGTTGGTGACACTATTTGATCCACCCCACCTCTTCAGATGCACACGAAACAGGCTTCTGGAGTCTGATATGCTGCTGTATGATGAGATTGGAGGTGAGCCTGTGGCACCATTGAAAGCATCTTGGAAAGATATTCATGATGCTTTCATGCTTGATGAGCCTAGCCTCTTTAGACTCCTACATACTGTCACACGACATCATTTAGACCCTAAAGGAGCTTCTAAAATGAAGGTCAAATTGGCAGCATAGGTGTTCAGCCAGAAAATGGCAGGTGCAATTTACTCCCTTGTTGCCAATGGTAGGTTTTAATACTAAAAATGCAGCTCATAACTAATGTGTAACAGCTTTATGAAAATGCAGGTAAAATGCTAAATTACATCAGCTGTTATCCATAAGATTTATAGCAGACTTTTATTGCAAATGTGTAATGCATGCATTATTGCTATAATAAAGGCATATTGCATAACATATACTACATGCTACCTTTATTTTCCTCATTAATTACATTATTGCTATAATAATTTATTCTTCAATAGATAATTAGGTCTATGCTATATTTGATGGCCATTTCAGTGCCTTTTGGCTATTATTGAATAGATGGGTGTGTTTGTTCATTTATATTATCAAAACAATTTGACCTAAAAATTGTCGCTGTGATGGTTTTGATACAAGCATTACCCTCTACCTTTCCCGCGGATTAATTCTTGTGATATTAGGACATTTGGACCTAGTGTGTGGTATTTATTAGAGGTAGATTCACTTGACATTCAGCATTTCCTACTAGCTAGAACATATTATGACAATGCCGCATGACTGCCATTGTTTGACATTCAGCATTTCCTAATAGCTAGAACATATTATGACAATGCTGCATGACTCCTTATTTTTTGACAGTCAGGTGGCACTCAATGACAGACCATCTCATATGAAAACAAACTTCGAAAATTATGCAACATTTGTCAGGGTAAATATAGGGCATAAAAATGCAAATATTGTGTTTCAGTGCCATTTATGATTTTGGCTTTATAATTATAAAGAAAATGTATGCATTATTGTGCAAAGAATGTGGTTGTGAATGTGACTTGATAGGTACTTTTCAATTATATTTTGGTTACAGCTTTTCGCAAACAGATAGAGACACAGATATCTAAGGAAATGACTTTTTCAGCTAAAATTAAGATTTCTATTAATAGGAATATAAAATGCTAACATTATTGAAACAGACACATGATAATAAACAATATGCAAAAATGAGAATTGATATAGGAAAATTTGTAGTAAGCATTTAGTTCATTGACTTCACACATGATACACACCTTCTGTTCTAATATTGCTGCTCTTAATAGATATGACAGCACATTTCCAGAACATTTGTTTGATGTAATTTTAAAAATTAACAAATATTATGTCTATTTTATTTTTTCTGCAATAGATGGATGGGAATATGCTAATAGTTTGTCGATTAAGACGTTAATATGTTTTTGTAGCAGGTTGTTTTTTGTATTTTAGGCAAAACATCAAGACCAACTGCAATCGGGACTGCAGTACTTTGTTCATTTATGAACAAACTGTTTGATAGCTGCAATGGAGTAGCAAGGGAGGCAGGAGGTCCAGGAAAGCTAAGATGTGTGTAGACCTCAGCAGGGAAGAATTGCACCTCCAGTTTTGGGATCAAGCTGTTGCCAAAGTTCATGGTTTACAGTTTCTGAAAAGGTCTGCTGACAGCGGTGAAGGTTGTGTTTCCAGCAGCTTACGTCATAAAGTATTCCGTCCGCCATCTCCAGATGGCTGGATTGCAACCTTGAATGGTATGCCGATTTTGTGGCATAAGCTGAAGGAAAAGGCTTCACCTTTCTTGAAACCAGAACCCTCAACCAGGATCCCATTGAGCATTTGTTTGGTTGCATTCGATCTTGCTGTGGGTCAAATGACAACCCAACGGTGGTCCAGTTTCTGGCGGCCCTTAAGACAGCCATTGTTAATGGTTTGGCTTTTAGGGATCTCAGGGGTTTAAACTGTGAATTGGAGGAAAACCCTGGTGAGGTTTTAAACAATCTTCATAACTTTGTTTTTGCCGAACCAGAATCTGCTGCTAATCAGGATATTAGCCCTGCTTTGCTGCAGGATCCTCCAAATCCCAGTTTAATGGCTGAGGTGGTTGAGTCATTTTCAAATGCAAAGGTTTCACGATACATTGCCAGTAGGCTTCTTCGCCATAACCTCTGTAGCAAATGCACTCACAACAGACATAATGGAGAATAGGCACTTGGGCATATGTTTCCAAGAGTACGACGAAGGAGCTACAGTTTTGACATATCCGTCTGAGGACTTACGTAGAACTGTAGCTCTTGGTAGTACTCTTGTGGAAGAAATGCTAAGTACCAGCAGCCATCTGCCTGGTGTGAGGCACCGTGCTACAGAGATTATGCATGGAAACGTAAACTTTGCTTGTATTGGGGATGCATGTGTGGATCATCCATGAAAGATGGCATTGTAAAGATCCTCACACAACTGTGTGTGCATTGGTGGTGCAAGAGGCAGAACAGGATGCTGGGAAGTAGAGCTCACCACAGAGCTACTGCACGACGTCTTAGGGTGTTTCAAAACCATTAACTTGAATTTGAATCATGGAATCAAACTTACCAAACGAATGGAACCAATAATAAATATAACATCTTTCTTCAGTGTTTCAAAACCCACTTTGACGCTTGCTTCCCGGTCAAGTTAAACAAAATATCTAACTTCAAAAGAGAGAATGCCTGGATCACTTTAGGAATTAGACGTAAAAGAGGATTATATGAGCAAGTAAGAATTATTAATAATATAGATTTAAAACACTACTTCAAAAAATATTGTAAGCTTCTAAAGAAGGTAATAAAAGCGGCTGGAATATTGCATTACAATAAACAGATTCAACTCTCTGACAATAAAATAAAAACTACTTGGAATACAATAAAAAGAGAAGCGGGTAAATCCTCATTACAAAATGACTTAATAACATTAAACATTGATAATCAAGAAATTAGTAAACCTCATGAAGTTGCAGAAATATTTAACAAATTCTTTTTGGATGTAACAAACAAAATGAGTATTAATTTTGGAAGTAAAGAGACAGCTTTGGAATTTCTAAGATCAAATTTCACTAATGAAGTGCCTGAATTTAAAGTTAACCTGACAACGCCTTCTGAAATAAACAAAATTATTAACTCCTTCAAAACAAAAAACTCTTCTGGTTATGATGAAATAACAATAAAAGTCTTAAAATCATGCTCATCTCAAATTCCACTCCCCTTAGTTATATGTGCAATGAGTCACTAAGGTCAGGAATTTTCCCTGACAGAATGAAATTTTCCATTGTTAAACCACTTTTCAAAAAAGGCGAACGCAATAATGTTTCAAATTATAGACCAATATCTCTCTTGCCAATTTTCTGAAAAGTTCTTGAAAAAGTGATGTTTAATAGACTTTATAAATACCTTGAATGTAACAACATACTTGTCAGGGATCAGTTCGGGTTCAGAAAAGGAATGTCGATCAATAATGCAACTTATAAACTTACTCATGAAGTGTTAACAGCATTAAACAAAAAAATGCATGTAGGTGGGATTTTTTGTGACTTAGCAAAGGCATTTGACTGTGTTAATCATGGTATTCTGATAGCAAAATTGAAATTCTATGGACTAAAAAATGAAAGTCTAAGTTGGTTCGTATCATATCTAAATGAAAGAAAACAAAGTGTTGAAGTTGTCAATGATATTGAATTTGATAAACATACATCAAAATGGAAAACAGTAACACATGGAGTGCCGCAAGGTTCAGTCCTAGGACCTTTACTATTCTTGATCTATATAAATGACCTATCATTTTATATAAAGGATATTGCAAGTATAATTCTGTTTGCTGATGACACGAGTGTTCTGGTGACAAGTAAAAACTTGAATGAGTGTGTAATTAAATTGAATTATGTTTTGAACTGTATGTCACACTGGTTTAAAGCTAACAAATCATCTGTAAATCTAGACAAAACAAAAGCTGTTAAATTTATAACCCATCGATCACTACACACTCCAATAGAAATTGGGATTAATGACATGTCACTAGAACAAATAGACAACATTAAATTTCTGGGCCTCCAAGTAGACAGATATTTAGATTGGAAAGTTCACATTACGTATATCATACCCAAACTCAGTTCTGCATGTTATGCTATCCGAGCATTGGTAAATGTCAGTTCTATAGAAACACTTAAATTAGTATACTATGCATATTTTAACTCTATCATTGAATATGGAATATTATTTTGGGAAAATTCGGTAGAAAGTAAACGAATATTCCTCATGCAAAAGAAGGTTATAAGAATCATTTCCAGCACTCATAGCAGACACTCTTGCAAACATCTTTTTAGAAAACTGAAGATATTAACCCTACCTTGCATGTATATATTTTCAATCTTAAAATTCGATGTATGCAATCGAGCCACATTTATTACAAACATGGAAATTCATAAGATAAACACTAGACAAAAGGGTAACATCCATCATCCCAGTGCAAAGCTTTCTTGCTTCCAGAAAGGTGTATATTACGAGACCATAAAAATATTTAATACTCTCCCTAATGATCTTAAGAGAAAAGTTGACAAGTTCAATGTCTTTAAACCTGCTGTTAAAGAGTACCTATGCTCAAAAGCATATTATTCTGTACAAGATTATTTGAATGACAAATTATCCTGATGATAATACTTATATAGCTCTGTAAGTAGTATTAGTAAATATTAATGACAATTGCCAGTCATATTTGATGCCTGCTCTAGAATTAATGAAGCTATTTAAATGTATATTAAGAACTGACAGTAAATGCTATGCATTACAAATCAAATAGAACAAAATGATCAGACGAACAAAGGTAAAATCCTAGTGAATGTTAAAATAACTGCTCTTGCCTATATGTATGTTAACCTTATAACAGTAAGGAGGTATTCAACTCTGTACAAAATTACACGTGTTTTGCTTCATTTTGTATATATGTCTTTATTTTATTTTAAATGTTCTGTATACTATGTAATATTTATGTATATATGTAACTTTATTGTACATTTCCTTGACACGCATATAGTATGTGTCTATTTTATTTCAAATGTTCCATATTCTGTGTAATATTTATGTTTATATGTAATTTTTGTTCATTTCCTTGACATTTTCTATGTTCACAAGCCTTTACGGCTGCTAGTGAACTCACAGAATACAATCTAATCTAATGCAGTCTGTAATTTTTATTCTAATCAATACTTGTGACAGTATGGTTTGTGCATGCACTTCTACTGTCTATCAAGTATGCACCATGAATATAATTACTTACTTTAATATGGGGACACTTAAACTTTGCTTGCTTATGACATAGCTGTCCTGTCCTGAAGAAGATATACACATTGTAAACTTGCTTTTTTCTATATTGTTACTTAACTCCGTATCATCCAAAACCATTTGGTTTTAATTGAATGAATGGAGTATATTTTTTGCTAATATTTGTAACAAGGCGTAAATAGAAAATTCTTTTTGTATTTAATATACTGACAATTACAACAAAGCAGTTCATCTTATTTTTACTTTCTCTACTACGTATAGTAAGTAGGGGAAGTATTGTATTCCAACCAAAAATTCGATACCAAGATTTCACCGGAAATACATGTTTTGAGATCCCCTGAATAAAAAAAATCATTTTTGGAAACATGCCCTGTGTGTCTGTGTTTCTGTCTGTCTGTGAACAGCATAACTCAGAAACGAACAGTCGGATAAACACCAAACTTGGTATTTAGATTTAGTATCTTCCAGAGATGCAACACAAAGGTTTTCAAGAAAATCCCCCCACCCTAAATTACCCTTTACATGGAAAATTTTTCGAAAATTTTAATTTTATCAAAAATGGCTCCAACAATTTTGATTAAAATATCATATGTTTAAGATATTTTCATGATAAATAAAAATGTATACCTTGAATTCTCTGGGAATGTCTCCAAAAGTATTCTTCATTGTGAACGACTTTTGCATAACTGGTAAACCATAACAGATAGACAAAATGTTACTACCCAAAAATGTAGATCGCGTTACAATACACAATTTATGTCATATACATTTTTTGTTGAGTGAACCATTTTCGAGATATTGCTTGTTATTCCCTTAAATTTTTCAATACTTATTTTCTCAAATGGGAATTCGTTATTCATTTTTTATCTTAGATATGCAAAGAGTATTAATCTGTGGCAAAGGGAATGGTGCTGCACCTAGCAACCAGCTATTAAGAGATATGTATGTGCTTAAAGACTACTGTATTTCTATATTGCCCTTGTAAATATATATTCCCCTTACATCTACAAGAAAATTAGCAACAAGGTAGAGTCTGTAAATGTTTATCTCGATTAACATGAAGTAGATTGAGAATAAGCATTTGTAAAAATAGTTTGTACAAGAGTAGAGAAAGTCACGTGAGTGTAACACATCAGATTTTTTCAGTAGCATTGTTTTGTTTATAATGCAATACAACATACAGTAAATAACGGTACATAAAAATTTAGTTCTGTCATGTTATGGGCACCAGTGTGACTAATGACATTCCTGAGCGCAAATTAAATTTTTTGGAAGAGTTGCTTGGATATGAATTTTTACACGGTTTTTCTTTATCGTGCAGTGATTAATGTTTTATAACTTGGAGTTCTTTGAACTTAGCTCATCATCTTTGTATAGCTCACCTCTTCACTGAAATAGTGATAAAGGACACCACAGCTTTTTATTTTTATAGTCATAAGATATATGACCTGAGATTACATAAATTCAATTTATTTTATTTTGTTTAATAAATTAGTCATTACTTTGTCATATGTATCTATAGTTTTTTCACTGATTGGAAATTTGTTACAATCTCATAGCTTCATCAAGCAGAATAGAATAACCTATTTCTACAAATAATTGCATATTGACAATTCAATTATTACTATATACACAAACATTGCTCTAAGGATTCTATTTACATTGGTGTCTATACCTTGTAGCTAAATAACTCAAACAACTCTTGTATACAATGAAAATAGTAATTAATTAAAAAGCTCTTAACCTGCTTTCTGACCATCTGTGGGTGCTTGCCATTAAATTGTTGTCGTAACTAAATTATACATCAGGATTCCTGTATGTAATATAGAGTTAATATTTTTTTACGTTCTGGTAGCTTGTAAGTGAAAGTTATACTTACTTTCACTGGAATGCTCATGTATGGTGCTCTTTGAGTAGAAGTAGGTTATTGTAAAGTAAACCTGTTTCTAAGATATACAAACAGGGTATGGCGAGTGTATTGTTTTGCTTGAAATGTGTTTTACAGTTCTCTTTAAACTAAACTTGTTTCTAATTTTTTTTTGGTGTTATAAATAGTTTATTTGCATTGGTAGAATTTCCCCAGAACTTGCAAAAGGATCTTAATAAAAATTATGTGGCGATTGCAATTGTTGCACAAAAAGGGTTTGCTAAATTATTAATAATGTGTGAGACAATCTCAAATTTTGGGCCCTTCTCTGAATACCTTCTTTTGCAATCTTGTTTCAGCAAATAATGTGTGCATGTATTTATTGAAATTCAATTGATGTATATAGATTGCTTTTGTTCAAAATCTTAATAAATATAAGCATTAACATTGCATTTTTGTTTTAGTTTGAAACAGATAGTGCCATTTTTTGTACATAGTTGTTGGTATATCTTCATTTTGAATTTATATATATATATATATATATATATATATATATATATATATATATATATTTGCTGTTGTTATCATTACAATTTTCTTCAATGAAGTTTTTAAATGTTATTACTAACTTGTTGTGTACAAAAAGATTGCGTTACACAAAACCCTGTGGTATCCCTTCCTGTTTTCCTCTACCCATAATATGTAATAATTCAGTGTGAAGTTATAATTAGTGTAGTCGTTAGTGCAAAAAGGTTTTGAATTCTAACTTGAAGAGGGAAGCAGATGTATTTGCATAATCTTAGCCACATTTTTGAGTGCTCTGCTTCACCTATTTATTAAAGTTGTAAAGATTAACTGAAACCATAATCATTGATCTGCAGCAGAAAATATTTCAAGTTTAAAAGTTTCTTGATTTTCTTTCAGGAATTAGTTGCTGAACTTATTGGGAGGTCACATCTCGCACACTCATGAATAATTTACGGCACATTTCAATCTTTCACGTATTAGCATAATACGCATTCCATAACTATGTGGAAATGTGCTTATACCATTCATGACGTGTGCTCGAGATGGGCCTTCGTAAGCTCAGTAACTAATTCCCGAATAGAAAGCAAGCGCACGGTGGCGGGGAACGATGGTACCGTAACATGCGCTCAGTCGATATAGAAGTTGACTGCATTACCGCCTCAATCGTTAGTGTCAATTAGTGCTACTCCGAAAGATCAGGGAAAAAGCGCCCTATTCGACACCTTGCCCTCACCATTGATTTGAGAATCTGGTTAATCTGTGCGTTAGAGCTAGAGAATGACATACACTGACACCTGTTGGACATATAAGACATACCTTCCGTCGCTAATGGCCCAAGAAAGGCAATTTATCGTATAATTGAGTCGTATACAAAAACCCCGATTCCGTAAATCTCATAAAATTTCATAGCGTCTACCCGGTTACGGAATAATATCTATAAACACTAAATATATCGTAATGTACATCACGCTGTATTTATTCTTGGGTAACCCAACAACTTTGTAGCCTCAAAACCCTAATACACATTTCCCATAAGGTTAGTTATGTTAGGTTTACTTTTCGATTTGAGATTAATTGCAGATACATGACATAATTTTTTTAAAATCTTAAAGTCCAGAATGTAAGCGTTAATACATAATCTTGTTAATAGAAAAACCATCAACGACATTCTGCTTTACGTTGGTTTTCAGAAGGGATGAAGGTGATGTATTACATGTCCCACAAATGTCACCATATGTCATCCTCTAGCTCCAACACAATGCTGGCAACATATGAATAACAAATACCGCCAAAGCCAGTAAGCTACCACCAACCATCTCAGCCTGCGTTCCTAATTACTTTTTATTTTAGGTTTATTAATATTTTACGTTTCTGATTCACGGAAGGTTAGGTTTGGTTATTTTTTATATAAGCTTAGGTTTCTGAATCACGGAAGGTTAGGTTAGGTTTAGTTATTTTTATATAACCTTGTTTTAATTAGTTACATCAAAGCACGCGTGCGAAGCGAGCGTGCGCTCCTAAGCTTAGGTTTCTTGATTCACGGGAGGATAGGTTAGTTTAATTTGTTTTATATAAGCTTGGGTTAACTATCTACCACTAGTTATCTATCAGTGTTACCGTAAAGCAACCTCTTTATTAAACTTTGAATGCAAATAACATTTTAATATAACACAGTTTTGACTATAACACTCAGAGTTAAACTACTGGTGGAAAATCTTTAATAACAATGCGTTGCGTTTTTGTCAGCGGCACTACAAAATGAAGAACAACTTTTTCCGTGGATTTCACTTCTCATTTAGGTTGGCAGTTCCTATTGAACATGTGCAATAGCGACAAGATGGCTGCGTTTGTTGTCTACACATCGTAATTTTGCTATAAAAGTAAAACACCTATAACGGGTGGGCTGGTGCCCACTAGATAACATCTACTTCCAAACTCACTCCTAAGGTAATCTATTCCCTTTCTTTTGGCTTTTAGTAACGTTTTTAATGAAGACCAAAGTAATTTAACTTAGTTTAAATCGCGTACAATACTACAGAAGAGACGAGTGTAGTGAAGGCCAAGCTTAATAAATTTGATGTGTTACACTCACATTACTTTCTCTACTCTTGTACAAATTATTTTTACAAACGCTTATTCTCCATATGCTTCATGTTAATCGAGATGTTAATCTTATTGCTGATTTTCTTGTAGCTGCAAGAGGAATTGGTAGGCTTTAAGCGATAGTGTCGTCCTCCGTGGACTAATAGTTCCCAAGGTCGCGGGTTCAAACCCGGCGGAGGGCGATGGAGTTTTTCGGGCGTAAAAATCCTTAGCATGGCTTCCTTCGGAAGGGAAGTAAAGCCGGTGGTCCCGTGTCGTAGATTTACGGCACGTAAAAGAACCTCAAGGCTGATAAAGAGGCCTCTGAGCAAAATTACCGGTCTTTCACGCCCAATATAGAATGAGAAGCTAAGAACCATAGTAGTTAAAGAGCGTCCATAAATAAAACTCAATTTCAATTTTTAAGCGATAGTCAAATATTT
Source organism: Deroplatys truncata (assembly GCA_030765065.1). NCBI lineage: Eukaryota > Metazoa > Arthropoda > Insecta > Mantodea > Mantidae > Deroplatys > Deroplatys truncata. The sequence continues at coordinate 233,736,095 of CM060986.1, forward strand.
TAAGAGCTGGTTGCCATGTGAAGTATTCATTCTCTTGCATTACCAGGACAAAAAATTTCTGATGTGTTACACTCACATGACTTTCTCTACTCTTGTAAAAACTCTTATTCTCCATCTATTTAATATTAATTTAGATAAACATTTGCAGAAACGATCTTTTGACATGCAAAGAGAATTACATTTTACACATAGCGACCAATTCTAAAAATATTTGACTAATCGCTTAAGACCTACTATGTTCCTTGGTGTTCTGTGTATGTTCCCCTTGTTTTGTAATTGCAAGGGCAATATAGAAATACAGTAGTCTTTAAGCATCGACATATATCTTAATAGCTTGTTGCTAGGTGCAGCACCATTCTTTTTGCCACAGATTAATACTCTGCATATCCAAGACAAAAAATCTGATGTGTTACACTCACGTGACTTTCTCTACTCTTGTATAAACTATTTTTACAAATGCTTATTCTCCATCTACTTCATGTTAATCGAGATAAACATTGCAGTTTCTATCTTACTGCTAATTTTCTTGTAGATGTAAGGGGAATATACATTTACAAGGGCAATATAGAAATACAGTAGTCTTTAAGCACATACATATCTCTTAATAGCTGGTTGCTAGGTGCAGCACCATTCCCTTTGCCTCAGATTAATACTCTTTGCATATCCAAGACAAAAAAATGAATAACGAATTCCCATTTGAGAAAATAAGTATTGAAAAATTTAAGGGAATAACAAGCAATATCTCGAAAATCGTTAACTCTACAAAAAATGTATATGACATAAATTGTATATTGTAACGCGATCTACATTTTTTGTGTAGTAAACTTTTGTCTATCTCTTATGGTTTACCAGTTATGCAAAAGTTGTCCACAATGAAGAATACTTTCGGAGACATTCCCAGAAAATTAAAGATATACATTTTATTTGTCATGAAAATATCTTATACATATGAAATTTTAATAAAAATCGTTAGAGCCATTTTTGAGAAAATTAGAATTTTCGAAAAATGTTCCATGTAAAGGGTAATCGGGGGTGTAGGGATTTTCTTGAAAACCTTTGTGTTGCATCTCTGGAAGATACTAAATCTAAATACCAAGTTTGGTGTTTATCCGACTGTTCGTTTCTGAGTTATGCTGTTCACAGACAGTCAGACACACACACACACACACACACACACACACACACACACACACGGACATGTTTCCAAAAATGCTTTTTTTGGATTCAGGGGGTCTCAAAACATATATTTCCGGTGAAATCTCGGTATCGAATTTTTGGGTGGAATACAATACTTCCCCTACTTACTATACGTAGTAGAGAAAGTAAAAATGAATAACGAATTCCCATTTGAGAAAATAAGTATTGAAAAATTTAAGGGAATAACAAGCAATATCTCGAAAATGGTTCACTCAACAAAAAAATGTATATGACATAAATTGTGTATTTTAACGCGATCTAAATTTTTTTCTGTAGTAACATTTTGTTTATCTCTTATGGTTTACCAGTTATGCAAAAGTCGTTCACAGTGAAGAATACTTTTGGAGACATTCCCAGAAAATTCAAGATATATATTTTATTTGTAATGAAAGTATCTTAAACATATGATATTTTAATCAAAATCGTTAGAGCCATTTTTGAGAAAATTAAAAATTTCAAAAAAATGTACCATGTAAAGGGTAGACTGGGGTGGGGGGATTTTCTTGAAAACCTTCTTGTCGCATCTCTGGAAGATACTGAACCTAAATACCAAGTTTGGTGTTTATCCGACTGTTCGTTTCTGAGTTATGCTGTTCACAGACAGACACACACACGGACACGTTTCCAAAAATCCTTTTTTTTTTTGGATTCAAGCGTCTCAAAACATATATTTCCCGTGAAATCTCGGTATCGAATTTTCGGGAGAAATACATTACTTCCCCTACTTACTATACGTAGTAGAGAAAGTATATAAGCGTGGATGACGGAATCTCGCGTAGCAATGACAAAGTATTAAAAGTAAGGTGAGAAGAAGGTGTATGGTTTGCTGATTACGTAAGCAGTGAGGAATAACATGGCGTGCAACGAATGTCACTACCAATTCTCGACTATCACGATAGAGAAGGTATTGAATTCCACCCAAAAATTCTATACCGAGATTTCAACTGAACTACATGTTTTGAGAACCTCTGAATCCAAATAAAGCATTTTTAGAAAAGGGTCTGGGGGTATGTGTTTGAACAGCATACATAACTCAAAAACAAAAAAGAAATCGGATAAATACCAAAGCAGGTGGAATTAATTGTTCTTTCACACAAGCCGTGTGTTGGACAGGGTTGGAAAGGTAGAATCAGATGACTGAAAAATTCAATGCCATAGCCGGGATTTGAACCACGGATCTCCCGGTCTCCGTCCGGTTGCTCTAACCACTGAGCTACCATGGCAAGATTTTTCAGTTATCTGATTCTACCTTTCCAACCCTGTCCATCACACGGCTTGTGTGAAAGAACAATTAATTTCATGAATTGACCTAATAGTGGTTGAAACTAAAAGCCCGGAACTTAAGTACTTACAAAGAATGTAAGTCGCCATTGGGGTATGACATCGCAATACAATTTGAGATCTCCTTGTGGTTTACCGGGAAAAATGCGAGTCAGCTGGAGAATTTAATGGCATGCCGGCATGTTGCCATGGTAGCTCAGTGATTAGAGCAACCGGGCGGAGACCGGGAGATCCGTGGTCCAAATCCCGGCTATGGCATTGGATTTTTCAGTCATCTGATTCTACCTTTCCACCAAAGCTGGTATTCAGGTTAATATATTTTAAAGATGCAACTCATAGGTTTTCAACAAAATTCTCCACCACAGATTAGGCTTTACTTGGGATATTTTTCGGAATTTTTGAGCTTCTAAAAATCATTATAACGATTTTGATTAAAATACCATATATATGTGTTATTAACTTACTTCAGTAACAATTGTGTTGTACGTTATTAACGCGTCCCTCCCGAGCACAGAACACCAAAGTATAAGAAGTGCTACCCTAATGTTAAATTGGTGGAAACACGAAGGCGATCGCAGCGTGAGTAGTGATCGGGGATGGAACTAAACTATGAAAAATCGTGCTCTCGGATAATGACGTCACTCGTAGCTACTACAGCTGTATTTTTCATACCTGCCTTGCTGTCTGCTCAGCTGATCATATGTTCTGATACTGTATCGCTAGTGATGACGTACAAAGTTAATTACGTGAGCTTCAATAATCGTGATTGCACTTTGAGCTATTCAAATTTCTTTTTAAAGAAGTCGATTAAAGCTCACATAAAATAACTTGTCACTGTCATCTGTAGCAATACAATATTAGAACACAATTATGATCAGCTGAACACCTCACAGCTAGGCTAGTATGAAAAACACAACTGTTTATTCCTGTGTAACTTATTTAAATTATCCAATAGTCGGCACATACATTGCTTTTTATATAATATTATTGAGGTTAATAGTGGTTGCTGAATGTTTCTATTTCATAATACATAATGGTCACATTTAAATTTTTGAGAGTGAATGAGATCAAGCACCTTGCAATAATTTCTTCTGCATGCTTCATAGTAAAATCTTTTGCATTTAAACTGCCTCCATGGTTTGTTTGAACTTGCAACCAACCAACAGTAGGATGTGGAATTTGACAGGAAAGTTGGAAGAATAACACATGTTTGACACTTGTTATTTTATTCTACTCTTAGATAGTGCAATACAATTTGACATGAATAACTTAACTCCATTTCCTACAAAGAAACTTCTGCACACATTATATGCAATAGTGTAGCTATTGTTTGTCATTCACTAAATCGCTATTAGCAGTGCAATAAATGTCATTAGCAAGTTTCACCACACCATTTAACACTATTAATGTCATTGTCACTCTCTGTGCTCTGACATGAAGCACCATCACTGGACACAAATAGCCACAACTTAACTCCAACTTTCCATTGTGTATATCCTAGAATTAAATAGAACACACATGTTTAAACTACCCTTAAAAGTAGGTTTCTGAAATGAGAAATTGCTTACATTAAGAAAAAATTTGTGGTTACAAACACCTTGTGATTATATTACACACTATCCACTGTAAACCAGAGTTCTCTCTGATGTAAACAAAGCATATGCTTCCTCTTGTCATGAAACTAAGCACTACGCTTACGCCAATGTAAATAGTTCCTTAAACGTATTGCATCATGAAATATTGGAGTAGGAAAGGTATAGAACTACACATTTTATTGCGGTTATCGTAAGAACTCATTCTTAAAGGTAATTGATATATAACAACTGTTATGAGATTACAAAATATGATTTTCTTAATTCTACCTGCTATTGCATTAACAATCAAAGAGTATCTTTTTGTTAATTACCAACTGTATGGATGACTGCTATTCTCTTGCCTATATGAGAAATGCAGCAATCAATTCGCAGCTGTGCTATCTGAGTACCAAATAAACTCTTTGCATAACACAGGATATATGATAAGCAAACAGTCATTCATAATATGCTAGCACTCATATGCTCAGCTCAGGTCAAATCTTCGATTTTATCAGTTAGTGTTTGAGTTGTCATGACAAAGGAAGAAGTGCGTGGTGTGAATAAGCTGTTTTAACACAAAACTGGGAAACCTTTAAAAAGTGGCAAAAAAGTTTGGTTGATAAAGTGCTAAATGAGAAGGAAATAACACTTTTATTGTAAAACCACCACCACTTTGTGTTACTTGAACAAAATAAAATTCAGTATACGCAAAGGATCCATGGATCTTTTCATTGAATGTTCAATGAATCAGATCTTTTGAAGGATCCTTCGAACTGTTATTTATAGTGAAATTTTAAACCCTTTTCATTAAAAAAATTACTAATCTATGAATTCAGAAAACTAAGCTTATATATATAAACTAACCTAATGCTAATCTTCCATAAATTCTGAAACCTAAGCTTATATAAAAAAAACTAACCTCCCATAGTACCTCGGATGCAATGCGCTGTATATGAAAAGCATTAAATACTTAGTGTGTTAAAATGTTCACTATAAATAACAGATCAAGGGATCATTCAAAAGATCCAATTCATTGAAAAGATTCATGGAACCTTCACTGAAAAGAGCATGGGTTGTTTGCATATACAGAATAGTGGATGAGTATATACAATCAGACAAAGAATTCAATGCCATGCCTGGGATTCAAACCAGCAATCTTTAACTTGCCATACCACTGCGCTGCAATATAAGACTTTCTCTACTCACAGTAAGCTATTTTTATAAGTATTCTACAAATGATTCATCATATATCGCGATTAATTGAAAAACTTAACCTTTCATCCAGCTGATGCTGGAAACTTAATAACTTGCTCAAACTTAATAACATACCTTCAGATTCTGTCACCATTCGGACTCGAACCATAGCACTGGATGGGAATGTAAATCGTAGGCGTATCCCCTCTGTCTGGACGACTAAATGTATCTGAAAATTAATTTTATATAAAAATGTGTAACACACAATAAACTATCAAAGTTTTCTACCTCATTCTACGAATATCACTGAAGTTAATAGAAAATACCAATATTACAACAAATATACATTCAATCAGAAATAGCATAAATGTATGATTACCGTCTCTGCTTTGTTACTGTTGAAAAAACTTCGGACGAAAACTTCCAGAATAAAAATACAAGATGGTCCCCACAGAACAATGGTCCCTTTCTTCTTTACCTACACCAAAGCCTACTCTGGTGTTCTGTGCCTGCCATTTAGTTCGTTACGATGAAACAGCCAATCAGAAAATTCGCCTTTCCCGCAAAAGTACAACTAGTGACACACCGGGTTCATGTGGGGAGTTAGTGCCCTTGGTTTCCACTTCTCCAATACAACCTTCACCTCTATGCTCCCGAGGCATATTAAGCACAGAACAAAGCTTTGAAACAAGCGCTTGCAGAAAGCTACCCGAAGTTGCCCGACGAAGTTCGAGCGAATGCCGAAAATAAACGAAAGTGAACGATCTTCCAGTTCAAGGGAGAAGGTAGTCCATTCCGGCACATTTTGCTCCCATTGGCTGTGGTCAAGTACGTAACGTGGAACGTTGGCGCGCGCATTTCGACTGGCAATTGAAAGTGAATACATAAAGCCATGCGTTTCAAAGCATGAATTTGTACATACACAGTACAAATCAGTTTAACTTCAGTACCTTCCAAAGATGCAACACAAAGATTTTCAAGAAAATTCCCCACCCAAAATAACCATTATACTCCTCCCCATTCCTGATATTGTGATATTGTCATCTTGCTACAGTGCCAGTCACTACAGACATAGCAGATTTAATATTGGACTTTAAATACTTAAGCTTCCATGTAAATACTATTGCTGGATAGAAAGTAGTAGGAATACTGGTAGCACACAGTGATTGTATAATTGTTAGTCAATGGGATAGACGGATCTGTTGCATCCCAGTTTTATATGTTATAATGTGTTATGTATATGCAAACTCCACCATCTTATAAATGTTTTGTTATACAGGGTGAAAGGTATTGCTTGAACTGTAATAAAATGGCTAATAGACACAGGCACAAGGAACATCACTATGTTTCATTTTTGTAGGTTTAATGACAAAAATTGTATTGGACATATTTGCACTACTCATTATATAGAATCCATGATTAACGTACAGTTCAAGCAGTACCTTCCACCCTGTATACTGTCTTCCCAAATAATACCCATGCAGTAATAATGAGAATTTCTCGTTTCAAGAGATGTCTTTCTCAAACATGTCTTCAAGGTAATAGAAATTACATGGGAAATTGAAATTTAAGCATAACATAAGTATAAAGGTATAATTTCGAGCTTATTCAAAGTGAATTAATCATCATAATAGTATCAACCTCATGTAAGCAATTTATTGTAGGGCAGATTGCATGTGGGGTGATTAACACTTATTTGCTATTGTTGTCCTACTGTAATGAGTGTCGAGAAGTTTACTGTTGAAATGGTGATGGTTTACACATTTTTCTCTCTTAGATAATGCATGATGGGGAGGGGAGCATCCCCCCCAAGGTTGTTCTTGGCTTTGGGTATATTCCTACTTACTCTGTATACTTCATAATTGTATGTGTTCAATTTCCCTGAGCATTGCTCACGGTGGAGCCAAATGAACAAACACAAACAAACATCACTCTATGGGCTCAATTTGTTTTTTTCCCATATGACCTGTCAATAAATTTAAGGTTCCCATATGCTGTAGGAACTCCACTGTGTTATACCAAATGTTATATATATATATATATATATATATATATATATATATATATATATATATATATATATATATATATATATATATATAACCTTTCCCAGGAAAAGGAATCAAAGTGTATTTTCTATTCAATAACTGTAAATTTTATTAACTAGAACTGGCTTTGTGTATGCATAAATGACTAAGTGCAATTACCTATAAGATCATTCCAACAGATTGTAATAACAGACATTCAAGAGGTTAGAATTTAATGGACATTTTAATTGGGTAGGCCATTCAAATGTATATTAATGTAGGCACATGTTCCTTAAAATACCATACAAATGTATTATACAGTATTATTAAATATGAATGTGAATGCAATGTCTCTAAATAATAACAATGTCTCTTTGTGTTTAGCCATATCACACCCACCCTTCATAATTGTCAATCACTTTAACATGTAGTTTAGTGTGCCAGTATTAATTGTTTTTTCATATGTTGACTGCAGAAAGAATGTAACAGCACATGCTGGTTTATAAATTTGGGTGGCTGGATGAGACACTCGTTCATTAGTATTGCTCTCTGTCCTCCATAGTATTTTTTATTTTAATGTCCCTTTTAACTTCACAGGTTTACAGAGATTGGAGACTGTTGGGAGGGGGGATGACAATGATGAAGATGGTGCAATTGGTGGAATTATGGTGGGGAAAACCAGAGAACATTCATTCTAAGTGCCATTTTATCTATTACAAAATTCCACCTCTGATCCCTAGGATTGAATCCAGGCTTTTTTGTGAGAGGCCATAGTGCTGCCCAATTAGAAGTATGAATGAGACAACATTTAAAACAGAGATAGCATTACTCAATACTATCAAGTAATGAAGATAGCATTACTCAATACTATCAAGTAATGAAACCAAGAAGTTGTTTTACAAGGCAGCTCCCACAATGACTTCACAAATGAGGTGTATGTAAATAAAGTAGATACATAAAAAAGAATAACTATTTCAGCAGATATTTTGCCATGCAATACATATTATACATTTATATAATTTAAGTTGGGTGTTTTGTAATAAATATGGTAGCTGACATTTCGATATGTAGAAATCATTCAGCAATAATGTGGTAATACACAAGTTTTATGTAACTATTTGTGCTTCCAAGGCCAGTTACCCAGATTGACAAAAAATTCCCAAAGATATACAGTACATATGGAGAATTTTCTGTTTATGAAATGCTTTAAGTTATTTTGCAATGAAAAGAGCATTATGTCCTAATTTATTTATTTGGTATAACAGCAGGAAATAGTGTTTGAGCACAACACTAATACACATCCAAAATCAAACTATGGATCCCAAACTATTATCATTACATCACATTCAAAATTGAAATAGGTATCAGACATAACCTTTGGGAGCACGAGTTCTGTTCGTTTTACGATATTAGTGTGCAATCCATAAAAATAAACTTTTCGAAATACAGTCCCTAATTCGAACACATTTTAACACCTTAACATACTAAGTTATAGTTCATATTTAAGGTTAGCTTATTTTCGCTATATATATTTCAATTCTTCATTAAAACCAACTAAACTTTCGATTCATAACCTGTCTTCTACCTTACTAGGTTTTCAGGTCATGTTCCAGTTTTAAACATCGAATGCGCGTTATTTGGTACTCAATATTAAATAAGGTGTCATTATAAACTCCTACATTTACACAATTGCTCGTTGATACGAAAATTCTGCTTTATTTTTTATTTTCGGGATTGCTATTTTATCAGCTGACTTTCATCTTAGTTTGGTTTCAAGCCTCACCAATCAGCATGGCAGAGGTCGCGACATTCGCTTTGGAAGCGTGGTGTTCGTACACCTTCGGTAGCTTTCTGCAAGCGCTAGCAGCTTTGAATGTTCTCTTATAGCCAACATTGCAGAACCAAACAGAGCCAAAAGTGCACTTCCAGCGTAACCGAGAGATGGATTTATAAGAGTGGAGCAGTTAAGTTGGCAAGGTCTAACTCTAAATGTCTCCAGTTTCTGGTATATTACCAATGTCAGTAACAAGGGTGGTTGAATCGACCAAATGACTATGTGTAGATAACATTTTCTACGATTTGAACTCCTTGTTACTTCTAGATTAATGTACAGATTGAATTTCCTTGATTGTGTAAGTATTTTGCATGTTTTTCCGGTATTCTCATCTGTGATACTGAAAAGCATATTCAATGGGTTCTCTCATTATTATTATTCGACATTATGCTCTAGTTGTGGCCCGCACAGCGACGACGATGATGTATTAAAGAAGTTGCTTTACCGTAACAGTGGTAGATAGTTAACGCAAGCTTACATAAAAAACAACCCTAACCTAAGGCTAACCTTCCCTGAATTCAGAAACGTAAGCTTATATAAAAAGAAGTAATCCCAACCTAAGGCTACAATTGTTTTTTTACGTACGCGAATCGCCTATATAAGTAAAACACCGTCGAGGGGGGCGGGTAGGTGGACACAAGCTATTGAACAGATCACATCTACTTCTCAACTCACTCACAAGGTAAATTATTCGCTTTTCTTTGGCTAATTTAAGGCTACGCTTGTTTTGTTTCGTACGCGATTCACCTATATAAGTAAAACACCGTCGAGGGGCGGGTAGGTGAGCACAAGCTATTGAACAGATCACATCTACTTCTAAACTCACTCACAAGGTAAATTATTCCCTTTTCTTTGGCTAATTTAAGCTACTTCGACGGGCCACAACTACAGTAGATTCGGGTTTTAGACGCGCAGATCCCTCGGCTACGCTCTGTCGTCGCTTCGCGCAACTTGCTACACTCCTCTCCTAAAAAACATCCCTCGGCCACGCTTTGAGGCTGAGGGCCCTCAATCTCTCGGCTACGCTTTGAGGCTGAGTATCTTCGGTGGCATTATTCATATGTTGGCAGCATTACGTTAGAGCAAGGGTAAGACTACTTCAGTCCTTAATGCGGGCAAAAGAAGACAATTTTGGGCATTGTCATACTTGTGCGCACCTACATTAGGTATAAATGAACAAAAGCATAATTTAGAGAAGGTAAGAATATTTGTTACAGTACTTAATACTAAGTTTAGAATTACATTTATTTGAAGTAGGTACTGAAAATTTATTCAAATGGTAATAAAAATGCGATGTGCGATGCCTCTATTTACTATGGTGACTGATTGAGCTGCATGGAATGTGAAAGATCTTTTCTGGGCTTGTGGCTGCTGTTATAACTTTACCAGTGACTGCCTAAAACTGCTTGGTGTGCTCATCAAACAAGTTTGAGAACATCTGCATAAAAAAGTTTAAGGATTTTGTAACAGTATTAATAATCATTTATAATCAAACTTTTAAATGTTAAAGAATTGCATTTGTGCTACTGGTATGGCGTGTTCAATGTCCTTCAGTGTTGCTCACAGTGGGACTAAATGAACAAAGAAACAAACCATTGTCTCATTTAGATGTACTTTAGTTTTAGGATGAAATTGTTTAGTTAAGCTTCTTTGTTTCTGTTTTATTTTTACATTTTATGTATTCTGGATGTTTATGGTCACTTGAACTATCAGGCAGATGTTTTAAGATTAAGAAAGTATATTCACTTTCCTGATGGGGTCTCTCAACACTTAATCACTCCATAAATCGAGTACGCTGCCATGGCTGTATATTGCATAGCTATATTACAAAACTTAGAAAGAAAACATGAGAATATTTGTGTTTAGACAGAACTGATGGACTCAACATTAAGTGATGTATTTGGAGGTTAAGTTAGCTTGTAAACATTGGGGCATTAGTAATGAATTTTATAGAACATGCAAGTTAGGAAGAAATCGAGCTATATCAGAGTTATTTTAACATTAACATATTTGAAAATTCTGACAATATTGATATATAGTGGATTCACTGTTAAATTACATTAGAAACTTGGGTTAAGTTGCTTTTAGGTGGTCTTCAACAGCGCTGGAAGTGATATATTATATGTCCTACAGATGTCACTCTGTCATTCTCTAACCCTAATGCAATTCTGGCAACATATCTAATGCTGCCAAAGCCGGTAAGATACTCAGTCTCAAAGAGTAGCCAACGGATGTTTCTTAGAAGGAGCGGAGTGTAGCAGTTGCCGCAACTGCGAAGCGACGACAGGGTGTAGCCGAGGGATCTGCGCGTCTAAAACTCAAATGATTCATGTTTGCAGAAATTCCTTATTTCATGGATTTCACTTCTTATATAGGTTGGCACTTCCCATTCAGCGTCTGTTTTAGCGGGAAGCTGGCTACGTTTGTTGTGTTCATATCGCAATTTTCCTATAAAAGTAAAACACCTAAAATGGGCAGGTAGGTGGTGAGATCACAAGCCATTTATTATACATGTCTATCATAGTGGTGCTTATATTTTGCCCACAGCAGGCATCTGCAAATAGCTTTACATTCCTAACTCTAGAAAAATCGAATTTGCACAGTTAACGTATACTGCTGGCACAATTTTGTTTGAACCTTTAGGATGTTCATTTTCTGTCCAAACAGAATTACAAATATTCTGATTTGTCACTGTTGTCTTGGATGAATCCTGCACAATGGAGAAGTTATACATGTATAAATGCCTGCTGTAGTAAGCTGTTTTATCCTGTACTTTTGACAGTACCATATTTTTTTGACAGTCAAATGAAAATGTTGCTACTTTATCATCTTCTTTCAGGAGATCAAAATATGCCTTAGCTCTTAGTTTATGTATTTGTTTAGCTATCAGAAAATCAAAACGTTTAGTTTTATCTGTTTCCAATTTTATTTTCTTATCATAAGAAAGACAAAGTGAGCATACATAAAAAAACAGGGCTTTTGAAGCCTATATTAAATTTTGCATTAAAAATATTACGAAAGAAACTCTTAGAAACTTCCAATGAATTAGATGCTTCTGCATTATACATACGTCTCATTTTATTAATGCTTAATTCCCTTGGTAAGTATTGCCGTATTGACGTTTTGCTCCTACAATAATGGACGTAAAATACTTTTAACTTATGTATGAATTTAATTACAGATTCTCTCTTATTACTATTTTTTGTGACACCCTGTCTCCACCTCAGAATTCCTTTGGTGCCACTCCAGTTTCAAGATGTCTTTTGTATTGTCTTTTTATATTTGCAAAATGTCCATAAAAGTTTTCTGACACACCTGAACTGGCTGACCTTTTACACGTTTCACATGATACTTTGTTTTAAAACCCTTCCGAGAATTATCTTTGACTGCATGCTGCCATTTAGGTATATCAGTTGAGCAAGTGTCAGTATAATGCAGTCTTGTTTAATTTTAGAACTGCAGCTGTAGAAGGCATCGTGGAATTTCCTTATGTCCTTCTGTGTCAAGTTATTGCATCGGAATGACTTGCTGAATGTTGTGATTGCAGACAGGCAAGTGTGGGCTGAGGGGCTTGCTGAATGCCTTTAACAATTGAGACCGTATTGTAGCTTATTTCTATATGAGTTATATCTGTCAACAATAGAAGAATACTACTTAATTGCAATTCGATCATAAATACCTTTCCCTCTTATATCTTTCCACGGGATTCCCGTTTCCTAGTCCTGCCCTTTCCACCAACTTCGGGATATCAGAGGACTCCATAATAACACGTCTGCACCTTAGGCTAGTCAAAACTAAAAACAGTTGGAATCACACAGGACTGCCAATGTAGGGACACAGAGAAGCAAAACTGCTATATTAGTGCTGGATAAGGCGAGTTTTGCTGTTCACACAGCACAATTGTAGTGGAACAAGTATTGGATAAGGCAAGTTTTGCTGTTCACACAGCACAATTGTAGTGGAACAAGTATTTGATAAGGCAAGTTTTGCTGTTCACACAGCACAATTGTAGTGGAACAAGTATTTGATAAGGCAAGTTTTGCTGTTCACACAGCACAATTGTAGTGGAACAAGTATTTGATAAGGCAAGTTTTGCTGTTCACAAAGCACAATTGTAGTGGAACAAGTATATGATAAGGCAAGTTTTGCATTTCACACACCACAATTGTAGTGGAACAAGTATTTGATAAGGCAAGTTTTGCTGTTCACACAGCACAATTGTAGTGCAACAAGTATTTGATAAGGCAAGTTTTGCATTTCACACACCACAATTGTAGTGGAACAAGTATATGATAAGGCAAGTTTTGCTGTTCACACAGCACAATTGTAGTGGAACAAGTATTTGATAAGGCAAGTTTTGCATTTCACACACCACAATTGTAGTGGAACAAGTATATGATAAGCCAAGTTTTGCTGTTCACACAGCACAATTGTAGTGGAACAAGTATTTGATAAGGCAAGTTTTGCATTTCACACAGCACAATTGTAGTGGAACAAGTATATGATAAGGCAAGTTTTGCTGTTCACACAGCACAATTGTAGTGGAACAAGTATATGATAAGGCAAGTTTTGCATTTCACACAGCACAATTGTAGTGGAACAAGTATATGATAAGGCAAGTTTTGCTGTTCACACAGCACAATTGTAGTGGAACAAGTATATGATAAGGCAAGTTTTGCATTTCACACAGCACAATTGTAGTGGAACAAGTATTTGATAAGGCAAGTTTTGCTGTTCACAAAGCACAATTGTAGTGGAACAAGTATATGATAAGGCAAGTTTTGCTGTTCACACACCACAATTGTAGTGGAACAAGTATTTGATAAGCCAAGTTTTGCTGTTCACACAGCACAATTGTAGTGGAACAAGTATTTGATAAGGCAAGTTTTGCTGTTCACACACCACAATTGTAGTGGAACAAGTATTTGATAAGGCAAGTTTTGCTGTTCACACAGCACAATTGTAGTGGAACAAGTATTTGATAAGGCAAGTTTTGCTGTTCACACAGCACAATTGTAGTGGAACAAGTATTTGATAAGGCAAGTTTTGCTGTTCACACAGCACAATTGTAGTGGAACAAGTATTTGATAAGGCAAGTTTTGCTGTTCACACAGCACAATTGTAGTGGAACAAGTATTTGATAAGGCAAGTTTTGCTGTTCACACACCACAATTGTAGTGGAACAAGTATTTGATAAGGCAAGTTTTGCTGTTCACACACCACAATTGTAGTGGAACAAGTATTTGATAAGGCAAGTTTTGCTGTTCACACAGCACAATTGTAGTGGAACAAGTATTTGATAAGGCAAGTTTTGCTGTTCACACAGCACAATTGTAGTGGAACAAGTATTTGATAAGGCAAGTTTTGCTGTTCACACAGCACAATTGTAGTGGAACAAGTATTTGATAAGCCAAGTTTTGCTGTTCACACAGCACAATTGTAGTGGAACAAGTATTTGATAAGGCAAGTTTTGCTGTTCACACAGCACAATTGTAGTGGAACAAGTATTTGATAAGGCAAGTTTTGCTGTTCACACACCACAATTGTAGTGGAACAAGTATTTGATAAGGCAAGTTTTGCTGTTCACACACCACAATTATAGTGGAACAAGTATTTGATAAGGCAAGTTTTGCTGTTCACACAGCACAATTGTAGTGGAACAAGTATTTGATAAGGCAAGTTTTGCTGTTCACACAGCACAATTGTAGTGGAACAAGTATTTGATAAGCCAAGTTTTGCTGTTCACACAGCACAATTGTAGTGGAACAAGTATTTGATAAGCCAAGTTTTGCTGTTCACACAGCACAATTGTAGTGGAACAAGTATTTGATAAGCCAAGTTTTGCTGTTCACACAGCACAATTGTAGTGGAACAAGTATTTGATAAGCCAAGTTTTGCTGTTCACACACCACAATTGTAGTGGAACAAGTATTTGATAAGCCAAGTTTTGCTGTTCACACACCACAATTGTAGTGGAACAAGTATTTGATAAGCCAAGTTTTGCTGTTCACACACCACAATTGTAGTGGAACAAGTATTTGATAAGCCAAGTTTTGCTGTTCACACAGCACAATTGTACTGGAACAAGTATTTGATAAGGCAAGTTTTGCTGTTCACACACCACAATTGTACTGGAACAAGTATTTGATAAGGCAAGTTTTGCTGTTCACACAGCACAATTGTAGTGGAACAAGTATTTGATAAGGCAAGTTTTGCAGTTCACACACCACAATTGTAGTGGAACAAGTATTTGATAAGGCAAGTTTTGCTGTTCACACACCACAATTGTAGTGGAACAAGTATTTGATAAGGCAAGTTTTGCTGTTCACACAGCACAATTGTACTGGAACAAGTATTTGAAAGGCAAGTTTTGCTGTTCACACAGCACAATTGTACTGGAACAAGTATTTGATAAGGCGAGTTTTGCTGTTCACACAGCACAATTGTAGTGGAACAAGTATTTGATAAGGCAAGTTTTGCTGTTCACACACCACAATTGTCGTGGAACAAGTATTTGATAAGGCAAGTTTTGCTGTTCACACACCACAATTGTAGTGGAACAAGTATTTGATAAGGCAAGTTTTGCTGTTCACACACCACAATTGTAGTGGAACAAGTATTTGATAGGCAAGTTTTGCTGTTCACACAGCACAATTGTACTGGAACAAGTATTTGAAAGGCAAGTTTTGCAGTTCACACACCACAATTGTAGTGGAACAAGTATTTGAAAGGCAAGTTTTGCAGTTCACACACCACAATTGTAGTGGAACAAGTATTTGATAAGGCGAGTTTTGCTGTTCACACACCACAATTGTAGTGGAACAAGTATTTGATAAGGCGAGTTTTGCAGTTCACACACCACAATTGTAGTGGAACAAGTATCGGATAAGGCAAGTTTTGCTGTTCACACAGCACAATTGTACTGGAACAAGTATTTGATAAGGCAAGTTTTGCTGTTCACACAGCACAATTGTACTGGAACAAGTATTTGAAAGGCAAGTTTTGCAGTTCACACACCACAATTGTAGTGGAACAAGTATTTGATAAGCCAAGTTTTGCTGTTCACACAGCACAATTGTAGTGGAACAAGTATTTGATAAGCCAAGTTTTGCTGTTCACACAGCACAATTGTAGTGGAACAAGTATTTGATAAGCCAAGTTTTGCTGTTCACACACCACAATTGTAGTGGAACAAGTATTTGATAAGCCAAGTTTTGCTGTTCACACAGCACAATTGTAGTGGAACAAGTATTTGATAAGGCAAGTTTTGCAGTTCACACACCACAATTGTAGTGGAACAAGTATTTGATAAGGCAAGTTTTGCTGTTCACACACCACAATTGTAGTGGAACAAGTATTTGATAAGGCAAGTTTTGCTGTTCACACAGCACAATTGTACTGGAACAAGTATTTGATAAGGCAAGTTTTGCTGTTCACACAGCACAATTGTACTGGAACAAGTATTTGAAAGGCAAGTTTTGCTGTTCACACAGCACAATTGTACTGGAACAAGTATTTGATAAGGCGAGTTTTGCTGTTCACACAGCACAATTGTAGTGGAACAAGTATTTGATAAGGCAAGTTTTGCTGTTCACACAGCACAATTGTACTGGAACAAGTATTTGAAAGGCGAGTTTTGCTGTTCACACAGCACAATTGTACTGGAACAAGTATTTGAAAGGCAAGTTTTGCTGTTCACACAGCACAATTGTACTGGAACAAGTATTTGATAAGGCGAGTTTTGCTGTTCACACAGCACAATTGTAGTGGAACAAGTATATGATAAGGCAAGTTTTGCTGTTCACACAGCACAATTGTAGTGAAACAAGTATTTGATAAGGCGAGTTTTGCTGTTCACACACCACAATTGTAGTGGAACAAGTATTTGATAAGGCAAGTTTTGCTGTTCACACACCACAATTGTAGTGGAACAAGTATTTGATAAGGCAAGTTTTGCTGTTCACACACCACAATTGTAGTGGAACAAGTATTTGATAAGGCAAGTTTTGCTGTTCACACACCACAATTGTAGTGGAACAAGTATTTGAAAGGCAAGTTTTGCAGTTCACACACCACAATTGTAGTGGAACAAGTATTTGATAAGGCAAGTTTTGCTGTTCACACACCACAATTGTAGTGGAACAAGTATTTGATAAGGCAAGTTTTGCTGTTCACACACCACAATTGTAGTGGAACAAGTATTTGATAAGGCAAGTTTTGCTGTTCACACAGCACAATTGTAGTGGAACAAGTATTTGATAAGCCAAGTTTTGCTGTTCACACACCACAATTGTAGTGGAACAAGTATTTGATAAGGCAAGTTTTGCTGTTCACACACCACAATTGTAGTGGAACAAGTATTTGATAAGCCAAGTTTTGCTGTTCACACACCACAATTGTAGTGGAACAAGTATTTGATAAGGCAAGTTTTGCTGTTCACACACCACAATTGTAGTGGAACAAGTATTTGATAAGGCACGTTTTGCTGTTCACACACCACAATTGTAGTGGAACAAGTATTTGATAAGCCAAGTTTTGCTGTTCACACACCACAATTGTAGTGGAACAAGTATTTGATAAGCCAAGTTTTGCTGTTCACACACCACAATTGTAGTGGAACAAGTATTTGATAAGGCAAGTTTTGCTGTTCACACACCACAATTGTAGTGGAACAAGTATTTGATAAGGCAAGTTTTGCTGTTCACACAGCACAATTGTAGTGGAACAAGTATTTGATAAGGCAAGTTTTGCTGTTCACACACCACAATTGTAGTGGAACAAGTATTTGATAAGGCAAGTTTTGCTGTTCACACACCACAATTGTAGGGGAACAAGTATTTGATAAGGCAAGTTTTGCTGTTCACACACCACAATTGTAGTGGAACAAGTATTTGATAAGGCAAGTTTTGCTGTTCACACACCACAATTGTAGTGGAACAAGTATTTGATAAGGCAAGTTTTGCTGTTCACACAGCACAATTGTACTGGAACAAGTATTTGAAAGGCAAGTTTTGCAGTTCACACACCACAATTGTAGTGGAACAAGTATTTGAAAGGCAAGTTTTACAGTTCACACACCACAATTGTAGTGGAACAAGTATTTGATAAGGCGAGTTTTGCTGTTCACACACCACAATTGTAGTGGAACAAGTATTTGATAAGGCAAGTTTTGCAGTTCACACACCACAATTGTAGTGGAACAAGTATTTGATAAGGCAAGTTTTGCTGTTCACACACCACAATTGTACTGGAACAAGTATTTGATAAGGCGAGTTTTTCTGTTCACACAGCACAATTGTACTGGAACAAGTATTTGATAAGGCAAGTTTTGCTGTTCACACACCACAATTGTACTGGAACAAGTATTTGATAAGGCAAGTTTTGCTGTTCACACAGCACAATTGTAGTGGAACAAGTATTTGAAAGGCAAGTTTTGCTGTTCACACAGCACAATTGTACTGGAACAAGTATTTGAAAGGCAAGTTTTGCAGTTCACACACCACAATTGTAGTGGAACAAGTATTTGATAAGGCAAGTTTTGCTGTTCACACACCACAATTGTACTGGAACAAGTATTTGATAAGGCAAGTTTTGCTGTTCACACAGCATAATTGTACTGGAACAAGTATTTGAAAGGCAAGTTTTGCTGTTCACACAGCACAATTGTAGTGGAACAAGTATTTGATAAGGCAAGTTTTGCTGTTCACACAGCACAATTGTAGTGGAACAAGTATTTGATAAGGCAAGTTTTGCTGTTCACACAGCACAATTGTACTGGAACAAGTATTTGAAAGGCAAGTTTTGCAGTTCACACACCACAATTGTAGTGGAACAAGTATTTGATAAGGCAAGTTTTGCTGTTCACACAGCACAATTGTACTGGAACAAGTATTTGATAAGCCAAGTTTTGCTCTGAATTGTAAGATGGATTTGATGAGTTTTGCATTGAACATCAGTTTTCGGGGCTCTCTTGAAGGTGTGTTAAATGAGTTTTGTTCAAACCCAAAGTCACCAGTTCGTAGAGAACTGCAAGAAATGTTAGGTTTGTTCCAACACGATTCAGAATCGATTCCGAATTATCTGAGTGTGCGCAGTAGCTAAGTGGCGTTCCAACACGACAGAGAATCAGTTCAGAACCAATTCTGAATTTCCAGTTTGCTGTTCCAACGTATTTAGGAACTAGTTCGGAACGAGTGAAATCGGTTTGGGATTAAGAGTAGGAACTAAAAATTCCAGACATGCGCAAATTGTATGGTCTACAGTGCATACTCAGTCAATTCAGAATCGATTCTAATCGCTTGGAACAAACCTGACAGAGAGTATAGAAACAGTGACATACTCTCTGTATTCAGTAGAAAATAAAGTTTAATACGTAATTTATTCCTCCATGCGTGTTTATTTCTCAATACGGAATAGCAAGGTGTTTGTAAGCAGTTGCTCGCTGTTGAGTAGTATGGCGACATACTTCAGGAAAGAACAAACGTTTAACAAAGCCAGGGAGCAAAACAGCGTTCAAAGATAATAATGAGTGATTTAGAAGGTGACAGTGATCTTTTTAATGATGCATCGACTTCCGAAGAAGAGGATTATTTCCATTTAAACATTATTCCGTTATTTTGGGACATTTACCCCTTTTTGGCACCTTTATACCATTTTCCCCCAACCATGCCCATAATCCCCTTTTTTCTTTTAAGTTTCATTCCAATTTATTCTTTAACTTTCAATTAACGTCTCCTCAGCTTGCTGTGTACGTGCGAATAGTAAGTCTACCTCTTTCAGTAAACGCCGCGCAGGAATTGAAAGCACACCCACAACAATGGAAAATAATTGTGTGTTCGACGAAAACCTCTTTCTCTCACTTTACTGCTATAAAGTAGCCCGCAATAATGCAATTGACAATGAGTGATTCTATCCCACCAGAATCAGTAGCCTGCTGTTCGTGAATGTGAGTTTGTTGCTGTGAGAGACGTCATCTGTTTGCGTGGAGACGAAGCCTGGGCAGGCAGAGACGACAATAACCTCAACCGCGCAGTTCCGAGAATTATTAAGACTGGGCTATAATTCACAAAACAATTATATATAAAGAAATAAAAATTTCAGCCCAATTGAATGGATAGTTTAGAAAATAGCAATTTCAGTTGTGCATCCCCTTAAATAAACCAGCACCTTATTGTGCCTTTTTTCACCTTATTTGAGCACCTTTTCCCTTCCTTTTTTCAATCTGAAATTTGCAACTAAAACTCCTAACCCTGATCATAAGCATACATTGGTACCATGTAGTTTTGTATTATTTGCATTACGTTCGGAATAGAATTTATGTGGGGTGTCATTGTCTCAGAGTATTGGAGTTTTAAATTAAACATTGTGTTTAGAAGTTTCTGTAGCAGGAAACCTAATGTTAAATTGGAATTGTGTTAAATTACTTTTTCCGGGTTCTGGTTTAAATATTACAATTGTTATTCGCAATAACTCAGTATCAATGGCTTTAAGCCGATAAACGAACGCGATTTATTTTTGCTCGAATATTAGGACTGGAATCAGTATGAAAGAAACGCTTAAGAGTTTGATTTCATTCATCAACGCTGTAAACGTAGATATTTGATCGTCTTCTGATTGACCGTGCAACGAAGAAGGCCGTGACAGAATGCGAACGGTTCAAGTAGTGTTCCAACCACACAAAATTCCGAATTAGTTCTGTGAGCGTACCGTACTGGCGCATGTGCATTAGCATGTGTTGGAATTAGTTCGGAACCCGTTCAGAACCGTAAGTTGGAACAAACCTATTGAATCCCATGTGTAACTCAATTGTTTTAATTTTTGGATAAGACAAGCTTTATGCTCTTGATGGCCTCATTTGGCATGCATTTGTTCAAAACAAGGCTACAAAATGTTATGTATGTGTAAAATACAGTTTCATTGTGCGGCATTTACAATAAAGTTGCCTTATTTTTTAAAGTATGGACTTAAACAGAGCAAAATGACAGAAAGCAGATGCAGGGGAGATTTATCAAGAGCACTTGTGCAGGGACTTAAAAATTTGTTGGCTTGTACTACAGAAACGTTGCAGAGTAGGGTTGTTGAGTCTAGTGTGCATGTCCAGACTATTTCTTGTTGGCAAGCAGAGCAGAATTGTTGCAGAGTAGGGTTGTTTAGTCTAGTGTGCATGCCCAGACTATTTCTTGTTGTTGGCAAGCAGAGCAGAATTGTTGCAGAGTAGGGTTGTCGAGTCCAGTGTGCATGTCCAGACTATTTCTTGTTGTTGGCAAGCAGAGCAGAATTGTTGCAGAGTAGGGTTGTTTAGTCTAGTGTGCATGCCCAGACTATTTCTTGTTGTTGGCAAGCAGAGCAGAATTGTTGCAGAGTAGGGTTGTCGAGTCCAGTGTGCATGTCCAGACTATTTCTTGTTGTTGGCAAGCAGAGCAGAATTGTTGCAGAGTAGGGTTGTTTAGTCTATTGTGCATGTCCAGACTATTTCTTGTTGGCAAGCAGAGCAGAATTGTTGCAGAGTAGGGTTGTTTAGTCTAGTGTGCATGCCCAGACTATTTCTTGTTGTTGGCAAGCAGAGCAGAATTGTTGCAGAGTAGGGCTGTTTAGTCTAGCGGGCATGTCCAGACTATTTCTTGTTGTTGGCAAGCAGAGCAGAATTGTTGCAGAGTAGGGCTGTTTAGCCTAGTGTGCATGTCCAGACTATTTCTTGTTGCCAAGCAGAGCAGAATTGTTGCAGAGTAGGGCTGTTTAGTCTAGTGTGCATGTCCAGACTATTTCTTGTTGTTGGCAAGCAGAGCAGAATTGTTGCAGAGTAGGGCTGTTTAGTCTAGTGTGCATGTCCAGACTATTTCTTGTTGCCAAGCAGAGCAGAATTGTTGCAGAGTAGGGCTGTTTAGTCTAGTGTGCATGTCCAGACTATTTCCTGTTGTTGGCAAGCAGAGCAGAATTGTTGCAGAGTAGGGCTGTTTAGTCTAGTGTGCATGTCCAGACTATTTCTTGTTGTTGGCAAGCAGAGCAGAATTGTTGCAGAGTAGGGCTGTTTAGTCTAGCGTGCATGTTCAGACTGTTTCTTGTTGTTGGTAAGCAGAGCAGAATTGTTGCAGAGTAGGGTTGTTGAGTCTAGTGTGCATGTCCAGACTATTTCTTGTTGCCAAACAGAGCAGAATTGTTGCAGAATAGGGCTGTTTAGTCTAGTGTGCATGTCCGGACGATTTCTTGTTGCCAAGCAGAGCAGAATTGTTGCAGAGTAGGGCTGTTTAGTCTAGCGTGCATGTCCAGACTATTTCTTGTTGTTGGCAAGCAGAGCAGAATTGTTGCAGAGTAGGGTTGTTGAGTCCAGTGTGCATGTCCAGACTATTTCTTGTTGTTGGCAAGCAGAGCAGAATTGTTGCAGAGTAGGGTTGTTTAGTCCAGTGTGCATGTCCAGACTATTTCTTGTTGTTGGCAAGCAGAGCAGAATTGTTGCAGAGTAGGGTTGTTGAGTCTAGTGTGCATGTCCAGACTATTTCTTGTTGTTGGCAAGCAGAGCAGAATTGTTGCAGAGTAGGGCTGTTTAGTTTAGCGTGCATGTCCAGACTATTTCTTGTTGTTGGCAAGCAGAGCAGAATTGTTGCAGAGTAGGGTTGTTGAGTCTAGTGTGCATGTCCAGACTATTTCTTGTTGGCAAGCAGAGCAGAATTGTTGCAGAGTAGGGTTGTTGAGTCTAGTGTGCATGTCCAGACTATTTCTTATTGGCAAGCAGAGCAGAATTGTTGCAGAGTAGGGCTGTTTAGTTCAGCGTGCATGTCCAGACTATTTCTTGTTGTTGGCAAGCAGATCAGAATTGTTGCAGAGTAGGGCTGTTTAGTTTAGCGTGCATGTCCAGACTATTTCTTGTTGTTGGCAAGCAGAGCAGAATTGTAGCAGAGTAGGCTTGTTGAGTCTAGTGTGCATGTCCAGACTATTTCTTATTGGCAAGCAGAGCAGAATTGTTGCAGAGTAGGGTTGTTGAGTCCAGTGTGCATGTCCAGACTATTTCTTATTGGCAAGCAGAGCAGAATTGTTGCAGATTAGGGTTGTTGAGTCTAGTGTGCATGTCCAGACTATTTCTTGTTGTTGGCAAGCAGAGCAGAATTGTTGCAGAGTAGGGTTGTTGAGTCTAGTGTGCATGTCCAGACTATTTCTTATTGGCAAGCAGAGCAGAATTGTTGCAGAGTAGGGTTGTTGAGTCCAGTGTGCATGTCCAGACTATTTCTTATTGGCAAGCAGAGCAGAATTGTTGCAGAGTAGGGTTGTTGAGTCTAGTGTGCATGTCCAGAATATTTCTTATTGGCAAGCAGAGCAGAATTGTTGCAGAGTAGGGTTGTTGAGTCTAGTGTGCATGTCCAGACTATTTCTTATTGGCAAGCAGAGCAGAATTGTTGCAGAGTAGGGTTGTTGAGATTAGCGTGCATGTCCAGACTATTTCTTGTTGTTGGCAAGCAGAGCAGAATTGTTGCAGAGTAGGGTTGTTGAGTCTAGTGTGCATGTCCGGACTATTTCTTATTGGCAAGCAGAGCAGAATTGTTGCAGAGTAGGCTTGTTGAGTCTAGTGTGCATGTCCAGACCATTTCTTATTGGCAAGCAGAGCAGAATTGTTGCAGAGTAAGGTTGTTGAGTCTAGTGTGCATGTCCAGACTATTTCTTGTTGTTGGCAAGCAGAGCAGAATTGTTGCAGAGTAGGGTTGTTGAGTCTAGTGTGCATGTCCAGACTATTTCTTATTGGCAAGCAGAGCAGAATTGTTGCAGAGTAGGGTTGTTGAGTCTAGTGTGCATGTCCAGACTATTTCTTATTGGCAAGCAGAGCAGAATTGTTGCAGAGTAGGGTTGTTGAGTCTAGTGTGCATGTCCAGACTATTTCTTATTGGCAAGCAGAGCAGAATTGTTGCAGAGTAGGGCTGTTTAGTTTAGCGTGCATGTCCAGACTATTTCTTGTTGTTGGCAAGCAGAGCAGAATTGTTGCAGAGTAGGGCTGTTTAGTCTAGTGTGCATGTCCAGACTATTTCTTGTTGTTGGCAAGCAGAGCAGAATTGTTGCAGAGTAGGGCTGTTTAGTTTAGCGTGCATGTCCAGACTATTTCTTGTTGTTGGCAAGCAGAGCAGAATTGTTGCAGAGTAGGCTTGTCGAGTCTAGTGTGCATGTCCAGACTATTTCTTGTTGTTGGCAAGCAGAGCAGAATTGTTGCAGAGTAGGGCTGTTTAGTCTAGTGTGCATGTCCAGACTATTTCTTATTGGCAAGCAGAGCAGAATTGTTGCAGAGTAGGGCTGTTTAGTCTAGTGTGCATGTCCAGACTATTTCTTGTTGTTGGCAAGCAGAGCAGAATTGTTGCAGAGTAGGGCTGTTTAGTCTAGTGTGCATGTCCAGACTATTTCTTATTGGCAAGCAGAGCAGAATTGTTGCAGAGTAGGGCTGTTTAGTCTAGTGTGCATGTCCAGACTATTTCTTGTTGTTGGCAAGCAGAGCAGAATTGTTGCAGAGTAGGGCTGTTTAGTCTAGTGTGCATGTCCAGACTATTTCTTATTGGCAAGCAGAGCAGAATTGTTGCAGAGTAGGGCTGTTTAGTTTAGCGTGCATGTCCAGACTATTTCTTGTTGTTGGCAAGCAGAGCAGAATTGTTGCAGAGTAGGGCTGTTTAGTCTAGTGTGCATGTCCAGACTATTTCTTATTGGCAAGCAGAGCAGAATTGTTGCAGAGTAGGGTTGTTGAGTCTAGTGTGCATGTCCAGACTATTTCTTATTGGCAAGCAGAGCAGAATTGTTGCAGAGTAGGGCTGTTTAGTTTAGCGTGCATGTCCAGACTATTTCTTGTTGTTGGCAAGCAGAGCAGAATTGTTGCAGAGTAGGGCTGTTTAGTCTAGTGTGCATGTCCAGACTATTTCTTGTTGTTGGCAAGCAGAGCAGAATTGTTGCAGAGTAGGGCTGTTTAGTTTAGCGTGCATGTCCAGACTATTTCTTGTTGTTGGCAAGCAGAGCAGAATTGTTGCAGAGTAGGGCTGTTTAGTCTAGTGTGCATGTCCAGACTATTTCTTGTTGTTGCCAAGCAGAGCAGAATTGTTGCAGAGTAGGGCTGTTTAGTTTAGCGTGCATGTCCAGACTATTTCTTGTTGGCAAGCAGAGCAGAATTGTTGCAGAGTAGGGCTGTTTAGTCTAGTGTGCATGTCCAGACTATTTCTTATTGGCAAGCAGAGCAGAATTGTTGCAGAGTAGAGCTGTTTAGTCTACTGTGCATGTTCAGACTATTTCTTGTTGGCAAGCAGAGCAGAATTGTTGCAGAGTAGGGCTGTTTAGTCTAGTGTGCATGTCCAGACTATTTCTTGTTGTTGGCAAGCAAAGCAGAATTGTTGCAGAGTAGGGCTGTTTAGTTTAGCGTGCATGTCCAGACTATTTCTTGTTGTTGGCAAGCAAAGCAGAATTGTTGCAGAGTAGGGTTGTTGAGTCTAGCGTGCATGTCCAGACTATTTCTTATTGGCAAGCAGAGCAGAATTGTTGCAGAGTAGGGCTGTTTAGTTTAGCGTGCATGTCCAGACTATTTCTTGTTGTTGGCAAGCAGAGCAGAATTGTTGCAGAGTAGGGCTGTTTAGTCTAGCGTGCATGTCCAGACTATTTCTTATTGGCAAGCAGAGCAGAATTGTTGCAGAGTAGGGTTGTTTAGTCTAGCGTGCATGTCCAGACTATTTCTTATTGGCAAGCAAAGCAGAATTGTTGCAGAGTACGGCTGTTTAGTCTAGCGTGCATGTCCAGACTATTTCTTGTTGTTGGCAAGCAGAGCAGAATTGTTGCAGAGTAGGGCTGTTTAGTCTAGTGTGCATGCCCAGACTATTTCTTGTTGTTGGCAAGCAGAGCAGAATTGTTGCAGAGTAGGGTTGTCGAGTCCAGTGTGCATGTCCAGACTATTTCTTGTTGTTGGCAAGCAGAGCAGAATTGTTGCAGAGTAGGGTTGTTTAGTCTAGTGTGCATGTCCAGACTATTTCTTGTTGGCAAGCAGAGCAGAATTGTTGCAGAGTAGGGTTGTTTAGTCTAGTGTGCATGCCCAGACTATTTCTTGTTGTTGGCAAGCAGAGCAGAATTGTTGCAGAGTAGGGCTGTTTAGTCTAGCGTGCATGTCCAGACTATTTCTTGTTGTTGGCAAGCAGAGCAGAATTGTTGCAGAGTAGGGCTGTTTAGCCTAGTGTGCATGTCCAGACTATTTCTTGTTGCCAAGCAGAGCAGAATTGTTGCAGAGTAGGACTGTTTAGTCTAGTGTGCATGTCCAGACTATTTCTTGTTGTTGGCAAGCAGAGCAGAATTGTTGCAGAGTAGGGCTGTTTAGTCTAGTGTGCATGTCCAGACTATTTCTTGTTGCCAAGCAGAGCAGAATTGTTGCAGAGTAGGGCTGTTTAGTCTAGTGTGCATGTCCAGACTATTTCTTGTTGTTGGCAAGCAGAGCAGAATTGTTGCAGAGTAGGGCTGTTTAGTCTAGTGTGCATGTCCAGACTATTTCTTGTTGTTGGCAAGCAGAGCAGAATTGTTGCAGAGTAGGGCTGTTTAGTCTAGCGTGCATGTTCAGACTGTTTCTTGTTGTTGGTAAGCAGAGCAGAATTGTTGCAGAGTAGGGTTGTTGAGTCTAGTGTGCATGTCCAGACTATTTCTTGTTGCCAAACAGAGCAGAATTGTTGCAGAATAGGGCTGTTTAGTCTAGTGTGCATGTCCGGACGATTTCTTGTTGCCAAGCAGAGCAGAATTGTTGCAGAGTAGGGCTGTTTAGTCTAGCGTGCATGTCCAGACTATTTCTTGTTGTTGGCAAGCAGAGCAGAATTGTTGCAGAGTAGGGTTGTTGAGTCCAGTGTGCATGTCCAGACTATTTCTTGTTGGCAAGCAGAGCAGAATTGTTGCAGAGTAGGGTTGTTGAGTCTAGTGTGCATGTCCAGACTATTTCTTGTTGTTGGCAAGCAGAGCAGAATTGTTGCAGAGTAGGGTTGTTGAGTCCAGTGTGCATGTCCAGACTATTTCTTGTTGGCAAGCAGAGCAGAATTGTTGCAGATTAGGGCTGTTTAGTTTAGCGTGCATGCCCAGAGTATTTCTTGTTGGCAAGCAGAGCAGAATTGTTGCAGAGTAGGGCTGTTTAGTTTAGCGTGCATGTCCAGACTATTTCTTGTTGTTGGCAAGCAGAGCAGAATTGTTGCAGAGTAGGGCTGTTTAGTTTAGCGTGCATGTCCAGACTATTTCTTGTTGTTGGCAAGCAGAGCAGAATTGTTGCAGAGTAGGGTTGTTGAGTCTAGTGTGCATGTCCAGACTATTTCTTGTTGGCAAGCAGAGCAGAATTGTTGCTGAGTAGGGTTGTTGAGTCTAGTGTGCATGTCCAGACTATTTCTTATTGGCAAGCAGAGCAGAATTGTTGCACAGTAGGGCTGTTTAGTTTAGCGTGCATGTCCAGACTATTTCTTGTTGTTGGCAAGCAGATCAGAATTGTTGCAGAGTAGGGCTGTTTAGTTTAGCGTGCATGTCCAGACTATTTCTTGTTGTTGGCAAGCAGAGCAGAATTGTAGCAGAGTAGGCTTGTTGAGTCTAGTGTGCTTGTTCAGACTGTTTCTTGTTGTTGGCAAGCAGAGCAGAATTTTTGCAGAGTAGGGTTGTTGAGTCCAGTGTGCATGTCCAGACTATTTCTTATTGGCAAGCAGAGCAGAATTGTTGCAGAGTAGGGTTGTTGAGTCCAGTGTGCATGTCCAGACTATTTCTTATTGGCAAGCAGAGCAGAATTGTTGCAGATTAGGGTTGTTGAGTCTAGTGTGCATGTCCAGACTATTTCTTGTTGTTGGCAAGCAGAGCAGAATTGTTGCAGAGTAGGGTTGTTGAGTCTAGTGTGCATGTCCAGACTATTTCTTATTGGCAAGCAGAGCAGAATTGTTGCAGAGTAGGGTTGTTGAGTCCAGTGTGCATGTCCAGACTATTTCTTATTGGCAAGCAGAGCAGAATTGTTGCAGAGTAGGGTTGTTGAGTCTAGTGTGCATGTCCAGAATATTTCTTGTTGTTGGCAAGCAGAGCAGAATTGTTGCAGAGTAGGGCTGTTTAGTCTAGTGTGCATGTCCAGACTATTTCTTATTGGCAAGCAGAGCAGAATTGTTGCAGAGTAGGGCTGTTTAGTTTAGCGTGCATGTCCAGACTATTTCTTGTTGTTGGCAAGCAGAGCAGAATTGTTGCAGAGTAGGGCTGTTTAGTCTAGTGTGCATGTCCAGACTATTTCTTATTGGCAAGCAGAGCAGAAATTTTGCAGAGTAGGGTTGTTGAGTCTAGTGTGCATGTCCAGACTATTTCTTATTGGCAAGCAGAGCAGAATTGTTGCAGAGTAGGGCTGTTTAGTTTAGCGTGCATGTCCAGACTATTTCTTGTTGTTGGCAAGCAGAGCAGAATTGTTGCAGAGTAGGGCTGTTTAGTCTAGTGTGCATGTCCAGACTATTTCTTGTTGTTGGCAAGCAGAGCAGAATTGTTGCAGAGTAGGGCTGTTTAGTTTAGCGTGCATGTCCAGACTATTTCTTGTTGTTGGCAAGCAGAGCAGAATTGTTGCAGAGTAGGGCTGTTTAGTCTAGTGTGCATGTCCAGACTATTTCTTGTTGTTGCCAAGCAGAGCAGAATTGTTGCAGAGTAGGGCTGTTTAGTTTAGCGTGCATGTCCAGACTATTTCTTGTTGGCAAGCAGAGCAGAATTGTTGCAGAGTAGGGCTGTTTAGTCTAGTGTGCATGTCCAGACTATTTCTTATTGGCAAGCAGAGCAGAATTGTTGCAGAGTAGAGCTGTTTAGTCTACTGTGCATGTTCAGACTATTTCTTGTTGGCAAGCAGAGCAGAATTGTTGCAGAGTAGGGCTGTTTAGTCTAGTGTGCATGTCCAGACTATTTCTTGTTGTTGGCAAGCAAAGCAGAATTGTTGCAGAGTAGGGCTGTTTAGTTTAGCGTGCATGTCCAGACTATTTCTTGTTGTTGGCAAGCAAAGCAGAATTGTTGCAGAGTAGGGTTGTTGAGTCTAGCGTGCATGTCCAGACTATTTCTTATTGGCAAGCAGAGCAGAATTGTTGCAGAGTAGGGCTGTTTAGTTTAGCGTGCATGTCCAGACTATTTCTTGTTGTTGGCAAGCAGAGCAGAATTGTTGCAGAGTAGGGCTGTTTAGTCTAGCGTGCATGTCCAGACTATTTCTTATTGGCAAGCAGAGCAGAATTGTTGCAGAGTAGGGTTGTTTAGTCTAGCGTGCATGTCCAGACTATTTCTTATTGGCAAGCAAAGCAGAATTGTTGCAGAGTACGGCTGTTTAGTCTAGCGTGCATGTCCAGACTATTTCTTGTTGTTGGCAAGCAGAGCAGAATTGTTGCAGAGTAGGGCTGTTTAGTCTAGTGTGCATGCCCAGACTATTTCTTGTTGTTGGCAAGCAGAGCAGAATTGTTGCAGAGTAGGGTTGTCGAGTCCAGTGTGCATGTCCAGACTATTTCTTGTTGTTGGCAAGCAGAGCAGAATTGTTGCAGAGTAGGGTTGTTTAGTCTAGTGTGCATGTCCAGACTATTTCTTGTTGGCAAGCAGAGCAGAATTGTTGCAGAGTAGGGTTGTTTAGTCTAGTGTGCATGCCCAGACTATTTCTTGTTGTTGGCAAGCAGAGCAGAATTGTTGCAGAGTAGGGCTGTTTAGTCTAGCGTGCATGTCCAGACTATTTCTTGTTGTTGGCAAGCAGAGCAGAATTGTTGCAGAGTAGGGCTGTTTAGCCTAGTGTGCATGTCCAGACTATTTCTTGTTGCCAAGCAGAGCAGAATTGTTGCAGAGTAGGGCTGTTTAGTCTAGTGTGCATGTCCAGACTATTTCTTGTTGTTGGCGAGCAGAGCAGAATTGTTGCAGAGTAGGGCTGTTTAGTCTAGTGTGCATGTCCAGACTATTTCTTGTTGCCAAGCAGAGCAGAATTGTTGCAGAGTAGGGCTGTTTAGTCTAGTGTGCATGTCCAGACTATTTCTTGTTGTTGGCAAGCAGAGCAGAATTGTTGCAGAGTAGGGCTGTTTAGTCTAGTGTGCATGTCCAGACTATTTCTTGTTGTTGGCAAGCAGAGCAGAATTGTTGCAGAGTAGGGCTGTTTAGTCTAGCGTGCATGTTCAGACTGTTTCTTGTTGTTGGTAAGCAGAGCAGAATTGTTGCAGAGTAGGGTTGTTGAGTCTAGTGTGCATGTCCAGACTATTTCTTGTTGCCAAGCAGAGCAGAATTGTTGCAGAGTAGGGCTGTTTAGTCTAGCGTGCATGTCCAGACTATTTCTTGTTGTTGGCAAGCAGAGCAGAATTGTTGCAGAGTAGGGTTGTTGAGTCCAGTGTGCATGTCCAGACTATTTCTTGTTGTTGGCAAGCAGAGCAGAATTGTTGCAGAGTAGGGTTGTTGAGTCTAGTGTGCATGTCCAGACTATTTCTTGTTGTTGGCAAGCAGAGCAGAATTGTTGCAGAGTAGGGTTGTTGAGTCCAGTGTGCATGTCCAGACTATTTCTTGTTGGCAAGCAGAGCAGAATTGTTGCAGATTAGGGCTGTTTAGTTTAGCGTGCATGCCCAGACTATTTCTTGTTGGCAAGCAGAGCAGAATTGTTGCAGAGTAGGGCTGTTTAGTTTAGCGTGCATGTCCAGACTATTTCTTGTTGTTGGCAAGCAGAGCAGAATTGTTGCAGAGTAGGGCTGTTTAGTTTAGCGTGCATGTCCAGACTATTTCTTGTTGTTGGCAAGCAGAGCAGAATTGTTGCAGAGTAGGGTTGTTGAGTCTAGTGTGCATGTCCAGACTATTTCTTGTTGGCAAGCAGAGCAGAATTGTTGCTGAGTAGGGTTGTTGAGTCTAGTGTGCATGTCCAGACTATTTCTTATTGGCAAGCAGAGCAGAATTGTTGCAGAGTAGGGCTGTTTAGTTTAGCGTGCATGTCCAGACTATTTCTTGTTGTTGGCAAGCAGATCAGAATTGTTGCAGAGTAGGGCTGTTTAGTTTAGCGTGCATGTCCAGACTATTTCTTGTTGTTGGCAAGCAGAGCAGAATTGTAGCAGAGTAGGCTTGTTGAGTCTAGTGTGCTTGTTCAGACTGTTTCTTGTTGTTGGCAAGCAGAGCAGAATTGTTGCAGAGTAGGGTTGTTGAGTCCAGTGTGCATGTCCAGACTATTTCTTATTGGCAAGCAGAGCAGAATTGTTGCAGAGTAGGGTTGTTGAGTCCAGTGTGCATGTCCAGACTATTTCTTATTGGCAAGCAGAGCAGAATTGTTGCAGATTAGGGTTGTTGAGTCTAGTGTGCATGTCCAGACTATTTCTTGTTGTTGGCAAGCAGAGCAGAATTGTTGCAGAGTAGGGTTGTTGAGTCTAGTGTGCATGTC
Organism: Deroplatys truncata; assembly: GCA_030765065.1. Lineage (NCBI taxonomy): Eukaryota > Metazoa > Arthropoda > Insecta > Mantodea > Mantidae > Deroplatys > Deroplatys truncata. Next base: position 233,767,544 of record CM060986.1, read on the forward strand.
CAGACTATTTCTTATTGGCAAGCAGAGCAGAATTGTTGCAGAGTAGGGTTGTTGAGTCCAGTGTGCATGTCCAGACTATTTCTTATTGGCAAGCAGAGCAGAATTGTTGCAGAGTAGGGTTGTTGAGTCTAGTGTGCATGTCCAGAATATTTCTTATTGGCAAGCAGAGCAGAATTGTTGCAGAGTAGGGTTGTTGAGTCTAGTGTGCATGTCCAGACTATTTCTTATTGGCAAGCAGAGCAGAATTGTTGCAGAGTAGGGTTGTTGAGATTAGCGTGCATGTCCAGACTATTTCTTGTTGTTGGCAAGCAGAGCAGAATTGTTGCAGAGTAGGGTTGTTGAGTCTAGTGTGCATGTCCAGACTATTTCTTATTGGCAAGCAGAGCAGAATTGTTGCAGAGTAGGCTTGTTGAGTCTAGTGTGCATGTCCAGACCATTTCTTATTGGCAAGCAGAGCAGAATTGTTGCAGTGTAAGGTTGTTGAGTCTAGTGTGCATGTCCAGACTATTTCTTGTTGTTGGCAAGCAGAGCAGAATTGTTGCAGAGTAGGGTTGTTGAGTCTAGTGTGCATGTCCAGACTATTTCTTATTGGCAAGCAGAGCAGAATTGTTGCAGAGTAGGGTTGTTGAGTCTAGTGTGCATGTCCAGACTATTTCTTATTGGCAAGCAGAGCAGAATTGTTGCAGAGTAGGGTTGTTGAGTCTAGTGTGCATGTCCAGACTATTTCTTATTGGCAACCAGAGCAGAATTGTTGCAGAGTAGGGCTGTTTAGTTTAGCGTGCATGTCCAGACTATTTCTTGTTGTTGGCAAGCAGAGCAGAATTGTTGCAGAGTAGGGCTGTTTAGTCTAGTGTGCATGTCCAGACTATTTCTTGTTGTTGGCAAGCAGAGCAGAATTGTTGCAGAGTAGGGCTGTTTAGTTTAGCATGCATGTCCAGACTATTTCTTGTTGTTGGCAAGCAGAGCAGAATTGTTGCAGAGTAGGCTTGTCGAGTCTAGTGTGCATGTCCAGACTATTTCTTGTTGTTGGCAAGCAGAGCAGAATTGTTGCAGAGTAGGGCTGTTTAGTCTAGTGTGCATGTCCAGACTATTTCTTATTGGCAAGCAGAGCAGAATTGTTGCAGAGTAGGGCTGTTTAGTTTAGCGTGCATGTCCAGACTATTTCTTGTTGTTGGCAAGCAGAGCAGAATTGTTGCAGAGTAGGGCTGTTTAGTCTAGTGTGCATGTCCAGACTATTTCTTATTGGCAAGCAGAGCAGAATTGTTGCAGAGTAGGCTTGTTGAGTCTAGTGTGCATGTCCAGACTATTTCTTATTGGCAAGCAGAGCAGAATTGTTGCAGAGTAGGGCTGTTTAGTTTAGCGTGCATGTCCAGACTATTTCTGTTGTTGGCAAGCAGAGCAGAATTGTTGCAGAGTAGGGCTGTTTAGTCTAGTGTGCATGTCCAGACTATTTCTTGTTGTTGGCAAGCAGAGCAGAATTGTTGCAGAGTAGGGCTGTTTAGTTTAGCGTGCATGTCCAGACTATTTCTTGTTGTTGGCAAGCAGAGCAGAATTGTTGCAGAGTAGGCTTGTCGAGTCTAGTGTGCATGTCCAGACTATTTCTTGTTGTTGGCAAGCAGAGCAGAATTGTTGCAGAGTAGGGCTGTTTAGTCTAGTGTGCATGTCCAGACTATTTCTTATTGGCAAGCAGAGCAGAATTGTTGCAGAGTAGGGCTGTTTAGTTTAGCGTGCATGTCCAGACTATTTCTTGTTGTTGGCAAGCAGAGCAGAATTGTTGCAGAGTAGGGCTGTTTAGTCTAGTGTGCATGTCCAGACTATTTCTTATTGGCAAGCAGAGCAGAATTGTTGCAGAGTAGGGTTGTTGAGTCTAGTGTGCATGTCCATACTATTTCTTATTGGCAAGCAGAGCAGAATTGTTGCAGAGTAGGGCTGTTTAGTTTAGCGTGCATGTCCAGACTATTTCTTGTTGTTGGCAAGCAGAGCAGAATTGTTGCAGAGTAGGGCTGTTTAGTCTAGCGTGCATGTCCAGACTATTTCTTATTGGCAAGCAGAGCAGAATTGTTGCAGAGTAGGGTTGTTTAGTCTAGCGTGCATGTCCAGACTATTTCTTATTGGCAAGCAAAGCAGAATTTTGCAGAGTAGGGCTGTTTAGTCTAGCGTGCATGTCCAGACTATTTCTTGTTGTTGGCAAGCAGAGCAGAATTGTTGCAGAGTAGGGCTGTTTAGTCTAGTGTGCATGTCCAGACTATTTCTTGTTGCCAAGCAGAGCAGAATTGTTGCAGAGTAGGGCTGTTTAGTCTAGTGTGCATGTCCAGACCATTTCTTGTTGTTGCCAAGCAGAGCAGAATTGTTGCAGAGTAGGGCTGTTTTGTTTAGCGTGCATGTCCAGACTATTTCTTGTTGTTGGCAAGCAGAGCAGAATTGTTGCAGAGTAGGGCTGTTTAGTCTAGTGTGCATGTCCAGACTATTTCTTATTGGCAAGCAGAGCAGAATTGTTGCAGAGTAGAGCTGTTTAGTCTACTGTGCATGTTCAGACTATTTCTTGTTGGCAAGGAGAGCAGAATTGTTGCAGAGTAGGGCTGTTTAGTCTAGTGTGCATGTCCAGACTATTTCTTGTTGTTGGCAAGCAAAGCAGAATTGTTGCAGAGTAGGGCTGTTTAGTTTAGCGTGCATGTCCAGACTATTTCTTCTTGTTGGCAAGCAAAGCAGAATTGTTGCAGAGTAGGGTTGTTGAGTCTAGCGTGCATGTCCAGACTATTTCTTATTGGCAAGCAGAGCAGAATTGTTGCAGAGTAGGGCTGTTTAGTTTAGCGTGCATGTCCAGACTATTTCTTATTGGCAAGCAGAGCAGAATTGTTGCAGATTAGGGTTGTTGAGTCTAGTGTGCATGTCCAGACTATTTCTTGTTGTTGGCAAGCAGAGCAGAACTGTTGTAGAGTAGGGCTGTTTAGTTTAGCGTGCATGTCCAGACTATTTCTTATTGGCAAGCAGAGCAGAATTGTTGCAGAGTAGGGCTGTTTAGTTTAGCGTGCATGTCCAGACTATTTCTTATTGGCAAGCAGAGCAGAATTGTTGCAGATTAGGGTTGTTGAGTCTAGTGTGCATGTCCAGACTATTTCTTGTTGTTGGCAAGCAGAGCAGAACTGTTGTAGAGTAGGGCTGTTTAGTCTAGCATGCATGTCCAGACTATTTATTGTTGCCAAGCAGAGCAGAATTGTTGCAGAGTAGGGTATTTAAGTCTAGTGTGCATGTTCAGACTGTTTCTTGTTGTTGGCAAGCAGAGCAGAATTGTTGCAGACTAGGGCTGTTTAGTCCAGTGTGCATGTCCAGACCATTTCTTATTGGCAAGCTGAGCAGAATTGTTGCAGAGTAGGGTTGTTGAGTCTAGTGTGCATGTTCAGACTGTTTCTTGTTGTTGGCAAGCAGAGCAGAATTGTTGCAGAGTAAGGTCTTTGAGTTTAGTGTGCATGTTCAGACTGTTTCTTGTTGTTGGCAAGCAGAGCAGAATTGTTGCAGAGTAGGGCTGTTGAGTCTAGTGTGCATGTCCAGACTATTTCTTGTTGGCAAGCAGAGCAGAATTGTTGCAGAGTAGGGTTGTTGAGTCTAGTGTGCATGTCCAGACTATTTCTTGTTGGCAAGCAGAGCAGAATTGTTGCAGAGTAGGGTTGTTGAGTCTAGTGTGCATGTCCAGACTATTTCTTGTTGTTGGCAAGCAGAGCAGAATTGTTGCAGAGTAGGGCTGTTTAGTCCAGTGTTCATGTCCAGACCATTTCCTATTGGCAAGCAGAGCAGAATTGTTGCAGAGTAGGGTTGTTGAGTCTAGTGTGCTTGTTCAGACTGTTTCATGTTGTTGGCAAGCAGAGCAGAATTGTTGCAGAGTAGGGTTGTTGAGTCCAGTGTGCATGTCCAGACTATTTCTTATTGGCAAGCAGAGCAGAATTGTTGCAGAGTAGGGCTATTTAGTCCAGTGTGCATGTCCAGACTATTTCTTATTGGCAAGGAGAGCAGAATTGTTGCAGATTAGGGTTGTTGAGTCTAGTGTGCATGTCCAGACTATTTCTTATTGGCAAGCAGAGCAGAATTGTTGCAGAGTAGGGTTGTTGAGTCTAGTGTGCATGTCCAGACTATTTCTTGTTGGCAAGCAGAGCAGAATTGTTGCAGAGTAAGGTTGTTGAGTCTAGTGTGCATGTCCAGACTATTTCTTATTGGCAAGCAGAGCAGAATTGTTGCAGAGTAGGGTTGTTAAGTCTAGTGTGCATGTCCAGACTATTTCTTGTTGTTGGCAAGCAGAGCAGAATTGTTGCAGAGTAGGGTTGTTGAGTCTAGTGTGCATGTCCAGACTATTTCTTGTTGTTGGCAAGCAGAGCAGAATTGTTGCAGAGTAGGGTTGTTGAGTCTAGTGTGCATGTCCAGACTATTTCTTATTGGCAAGCAGAGCAGAATTGTTGCAGAGTAGGGCTGTTTAGTTTAGCGTGCATGTCCAGACTATTTCTTGTTGTTGGCAAGCAGAGCAGAATTGTTGCAGAGTAGGGCTGTTTAGTTTAGCGTGCATGTCCAGACTATTTCTTGTTGTTGGCAAGCAGAGCAGAATTGTTGCAGAGTAGGGCTGTTCAGTCTAGTGTGCATGTCCAGACTATTTCTTGTTGTTGGCAAGCAGAGCAGAATTGTTGCAGAGTAGGGCTGTTTAGTTTAGCGTGCATGTCCAGACTATTTCTTGTTGTTGGCAAGCAGAGCAGAATTGTTGCAGAGTAGGGCTGTTTAGTCCAGTGTGCATGTCCAGATTATTTCTTATTGGCAAGCAGAGCAGAATTGTTGCAGATTAGGGTTTTTGAGTCTAGTGTGCATGTCCAGACTATTTCTTATTGGCAAGCAGAGCAGAATTGTTGCAGAGTGGGGTTGTTGAGTCTAGTGTGCATGTCCAGACTATTTCTTGTTGTTGGCAAGCAGAGCAGAATTGTTGCAGAGTAGGGTTGTTGAGTCTAGTGTGCATGTCCAGACTATTTCTTGTTGTTGGCAAGCAGAGCAGAATTGTTGCAGAGTAGGGTTGTTGAGTCTAGTGTGCATGTCCAGACTCTTTCTTATTGGCAAGCAGAGCAGAATTGTTGCAGAGTAGGGCTGTTTAGTTTAGCGTGCATGTCCAGACTATTTCTTGTTGTTGGCAAGCAGAGCAGAATTGTTGCAGAGTAGGGCTGTTTAGTTTAGCGTGCATGTCCAGACTATTTCTTGTTGTTGGCAAGCAGAGCAGAATTGTTGCAGAGTAGGGCTGTTCAGTCTAGTGTGCATGTCCAGACTATTTCTTGTTGTTGGCAAGCAGAGCAGAATTGTTGCAGAGTAGGGCTGTTTAGTTTAGCGTGCATGTCCAGACTATTTCTTGTTGTTGGCAAGCAGAGCAGAATTGTTGCAGAGTAGGGCTGTTTATTCTAACGTGCATGTCCAAACTATTTCTTGTTGTTGGCAAGCAGAGCAGAATTGTTGCAGAGTAGGGCTGTTTAGTCTAGCATGCATGTCCAGACTATTTCTTGTTGTTGGCAAGCAGAGCAGAATTGTTGCAGAGTAGGGCTGTTTAGTCTAGCGTGCATGTCCAGACTATTTCTTGTTGGCAAGCAGAGCAGAATTGTTGCAGAGTAGGGCTGTTGAGTCTAGTGTGCATGCCCAGACTATTTCTTGTTGTTGGCAAGCAGAGCAGAATTGTTGCAGAGTAGGGCTGTTTAGTCTAGTGTGCATGTCCAGACTATTTCTTATTGTTGGCAAGCAGAGCAGAATTGTTGCAGAGTAGGGCTGTTGAGTCTAGTGTGCATGCCCAGACTATTTCTTGTTGTTGGCAAGCAGAGCAGAATTGTTGCAGAGTAGGGCTGTTTCGTCTAGCGTGCATGTCCAGACTATTTCTTGTTGTTGGCAAGCAGAGCAGAATTGTTGCAGAGTAGGGCTGTTGAGTCTAGTGTGCATGCCCAGACTATTTCTTGTTGTTGGCAAGCAGAGCAGAATTGTTGCAGAGTAGGGCTGTTTAGTCTAGTGTGCATGTCCAGGCTATTTCTTATTGGCAAGCAGAGCAGAATTGTTGCAGAGTAGAGCTGTTTAGTCTACTGTGCATGTTCAGACTATTTCTTGTTGGCAAGCAGAGCAGAATGTTGCAGAGTAGGGTGTTGAGTCTAGTGTGCATGTCCAGACTATTTCTTGTTGGCAAGCAGAGCAGAATTGTTGCAGAGTAGGGCTGTTGAGTCTAGTGTGCATGTCCAGACTTTTTCTTGTTGGCAAGCAGAGCAGAATTGTTGCAGATTAGGGTTGTTGAGTCTAGTGTGCATGTTCAGACTGTTTCTTGTTGTTGGCAAGCAGAGCAGAATTGTTGCAGAGTAGGGTTGTTGAGTCCAGTGTGCATGTCCAGACTATTTCTTATTGGCAAGCAGAGCAGAATTGTTGCAGAGTAGGGCTGTTTAGTCCAGTGTGCATGTCCAGACCATTTCTTATTGGCAAGCAGAGTAGAATTGTTGCAGAGTAGGGTTGTTGAGTCTAGTGTGCATGTTCAGACTGTTTCTTGTTGTTGGCAAGCAGAGCAGAATTGTTGCAGAGTAGGGTTGTTGAGTCCAGTGTGCATGTCCAGACTATTTCTTATTGGCAAGCAGAGCAGAATTGTTGCAGAGTAAGGTTGTTGAGTCTAGTGTGCATGTTCAGACTGTTTCTTGTTGTTGGCAAGCAGAGCAGAATTGTTGCAGAGTAGGGTTGTTGAGTCTAGTGTGCATGTCCAGGATATTTCTTGTTGGCAAGCAGAGCAGAATTGTTGCAGAGTAGGGCTGTTGAGTCTAGTGTGCATGTCCAGACTATTTCTTGTTGGCAAGCAGAGCAGAATTGTTGCAGAGTAGGGTTGTTGAGTCTAGTGTGCATGTCCAGACTATTTCTTGTTGGCCAGCACAGCAGAATTGTTGCAGAGTAGGGTTGTTGAGTCTAGTGTGCATGTCCAGACTATTTCTTGTTGTTGGCAAGCAGAGCAGAATTGTTGCAGAGTAGGGCTGTTTAGTCCAGTGTGCATGTCCAGACCATTTCTTATTGGCAAGCAGAGCAGAATTGTTGATGAGTAGGGTTGTTGAGTCTAGTGTGCTTGTTCAGACTGTTTCTTGTTGTTGGCAAGCAGAGCAGAATTGTTGCAGAGTAGGGTTGTTGAGTCCAGTGTGCATGTCCAGACTATTTCTTATTGGCAAGCAGAGCAGAATTGTTGCAGAGTAGGGCTGTTTAGTCCAGTGTGCATGTCCAGACTATTTCTTATTGGCAAGCAGAGCAGAATTGTTGCAGATTAGGGTTGTTGAGTCTAGTGTGCATGTCCAGACTATTTCTTATTGGCAAGCAGAGCAGAATTGTTGCAGAGTAGGGTTGTTGAGTCTAGTGTGCATGTCCAGACTATTTCTTGTTGGCAAGCAGAGCAGAATTGTTGCAGAGTAAGGTTGTTGAGTCTAGTGTGCATGTCCAGACTATTTCTTATTGGCAAGCAGAGCAGAATTGTTGCAGAGTAGGGTTGTTGAGTCTAGTGTGCATGTCCAGACTATTTCTTGTTGTTGGCAAGCAGAGCAGAATTGTTGCAGAGTACGGTTGTTGAGTCTAGTGTGCATGTCCAGACTATTTCTTGTTGTTGGCAAGCAGAGCAGAATTGTTGCAGAGTAGGGTTGTTGAGTCTAGTGTGCATGTCCAGACTATTTCTTATTGGCAAGCAGAGCAGAATTGTTGCAGAGTAGGGCTGTTTAGTTTAGCGTGCATGTCCAGACTATTTCTTGTTGTTGGCAAGCAGAGCAGAATTGTTGCAGAGTAGGGCTGTTTAGTTTAGCGTGCATGTCCAGACTATTTCTTGTTGTTGGCAAGCAGAGCAGAATTGTTGCAGAGTAGGGCTGTTCAGTCTAGTGTGCATGTCCAGACTATTTCTTGTTGTTGCAAGCAGAGCAGAATTGTTGCAGAGTAGGGCTGTTTAGTTTAGCGTGCATGTCCAGACTATTTCTTGTTGTTGGCAAGCAGAGCAGAATTGTTGCAGAGTAGGGCTGTTTAGTCCAGTGTGCATGTCCAGACTATTTCTTATTGGCAAGCAGAGCAGAATTGTTGCAGATTAGGGTTGTTGAGTCTAGTGTGCATGTCCAGACTATTTCTTATTGGCAAGCAGAGCAGAATTGTTGCAGAGTAGGGTTGTTGAGTCTAGTGTGCATGTCCAGACTATTTCTTGTTGGCAAGCAGAGCAGAATTGTTGCAGAGTAAGGTTGTTGAGTCTAGTGTGCATGTCCAGACTATTTCTTATTGGCAAGCAGAGCAGAATTGTTGCAGAGTAGGGTTGTTGAGTCTAGTGTGCATGTCCAGACTATTTCTTGTTGTTGGCAAGCAGAGCAGAATTGTTGCAGAGTAGGGTTGTTGAGTCTAGTGTGCATGTCCAGACTATTTCTTATTGGCAAGCAGAGCAGAATTGTTGCAGAGTAGGGCTGTTTAGTTTAGCGTGCATGTCCAGACTATTTCTTGTTGTTGGCAAGCAGAGCAGAATTGTTGCAGAGTAGGGCTGTTTAGTTTAGCGTGCATGTCCAGACTATTTCTTGTTGTTGGCAAGCAGAGCAGAATTGTTGCAGAGTAGGGCTGTTCAGTCTAGTGTGCATGTCCAGACTATTTCTTGTTGTTGGCAAGCAGAGCAGAATTGTTGCAGAGTAGGGCTGTTTAGTTTAGCGTGCATGTCCAGACTATTTCTTGTTGTTGGCAAGCAGAGCAGAATTGTTGCAGAGTAGGGCTGTTTATTCTAACGTGCATGTCCAAACTATTTCTTGTTGTTGGCAAGCAGAGCAGAATTGTTGCAGAGTAGGGCTGTTTAGTCTAGCGTGCATGTCCAGACTATTTCTTGTTGTTGGCAAGCAGAGCAGAATTGTTGCAGAGTAGGGCTGTTTAGTCTAGCGTGCATGTCCAGACTATTTCTTGTTGGCAAGCAGAGCAGAATTGTTGCAGAGTAGGGCTGTTGAGTCTAGTCTGCATGTCCAGACTATTTCTTGTTGTTGGAAAGCAGAGCAGAATTGTTGCAGAGTAGGGCTGTTGAGTGTAGTGTGCATGCCCAGACTATTTCTTGTTGGCAAGCAGAGCAGAATTGTTGCAGAGTAGGGTTGTTGAGTCTAGTGTGCATGTCCAGACTATTTCTTGTTGGCAAGCAGAGCAGAATTGTTGCAGAGTAGGGCTGTTGAGTCCAGTGTGCATGCCCAGACTATTTCTTGTTGTTGGCAAGCAGAGCAGAATTGTTGCAGAGTAGGGCTGTTTAGTTTAGCGTGCATGTCCAGACTATTTCTTGTTGTTGGCAAGCAGAGCAGAATTGTTGCAGAGTAGGGCTGTTTAGTCCAGTGTGCATGTCCAGACTATTTCTTATTGGCAAGCAGAGCAGAATTGTTGCAGAGTAGGGCTATTTAGTCCAGTGTGCATGTCCAGACTATTTCTTATTGGCAAGCAGAGCAGAATTGTTGCACATTAGGGTTGTTGAGTCTAGTGTGCATGTCCAGACTATTTCTTATTGGCAAGCAGAGCAGAATTGTTGCAGAGTAGGGTTGTTGAGTCTAGTGTGCATGTCCAGACTATTTCTTGTTGGCAAGCAGAGCAGAATTGTTGCAGAGTAAGGTTGTTGAGTCTAGTGTGCATGTCCAGACTATTTCTTATTGGCAAGCAGAGCAGAATTGTTGCAGAGTAGGGTTGTTGAGTCTAGTGTGCATGTCCAGACTATTTCTTGTTGTTGGCAAGCAGAGCAGAATTGTTGCAGAGTAGGGTTGTTGAGTCTAGTGTGCATGTCCAGACTATTTCTTGTTGTTGGCAAGCAGAGCAGAATTGTTGCAGAGTAGGGTTGTTGAGTCTAGTGTGCATGTCCAGACTATTTCTTATTGGCAAGCAGAGCAGAATTGTTGCAGAGTAGGGCTGTTTAGTTTAGCGTGCATGTCCAGACTATTTCTTGTTGTTGGCAAGCAGAGCAGAATTGTTGCAGAGTAGGGCTGTTTAGTTTAGCGTGCATGTCCAGACTATTTCTTGTTGTTGGCAAGCAGAGCAGAATTGTTGCAGAGTAGGGCTGTTCAGTCTAGTGTGCATGTCCAGACTATTTCTTGTTGTTGGCAAGCAGAGCAGAATTGTTGCAGAGTAGGGCTGTTTAATTTAGCGTGCATGTCCAGACTATTTCTTGTTGTTGGCAAGCAGAGCAGAATTGTTGCAGAGTAGGGCTGTTTATTCTAACGTGCATGTCCAAACTATTTCTTGTTGTTGGCAAGCAGAGCAGAATTGTTGCAGAGTAGGGCTGTTTAGTCTAGCATGCATGTCCAGACTATTTCTTGTTGTTGGCAAGCAGAGCAGAATTGTTGCAGAGTAGGGCTGTTTAGTCTAGCGTGCATGTCCAGACTATTTCTTGTTGGCAAGCAGAGCAGAATTGTTGCAGAGTAGGGCTGTTGAGTCTAGTGTGCATGTCCAGACTATTTCTTGTTGTTGGAAAGCAGAGCAGAATTGTTGCAGAGTAGGGCTGTTGAGTGTAGTGTGCATGTCCAGACTATTTCTTGTTGGCAAGCAGAGCAGAATTGTTGCAGAGTTGGGCTGTTGAGTCTAGTGTGCATGCCCAGACTATTTCTTGTTGTTGGCAAGCAGAGCAGAATTGTTGCAGAGTAGGGCTGTTTAGTTTAGCGTGCATGTCCAGACTATTTCTTGTTGTTGGCAAGCAGAGCAGAATTGTTGCAGAGTAGGGTTGTTGAGTCCAGTGTGCATGTCCAGACTATTTCTTATTGGCAAGCAGAGCAGAATTGTTGCAGAGTAGGGCTGTTTAGTCCAGTGTGCATGTCCAGACCATTTCTTATTGGCAAGCAGAGTAGAATTGTTGCAGAGTAGGGTTGTTGAGTCTAGTGTGCATGTCCAGACTATTTCTTGTTGGCAAGCAGAGCAGAATTGTTGCAGAGTAGGGCTGTTGAGTCTAGTGTGCATGTCCAGACTTTTTCTTGTTGGCAAGCAGAGCAGAATTGTTGCAGATTAGGGTTGTTGAGTCTAGTGTGCATGTTCAGACTGTTTCTTGTTGTTGGCAAGCAGAGCAGAATTGTTGCAGAGTAAGGTTGTTGAGTCTAGTGTGCATGTTCAGACTGTTTCTTGTTGTTGGCAAGCAGAGCAGAATTGTTGCAGAGTAGGGTTGTTGAGTCCAGTGTGCATGTCCAGACTATTTCTTATTGGCAAGCAGAGCAGAATTGTTGCAGAGTAGGGCTGTTTAGTCCAGTGTGCATGTCCAGACCATTTCTTATTGGCAAGCAGAGTAGAATTGTTGCAGAGTAGGGTTGTTGAGTCTAGTGTGCATGTTCAAACGGTTTCTTGTTGTTGGCAAGCAGAGCAGAATTGTTGCAGAGTAGGGTTGTTGAGTCCAGTGTGCATGTCCAGACTATTTCTTATTGGCAAGCAGAGCAGAATTGTTGCAGAGTAAGGTTGTTGAGTCTAGTGTGCATGTTCAGACTGTTTCTTGTTGTTGGCAAGCAGAGCAGAATTATTGCAGAGTAGGGTTGTTGAGTCTAGTGTGCATGTCCAGACTATTTCTTGTTGGCAAGCAGAGCAGAATTGTTGCAGAGTAGGGCTGCTGAGTCTAGTGTGCATGTCCAGACTATTTCTTGTTGGCAAGCAGAGCAGAATTGTTGCAGAGTAGGGTTGTTGAGTCTAGTGTGCATGTCCAGACTATTTCTTGTTGGCAAGCACAGCAGAATTGTTGCAGAGTAGGGCTGTTGAGTCTAGTGTGCATGTCCAGACTATTTCTTGTTGTTGGCAAGCAGAGCAGAATTGTTGCAGAGTAGGGCTGTTTAGTCCAGTGTGCATGTCCAGACCATTTCTTATTGGCAAGCAGAGCAGAATTGTTGCAGAGTAGGGTTGTTGAGTCTAGTGTGCTTGTTCAGACTGTTTCTTGTTGTTGGCAAGCAGAGCAGAATTGTTGCAGAGTAGGGTTGTTGAGTCCAGTGTGCATGTCCAGATTATTTCTTATTGGCAAGCAGAGCAGAATTGTTGCAGAGTAGGGTTGTTGAGTCCAGTGTGCATGTCCAGACTATTTCTTATTGGCAAGCAGAGCAGAATTGTTGCAGATTAGGGTTGTTGAGTCTAGTGTGCATGTCCAGACTATTTCTTATTGGCAAGCAGAGCAGAATTGTTGCAGAGTAGGGTTGTTGAGTCTAGTGTGCATGTCCAGACTATTTCTTGTTGGCAAGCAGAGCAGAATTGTTGCAGAGTAAGGTTGTTGAGTCTAGTGTGCATGTCCAGACTATTTCTTATTGGCAAGCAGAGCAGAATTGTTGCAGAGTAGGGTTGTTGAGTCTAGTGTGCATGTCCAGACTATTTCTTGTTGTTGGCAAGCAGAGCAGAATTGTTGCAGAGTACGGTTGTTGAGTCTAGTGTGCATGTCCAGACTATTTCTTGTTGTTGGTAAGCAGAGCAGAATTGTTGCAGAGTAGGGTTGTTGAGTCTAGTGTGCATGTCCAGACTATTTCTTATTGGCAAGCAGAGCAGAATTGTTGCAGAGTAGGGCTGTTTAGTTTAGCGTGCATGTCCAGACTATTTCTTGTTGTTGGCAAGCAGAGCAGAATTGTTGCAGAGTAGGGCTGGTTAGTTTAGCATGCATGTCCAGACTATTTCTTGTTGTTGGCAAGTAGAGCAGAATTGTTGCAGAGTAGGTCTGTTCAGTCTAGTGTGCATGTCCAGACTATTTCTTGTTGTTGCAAGCAGAGCAGAATTGTTGCAGAGTAGGGCTGTTTAGTTTAGCGTGCATGTCCAGACTATTTCTTGTTGTTGGCAAGCAGAGCAGAATTGTTGCAGAGTAGGGCTGTTTAGTCCAGTGTGCATGTCCAGACTATTTCTTATTGGCAAGCAGAGCAGAATTGTTGCAGATTAGGGTTGTTGAGTCTAGTGTGCATGTCCAGACTATTTCTTATTGGCAAGCAGAGCAGAATTGTTGCAGAGTAGGGTTGTTGAGTCTAGTGTGCATGTCCAGACTATTTCTTGTTGTTGGCAAGCAGAGCAGAATTGTTGCAGAGTAGGGTTGTTGAGTCTAGTGTGCATGTCCAGACTATTTCTTGTTGTTGGCAAGCAGAGCAGAATTGTTGCAGAGTAGGGTTGTTGAGTCTAGTGTGCATGTCCAGACTCTTTCTTATTGGCAAGCAGAGCAGAATTGTTGCAGAGTAGGGCTGTTTAGTTTAGCGTGCATGTCCAGACTATTTCTTGTTGTTGGCAAGCAGAGCAGAATTGTTGCAGAGTAGGGCTGTTTAGTTTAGCGTGCATGTCCAGACTATTTCTTGTTGTTGGCAAGCAGAGCAGAATTGTTGTAGAGTAGGGCTGTTCAGTCTAGTGTGCATGTCCAGACTATTTCTTGTTGTTGGCAAGCAGAGCAGAATTGTTGCAGAGTAGGGCTGTTTAGTTTAGCGTGCATGTCCAGACTATTTCTTGTTGTTGGCAAGCAGAGCAGAATTGTTGCAGAGTAGGGCTGTTTATTCTAACGTGCATGTCCAAACTATTTCTTGTTGTTGGCAAGCAGAGCAGAATTGTTGCAGAGTAGGGCTGTTTAGTCTAGCATGCATGTCCAGACTATTTCTTGTTGTTGGCAAGCAGAGCAGAATTGTTGCAGAGTAGGGCTGTTTAGTCTAGCGTGCATGTCCAGACTATTTCTTGTTGGCAAGCAGAGCAGAATTGTTGCAGAGTAGGGTTGTTGAGTCTAGTGTGCATGTCCAGACTATTTCTTGTTGGCAAGCAGAGCAGAATTGTTGCAGAGTAGGGCTGTTGAGTCTAGTGTGCATGCCCAGACTATTTCTTGTTGTTGGCAAGCAGAGCAGAATTGTTGCAGAGTAGGGCTGTTTAGTCTAGTGTGCATGTCCAGACTATTTCTTATTGGCAAGCAGAGCAGAATTGTTGCAGAGTAGAGCTGTTTAGTCTACTGTGCATGTTCAGACTATTTCTTGTTGGCAAGCAGAGCAGAATGTTGCAGAGTAGGGTGTTGAGTCTAGTGTGCATGTCCAGACTTTTTCTTGTTGTTGGCAAGCAGAGCAGAATTGTTGCAGATTAGGATTGTTGAGTCTAGTGTGCATGTTCAGACTGTTTCTTGTTGTTGGCAAGCAGAGCAGAATTGTTGCAGAGTAGGGTTGTTGAGTCTAGTGTGCATGTTCAGACTGTTTCTTGTTGTTGGCAAGCAGAGCAGAATTGTTGCAGAGTAGGGTTGTTGAGTCCAGTGTGCATGTCCAGACTATTTCTTATTGGCAAGCAGAGCAGAATTGTTGCAGAGTAGGGCTGTTTAGTCCAGTGTGCATGTCCAGACCATGTCTTATTGGCAAGCAGAGTAGAATTGTTGCAGAGTAGGGTTGTTGAGTCTAGTGTGCATGTTCAGACTGTTTCTTGTTGTTGGCAAGCAGAGCAGAATTGTTGCAGAGTAGGGTTGTTGAGTCCAGTGTGCATGTCCAGACTATTTCTTATTGGCAAGCAGAGCAGAATTGTTGCAGAGTAAGGTTGTTGAGTCTAGTGTGCATGTTCAGACTGTTTCTTGTTGTTGGCAAGCAGAGCAGAATTGTTGCAGAGTAGGGTTGTTGAGTCTAGTGTGCATGTCCAGGATATTTCTTGTTGGCAAGCAGAGCAGAATTGTTGCAGAGTAGGGCTGTTGAGTCTAGTGTGCATGTCCAGACTATTTCTTGTTGGCAAGCAGAGCAGAATTGTTGCAGAGTAGGGTTGTTGAGTCTAGTGTGCATGTCCAGACTATTTCTTGTTGGCCAGCACAGCAGAATTGTTGCAGAGTAGGGTTGTTGAGTCTAGTGTGCATGTCCAGACTATTTCTTGTTGTTGGCAAGCAGAGCAGAATTGTTGCAGAGTAGGGCTGTTTAGTCCAGTGTGCATGTCCAGACCATTTCTTATTGGCAAGCAGAGCAGAATTGTTGATGAGTAGGGTTGTTGAGTCTAGTGTGCTTGTTCAGACTGTTTCTTGTTGTTGGCAAGCAGAGCAGAATTGTTGCAGAGTAGGGTTGTTGAGTCCAGTGTGCATGTCCAGACTATTTCTTATTGGCAAGCAGAGCAGAATTGTTGCAGAGTAGGGCTGTTTAGTCCAGTGTGCATGTCCAGACTATTTCTTATTGGCAAGCAGAGCAGAATTGTTGCAGATTAGGGTTGTTGAGTCTAGTGTGCATGTCCAGACTATTTCTTATTGGCAAGCAGAGCAGAATTGTTGCAGAGTAGGGTT
This sequence comes from Deroplatys truncata, assembly GCA_030765065.1. Taxonomy (NCBI): domain Eukaryota; kingdom Metazoa; phylum Arthropoda; class Insecta; order Mantodea; family Mantidae; genus Deroplatys; species Deroplatys truncata. The sequence continues at coordinate 233,782,737 of CM060986.1, forward strand.
GTTGAGTCTAGTGTGCATGTCCAGACTATTTCTTGTTGGCAAGCAGAGCAGAATTGTTGCAGAGTAAGGTTGTTGAGTCTAGTGTGCATGTCCAGACTATTTCTTATTGGCAAGCAGAACAGAATTGTTGCAGAGTAGGGTTGTTGAGTCTAGTGTGCATGTCCAGACTATTTCTTGTTGTTGGCAAGCAGAGCAGAATTGTTGCAGAGTACGGTTGTTGAGTCTAGTGTGCATGTCCAGACTATTTCTTGTTGTTGGCAAGCAGAGCAGAATTGTTGCAGAGTAGGGTTGTTGAGTCTAGTGTGCATGTCCAGACTATTTCTTATTGGCAAGCAGAGCAGAATTGTTGCAGAGTAGGGCTGTTTAGTTTAGCGTGCATGTCCAGACTATTTCTTGTTGTTGGCAAGCAGAGCAGAATTGTTGCAGAGTAGGGCTGTTTAGTTTAGCGTGCATGTCCAGACTATTTCTTGTTGTTGGCAAGCAGAGCAGAATTGTTGCAGAGTAGGGCTGTTCAGTCTAGTGTGCATGTCCAGACTATTTCTTGTTGTTGCAAGCAGAGCAGAATCGTTGCAGAGTAGGGCTGTTTAGTTTAGCGTGCATGTCCAGACTATTTCTTGTTGTTGGCAAGCAGAGCAGAATTGTTGCAGAGTAGGGCTGTTTAGTCCAGTGTGCATGTCCAGACTATTTCTTATTGGCAAGCAGAGCAGAATTGTTGCAGATTAGGGTTGTTGAGTCTAGTGTGCATGTCCAGACTATTTCTTATTGGCAAGCAGAGCAGAATTGTTGCAGAGTAGGGTTGTTGAGTCTAGTGTGCATGTCCAGACTATTTCTTGTTGGCAAGCAGAGCAGAATTGTTGCAGAGTAAGGTTGTTGAGTCTAGTGTGCATGTCCAGACTATTTCTTATTGGCAAGCAGAGCAGAATTGTTGCAGAGTAGGGTTGTTGAGTCTAGTGTGCATGTCCAGACTATTTCTTGTTGTTGGCAAGCAGAGCAGAATTGTTGCAGAGTAGGGTTGTTGAGTCTAGTGTGCATGTCCAGACTATTTCTTGTTGTTGGCAAGCAGAGCAGAATTGTTGCAGAGTAGGGTTGTTGAGTCTAGTGTGCATGTCCAGACTATTTCTTATTGGCAAGCAGAGCAGAATTGTTGCAGAGTAGGGCTGTTTAGTTTAGCGTGCATGTCCAGACTATTTCTTGTTGTTGGCAAGCAGAGCAGAATTGTTGCAGAGTAGGGCTGTTCAGTCTAGTGTGCATGTCCAGACTATTTCTTGTTGTTGGCAAGCAGAGCAGAATTGTTGCAGAGTAGGGCTGTTTAGTTTAGCGTGCATGTCCAGACTATTTCTTGTTGTTGGCAAGCAGAGCAGAATTGTTGCAGAGTAGGGCTGTTTATTCTAACGTGCATGTCCAAACTATTTCTTGTTGTTGGCAAGCAGAGCAGAATTGTTGCAGAGTAGGGCTGTTTAGTCTAGCGTGCATGTCCAGACTATTTCTTGTTGTTGGCAAGCAGAGCAGAATTGTTGCAGAGTAGGGCTGTTTAGTCTAGCGTGCATGTCCAGACTATTTCTTGTTGGCAAGCAGAGCAGAATTGTTGCAGAGTAGGGCTGTTGAGTCTAGTCTGCATGTCCAGACTATTTCTTGTTGTTGGAAAGCAGAGCAGAATTGTTGCAGAGTAGGGCTGTTGAGTGTAGTGTGCATGCCCAGACTATTTCTTGTTGGCAAGCAGAGCAGAATTGTTGCAGAGTAGGGTTGTTGAGTCTAGTGTGCATGTCCAGACTATTTCTTGTTGGCAAGCAGAGCAGAATTGTTGCAGAGTAGGGCTGTTGAGTCCAGTGTGCATGCCCAGACTATTTCTTGTTGTTGGCAAGCAGAGCAGAATTGTTGCAGAGTAGGGCTGTTTAGTTTAGCGTGCATGTCCAGACTATTTCTTGTTGTTGGCAAGCAGAGCAGAATTGTTGCAGAGTAGGGCTGTTTAGTCCAGTGTGCATGTCCAGACTATTTCTTATTGGCAAGCAGAGCAGAATTGTTGCAGAGTAGGGCTATTTAGTCCAGTGTGCATGTCCAGACTATTTCTTATTGGCAAGCAGAGCAGAATTGTTGCAGATTAGGGTTGTTGAGTCTAGTGTGCATGTCCAGACTATTTCTTATTGGCAAGCAGAGCAGAATTGTTGCAGAGTAGGGTTGTTGAGTCTAGTGTGCATGTCCAGACTATTTCTTGTTGGCAAGCAGAGCAGAATTGTTGCAGAGTAAGGTTGTTGAGTCTAGTGTGCATGTCCAGACTATTTCTTATTGGCAAGCAGAGCAGAATTGTTGCAGAGTAGGGTTGTTGAGTCTAGTGTGCATGTCCAGACTATTTCTTGTTGTTGGCAAGCAGAGCAGAATTGTTGCAGAGTAGGGTTGTTGAGTCTAGTGTGCATGTCCAGACTATTTCTTGTTGTTGGCAAGCAGAGCAGAATTGTTGCAGAGTAGGGTTGTTGAGTCTAGTGTGCATGTCCAGACTATTTCTTATTGGCAAGCAGAGCAGAATTGTTGCAGAGTAGGGCTGTTTAGTTTAGCGTGCATGTCCAGACTATTTCTTGTTGTTGGCAAGCAGAGCAGAATTGTTGCAGAGTAGGGCTGTTTAGTTTAGCGTGCATGTCCAGACTATTTCTTGTTGTTGGCAAGCAGAGCAGAATTGTTGCAGAGTAGGGCTGTTCAGTCTAGTGTGCATGTCCAGACTATTTCTTGTTGTTGGCAAGCAGAGCAGAATTGTTGCAGAGTAGGGCTGTTTAGTTTAGCGTGCATGTCCAGACTATTTCTTGTTGTTGGCAAGCAGAGCAGAATTGTTGCAGAGTAGGGCTGTTTAGTCCAGTGTGCATGTCCAGACTATTTCTTATTGGCAAGCAGAGCAGAATTGTTGCAGATTAGGGTTGTTGAGTCTAGTGTGCATGTCCAGACTATTTCTTATTGGCAAGCAGAGCAGAATTGTTGCAGAGTAGGGTTGTTGAGTCTAGTGTGCATGTCCAGACTATTTCTTGTTGTTGGCAAGCAGAGCAGAATTGTTGCAGAGTAGGGTTGTTGAGTCTAGTGTGCATGTCCAGACTATTTCTTGTTGTTGGCAAGCAGAGCAGAATTGTTGCAGAGTAGGGTTGTTGAGTCTAGTGTGCATGTCCAGACTATTTCTTATTGGCAAGCAGAGCAGAATTGTTGCAGAGTAGGGCTGTTTAGTTTAGCGTGCATGTCCAGACTATTTCTTGTTGTTGGCAAGCAGAGCAGAATTGTTGCAGAGTAGGGCTGTTGAGTTTAGCGTGCATGTCCAGACTATTTCTTGTTGTTGGCAAGCAGAGCAGAATTGTTGCAGAGTAGGGCTGTTCAGTCTAGTGTGCATGTCCAGACTATTTCTTGTTGTTGGCAAGCAGAGCAGAATTGTTGCAGAGTAGGGCTGTTTAATTTAGCGTGCATGTCCAGACTATTTCTTGTTGTTGGCAAGCAGAGCAGAATTGTTGCAGAGTAGGGCTGTTTATTCTAACGTGCATGTCCAAACTATTTCTTGTTGTTGGCAAGCAGAGCAGAATTGTTGCAGAGTAGGGCTGTTTAGTCTAGCATGCATGTCCAGACTATTTCTTGTTGTTGGCAAGCAGAGCAGAATTGTTGCAGAGTAGGGCTGTTTAGTCTAGCGTGCATGTCCAGACTATTTCTTGTTGGCAAGCAGAGCAGAATTGTTGCAGAGTAGGGCTGTTGAGTCTAGTGTGCATGTCCAGACTATTTCTTGTTGTTGGAAAGCAGAGCAGAATTGTTGCAGAGTAGGGCTGTTGAGTGTAGTGTGCATGTCCAGACTATTTCTTATTGGCAAGCAGAGCAGAATTGTTGCAGAGTAGAGCTGTTTAGTCTACTGTGCATGTTCAGACTATTTCTTTTGGCAAGCAGAGCAGAATGTTGCAGAGTAGGGTGTTGAGTCTAGTGTGCATGTCCAGACTATTTCTTGTTGGCAAGCAGAGCAGAATTGTTGCAGAGTAGGGCTGTTTAGTTTAGCGTGCATGTCCAGACTATTTCTTGTTGTTGGCAAGCAGAGCAGAATTGTTGCAGAGTAGGGTTGTTTAGTCTAGCATGCATGTCCAGACTATTTCTTGTTGTTGGCAAGCAGAGCAGAATTGTTGCAGAGTAGGGCTGTTTAGTCTAGCGTGCATGTCCAGACTATTTCTTGTTGGCAAGCAGAGCAGAATTGTTGCAGAGTAGGGTTGTTGAGTCTAGTGTGCATGTCCAGACTATTTCTTGTTGGCAAGCAGAGCAGAATTGTTGCAGAGTAGGGCTGTTGAGTCTAGTGTGCATGCCCAGACTATTTCTTGTTGTTGGCAAGCAGAGCAGAATTGTTGCAGAGTAGGGCTGTTTAGTCTAGTGTGCATGTCCAGACTATTTCTTATTGGCAAGCAGAGCAGAATTGTTGCAGAGTAGAGCTGTTTAGTCTACTGTGCATGTTCAGACTATTTCTTGTTGGCAAGCAGAGCAGAATGTTGCAGAGTAGGGTGTTGAGTCTAGTGTGCATGTCCAGACTATTTCTTGTTGGCAAGCAGAGCAGAATTGTTGCAGAGTAGGGCTGTTGAGTCTAGTGTGCATGTCCAGACTTTTTCTTGTTGGCAAGCAGAGCAGAATTGTTGCAGATTAGGGTTGTTGAGTCTAGTGTGCATGTTCAGACTGTTTCTTGTTGTTGGCAAGCAGAGCAGAATTGTTGCAGAGTAGGGTTGTTGAGTCTAGTGTGCATGTTCAGACTGTTTCTTGTTGTTGGCAAGCAGAGCAGAATTGTTGCAGAGTAGGGTTGTTGAGTCCAGTGTGCATGTCCAGACTATTTCTTATTGGCAAGCAGAGCAGAATTGTTGCAGAGTAGGGCTGTTTAGTCCAGTGTGCATGTCCAGACCATGTCTTATTGGCAAGCAGAGTAGAATTGTTGCAGAGTAGGGTTGTTGAGTCTAGTGTGCATGTTCAGACTGTTTCTTGTTTTTGGCAAGCAGAGCAGAATTGTTGCAGAGTAGGGTTGTTGAGTCCAGTGTGCATGTCCAGACTATTTCTTATTGGCAAGCAGAGCAGAATTGTTGCAGAGTAAGGTTGTTGAGTCTAGTGTGCATGTTCAGACTGTTTCTTGTTGTTGGCAAGCAGAGCAGAATTGTTGCAGAGTAGGGTTGTTGAGTCTAGTGTGCATGTCCAGGATATTTCTTGTTGGCAAGCAGAGCAGAATTGTTGCAGAGTAGGGCTGTTGAGTCTAGTGTGCATGTCCAGACTATTTCTTGTTGGCAAGCAGAGCAGAATTGTTGCAGAGTAGGGTTGTTGAGTCTAGTGTGCATGTCCAGACTATTTCTTGTTGGCCAGCACAGCAGAATTGTTGCAGAGTAGGGTTGTTGAGTCTAGTGTGCATGTCCAGACTATTTCTTGTTGTTGGCAAGCAGAGCAGAATTGTTGCAGAGTAGGGTTGTTGAGTCTAGTGTGCATGTCCAGACTATTTCTTGTTGTTGGCAAGCAGAGCAGAATTGTTGCAGAGTACGGTTGTTGAGTCTAGTGTGCATGTCCAGACTATTTCTTGTTGTTGGCAAGCAGAGCAGAATTGTTGCAGAGTAGGGTTGTTGAGTCTAGTGTGCATGTCCAGACTATTTCTTATTGGCAAGCAGAGCAGAATTGTTGCAGAGTAGGGCTGTTTAGTCCAGTGTGCATGTCCAGACTATTTCTTATTGGCAAGCAGAGCAGAATTGTTGCAGATTAGGGTTGTTGAGTCTAGTGTGCATGTCCAGACTATTTCTTATTGGCAAGCAGAGCAGAATTGTTGCAGAGTAGGGTTGTTGAGTCTAGTGTGCATGTCCAGACTATTTCTTGTTGGCAAGCAGAGCAGAATTGTTGCAGAGTAAGGTTGTTGAGTCTAGTGTGCATGTCCAGACTATTTCTTATTGGCAAGCAGAGCAGAATTGTTGCAGAGTAGGGTTGTTGAGTCTAGTGTGCATGTCCAGACTATTTCTTGTTGTTGGCAAGCAGAGCAGAATTGTTGCAGAGTAGGGTTGTTGAGTCTAGTGTGCATGTCCAGACTATTTCTTGTTGTTGGCAAGCAGAGCAGAATTGTTGCAGAGTAGGGTTGTTGAGTCTAGTGTGCATGTCCAGACTATTTCTTATTGGCAAGCAGAGCAGAATTGTTGCAGAGTAGGGCTGTTTAGTTTAGCGTGCATGTCCAGACTATTTCTTGTTGTTGGCAAGCAGAGCAGAAATGTTGCAGAGTAGGGCTGTTCAGTCTAGTGTGCATGTCCAGACTATTTCTTGTTGTTGGCAAGCAGAGCAGAATTGTTGCAGAGTAGGGCTGTTTAGTTTAGCGTGCATGTCCAGACTATTTCTTGTTGTTGGCAAGCAGAGCAGAATTGTTGCAGAGTAGGGCTGTTTATTCTAACGTGCATGTCCAAACTATTTCTTGTTGTTGGCAAGCAGAGCAGAATTGTTGCAGAGTAGGGCTGTTTAGTCTAGCGTGCATGTCCAGACTATTTCTTGTTGTTGGCAAGCAGAGCAGAATTGTTGCAGAGTAGGGCTGTTTAGTCTAGCGTGCATGTCCAGACTATTTCTTGTTGGCAAGCAGAGCAGAATTGTTGCAGAGTAGGGCTGTTGAGTCTAGTCTGCATGTCCAGACTATTTCTTGTTGTTGGAAAGCAGAGCAGAATTGTTGCAGAGTAGGGCTGTTGAGTGTAGTGTGCATGCCCAGACTATTTCTTGTTGGCAAGCAGAGCAGAATTGTTGCAGAGTAGGGTTGTTGAGTCTAGTGTGCATGTCCAGACTATTTCTTGTTGGCAAGCAGAGCAGAATTGTTGCAGAGTAAGGTTGTTGAGTCTAGTGTGCATGTCCAGACTATTTCTTATTGGCAAGCAGAACAGAATTGTTGCAGAGTAGGGTTGTTGAGTCTAGTGTGCATGTCCAGACTATTTCTTGTTGTTGGCAAGCAGAGCAGAATTGTTGCAGAGTACGGTTGTTGAGTCTAGTGTGCATGTCCAGACTATTTCTTGTTGTTGGCAAGCAGAGCAGAATTGTTGCAGAGTAGGGTTGTTGAGTCTAGTGTGCATGTCCAGACTATTTCTTATTGGCAAGCAGAGCAGAATTGTTGCAGAGTAGGGCTGTTTAGTTTAGCGTGCATGTCCAGACTATTTCTTGTTGTTGGCAAGCAGAGCAGAATTGTTGCAGAGTAGGGCTGTTTAGTTTAGCGTGCATGTCCAGACTATTTCTTGTTGTTGGCAAGCAGAGCAGAATTGTTGCAGAGTAGGGCTGTTCAGTCTAGTGTGCATGTCCAGACTATTTCTTGTTGTTGCAAGCAGAGCAGAATCGTTGCAGAGTAGGGCTGTTTAGTTTAGCGTGCATGTCCAGACTATTTCTTGTTGTTGGCAAGCAGAGCAGAATTGTTGCAGAGTAGGGCTGTTTAGTCCAGTGTGCATGTCCAGACTATTTCTTATTGGCAAGCAGAGCAGAATTGTTGCAGATTAGGGTTGTTGAGTCTAGTGTGCATGTCCAGACTATTTCTTATTGGCAAGCAGAGCAGAATTGTTGCAGAGTAGGGTTGTTGAGTCTAGTGTGCATGTCCAGACTATTTCTTGTTGGCAAGCAGAGCAGAATTGTTGCAGAGTAAGGTTGTTGAGTCTAGTGTGCATGTCCAGACTATATCTTATTGGCAAGCAGAGCAGAATTGTTGCAGAGTAGGGTTGTTGAGTCTAGTGTGCATGTCCAGACTATTTCTTGTTGTTGGCAAGCAGAGCAGAATTGTTGCAGAGTAGGGTTGTTGAGTCTAGTGTGCATGTCCAGACTATTTCTTGTTGTTGGCAAGCAGAGCAGAATTGTTGCAGAGTAGGGTTGTTGAGTCTAGTGTGCATGTCCAGACTATTTCTTATTGGCAAGCAGAGCAGAATTGTTGCAGAGTAGGGCTGTTTAGTTTAGCGTGCATGTCCAGACTATTTCTTGTTGTTGGCAAGCAGAGCAGAATTGTTGCAGAGTAGGGCTGTTCAGTCTAGTGTGCATGTCCAGACTATTTCTTGTTGTTGGCAAGCAGAGCAGAATTGTTGCAGAGTAGGGCTGTTTAGTTTAGCGTGCATGTCCAGACTATTTCTTGTTGTTGGCAAGCAGAGCAGAATTGTTGCAGAGTAGGGCTGTTTATTCTAACGTGCATGTCCAAACTATTTCTTGTTGTTGGCAAGCAGAGCAGAATTGTTGCAGAGTAGGGCTGTTTAGTCTAGCGTGCATGTCCAGACTATTTCTTGTTGTTGGCAAGCAGAGCAGAATTGTTGCAGAGTAGGGCTGTTTAGTCTAGCGTGCATGTCCAGACTATTTCTTGTTGGCAAGCAGAGCAGAATTGTTGCAGAGTAGGGCTGTTGAGTCTAGTCTGCATGTCCAGACTATTTCTTGTTGTTGGAAAGCAGAGCAGAATTGTTGCAGAGTAGGGCTGTTGAGTGTAGTGTGCATGCCCAGACTATTTCTTGTTGGCAAGCAGAGCAGAATTGTTGCAGAGTAGGGTTGTTGAGTCTAGTGTGCATGTCCAGACTATTTCTTGTTGGCAAGCAGAGCAGAATTGTTGCAGAGTAGGGCTGTTGAGTCCAGTGTGCATGCCCAGACTATTTCTTGTTGTTGGCAAGCAGAGCAGAATTGTTGCAGAGTAGGGCTGTTTAGTTTAGCGTGCATGTCCAGACTATTTCTTGTTGTTGGCAAGCAGAGCAGAATTGTTGCAGAGTAGGGCTGTTTAGTCCAGTGTGCATGTCCAGACTATTTCTTATTGGCAAGCAGAGCAGAATTGTTGCAGAGTAGGGCTATTTAGTCCAGTGTGCATGTCCAGACTATTTCTTATTGGCAAGCAGAGCAGAATTGTTGCAGATTAGGGTTGTTGAGTCTAGTGTGCATGTCCAGACTATTTCTTATTGGCAAGCAGAGCAGAATTGTTGCAGAGTAGGGTTGTTGAGTCTAGTGTGCATGTCCAGACTATTTCTTGTTGGCAAGCAGAGCAGAATTGTTGCAGAGTAAGGTTGTTGAGTCTAGTGTGCATGTCCAGACTATTTCTTATTGGCAAGCAGAGCAGAATTGTTGCAGAGTAGGGTTGTTGAGTCTAGTGTGCATGTCCAGACTATTTCTTGTTGTTGGCAAGCAGAGCAGAATTGTTGCAGAGTAGGGTTGTTGAGTCTAGTGTGCATGTCCAGACTATTTCTTGTTGTTGGCAAGCAGAGCAGAATTGTTGCAGAGTAGGGTTGTTGAGTCTAGTGTGCATGTCCAGACTATTTCTTATTGGCAAGCAGAGCAGAATTGTTGCAGAGTAGGGCTGTTTAGTTTAGCGTGCATGTCCAGACTATTTCTTGTTGTTGGCAAGCAGAGCAGAATTGTTGCAGAGTAGGGCTGTTTAGTTTAGCGTGCATGTCCAGACTATTTCTTGTTGTTGGCAAGCAGAGCAGAATTGTTGCAGAGTAGGGCTGTTCAGTCTAGTGTGCATGTCCAGACTATTTCTTGTTGTTGGCAAGCAGAGCAGAATTGTTGCAGAGTAGGGCTGTTTAGTTTAGCGTGCATGTCCAGACTATTTCTTGTTGTTGGCAAGCAGAGCAGAATTGTTGTAGAGTAGGGCTGTTTAGTCCAGTGTGCATGTCCAGACTATTTCTTATTGGCAAGCAGAGCAGAATTGTTGCAGATTAGGGTTGTTGAGTCTAGTGTGCATGTCCAGACTATTTCTTATTGGCAAGCAGAGCAGAATTGTTGCAGAGTAGGGTTGTTGAGTCTAGTGTGCATGTCCAGACTATTTCTTGTTGTTGGCAAGCAGAGCAGAATTGTTGCAGAGTAGGGTTGTTGAGTCTAGTGTGCATGTCCAGACTATTTCTTGTTGTTGGCAAGCAGAGCAGAATTGTTGCAGAGTAGGGTTGTTGAGTCTAGTGTGCATGTCCAGACTATTTCTTATTGGCAAGCAGAGCAGAATTGTTGCAGAGTAGGGCTGTTTAGTTTAGCGTGCATGTCCAGACTATTTCTTGTTGTTGGCAAGCAGAGCAGAATTGTTGCAGAGTAGGGCTGTTGAGTTTAGCGTGCATGTCCAGACTATTTCTTGTTGTTGGCAAGCAGAGCAGAATTGTTGCAGAGTAGGGCTGTTCAGTCTAGTGTGCATGTCCAGACTATTTCTTGTTGTTGGCAAGCAGAGCAGAATTGTTGCAGAGTAGGGCTGTTTAATTTAGCGTGCATGTCCAGACTATTTCTTGTTGTTGGCAAGCAGAGCAGAATTGTTGCAGAGTAGGGCTGTTTATTCTAACGTGCATGTCCAAACTATTTCTTGTTGTTGGCAAGCAGAGCAGAATTGTTGCAGAGTAGGGCTGTTTAGTCTAGCATGCATGTCCAGACTATTTCTTGTTGTTGGCAAGCAGAGCAGAATTGTTGCAGAGTAGGGCTGTTTAGTCTAGCGTGCATGTCCAGACTATTTCTTGTTGGCAAGCAGAGCAGAATTGTTGCAGAGTAGGGCTGTTGAGTCTAGTGTGCATGTCCAGACTATTTCTTGTTGTTGGAAAGCAGAGCAGAATTGTTGCAGAGTAGGGCTGTTGAGTGTAGTGTGCATGTCCAGACTATTTCTTATTGGCAAGCAGAGCAGAATTGTTGCAGAGTGGAGCTGTTTAGTCTACTGTGCATGTTCAGACTATTTCTTTTGGCAAGCAGAGCAGAATGTTGCAGAGTAGGGTGTTGAGTCTAGTGTGCATGTCCAGACTATTTCTTGTTGGCAAGCAGAGCAGAATTGTTGCAGAGTAGGGCTGTTTAGTTTAGCGTGCATGTCCAGACTATTTCTTGTTGTTGGCAAGCAGAGCAGAATTGTTGCAGAGTAGGGTTGTTTAGTCTAGCATGCATGTCCAGACTATTTCTTGTTGTTGGCAAGCAGAGCAGAATTGTTGCAGAGTAGGGCTGTTTAGTCTAGCGTGCATGTCCAGACTATTTCTTGTTGGCAAGCAGAGCAGAATTGTTGCAGAGTAGGGTTGTTGAGTCTAGTGTGCATGTCCAGACTATTTCTTGTTGGCAAGCAGAGCAGAATTGTTGCAGAGTAGGGCTGTTGAGTCTAGTGTGCATGCCCAGACTATTTCTTGTTGTTGGCAAGCAGAGCAGAATTGTTGCAGAGTAGGGCTGTTTAGTCTAGTGTGCATGTCCAGACTATTTCTTATTGGCAAGCAGAGCAGAATTGTTGCAGAGTAGAGCTGTTTAGTCTACTGTGCATGTTCAGACTATTTCTTGTTGGCAAGCAGAGCAGAATGTTGCAGAGTAGGGTGTTGAGTCTAGTGTGCATGTCCAGACTATTTCTTGTTGGCAAGCAGAGCAGAATTGTTGCAGAGTAGGGCTGTTGAGTCTAGTGTGCATGTCCAGACTTTTTCTTGTTGGCAAGCAGAGCAGAATTGTTGCAGATTAGGGTTGTTGAGTCTAGTGTGCATGTTCAGACTGTTTCTTGTTGTTGGCAAGCAGAGCAGAATTGTTGCAGAGTAGGGTTGTTGAGTCTAGTGTGCATGTTCAGACTGTTTCTTGTTGTTGGCAAGCAGAGCAGAATTGTTGCAGAGTAGGGTTGTTGAGTCCAGTGTGCATGTCCAGACTATTTCTTATTGGCAAGCAGAGCAGAATTGTTGCAGAGTAGGGCTGTTTAGTCCAGTGTGCATGTCCAGACCATGTCTTATTGGCAAGCAGAGTAGAATTGTTGCAGAGTAGGGTTGTTGAGTCTAGTGTGCATGTTCAGACTGTTTCTTGTTGTTGGCAAGCAGAGCAGAATTGTTGCAGAGTAGGGTTGTTGAGTCCAGTGTGAATGTCCAGACTATTTCTTATTGGCAAGCAGAGCAGAATTGTTGCAGAGTAAGGTTGTTGAGTCTAGTGTGCATGTTCAGACTGTTTCTTGTTGTTGGCAAGCAGAGCAGAATTGTTGCAGAGTAGGGTTGTTGAGTCTAGTGTGCATGTCCAGGATATTTCTTGTTGGCAAGCAGAGCAGAATTGTTGCAGAGTAGGGCTGTTGAGTCTAGTGTGCATGTCCAGACTATTTCTTGTTGGCAAGCAGAGCAGAATTGTTGCAGAGTAGGGTTGTTGAGTCTAGTGTGCATGTCCAGACTATTTCTTGTTGGCCAGCACAGCAGAATTGTTGCAGAGTAGGGTTGTTGAGTCTAGTGTGCATGTCCAGACTATTTCTTGTTGTTGGCAAGCAGAGCAGAATTGTTGCAGAGTAGGGCTGTTTAGTCCAGTGTGCATGTCCAGACCATTTCTTATTGGCAAGCAGAGCAGAATTGTTGATGAGTAGGGTTGTTGAGTCTAGTGTGCTTGTTCAGACTGTTTCTTGTTGTTGGCAAGCAGAGCAGAATTGTTGCAGAGTAGGGTTGTTGAGTCCAGTGTGCATGTCCAGACTATTTCTTATTGGCAAGCAGAGCAGAATTGTTGCAGAGTAGGGCTGTTTAGTCCAGTGTGCATGTCCAGACTATTTCTTATTGGCAAGCAGAGCAGAATTGTTGCAGATTAGGGTTGTTGAGTCTAGTGTGCATGTCCAGACTATTTCTTATTGGCAAGCAGAGCAGAATTGTTGCAGAGTAGGGTTGTTGAGTCTAGTGTGCATGTCCAGACTATTTCTTGTTGGCAAGCAGAGCAGAATTGTTGCAGAGTAAGGTTGTTGAGTCTAGTGTGCATGTCCAGACTATTTCTTATTGGCAAGCAGAACAGAATTGTTGCAGAGTAGGGTTGTTGAGTCTAGTGTGCATGTCCAGACTATTTCTTGTTGTTGGCAAGCAGAGCAGAATTGTTGCAGAGTACGGTTGTTGAGTCTAGTGTGCATGTCCAGACTATTTCTTGTTGTTGGCAAGCAGAGCAGAATTGTTGCAGAGTAGGGTTGTTGAGTCTAGTGTGCATGTCCAGACTATTTCTTATTGGCAAGCAGAGCAGAATTGTTGCAGAGTAGGGCTGTTTAGTTTAGCGTGCATGTCCAGACTATTTCTTGTTGTTGGCAAGCAGAGCAGAATTGTTGCAGAGTAGGGCTGTTTAGTTTAGCGTGCATGTCCAGACTATTTCTTGTTGTTGGCAAGCAGAGCAGAATTGTTGCAGAGTAGGGCTGTTCAGTCTAGTGTGCATGTCCAGACTATTTCTTGTTGTTGCAAGCAGAGCAGAATTGTTGCAGAGTAGGGCTGTTTAGTTTAGCGTGCATGTCCAGACTATTTCTTGTTGTTGGCAAGCAGAGCAGAATTGTTGCAGAGTAGGGTTGTTTAGTCTAGCATGCATGTCCAGACTATTTCTTGTTGTTGGCAAGCAGAGCAGAATTGTTGCAGAGTAGGGCTGTTTAGTCTAGCGTGCATGTCCAGACTATTTCTTGTTGGCAAGCAGAGCAGAATTGTTGCAGAGTAGGGTTGTTGAGTCTAGTGTGCATGTCCAGACTATTTCTTGTTGGCAAGCAGAGCAGAATTGTTGCAGAGTAGGGCTGTTGAGTCTAGTGTGCATGCCCAGACTATTTCTTGTTGTTGGCAAGCAGAGCAGAATTGTTGCAGAGTAGGGCTGTTTAGTCTAGTGTGCATGTCCAGACTATTTCTTATTGGCAAGCAGAGCAGAATTGTTGCAGAGTAGAGCTGTTTAGTCTACTGTGCATGTTCAGACTATTTCTTGTTGGCAAGCAGAGCAGAATGTTGCAGAGTAGGGTGTTGAGTCTAGTGTGCATGTCCAGACTATTTCTTGTTGGCAAGCAGAGCAGAATTGTTGCAGATTAGGGTTGTTGAGTCTAGTGTGCATGTTCAGACTGTTTCTTGTTGTTGGCAAGCAGAGCAGAATTGTTGCAGAGTAGGGCTGTTTAGTCCAGTGTGCATGTCCAGACTTTTTCTTGTTGGCAAGCAGAGTAGAATTGTTGCAGAGTAGGGTTGTTGAGTCTAGTGTGCATGTCCAGACTTTTTCTTGTTGGCAAGCAGAGCAGAATTGTTGCAGAGTAGGGCTGTTTAGTCCAGTGTGCATGTCCAGACCATGTCTTATTGGCAAGCAGAGTAGAATTGTTGCAGAGTAGGGTTGTTGAGTCTAGTGTGCATGTTCAGACTGTTTCTTGTTGTTGGCAAGCAGAGCAGAATTGTTGCAGAGTAGGGTTGTTGAGTCCAGTGTGCATGTCCAGACTATTTCTTATTGGCAAGCAGAGCAGAATTGTTGCAGAGTAAGGTTGTTGAGTCTAGTGTGCATGTTCAGACTGTTTCTTGTTGTTGGCAAGCAGAGCAGAATTGTTGCAGAGTAGGGTTGTTGAGTCTAGTGTGCATGTCCAGGATATTTCTTGTTGGCAAGCAGAGCAGAATTGTTGCAGAGTAGGGCTGTTGAGTCTAGTGTGCATGTCCAGACTATTTCTTGTTGGCAAGCAGAGCAGAATTGTTGCAGAGTAGGGTTGTTGAGTCTAGTGTGCATGTCCAGACTATTTCTTGTTGGCCAGCACAGCAGAATTGTTGCAGAGTAGGGTTGTTGAGTCTAGTGTGCATGTCCAGACTATTTCTTGTTGTTGGCAAGCAGAGCAGAATTGTTGCAGAGTAGGGCTGTTTAGTCCAGTGTGCATGTCCAGACCATTTCTTATTGGCAAGCAGAGCAGAATTGTTGATGAGTAGGGTTGTTGAGTCTAGTGTGCTTGTTCAGACTGTTTCTTGTTGTTGGCAAGCAGAGCAGAATTGTTGCAGAGTAGGGTTGTTGAGTCCAGTGTGCATGTCCAGACTATTTCTTATTGGCAAGCAGAGCAGAATTGTTGCAGAGTAGGGCTGTTTAGTCCAGTGTGCATGTCCAGACTATTTCTTATTGGCAAGCAGAGCAGAATTGTTGCAGATTAGGGTTGTTGAGTCTAGTGTGCATGTCCAGACTATTTCTTATTGGCAAGCAGAGCAGAATTGTTGCAGAGTAGGGTTGTTGAGTCTAGTGTGCATGTCCAGACTATTTCTTGTTGGCAAGCAGAGCAGAATTGTTGCAGAGTAAGGTTGTTGAGTCTAGTGTGCATGTCCAGACTATTTCTTATTGGCAAGCAGAACAGAATTGTTGCAGAGTAGGGTTGTTGAGTCTAGTGTGCATGTCCAGACTATTTCTTGTTGTTGGCAAGCAGAGCAGAATTGTTGCAGAGTACGGTTGTTGAGTCTAGTGTGCATGTCCAGACTATTTCTTGTTGTTGGCAAGCAGAGCAGAATTGTTGCAGAGTAGGGTTGTTGAGTCTAGTGTGCATGTCCAGACTATTTCTTATTGGCAAGCAGAGCAGAATTGTTGCAGAGTAGGGCTGTTTAGTTTAGCGTGCATGTCCAGACTATTTCTTGTTGTTGGCAAGCAGAGCAGAATTGTTGCAGAGTAGGGCTGTTTAGTTTAGCGTGCATGTCCAGACTATTTCTTGTTGTTGGCAAGCAGAGCAGAATTGTTGCAGAGTAGGGCTGTTCAGTCTAGTGTGCATGTCCAGACTATTTCTTGTTGTTGCAAGCAGAGCAGAATTGTTGCAGAGTAGGGCTGTTTAGTTTAGCGTGCATGTCCAGACTATTTCTTGTTGTTGGCAAGCAGAGCAGAATTGTTGCAGAGTAGGGCTGTTTAGTCCAGTGTGCATGTCCAGACTATTTCTTATTGGCAAGCAGAGCAGAATTGTTGCAGATTAGGGTTGTTGAGTCTAGTGTGCATGTCCAGACTATTTCTTATTGGCAAGCAGAGCAGAATTGTTGCAGAGTAGGGTTGTTGAGTCTAGTGTGCATGTCCAGACTATTTCTTGTTGGCAAGCAGAGCAGAATTGTTGCAGAGTAAGGTTGTTGAGTCTAGTGTGCATGTCCAGACTATTTTTTATTGGCAAGCAGAGCAGAATTGTTGCAGAGTAGGGTTGTTGAGTCTAGTGTGCATGTCCAGACTATTTCTTGTTGTTGGCAAGCAGAGCAGAATTGTTGCAGAGTAGGGTTGTTGAGTCTAGTGTGCATGTCCAGACTATTTCTTGTTGTTGGCAAGCAGAGCAGAATTGTTGCAGAGTAGGGTTGTTGAGTCTAGTGTGCATGTCCAGACTATTTCTTATTGGCAAGCAGAGCAGAATTGTTGCAGAGTAGGGCTGTTTAGTTTAGCGTGCATGTCCAGACTATTTCTTGTTGTTGGCAAGCAGAGCAGAATTGTTGCAGAGTAGGGCTGTTCAGTCTAGTGTGCATGTCCAGACTATTTCTTGTTGTTGGCAAGCAGAGCAGAATTGTTGCAGAGTAGGGCTGTTTAGTTTAGCGTGCATGTCCAGACTATTTCTTGTTGTTGGCAAGCAGAGCAGAATTGTTGCAGAGTAGGGCTGTTTATTCTAACGTGCATGTCCAAACTATTTCTTGTTGTTGGCAAGCAGAGCAGAATTGTTGCAGAGTAGGGCTGTTTAGTCTAGCGTGCATGTCCAGACTATTTCTTGTTGTTGGCAAGCAGAGCAGAATTGTTGCAGAGTAGGGCTGTTTAGTCTAGCGTGCATGTCCAGACTATTTCTTGTTGGCAAGCAGAGCAGAATTGTTGCAGAGTAGGGCTGTTGAGTCTAGTCTGCATGTCCAGACTATTTCTTGTTGTTGGAAAGCAGAGCAGAATTGTTGCAGAGTAGGGCTGTTGAGTGTAGTGTGCATGCCCAGACTATTTCTTGTTGGCAGGCAGAGCAGAATTGTTGCAGAGTAGGGTTGTTGAGTCTAGTGTGCATGTCCAGACTATTTCTTGTTGGCAAGCAGAGCAGAATTGTTGCAGAGTAGGGCTGTTGAGTCCAGTGTGCATGCCCAGACTATTTCTTGTTGTTGGCAAGCAGAGCAGAATTGTTGCAGAGTAGGGCTGTTTAGTTTAGCGTGCATGTCCAGACTATTTCTTGTTGTTGGCAAGCAGATCAGAATTGTTGCAGAGTAGGGCTGTTTAGTCCAGTGTGCATGTCCAGACTATTTCTTATTGGCAAGCAGAGCAGAATTGTTGCAGAGTAGGGCTATTTAGTCCAGTGTGCATGTCCAGACTATTTCTTATTGGCAAGCAGAGCAGAATTGTTGCAGATTAGGGTTGTTGAGTCTAGTGTGCATGTCCAGACTATTTCTTATTGGCAAGCAGAGCAGAATTGTTGCAGAGTAGGGTTGTTGAGTCTAGTGTGCATGTCCAGACTATTTCTTGTTGGCAAGCAGAGCAGAATTGTTGCAGAGTAAGGTTGTTGAGTCTAGTGTGCATGTCCAGACTATTTCTTATTGGCAAGCAGAGCAGAATTGTTGCAGAGTAGGGTTGTTGAGTCTAGTGTGCATGTCCAGACTATTTCTTGTTGTTGGCAAGCAGAGCAGAATTGTTGCAGAGTAGGGTTGTTGAGTCTAGTGTGCATGTCCAGACTATTTCTTGTTGTTGGCAAGCAGAGCAGAATTGTTGCAGAGTAGGGTTGTTGAGTCTAGTGTGCATGTCCAGACTATTTCTTATTGGCAAGCAGAGCAGAATTGTTGCAGAGTAGGGCTGTTTAGTTTAGCGTGCATGTCCAGACTATTTTTTGTTGTTGGCAAGCAGAGCAGAATTGTTGCAGAGTAGGGCTGTTTAGTTTAGCGTGCATGTCCAGACTATTTCTTGTTGTTGGCAAGCAGAGCAGAATTGTTGCAGAGTAGGGCTGTTCAGTCTAGTGTGCATGTCCAGACTATTTCTTGTTGTTGGCAAGCAGAGCAGAATTGTTGCAGAGTAGGGCTGTTTAGTTTAGCGTGCATGTCCAGACTATTTCTTGTTGTTGGCAAGCAGAGCAGAATTGTTGCAGAGTAGGGCTGTTTAGTCCAGTGTGCATGTCCAGACTATTTCTTATTGGCAAGCAGAGCAGAATTGTTGCAGATTAGGGTTGTTGAGTCTAGTGTGCATGTCCAGACTATTTCTTATTGGCAAGCAGAGCAGAATTGTTGCAGAGTAGGGTTGTTGAGTCTAGTGTGCATGTCCAGACTATTTCTTGTTGTTGGCAAGCAGAGCAGAATTGTTGCAGAGTAGGGTTGTTGAGTCTAGTGTGCATGTCCAGACTATTTCTTGTTGTTGGCAAGCAGAGCAGAATTGTTGCAGAGTAGGGTTGTTGAGTCTAGTGTGCATGTCCAGACTATTTCTTATTGGCAAGCAGAGCAGAATTGTTGCAGAGTAGGGCTGTTTAGTTTAGCGTGCATGTCCAGACTATTTCTTGTTGTTGGCAAGCAGAGCAGAATTGTTGCAGAGTAGGGCTGTTGAGTTTAGCGTGCATGTCCAGACTATTTCTTGTTGTTGGCAAGCAGAGCAGAATTGTTGCAGAGTAGGGCTGTTCAGTCTAGTGTGCATGTCCAGACTATTTCTTGTTGTTGGCAAGCAGAGCAGAATTGTTGCAGAGTAGGGCTGTTTAATTTAGCGTGCATGTCCAGACTATTTCTTGTTGTTGGCAAGCAGAGCAGAATTGTTGCAGAGTAGGGCTGTTTATTCTAACGTGCATGTCCAAACTATTTCTTGTTGTTGGCAAGCAGAGCAGAATTGTTGCAGAGTAGGGCTGTTTAGTCTAGCATGCATGTCCAGACTATTTCTTGTTGTTGGCAAGCAGAGCAGAATTGTTGCAGAGTAGGGCTGTTTAGTCTAGCGTGCATGTCCAGACTATTTCTTGTTGGCAAGCAGAGCAGAATTGTTGCAGAGTAGGGCTGTTGAGTCTAGTGTGCATGTCCAGACTATTTCTTGTTGTTGGAAAGCAGAGCAGAATTGTTGCAGAGTAGGGCTGTTGAGTGTAGTGTGCATGTCCAGACTATTTCTTGTTGGCAAGCAGAGCAGAATTGTTGCAGAGTAGGGTTGTTGAGTCTAGTGTGCATGTCCAGACTATTTCTTGTTGGCAAGCAGCGCAGAATTGTTGCAGAGTAGGGCTGTTGAGTCTAGTGTGCATGCCCAGTCTATTTCTTGTTGTTGGCAAGCAGAGCAGAATTGTTGCAGAGTAGGGCTGTTTAGTTTAGCGTGCATGTCCAGACTATTTCTTGTTGTTGGCAAGCAGAGCAGAATTGTTGCAGAGTAGGGTTGTTTAGTCTAGTGTGCATGTCCAGACTATTTCTTATTGGCAAGCAGAGCAGAATTGTTGCAGAGTAGAGCTGTTTAGTCTACTGTGCATGTTCAGACTATTTCTTTTGGCAAGCAGAGCAGAATGTTGCAGAGTAGGGTGTTGAGTCTAGTGTGCATGTCCAGACTATTTCTTGTTGGCAAGCAGAGCAGAATTGTTGCAGAGTAGGGCTGTTGAGTCTAGTGTGCATGTCCAGACTTTTTCTTGTTGGCAAGCAGAGCAGAATTGTTGCAGATTAGGGTTGTTGAGTCTAGTGTGCATGTTCAGACTGTTTCTTGTTGTTGGCAAGCAGAGCAGAATTGTTGCAGAGTAGGGTTGTTGAGTCTAGTGTGCATGTTCAGACTGTTTCTTGTTGTTGGCAAGCAGAGCAGAATTGTTGCAGAGTAGGGTTGTTGAGTCCAGTGTGCATGTCCAGACTTTTTCTTGTTGGCAAGCAGAGCAGAATTGTTGCAGAGTAGGGCTGTTTAGTCCAGTGTGCATGTCCAGACCATTTCTTATTGGCAAGCAGAGTAGAATTGTTGCAGAGTAGGGTTGTTGAGTCTAGTGTGCATGTTCAAACTGTTTCTTGTTGTTGGCAAGCAGAGCAGAATTGTTGCAGAGTAGGGTTGTTGAGTCCAGTGTGCATGTCCAGACTATTTCTTATTGGCAAGCAGAGCAGAATTGTTGCAGAGTAAGGTTGTTGAGTCTAGTGTGCATGTTCAGACTGTTTCTTGTTGTTGGCAAGCAGAGCAGAATTATTGCAGAGTAGGGTTGTTGAGTCTAGTGTGCATGTCCAGACTATTTCTTGTTGGCAAGCAGAGCAGAATTGTTGCAGAGTAGGGCTGCTGAGTCTAGTGTGCATGTCCAGACTATTTCTTGTTGGCAAGCAGAGCAGAATTGTTGCAGAGTAGGGTTGTTGAGTCTAGTGTGCATGTCCAGACTATTCCTTGTTGGCAAGCACAGCAGAATTGTTGCAGAGTAGGGCTGTTGAGTCTAGTGTGCATGTCCAGACTATTTCTTGTTGTTGGCAAGCAGAGCAGAATTGTTGCAGAGTAGGGCTGTTTAGTCCAGTGTGCATGTCCAGACCATTTCTTATTGGCAAGCAGAGCAGAATTGTTGCAGAGTAGGGTTGTTGAGTCTAGTGTGCTTGTTCAGACTGTTTCTTGTTGTTGGCAAGCAGAGCAGAATTGTTGCAGAGTAGGGTTGTTGAGTCCAGTGTGCATGTCCAGATTATTTCTTATTGGCAAGCAGAGCAGAATTGTTGCAGAGTAGGGCTGTTTAGTCCAGTGTGCATGTCCAGACTATTTCTTATTGGCAAGCAGAGCAGAATTGTTGCAGATTAGGGTTGTTGAGTCTAGTGTGCATGTCCAGACTATTTCTTATTGGCAAGCAGAGCAGAATTGTTGCAGAGTAGGGTTGTTGAGTCTAGTGTGCATGTCCAGACTATTTCTTGTTGGCAAGCAGAGCAGAATTGTTGCAGAGTAAGGTTGTTGAGTCTAGTGTGCATGTCCAGACTATTTCATATTGGCAAGCAGAGCAGAATTGTTGCAGAGTAGGGTTGTTGAGTCTAGTGTGCATGTCCAGACTATTTCTTGTTGTTGGCAAGCAGAGCAGAATTGTTGCAGAGTACGGTTGTTGAGTCTAGTGTGCATGTCCAGACTATTTCTTGTTGTTGGTAAGCAGAGCAGAATTGTTGCAGAGTAGGGTTGTTGAGTCTAGTGTGCATGTCCAGACTATTTCTTATTGGCAAGCAGAGCAGAATTGTTGCAGAGTAGGGCTGTTTAGTTTAGCGTGCATGTCCAGACTATTTCTTGTTGTTGGCAAGCAGAGCAGAATTGTTGCAGAGTAGGGCTGGTTAGTTTAGCGTGCATGTCCAGACTATTTCTTGTTGTTGGCAAGCAGAGCAGAATTGTTGCAGAGTAGGGCTGTTCAGTCTAGTGTGCATGTCCAGACTATTTCTTGTTGTTGCAAGCAGAGCAGAATTGTTGCAGAGTAGGGCTGTTTAGTTTAGCGTGCATGTCCAGACTATTTCTTGTTGTTGGCAAGCAGAGCAGAATTGTTGCAGAGTAGGGTTGTTGAGTCTAGTGTGCATGTCCAGACTATTTCTTGTTGTTGGCAAGCAGAGCAGAATTGTTGCAGAGTAGGGTTGTTGAGTCTAGTGTGCATGTCCAGACTATTTCTTGTTGTTGGCAAGCAGAGCAGAATTGTTGCAGAGTAGGGTTGTTGAGTCTAGTGTGCATGTCCAGACTATTTCTTATTGGCAAGCAGAGCAGAATTGTTGCAGAGTAGGGCTGTTTAGTTTAGCGTGAATGTCCAGACTATTTCTTGTTGTTGGCAAGCAGAGCAGAATTGTTGCAGAGTAGGGCTGTTTAGTTTAGCGTGCATGTCCAGACTATTTCTTGTTGTTGGCAAGCAGAGCAGAATTGTTGCAGAGTAGGGCTGTTCAGTCTAGTGTGCATGTCCAGACTATTTCTTGTTGTTGGCAAGCAGAGCAGAATTGTTGCAGAGTAGGGCTGTTTAGTTAAGCGTGCATGTCCAGACTATTTCTTGTTGTTGGCAAGCAGAGCAGAATTGTTGCAGAGTAGGGCTGTTTATTCTAACGTGCATGTCCAAACTATTTCTTGTTGTTGGCAAGCAGTGCAGAATTGTTGCAGAGTAGGGCTGTTTAGTCTAGCGTGCATGTCCAGACTATTTCTTGTTGTTGGCAAGCAGAGCAGAATTGTTGCAGAGTAGGGCTGTTTAGTCTAGCGTGCATGTCCAGACTATTTCTTGTTGGCAAGCAGAGCAGAATTGTTGCAGAGTAGGGCTGTTGAGTCTAGTGTGCATGTCCAGACTATTTCTTGTTGTTGGAAAGCAGAGCAGAATTGTTGCAGAGTAGGGCTGTTGAGTGTAGTGTGCATGTCCAGACTATTTCTTGTTGGCAAGCAGAGCAGAATTGTTGCAGAGTAGGGTTGTTGAGTCTAGTGTGCATGTCCAGACTATTTCTTGTTGGCAAGCAGAGCAGAATTGTTGCAGAGTAGGGCTGTTGAGTCCAGTGTGCATGCCCAGACTATTTCTTGTTGTTGGCAAGCAGAGCAGAATTGTTGCAGAGTAGGGCTGTTTAGTTTAGCGTGCATGTCCAGACTATTTCTTGTTGTTGGCAAGCAGAGCAGAATTGTTGCAGAGTAGGGCTGTTTAGTCTAGTGTGCAGGTCCAGACTATTTCTTATTGGCAAGCAGAGCAGAATTGTTGCAGAGTAGAGCTGTTTAGTCTACTGTGCATGTTCAGACTATTTCTTGTTGGCAAGCAGAGCAGAATTGTTGCAGAGTAGGGTGTTGAGTCTAGTGTGCATGTCCAGACTATTTGTTGTTGGCAAGCAGAGCAGAATTGTTGCAGAGTAGGGCTGTTTAGTCTAGTGTGCATGTCCAGACTATTTCTTGTTGGCAAGCAGAGCAGAATTGTTGCAGATTAGGGTTGTTGAGTCTAGTGTGCATGTCCAGACTATTTCTTGTTGTTGGCAAGCAGAGCAGAATTGTTGCAGAGTAGGGCTGTTGAGTGTAGTGTGCATGCCCAGACTATTTCTTGTTGGCAAGCAGAGCAGAATTGTTGCAGAGTAGGGTTGTTGAGTCTAGTGTGCATGTCCAGACTATTTCTTGTTGGCAAGCAGAGCAGAATTGTTGCAGAGTAGGGCTGTTGAGTCTAGTGTGCATGCCCAGACTATTTCTTGTTGTTGGCAAGCAGAGCAGAATTGTTGCAGAGTAGGGCTGTTTAGTCTAGTGTGCATGTCCAGACTATTTCTTATTGGCAAGCAGAGCAGAATTGTTGCAGAGTAGAGCTGTTTAGTCTACTGTGCATGTTCAGACTATTTCTTGTTGGCAAGCAGAGCAGAATGTTGCAGAGTAGGGTGTTGAGTCTAGTGTGCATGTCCAGACTATTTCTTGTTGGCAAGCAGAGCAGAATTGTTGCAGAGTAGGGCTGTTGAGTCTAGTGTGCATGTCCAGACTTTTTCTTGTTGGCAAGCAGAGCAGAATTGTTGCAGATTAGGGTTGTTGAGTCTAGTGTGCATGTTCAGACTGTTTCTTGTTGTTGGCAAGCAGAGCAGAATTGTTGCAGAGTAGGGTTGTTGAGTCTAGTGTGCATGTTCAGACTGTTTCTTGTTGTTGGCAAGCAGAGCAGAATTGTTGCAGAGTAGGGTTGTTGAGTCCAGTGTGCATGTCCAGACTATTTCTTATTGGCAAGCAGAGCAGAATTGTTGCAGAGTAGGGCTGTTTAGTCCAGTGTGCATGTCCAGACCATGTCTTATTGGCAAGCAGAGTAGAATTGTTGCAGAGTAGGGTTGTTTAGTCTAGCGTGCATGTCCAGACTATTTCTTGTTGTTGGCAAGCAGAGCAGAATTGTTGCAGAGTAGGGCTGTTTAGTCTAGCGTGCATGTCCAGACTATTTCTTGTTGGCAAGCAGAGCAGAATTGTTGCAGAGTAGGGCTGTTGAGTCTAGTGTGCATGTCCAGACTATTTCTTGTTGTTGGAAAGCAGAGCAGAATTGTTGCAGAGTAGGGCTGTTGAGTGTAGTGTGCATGTCCAGACTATTTCTTGTTGGCAAGCAGAGCAGAATTGTTGCAGAGTAGGGTTGTTGAGTCTAGTGTGCATGTCCAGACTATTTCTTGTTGGCAAGCAGAGCAGAATTGTTGCAGAGTAGGGCTGTTGAGTCCAGTGTGCATGCCCAGACTATTTCTTGTTGTTGGCAAGCAGAGCAGAATTGTTGCAGAGTAGGGCTGTTTAGTTTAGCGTGCATGTCCAGACTATTTCTTGTTGTTGGCAAGCAGAGCAGAATTGTTGCAGAGTAGGGCTGTTTAGTCTAGTGTGCATGTCCAGACTATTTCTTATTGGCAAGCAGAGCAGAATTGTTGCAGAGTAGAGCTGTTTAGTCTACTGTGCATGTTCAGACTATTTCTTGTTGGCAAGCAGAGCAGAATTGTTGCAGAGTAGGGTGTTGAGTCTAGTGTGCCTGTCCAGACTATTTGTTGTTGGCAAGCAGAGCAGAATTGTTGCAGAGTAGGGCTGTTTAGTTTAGCGTGCATGTCCAGACTATTTCTTGTTGGCAAGCAGAGCAGAATTGTTGCAGATTAGGGTTGTTGAGTCTAGTGTGCATGTCCAGACTATTTCTTGTTGTTGGCAAGCAGAGCAGAATTGTTGCAGAGTAGGGCTGTTTAGTCTAGCGTGCATGTCCAGACTATTTCTTGTTGGCAAGCAGAGCAGAATTGTTGCAGAGTAGGGTTGTTGAGTCTAGTGTGCATGTCCAGACTATTTCTTGTTGGCAAGCAGAGCAGAATTGTTGCAGAGTAGGGCTGTTGAGTCTAGTGTGCATGCCCAGACTATTTCTTGTTGTTGGCAAGCAGAGCAGAATTGTTGCAGAGTAGGGCTGTTTAGTCTAGTGTGCATGTCCAGACTATTTCTTATTGGCAAGCAGAGCAGAATTGTTGCAGAGTAGGGTGTTGAGTCTAGTGTGCATGTTCAGACTATTTCTTATTGGCAAGCAGAGCAGAATTGTTGCAGAGTAGGGCTGTTTAGTCTACTGTGCATGTTCAGACTATTTCTTATTGGCAAGCAGAGCAGAATGTTGCAGAGTAGGGTGTTGAGTCTAGTGTGCATGTCCAGACTATTTCTTGTTGGCAAGCAGAGCAGAATTGTTGCAGAGTAGGGCTGTTGAGTCTAGTGTGCATGTCCAGACTTTTTCTTGTTGGCAAGCAGAGCAGAATTGTTGCAGATTAGGGTTGTTGAGTCTAGTGTGCATGTTCAGACTGTTTCTTGTTGTTGGCAAGCAGAGCAGAATTGTTGCAGAGTAGGGTTGTTGAGTCTAGTGTGCATGTTCAGACTGTTTCTTGTTGTTGGCAAGCAGAGCAGAATTGTTGCAGAGTAGGGTTGTTGAGTCCAGTGTGCATGTCCAGACTATTTCTTATTGGCAAGCAGAGCAGAATTGTTGCAGAGTAGGGCTGTTTAGTCCAGTGTGCATGTCCAGACCATGTCTTATTGGCAAGCAGAGTAGAATTGTTGCAGAGTAGGGTTGTTGAGTCTAGTGTGCATGTTCAGACTGTTTCTTGTTGTTGGCAAGCAGAGCAGAATTGTTGCAGAGTAGGGTTGTTGAGTCCAGTGTGCATGTCCAGACTATTTCTTATTGGCAAGCAGAGCAGAATTGTTGCAGAGTAAGGTTGTTGAGTCTAGTGTGCATGTTCAGACTGTTTCTTGTTGTTGGCAAGCAGAGCAGAATTGTTGCAGAGTAGGGTTGTTGAGTCTAGTGTGCATGTCCAGGATATTTCTTGTTGGCAAGCAGAGCAGAATTGTTGCAGAGTAGGGCTGTTGAGTCTAGTGTGCATGTCCAGACTATTTCTTGTTGGCAAGCAGAGCAGAATTGTTGCAGAGTAGGGTTGTTGAGTCTAGTGTGCATGTCCAGACTATTTCTTGTTGGCCAGCACAGCAGAATTGTTGCAGAGTAGGGTTGTTGAGTCTAGTGTGCATGTCCAGACTATTTCTTGTTGTTGGCAAGCAGAGCAGAATTGTTGCAGAGTAGGGCTGTTTAGTCCAGTGTGCATGTCCAGACCATTTCTTATTGGC
The DNA here is from genome assembly GCA_030765065.1 of Deroplatys truncata. Taxonomy (NCBI): domain Eukaryota; kingdom Metazoa; phylum Arthropoda; class Insecta; order Mantodea; family Mantidae; genus Deroplatys; species Deroplatys truncata. The sequence goes on from CM060986.1 coordinate 233,808,261, forward strand.
AAGCAGAGCAGAATTGTTGATGAGTAGGGTTGTTGAGTCTAGTGTGCTTGTTCAGACTGTTTCTTGTTGTTGGCAAGCAGAGCAGAATTGTTGCAGAGTAGGGTTGTTGAGTCCAGTGTGCATGTCCAGACTATTTCTTATTGGCAAGCAGAGCAGAATTGTTGCAGAGTAGGGCTGTTTAGTCCAGTGTGCATGTCCAGACTATTTCTTATTGGCAAGCAGAGCAGAATTGTTGCAGATTAGGGTTGTTGAGTCTAGTGTGCATGTCCACACTATTTCTTATTGGCAAGCAGAGCAGAATTGTTGCAGAGTAGGGTTGTTGAGTCTAGTGTGCATGTCCAGACTATTTCTTGTTGGCAAGCAGAGCAGAATTGTTGCAGAGTAAGGTTGTTGAGTCTAGTGTGCATGTCCAGACTATTTCTTATTGGCAAGCAGAACAGAATTGTTGCAGAGTAGGGTTGTTGAGTCTAGTGTGCATGTCCAGACTATTTCTTGTTGTTGGCAAGCAGAGCAGAATTGTTGCAGAGTACGGTTGTTGAGTCTAGTGTGCATGTCTAGACTATTTCTTGTTGTTGGCAAGCAGAGCAGAATTGTTGCAGAGTAGGGTTGTTGAGTCTAGTGTGCATGTCCAGACTATTTCTTATTGGCAAGCAGAGCAGAATTGTTGCAGAGTAGGGCTGTTTAGTTTAGCGTGCATGTCCAGACTATTTCTTGTTGTTGGCAAGCAGAGCAGAATTGTTGCAGAGTAGGGCTGTTTAGTTTAGCGTGCATGTCCAGACTATTTCTTGTTGTTGGCAAGCAGAGCAGAATTGTTGCAGAGTAGGGCTGTTCAGTCTAGTGTGCATGTCCAGACTATTTCTTGTTGTTGCAAGCAGAGCAGAATTGTTGCAGAGTAGGGCTGTTTAGTTTAGCGTGCATGTCCAGACTATTTCTTGTTGTTGGCAAGCAGAGCAGAATTGTTGCAGAGTAGGGCTGTTTAGTCCAGTGTGCATGTCCAGACTATTTCTTATTGGCAAGCAGAGCAGAATTGTTGCAGATTAGGGTTGTTGAGTCTAGTGTGCATGTCCAGACTATTTCTTATTGGCAAGCAGAGCAGAATTGTTGCAGAGTAGGGTTGTTGAGTCTAGTGTGCATGTCCAGACTATTTCTTGTTGGCAAGCAGAGCAGAATTGTTGCAGAGTAAGGTTGTTGAGTCTAGTGTGCATGTCCAGACTATTTCTTATTGGCAAGCAGAGCAGAATTGTTGCAGAGTAGGGTTGTTGAGTCTAGTGTGCATGTCCAGACTATTTCTTGTTGTTGGCAAGCAGAGCAGAATTGTTGCAGAGTAGGGTTGTTGAGTCTAGTGTGCATGTCCAGACTATTTCTTGTTGTTGGCAAGCAGAGCAGAATTGTTGCAGAGTAGGGTTGTTGAGTCTAGTGTGCATGTCCAGACTATTTCTTATTGGCAAGCAGAGCAGAATTGTTGCAGAGTAGGGCTGTTTAGTTTAGCGTGCATGTCCAGACTATTTCTTGTTGTTGGCAAGCAGAGCAGAATTGTTGCAGAGTAGGGCTGTTCAGTCTAGTGTGCATGTCCAGACTATTTCTTGTTGTTGGCAAGCAGAGCAGAATTGTTGCAGAGTAGGGCTGTTTAGTTTAGCGTGCATGTCCAGACTATTTCTTGTTGTTGGCAAGCAGAGCAGAATTGTTGCAGAGTAGGGCTGTTTATTCTAACGTGCATGTCCAAACTATTTCTTGTTGTTGGCAAGCAGAGCAGAATTGTTGCAGAGTAGGGCTGTTTAGTCTAGCGTGCATGTCCAGACTATTTCTTGTTGTTGGCAAGCAGAGCAGAATTGTTGCAGAGTAGGGCTGTTTAGTCTAGCGTGCATGTCCAGACTATTTCTTGTTGGCAAGCAGAGCAGAATTGTTGCAGAGTAGGGCTGTTGAGTCTAGTCTGCATGTCCAGACTATTTCTTGTTGTTGGAAAGCAGAGCAGAATTGTTGCAGAGTAGGGCTGTTGAGTGTAGTGTGCATGCCCAGACTATTTCTTGTTGGCAAGCAGAGCAGAATTGTTGCAGAGTAGGGTTGTTGAGTCTAGTGTGCATGTCCAGACTATTTCTTGTTGGCAAGCAGAGCAGAATTGTTGCAGAGTAGGGCTGTTGAGTCCAGTGTGCATGCCCAGACTATTTCTTGTTGTTGGCAAGCAGAGCAGAATTGTTGCAGAGTAGGGCTGTTTAGTTTAGCGTGCATGTCCAGACTATTTCTTGTTGTTGGCAAGCAGAGCAGAATTGTTGCAGAGTAGGGCTGTTTAGTCCAGTGTGCATGTCCAGACTATTTCTTATTGGCAAGCAGAGCAGAATTGTTGCAGAGTAGGGCTATTTAGTCCAGTGTGCATGTCCAGACTATTTCTTATTGGCAAGCAGAGCAGAATTGTTGCAGATTAGGGTTGTTGAGTCTAGTGTGCATGTCCAGACTATTTCTTATTGGCAAGCAGAGCAGAATTGTTGCAGAGTAGGGTTGTTGAGTCTAGTGTGCATGTCCAGACTATTTCTTGTTGGCAAGCAGAGCAGAATTGTTGCAGTGTAAGGTTGTTGAGTCTAGTGTGCATGTCCAGACTATTTCTTATTGGCAAGCAGAGCAGAATTGTTGCAGAGTAGGGTTGTTGAGTCTAGTGTGCATGTCCAGACTATTTCTTGTTGTTGGCAAGCAGAGCAGAATTGTTGCAGAGTAGGGTTGTTGAGTCTAGTGTGCATGTCCAGACTATTTCTTGTTGTTGGCAAGCAGAGCAGAATTGTTGCAGAGTAGGGTTGTTGAGTCTAGTGTGCATGTCCAGACTATTTCTTATTGGCAAGCAGAGCAGAATTGTTGCAGAGTAGGGCTGTTTAGTTTAGCGTGCATGTCCAGACTATTTCTTGTTGTTGGCAAGCAGAGCAGAATTGTTGCAGAGTAGGGCTGTTTAGTTTAGCGTGCATGTCCAGACTATTTCTTGTTGTTGGCAAGCAGAGCAGAATTGTTGCAGAGTAGGGCTGTTCAGTCTAGTGTGCATGTCCAGACTATTTCTTGTTGTTGGCAAGCAGAGCAGAATTGTTGCAGAGTAGGGCTGTTTAGTTTAGCGTGCATGTCCAGACTATTTCTTGTTGTTGGCAAGCAGAGCAGAATTGTTGCAGAGTAGGGCTGTTTAGTCCAGTGTGCATGTCCAGACTATTTCTTATTGGCAAGCAGAGCAGAATTGTTGCAGATTAGGGTTGTTGAGTCTAGTGTGCATGTCCAGACTATTTCTTATTGGCAAGCAGAGCAGAATTGTTGCAGAGTAGGGTTGTTGAGTCTAGTGTGCATGTCCAGACTATTTCTTGTTGTTGGCAAGCAGAGCAGAATTGTTGCAGAGTAGGGTTGTTGAGTCTAGTGTGCATGTCCAGACTATTTCTTGTTGTTGGCAAGCAGAGCAGAATTGTTGCAGAGTAGGGTTGTTGAGTCTAGTGTGCATGTCCAGACTATTTCTTATTGGCAAGCAGAGCAGAATTGTTGCAGAGTAGGGCTGTTTAGTTTAGCGTGCATGTCCAGACTATTTCTTGTTGTTGGCAAGCAGAGCAGAATTGTTGCAGAGTAGGGCTGTTGAGTTTAGCGTGCATGTCCAGACTATTTCTTGTTGTTGGCAAGCAGAGCAGAATTGTTGCAGAGTAGGGCTGTTCAGTCTAGTGTGCATGTCCAGACTATTTCTTGTTGTTGGCAAGCAGAGCAGAATTGTTGCAGAGTAGGGCTGTTTAATTTAGCGTGCATGTCCAGACTATTTCTTGTTGTTGGCAAGCAGAGCAGAATTGTTGCAGAGTAGGGCTGTTTATTCTAACGTGCATGTCCAAACTATTTCTTGTTGTTGGCAAGCAGAGCAGAATTGTTGCAGAGTAGGGCTGTTTAGTCTAGCATGCATGTCCAGACTATTTCTTGTTGTTGGCAAGCAGAGCAGAATTGTTGCGGAGTAGGGCTGTTTAGTCTAGCGTGCATGTCCAGACTATTTCTTGTTGGCAAGCAGAGCAGAATTGTTGCAGAGTAGGGCTGTTGAGTCTAGTGTGCATGTCCAGACTATTTCTTGTTGTTGGAAAGCAGAGCAGAATTGTTGCAGAGTAGGGCTGTTGAGTGTAGTGTGCATGTCCAGACTATTTCTTGTTGGCAAGCAGAGCAGAATTGTTGCAGAGTAGGGTTGTTGAGTCTAGTGTGCATGTCCAGACTATTTCTTGTTGGCAAGCAGAGCAGAATTGTTGCAGAGTAGGGCTGTTGAGTCTAGTGTGCATGCCCAGACTATTTCTTGTTGTTGGCAAGCAGAGCAGAATTGTTGCAGAGTAGGGCTGTTTAGTTTAGCGTGCATGTCCAGACTATTTCTTGTTGTTGGCAAGCAGAGCAGAATTGTTGCAGAGTAGGGTTGTTTAGTCTAGTGTGCATGTCCAGACTATTTCTTATTGGCAAGCAGAGCAGAATTGTTGCAGAGTAGAGCTGTTTAGTCTACTGTGCATGTTCAGACTATTTCTTTTGGCAAGCAGAGCAGAATGTTGCAGAGTAGGGTGTTGAGTCTAGTGTGCATGTCCAGACTATTTCTTGTTGGCAAGCAGAGCAGAATGGTTGCAGAGTAGGGCTGTTGAGTCTAGTGTGCATGTCCAGACTTTTTCTTGTTGGCAAGCAGAGCAGAATTGTTGCAGATTAGGGTTGTTGAGTCTAGTGTGCATGTTCAGACTGTTTCTTGTTGTTGGCAAGCAGAGCAGAATTGTTGCAGAGTAGGGTTGTTGAGTCTAGTGTGCATGTTCAGACTGTTTCTTGTTGTTGGCAAGCAGAGCAGAATTGTTGCAGAGTAGGGTTGTTGAGTCCAGTGTGCATGTCCAGACTATTTCTTATTGGCAAGCAGAGCAGAATTGTTGCAGAGTAGGGCTGTTTAGTCCAGTGTGCATGTCCAGACCATTTCTTATTGGCAAGCAGAGTAGAATTGTTGCAGAGTAGGGTTGTTGAGTCTAGTGTGCATGTTCAAACTGTTTCTTGTTGTTGGCAAGCAGAGCAGAATTGTTGCAGAGTAGGGTTGTTGAGTCCAGTGTGCATGTCCAGACTATTTCTTATTGGCAAGCAGAGCAGAATTGTTGCAGAGTAAGGTTGTTGAGTCTAGTGTGCATGTTCAGACTGTTTCTTGTTGTTGGCAAGCAGAGCAGAATTATTGCAGAGTAGGGTTGTTGAGTCTAGTGTGCATGTCCAGACTATTTCTTGTTGGCAAGCAGAGCAGAATTGTTGCAGAGTAGGGCTGCTGAGTCTAGTGTGCATGTCCAGACTATTTCTTGTTGGCAAGCAGAGCAGAATTGTTGCAGAGTAGGGTTGTTGAGTCTAGTGTGCATGTCCAGACTATTTCTTGTTGGCAAGCACAGCAGAATTGTTGCAGAGTAGGGCTGTTGAGTCTAGTGTGCATGTCCAGACTATTTCTTGTTGTTGGCAAGCAGAGCAGAATTGTTGTAGAGTAGGGCTGTTTAGTCCAGTGTGCATGTCCAGACCATTTCTTATTGGCAAGCAGAGCAGAATTGTTGCAGAGTAGGGTTGTTGAGTCTAGTGTGCTTGTTCAGACTGTTTCTTGTTGTTGGCAAGCAGAGCAGAATTGTTGCAGAGTAGGGTTGTTGAGTCCAGTGTGCATGTCCAGATTATTTCTTATTGGCAAGCAGAGCAGAATTGTTGCAGAGTAGGGCTGTTTAGTCCAGTGTGCATGTCCAGACTATTTCTTATTGGCAAGCAGAGCAGAATTGTTGCAGATTAGGGTTGTTGAGTCTAGTGTGCATGTCCAGACTATTTCTTATTGGCAAGCAGAGCAGAATTGTTGCAGAGTAGGGTTGTTGAGTCTAGTGTGCATGTCCAGACTTTTTCTTGTTGGCAAGCAGAGCAGAATTGTTGCAGAGTAAGGTTGTTGAGTCTAGTGTGCATGTCCAGACTATTTCTTATTGGCAAGCAGAGCAGAATTGTTGCAGAGTAGGGTTGTTGAGTCTAGTGTGCATGTCCAGACTATTTCTTGTTGTTGGCAAGCAGAGCAGAATTGTTGCAGAGTACGGTTGTTGAGTCTAGTGTGCATGTCCAGACTATTTCTTGTTGTTGGTAAGCAGAGCAGAATTGTTGCAGAGTAGGGTTGTTGAGTCTAGTGTGCATGTCCAGACTATTTCTTATTGGCAAGCAGAGCAGAATTGTTGCAGAGTAGGGCTGTTTAGTTTAGCGTGCATGTCCAGACTATTTCTTGTTGTTGGCAAGCAGAGCAGAATTGTTGCAGAGTAGGGCTGGTTAGTTTAGCGTGCATGTCCAGACTATTTCTTGTTGTTGGCAAGCAGAGCAGAATTGTTGCAGAGTAGGGCTGTTCAGTCTAGTGTGCATGTCCAGACTATTTCTTGTTGTTGCAAGCAGAGCAGAATTGTTGCAGAGTAGGGCTGTTTAGTTTAGCGTGCATGTCCAGACTATTTCTTGTTGTTGGCAAGCAGAGCAGAATTGTTGCAGAGTAGGGCTGTTTAGTCCAGTGTGCATGTCCAGACTATTTCTTATTGGCAAGCAGAGCAGAATTGTTGCAGATTAGGGTTGTTGAGTCTAGTGTGCATGTCCAGACTATTTCTTATTGGCAAGCAGAGCAGAATTGTTGCAGAGTAGGGTTGTTGAGTCTAGTGTGCATGTCCAGACTATTTGTTGTTGGCAAGCAGAGCAGAATTGTTGCAGAGTAAGGTTGTTGAGTCTAGTGTGCATGTCCAGACTATTTCTTATTGGCAAGCAGAGCAGAATTGTTGCAGAGTAGGGTTGTTGAGTCTAGTGTGCATGTCCAGACTATTTCTTGTTGTTGGCAAGCAGAGCAGAATTGTTGCACAGTAGGGTTGTTGAGTCTAGTGTGCATGTCCAGACTATTTCTTGTTGTTGGCAAGCAGAGCAGAATTGTTGCAGAGTAGGGTTGTTGAGTCTAGTGTGCATGTCCAGACTATTTCTTATTGGCAAGCAGAGCAGAATTGTTGCAGAGTAGGGCTGTTTAGTTTAGCGTGAATGTCCAGACTATTTCTTGTTGTTGGCAAGCAGAGCAGAATTGTTGCAGAGTAGGGCTGTTTAGTTTAGCGTGCATGTCCAGACTATTTCTTGTTGTTGGCAAGCAGAGCAGAATTGTTGCAGAGTAGGGCTGTTCAGTCTAGTGTGCATGTCCAGACTATTTCTTGTTGTTGGCAAGCAGAGCAGAATTGTTGCAGAGTAGGGCTGTTTAGTTAAGCGTGCATGTCCAGACTATTTCTTGTTGTTGGCAAGCAGAGCAGAATTGTTGCAGAGTAGGGCTGTTTATTCTAACGTGCATGTCCAAACTATTTCTTGTTGTTGGCAAGCAGAGCAGAATTGTTGCAGAGTAGGGCTGTTTAGTCTAGCGTGCATGTCCACACTATTTCTTGTTGTTGGCAAGCAGAGCAGAATTGTTGCAGAGTAGGGCTGTTTAGTCTAGCGTGCATGTCCAGACTATTTCTTGTTGGCAAGCAGAGCAGAATTGTTGCAGAGTAGGGCTGTTGAGTCTAGTGTGCATGTCCAGACTATTTCTTGTTGTTGGAAAGCAGAGCAGAATTGTTGCAGAGTAGGGCTGTTGAGTGTAGTGTGCATGTCCAGACTATTTCTTGTTGGCAAGCAGAGCAGAATTGTTGCAGAGTAGGGTTGTTGAGTCTAGTGTGCATGTCCAGACTATTTCTTGTTGGCAAGCAGAGCAGAATTGTTGCAGAGTAGGGCTGTTGAGTCCAGTGTGCATGCCCAGACTATTTCTTGTTGTTGGCAAGCAGAGCAGAATTGTTGCAGAGTAGGGCTGTTTAGTTTAGCGTGCATGTCCAGACTATTTCTTGTTGTTGCCAAGCAGAGCAGAATTGTTGCAGAGTAGGGCTGTTTAGTCTAGTGTGCATGTCCAGACTATTTCTTATTGGCAAGCAGAGCAGAATTGTTGCAGAGTAGAGCTGTTTAGTCTACTGTGCATGTTCAGACTATTTCTTGTTGGCAAGCAGAGCAGAATTGTTGCAGAGTAGGGTGTTGAGTCTAGTGTGCATGTCCAGACTATTTGTTGTTGGCAAGCAGAGCAGAATTGTTGCAGAGTAGGGCTGTTTAGTCTAGTGTGCATGTCCAGACTATTTCTTGTTGGCAAGCAGAGCAGAATTGTTGCAGATTAGGGTTGTTGAGTCTAGTGTGCATGTCCAGACTATTTCTTGTTGTTGGCAAGCAGAGCAGAATTGTTGCAGAGTAGGGCTGTTTAGTCTAGCGTGCATGTCCAGACTATTTATTGTTGCCAAGCAGAGCAGAATTGTTGCAGAGTAGGGTTGTTGAGTCTAGTGTGCATGTTCAGACTGTTTCTTGTTGTTCGCAAGTAGAGCAGAATTGTTGCAGAGTAGGGTTGTTGAGTCTAGTGTGCATGTTCAGACTGTTTCTTGTTGTTGGCAAGCAGAGCAGAATTGTTGCAGAGTAGGGCTGTTTAGTCTAGTGTGCATGTCCAGACTATTTCTTGTTGTTGGCAAGCAGAGCAGAATTGTTGCAGGGTAGGGTTGTTGAGTCCAGTGTGCATGTCCAGACTATTTCTTATTGGCAAGCAGAGCAGAATTGTTGCAGAGTAGGGCTGTTTAGTCTAGTGTGCATGTCCAGACTATTTCTTGTTGTTGGCAAGCAGAGCAGAATTGTTGCAGAGTAGGGCTGTTTAGTCTAGTGTGCATGCCCAGACTATTTCTTGTTGGCAAGCAGAGCAGAATTGTTGCAGAGTAGGGCTGTTGAGTCTAGTGTGCATGTGCAGACTATTTCTTGTTGTTGGCAAGCAGAGCAGAATTGTTGCAGAGTAGGGCTGTTTAGTCCAGTGTGCATGTCCAGACTATTTCTTGTTGGCATGCAGAGCAGAATTGTTGCAGAGTAGGGCTGTTGAGTCTAGCGTGCATGTCCAGACTTTGTATTGTTGGCAAGCACAGCAGAATTGTTGCAGATTCGTGCTGTTCAGTCTAGTGTGCATGCTCAGACTTTTTGTTGTTGGCAAGCACGGCAGAATTGTTGCAGAGTAGGGCTCTTCATTCTAGAGTGTATGTCCAGATTTTTTATTGTTGGCAAGCAAAGGAGAATTGCTGCAGAGTAGAGCTGTTGAGTCTAGCGTGCATGTCCAGACTTTTTTTGTGTTAGAGTAGTGCAGAATTGTTGCAGAATAGGGCTGTTTAGTTTAGCGTGCATGTCCAGACTATTTCTTGTTGTTGGCAAGCAGAGCAGAATTGTTGCAGAGTAGGACTGTTTAGTCCAGTGTGCATGTCCAGACTATTTCTTATTGGCAAGCAGAGCAGAATTGTTGCAGATTAGGGTTGTTGAGTCTAGTGTGCATGTCCAGACTATTTCTTATTGGCAAGCAGAGCAGAATTGTTGCAGAGTAGGGTTGTTGAGTCTAGTGTGCATGTCCAGACTATTTCTTGTTGGCAAGCAGAGCAGAATTGTTGCAGAGTAAGGTTGTTGAGTCTAGTGTGCATGTCCAGACTATTTCTTATTGGCAAGCAGAGCAGAATTGTTGCTGAGTAGGGTTGTTGAGTCTAGTGTGCATGTCCAGACTATTTCTTGTTGTTGGCAAGCAGAGCAGAATTGTTGCAGAGTAGGGTTGTTGAGTCTAGTGTGCATGTCCAGACTATTTCTTGTTGTTGGCAAGCAGAGCAGAATTGTTGCAGAGTAGGGTTGTTGAGTCTAGTGTGCATGTCCAGACTATTTCTTATTGGCAAGCAGAGCAGAATTGTTGCAGAGTAGGGCTGTTTAGTTTAGCGTTAATGTCCAGACTATTTCTTGTTGTTGGCAAGCAGAGCAGAATTGTTGCAGAGTAGGGCTGTTTAGTTTAGCGTGCATGTCCAGACTATTTCTTGTTGTTGGCAAGCAGAGCAGAATTGTTGCAGAGTAGGGCTGTTCAGTCTAGTGTGCATGTCCAGACTCTTTCTTGTTGTTGGCAAGCAGAGCAGAATTGTTACAGAGTAGGGCTGTTTAGTTTAGCGTGCATGTCCAGACTATTTCTTGTTGTTGGCAAGCAGAGCAGAATTGTTGCAGAGTAGGGCTGTTTATTCTAACGTGCATGTCCAAACTATTTCTTGTTGTTGGCAAGCAGAGCAGAATTGTTGCAGAGTAGGGCTGTTTAGTCTAGCGTGCATGTCCAGACTATTTCTTGTTGTTGGCAAGCAGAGCAGAATTGTTGCAGAGTAGGGCTGTTTAGTCTAGCGTGCATGTCCAGACTATTTCTTGTTGGCAAGCAGAGCAGAATTGTTGCAGAGTAGGGCTGTTGAGTCTAGTGTGCATGTCCAGACTATTTCTTGTTGTTGGAAAGCAGAGCAGAATTGTTGCAGAGTAGGGCTGTTGAGTGTAGTGTGCATGTCCAGACTATTTCTTGTTGGCAAGCAGAGCAGAATTGTTGCAGAGTAGGGTTGTTGAGTCTAGTGTGCATGTCCAGACTATTTCTTGTTGGCAAGCAGAGCAGAATTGTTGCAGAGTAGGGCTGTTGAGTCCAGTGTGCATGCCCAGACTATTTCTTGTTGTTGGCAAGCAGAGCAGAATTGTTGCAGAGTAGGGCTGTTTAGTTTAGCGTGCATGTCCAGACTATTTCTTGTTGTTGGCAAGCAGAGCAGAATTGTTGCAGAGTAGGGCTGTTTAGTTTAGCGTGCATGTCCAGACTATTTCTTGTTGTTGGCAAGCAGAGCAGAATTGTTGCAGAGTAGGGCTGTTCAGTCTAGTGTGCATGTCCAGACTATTTCTTGTTGTTGGCAAGCAGAGCAGAATTGTTGCAGAGTAGGGCTCTTTAGTTTAGCGTGCATGTCCAGACTATTTCTTGTTGTTGGCAAGCAGAGCAGAATTGTTGCAGAGTAGGGCTGTTTATTCTAACGTGCATGTCCAAACTATTTCTTGTTGTTGGCAAGCAGAGCAGAATTGTTGCAGAGTAGGGTTGTTGAGTCTAGTGTGCATGTCCAGACTATTTCTTGTTGCCAAGCAGAGCAGAATTGTTGCAGAGTAGGGCTGTTTAGTCTAGTGTGCATGTCCGGACTATTTCTTGTTGCCAAGCAGAGCAGAATTGTTGCAGAGTAGGGCTGTTTAGTCTAGCGTGCATGTCCAGACTATTTCTTGTTGTTGGCAAGCAGAGCAGAATTGTTGCAGAGTAGGGTTGTTGAGTCCAGTGTGCATATCCAGACTATTTCTTGTTGTTGGCAAGCAGAGCAGAATTGTTGCAGAGTAGGGTTGTTGAGTCCAGTGTGCATGTCCAGACTATTTCTTGTTGTTGGCAAGCAGAGCAGAATTGTTGCAGAGTAGGGCTGTTTAGTCTAGTGTGCATGCCCAGACTATTGCTTGTTGTTGGCAAGCAGAGCAGAATTGTTGCAGAGTAGGGCTGTTTAGTCTAGTGTGCATGTCCAGACTATTTCTTGTTGTTGGCAAGCAGAGCAGAATTGTTGCAGAGTAGGGCTGTTTAGTCTAGTGTGCATGCCCAGACTATTTCTTGTTGGCAAGCAGAGCAGAATTGTTGCAGAGTAGGGCTGTTGAGTCTAGTGTGCATGTGCAGACTATTTCTTGTTGTTGGCAAGCAGAGCAGAATTGTTGCAGAGTAGGGCTGTTTAGTCCAGTGTGCATGTCCAGACTATTTCTTGTTGGCATGCAGAGCAGAATTGTTGCAGAGTAGGGCTGTTGAGTCTAGCGTGCATGTCCAGACTTTGTATTGTTGGCAAGCACAGCAGAATTGTTGCAGATTCGTGCTGTTCAGTCTAGTTTGCATGCTCAGACTTTTTGTTGTTGGCAAGCACGGCAGAATTGTTGCAGAGTAGGGCTCTTCATTCTAGAGTGTATGTCCAGATTTTTTATTGTTGGCAAGCAAAGGAGAATTGCTGCAGAGTAGAGCTGTTGAGTCTAGCGTGCATGTCCAGACTTTTTTTGTGTTAGAGTAGTGCAGAATTGTTGCAGAATAGGGCTGTTCAGTCTAGTGTGCATGCGCAGATTATTTCTTATTGTTGGCAAGCAGAGCGGAATTGTTGCAGAGTAGGGCTGTTTAGTCTAGTGTGCATGTCCAGACTATTTCTTGTTGTTGGCAAGCAGAGCAGAATTGTTGCAGAGTAGGGCTGTTTAGTCTAGTGTGCATGCCCAGACTATTTCTTGTTGTTGGCAAGCAGAGCAGAATTGTTGCAGAGTAGGGCTGTTTAGCCTAGTGTGCATGTCCAGACTATTTCTTGTTGCCAAGCAGAGCAGAATTGTTGCAGAGTAGGGCTGTTTAGTCTAGTGTGCATGTCCAGACTATTTCTTGTTGTTGGCAAGCAGAGCAGAATTGTTGCAGAGTAGGGCTGTTTAGTCTAGTGTGCATGTCCAGACTATTTCTTGTTGCCAAGCAGAGCAGAATTGTTGCAGAGTTAGGCTGTTTAGTCTAGTGTGCATGTCCAGACTATTTCTTGTTGTTGGCAAGCAGAGCAGAATTGTTGCAGAGTAGGGCTGTTTAGTCTAGTGTGCATGTCCAGACTATTTCTTGTTGTTGGCAAGCAGAGCAGAATTGTTGCAGAGTAGGGCTGTTTAGTCTAGCGTGCATGTCCAGACTATTTCTTGTTGTTGGCAAGCAGAGCAGAATTGTTGCAGAGTAGGGTTGTTGAGTCTAGTGTGCATGTCCAGACTATTTCTTGTTGCCAAGCAGAGCAGAATTGTTGCAGAGTAGGGCTGTTTAGTCTAGTGTGCATGTCCGGACTATTTCTTGTTGCCAAGCAGAGCAGAATTGTTGCAGAGTAAGGTTGTTGAGTCTAGTGTGCATGTCCAGACTATTTTCTTATTGGCAAGCAGAGCAGAATTGTTGCAGAGTAGGGTTGTTGAGTCTAGTGTGCATGTCCAGACTATTTCTTGTTGGCAAGCAGAGCAGAATTGTTGCAGAGTAAGGTTGTTGAGTCTAGTGTGCATGTCCAGACTATTTCTTATTGGCAAGCAGAGCAGAATTGTTGCAGAGTAGGGTTGTTGAGTCTAGTGTGCATGTCCAGACTATTTCTTGTTGTTGGCAAGCAGAGCAGAATTGTTGCAGAGTAGGGTTGTTGAGTCTAGTGTGCATGTCCAGACTATTTCTTGTTGTTGGCAAGCAGAGCAGAATTGTTGCAGAGTAGGGTTGTTGAGTCTAGTGTGCATGTCCAGACTATTTCTTATTGGCAAGCAGAGCAGAATTGTTGCAGAGTAGGGCTGTTTAGTTTAGCGTGCATGTCCAGACTATTTCTTGTTGTTGGCAAGCAGAGCAGAATTGTTGCAGAGTAGGGCTGTTTAGTTTAGCGTGCATGTCCAGACTATTTCTTGTTGTTGGCAAGCAGAGCAGAATTGTTGCAGAGTAGGGCTGTTCAGTCTAGTGTGCATGTCCAGACTATTTCTTGTTGTTGGCAAGCAGAGCAGAATTGTTGCAGAGTAGGGCTCTTTAGTTTAGCGTGCATGTCCAGACTATTTCTTGTTGTTGGCAAGCAGAGCAGAATTGTTGCAGAGTAGGGCTGTTTATTCTAACGTGCATGTCCAAACTATTTCTTGTTGTTGGCAAGCAGAGCAGAATTGTTGCAGAGTAGGGTTGTTGAGTCTAGTGTGCATGTCCAGACAATTTCTTGTTGCCAAGCAGAGCAGAATTGTTGCAGAGTAGGGCTGTTTAGTCTAGTGTGCATGTCCGGACTATTTCTTGTTGCCAAGCAGAGCAGAATTGTTGCAGAGTAGGGTTGTTGAGTCTAGTGTGCATGTCCAGACTATTTCTTGTTGTTGGAAAGCAGAGCAGAATTGTTGCAGAGTAAGGCTGTTTAGTCTAGCGTGCATGTCCAGACTATTTCTTGTTGTTGGCAAGCAGAGCAGAATTGTTGCAGAGTAGGGCTGTTTAGTCTACTGTGCATGTTCAGACTATTTCTTGTTGGCAAGCAGAGCAGAATTGTTGCAGAGTAGGGCTGTTTAGTCTACTGTGCATGTTCAGACTATTTCTTGTTGTTGGCAAGCAGAGCAGAATTGTTGCAGAGTAGGGTTGTTTAGTCTAGTGTGCATGTCCAGACTATTTCTTGTTGGCAAGCAGAGCAGAATTGTTGCAGAGTAGGGTTGTTGAGTCTAGTAAGCATTTCCAGACTATTTCTTATTGGCAAGCAGAGCAGAATTGTTGCAGAGTAGGGCTGTTTAGTTTAGCGTGCATGTCCAGACTATTTCTTGTTGTTGGCAAGCAGATCAGAATTGTTACAGAGTAGGGCTGTTTAGTTTAGCGTGCATGTCCAGATTATTTCTTGTTGTTGGCAAGCAGAGCAGAATTGTTGCAGAGTAGGGTTGTTGAGTCTAGTGTGCATGTCCAGACTATTTCTTATTGGCAAGCAGAGCAGAATTGTTGCAGAGTAGGGTTGTTGAGTCCAGTGTGCATGTCCAGACTATTTCTTATTGGCAAGCAGAGCAGAATTGTTGCAGATTAGGGTTGTTGAGTCTAGTGTGCATGTCCAGACTATTTCTTGTTGTTGGCAAGCAGAGCAGAATTGTTGCAGAGTAGGGTTGTTGAGTCTAGTGTGCATGTCCAGACTATTTCTTATTGGCAAGCAGAGCAGCATTGTTGCAGAGTAGGGTTGTTGAGTCCAGTGTGCATGTCCAGACTATTTCTTATTGGCAAGCAGAGCAGAATTGTTGCAGATTAGGGTTGTTGAGTCTAGTGTGCATGTCCAGAATATTTCTTATTAGCAAGCAGAGCAGAATTGTTGCAGAGTAGGGTTGTTGAGTCCAGTGTGCATGTCCAGACTATTTCTTGTTGTTGGCAAGCAGATCAGAATTGTTACAGAGTAGGGCTGTTTAGTTTAGCGTGCATGTCCAGATTATTTCTTGTTGTTGGCAAGCAGAGCAGAATTGTTGCAGAGTAGGGTTGTTGAGTCTAGTGTGCATGTCCAGACTATTTCTTATTGGCAAGCAGAGCAGAATTGTTGCAGAGTAGGCTTGTTGAGTCTAGTGTGCATGTCCAGACCATTTCTTATTGGCCAGCAGAGCAGAATTGTTGCAGAGTAAGGTTGTTGAGTCTAGTGTGCATGTCCAGACTATTTCTTGTTGTTGGCAAGCAGAGCAGAATTGTTGCAGAGTAGGGTTGTTGAGTCTAGTGTGCATGTCCAGACTATTTCTTATTGGCAAGCAGAGCAGAATTGTTGCAGAGTAGGGTTGTTGAGTCTAGTGTGCATGTCCAGACTATTTCTTATTGGCAAGCAGAGCAGAATTGTTGCAGAGTAGGGCTGTTTAGTTTAGCGTGCATGTCCAGACTATTTCTTGTTGTTGGCAAGCAGAGCAGAATTGTTGCAGAGTAGGGCTGTTTAGTCTAGTGTGCATGTCCAGACTATTTCTTGTTGTTGGCAAGCAGAGCAGAATTGTTGCAGAGTAGGGCTGTTTAGTTTAGCATGCATGTCCAGACTATTTCTTGTTGTTGGCAAGCAGAGCAGAATTGTTGCAGAGTAGGCTTGTTGAGTCTAGCGTGCATGTCCAGACTATTTCTTGTTGTTGGCAAGCAGAGCAGAATTGTTGCAGAGTAGGGCTGTTTAGTCTAGTGTGCATGTCCAGACTATTTCTTATTGGCAAGCAGAGCAGAATTGTTGCAGAGTAGGGCTGTTTAGTTTAGCGTGCATGTCCAGACTATTTCTTGTTGTTGGCAAGCAGAGCAGAATTGTTGCAGAGTAGGGCTGTTTAGTTTAGCGTGCATGTCCAGACTATTTCTTGTTGTTGGCAAGCAAAGCAGAATTGTTGCAGAGTAGGGTTGTTGAGTCTACCGTGCATGTCCAGACTATTTCTTATTGGCAAGCAGAGCAGAATTGTTGCAGAGTAGGGCTGTTTAGTTTAGCGTGCATGTCCAGACTATTTCTTGTTGTTGGCAAGCAGAGCAGAATTGTTGCAGAGTAGGGCTGTTTAGTCTAGCGTGCATGTCCAGACTATTTCTTATTGGCAAGCAGAGCAGAATTGTTGCAGAGTAGGGTTGTTTAGTCTAGCGTGCATGTCCAGACTATTTCTTATTGGCAAGCAAAGCAGAATTGTTGCAGAGTAGGGCTGTTTAGTCTAGCGTGCATGTCCAGACTATTTCTTGTTGTTGGCAAGCAGAGCAGAATTGTTGCAGAGTAGGGCTGTTTAGTCTAGTGTGCATGTCCAGACTATTTCTTGTTGCCAAGCAGAGCAGAATTGTTGCAGAGTGGGGCTGTTTAGTCTAGTGTGCATGTCCAGACTATTTCTTGTTGTTGCCAAGCAGAGCAGAATTGTTGCAGAGTAGGGCTGTTTAGTTTAGCGTGCATGTCCAGACTATTTCTTGTTGTTGGCAAGCAGAGCAGAATTGTTGCAGAGTAGGGCTGTTTAGTCTAGTGTGCATGTCCAGACTATTTCTTATTGGCAAGCAGAGCAGAATTGTTGCAGAGTAGAGCTGTTTAGTCTACTGTGCATGTTCAGACTATTTCTTGTTGTTGGCAAGCAGAGCAGAATTGTTGCAGAGTAGGGCTGTTCAGTCTAGTGTGCATGTCCAGACTATTTCTTGTTGTTGGCAAGCAGAGCAGAATTGTTGCAGAGTAGGGCTGTTTAGTTTAGCGTGCATGTCCAGACTATTTCTTGTTGTTGGCAAGCAGAGCAGAATTGTTGCAGAGTAGGGCTGTTTAGTCCAGTGTGCATGTCCAAACTATTTCTTATTGGCAAGCAGAGCAGAATTGTTGCAGATTAGGGTGGTTGAGTCTAGTGTGCATGTCCAGACTATTTCTTATTGGCAAGCAGAGCAGAATTGTTGCAGAGTAGGGTTGTTGAGTCTAGTGTGCATGTCCAGACTATTTCTTGTTGGCAAGCAGAGCAGAATTGTTGCAGAGTAAGGTTGTTGAGTCTAGTGTGCATGTCCAGACTATTTCTTATTGGCAAGCAGAGCAGAATTGTTGCAGAGTAGGGTTGTTGAGTCTAGTGTGCATGTCCAGACTATTTCTTGTTGTTGGCAAGCAGAGCAGAATTGTTGCAGAGTAGGGTTGTTGAGTCTAGTGTGCATGTCCAGACTATTTCTTGTTGTTGGCAAGCAGAGCAGAATTGTTGCAGAGTAGGGTTGTTGAGTCTAGTGTGCATGTCCAGACTATTTCTTATTGGCAAGCAGAGCAGAATTGTTGCAGAGTAGGGCTGTTTAGTTTAGCGTGCATGTCCAGACTATTTCTTGTTGTTGGCAAGCAGAGCAGAATTGTTGCAGAGTAGGGCTGTTTAGTTTAGCGTGCATGTCCAGACTATTTCTTGTTGTTGGCAAGCAGAGCTGAATTGTTGCAGAGTAGGGCTGTTCAGTCTAGTGTGCATGTCCAGACTATTTCTTGTTGTTGGCAAGCAGAGCAGAATTGTTGCAGAGTAGGGCTCTTTAGTTTAGCGTGCATGTCCAGACTATTTCTTGTTGTTGGCAAGCAGAGCAGAATTGTTGCAGAGTAGGGCTGTTTATTCTAACGTGCATGTCCAAACTATTTCTTGTTGTTGGCAAGCAGAGCAGAATTGTTGCAGAGTAGGGCTGTTTAGTCTAGCGTGCATGTCCAGACTATTTCTTGTTGTTGGCAAGCAGAGCAGAATTGTTGCAGAGTAGGGCTGTTTAGTCTAGCGTGCATGTCCAGACTATTTCTTGTTGGCAAGCAGAGCAGAATTGTTGCAGAGTAGGGCTGTTGAGTCTAGTGTGCATGTCCGGACTATTTCTTGTTGTTGGCAAGCAGAGCAGTATTGTTGCAGAGTAGGGCTGTTTAGTCTAGCGTGCATGTCCAGACTATTTCTTGTTGGCAAGCAGAGCAGAATTGTTGCAGAGTAGGGCTGTTGAGTCTAGTGTGCATGTCCAGACTATTTCTTGTTGGAAAGCAGAGCAGAATTGTTGCAGAGTAGGGCTGTTGAGTGTAGTGTGCATGTCCAGACTATTTCTTGTTGGCAAGCAGAGCAGAATTGTTGCAGAGTAGGGTTGTTGAGTCTAGTGTGCATGTCCAGACTATTTCTTGTTGGCAAGCAGAGCAGAATTGTTGCAGAGTAGGGCTGTTGAGTCTAGTGTGCATGCCCAGACTATTTCTTGTTGTTGGCAAGCAGAGCAGAATTGTTGCAGAGTACGGCTGTTTAGTTTAGCGTGCATGTCCAGACTATTTCTTGTTTTTGGCAAGCAGAGCAGAATTGTTGCAGAGTAGGGCTGTTTAGTCTAGTGTTCATGTCCAGACTATTTCTTATTGGCAAGCAGAGCAGAATTGTTGCAGAGTAGAGCTGTTTAGTCTACTGTGCATGTTCAGACTATTTCTTGTTGGCAAGCAGAGCAGAATTGTTGCAGAGTAGGGTGTTGAGTCTAGTGTGCATGTCCAGACTATTTGTTGTTGGCAAGCAGAGCAGAATTGTTGCAGAGTAGGGCTGTTGAGTCTAGTGTGCATGTCCAGACTATTTCTTGTTGGCAAGCAGAGCAGAATTGTTGCAGATTAGGGTTGTTGAGTCTAGTGTGCATGTCCAGACTATTTCTTGTTGTTGGCAAGCAGAGCAGAATTGTTGCAGAGTAGGGCTGTTTAGTCTAGCGTGCATGTCCAGACTATTTATTGTTGCCAAGCAGAGCAGAATTGTTGCAGAGTAGGGTTGTTGAGTCTAGTGTGCATGTTCAGACTGTTTCTTGTTGTTGGCAAGCAGAGCAGAATTGTTGCAGAGTAGGGTTGTTGAGTCTAGTGTGCATGTTCAGACTGTTTCTTGTTGTTGGCAAGCAGAGCAGAATTGTTGCAGAGTAGGGCTGTTTAGTCTAGTGTGCATGTCCAGACTATTTCTTGTTGTTGGCAAGCAGAGCAGAATTGTTTTAGAGTAGGGCTGTTTAGTCTAGTGTGCATGCCCAGACTATTTCTTGTTGTTGGCAAGCAGAGCAGAATTGTTGCAGAGTAGGGCTGTTTAGTCTAGTGTGCATGTCCAGACTATTTCTTGTTGTTGGCAAGCAGAGCAGAATTGTTGCAGAGTAGGGCTGTTCAGTCTAGTGTGCATGCCCAGACTATTTCTTGTTGGCAAGCAGAGCAGAATTGTTGCAGAGTAGGGCTGTTGAGTCTAGTGTGCATGTGCAGACTATTTCTTGTTGTTGGCAAGCAGAGCAGAATTGTTGCAGAGTAGGGCTGTTTAGTCCAGTGTGCATGTCCAGACTATTTCTTGTTGGCATGCAGAGCAGAATTGTTGCAGAGTAGGGCTGTTGAGTCTAGCGTGCATGTCCAGAGTTTGTATTTTTGGCAAGCACAGCAGAATTGTTGCAGATTCGTGCTGTTCAGTCTAGTGTGCATGCTCAGACTTTTTGTTGTTGGCAAGCACGGCAGAATTGTTGCAGAGTAGGGCTCTTCATTCTAGAGTGTATGTCCAGATTTTTTATTGTTGGCAAGCAAAGGAGAATTGCTGCAGAGTAGAGCTGTTGAGTCTAGCGTGCATGTCCAGACTTTTTTTGTGTTAGAGTAGTGCAGAATTGTTGCAGAATAGGGCTGTTCAGTCTAGTGTGCATGCCCAGATTATTTCTTATTGTTGGCAAGCAGAGCGGAATTGTTGCAGAGTAGGGCTGTTTAGTCTAGTGTGCATGTCCAGACTATTTCTTGTTGTTGGCAAGCAGAGCAGAATTGTTGCAGAGTAGGGCTGTTTAGTCTAGTGTGCATGCCCAGACTATTTCTTGTTGTTGGCAAGCAGAGCAGAATTGTTGCAGAGTAGGGCTGTTTAGCCTAGTGTGCATGTCCAGACTATTTCTTGTTGCCAAGCAGAGCAGAATTGTTGCAGAGTAGGGCTGTTTAGTCTAGTGTGCATGTCCAGACTATTTCTTGTTGTTGGCAAGCAGAGCAGAATTGTTGCAGAGTAGGGCTGTTGAGTCTAGTGTGCATGTCCAGACTATTTCTTGTTGCCAAGCAGAGCAGAATTGTTGCAGAGTTAGGCTGTTTAGTCTAGTGTGCATGTCCAGACTATTTCTTGTTGTTGGCAAGCAGAGCAGAATTGTTGCAGAGTAGGGCTGTTTAGTCTAGTGTGCATGTCCAGACTATTTCTTGTTGTTGGCAAGCAGAGCAGAATTGTTGCAGAGTAGGGCTGTTTAGTCTAGCGTGCATATTCAGACTGTTTCTTGTTGTTGGCAAGCAGAGCAGAATTGTTGCAGAGTAGGGTTGTTGAGTCTAGTGTGCATGTCCAGACTATTTCTTGTTGCCAAGCAGAGCAGAATTGTTGCAGAGTAGGGCTGTTTAGTCTAGTGTGCATGTCCGGACTATTTCTTGTTGCCAAGCAGAGCAGAATTGTTGCAGAGTAGGGCTGTTTAGTCTAGCGTGCATGTCCAGACTATTTCTTGTTGTTGGCAAGCAGAGCAGAATTGTTGCAGAGTAGGGTTGTTGAGTCCAGTGTGCATGTCCAGACTATTTCTTGTTGTTGGCAAGCAGAGCAGAATTGTTGCAGAGTAGGGTTGTTGAGTCCAGTGTGCATATCCAGACTATTTCTTGTTGTTGGCAAGCAGAGCAGAATTGTTGCAGAGTAGGGTTGTTGAGTCTAGTGTGCATGTCCAGACTATTTCTTGTTGTTGGCAAGCAGAGCAGAATTGTTGCAGAGTAGGGTTGTTGAGTCCAGTGTGCATGTCCAGACTATTTCTTGTTGGCAAGCAGAGCAGAATTGTTGCAGATTAGGGCTGTTTAGTTTAGCGTGCATGCCCAGACTATTTCTTGTTGTTGGCAAGCAGAGCAGAATTGTTGCAGAGTAGGGCTGTTTAGTTTAGCGTGCATGTCCAGACTATTTCTTGTTGTTGGCAAGCAGAGCAGAATTGTTGCAGAGTAGGGCTGTTTAGTTTAGCGTGCATGTCCAGACTATTTCTTGTTGTTGGCAAGCAGAGCAGAATTGTTACAGAGTAGGGTTGTTGAGTCTAGTGTGCATGTCCAGACTATTTCTTATTGGCAAGCAGAGCAGAATTGTTGCAGAGTAGGGCTGTTTAGTTTAGCGTGCATGTCCAGACTATTTCTTGTTCTTGCCAAGCAGATCAGAATTGTTGCAGAGTAGGGCTGTTTAGTTTAGCGTGCATGTCCAG
Source organism: Deroplatys truncata (assembly GCA_030765065.1). Classification (NCBI taxonomy): domain Eukaryota; kingdom Metazoa; phylum Arthropoda; class Insecta; order Mantodea; family Mantidae; genus Deroplatys; species Deroplatys truncata. The sequence continues at coordinate 233,829,217 of CM060986.1, forward strand.
ACTATTTCTTGTTGTTGGCAAGCAGAGCAGAATTGTTGCAGAGTAGGGTTGTTGAGTCTAGTGTGCATGTCCAGACTATTTCTTGTTGTTGGCAAGCAGAGCAGAATTGTTGCAGAGTAGGGTTGTTGAGTCTAGTGTGCATGTCCAGACTATTTCTTATTGGTAAGCAGAGCAGTATTGTTGCAGAGTAGGGTTGTTGATTCCAGTGTGCATGTCCAGACTATTTCTTATTGGCAAGCAGAGCAGAATTGTTGCAGAGTAGGGTTGTTGAGTCTAGTGTGCATGTCCAGAATATTTCTTATTAGCAAGCAGAGCAGAATTGTTGCAGAGTAGGGTTGTTGAGTCCAGTGTGCATGTCCAGACTATTTCTTATTGGCAAGCAGAGCAGAATTGTTGCAGAGGAGGGTTGTTGAGTCTAGTGTGCATGTCCAGACTATTTCTTATTGGCAAGCAGAGCAGAATTTGTTCAGAGTAGGGTTGTTGAGTTTAGCGTGCATGTCCAGACTATTTCTTGTTGTTGGCAAGCAGAGCAGAATTGTTGCAGAGTAGGGTTTTTGAGTCTAGTGTGCATGTCCAGACTATTTCTTATTGGCAAGCAGAGCAGAATTGTTGCAGAGTAGGCTTGTTGAGTCTAGTGTGCATGTCCAGACCATTTCTTATTGGCAAGCAGAGCAGAATTGTTGCAGAGTAAGGTTGTTGAGTCTAGTGTGCATGTCCAGACTATTTCTTGTTGTTGGCAAGCAGAGCAGAATTGTTGCAGAGTAGGGCTGTTTAGTTTAGCGTGCATGTCCAGACTATTTCTTGTTCTTGCCAAGCAGATCAGAATTGTTGCAGAGTAGGGCTGTTTAGTTTAGCGTGCATGTCCAGACTATTTCTTGTTGTTGGCAAGCAGAGCAGAATTGTTGCAGAGTAGGGTTGTTGAGTCTAGTGTGCATGTCCAGACTATTTCTTATTGGCAAGCAGAGCAGAATTGTTGCAGAGTAGGGCTGTTTAGTTTAGCGTGCATGTCCAGACTATTTCTTGTTGTTGGCAAGCAGAGCAGAATTGTTGCAGAGTAGGGCTGTTTAGTCTAGTGTGCATGTCCAGACTATTTCTTGTTGTTGGCAAGCAGAGCAGAATTGTTGCAGAGTAGGGCTGTTTAGTTTAGCATGCATGTCCAGACTATTTCTTGTTGTTGGCAAGCAGAGCAGAATTGTTGCAGAGTAGGCTTGTTGAGTCTAGTGTGCATGTGCAGACTATTTCTTGTTGTTGGCAAGCAGAGCAGAATTGTTGCAGAGTAGGGCTGTTTAGTCCAGTGTGCATGTCCAGACTATTTCTTGTTGGCATGCAGAGCAGAATTGTTGCAGAGTAGGGCTGTTGAGTCTAGCGTGCATGTCCAGAGTTTGTATTTTTGGCAAGCACAGCAGAATTGTTGCAGATTCGTGCTGTTCAGTCTAGTGTGCATGCTCAGACTTTTTGTTGTTGGCAAGCACGGCAGAATTGTTGCAGAGTAGGGCTCTTCATTCTAGAGTGTATGTCCAGATTTTTTATTGTTGGCAAGCAAAGGAGAATTGCTGCAGAGTAGAGCTGTTGAGTCTAGCGTGCATGTCCAGACTTTTTTTGTGTTAGAGTAGTGCAGAATTGTTGCAGAATAGGGCTGTTCAGTCTAGTGTGCATGCCCAGATTATTTCTTATTGTTGGCAAGCAGAGCGGAATTGTTGCAGAGTAGGGCTGTTTAGTCTAGTGTGCATGTCCAGACTATTTCTTGTTGTTGGCAAGCAGAGCAGAATTGTTGCAGAGTAGGGCTGTTTAGTCTAGTGTGCATGCCCAGACTATTTCTTGTTGTTGGCAAGCAGAGCAGAATTGTTGCAGAGTAGGGCTGTTTAGCCTAGTGTGCATGTCCAGACTATTTCTTGTTGCCAAGCAGAGCAGAATTGTTGCAGAGTAGGGCTGTTTAGTCTAGTGTGCATGTCCAGACTATTTCTTGTTGTTGGCAAGCAGAGCAGAATTGTTGCAGAGTAGGGCTGTTTAGTCTAGTGTGCATGTCCAGACTATTTCTTGTTGTTGGCAAGCAGAGCAGAATTGTTGCAGAGTAGGGCTGTTTAGTCTAGCGTGCATATTCAGACTGTTTCTTGTTGTTGGCAAGCAGAGCAGAATTGTTGCAGAGTAGGGTTGTTGAGTCTAGTGTGCATGTCCAGACTATTTCTTGTTGCCAAGCAGAGCAGAATTGTTGCAGAGTAGGGCTGTTTAGTCTAGTGTGCATGTCCGGACTATTTCTTGTTGCCAAGCAGAGCAGAATTGTTGCAGAGTAGGGCTGTTTAGTCTAGCGTGCATGTCCAGACTATTTCTTGTTGTTGGCAAGCAGAGCAGAATTGTTGCAGAGTAGGGTTGTTGAGTCCAGTGTGCATGTCCAGACTATTTCTTGTTGTTGGCAAGCAGAGCAGAATTGTTGCAGAGTAGGGTTGTTGAGTCCAGTGTGCATATCCAGACTATTTCTTGTTGTTGGCAAGCAGAGCAGAATTGTTGCAGAGTAGGGTTGTTGAGTCTAGTGTGCATGTCCAGACTATTTCTTGTTGTTGGCAAGCAGAGCAGAATTGTTGCAGAGTAGGGTTGTTGAGTCCAGTGTGCATGTCCAGACTATTTCTTGTTGGCAAGCAGAGCAGAATTGTTGCAGATTAGGGCTGTTTAGTTTAGCGTGCATGCCCAGACTATTTCTTGTTGTTGGCAAGCAGAGCAGAATTGTTGCAGAGTAGGGCTGTTTAGTTTAGCGTGCATGTCCAGACTATTTCTTGTTGTTGGCAAGCAGAGCAGAATTGTTGCAGAGTAGGGCTGTTTAGTTTAGCGTGCATGTCCAGACTATTTCTTGTTGTTGGCAAGCAGAGCAGAATTGTTACAGAGTAGGGTTGTTGAGTCTAGTGTGCATGTCCAGACTATTTCTTATTGGCAAGCAGAGCAGAATTGTTGCAGAGTAGGGCTGTTTAGTTTAGCGTGCATGTCCAGACTATTTCTTGTTCTTGCCAAGCAGATCAGAATTGTTGCAGAGTAGGGCTGTTTAGTTTAGCGTGCATGTCCAGACTATTTCTTGTTGTTGGCAAGCAGAGCAGAATTGTTGCAGAGTAGGGTTGTTGAGTCTAGTGTGCATGTCCAGACTATTTCTTGTTGTTGGCAAGCAGAGCAGAATTGTTGCAGAGTAGGGTTGTTGAGTCTAGTGTGCATGTCCAGACTATTTCTTATTGGTAAGCAGAGCAGTATTGTTGCAGAGTAGGGTTGTTGATTCCAGTGTGCATGTCCAGACTATTTCTTATTGGCAAGCAGAGCAGAATTGTTGCAGAGTAGGGTTGTTGAGTCTAGTGTGCATGTCCAGAATATTTCTTATTAGCAAGCAGAGCAGAATTGTTGCAGAGTAGGGTTGTTGAGTCCAGTGTGCATGTCCAGACTATTTCTTATTGGCAAGCAGAGCAGAATTGTTGCAGAGGAGGGTTGTTGAGTCTAGTGTGCATGTCCAGACTATTTCTTATTGGCAAGCAGAGCAGAATTTGTTCAGAGTAGGGTTGTTGAGTTTAGCGTGCATGTCCAGACTATTTCTTGTTGTTGGCAAGCAGAGCAGAATTGTTGCAGAGTAGGGTTTTTGAGTCTAGTGTGCATGTCCAGACTATTTCTTATTGGCAAGCAGAGCAGAATTGTTGCAGAGTAGGCTTGTTGAGTCTAGTGTGCATGTCCAGACCATTTCTTATTGGCAAGCAGAGCAGAATTGTTGCAGAGTAAGGTTGTTGAGTCTAGTGTGCATGTCCAGACTATTTCTTGTTGTTGGCAAGCAGAGCAGAATTGTTGCAGAGTAGGGCTGTTTAGTTTAGCGTGCATGTCCAGACTATTTCTTGTTCTTGCCAAGCAGATCAGAATTGTTGCAGAGTAGGGCTGTTTAGTTTAGCGTGCATGTCCAGACTATTTCTTGTTGTTGGCAAGCAGAGCAGAATTGTTGCAGAGTAGGGTTGTTGAGTCTAGTGTGCATGTCCAGACTATTTCTTATTGGCAAGCAGAGCAGAATTGTTGCAGAGTAGGGCTGTTTAGTTTAGCGTGCATGTCCAGACTATTTCTTGTTGTTGGCAAGCAGAGCAGAATTGTTGCAGAGTAGGGCTGTTTAGTCTAGTGTGCATGTCCAGACTATTTCTTGTTGTTGGCAAGCAGAGCAGAATTGTTGCAGAGTAGGGCTGTTTAGTTTAGCATGCATGTCCAGACTATTTCTTGTTGTTGGCAAGCAGAGCAGAATTGTTGCAGAGTAGGCTTGTTGAGTCTAGCGTGCATGTCCAGACTATTTCTTGTTGTTGGCAAGCAGAGCAGAATTGTTGCAGAGTAGGGCTGTTTAGTCTAGTGTGCATGTCCAGACTATTTCTTATTGGCAAGCAGAGCACAATTGTTGCAGAGTAGGGCTGTTTAGTTTAGCGTGCATGTCCAGACTATTTCTTGTTGTTGGCAAGCAGAGCAGAATTGTTGCAGAGTGGGGCTGTTTAGTCTAGTGTGCATGTCCAGACTATTTCTTGTTGTTGGCAAGCAGAGCAGAATTGTTGCAGAGTAGGGCTGTTTAGTTTAGTGTGCATGTCCAGACTATTTCTTGTTGTTGGCAAGCAGAGCAGAATTGTTGCAGAGTAGGGCTGTTTAGTCTAGTGTGCATGTCCAGACTATTTCTTGTTGTTGCCAAGCAGAGCAGAATTGTTGCAGAGTAGGGCTGTTTAGTTTAGCGTGCATGTCCAGACTATATCTTGTTGTTGGCAAGCAGAGCAGAATTGTTGCAGAGTAGGGCTGTTTAGTCTAGTGTGCATGTCCAGACTATTTCTTGTTGGCAAGCAGAGCAGAATTTTGCAGACTAGAGCTGTTTAGTCTACTGTGCATGTTCAGACTATTTCTTGTTGGCAAGCAGAGCAGAATTGTTGCAGAGTAGGGCTGTTTAGTCTAGTGTGCATGTCCAGACTATTTCTTGTTGTTGGCAAGCAAAGCAGAATTGTTGCAGAGTAGGGCTGTTTAGTTTAGCGTGCATGTCCAGACTATTTCTTGTTGTTGGCAAGCAAAGCAGAATTGTTGCAGAGTAGGGTTGTTGAGTCTAGCGTGCATGTCCAGACTATTTCTTATTGGCAAGCAGAGCAGAATTGTTGCAGAGTAGGGCTGTTTAGTTTAGCGTGCATGTCCAGACTATTTCTTGTTGTTGGCAAGCAGAGCAGAATTGTTGCAGAGTAGGGCTGTTTAGTCTAGCGTGCATGTCCAGACTATTTCTTATTGGCAAGCAGAGCAGAATTGTTGCAGAGTAGGGTTGTTTAGTCTAGCGTGCATGTCCAGACTATTTCTTATTGGCAAGCAAAGCAGAATTGTTGCAGAGTAGGGCTGTTTAGTCTAGCGTGCATGTCCAGACTATTTCTTGTTGTTGGCAAGCAGAGCAGAATTGTTGCAGAGTAGGGCTGTTTAGTCTAGTGTGCATGTCCAGACTATTTCTTGTTGCCAAGCAGAGCAGAATTGTTGCAGAGTAGGGCTGTTTAGTCTAGTGTGCATGTCCAGACTATTTCTTGTTGTTGCCAAGCAGAGCAGAATTGTTGCAGAGTAGGGCTGTTTAGTTTAGCGTGCATGTCCAGACTATTTCTTGTTGTTGGCAAGCAGAGCAGAATTGTTGCAGAGTAGGGTTGTTGAGTCTAGTGTGCATGTCCAGACTATTTCTTATTGGCAAGCAGAGCAGAATTGTTGCAGAGTAGAGCTGTTTAGTCTACTGTGCATGTTCAGACTATTTCTTGTTGGCAAGCAGAGCAGAATTGTTGCAGAGTAGGGCTGTTTAGTCTAGTGTGCATGTCCAGACTATTTCTTGTTGTTGGCAAGCAAAGCAGAATTGTTGCAGAGTAGGGCTGTTTAGTTTAGCGTGCATGTCCAGACTATTTCTTCTTGTTGGCAAGCAAAGCAGAATTGTTGCAGAGTAGGGTTGTTGAGTCTAGCGTGCATGTCCAGACTATTTCTTATTGGCAAGCAGAGCAGAATTGTTGCAGAGTAGGGCTGTTTAGTTTAGCGTGCATGTCCAGACTATTTCTTGTTGTTGGCAAGCAGAGCAGAATTGTTGCAGAGTAGGGCTGTTTAGTCTAGCATGCATGTCCAGACTATTTCTTATTGGCAAGCAGAGCAGAATTGTTGCAGAGTTGGGTTGTTTAGTCTAGCGTGCATGTCCAGACTATTTCTTATTGGCAAGCAAAGCAGAATTGTTGCAGAGTAGGGCTGTTTAGTCTAGCGTGCATGTCCAGACTATTTCTTGTTGTTGGCAAGCAGAGCAGAATTTTGCAGAGTAGGGCTGTTTAGTCTAGTGTGCATGTCCAGACTATTTCTTGTTGCCAAGCAGAGCAGAATTGTTGCAGAGTAGGGCTGTTTAGTCTAGCGTGCATGTCCAGACTATTTCTTATTGGCAAGCAGAGCAGAATTGTTGCAGAGTAGGGTTGTTTAGTCCAGCGTGCATGTCCAGACTATTTCTTATTGGCAAGCAAAGCAGAATTGTTGCAGAGTAGGGCTGTTTAGTCTAGCGTGCATGTTCAGACTATTTCTTGTTGCCAAGCAGAGCAGAATTGTTGCAGAGTAGGTCTGTTTAGTCTACTGTGCATGTTCAGACTATTTCTTGTTGGCAAGCAGACCAGAATTGTTGAGAGTAGGGCTGTTTAGTCTAGCGTGCATGTCCAGACTATTTCATGTTGTTGGCAACCGGAGCAGAATTGTTGCAGAGTAGGGTTGTTGAGTCTAGTGTGCGTGTCCAGACTATTTCTTGTTGGCAAGCAGAGCAGAATTGTTGCAGAGTAGGGTTGTTGAGTCTAGTGTGCATGTCCAGACTATTTCTTGTTGTTGGCAAGCAGAGCAGAATTGTTGCAGAGTAGGGCTGTTTATTCTAACGTGCATGTCCAGACTATTTCTTGTTGGCAAGCAGAGCAGAATTGTTGCAGAGTAGGGCTGTTTAGTCTAGCGTGCATGTCCAGACTATTTCTTGTTGGCAAGCAGAGCAGAATTGTTGCAGAGTAGGGTTGTTGAGTCTAGTGTGCATGTCCAGACTATTTCTTGTTTTTGGCAAGCAGAGCAGAATTGTTGCAGAGTAGGGCTGTTTAGTCCAGTGTGCATGTCCAGACTATTTCTTGTTGGCAAGCAGAGCAGAATTGTTGCAGAGTAGGGCTGTTTAGTCCAGTGTGCATGTCCAGACTATTTCTTGTTGTTGGCAAGCAGAGCAGAATTGTTGCAGAGTAGGGCTGTTTAGTCCAGTGTGCATGTCCAGACTATTTCTTGTTGGCAAGCAGAGCAGAATTGTTGCAGAGTAGGGTTGTTGAGTTCAGTGTGCATGTTCAGACTGTTTCTTGTTGTTGGCAAGCAGAGCAGAATTGTTGCAGAGTAGGGCTGTTTAGTCCAGTGTGCATGTCCAGACCATTTCTTATTGGCAAGCAGAGCAGAATTGTTGCAGAGTAGGGTTGTTGAGTCCAGTGTGCATGTCCAGACTATTTCTTATTGGCAAGCAGAGCAGAATTGTTGCAGATTAGAGTTGTTGAGTCTAGTGTGCATGTCCAGACTATTTCTTGTTGTTGGCAAGCAGAGCAGAATTGTTGCAGAGTAGGGCTGTTTAGTCTAGCGTGCATGTCCAGACTATTTATTGTTGCCAAGCAGAGCAGAATTGTTGCAGAGTAGGGTTGTTGAGTCTAGTGTGCATGTTCAGACTGTTTCTTGTTGTTGGCAAGCAGAGCAGAATTGTTGCAGAGTAGGTTTGTTGAGTCTAGTGTGCATGTTCAGACTGTTTCTTGTTGTTGGCAAGCACAGCAGAATTGTTGCAGAGTAGGGTTGTTGAGTCTAGTGTGCATGTCCAGACTATTTCTTGTTGGCAAGCAGAGCAGAATTTTTGCAGAGTAGGGCTGTTGAGTCTAGTGTGCATGTCCAGACTATTTCTTGTTGGCAAGCAGAGCAGAATTGTTGCAGAGTAGGGTTGTTGAGTCTAGTGTGCATGTCCAGACTGTTTCTTGTTGGCAAGCAGAGCAGAATTGTTGCAGAGTAGGGTTGTTGAGTCTAGTGTGCATGTCCAGACTATTTCTTGTTGTTGGCAAGCAGAGCAGAATTGTTGCAGAGTAGGGCTGTTTAGTCCAGTGTGCATGTCCAGACCATTTCTTATTGGCAAGCAGAGCGGAATTGTTGCAGAGTAGGGTTGTTGAGTCTAGTGTGCTTGTTCAGACTGTTTCTTGTTGTTGGCAAGCAGAGCAGAATTGTTGCAGAGTAGGGTTGTTGAGTCCAGTGTGCATGTCCAGACTATTTCTTATTGGCAAGCAGAGCAGAATTGTTGCAGAGTAGGGCTGTTTAGTCCAGTGTGCATGTCCAGACTATTTCTTATTGGCAAGCAGAGCAGAATTGTTGCAGAGTAGGGTTGTTGAGTCTAGTGTGCATGTCCAGACTATTTCGTATTGGCAAGCAGAGCAGAATTGTTGCAGAGTAGGGTTGTTGAGTCTAGTGTGCATGTCCAGACTATTTCTTGTTGTTGGCAAGCAGAGCAGAATTGTTGCAGAGTAGGGTTGTTGAGTCTAGTGTGCATGTCCAGACTATTTCTTATTGGCAAGCAGAGCAGAATTGTTGCAGAGTAGGGCTGTTTAGTTTAGCGTGCATGTCCAGACTATTTCTTGTTGTTGGCAAGCAGAGCAGAATTGTTGCAGAGTAGGGCTGTTTAGTTTAGCGTGCATGTCCAGACTATTTCTTGTTGTTGGCAAGCAGAGCAGAATTGTTGCAGAGTAGGGCTGTTTATTCTAATGTGCATGTCCAAACTATTTCTTGTTGTTGGCAAGCAGAGCAGAATTGTTGCAGAGTAGGGCTGTTTAGTCTAGCGTGCATGTCCAGACTATTTCTTGTTGTTGGCAAGCAGAGCAGAATTGTTGCAGAGTAGGGCTGTTTAGTCTAGCGTGCATGTCCAGACTATTTCTTGTTGGCAAGCAGAGCAGAATTGTTGCAGAGTAGGGCTGTTTAGTCTAGCGTGCATGTCCAGACTATTTCTTGTTGTTGGCAAGCAGAGCAGAATTGTAGCAGAGTAGGGCTGTTTAGTCTACTGTGCATGTTCAGACTATTTCTTGTTGGCAAGCAGAGCAGAATTGTTGCAGAGTAGGGCTGTTTAATCTACTGTGCATGTTCAGACTATTTCTTGTTGGTAAGCAGAGCAGAATTGTTGCAGAGTAGAGCTGTTTAGTCTAGCGTGCATGTCCAGACTATTTCTTGTTGCCAAGCAGAGCAGAATTGCTGCAGGGTAGGGCTGTTTATTCTAGTGTGCATGTTCAGACTATTTCTTGTTGGCAAGCAGAGCAGAATTGTTGCAGAGTAGGGCTGTTTAGTCTATTGTGCATGTTCAGACTATTTCTTGTTGGCAAGCAGAGCAGAATTGTTGCAGAGTAGGGCTGTTGAGTCTAGTGTGCATGTCTAGACTATTTCTTGTTGTTTGTTGGCAAACACAGCAGAGTCATCACAGAGTAAGGCTGTTGAGTCTAGTGTGCATGTCCAGACTATTTCTTGTTGTGGTTGTTGGCAAACACAGCAGAGTCATCAACAGAGTAGGGCTGTTGAGTCTAGTGTGCATGTCCAGACTATTTCTTGTTGTTGTTGGCAAACACAGCAGAGTCATCACAGAGTAGGGTTGTTGAGTCTAGTGTGCATGTCCAGACTATTTCTTGTTGTTGGCAAGCAGAGCAGAATTTTTGCAGAGTAGGGCTATTTAGTCTAGTGTGCATGCCCAGACTATTTCTTGTTGGCAAGCAGAGCAGAATTGTTGCAGAGTAGGGTTGTTGAGTCTAGTGTGCATGTCCAGACTATTTCTTGTTGTTGGCAAGCAGAGCAGAATTGTTGCAGAGTAGGGCTGTTTAGTCTAGTGTGCATGTCCAGACTATTTCTTGTTGGCAAGCAGAGCAGAATTGTTGCAGAGTAGGGCTATTTAGTCTAGTGTGCATGCCCAGACTATTTCTTGTTGTCAAGCAGAGCAGAATTGTTGCAGAGTAGGGCTGTTTAGTCTAGTGTGCATGCCCAGACTATTTCTTGTTGGCAAGCAGAGCAGAATTGTTGCAGAGTAGGGCTGTTTAGTCTACTGTGCATGTCCAGACTATTTCTTGTTGTTGGCAAGCAGAGCAGAATTGTTGCAGACTAGGGCTGTTTAGTCTAGCGTGCATGTCCAGACTATTTCTTGTTGGCAAGCAGAGCAGAATTGTTGCAGAGTAGGGGTGTTGAGTCTAGTGTGCATGTCCAGACTATTTCTTGTTGTTGGCAAACAGAGCAGAAATGTTGCAGAGTAGGGTTGTTGAGTCTAGTGTGCATGTCCAGACTATTTCTTGTTGTTGGCAAGCAGAGCAGAATTGTTGCAGAGTAGGGTTGTTGAGTCTAGTGTGCATATCCAGACTATTTCTTGTTGGCAAGCAGAGCAGAATTGTTGCAGAGTAGGGCTGTTTAGTCTAGCGTGCATGTCCAGACTGTTTCTTGTTGTTGGCAAACACAGCAGAGTCATCAACAGAGTAGGGCTGTTGAGTCTAGTGTGCATGTCCAGACTATTTCTTGTTGTTGTTGGCAAACACAGCAGAGTCATCACAGAGTAGGGTTGTTGAGTCTAGTGTGCATGTCCAGACTATTTCTTGTTGTTGGCAAGCAGAGCAGAATTGTTGCAGAGTAGGGCTATTTATCTAGTGTGCATGCCCAGACTATTTCTTTTTGGCAAGCAGAGCAGAATTGTTGCAGAGTAGGGTTGTTGAGTCTAGTGTGCATGTTCAGACTATTTCTTGTTGGCAAGCAGAGCAGAATTGTTGCAGAGTAGGGTTGTTGAGTCTAGTGTGCATGTCCAGACTATTTCTTGTTGTTGGCAAGCAGAGCAGAATTGTTGCAGAGTAGGGCTGTTTAGTCCAGTGTGCATGTCCAGACCATTTCTTATTGGCAAGCAGAGCAGAGTTGTTGCAGAGTAGGGTTGTTGAGTCTAGTGTGCTTGTTCAGACTGTTTCTTGTTGTTGGCAAGCAGAGCAGAATTGTTGCAGAGTAGGGTTGTTGAGTCCAGTGTGCATGTCCAGACTATTTCTTATTGGCAAGCAGAGCAGAATTGTTGCAGAGTAGGGCTGTTTAGTCCAGTGTGCATGTCCAGACTATTTCTTATTGGCAAGCAGAGCAGAATTGTTGCAGATTAGGGTTGTTGAGTGTATTGTGCATGTCCAGACTATTTCTTGTTGGCAAGCAGAGCAGAATTGTTGCAGAGTAAGGTTGTTGAGTCTAGTGTGCATGTCCAGACTATTTTGTATTGGCAAGCAGAGCAGAATTGTTGCAGAGTAGGGTTGTTGAGTGTAGTGTGCATGTCCAGACTATTTCTTGTTGTTGGCAAGCAGAGCAGAAGTGTTGCAGAGTAGGGTTGTTGAGTCTAGTGTGCATGTCCAGACTATTTCTTGTTGTTGGCAAGCAGAGCAGAATTGTTGCAGAGTAGGGTTGTTGAGTCTAGTGTGCATGTCCAGACTATTTCTTATTGGCAAGCAGAGCAGAATTGTTGCAGAGTAGGGCTGTTTAGTTTAGCGTGCATGTCCAGACTATTTCTTGTTGTTGGCAAGCAGAGCAGAATTGTTGCAGAGTAGGGCTGTTTAGTTTAGCGTGCATGTCCAGACTATTTCTTGTTGTTGGCAAGCAGAGCAGAATTGTTGCAGAGTAGGGCTGTTCAGTCTAGTGTGCATGTCCAGACTATTTCTTGTTGTTGGCAAGCAGAGCAGAATTGTTGCAGAGTAGGGCTGTTTAGTTTAGCGTGCATGTCCAGACTATTTCTTGTTGTTGGCAAGCAGAGCAGAATTGTTGCAGAGTAGGGCTGTTTATTCTAACGTGCATGTCCAAACTATTTCTTGTTGTTGGCAAGCAGAGCAGAATTGTTGCAGAGTAGGGTTGTTGAGTCTAGTGTGCATGTCCAGACTATTTCTTGTTGTTGGCAAGCAGAGCAGAATTGTTGCAGAGTAGGGTTGTTGAGTCTAGTGTGCATGTCCAGACTATTTCTTATTGGCAAGCAGAGCAGAATTGTTGCAGAGTAGGGCTGTTTAGTTTAGCGTGCATGTCCAGACTATTTCTTGTTGTTGGCAAGCAGAGCAGAATTGTTGCAGAGTAGGGCTGTTTAGTTTAGCCTGCATGTCCAGACTATTTCTTGTTGTTGGCAAGCAGAGCAGAATTGTTGCAGAGTAGGGCTGTTCAGTCTAGTGTGCATGTCCAGACTATTTCTTGTTGTTGGCAAGCAGAGCAGAATTGTTGCAGAGTAGGGCTGTTTAGTTTAGCGTGCATGTCCAGACTATTTCTTGTTGTTGGCAAGCAGAGCAGAATTGTTGCAGAGTAGGGCTGTTTATTCTAGCGTGCATGTCCAGACTATTTCTTGTTGTTGGCAAGCAGAGCAGAATTGTTGCAGAGTAGGGCTGTTTAGTCTAGCGTGCATGTCCAGACTATTTCTTGTTGTTGGCAAGCAGAGCAGAATTGTTGCAGAGTAGGGCTGTTTAGTCTAGCGTGCATGTCCAGACTATTTCTTGTTGGCAAGCAGGGCAGAATTGTTGCAGAGTAGGGCTGTTGAGTCTAGTGTGCATGTCCAGACTATTTCTTGTTGTTGGAAAGCAGAGCAGAATTGTTGCAGAGTAGGGCTGTTGAGTGTAGTGTGCATGTCCAGACTATTTCTTGTTGGCAAGCAGAGCAGAATTGTTGCAGAGTAGGGTTGTTGAGTCTAGTGTGCATGTCCAGACTATTTCTTGTTGGCAAGCAGAGCAGAATTGTTGCAGAGTAGGGCTGTTGAGTCTAGTGTGCTTGTCCAGACTATTTCTTGTTGTTGGCAAGCAGAGCAGAATTGTTGCAGAGTAGGGCTGTTTAGTTTAGCGTGCATGTCCAGACTATTTCTTGTTGTTGGCAAGCAGAGCAGAATTGTTGCAGAGTAGGGCTGTTTATTCTAACGTGCATGTCCAAACTATTTCTTGTTGTTGGCAAGCAGAGCAGAATTGTTGCAGAGTAGGGCTGTTTAGTCTAGCGTGCATGTCCAGACTATTTCTTGTTGTTGGCAAGCAGAGCAGAATTGTTGCAGAGTAGGGCTGTTTAGTCTAGCGTGCATGTCCAGACTATTTCTTGTTGGCAAGCAGAGCAGAATTTTTGCAGAGTAGGGCTGTTGAGTCTAGTGTGCATGTCCAGACTATTTCTTGTTGTTGGAAAGCAGAGCAGAATTGTTGCAGAGTAGGGCTGTTGAGTGTAGTGTGCATGTCCAGACTATTTCTTGTTGGCAAGCAGAGCAGAATTGTTGCAGAGTAGGGTTGTTGAGTCTAGTGTGCATGTCCAGACTATTTCTTGTTGGCAAGCAGAGCAGAATTGTTGCAGAGTAGGGCTGTTGAGTCTAGTGTGCATGCCCAGACTATTTCTTGTTGTTGGCAAGCAGAGCAGAATTGTTGCAGAGTAGGGCTGTTTAGTCTAGTGTGCATGTCCAGACTGTTTCTTGTTGTTGCCAAGCAGAGCAGAATTGTTGCAGAGTAGGGCTGTTTAGTTTAGCGTGCATGTCCAGACTATTTCTTGTTGTTGGCAAGCAGAGCAGAATTGTTGCAGAGTAGGGCTGTTTAGTCTAGTGTGCATGTCCAGGCTATTTCTTATTGACAAGCAGAGCAGAATTGTTGCAGAGTAGAGCTGTTTAGTCTACTGTGCATGTTCAGACTATTTCTTGGTGGCAAGCAGAGCAGAATTGTTGCAGAGTAGGGTGTTGAGTCTAGTGTGCATGTCCAGACTATTTCTTGTTGGCAAGCAGAGCAGAATTGTGGCAGAGTAGGGCTGTTGAGTCTAGTGTGCATGTCCATACTATTTCTTGTTGGCAAGCAGAGCAGAATTGTTGCAGATTAGGGTTGTTGAGTCTAGTGTGCATGTCCAGAATATTTCTTGTTGTTGGCAAGCAGAGCAGAATTGTTGCAGAGTAGGGCTGTTTAGTCTAGCGTGCATGTCCAGACTATTTATTGTTGCCAAGCAGAGCAGAATTGTTGCAGAGTAGGGTTGTTGAGTCTAGTGTGCATGTTCAGACAGTTTCTTGTTGTTGGCAAGCAGAGCAGAATTGTTGCAAAGTAGGGTTGTTGAGTCCAGTGTGCATGTTCAGACAGTTTCTTGTTGTTGGCAAGCAGAGCAGAATTGTTGCAGAGTAGGGTTGTTGAGTCCAGTGTGCATGTTCAGACAGTTTCTTGTTGTTGGCAAGCAGAGCAGAATTGTTGCAGAGTAGGGTTGTTGAGTCCAGTGTGCATGTTCAGACAGTTTCTTGTTGTTGGCAAGCAGAGCAGAATTGTTGCAGAGTAGGGTTGTTGAGTCCAGTGTGCATGTTCAGACAGTTTCTTGTTGTTGGCAAGCAGAGCAGAATTGTTGCAGAGTAGGGTTGTTGAGTCTAGTGTGCATGTTCAGACAGTTTCTTGTTGTTGGCAAGCAGAGCAGAATTGTTGCAGAGTAGGGTTGTTGAGTCTAGTGTGCATGTTCAGACAGTTTCTTGTTGTTGGCAAGCAGAGCAGAATTGTTGCAGAGTAGGGCTGTTTAGTCTAGTGTGCATGTTCCGACTGTTTCTTGTTGTTGGCAAGCAGAGCAGAATTGTTGCAGAGTAGGGTTGTTGAGTCCAGTGTGCATGTCCAGACTATTTCTTATTGGCAAGCAGAGCAGAAATTTTGCAGAGTAGGGCTGTTTAGTCCAGTGTGCATGTCCAGACCATTTCTTATTGGCAAGCAGAGTAGAATTGTTGCAGAGTAGGGTTGTTGAGTCTAGTGTGCATGTTCAGACTGTTTCTTGTTGTTGGCAAGCAGAGCAGAATTGTTTCAGAGTAGGGTTGTTGAGTCCAGTGTGCATGTCCAGACTATTTCTTATTGGCAAGTAGAGCAGAATTGTGTCAGAGTAAGGTTGTTGAGTCTAGTGTGCATGTTCAGACTGTTTCTTGTTGTTGGCAAGCAGAGCAGAATTGTTGCAGAGTAGGGTTGTTGAGTCTAGTGTGCATGTCCAGACTATTTCTTGTTGGCAGGCAGAGCAGAATTGTTGCAGAGTAGTGCTGTTGAGTCTAGTGTGCATGTCCAGACTATTTCTTGTTGGCAAGCAGAGCAGAATTGTTGCAGAGTAGGGTTGTTGAGTCTAGTGTGCATGTCCAGACTATTTCTTGTTGGCAAGCAGAGCAGAATTGTTGCAGAGTAGGGTTGTTGAGTCTAGTGTGCATGTCCAGACTATTTCTTGTTGTTGGCAAGCAGAGCAAATTGTTGCAGAGTAGGGCTGTTTAGTCCAGTGTGCATGTCCAGACCATTTCTTATTGGCAAGCAGAGCAGAATTGTTGCAGAGTAGGGTTGTTGAGTCTAGTGTGCATGTTCAGACTGTTTCCTGTTGTTGGCAAGCAGAGCAGAATTGTTGCAGAGTAGGGTTGTTGAGTCCAGTGTGCATGTCCAGACTATTTCTTATTGGCAAGCAGAGCAGAATTGTTGCAGAGTAGGGCTGTTTAGTCCAGTGTGCATGTCCAGACTATTTCTTATTGGCAAGCAGAGCAGAATTGTTGCAGATTAGGGTTGTTGAGTCTAGTGTGCATGTCCAGACTATTTCTTATTGGCAAGCAGAGCAGAATTGTTGCAGAGTAGGGTTGTTGAGTCTAGTGTGCATGTCCAGACTATTTCTTGTTGGCAAGCAGAGCAGAATTGTTGCAGAGTAAGGTTGTTGAGTCTAGTGTGCATGTCCAGACTATTTCTTATTGGCAAGCAGAGCAGAATTGTGGCAGAGTAGGGTTGTTGAGTCTAGTGTGCATGTCCAGACTATTTCTTGTTGTTGGCAAGCAGAGCAGAATTGTTGCAGAGTAGGGTTGTTGAGTCTAGTGTGCATGTCCAGACTATTTCTTGTTGTTGGCAAGCAGAGCAGAATTGTTGCAGAGTAGGGTTGTTGAGTCTAGTGTGCATGTCCAGACTATTTCTTATTGGCAAGCAGAGCAGAATTGTTGCAGAGTAGGGCTGTTTAGTTTAGCGTGCATGTCCAGACTATTTCTTGTTGTTGGCAAGCAGAGCAGAATTGTTGCAGAGTAGGGCTGTTTAGTTTAGCGTGCATGTCCAGACTATTTCTTGTTGTTGGCAAGCAGAGCAGAATTGTTGCAGAGTAGGGCTGTTCAGTCTAGTGTGCATGTCCAGACTATTTCTTGTATTTGGCAAGCAGAGCAGAATTGTTGCAGAGTAGGGCTGTTTAGTTTAGCGTGCATGTCCAGACTATTTCTTGTTGTTGGCAAGCAGAGCAGAATTGTTGCAGAGTAGGGCTGTTTATTCTAGCGTGCATGTCCAGACTATTTCTTGTTGTTGGCAAGCAGAGCAGAATTGTTGCAGAGTAGGGCTGTTTAGTCTAGCGTGCATGTCCAGACTATTTCTTGTTGTTGGCAAGCAGAGCAGAATTGTTGCAGAGTAGGGCTGTTTAGTCTAGCGTGCATGTCCAGACTATTTCTTGTTGGCAAGCAGGGCAGAATTGTTGCGGAGTAGGGCTGTTGAGTCTAGTGTGCATGTCCAGACTATTTCTTGTTGTTGGAAAGCAGAGCAGAATTGTTGCAGAGTAGGGCTGTTGAGTGTAGTGTGCATGTCCAGACAATTTCTT
Source organism: Deroplatys truncata (assembly GCA_030765065.1). NCBI lineage: Eukaryota > Metazoa > Arthropoda > Insecta > Mantodea > Mantidae > Deroplatys > Deroplatys truncata. The sequence continues at coordinate 233,845,795 of CM060986.1, forward strand.
GTTGGCAAGCAGAGCAGAATTGTTGCAGAGTAGGGTTGTTGAGTCTAGTGTGCATGTCCAGACTATTTCTTGTTGGCAAGCAGAGCAGAATTGTTGCAGAGTAGGGCTGTTGAGTCTAGTGTGCATGTCCAGACTATTTCTTGTTGGCAAGCAGAGCAGAATTGTTGCAGAGTAGGGTTGTTGAGTCTAGTGTGCATGTCCAGACTATTTCTTGTTGTTGGAAAGCAGAGCAGAATTGTTGCAGAGTAGGGCTGTTTAGTCTAGCGTGCATGTCCAGACTATTTCTTGTTGTTGGTAAGCAGAGCAGAATTGTTGCAGAGTAGGGCTGTTCAGTCTAGTGTGCATGCCCAGACTATTTCTTGTTGTTGGTAAGCAGAGCAGAATTGTTGCAGAGTAGGGCTGTTTAGTTTAGCGTGCAATGTCCAGACTATTTCTTGTTGTTGGCAAGCAGAGCAGAATTGTTGCAGAGTAGGGCTGTTTATTCTAGCGTGCAATTCCAGACTATTTCTTGTTGTTCGCAAGCAGAGCAGAATTGTTGCAGAGTAGGGCTGTTTAGTCTAGCGTGCATGTCCAGACTATTTCTTATTGGCAAGCAGAGCAGAATTGTTGCATAGTAGGGTTGTTTAGTCTAGCGTGCATGTCCAGACTATTTCTTATTGGCAAGCAAAGCAGAATTGTTGCAGAGTAGGGCTGTTTAGTCTAGCGTGCATGTTTAGACTATTTCTTGTTGCCAAGCAGAGCAGAATTGTTGCAGAGTAGGTCTGTTTAGTCTACTGTGCATGTTCAGACTATTTCTTGTATGCAAGCAGAGCAGAATTGTTGCAGAGTAGGGCTGTTTAGTCTACTGTGCATGTCCAGACTATTTCTTGTTGTTGGCAAGCAGAGCAGAATTGTTGCAGACTAGGGCTGTTTAGTCTAGCGTGCATGTCCAGACTATTTCTTGTTGGCAAGCAGAGCAGAATTGTTGCAGAGTAGGAGTGTTGAGTCTAGTGTGCATGTCCAGACTATTTCTTGTTGGCAGGCAGAGCAGAATTGTTGCAGAGTAGTGCTGTTGAGTCTAGTGTGCATGTCCAGACTATTTCTTGTTGGCAAGCAGAGCAGAATTGTTGCAGAGTAGGGTTGTTGAGTCTAGTGTGCATGTCCAGACTATTTCTTGTTGGCAAGCAGAGCAGAATTGTTGCAGAGTAGGGTTGTTGAGTCTAGTGTGCATGTCCAGACTATTTCTTGTTGTTGGCAAGCAGAGCAAATTGTTGCAGAGTAGGGCTGTTTAGTCCAGTGTGCATGTCCAGACCATTTCTTATTGGCAAGCAGAGCAGAATTGTTGCAGAGTAGGGTTGTTGAGTCTAGTGTGCATGTTCAGACTGTTTCCTGTTGTTGGCAAGCAGAGCAGAATTGTTGCAGAGTAGGGTTGTTCAGTCCAGTGTGCATGTCCAGACTATTTCTTATTGGCAAGCAGAGCAGAATTGTTGCAGAGTAGGGCTGTTTAGTCCAGTGTGCATGTCCAGACTATTTCTTATTGGCAAGCAGAGCAGAATTGTTGCAGATTAGGGTTGTTGAGTCTAGTGTGCATGTCCAGACTATTTCTTATTGGCAAGCAGAGCAGAATTGTTGCAGAGTAGGGTTGTTGAGTCTAGTGTGCATGTCCAGACTATTTCTTGTTGGCAAGCAGAGCAGAATTGTTGCAGAGTAAGGTTGTTGAGTCTAGTGTGCATGTCCAGACTATTTCTTATTGGCAAGCAGAGCAGAATTGTTGCAGAGTAGGGATGTTGAGTCTAGTGTGCATGTCCAGACTATTTCTTGTTGTTGGCAAGCAGAGCAGAATTGTTGCAGAGTAGGGTTGTTGAGTCTAGTGTGCATGTCCAGACTATTTCTTGTTGTTGGCAAGCAGAGCAGAATTGTTGCAGAGTAGGGTTGTTGAGTCTAGTGTGCATGTCCAGACTATTTCTTATTGGCAAGCAGAGCAGAATTGTTGCAGAGTAGGGCTGTTTAGTTTAGCGTGCATGTCCAGACTATTTCTTGTTGTTGGCAAGCAGAGCAGAATTGTTGCAGAGTAGGGCTGTTTAGTTTAGCGTGCATGTCCAGACTATTTCTTGTTGTTGGCAAGCAGAGCAGAATTGTTGCAGAGTAGGGCTGTTTATTCTAGCGTGCATGTCCAGACTATTTCTTGTTGTTGGCAAGCAGAGCAGAATTGTTGCAGAGTAGGGCTGTTTAGTCTAGCGTGCATGTCCAAACTATTTCTTGTTGTTGGCAAGCAGAGCAGAATTGTTGCAGAGTAGGGCTGTTTAGTCTAGCGTGCATGTCCAGACTATTTCTTGTTGGCAAGCAGGGCAGAATTGTTGCGAAGTAGGGCTGTTGAGTCTAGTGTGCATGTCCAGACTATTTCTTGTTGTTGGAAAGCAGAGCAGAATTGTTGCAGAGTAGGGCTGTTGAGTGTAGTGTGCATGTCCAGACTATTTCTTGTTGGCAAGCAGAGCAGAATTGTTGCAGAGTAGGGTTGTTGAGTCTAGTGTGCATGTCCAGACTATTTCTTGTTGGCAAGCAGAGCAGAATTGTTGCAGAGTAGGGCTGTTGAGTCTAGTGTGCATGTCCAGACTATTTCTTGTTGGCAAGCAGAGCAGAATTGTTGCAGAGTAGGGTTGTTGAGTCTAGTGTGCATGTCCAGACTATTTCTTGTTGTTGGAAAGCAGAGCAGAATTGTTGCAGAGTAGGGCTGTTTAGTCTAGCGTGCATGTCCAGACTATTTCTTGTTGTTGGTAAGCAGAGCAGAATTGTTGCAGAGTAGGGCTGTTCAGTCTAGTGTGCATGCCCAGACTATTTCTTGTTGTTGGTAAGCAGAGCAGAATTGTTGCAGAGTAGGGCTGTTTAGTTTAGCGTGCAATGTCCAGACTATTTCTTGTTGTTGGCAAGCAGAGCAGAATTGTTGCAGAGTAGGGCTGTTTATTCTAGCGTGCAATTCCAGACTATTTCTTGTTGTTCGCAAGCAGAGCAGAATTGTTGCAGAGTAGGAGTGTTGAGTCTAGTGTGCATGTCCAGACTATTTCTTGTTGTTGGCAAGCAGAGCAGAAATGTTGCAGAGTAGGGTTGTTGAGTCTAGTGTGCATGTCCAGACTATTTCTTGTTGTTGGCAAGCAGAGCAGAATTGTTGCAGAGTAGGGTTGTTGAGTCTAGTGTGCATGTCCAGACTATCTTGTTGTTGGCAAGCAGAGCAGAATTGTTGCAGAGTAGGGCTGTTTAGTCTAGCGTGCATGTCCAGACTATTTCTTGTTGTTGGCAAGCAGAGCAGAATTGTTGCAGAGTAGGGCTGTTTAGTCTAGCGTGCATGTCCAGACTATTTCTTGTTGGCAAGCAGGGCAGAATTGTTGCGGAGTAGGGCTGTTGAGTCTAGTGTGCATGTCCAGACTATTTCTTGTTGTTGGAAAGCAGAGCAGAATTGTTGCAGAGTAGGGCTGTTGAGTGTAGTGTGCATGTCCAGACAATTTCTTGTTGGCAAGCAGAGCAGAATTGTTGCAGAGTAGGGTTGTTGAGTCTAGTGTGCATGTCCAGACTATTTCTTGTTGGCAAGCAGAGCAGAATTGTTGCAGAGTAGGGCTGTTGAGTCTAGTGTGCATGTCCAGACTATTTCTTGTTGGCAAGCAGAGCAGAATTGTTGCAGAGTAGGGTTGTTGAGTCTAGTGTGCATGTCCAGACTATTTCTTGTTGTTGGAAAGCAGAGCAGAATTGTTGCAGAGTAGGGCTGTTTAGTCTAGCGTGCATGTCCAGACTATTTCTTGTTGTTGGTAAGCAGAGCAGAATTGTTGCAGAGTAGGGCTGTTCAGTCTAGTGTGCATGCCCAGACTATTTCTTGTTGTTGGTAAGCAGAGCAGAATTGTTGCAGAGTAGGGCTGTTTAGTTTAGCGTGCAATGTCCAGACTATTTCTTGTTGTTGGCAAGCAGAGCAGAATTGTTGCAGAGTAGGGCTGTTTATTCTAGCGTGCAATTCCAGACTATTTCTTGTTGTTCGCAAGCAGAGCAGAATTGTTGCAGAGTAGGGCTGTTTAGTCTAGCGTGCATGTCCAGACTATTTCTTATTGGCAAGCAGAGCAGAATTGTTGCATAGTAGGGTTGTTTAGTCTAGCGTGCATGTCCAGACTATTTCTTATTGGCAAGCAAAGCAGAATTGTTGCAGAGTAGGGCTGTTTAGTCTAGCGTGCATGTTTAGACTATTTCTTGTTGCCAAGCAGAGCAGAATTGTTGCAGAGTAGGTCTGTTTAGTCTACTGTGCATGTTCAGACTATTTCTTGTATGCAAGCAGAGCAGAATTGTTGCAGAGTAGGGCTGTTTAGTCTACTGTGCATGTCCAGACTATTTCTTGTTGTTGGCAAGCAGAGCAGAATTGTTGCAGACTAGGGCTGTTTAGTCTAGCGTGCATGTCCAGACTATTTCTTGTTGGCAAGCAGAGCAGAATTGTTGCAGAGTAGGAGTGTTGAGTCTAGTGTGCATGTCCAGACTATTTCTTGTTGGCAGGCAGAGCAGAATTGTTGCAGAGTAGTGCTGTTGAGTCTAGTGTGCATGTCCAGACTATTTCTTGTTGGCAAGCAGAGCAGAATTGTTGCAGAGTAGGGTTGTTGAGTCTAGTGTGCATGTCCAGACTATTTCTTGTTGGCAAGCAGAGCAGAATTGTTGCAGAGTAGGGTTGTTGAGTCTAGTGTGCATGTCCAGACTATTTCTTGTTGTTGGCAAGCAGAGCAAATTGTTGCAGAGTAGGGCTGTTTAGTCCAGTGTGCATGTCCAGACCATTTCTTATTGGCAAGCAGAGCAGAATTGTTGCAGAGTAGGGTTGTTGAGTCTAGTGTGCATGTTCAGACTGTTTCCTGTTGTTGGCAAGCAGAGCAGAATTGTTGCAGAGTAGGGTTGTTGAGTCCAGTGTGCATGTCCAGACTATTTCTTATTGGCAAGCAGAGCAGAATTGTTGCAGAGTAGGGCTGTTTAGTCCAGTGTGCATGTCCAGACTATTTCTTATTGGCAAGCAGAGCAGAATTGTTGCAGATTAGGGTTGTTGAGTCTAGTGTGCATGTCCAGACTATTTCTTATTGGCAAGCAGAGCAGAATTGTTGCAGACTAGGGTTGTTGAGTCTAGTGTGCATGTCCAGACTATTTCTTGTTGGCAAGCAGAGCAGAATTGTTGCAGAGTAAGGTTGTTGAGTCTAGTGTGCATGTCCAGACTATTTCTTATTGGCAAGCAGAGCAGAATTGTTGCAGAGTAGGGATGTTGAGTCTAGTGTGCATGTCCAGACTATTTCTTGTTGTTGGCAAGCAGAGCAGAATTGTTGCAGAGTAGGGTTGTTGAGTCTAGTGTGCATGTCCAGACTATTTCTTGTTGTTGGCAAGCAGAGCAGAATTGTTGCAGAGTAGGGTTGTTGAGTCTAGTGTGCATGTCCAGACTATTTCTTATTGGCAAGCAGAGCAGAATTGTTGCAGAGTAGGGCTGTTTAGTTTAGCGTGCATGTCCAGACTATTTCTTGTTGTTGGCAAGCAGAGCAGAATTGTTGCAGAGTAGGGCTGTTTAGTTTAGCGTGCATGTCCAGACTATTTCTTGTTGTTGGCAAGCAGAGCAGAATTGTTGCAGAGTAGGGCTGTTTATTCTAGCGTGCATGTCCAGACTATTTCTTGTTGTTGGCAAGCAGAGCAGAATTGTTGCAGAGTAGGGCTGTTTAGTCTAGCGTGCATGTCCAAACTATTTCTTGTTGTTGGCAAGCAGAGCAGAATTGTTGCAGAGTAGGGCTGTTTAGTCTAGCGTGCATGTCCAGACTATTTCTTGTGGCAAGCAGGGCAGAATTGTTGCAAAGTAGGGCTGTTGAGTCTAGTGTGCATGTCCAGACTATTTCTTGTTGTTGGAAAGCAGAGCAGAATTGTTGCAGAGTAGGGCTGTTGAGTGTAGTGTGCATGTCCAGACTATTTCTTGTTGGCAAGCAGAGCAGAATTGTTGCAGAGTAGGGTTGTTGAGTCTAGTGTGCATGTCCAGACTATTTCTTGTTGGCAAGCAGAGCAGAATTGTTGCAGAGTAGGGCTGTTGAGTCTAGTGTGCATGTCCAGACTATTTCTTGTTGGCAAGCAGAGCAGAATTGTTGCAGAGTAGGGTTGTTGAGTCTAGTGTGCATGTCCAGACTATTTCTTGTTGTTGGAAAGCAGAGCAGAATTGTTGCAGAGTAGGGCTGTTTAGTCTAGCGTGCATGTCCAGACTATTTCTTGTTGTTGGTAAGCAGAGCAGAATTGTTGCAGAGTAGGGCTGTTCAGTCTAGTGTGCATGCCCAGACTATTTCTTGTTGTTGGTAAGCAGAGCAGAATTGTTGCAGAGTAGGGCTGTTTAGTTTAGCGTGCAATGTCCAGACTATTTCTTGTTGTTGGCAAGCAGAGCAGAATTGTTGCAGAGTAGGGCTGTTTATTCTAGCGTGCAATTCCAGACTATTTCTTGTTGTTCGCAAGCAGAGCAGAATTGTTGCAGAGTAGGAGTGTTGAGTCTAGTGTGCATGTCCAGACTATTTCTTGTTGTTGGCAAGCAGAGCAGAAATGTTGCAGAGTAGGGTTGTTGAGTCTAGTGTGCATGTCCAGACTATTTCTTGTTGTTGGCAAGCAGAGCAGAATTGTTGCAGAGTAGGGTTGTTGAGTCTAGTGTGCATGTCCAGACTATCTCTTGTTGGCAAGCAGAGCAGAATTGTTGCAGAGTAGGGCTGTTTAGTCTAGCGTGCATGTCCAGACTATTTCTTGTTGGCAAGCAGAGCAGAATTGTTGCAGAGTAGGGTTGTTGAGTCTAGTGTGCATGTTCAGACTGTTTCTTGTTGTTGGCAAACACAGCAGAGTCATCAACAGAGTAGGGCTGTTGAGTCTAGTGTGCATGTCCAGACTATTTCTTGTTGTTGTTGGCAAACACAGCAGAGTCATCACAGAGTAGGGTTGTTGAGTCTAGTGTGCATGTCCAGACTATTTCTTGCTGTTGGCAAGCAGAGCAGAATTGTTGCAGAGTAGGGCTATTTATCTAGTGTGCATGCCCAGACTATTTCTTTTTGGCAAGCAGAGCAGAATTGTTGCAGAGTAGGGTTGTTGAGTCTAGTGTGCATGTCCAGACTATTTCTTGTTGGCAAGCAGAGCAGAATTGTTGCAGAGTAGGGTTGTTGAGTCTAGTGTGCATGTCCAGACTATTTCTTGTTGTTGGCAAGCAGAGCAGAATTGTTGCAGAGTAGGGCTGTTTAGTCCAGTGTGCATGTCCAGACCATTTCTTATTGGCAAGCAGAGCAGAATTGTTGCAGAGTAGGGTTGTTGAGTCTAGTGTGCTTGTTCAGACTGTTGCTTGTTGTTGGCAAGCAGAGCAGAATTGTTGCAGAGTAGGGTTGTTGAGTCCAGTGTGCATGTCCAGACTATTTCTTATTGGCAAGCAGAGCAGAATTGTTGCAGAGTAGGGCTGTTTAGTCCAGTGTGCATGTCCGGGCTATTTCTTATTGGCAAGCAGAGCAGAATTGTTGCAGATTAGGGTTGTTGAGTGTATTCTGCATGTCCAGACTATTTCTTATTGGCAAGCAGAGCAGAATTGTTGCAGAGTAGGGTTGTTGAGTCTAGTGTGCATGTCCAGACTATTTCTTGTTGGCAAGCAGAGCAGAATTGTTGCAGAGTAAGGTTGTTGAGTCTAGTGTGCATGTCCAGACTATTTTGTATTGGCAAGCAGAGCAGAATTGTTGCAGAGTAGGGTTGTTGAGTCTAGTGTGCATGTCCAGACTATTTCTTGTTGTTGTCAAGCAGAGCAGAATTGTTGCAGAGTAGGGTTGTTGAGTCTAGTGTGCATGTCCAGACTATTTCTTGTTGTTGGCAAGCAGAGCAGAATTGTTGCAGAGTAAGGTTGTTGAGTCTAGTGTGCATGTCCAGACTATTTCTTATTGGCAAGCAGAGCAGAATTGTTGCAGAGTAGGGCTGTTTAGTTTAGCGTGCATGTCCAGACTATTTCTTGTTGTTGGCAAGCAGAGCAGAATTGTTGCAGAGTAGGGCTGTTTAGTTTAGCGTACATGTCCAGACTATTTCTTGTTGTTGGCAAGCAGAGCAGAATTGTTGCAGAGTAGGGCTGTTCAGTCTAGTGTGCATGTCCAGACTATTTCTTGTTGTTGGCAAGCAGAACAGAATTGTTGCAGAGTAGGGCTGTTTAGTTTAGCGTGCATGTCCAGACTATTTCTTGTTGTTGGCAAGCAGAGCAGAATTGTTGCAGAGTAGGGCTGTTTATTCTAACGTGCATGTCCAAAATATTTCTTGTTGTTGGCAAGCAGAGCAGAATTGTTGCAGAGTAGGGCTGTTTAGTCTAGCGTGCATGTCCAGACTATTTCTTGTTGTTGGCAAGCAGAGCAGAATTGTTGCAGAGTAGGGCTGTTTAGTCTAGCGTGCATGTCCAGACTATTTCTTGTTGGCAAGCAGAGCAGAATTGTTGCAGAGTAGGGCTGTTGAGTCTAGTGTGCATGTCCAGACTATTTCTTGTTGTTGGAAAGCAGAGCAGAATTGTTGCAGAGTAGGGCTGTTCAGTGTAGTGTGCATGTCCAGACTATTTCTTGTTGGCAAGCAGAGCAGAATTGTTGCAGAGTAGGGTTGTTGAGTCTAGTGTGCATGTCCAGACTATTTCTTGTTGGCAAGCAGAGCAGAATTGTTGCAGAGTAGGGCTGTTGAGTCTAGTGTGCATGCCCAGACTATTTCTTGTTGTTGGCAAGCAGAGCAGAATTGTTGCAGAGTAGGGCTGTTTAGTCTAGTGTGCATGTCCAGACTGTTTCTTGTTGTTGCCAAGCAGAGCAGAATTGTTGCAGAGTAGGGCTGTTTAGTTTAGCGTGCATGTCCAGACTATTTCTTGTTGTTGGCAAGCAGAGCAGAATTGTTGCAGAGTAGGGTGTTGAGTCTAGTGTGCATGTCCAGACTATTTCTTGTTGGCAAGCAGAGCAGAATTGTGGCAGAGTAGGGCTGTTGAGTCTAGTGTGCATGTCCAGACTATTTCTTGTTGGCAAGCAGAGCAGAATTGTTGCAGATTAGGGTTGTTGAGTCTAGTGTGCATGTCCAGACTATTTCTTGTTGTTGGGAAGCAGAGCAGAATTGTTGCAGAGTAGGGCTGTTTAGTCTAGCGTGCATGTCCAGAATATTTATTGTTGCCAAGCAGAGCAGAATTGTTGCAGAGTAGGGTTGTTGAGTCTAGTGTGCATGTTCAGACTGTTTCTTGTTGTTGGCAAGCAGAGCAGAATTGTTGCAAAGTAGGGTTGTTGAGTCTAGTGTGCATGTTCAGACTGTTTCTTGTTGTTGGCAAGCAGAGCAGAATTGTTGCAGAGTAGGGTTGTTGAGTCCAGTGTGCATGTCCAGACTATTTCTTATTGGCAAGCAGAGCAGAATTGTTGCAGAGTAGGGCTGTTTAGTCCAGTGTGCATGTCCAGACCATTTCTTATTGGCAAGCAGAGTAGAATTGTTGCAGAGTAGGGTTGTTGAGTCTAGTGTGCATGTTCAGACTGTTTCTTGCTGGCAAGCAGAGCAGAATTGTTTCAGAGTAGGGTTGTTGAGTCCAGTGTGCATGTCCAGACTATTTCTTGTTGTTGGCAAGCAGAGCAGAATTGTTGCAGAGTAAGGTTGTTGAGTCTAGTGTGCATGTTCAGACTGTTTCTTGTTGTTGGCAAGCAGAGCAGAATTGTTGCAGAGTAGGGTTGTTAGTCTAGTGTGCATGTCCAGACTATTTCTTGTTGGCAAGCAGAGCAGAATTGTTGCAGAGTAGGGCTGTTGAGTCTAGTGTGCATGTCCAGACTATTTCTTGTTGGCAAGCAGAGCAGAATTGTTGCAGAGTAGGGTTGTTGAGTCTAGTGTGCATGTCCAGACTATTTCTTGTTGGCAAGCAGAGCAGAATTGTTGCAGATTAGGGTTGTTGAGTCTAGTGTGCATGTCCAGACTATTTCTTGTTGTTGGCAAGCAGAGCAGAATTGTTGCAGAGTAGGGCTGTTTAGTCCAGTGTGCATGTCCAGACCATTTCTTATTGGCAAGCAGAGCAGAATTGTTGCAGAGTAGGGTTGTTGAGTCTAGTGTGCATGTTCAGACTGTTTCCTGTTGTTGGCAAGCAGAGCAGAATTGTTGCAGAGTAGGGTTGTTGAGTCCAGTGTGCATGTCCAGACTATCTTGTTGTTGGCAAGCAGAGCAGAATTGTTGCAGAGTAGGGCTGTTTAGTCTAGCGTGCATGTCCAGACTATTTCTTGTTGTTGGCAAGCAGAGCAGAATTGTTGCAGAGTAGGGCTGTTTAGTCTAGCGTGCATGTCCAGACTATTTCTTGTTGGCAAGCAGGGCAGAATTGTTGCGGAGTAGGGCTGTTGAGTCTAGTGTGCATGTCCAGACTATTTCTTGTTGTTGGAAAGCAGAGCAGAATTGTTGCAGAGTAGGGCTGTTGAGTGTAGTGTGCATGTCCAGACAATTTCTTGTTGGCAAGCAGAGCAGAATTGTTGCAGAGTAGGGTTGTTGAGTCTAGTGTGCATGTCCAGACTATTTCTTGTTGGCAAGCAGAGCAGAATTGTTGCAGAGTAGGGCTGTTGAGTCTAGTGTGCATGTCCAGACTATTTCTTGTTGGCAAGCAGAGCAGAATTGTTGCAGAGTAGGGTTGTTGAGTCTAGTGTGCATGTCCAGACTATTTCTTGTTGTTGGAAAGCAGAGCAGAATTGTTGCAGAGTAGGGCTGTTTAGTCTAGCGTGCATGTCCAGACTATTTCTTGTTGTTGGCAAGCAGAGCAGAATTGTTGCAGAGTAGGGCTGTTTAGTTTAGCGTGCATGTCCAGACTATTTCTTGTTGTTGGCAAGCAGAGCAGAATTGTTGCAGAGTAGGGCTGTTCAGTCTAGTGTGCATGTCCAGACTATTTCTTGTTGTTGGCAAGCAGAGCAGAATTGTTGCAGAGTAGGGCTGTTTAGTTTAGCGTGCATGTCCAGACTATTTCTTTTTGTTGGCAAGCAGAGCAGAATTGTTGCAGAGTAGGGCTGTTTATTCTAGCGTGCATGTCCAGACTATTTCTTGTTGTTGGCAAGCAGAGCAGAATTGTTGCAGAGTAGGGCTGTTGAGTCTAGTGTGCATGTCCAGACTATTTCTTGTTGGCAAGCAGAGCAGAATTGTTGCAGAGTAGGGCTGTTGAGTCTAGTGTGCATGTCCAGACTATTTCTTGTTGGCAAGCAGAGCAGAATTGTTGCAGAGTAGGGTTGTTGAGTCTAGTGTGCATGTCCAGACTATTTCTTGTTGTTGGAAAGCAGAGCAGAATTGTTGCAGAGTAAGGCTGTTTAGTCTAGCGTGCATGTCCAGACTATTTCTTGTTGTTGGCAAGCAGAGCAGAATTGTTGCAGAGTAGGGCTGTTTAGTCTACTGTGCATGTTCAGACTATTTCTTGTTGGCAAGCAGAGCAGAATTGTTGCAGAGTAGGGCTGTTTAGTCTACTGTGCATGTTCAGACTATTTCTTGTTGGTAAGCAGAGCAGAATTGTTGCAGAGTAGAGCTGTTTAGTCTAGCGTGCATGTCCAGACTATTTCTTGTTGCCAAGCAGAGCAGAATTGTTGCAGGGTAGGGCTGTTTAGTCTAGTGTGCATGTTCAGACTATTTCTTGTTGGCAAGCAGAGCAGAATTGTTGCAGAGTAGGGCTGTTTAGTCTATTGTGCATGTTCAGACTATTTCTTGTTGGCAAGCAGAGCAGAATTGTTGCAGAGTAGGGCTGTTGAGTCTAGTGTGCATGTCTAGACTATTTCTTGTTGTTTGTTGGCAAACACAGCAGAGTCATCACAGAGTAAGGCTGTTGAGTCTAGTGTGCATGTCCAGACTATTTCTTGTTGTGGTTGTTGGCAAACACAGCAGAGTCATCAACAGAGTAGGGCTGTTGAGTCTAGTGTGCATGTCCAGACTATTTCTTGTTGTTGTTGGCAAACACAGCAGAGTCATCACAGAGTAGGGTTGTTGAGTCTAGTGTGCATGTCCAGACTATTTCTTGTTGTTGGCAAGCAGAGCAGAATTGTTGCAGAGTAGGGCTATTTAGTCTAGTGTGCATGCCCAGACTATTTCTTGTTGGCAAGCAGAGCAGAATTGTTGCAGAGTAGGGTTGTTGAGTCTAGTGTGCATGTCCAGACTATTTCTTGTTGTTGGCAAGCAGAGCAGAATTGTTGCAGAGTAGGGCTGTTTAGTCTAGTGTGCATGTCCAGACTATTTCTTGTTGGCAAGCAGAGCAGAATTGTTGCAGAGTAGGGCTATTTAGTCTAGTGTGCATGCCCAGACTATTTCTTGTTGGCAAGCAGAGCAGAATTGTTGCAGAGTAGGGCTGTTTAGTCTAGTGTGCATGCCCAGACTATTTCTTGTTGGCAAGCAGAGCAGAATTGTTGCAGAGTAGGGCTGTTGAGTCTAGTGTGCATGTGCAGACTATTTCTTGTTGTTGGCAAGCAGAGCAGAATTGTTGCAGAGTAGGGCTGTTTAGTCCAGTGTGCATGTCCAGACTATTTCTTGTTGGCATGCAGAGCAGAATTGTTGCAGAGTAGGGCTGTTGAGTCTAGTGTTTATGCCCAGACTTTTTATTGGTGGCAAGCTCAGCAGAATTGCTGTAGATTAGGGCTGTTGAGTCTAGCGTACATGTCCAGACTTTGTATTGTTGGCAAGCACAGCAGAATTGTTGCAGATTCGTTCTGTTCAGTCTAGTGTGCAAACTCAGACTTTTTGTTGTTGGCAAGCACGGCAGAATTGTTGCAGAGTAGGGCTCTTCATTCTAGAGTGTATGTCCAGATTTTTTATTGTTGGCAAGCAAAGGAGAATTGCTGCAGAGTAGAGCTGTTGAGTCTAGCGTGCATGTCCAGACTATTTCTTGTTGTTGGCAAGCAGAGCGGAATTGTTGCAGAGTAGGGCTGTTTAGTCTAGTGTGCATGTCCAGACTATTTCTTGTTGTTGGCAAGCAGAGCAGAATTGTTGCAGAGTAGGGCTGTTTAGTCTAGTGTGCATGCCCAGACTATTTCTTGTTGTTGGCAAGCAGAGCAGAATTGTTGCAGAGTAGGGCTTGTTTAGTTTAGTGTGCATGTCCAGACTATTTCTTGTTGTTGGCAAGCAGAGCAGAATTGTTGCAGAGTAGGGCTGTTCAGTCTAGTGTGCATGCCCAGACTATTTCTTGTTGTTGGCAAGCAGAGCAGAATTGTTGCAGAGTAGGGCTGTTTAGTTTAGCGTGCATGTCCAGACTATTTCTTGTTGTTGGCAAGCAGAGCAGAATTGTTGCAGAGTAGGGCTGTTTATTCTAGCGTGCATGTCCAGACTATTTCTTGTTGTTGGCAAGCAGAGCAGAATTCTTGCAGAGTAGGGCTGTTTAGTCTAGCGTGCATGTCCAGACTATTTCTTATTGGCAAGCAGAGCAGAATTGTTGCAGAGTAGGGTTGTTTAGTCTAGCGTGCATGTCCAGACTATTTCTTATTGGCAAGCAAAGCAGAATTGTTGCAGAGTAGGGCTGTTTAGTCTAGCGTGCATGTTCAGACTATTTCTTGTTGCCAAGCAGAGCAGAATTGTTGCAGAGTAGGGCTGTTTAGTCTACTGTGCATGTTCAGACTATTTCTTGTATGCAAGCAGAGCAGAATTGTTGCAGAGTAGGGCTGTTTAGTCTACTGTGCATGTCCAGACTATTTCTTGTTGTTGGCAAGCAGAGCAGAATTGTTGCAGACTAGGGCTGTTTAGTCTAGCGTGCATGTCCAGACTATTTCCTGTTGTTGGCAAGCAGAGCAGAATTGTTGCAGAGTAGGGTTGTTGAGTCTAGTATGCATGTCCAGACTATTTCTTGTTGTTGGCAAGCAGAGCAGAATTGTTGCAGAGTAGGGTTGTTGAGTCTAGTGTGCATGTCCAGACTATTTCTTGTTGGCAAGCAGAGCAGAATTGTTGCAGAGTAGGGTTGTTGAGTCTAGTGTGCATGTCCAGACTATTTCTTGTTGTTGGCAAGCAGAGCAGAATTGTTGCAGAGTAGGGTTGTTTAGTCTAGCGTGCATGTCCAGACTATTTCTTGTTGGCAAGCAGAGCAGAATTGTTGCAGAGTAGGGTTGTTGAGTCTAGTGTGCATGTTCAGACTGTTTCTTGTTGTTGGCAAGCAGAGCAGAATTGTTGCAGAGTAGGGTTGTTGAGTCTAGTGTGCATGTTCAGACTGTTTCTTGTTGTTGGCAAGCAGAGCAGAATTGTTGCAGAGTAGGGTTGTTGAGTTCAGTGTGCATGTTCAGACTGTTTCTTGTTGTTGGCAAGCAGAGCAGAATTGTTGGAGAGTAGGGTTGTTGAGTCCACTGTGCTTGTCCAGACTATTTCTTATTGGCAAGCAGAGCAGAATTGTTGCAGATTAGGGTTGTTGAGTCTACTGTGCATGTCCAGACTATTTCTTGTTGTTGGCAAGCAGAGCAGAATTGTTGTAGAATAGGGCTTTTTAGTCTAGCGTGCATGTCCAGACTATTTCTTGTTGTTGCCAAGCAGAGCAGAATTGTTGCAGAGTAGGGTTGTTGAGTCTAGTGTGCATGTTCAGACTGTTTCTTGTTGTTGGCAAGCAGAGCAGAATTGTTGCAGAGTAGGGTTGTTGAGTCCAGTGTGCATGTCCAGACTATTTCTTAATGGCAAGCAGAGCAGAATTGTTGCAGAGTAGGGCTGTTTAGTCCAGTGTGCATGTCCAGACCATTTCTTATTGGCAAGCAGAGTAGAATTGTTGCAGAGTAGGGTTGTTGAGTCTAGTGTGCATGTTCAGACTGTTTCTTGTTGTTGGCAAGCAGAGCAGAATTGTTGCAGAGTAGGGTTGTTGAGTCCAGTGTGCATGTCCAGACTATTTCTTATTGGCAAGCAGAGCAGAATTGTTGCAGAGTAGGGCTGTTTAGTCCAGTGTGCATGTCCAGACCATTTCTTATTGGCAAGCAGAGCAGAATTGTTGCAGAGTAGGGTTGTTGAGTCTAGTGTGCATGTTCAGACTGTTTCTTGTTGTTGGCAAGCAGAGCAGAATTGTTGCAGAGTAGGGTTGTTGAGTCCAGTGTGCATTACCAGACTATTTCTTATTGGCAAGCAGAGCAGAATTGTTGCAGATTAAGGTTGTTGAGTCTAGTGTGCATGTTCAGACTGTTTCTTGTTGTTGGCAAGCAGATCAGAATTGTTGCAGAGTAGGGTTGTTGAGTCTAGTGTGCATGTCCAGACTATTTCTTGTTGGCAAGCAGAGCAGAATTGTTGCAGAGTAGGGTTGTTGAGTCTAGTGTGCATGTCCAGACTATTTCTTGTTGTTGGCAAGCAGAGCAGAATTGTTGCAGAGTAGGGCTATTTATCTAGTGTGCATGTCCAGACCATTTCTTATTGGCAAGCAGAGCAGAATTGTTGCAGAGTAGGGTTGTTGAGTCTAGTGTGCATGTTCAGACTGTTTCTTGTTGTTGGCAAGCAGAGCAGAATTGTTGCAGAGTAGGGTTGTTGAGTCCAGTGTGCATGTCCAGACTATTTCTTATTGGCAAGCAGAGCAGAATTGTTGCAGAGTAGGGCTGTTTAGTCCAGTGTGCATGTCCAGACTATTTCTTATTGGCAAGCAGAGCAGAATTGTTGCAGATTAGGGTTGTTGAGTCTAGTGTGCATGTCCAGACTATTTCTTATTGGCAAGCAGAGCAGAATTGTTGCAGAGTAGGGTTGTTGAGTCTAGTGTGCATGTCCAGACTATTTCTTGTTGGCAAGCAGAGCAGAATTGTTGCAGAGTAAGGTTGTTGAGTCTAGTGTGCATGTCTAGACTATTTCTTATTGGCAAGCAGAGCAGAATTGTTGCAGAGTAGGGTTGTTGAGTCTAGTGTGCATGTCCAGACTATTTCTTGTTGTTGGCAAGCAGAGCAGAATTGTTGCAGAGTAGGGTTGTTGAGTCTAGTGTGCATGTCCAGACTATTTCTTATTGGCAAGCAGAGCAGAATTGTTGCAGAGTAGGGCTGTTTAGTTTAGCGTGCATGTCCAGACTATTTCTTGTTGTTGGCAAGCAGAGAAGAATTGTTGCAGAGTAGGGCTGTTTAGTTTAGCGTGCATGTCCAGACTACTTCTTGTTGTTGGCAAGCAGAGCAGAATTGTTGCAGAGTAGGGCTGTTCAGTCTAGTGTGCATGTCCAGACTATTTCTTTTTGTTGGCAAGCAGAGCAGAATTGTTGCAGAGTAGGGCTGTTTAGTTTAGCGTGCATGTCCAGACTATTTCTTATTGGCAAGCAGAGCAGAATTGTTGCAGAGTAGGGCTGTTTATTCTAGCGTGCATGTCCAGACTATTTCTTGTTGTTGGCAAGCAGAGCAGAATTGTTGCAGAGTAGGGCTGTTTAGTCTAGCGTGCATGTCCAGACTATTTCTTGTTGTTGGCAAGCAGAGCAGAATTGTTGCAGAGTAGGGCAGTTTAGTCTAGCGTGCATGTCCAGACTATTTCTTGTTGGCAAGCAGAGCAGAATTGTTGCAGAGTAGGGCTGTTGAGTCTAGTGTGCATGTCCAGACTATTTCTTGTTGTTGGAAAGCAGAGCAGAATTGTTGCAGAGTAGGGCTGTTCAGTGTAGTGTGCATGTCCAGACTACTTCTTGTTGGCAAGCAGAGCAGAATTGTTGCAGAGTAGAGTTGTTGAGTCTAGTGTGCATGTCCAGACTATTTCTTGTTGGCAAGCAGAGCAGAATTGTTGCAGAGTAGGGCTGTTGAGTCTAGTGTGCATGTCCAGACTATTTCTTGTTGGCAAGCAGAGCAGAATTGTTGCAGAGTAGGGTTGTTGAGTCTAGTGTGCATGTCCAGACTATTTCTTGTTGTTGGAAAGCAGAGCAGAATTGTTGCAGAGTAGGGCTGTTTAGTCTAGCGTGCATGTCCAGACTATTTCTTGTTGTTGGCAAGCAGAGCAGAATTGTTGCAGAGTAGGGCTGTTTAGTCTACTGTGCATGTTCAGACTATTTCTTGTTGGCAAGCAGAGCAGAATTGTTGCAGAGTAGAGCTGTTTAGTCTAGCGTGCATGTCCAGACTATTTCTTGTTGCCAAGCAGAGCAGAATTGTTGCAGGGTAGGGCTGTTTAGTCTAGTGTGCATGTTCAGACTATTTCTTGTTGGCAAGCAGAGCAGAATTGTTGCAGAGTAGGGCTTTTTAGTCTAGTGTGCATGTTCAGACTATTTCTTGTTGGCAAGCAGAGCAGAATTGTTGCAGAGTAGGCCTGTTGAGTCTAGTGTGCATGTCTAGACTATTTCTTGTTGTGTTTGTTGGCAAACACAGCAGAGTCATCACAGAGTAAGGCTGTTGAGTCTAGTGTGCATGTCCAGACTATTTCTTGTTGTGGTTGTTGGCACACACAGCAGAGTCATCAACAGAGTAGGGCTGTTGAGTCTAGTGTGCATGTCCAGACTATTTCTTGTTGTTGTTGGCAAACACAGCAGAGTCATCACAGAGTAGGGTTGTTGAGTCTAGTGTGCATGTCCAGACTATTTCTTGTTGTTGGCAAGCAGAGCAGAATTGTTGCAGAGTAGGGCTATTTATCTAGTGTGCATGCCCAGACTATTTCTTTTTGGCAAGCAGAGCAGAATTGTTGCAGAGTAGGGTTGTTGAGTCTAGTGTGCATGTCCAGACTATTTCTTGTTGTTGGCAAGCAGAGCAGAATTGTTGCAGAGTAGGGCTGTTTAGTCTAGTGTGCATGTTCAGACTATTTCTTGTTGGCAAGCAGAGCAGAATTGTTGCAGAGTAGGGCTATTTAGTCTAGTGTGCATGCCCAGACTATTTCTTGTTGGCAAGCAGAGCAGAATTGTTGCAGAGTAGGGCTGTTTAGTCTAGTGTGCATGCCCAGACTATTTCTTGTTGGCAAGCAGAGCAGAATTGTTGCAGAGTAGGGCTGTTGAGTCTAGTGTGCATGTGCAGACTATTTCTTGTTGTTGGCAAGCAGAGCAGAATTGTTGCAGAGTAGGGCTGTTTAGTCCAGTGTGCATGTCCAGACTATTTCTAGTTGGCATGCAGAGCAGAATTGTTGCAGAATAGGGCTGTTGAGTCTAGCGTGCATGTCCAGACTTTGTATTGTTGGCAAGCACAGCAGAATTGTTGCAGATTCGTTCTGTTCAGTCTAGTGTGCATGCTCAGACTTTTTGTTTTTGGCAAGCACGGCAGAATTGTTGCAGAGTAGGGCTCTTCATTCTAGAGTGTATGTCCAGATTTTTTATTGTTGGCAAGCAAAGGAGAATTGCTGCAGAGTAGAGCTGTTGAGTCTAGCGTGCATGTCCAGACTTTTTGTTGTGTTACAGTAGTGCAGAATTGTTGCAGAATAGGGCTGTTCAGTCTAGTGTGCATGCCCAGGTTATTTGTTATTGTTGGCAAGCAGAGCGGAATTGTTGCAGAGTAGGGCTGTTTAGTCTAGTGTGCATGTCCAGACTATTTCTTGTTGTTGGCAAGCAGAGCAGAATTGTTGCAGAGTAGGGCTGTTTAGTCTAGTGTGCATGCCCAGACTATTTCTTGTTGTTGGCAAGCAGAGCAGAATTGTTGCAGAGTAGGGCTGTTTAGTCTAGTGTGCATGTCCAGACTATTTCTTGTTGTTGGCAAGCAGAGCAGAATTGTTGCAGAGTAGGGCTGTTCAGTCTAGTGTGCATGCCCAGACTATTTCTTGTTGTTGGCAAGGAGAGCAGAGTTGTTGCAGAGTAGGGCTGTTTAGTTTAGCGTGCATATCCAGACTATTTCTTGTTGTTGGCAAGCAGAGCAGAATTGTTGCAGAGTAGGGCTGTTTATTCTAGCGTGCATGTCCAGACTATTTCTTGTTGGCAAGCAGAGCAGAATTGTTGCAGAGTAGGGTTGTTGAGTCTAGTGTGCATGTCCAGACTATTTCTTGTTGGCAAGCAGAGCAGAATTGTTGCAGAGTAGGGCTGTTTAGTCTACTGTGCATGTTCAGACTATTTCTTGTTGGCAAGCAGAGCAGAATTGTTGCAGAGTAGAGCTGTTTAGTCTAGCGTGCATGTCCAGACTATTTCTTGTTGCCAAGCAGAGCAGAATTGTTGCAGGGTAGGGCTGTTTAGTCTAGTGTGCATGTTCAGACTATTTCTTGTTGGCAAGCAGAGCAGAATTGTTGCAGAGTAGAGCTGTTTAGTGTAGTGTGCATGTTCAGACTATTTCTTGTTGGCAAGCAGAGCAGAATTGTTGCAGAGTAGGGCTGTTGAGTCTAGTGTGCATGTCTAGACTATTTCTTGTTGTGTTTGTGGCAAACACAGCAGAGTCATCACAGAGTAAGGCTGTTGAGTCTAGTGTGCATGTCCAGACTATTTCTTGTTGTGGTTGTTGGCAAACACAGTAGAGTCATCAACAGAGTAGGGCTGTTGAGTCTAGTGTGCCTTTCCAGACTATTTCTTGTTGTTGTTGGCAAACACAGCAGAGTCATCACAGAGTAGGGTTGTTGAGTCTAGTGTGCATGTCCAGACTATTTCTTGTTGTTGGCAAGCAGAGCAGAATTGTTGCAGAGTAGGGCTGTTTAGTCTAGTGTGCATGCCCAGACTATTTCTTGTTGGCAAGCAGAGCAGAATTGTTGCAAAGTAGGGTTGTTGAGTCAAGTGTGCATGTCCAGACTATTTCTTGTTGTTGGCAAGCAGAGCAGAATTGTTGCAGAGTAGAGCTGTTTGGTGTAGTGTGCATGTTCAGACTATTTCTTGTTGGCAAGCAGAGCAGAATTGTTGCAGAGTAGGGCTGTTGAGTCTAGTGTGCATGTCGAGACTATTTCTTGTTGTGTTTGTTGGCAAACACAGCAGAGTCATTACAGAGTAAGGCTGTTGAGTCTAGTGTGCATGTCCAGACTATTTCTTGTTGTGGTTGTTGGCAACACAGTAGAGTCATCAACAGAGTAGGGCTGTTGAGTCTAGTGTGCCTTTCCAGACTATTTCTTGTTGTTGTTGGCAAACACAGCAGAGTCATCACAGAGTAGGGTTGTTGAGTCTAGTGTGCATGTCCAGACTATTTCTTGTTGTTGGCAAGCAGAGCAGAATTGTTGCAGAGTAGGGCTGTTTAGTCTAGTGTGCATGCCCAGACTATTTCTTGTTGGCAAGCAGAGCAGAATTGTTGCAGAGTAGGGTTGTTGAGTCAAGTGTGCATGTCCAGACTATTTCTTGTTGTTGGCAAGCAGAGCAGAATTGTTGCAGAGTAGGGCTGTTTAGTCTAGTGTGCATGTCCAGACTATTTCTTGTTGGCAAGCAGAGCAGAATTGTTGCAGAGTAGGGCTATTTAGTCTAGTGTGCATTCCCAGACTATTTCTTGTTGGCAAGCAGAGCAGAATTGTTGGAGATTCGTTCTGTTCAGTCTATTGTGCATGCTCAGACTTTTTGTTGTTGGCAAGCACGGCAGAATTGTTTCAGAGTAGGGCTCTTCATTCTAGTGTGTATGTCCAGATTTTTTATTGTTGGCAAGCAAAGGAGAATTGCTGCAGAGTAGAGCAGTTGAGTCTAGCGTGCATGTCCAGATTTTTTGTTGTGTTAGAGTAGTGCAGAATTGTTGCAGAGTAGGGCTGTTCAGTCTAGTGTGCATGCCCAGATTATTTCTTATTGTTGGCAAGCAGAGCGGAATTGTTGCAGAGTAGGGTTGTTGAGTCCAGTGTGCATGTCCAGACTATTTCTTATTGGCAAGCAGAGCAGAATTGTTGCAGAGTAGGGTTGTTGAGTCTAGTGTGCATGTCCAGACTATTTCTTGTTGTTGGCAAGCAGAGCAGAATTGTTGCAGAGTAGGGCTGTTTAGTCCAGTGTGCATGTCCAGACCATTTCTTATTGGCAAGCAGAGCAGAATTGTTGCAGAGTAGGGTTGTTGAGTCTAGTGTGCATGTTCAGACTGTTTCTTGTTGTTGGCAAGCAGAGCAGAATTGTTGCAGAGTAGGGTTGTTGAGTCCAGTGTGCATGTCCAGACTATTTCTTATTGGCAAGCAGAGCAGAATTGTTGCAGAGTAGGGCTCTTTAGTCCAGTGTGCATGTCCAGACTATTTCTTATTGGCAAGCAGAGCAGAATTGTTGTAGATTAGGGTTGTTGAGTCTAGTGTGCATGTCCAGACTATTTCTTATTGGCAAGCAGAGCAGAATTGTTGCAGAGTAGGGTTGTTGAGTCTAGTGTGCATGTCCAGACTATTTCTTGTTGGCAAGCAGAGCAGAATTGTTGCAGAGTAAGGTTGTTGAGTCTAGTGTGCATTTCCAGACTATTTCTTATTGGAAAGCAGAGCAGAATTGTTGCAGAGTAGGGTAGTTGAGTCTAGTGTGCATGTCCAGACTATTTCTTGTTGTTGGCAAGCAGAGCAGAATTGTTGCAGAGTAGGGTTGTTGAGTCTAGTGTGCATGTCCAGACTATTTCTTGTTGTTGGCAAGCAGAGCAGAATTGTTGCAGAGTAGGGTTGTTGAGTCTAGTGTGCATGTCCAGACTATTTCTTATTGGCAAGCAGAGCGGAATTGTTGCAGAGTAGGGCTGTTTAGTTTAGCGTGCATGTCCAGACTATTTCTTGTTGTTGGCAAGCAGAGCAGAATTGTTGCAGAGTAGGGCTGTTTAGTTTAGCGTGCATGTCCAGACTATTTCTTGTTGTTGGCAAGCAGTGCAGAATTGTTGCAGATAGGGCTGTTCAGTCTAGTGTGCATGTCCAGACTATTTCTTGTTGTTGGAAAGCAGAGCAGAATTGTTGCAGAGTAGGGCTGTTGAGTCTAGTGTGCATGTCCAGACTATTTCTTGTTGGCAAGCAGAGCAGAATTGTTGCAGAGTAGGGCTGTTGAGTCTAGTGTGCATGTCCAGACTATTTCTTGTTGGCAAGCAGAGCAGAATTGTTGCAGAGTAGGGTTGTTGAGTCTAGTGTGCATGTCCAGACTATTTCTTGTTGTTGGAAAGCAGAGCAGAATTGTTGCAGAGTAGGGCTGTTCAGTCTAGTGTGCATGTCCAGACTATTTCTTGTTGTTGGCAAGCAGAGCAGAATTGTTGCAGAGTAGGGCTGTTTAGTTTAGCGTGCATGTCCAGACTATTTCTTGTTGTTGGCAAGCAGAGCAGAATTGTTGCAGAGTAGGGCTGTTTATTCTAGCGTGCATGTCCAGACTATTTCTTGTTGTTGGCAAGCAGAGCAGAATTGTTGCAGAGTAGGGCTGTTTAGTCTAGCGTGCATGTCCAGACTATTTCTTGTTGTTGGCAAGCAGTGCAGAATTGTTGCAGAGTAGGGCTGGTTAGTCTAGCGTGCATGTCCAGACTATTTCTTGTTGGCAAGCAGAGCAGAATTGTTGCAGAGTAGGGCTGTTGAGTCTAGTGTGCATGTCCAGACTATTTCTTGTTGTTGGAAAGCAGTGCAGAATTGTTGCAGAGTAGGGCTGTTGAGACTAGTGTGCATGTCCAGACTATTTCTTGTTGGCAAGCAGAACAGAATTGTTGCAGAGTAGGGTTGTTGAGTCTAGTGTGCATGTCCAGACTATTTCTTGTTAGCAAGCAGAGCAGAATTGTTGCAGAGTAGGGCTGTTGAGTCTAGTGTGCATGTCCAGACTATTTCTTGTTGGCAAGCAGAGCAGAATTGTTGCAGAGTAGGGTTGTTGAGTCTAGTGTGCATGTCCAGACTATTTCTTGTTGTTGGAAAGCAGAGCAGAATTGTTGCAGAGTAGGGCTGTTTAGTCTAGCGTGCATGTCCAGACTATTTCTTGTTGTTGGCAAGCAGAGTAGAATTGTTGCAGAGTAGGGCTGTTTAGTCTACTGTGCATGTTCAGACTATTTCTTGTTGGCAAGCAGAGCAGAATTGTTGCAGAGTAGGGCTGTTTAGTCTACTGTGCATGTTCAGACTATTTCTTGTAGGCAAGCAGAGCAGAATTGTTGCAGAGTAGAGCTGTTTAGTCTAGCGTGCATGTCCAGACTATTTCTTGTTGCCAAGCAGAGCAGAATTGTTGCAGGGTAGGGCTGTTTAGTCTAGTGTGCATGTTCAGACTATTTCTTGTTGGCAAGCAGAGCAGAATTGTTGCAGAGTAGGGCTGTTTAGTCTAGTGTGCATGTTCAGACTATTTCTTGTTGGCAAGCAGAGCAGAATTGTTGCAGAGTAGGGCTGTTGAGTCTAGTGTGCATGTCTAGACTATTTCTTGTTGTGTTTGTTGGCACACACAGCAGAGTCATCACAGAGTAAGGCTGTTGAGTCTAGTGTGCATGTCCAGACTATTTCTTGTTGTTGTTGGCAAACACAGCAGAGTCATCACAGAGTAGGGTTGTTGAGTCTAGTGTGCATGTCCAGACTATTTCTTGTTGTTGGCAATCAGAGCAGAATTGTTGCAGAGTAGGGCTATTTAGTCTAGTGTGCATGCCCAGACTATTTCTTGTTTGCAAGCGGAGCAGAATTGTTGCAGAGTAGGGTTGTTGAGTCTAGTCTGCATGTCCAGACTATTTCTTGTTGTTGGCAAGCAGAGCATAATTGTTGCAGAGTAGGCCTGTTTAGTCTAGTGTGCATGTCCAGACTATTTCTTGTTGGCAAGCAAAGCAGAATTGTTGCAGAGTAGGGCTATTTAGTCTAATGTGCATGCCCAGACTATTTCTTGTTGGCAAGCAGAGCAGAATTGTTGCAGAGTAGGGCTGTTTAGTCTAGTGTGCATGCCCAGACTATTTCTTGTTGGCAAGCAGAGCAGAATTGTTGCAGAGTAGGGCTGTTGAGTCTAGTGTGCATGTGCAGACTATTTCTTGTTGTTGGCAAGCAGAGCAGAATTGTTGCAGAGTAGGGCTGTTTAGTCCAGTGTGCATGTCCAGACTATTTCTTGTTGGCATGCAGAGCAGAATTGTTGCATAGTAGGGCTGTTGAGTCTAGTGTGCATGCCCAGACTTTTTATTGGTGGCAAGCTCAGCAGAATTGCTGTAGATTAGGGCTGTTGAGTCTAGCGTGCATGTCCAGACTTTGTATTGTTGGCAAGCACAGCAGAATTGTTGCAGATTCGTTCTGTTCAGTCTAGTGTGCATGCTCAGACTTTTTGTTGTTGGCAAGCACGGCAGAATTGTTGCAGAGTAGGGCTCTTCATTCTAGTGTGTATGTCCAGATTTTTTATTGTTGGCAAGCAAAGGAGAATTGCTGCAGAGTAGAGCTGTTGAGTCTAGCGTGCATGTCCAGACTTTTTGTTGTGTTAGAGTAGTGCAGAATTGTTTCAGAGTAGGGCTGTTCAATCTAGTGTGCATGCCCAGATTATTTCTTATTGTTGGCAAGCAGAGCGGAATTGTTGCAGAGTAGGGCTGTTTAGTCTAGTGTGCATGTCCAGACTATTTCTTGTTGTTGGCAAGCAGAGCAGAATTGTTGCAGAGTAGGGCTGTTTAGTCTAGTGCGCATGCCCAGACTATTTCTTGTTGTTGGCAAGCAGAGCAGAATTGTTGCAGAGTAGGGTTGTTGAGTCTAGTGTGCATGTCCAGACTATTTCTTGTTGTTGGCAAGCAGAGCAGAATTGTTGCAGAGTAGGGTTGTTGAGTCTAGTGTGCATGTCCAGACTATTTCTTGTTGTTGGCAAGCAGAGCAGAATTGTTGCAGAGTAGGGTTGTTGAGTCTAGTGTGCATGTCCAGACTATTTCTTATTGGCAAGCAGAGCAGAATTGTTGCAGAGTAGGGCTGTTTAGTTTAGCGTGCATGTCCAGACTATTTCTTGTTGTTGGCATGCAGAGCAGAATTGTTGCAGAGTAGGGCTGTTTAGTTTAGCGTGCATGTCCAGACTATTTCTTGTTTTTGGCAAGCAGAGCAGAATTGTTGCAGGGTAGGGCTGTTCAGTCTAGTGTGCATGTCCAGACTATTTCTTGTTGTTGGCAAGCAGAGCAGAATTGTTGCAGAGTAGGGCTGTTTAGTTTAGCGTGCATGTCCAGACTATTTCTTGTTGTTGGCAAGCAGAGCAGAATTGTTGCAGAGTAGGGCTGTTTAGTCTAGCGTGCATGTCCAGACTATTTCTTGTTGTTGGCAAGCAGTGCAGAATTGTTGCAGAGTAGGGCTGTTTAGTCTAGCGTGCATGTCCAGACTATTTCTTGTTGGCAAGCAGAGCAGAATTGTTGCAGAGTAGGGCTGTTGAGTCTAGTGTGCATGTCCAGACTATTTCTTGTTGTTGGAAAGCAGTGCAGAATTGTTGCAGAGTAGGGCTGTTGAGACTAGTGTGCATGTCCAGACTATTTCTTGTTGGCAAGCAGAACAGAATTGTTGCAGAGTAGGGTTGTTGAGTCTAGTGTGCATGTCCAGACTATTTCTTGTTAGCAAGCAGAGCAGAATTGTTGCAGAGTAGGGCTGTTTAGTCTAGCGTGCATGTCCAGACTATTTCTTGTTGTTGGCTAGCAGTGCAGAATTGTTGCAGAGTAGGGCTGTTTAGTCTAGCGTGCATGTCCAGACTATTTCTTGTTGGCAAGCAGAGCAGAATTGTTGCAGAGTAGGGCTGTTGAGTCTAGTGTGCATGTCCAGACTATTTCTTGTTGTTGGAAAGGAGTGCAGAATTGTTGCAGAGTAGGGCTGTTGAGACTAGTGTGCATGTCCAGACTATTTCTTGTTGGCAAGCAGAACAGAATTGTTGCAGAGTAGGGTTGTTGAGTCTAGTGTGCATGTCCAGACTATTTCTTGTTAGCAAGCAGAGCAGAATTGTTGCAGAGTAGGGTTGTTGAGTCTAGTGTGCATGTCCAGACTATTTCTTGTTGTTGGAAAGCAGAGCAGAATTGTTGCAGAGTAGGGCTGTTTAGTCTAGCGTGCATGTCCAGACTATTTCTTGTTGTTGGCAAGCAGAGTAGAATTGTTGCAGAGTAGGGCTGTTTAGTCTACTGTGCATGTTCAGACTATTTCTTGTTGGCAAGCAGAGCAGAATTGTTGCAGAGTAGGGCTGTTTAGTCTACTGTGCATGTTCAGACTATTTCTTGTAGGCAAGCAGAGCAGAATTGTTGCAGAGTAGAGCTGTTTAGTCTAGCGTGCATGTCCAGACTATTTCTTGTTGCCAAGCAGAGCAGAATTGTTGCAGGGTAGGGCTGTTTAGTCTAGTGTGCATGTTCAGACTATTTCTTGTTGGCAAGCAGAGCAGAATTGTTGCAGAGTAGGGCTGTTTAGTCTAGTGTGCATGTTCAGACTATTTCTTGTTGGCAAGCAGAGCAGAATTGTTGCAGAGTAGGGCTGTTGAGTCTAGTGTGCATGTCTAGACTATTTCTTGTTGTGTTTGTTGGCAAACACAGCAGAGTCATCACAGAGTAAGGCTGTTGAGTCTAGTGTGCATGTCCAGACTATTTCTTGTTGTTGTTGGCAAACACAGCAGAGTCATCACAGAGTAGGGTTGTTGAGTCTAGTGTGCATGTCCAGACTATTTCTTGTTGTTGGCAATCAGAGCAGAATTGTTGCAGAGTAGGGCTATTTAGTCTAGTGTGCATGCCCAGACTATTTCTTGTTTGCAAGCGGAGCAGAATTGTTGCAGAGTAGGGTTGTTGAGTCTAGTGTGCATGTCCAGACTATTTCTTGTTGTTGGCAAGCAGAGCATAATTGTTGCAGAGTAGGCCTGTTTAGTCTAGTGTGCATGTCCAGACTATTTCTTGTTGGCAAGCAAAGCAGAATTGTTGCAGAGTAGGGCTATTTAGTCTAATGTGCATGCCCAGACTATTTCTTGTTGGCAAGCAGAGCAGAATTGTTGCAGAGTAGGGCTGTTTAGTCTAGTGTGCATGCCCAGACTATTTCTTGTTGGCAAGCAGAGCAGAATTGTTGCAGAGTAGGGCTGTTGAGTCTAGTGTGCATGTGCAGACTATTTCTTGTTGTTGGCAAGCAGAGCAGAATTGTTGCAGAGTAGGGCTGTTTAGTCCAGTGTGCATGTTCAGACTATTTCTTGTAGGCAAGCAGAGCAGAATTGTTGCAGAGTAGAGCTGTTTAGTCTAGCGTGCATGTCCAGACTATTTCTTGTTGCCAAGCAGAGCAGAATTGTTGCAGGGTAGGGCTGTTTAGTCTAGTGTGCATGTTCAGACTATTTCTTGTTGGCAAGCAGAGCAGAATTGTTGCAGAGTAGGGCTGTTTAGTCTAGTGTGCATGTTCAGACTATTTCTTGTTGGCAAGCAGAGCAGAATTGTTGCAGAGTAGGGCTGTTGAGTCTAGTGTGCATGTCTAGACTATTTCTTGTTGTGTTTGTTGGCAAACACAGCAGAGTCATCACAGAGTAAGGCTGTTGAGTCTAGTGTGCATGTCCAGACTATTTCTTGTTGTTGTTGGCAAACACAGCAGAGTCATCACAGAGTAGGGTTGTTGAGTCTAGTGTGCATGTCCAGACTATTTCTTGTTGTTGGCAATCAGAGCAGAATTGTTGCAGAGTAGGGCTATTTAGTCTAGTGTGCATGCCCAGACTATTTCTTGTTTGCAAGCGGAGCAGAATTGTTGCAGAGTAGGGTTGTTGAGTCTAGTGTGCATGTCCAGACTATTTCTTGTTGTTGGCAAGCAGAGCATAATTGTTGCAGAGTAGGCCTGTTTAGTCTAGTGTGCATGTCCAGACTATTTCTTGTTGGCAAGCAAAGCAGAATTGTTGCAGAGTAGGGCTATTTAGTCTAATGTGCATGCCCAGACTATTTCTTGTTGGCAAGCAGAGCAGAATTGTTGCAGAGTAGGGCTGTTTAGTCTAGTGTGCATGCCCAGACTATTTCTTGTTGGCAAGCAGAGCAGAATTGTTGCAGAGTAGGGCTGTTGAGTCTAGTGTGCATGTGCAGACTATTTCTTGTTGTTGGCAAGCAGAGCAGAATTGTTGCAGAGTAGGGCTGTTTAGTCCAGTGTGCATGTCCAGACTATTTCTTGTTGGCATGCAGAGCAGAATTGTTGCATAGTAGGGCTGTTGAGTCTAGTGTGCATGCCCAGACTTTTTATTGGTGGCAAGCTCAGCAGAATTGCTGTAGATTAGGGCTGTTGAGTCTAGCGTGCATGTCCAGACTTTGTATTGTTGGCAAGCACAGCAGAATTGTTGCAGATTCGTTCTGTTCAGTCTAGTGTGCATGCTCAGACTTTTTGTTGTTGGCAAGCACGGCAGAATTGTTGCAGAGTAGGGCTCTTCATTCTAGTGTGTATGTCCAGATTTTTTATTGTTGGCAAGCAAAGGAGAATTGCTGCAGAGTAGAGCTGTTGAGTCTAGCGTGCATGTCCAGACTTTTTGTTGTGTTAGAGTAGTGCAGAATTGTTTCAGAGTAGGGCTGTTCAGTCTAGTGTGCATGCCCAGATTATTTCTTATTGTTGGCAAGCAGAGCGGAATTGTTGCAGAGTAGGGCTGTTTAGTCTAGTGTGCATGTCCAGACTATTTCTTGTTGTTGGCAAGCAGAGCAGAATTGTTGTAGAGTAGGGCTGTTTTGTCTAGTGTGCATGCCCAGACTATTTCTTGTTGTTGGCAAGCAGAGCAAAATTGTTGCAGAGTAGGGTTGTTGAGTCTAGTGTGCATGTCCAGACTATTTCTTGATGTTGGCAAGCAGAGCAGAATTGTTGCAGAGTAGGGTTGTTGAGTCTAGTGTGCATGTCCAGACTATTTCTTGTTGTTGGCAAGCAGAGCAGAATTGTTGCAGAGTAGGGTTGTTGAGTCTAGTGTGCATGTCCAGACTATTTCTTATTGGCATGCAGAGCAGAATTGTTGCAGAGTAGGGCTGTTTAGTTTAGCGTGCATGTCCAGACTATTTCTTGTTGTTGGCATGCAGAGCAGAATTGTTGCAGAGTAGGGCTGTTTAGTTTAGCGTGCATGTCCAGACTATTTCTTGTTTTTGGCAAGCAGAGCAGAATTGTTGCAGGGTAGGGCTGTTCAGTCTAGTGTGCATGTCCAGACTATTTCTTGTTGTTGGCAAGCAGAGCAGAATTGTTGCAGAGTAGGGCTGTTTAGTTTAGCGTGCATGTCCAGACTATTTCTTGTTGTTGGCAAGCGGAGCAGAATTGTTGTAGAATAGGGCTGTTTATTCTAGCGTGCATGTCCAGACTATTTCTTGTTGTTGGCAAGCAGAGCAGAATTGTTGCAGAGGAGGGCTGTTTAGTCTAGCGTGCATGT
Organism: Deroplatys truncata; assembly: GCA_030765065.1. Lineage (NCBI taxonomy): Eukaryota > Metazoa > Arthropoda > Insecta > Mantodea > Mantidae > Deroplatys > Deroplatys truncata. The sequence goes on from CM060986.1 coordinate 233,874,713, forward strand.
CCAGACTATTTCTTGTTGTTGGCAAGCAGAGCAGAATTGTTGCAGAGTAGGGCTGTTTAGTCTAGCGTGCATGTCCAGACAATTTTTCTTGTTGGCAAGCAGAGCAGAATTGTTGCAGAGTAGGGCTGTTGAGTCTAGTGTGCATGTCCAGACTATTTCTTGTTGTTGGAAAGCAGAGCAGAATTGTTGCAGAGTAGGGCTGTTGAGTCTAGTGTGCATGTCCAGACTATTTCTTGTTGGCAAGCAGAGCAGAATTGTTGCAGAGTAGGGTTGTTGAGTCTAGTGTGCATGTCCAGACTATTTCTTGTTGGCAAGCAGAGCAGAATTGTTGCAGAGTAGGGCTGTTGAGTCTAGTGTGCATGTCCAGACTATTTCTTGTTGGCAAGCAGAGCAGAATTGTTGCAGAGTAGGGTTGTTGAGTCTAGTGTGCATGTCCAGACTATTTCTTGTTGTTGGAAAGCAGAGCAGAATTGTTGCAGAGTAGGGCTGTTTAGTCTAGCGTGCATGTCCAGACTATTTCTTGTTGTTGGCAAGCAGAGCAGAATTGTTGCAGAGTAGGGCTGTTTAGTCTACTGTGCATGTTCAGACTATTTCTTGTTGGCAAGCAGAGCAGAATTGTTGCAGAGTAGGGCTGTTTAGTCTACTGTGCATGTTCAGACTATTTCTTGTTGGCAAGCAGAGCAGAATTGTTGCAGAGTAGAGCTGTTTAGTCTAGCGTCAATGTCCAGACTATTTCTTGTTGCCAAGCAGAGCAGAATTGTTGCAGGGTAGGGCTGTTTAGTCTAGTGTGCATGTTCAGACTATTTCTTTTGTTGCAAGCAGAGCAGAATTGTTGCAGAGTAGGGCTGTTTAGTCTAGTGTGCATGTTCAGACTATTTCTTGTTGGCAAGCAGAGCAGAATTGTTGCAGAGTTGGGCTGTTGAGTCTAGTGTGCATGTCTAGACTATTTCTTGTTGTGTTTGTTGGCAAACACAGCAGAGTCATCACAGAGTAAGGCTGTTGAGTCTAGTGTGCATGTCCAGACTATTTCTTGTTGTGGTTGTTGGCAAACACAGCAGAGTCATCAACAGAGTAGGGCTGTTGAGTCTAGTGTGCATGTCCAGACTATTTCTTGTTGTTGTTGGCAAACACAGCAGAGTCATCACAGAGTAGGGTTGTTGAGTCTAGTGTGCATGTCCAGACTATTTCTTGTTGTTGGCAAGCAGAGCAGAATTGTTGCAGAGTAGGGCTATTTAGTCTAGTGTGCATGCCCAGACTATTTCTTGTTGGCAAGCAGAGCAGAATTGTTGCAGAGTAGGGTTGTTGAGTCTAGTGTGCATGTCCAGACTATTTCTTGTTGTTGGCAAGCAGAGCAGAATTGTTGCAGAGTAGGGCTGTTTAGTCTAGTGTGCATGTCCAGACTATTTCTTGTTGGCATGCAGAGCAGAATTGTTGCAGAGTAGGGCTATTTAGTCTAGTGTGCATGCCCAGACTATTTCTTGTTGGCAAGCAGAGCAGAATTGTTGCAGAGTAGGGCTGTTTTGTCTAGTGTGCATGCCCAGACTATTTCTTGTTGGCAAGCAGAGCAGAATTGTTGCAGAGTAGGGCTGTTGAGTCTAGTGTGCATGTGCAGACTATTTCTTGTTGTTGGCAAGCAGAGCAGAATTGTTGCAGAGTAGGGCTGTTTAGTCCAGTGTGCATGTCCAGACTATTTCTTGTTGGCATGCAGAGCAGAATGGTTGCAGAGTAGGGCTGTTGAGTCTAGTGTGTATGTCCAGACTTTTTATTGGTGGCAAGCTCAGCAGAATTGCTGTAGATTAGGGCTGTTGGGTCTAGCGTGCATGTCCAGACTTTGTATTGTTGGCAAGCACAGCAGAATTGTTGCAGATTCGTTCTGTTCAGTCTAGTGTGCATGCTCAGACTTTTTGTTGTTGGTAAGCACGGCAGAATTGTTGCAGAGTAGGGCTCTTCATTCTACTGTGTATGTCCAGATTTTTTATTGTTGGCAATCAAAGGACAATTGCTGCAGAGTAGAGCTGTTGAGTCTAGCGTGCATGTCCAGACTTTTTGTTGTGTTAGAGTAGTGCAGAATTGTTGCAGAGTAGGGCTGTTCAGTCTAGTGTGCATGCCCAGATTATTTCTTATTGTTGGCAAGCAGAGCGGAATTGTTGCAGAGTAGGGCTGTTTAGTCTAGTGTGCATGTCCAGACTATTTCTTGTTGTTGGCAAGCAGAGCAGAATTGTTGCAGAGTAGGGCTGTTTAGTCTAGTGTGCATGCCCAGACTATTTCTTGTTGTTGGCAAGCAGAGCAGAATTGTTGCAGAGTAGGGCTGTTTAGTCTAGTGTGCATGTCCAGACTATTTCTTGTTGTTGGCAAGCAGAGCAGAATTGTTGCAGAGTAGGGCTGTTCAGTCTAGTGTGCATGGCCAGACTATTTCTTGTTGTTGGCAAGCAGAGCAGAATTGTTGCAGAGTAGGGCTGTTTAGTTTAGCGCGCATGTCCAGACTATTTCTTGTTGTTGGCAAGTAGAGCAGAATTGTTGCAGAGTAGGGCTGTTTATTCTAGCGTGCATGTCCAGACTATTTCTTGTTGTTGGCAAGCAGAGCAGAATTGTTGCAGAGTAGGGCTGTTTAGTCTAGCGTGCATGTCCAGACTATTTCTTGTTGTTGGCAAGCAGAGCAGAATTGTTGCAGAGTAGGGCTGTTTAGTCTAGCGTGCATGTCCAGACTATTTCTTGTTGTTGGCAAGCAGAGCAGAATTGTTGCAGAGTAGGGCTGTTTAGTCTAGCGTGCATGTCCAGACTATTTCTTGTTGGCAAGCAGAGCAGAATTGTTGCAGAGTAGGGCTGTTGAGTATAGTGTGCATGTCCAGACTATTTCTTGTTGTTGGAAAGCAGAGCAGAATTGTTGCAGAGTAGGGTTGTTGAGTCTAGTGTGCATGTCCAGACTATTTCTTGTTGGCAAGCAGAGCAGAATTGTTGCAGAGTAGGGTGTTGAGTCTAGTGTGCATGTCCAGACTATTTCTTGTTGGCAAGCAGAGCAGAATTGTTGCAGAGTAGGGCTGTTGAGTCTAGTGTGCATGTCCAGACTATTTCTTGTTGGCAAGCAGAGCAGAATTGTTGCAGAGTAGGGTTGTTGAGTCTAGTGTGCATGTTCAGACTATTTCTTGTTGTTGGAAAGCAGAGCAGAATTGTTGCAGAGTAGGGCTGTTTAGTCTACTGTGCATGTTCAGACTATTTCTTGTTGGCATGCAGAGCAGAATTGTTGCAGAGTAGGGCTGTTTAGTCTACTGTGCATGTTCAGACTATTTCTTGTTGGCAAGCATAGCAGAATTGTTGCAGAGTAGGGCTGTTTAGTCTAGCGTGCATGTCCAGACAATTTTTCTTGTTGGCAAGCAGAGCAGAATTGTTGCAGAGTAGGGCTGTTTAGTTTAGCGTGCATGTCCAGACTATTTCTTGTTGTTGGCATGCAGAGCAGAATTGTTGCAGAGTAGGGCTGTTTAGTTTAGCGTGCATGTCCAGACTATTTCTTGTTTTTGGCAAGCAGAGCAGAATTGTTGCAGGGTAGGGCTGTTCAGTCTAGTGTGCATGTCCAGACTATTTCTTGTTGTTGGCAAGCAGAGCAGAATTGTTGCAGAGTAGGGCTGTTTAGTTTAGCGTGCATGTCCAGACTATTTCTTGTTGTTGGCAAGCGGAGCAGAATTGTTGTAGAATAGGGCTGTTTATTCTAGCGTGCATGTCCAGACTATTTCTTGTTGTTGGCAAGCAGAGCAGAATTGTTGCAGAGTAGGGCTGTTTAGTCTAGCGTGCATGTCCAGACTATTTCTTGTTGTTGGCAAGCAGAGCAGAATTGTTGCAGAGTAGGGCTGTTTAGTCTAGCGTGCATGTCCAGACAATTTTTCTTGTTGGCAAGCAGAGCAGAATTGTTGCAGAGTAGGGCTGTTGAGTCTAGTGTGCATGTCCAGACTATTTCTTGTTGTTGGAAAGCAGAGCAGAATTGTTGCAGAGTAGGGCTGTTGAGTCTAGTGTGCATGTCCAGACTATTTCTTGTTGGCAAGCAGAGCAGAATTGTTGCAGAGTAGGGTTGTTGAGTCTAGTGTGCATGTCCAGACTATTTCTTGTTGGCAAGCAGAGCAGAATTGTTGCAGAGTAGGGCTGTTGAGTCTAGTGTGCATGTCCAGACTATTTCTTGTTGGCAAGCAGAGCAGAATTGTTGCAGAGTAGGGTTGTTGAGTCTAGTGTGCATGTCCAGACTATTTCTTGTTGTTGGAAAGCAGAGCAGAATTGTTGCAGAGTAGGGCTGTTTAGTCTAGCGTGCATGTCCAGACTATTTCTTGTTGTTGGCAAGCAGAGCAGAATTGTTGCAGAGTAGGGCTGTTTAGTCTACTGTGCATGTTCAGACTATTTCTTGTTGGCAAGCAGAGCAGAATTGTTGCAGAGTAGGGCTGTTTAGTCTACTGTGCATGTTCAGACTATTTCTTGTTGGCAAGCAGAGCAGAATTGTTGCAGAGTAGAGCTGTTTAGTCTAGCGTCAATGTCCAGACTATTTCTTGTTGCCAAGCAGAGCAGAATTGTTGCAGGGTAGGGCTGTTTAGTCTAGTGTGCATGTTCAGACTATTTCTTTTGTTGCAAGCAGAGCAGAATTGTTGCAGAGTAGGGCTGTTTAGTCTAGTGTGCATGTTCAGACTATTTCTTGTTGGCAAGCAGAGCAGAATTGTTGCAGAGTTGGGCTGTTGAGTCTAGTGTGCATGTCTAGACTATTTCTTGTTGTGTTTGTTGGCAAACACAGCAGAGTCATCACAGAGTAAGGCTGTTGAGTCTAGTGTGCATGTCCAGACTATTTCTTGTTGTGGTTGTTGGCAAACACAGCAGAGTCATCAACAGAGTAGGGCTGTTGAGTCTAGTGTGCATGTCCAGACTATTTCTTGTTGTTGTTGGCAAACACAGCAGAGTCATCACAGAGTAGGGTTGTTGAGTCTAGTGTGCATGTCCAGACTATTTCTTGTTGTTGGCAAGCAGAGCAGAATTGTTGCAGAGTAGGGCTATTTAGTCTAGTGTGCATGCCCAGACTATTTCTTGTTGGCAAGCAGAGCAGAATTGTTGCAGAGTAGGGTTGTTGAGTCTAGTGTGCATGTCCAGACTATTTCTTGTTGTTGGCAAGCAGAGCAGAATTGTTGCAGAGTAGGGCTGTTTAGTCTAGTGTGCATGTCCAGACTATTTCTTGTTGGCATGCAGAGCAGAATTGTTGCAGAGTAGGGCTATTTAGTCTAGTGTGCATGCCCAGACTATTTCTTGTTGGCAAGCAGAGCAGAATTGTTGCAGAGTAGGGCTGTTTTGTCTAGTGTGCATGCCCAGACTATTTCTTGTTGGCAAGCAGAGCAGAATTGTTGCAGAGTAGGGCTGTTGAGTCTAGTGTGCATGTGCAGACTATTTCTTGTTGTTGGCAAGCAGAGCAGAATTGTTGCAGAGTAGGGCTGTTTAGTCCAGTGTGCATGTCCAGACTATTTCTTGTTGGCATGCAGAGCAGAATGGTTGCAGAGTAGGGCTGTTGAGTCTAGTGTGTATGTCCAGACTTTTTATTGGTGGCAAGCTCAGCAGAATTGCTGTAGATTAGGGCTGTTGGGTCTAGCGTGCATGTCCAGACTTTGTATTGTTGGCAAGCACAGCAGAATTGTTGCAGATTCGTTCTGTTCAGTCTAGTGTGCATGCTCAGACTTTTTGTTGTTGGTAAGCACGGCAGAATTGTTGCAGAGTAGGGCTCTTCATTCTACTGTGTATGTCCAGATTTTTTATTGTTGGCAATCAAAGGACAATTGCTGCAGAGTAGAGCTGTTGAGTCTAGCGTGCATGTCCAGACTTTTTGTTGTGTTAGAGTAGTGCAGAATTGTTGCAGAGTAGGGCTGTTCAGTCTAGTGTGCATGCCCAGATTATTTCTTATTGTTGGCAAGCAGAGCGGAATTGTTGCAGAGTAGGGCTGTTTAGTCTAGTGTGCATGTCCAGACTATTTCTTGTTGTTGGCAAGCAGAGCAGAATTGTTGCAGAGTAGGGCTGTTTAGTCTAGTGTGCATGCCCAGACTATTTCTTGTTGTTGGCAAGCAGAGCAGAATTGTTGCAGAGTAGGGCTGTTTAGTCTAGTGTGCATGTCCAGACTATTTCTTGTTGTTGGCAAGCAGAGCAGAATTGTTGCAGAGTAGGGCTGTTCAGTCTAGTGTGCATGGCCAGACTATTTCTTGTTGTTGGCAAGCAGAGCAGAATTGTTGCAGAGTAGGGCTGTTTAGTTTAGCGCGCATGTCTGGACTATTTCTTGTTGTTGGCAAGTAGAGCAGAATTGTTGCAGAGTAGGGCTGTTTATTCTAGCGTGCATGTCCAGACTATTTCTTGTTGTTGGCAAGCAGAGCAGAATTGTTGCAGAGTAGGGCTGTTTAGTCTAGCGTGCATGTCCAGACTATTTCTTGTTGTTGGCAAGCAGAGCAGAATTGTTGCAGAGTAGGGCTGTTTAGTCTAGCGTGCATGTCCAGACTATTTCTTGTTGTTGGCAAGCAGAGCAGAATTGTTGCAGAGTAGGGCTGTTTAGTCTAGCGTGCATGTCCAGACTATTTCTTGTTGGCAAGCAGAGCAGAATTGTTGCAGAGTAGGGCTGTTGAGTATAGTGTGCATGTCCAGACTATTTCTTGTTGTTGGAAAGCAGAGCAGAATTGTTGCAGAGTAGGGTTGTTGAGTCTAGTGTGCATGTCCAGACTATTTCTTGTTGGCAAGCAGAGCAGAATTGTTGCAGAGTAGGGTGTTGAGTCTAGTGTGCATGTCCAGACTATTTCTTGTTGGCAAGCAGAGCAGAATTGTTGCAGAGTAGGGCTGTTGAGTCTAGTGTGCATGTCCAGACTATTTCTTGTTGGCAAGCAGAGCAGAATTGTTGCAGAGTAGGGTTGTTGAGTCTAGTGTGCATGTTCAGACTATTTCTTGTTGTTGGAAAGCAGAGCAGAATTGTTGCAGAGTAGGGCTGTTTAGTCTACTGTGCATGTTCAGACTATTTCTTGTTGGCATGCAGAGCAGAATTGTTGCAGAGTAGGGCTGTTTAGTCTACTGTGCATGTTCAGACTATTTCTTGTTGGCAAGCATAGCAGAATTGTTGCAGAGTAGGGCTGTTTAGTCTAGCGTGCATGTCCAGACAATTTTTCTTGTTGGCAAGCAGAGCAGAATTGTTGCAGAGTAGGGCTGTTTAGTTTAGCGTGCATGTCCAGACTATTTCTTGTTGTTGGCATGCAGAGCAGAATTGTTGCAGAGTAGGGCTGTTTAGTTTAGCGTGCATGTCCAGACTATTTCTTGTTTTTGGCAAGCAGAGCAGAATTGTTGCAGGGTAGGGCTGTTCAGTCTAGTGTGCATGTCCAGACTATTTCTTGTTGTTGGCAAGCAGAGCAGAATTGTTGCAGAGTAGGGCTGTTTAGTTTAGCGTGCATGTCCAGACTATTTCTTGTTGTTGGCAAGCGGAGCAGAATTGTTGTAGAATAGGGCTGTTTATTCTAGCGTGCATGTCCAGACTATTTCTTGTTGTTGGCAAGCAGAGCAGAATTGTTGCAGAGTAGGGCTGTTTAGTCTAGCGTGCATGTCCAGACTATTTCTTGTTGTTGGCAAGCAGAGCAGAATTGTTGCAGAGTAGGGCTGTTTAGTCTAGCGTGCATGTCCAGACAATTTTTCTTGTTGGCAAGCAGAGCAGAATTGTTGCAGAGTAGGGCTGTTGAGTCTAGTGTGCATGTCCAGACTATTTCTTGTTGTTGGAAAGCAGAGCAGAATTGTTGCAGAGTAGGGCTGTTGAGTCTAGTGTGCATGTCCAGACTATTTCTTGTTGGCAAGCAGAGCAGAATTGTTGCAGAGTAGGGTTGTTGAGTCTAGTGTGCATGTCCAGACTATTTCTTGTTGGCAAGCAGAGCAGAATTGTTGCAGAGTAGGGCTGTTGAGTCTAGTGTGCATGTCCAGACTATTTCTTGTCGTGGTTGTTGGCAAACACAGCAGAGTCATCAACAGAGTAGGGCTGTTGAGTCTAGTGTGCATGTCCAGACTATTTCTTGTTGTTGTTGGCAAACACAGCAGAGTCATCACAGAGTAGGGTTGTTGAGTCTAGTGTGCATGTCCAGACTATTTCTTGTTGTTGGCAAGCAGAGCAGAATTGTTGCAGAGTAGGGCTGTTTAGTCTACTGTGCATGTTCAGACTATTTCTTGTTGGCAAGCAGAGCAGAATTGTTGCAGAGTAGGGCTGTTTAGTCTACTGTGCATGTTCAGACTATTTCTTGTTGGCAAGCAGAGCAGAATTGTTGCAGAGTAGAGCTGTTTAGTCTAGCGTCAATGTCCAGACTATTTCTTGTTGCCAAGCAGAGCAGAATTGTTGCAGGGTAGGGCTGTTTAGTCTAGTGTGCATGTTCAGACTATTTCTTGTTGTTGGCAAGCAGAGCAGAATTGTTGCAGAGTAGGGCTATTTAGTCTAGTGTGCATGCCCAGACTATTTCTTGTTGGCAAGCAGAGCAGAATTGTTGCAGAGTAGGGTTGTTGAGTCTAGTGTGCATGTCCAGACTATTTCTTGTTGTTGGCAAGCAGAGCAGAATTGTTGCAGAGTAGGGCTGTTTAGTCTAGTGTGCATGTCCAGACTATTTCTTGTTGGCATGCAGAGCAGAATTGTTGCAGAGTAGGGCTATTTAGTCTAGTGTGCATGCCCAGACTATTTCTTGTTGGCAAGCAGAGCAGAATTGTTGCAGAGTAGGGCTGTTTTGTCTAGTGTGCATGCCCAGACTATTTCTTGTTGGCAAGCAGAGCAGAATTGTTGCAGAGTAGGGCTGTTGAGTCTAGTGTGCATGTGCAGACTATTTCTTGTTGTTGGCAAGCAGAGCAGAATTGTTGCAGAGTAGGGCTGTTTAGTCTAGCGTGCATGTCCAGACTATTTCTTGTTGTTGGCAAGCAGAGCAGAATTGTTGCAGAGTAGGGCTGTTTAGTCTACTGTGCATGTTCAGACTATTTCTTGTTGGCAAGCAGAGCAGAATTGTTGCAGAGTAGGGCTGTTTAGTCTACTGTGCATGTTCAGACTATTTCTTGTTGGCAAGCAGAGCAGAATTGTTGCAGAGTAGAGCTGTTTAGTCTAGCGTCAATGTCCAGACTATTTCTTGTTGCCAAGCAGAGCAGAATTGTTGCAGGGTAGGGCTGTTTAGTCTAGTGTGCATGTTCAGACTATTTCTTTTGTTGCAAGCAGAGCAGAATTGTTGCAGAGTAGGGCTGTTTAGTCTAGTGTGCATGTTCAGACTATTTCTTGTTGGCAAGCAGAGCAGAATTGTTGCAGAGTTGGGCTGTTGAGTCTAGTGTGCATGTCTAGACTATTTCTTGTTGTGTTTGTTGGCAAACACAGCAGAGTCATCACAGAGTAAGGCTGTTGAGTCTAGTGTGCATGTCCAGACTATTTCTTGTTGTGGTTGTTGGCAAACACAGCAGAGTCATCAACAGAGTAGGGCTGTTGAGTCTAGTGTGCATGTCCAGACTATTTCTTGTTGTTGTTGGCAAACACAGCAGAGTCATCACAGAGTAGGGTTGTTGAGTCTAGTGTGCATGTCCAGACTATTTCTTGTTGTTGGCAAGCAGAGCAGAATTGTTGCAGAGTAGGGCTATTTAGTCTAGTGTGCATGCCCAGACTATTTCTTGTTGGCAAGCAGAGCAGAATTGTTGCAGAGTAGGGTTGTTGAGTCTAGTGTGCATGTCCAGACTATTTCTTGTTGTTGGCAAGCAGAGCAGAATTGTTGCAGAGTAGGGCTGTTTAGTCTAGTGTGCATGTCCAGACTATTTCTTGTTGGCATGCAGAGCAGAATTGTTGCAGAGTAGGGCTATTTAGTCTAGTGTGCATGCCCAGACTATTTCTTGTTGGCAAGGAGAGCAGAATTGTTGCAGAGTAGGGCTGTTTTGTCTAGTGTGCATGCCCAGACTATTTCTTGTTGGCAAGCAGAGCAGAATTGTTGCAGAGTAGGGCTGTTGAGTCTAGTGTGCATGTGCAGACTATTTCTTGTTGTTGGCAAGAAGAGCAGAATTGTTGCAGAGTTGGGCTGTTTAGTCCAGTGTGCATGTCCAGACTATTTCTTGTTGGCATGCAGAGCAGAATTGTTGCAGAGTAGGGCTGTTGAGTCTAGTGTGTATGTCCAGACTTTTTATTGGTGGCAAGCTCAGCAGAATTGCTGTAGATTAGGGCTGTTGGGTCTAGCGTGCATGTCCAGACTTTGTATTGTTGGCAAGCACAGCAGAATTGTTGCAGATTCGTTCTGTTCAGTCTAGTGTGCATGCTCAGACTTTTTGTTGTTGGTAAGCACGGCAGAATTGTTGCAGAGTAGGGCTCTTCATTCTAGTGTGTATGTCCAGATTTTTTATTGTTGGCAATCAAAGGAGAATTGCTGCAGAGTAGAGCTGTTGAGTCTAGCGTGCATGTCCAGACTTTTTGTTGTGTTAGAGTAGTGCAGAATTGTTGCAGAGTAGGGCTGTTCAGTCTAGTGTGCATGCCCAGATTATTTCTTATTGTTGGCAAGCAGAGCGGAATTGTTGCAGAGTAGGGCTGTTTAGTCTAGTGTGCATGTCCAGACTATTTCTTGTTGTTGGCAAGCAGAGCAGAATTGTTGCAGAGTAGGGCTGTTTAGTCTAGTGTGCATGCCCAGACTATTTCTTGTATTTGGCAAGCAGAGCAGAATTGTTGCAGAGTAGGGCTGTTTAGTCTAGTGTGCATGTCCAGACTATTTCTTGTTGTTGGCAAGCAGAGCAGAATTGTTGCAGAGTAGGGCTGTTCAGTCTAGTGTGCATGGCCAGACTATTTCTTGTTGTTGGCAAGCAGAGCAGAATTGTTGCAGAGTAGGGCTGTTTAGTTTAGCGCGCATGTCCAGACTATTTCTTGTTGTTGGCAAGTAGAGCAGAATTGTTGCAGAGTAGGGCTGTTTATTCTAGCGTGCATGTCCAGACTATTTCTTGTTGTTGGCAAGCAGAGCAGAATTGTTGCAGAGTAGGGCTGTTTAGTCTAGCGTGCATGTCCAGACTATTTCTTGTTGTTGGCAAGCAGAGCAGAATTGTTGCAGAGTAGGGCTGTTTAGTCTAGCGTGCATGTCCAGACTATTTCTTGTTGTTGGCAAGCAGAGCAGAATTGTTGCAGAGTAGGGCTGTTTAGTCTAGCGTGCATGTCCAGACTATTTCTTGTTGGCAAGCAGAGCAGAATTGTTGCAGAGTAGGGCTGTTGAGTATAGTGTGCATGTCCAGACTATTTCTTGTTGTTGGAAAGCAGAGCAGAATTGTTGCAGAGTAGGGTTGTTGAGTCTAGTGTGCATGTCCAGACTATTTCTTGTTGGCAAGCAGAGCAGAATTGTTGCAGAGTAGGGTGTTGAGTCTAGTGTGCATGTCCAGACTAATTCTTGTTGGCAAGCAGAGCAGAATTGTTGCAGAGTAGGGCTGTTGAGTCTAGTGTGCATGTCCAGACTATTTCTTGTTGGCAAGCAGAGCAGAATTGTTGCAGAGTAGGGTTGTTGAGTCTAGTGTGCATGTTCAGACTATTTCTTGTTGTTGGAAAGCAGAGCAGAATTGTTGCAGAGTAGGGCTGTTTAGTCTACTGTGCATGTTCAGACTATTTCTTGTTGGCATGCAGAGCAGAATTGTTGCAGAGTAGGGCTGTTTAGTCTACTGTGCATGTTCAGACTATTTCTTGTTGGCAAGCAGAGCAGAATTGTTGCAGAGTAGAGCTGTTTTAGTCTAGCGTGCATGTCCAGACTATTTCTTGTTGCCAAGCAGAGCAGAATTGTTGCAGGGTAGGGCCGTTTAGTCTAGTGTGCATGTTCAGACTATTTCTTGTTGGCAAGCGGAGCAGAATTGTTGCAGAGTAGGGCTGTTTAGTCTAGTGTGCATGTTCAGAATATTTCTTGTTGGCAAGCAGAGCAGAATTGTTGCAGAGTAGTGCTGTTGAGTCTAGTGTGCATGTCTAGACTATTTCTTGTTGTGTTTGTTGGCAAACACAGCAGAGTCATCACAGAGTAAGGATGTTGAGTCTAGTGTGCATGTCCAGACTATTTCTTGTCGTGGTTGTTGGCAAACACAGCAGAGTCATCAACAGAGTAGGGCTGTTGAGTCTAGTGTGCATGTCCAGACTATTTCTTGTTGTTGTTGGCAAACACAGCAGAGTCATCACAGAGTAGGGTTGTTGAGTCTAGTGTGCATGTCCAGACTATTTCTTGTTGTTGGCAAGCAGAGCAGAATTGTTGCAGAGTAGGGCTGTTTAGTCTACTGTGCATGTTCAGACTATTTCTTGTTGGCAAGCAGAGCAGAATTGTTGCAGAGTAGGGCTGTTTAGTCTACTGTGCATGTTCAGACTATTTCTTGTTGGCAAGCAGAGCAGAATTGTTGCAGAGTAGAGCTGTTTAGTCTAGCGTCAATGTCCAGACTATTTCTTGTTGCCAAGCAGAGCAGAATTGTTGCAGGGTAGGGCTGTTTAGTCTAGTGTGCATGTTCAGACTATTTCTTGTTGTTGGCAAGCAGAGCAGAATTGTTGCAGAGTAGGGCTATTTAGTCTAGTGTGCATGCCCAGACTATTTCTTGTTGGCAAGCAGAGCAGAATTGTTGCAGAGTAGGGTTGTTGAGTCTAGTGTGCATGTCCAGACTATTTCTTGTTGTTGGCAAGCAGAGCAGAATTGTTGCAGAGTAGGGCTGTTTAGTCTAGTGTGCATGTCCAGACTATTTCTTGTTGGCATGCAGAGCAGAATTGTTGCAGAGTAGGGCTATTTAGTCTAGTGTGCATGCCCAGACTATTTCTTGTTGGCAAGCAGAGCAGAATTGTTGCAGAGTAGGGCTGTTTTGTCTAGTGTGCATGCCCAGACTATTTCTTGTTGGCAAGCAGAGCAGAATTGTTGCAGAGTAGGGCTGTTGAGTCTAGTGTGCATGTGCAGACTATTTCTTGTTGTTGGCAAGCAGAGCAGAATTGTTGCAGAGTAGGGCTGTTTAGTCCAGTGTGCATGTCCAGACTATTTCTTGTTGGCATGCAGAGCAGAATGGTTGCAGAGTAGGGCTGTTGAGTCTAGTGTGTATGTCCAGACTTTTTATTGGTGGCAAGCTCAGCAGAATTGCTGTAGATTAGGGCTGTTGGGTCTAGCGTGCATGTCCAGACTTTGTATTGTTGGCAAGCACAGCAGAATTGTTGCAGATTCGTTCTGTTCAGTCTAGTGTGCATGCTCAGACTTTTTGTTGTTGGTAAGCACGGCAGAATTGTTGCAGAGTAGGGCTCTTCATTCTACTGTGTATGTCCAGATTTTTTATTGTTGGCAATCAAAGGACAATTGCTGCAGAGTAGAGCTGTTGAGTCTAGCGTGCATGTCCAGACTTTTTGTTGTGTTAGAGTAGTGCAGAATTGTTGCAGAGTAGGGCTGTTCAGTCTAGTGTGCATGCCCAGATTATTTCTTATTGTTGGCAAGCAGAGCGGAATTGTTGCAGAGTAGGGCTGTTTAGTCTAGTGTGCATGTCCAGACTATTTCTTGTTGTTGGCAAGCAGAGCAGAATTGTTGCAGAGTAGGGCTGTTTAGTCTAGTGTGCATGCCCAGACTATTTCTTGTTGTTGGCAAGCAGAGCAGAATTGTTGCAGAGTAGGGCTGTTTAGTCTAGTGTGCATGTCCAGACTATTTCTTGTTGTTGGCAAGCAGAGCAGAATTGTTGCAGAGTAGGGCTGTTCAGTCTAGTGTGCATGGCCAGACTATTTCTTGTTGTTGGCAAGCAGAGCAGAATTGTTGCAGAGTAGGGCTGTTTAGTTTAGCGCGCATGTCCAGACTATTTCTTGTTGTTGGCAAGTAGAGCAGAATTGTTGCAGAGTAGGGCTGTTTATTCTAGCGTGCATGTCCAGACTATTTCTTGTTGTTGGCAAGCAGAGCAGAATTGTTGCAGAGTAGGGCTGTTTAGTCAAGCGTGCATGTCCAGACTATTTCTTGTTGTTGGCAAGCAGAGCAGAATTGTTGCAGAGTAGGGCTGTTTAGTCTAGCGTGCATGTCCAGACTATTTCTTGTTGTTGGCAAGCAGAGCAGAATTGTTGCAGAGTAGGGCTGTTTAGTCTAGCGTGCATGTCCAGACTATTTCTTGTTGGCAAGCAGAGCAGAATTGTTGCAGAGTAGGGCTGTTGAGTATAGTGTGCATGTCCAGACTATTTCTTGTTGTTGGAAAGCAGAGCAGAATTGTTGCAGAGTAGGGTTGTTGAGTCTAGTGTGCATGTCCAGACTATTTCTTGTTGGCAAGCAGAGCAGAATTGTTGCAGAGTAGGGTGTTGAGTCTAGTGTGCATGTCCAGACTATTTCTTGTTGGCAAGCAGAGCAGAATTGTTGCAGAGTAGGGCTGTTGAGTCTAGTGTGCATGTCCAGACTATTTCTTGTTGGCAAGCAGAGCAGAATTGTTGCAGAGTAGGGTTGTTGAGTCTAGTGTGCATGTTCAGACTATTTCTTGTTGTTGGCAAGCAGAGCAGAATTGTTGCAGAGTAGGGCTGTTTAGTCTACTGTGCATGTTCAGACTATTTCTTGTTGGCATGCAGAGCAGAATTGTTGCAGAGTAGGGCTGTTTAGTCTACTGTGCATGTTCAGACTATTTCTTGTTGGCAAGCATAGCAGAATTGTTGCAGAGTAGGGCTGTTTAGTCTAGCGTGCATGTCCAGACAATTTTTCTTGTTGGCAAGCAGAGCAGAATTGTTGCAGAGTAGGGCTGTTTAGTTTAGCGTGCATGTCCAGACTATTTCTTGTTGTTGGCATGCAGAGCAGAATTGTTGCAGAGTAGGGCTGTTTAGTTTAGCGTGCATGTCCAGACTATTTCTTGTTTTTGGCAAGCAGAGCAGAATTGTTGCAGGGTAGGGCTGTTCAGTCTAGTGTGCATGTCCAGACTATTTCTTGTTGTTGGCAAGCAGAGCAGAATTGTTGCAGAGTAGGGCTGTTTAGTTTAGCGTGCATGTCCAGACTATTTCTTGTGTTGGCAAGCGGAGCAGAATTGTTGTAGAATAGGGCTGTTTATTCTAGCGTGCATGTCCAGACTATTTCTTGTTGTTGGCAAGCAGAGCAGAATTGTTGCAGAGTAGGGCTGTTTAGTCTAGCGTGCATGTCCAGACTATTTCTTGTTGTTGGCAAGCAGAGCAGAATTGTTGCAGAGTAGGGCTGTTTAGTCTAGCGTGCATGTCCAGACAATTTTTCTTGTTGGCAAGCAGAGCAGAATTGTTGCAGAGTAGGGCTGTTGAGTCTAGTGTGCATGTCCAGACTATTTCTTGTTGTTGGAAAGCAGAGCAGAATTGTTGCAGAGTAGGGCTGTTGAGTCTAGTGTGCATGTCCAGACTATTTCTTGTTGGCAAGCAGAGCAGAATTGTTGCAGAGTAGGGTTGTTGAGTCTAGTGTGCATGTCCAGACTATTTCTTGTTGGCAAGCAGAGCAGAATTGTTGCAGAGTAGGGCTGTTGAGTCTAGTGTGCATGTCCAGACTATTTCTTGTTGGCAAGCAGAGCAGAATTGTTGCAGAGTAGGGTTGTTGAGTCTAGTGTGCATGTCCAGACTATTTCTTGTTGTTGGAAAGCAGAGCAGAATTGTTGCAGAGTAGGGCTGTTTAGTCTAGCGTGCATGTCCAGACTATTTCTTGTTGTTGGCAAGCAGAGCAGAATTGTTGCAGAGTAGGGCTGTTTAGTCTACTGTGCATGTTCAGACTATTTCTTGTTGGCAAGCAGAGCAGAATTGTTGCAGAGTAGGGCTGTTTAGTCTACTGTGCATGTTCAGACTATTTCTTGTTGGCAAGCAGAGCAGAATTGTTGCAGAGTAGAGCTGTTTAGTCTAGCGTCAATGTCCAGACTATTTCTTGTTGCCAAGCAGAGCAGAATTGTTGCAGGGTAGGGCTGTTTAGTCTAGTGTGCATGTTCAGACTATTTCTTTTGTTGCAAGCAGAGCAGAATTGTTGCAGAGTAGGGCTGTTTAGTCTAGTGTGCATGTTCAGACTATTTCTTGTTGGCAAGCAGAGCAGAATTGTTGCAGAGTTGGGCTGTTGAGTCTAGTGTGCATGTCTAGACTATTTCTTGTTGTGTTTGTTGGCAAACACAGCAGAGTCATCACAGAGTAAGGCTGTTGAGTCTAGTGTGCATGTCCAGACTATTTCTTGTTGTGGTTGTTGGCAAACACAGCAGAGTCATCAACAGAGTAGGGCTGTTGAGTCTAGTGTGCATGTCCAGACTATTTCTTGTTGTTGTTGGCAAACACAGCAGAGTCATCACAGAGTAGGGTTGTTGAGTCTAGTGTGCATGTCCAGACTATTTCTTGTTGTTGGCAAGCAGAGCAGAATTGTTGCAGAGTAGGGCTATTTAGTCTAGTGTGCATGCCCAGACTATTTCTTGTTGGCAAGCAGAGCAGAATTGTTGCAGAGTAGGGTTGTTGAGTCTAGTGTGCATGTCCAGACTATTTCTTGTTGTTGGCAAGCAGAGCAGAATTGTTGCAGAGTAGGGCTGTTTAGTCTAGTGTGCATGTCCAGACTATTTCTTGTTGGCATGCAGAGCAGAATTGTTGCAGAGTAGGGCTATTTAGTCTAGTGTGCATGCCCAGACTATTTCTTGTTGGCAAGGAGAGCAGAATTGTTGCAGAGTAGGGCTGTTTTGTCTAGTGTGCATGCCCAGACTATTTCTTGTTGGCAAGCAGAGCAGAATTGTTGCAGAGTAGGGCTGTTGAGTCTAGTGTGCATGTGCAGACTATTTCTTGTTGTTGGCAAGCAGAGCAGAATTGTTGCAGAGTAGGGCTGTTTAGTCCAGTGTGCATGTCCAGACTATTTCTTGTTGGCATGCAGAGCAGAATTGTTGCAGAGTAGGGCTGTTGAGTCTAGTGTGTATGTCCAGACTTTTTATTGGTGGCAAGCTCAGCAGAATTGCTGTAGATTAGGGCTGTTGGGTCTAGCGTGCATGTCCAGACTTTGTATTGTTGGCAAGCACAGCAGAATTGTTGCAGATTCGTTCTGTTCAGTCTAGTGTGCATGCTCAGACTTTTTGTTGTTGGTAAGCACGGCAGAATTGTTGCAGAGTAGGGCTCTTCATTCTAGTGTGTATGTCCAGATTTTTTATTGTTGGCAATCAAAGGAGAATTGCTGCAGAGTAGAGCTGTTGAGTCTAGCGTGCATGTCCAGACTTTTTGTTGTGTTAGAGTAGTGCAGAATTGTTGCAGAGTAGGGCTGTTCAGTCTAGTGTGCATGCCCAGATTATTTCTTATTGTTGGCAAGCAGAGCGGAATTGTTGCAGAGTAGGGCTGTTTAGTCTAGTGTGCATGTCCAGACTATTTCTTGTTGTTGGCAAGCAGAGCAGAATTGTTGCAGAGTAGGGCTGTTTAGTCTAGTGTGCATGCCCAGACTATTTCTTGTATTTGGCAAGCAGAGCAGAATTGTTGCAGAGTAGGGCTGTTTAGTCTAGTGTGCATGTCCAGACTATTTCTTGTTGTTGGCAAGCAGAGCAGAATTGTTGCAGAGTAGGGCTGTTCAGTCTAGTGTGCATGGCCAGACTATTTCTTGTTGTTGGCAAGCAGAGCAGAATTGTTGCAGAGTAGGGCTGTTTAGTTTAGCGCGCATGTCCAGACTATTTCTTGTTGTTGGCAAGTAGAGCAGAATTGTTGCAGAGTAGGGCTGTTTATTCTAGCGTGCATGTCCAGACTATTTCTTGTTGTTGGCAAGCAGAGCAGAATTGTTGCAGAGTAGGGCTGTTTAGTCTAGCGTGCATGTCCAGACTATTTCTTGTTGTTGGCAAGCAGAGCAGAATTGTTGCAGAGTAGGGCTGTTTAGTCTAGCGTGCATGTCCAGACTATTTCTTGTTGTTGGCAAGCAGAGCAGAATTGTTGCAGAGTAGGGCTGTTTAGTCTAGCGTGCATGTCCAGACTATTTCTTGTTGGCAAGCAGAGCAGAATTGTTGCAGAGTAGGGCTGTTGAGTATAGTGTGCATGTCCAGACTATTTCTTGTTGTTGGAAAGCAGAGCAGAATTGTTGCAGAGTAGGGTTGTTGAGTCTAGTGTGCATGTCCAGACTATTTCTTGTTGGCAAGCAGAGCAGAATTGTTGCAGAGTAGGGTGTTGAGTCTAGTGTGCATGTCCAGACTATTTCTTGTTGGCAAGCAGAGCAGAATTGTTCCAGAGTAGGGCTGTTGAGTCTAGTGTGCATGTCCAGACTATTTCTTGTTGGCAAGCAGAGCAGAATTGTTGCAGAGTAGGGTTGTTGAGTCTAGTGTGCATGTTCAGACTATTTCTTGTTGTTGGAAAGCAGAGCAGAATTGTTGCAGAGTAGGGCTGTTTAGTCTACTGTGCATGTTCAGACTATTTCTTGTTGGCATGCAGAGCAGAATTGTTGCAGAGTAGGGCTGTTTAGTCTACTGTGCATGTTCAGACTATTTCTTGTTGGCAAGCAGAGCAGAATTGTTGCAGAGTAGAGCTGTTTTAGTCTAGCGTGCATGTCCAGACTATTTCTTGTTGCCAAGCAGAGCAGAATTGTTGCAGGGTAGGGCCGTTTAGTCTAGTGTGCATGTTCAGACTATTTCTTGTTGGCAAGCGGAGCAGAATTGTTGCAGAGTAGGGCTGTTTAGTCTAGTGTGCATGTTCAGAATATTTCTTGTTGGCAAGCAGAGCAGAATTGTTGCAGAGTAGTGCTGTTGAGTCTAGTGTGCATGTCTAGACTATTTCTTGTTGTGTTTGTTGGCAAACACAGCAGAGTCATCACAGAGTAAGGCTGTTGAGTCTAGTGTGCATGTCCAGACTATTTCTTGTCGTGGTTGTTGGCAAACACAGCAGAGTCATCAACAGAGTAGGGCTGTTGAGTCTAGTGTGCATGTCCAGACTATTTCTTGTTGTTGTTGGCAAACACAGCAGAGTCATCACAGAGTAGGGTTGTTGAGTCTAGTGTGCATGTCCAGACTATTTCTTGTTGTTGGCAAGCAGAGCAGAATTGTTGCAGAGTAGGGCTGTTTAGTCTAGTGTGCATGCCCAGACTATTTCTTGTTGGCAAGCAGAGCAGAATTGTTGCAGAGTAGGGTTGTTGAGTCAGGTGTGCATGTCCAGACTATTTCTTGTTGTTGGCAAGCAGAGCAGAATTGTTGCAGAGTAGGGCTGTTTAGTCTAGTGTGCATGTCCAGATTATTTCTTGTTGGCAAGCAGAGCAGAATTGTTGCAGAGTAGGGCTATTTAGTCTAGTGTGCATGCCCAGACTATTTCTTGTTGGCAAGCAGAGCAGAATTGTTGCAGAGTAGGGCTGTTTAGTCTAGTGTGCATGCCCAGACTATTTCTTGTTGGCAAGCAGAGCAGAATTGTTGCAGAGTAGGGCTGTTGAGTCTAGTGTGCATGTGCAGACTATTTCTTGTTGTTGGCAAGCAGAGCAGAATTGTTGCAGAGTAGGGCTTTTTAGTCCAGTGTGCTTTCCAGACTATTTCTTGTTGGCATGCAGAGCAGAATTGTTGCAGAGTAGGGCTGTTGAGTCTAGTGTGCATGCCCAGACTTTTTATTGGTGGCAAGCTCATCAGAATTGCTGTAGATTAGGGCTGTTGAGTCTAGCGTGCATGTCCAGACTTTGTATTGTTGGCAAGCACAGCAGAATTGTTGCAGATTCGTTCTGTTCAGTCTAGTGTGCATGCTCAGACTTTTTGTTGTTGGCAAGCACGGCAGAATTGTTGCAGAGTAGGGCTCTCCATTCTAGTGTGTATGTCCAGATTTTTTATTGTTGGCAAGCAAAGGAGAATTGCTGCAGAGTAGAGCTGTTGAGTCTAGCGTTCATGTCCAGACTTTTGGTTGTGTTATAGGAGTGCAGAATTGTTGCAGAGTAGGGCTGTTCAGTCTAGTGTGCATGCCCAGATTATTTCTTATTGTTGGCAAGCAGAGCGGAATTGTTGCAGAGTAGGGCTGTTTAGTCTAGTGTGCATGTCCAGACTTTGTGTTGTTGCAGAGTAGGGCTATTGAGTGTAGCAAGTGCTCATGTTCAGGACTTTAATATTTTGGTGACAAGTGAGCAGAATCATCATGGCATAGAGATCTTGGGTCTAGCAAGTGCTCATGTTCATGCTTTTAATATTTCAGTTACAAGTGGAGCGGAATCATCTTGGCATAGAGCTCTTGGGTCTAGCAAGTGCTCATGTTCATGACTAATATTTTGGTGACAAGTGAGCAGAATCATCTTGGCATAGAGATCTTGGGTCTAGCAAGTGCTCATGTTCATGACTAATATTTTGGTGACAAGTGAGCAGAATCATCTTGGCATAGAGATCTTGGGTCTAGCAAGTGCTCATGTTCATGACTAATATTTCGGTGACAAGTGAGCAGAATCATCTTGGCATAGAGCTCTTGGGTCTAGCAAGTGCTCATGTTCATGACTAATATTTCAGTTACAAGTGGAGCGGAATCATCTTGGCATAGAGCTCTTGGGTCTAGCAAGTGCTCATGTTCATGACTTTTAATATTTCAGTTACAAGTGGAGCGGAATCATCTTGGCATAGAGCTCTTGGATCTAGCAAGTGCTCATGTTCACGACTTTAATATTTCAGTTACAAGTGGAGCGGAATCATCTTGGCATAGAGGTCTTGGGTCTAGCAAGTGCTCATGTTCAGGACTTTAATATTTCGGTTACAAGTGGAGCGGAATCATCTTGGCATAGACGTCTTGGGTCTAGCAAGTGCTCATGTTCATGACTTTAATATTTCAGTTACAAGTGGAGCGGAATCATCTTGGCATAGAGATCTTGGGTCTAGCAAGTGCTCATGTTCATGACTTTAATATTTCGGTTACAAGTGGAGCGGAATCATCTTGGCATAGAGCTCTTGGGTCTAGCAAGTGCTCATGTTCATGACTTTAATATTTCGGTTACAAGTGGAGCGGAATCATCTTGGCATAGAGCTCTTGGGTCTAGCAAGTGCTCATGTTCATGACTTTAATATTTCGGTTACAACTGGAGCGGAATTATGATGGCATGAGGCTCTTGGGTGTAGCAGGTGGTCATGGCTTTAATATTTCGGTTACAAGTGGAGCGGAATTATTATGGCATAAGGCTCTTGGGTGTAGCAGGTGGTCATGAACGTAATATTTCGGTTACAAGTGGAGCAGAATTATTATGGCATAAGGCTCTTGGGTGTAGCAAGTGGTCATGAACGTAATATTTCGGTTATAAGTGGAGCGGAATTATTATGGCATAAGGCTCTTGGGTGTAGCAGGTGGTCATGAACGTAATATTTCGGTTACAAGTGGAGCGGAATTATTATGGCATAAGGCTCTTGGGTGTAGCAGGTGGTCATGGCTTTAATATTTTGGTGATAAGTGGAGCAGAATTATCATGGCATAAGGCTCTTGGGTGTAGCAAGTGGTCATGGCTTTAATATTTTGGTGATAAGTGGAGCAGAATTATCATGGCATAAGGCTCTTGGGTGTAGCAAGTGGTCATGGCTTTAATATTTTGGTGACAAGTGGAGCAGAATTATTATGGCATAAGGCTCTTGGGTGTACCAAGTGGTCATGAACTTAATATTTTGTTGGCAAGCAGAGCAGAATTGTTGCAGAGTAGGGCTGTTTAGTCTAGTGTGCATGCCCAGACTATTTCTTGTTGGCAAGCAGAGCAGAATTGTTGCAGAGTAGGGCTGTTGAGTCTAGTGTGCATGTGCAGACTATTTCTTGTTGTTGGCAAGCAGAGCAGAATTGTTGCAGAGTAGGGCTGTTTAGTCCAGTGTGCATGTCCAGACTATTTCTTGTTGGCATGCAGAGCAGAATTGTTGCAGAGTAGGGCTGTTGAGTCTAGTGTGTATGCCCAGACTTTTTATTGGTGGCAAGCTCAGCAGAATTGCTGTAGATTAGGGCTGTTGAGTCTAGCGTGCATGTCCAGACTTTGTATTGTTGGCAAGCACAGCAGAATTGTTGCAGATTCGTTCTGTTCAGTCTAGTGTTCATGCTCAGACTTTTTGTTGTTGGCAAGCACGGCAGAATTGTTGCAGAGTAGGGCTCTTCATTCTAGTGTGTATGTCCAGATTTTTTATTGTTGGCAAGCAAATGAGAATTGCTGCAGAGTAGAGCTGTTGAGTCTAGCGTGCATGTCCAGACTTTTTGTTGTGTTAGAGTAGTGCAGAACTGTTGCAGAGTAGGGCTGTTCAGTCTAGTGTGCATGCCCAGATTATTTCTTATTGTTGGCAAGCAGAGCGGAATTGTTGCAGAGTAGGGCTGTTTAGTCTAGTGTGCATGTCCAGACTATTTCTTGTTGTTGGCAAGCAGAGCAGAATTGTTGCAGAGTAGGGCTGTTTAGTCTAGTGTGCATGCCCAGACTATTTCTTGTTGTTGGCAAGCAGAGCAGAATTGTTGCAGAGTAGGGCTGTTTAGTCTAGTGTGCATGTCCAGACTATTTCTTGTTGTTGGCAAGCAGAGCAGAATTGTTGCAGAGTAGGGCTGTTCAGTCTAGTGTGCATGCCCAGACTATTTCTTGTTGTTGGCAAGCAGAGCAGAATTGTTGCAGAGTAGGGCTGTTTAGTTTAGCGTGCATGTCCAGACTATTTCTTGTAGTTGGCAAGTAGAGCAGAATTGTTGCAGAGTAGGGCTGTTTATTCTAACGTGCATGTCCAGACTATTTCTTGTTGTTGGCAAGCAGAGCAGAATTGTTGCAGAGTAGGGCTGTTTAGTCTAGCGTGCATGTCCAGACTATTTCTTGTTGTTGGCAAGCAGAGCAGAATTGTTGCAGAGTAGGGCTGTTTAGTCTAGCGTGCATGTCCAGACTATTTCTTGTTGTTGGCAAGCAGAGCAGAATTGTTGCAGAGTAGACCTGTTTAGTCTAGCGTGCATGTCCAGACTATTTCTTGTTGTAAAGCAGAGCATAATTGTTGCAGGGTAGGGCTGTTTAGTCTAGTGTGCATGTTCAGACTATTTCTTGTTGCCAAGCAGAGCAGAATTGTTGCAGAGTAGGGCTGTTTAGTCTAGTGTGCATGTTCAGACTATTTCTTGTTGGCAAGCAGAGCAGAATTGTTGCAGAGTAGGGCTGTTGAGTCTAGTGTGCATGTCCAGACTATTTCTTGTTGTGGTTGTTGGCAAACACAGCAGAGTCATCAACAGAGTAGGGCTGTTGAGTCTAGTGTGCATGTCCAGACTATTTCTTGTTGTTGTTGTCAAACACAGGAGAGTCATCACAGAGTAGGGTTGTTGAGTCTAGTGTGCATGTCCAGACTATTTCTTGTTGTTGGCAAGCAGAGCAGAATTGTTGCAGAGTAGGGCTGTTTAGTCTAGTGTGCATGCCCAGACTATTTCTTGTTGGCAAACAGAGCAGAATTGTTGCAGAGTAGGGTTGTTGAGTCAAGTGTGCATGTCCAGACTATTTCTTGTTGTTGGCAAGCAGAGCAGGGTGTTGAGTCTAGTGTGCATGTCCAGACTATTTCTTGTTGGCAAGCAGAGCAGAATTGTTGCAGAGTAGGGCTGTTGAGTCTAGTGTGCATGTCCAGACTATTTCTTGTTGGCAAGCAGAGCAGAATTGTTGCAGAGTAGGGCTGTTGAGTCTAGTGTGCATGTCCAGACTATTTCTTGTTGGCAAGCCGAGCAGAATTGTTGCAGAGTAGGGTGTTGAGTCTAGTGTGCATGTCCAGACTATTTCTTGTTGGCAAGCAGAGCAGAATTGTTGCAGAGTAGGGCTGTTGAGTCTAGTGTGCATGTCCAGACTATTTCTTGTTGGCAAGCAGAGCAGAATTGTTGCAGAGTAGGGTTGTTGAGTCTAGTGTGCATGTTCAGACTATTTCTTGTTGTTGGAAAGCAGAGCAGAATTGTTGCAGAGTAGGGCTGTTTAGTCTACTGTGCATGTTCAGACTATTTCTTGTTGGCAAGCAGAGCAGAATTGTTGCAGAGTAGGGCTGTTTAGTCTACTGTGCATGTTCAGACTATTTCTTGTTGGCAAGAAGAGCAGAATTGTTCAGAGTAGAGCTGTTTAGTCTAGCGTGCATGTCCAGACTATTTCTTGTTGCCAAGCAGAGCAGAATTGTTGCAGGGTAGGGCTGTTTAGTCTAGTGTGCATGTTCAGACTATTTCTTGTTGGCAAGCGGAGCAGAATTGTTGCAGAGTAGGGCTGTTTAGTCTAGTGTGCATGTTCAGAATATTTCTTGTTGGCAAGCAGAGCAGAATTGTTGCAGAGTAGGGCTGTTGAGTCTAGTGTGCATGTCTAGACTATTTCTTGTTGTGTTTGTTGGCAAACACAGCAGAGTCATCACAGAGTAAGGCTGTTGAGTCTAGTGTGCATGTCCAGACTATTTCTTGTTGTGGTTGTTGGCAAACACAGCAGAGTCATCAACAGAGTAGGGCTGTTGAGTCTAGTGTGCATGTCCAGACTATTTCTTGTTGTTGTTGGCAAACACAGCAGAGTCATCACAGAGTAGGGTTGTTGAGTCTAGTGTGCATGTCCAGACTATTTCTTGTTGTTGGCAAGCAGAGCAGAATTGTTGCAGAGTAGGGCTGTTTAGTCTAGTGTGTATGCCCAGACTATTTCTTGTTGGCAAGCAGAGCAGAATTGTTGCAGAGTAGGGTTGTTGAGTCAGGTGTGCATGTCCAGACTATTTCTTGTTGTTGGCAAGCAGAGCAGAATTGTTGCAGAGTAGGGCTGTTTAGTCTAGTGTGCATGTTCAGACTATTTCTTGTTGGCAAGCGGAGCAGAATTGTTGCAGAGTAGGGCTGTTTAGTCTAGGGTGCATGTTCAGAATATTTCTTGTTGGCAAGCAGAGCAGAATTATTGCAGAGTAGGGCTGTTGAGTCTAGCGTGCATGTCTAGACTATTTCTTGTTGTGTTTGTTGGCAAACACAGCAGAGTCATCACAGAGTAAGGCTGTTGAGTCTAGTGTGCATGTCCAGACTATTTCTTGTCGTGGTTGTTGGCAAACACAGCAGAGTCATCAACAGAGTAGGGCTGTTGAGTCTAGTGTGCATGTCCAGACTATTTCTTGTTGTTGTTGGCAAACACAGCAGAGTCATCACAGAGTAGGGTTGTTGAGTCTAGTGTGCATGTCCAGACTATTTCTTGTTGTTGGCAAGCAGAGCAGAATTGTTGCAGAGTAGGGCTGTTTAGTCTAGTGTGCATGCCCAGACTATTTCTTGTTGGCAAGCAGAGCAGAATTGTTGCAGAGTAGGGTTGTTGAGTCTAGCGTGCATGTCCAGACTTTGTATTGTTGGCAAGCACAGCAGAATTGTTGCAGATTCGTTCTGTTCAGTCTAGTGTGCATGCTCAGACTTTTTGTTGTTGGCAAGCACGGCAGAATTGTTGCAGAGTAGGGCTCTCCATTCTAGTGTGTATGTCTAGATATTTTTATTGTTGGCAAGCAAAGGAGAATTGCTGCAGAGTAGAGCTGTTGAGTCTAGCGTTCATGTCCAGACTTTTTGTTGTGTTATAGGAGTGCAGAATTGTTGCAGAGTAGGGCTGTTCAGTCTAGTGTGCATGCCCAGATTATTTCTTATTGTTGGCAAGCAGAGCGGAATTGTTGCAGAGTAGGGCTGTTTAGTCTAGTGTGCATGTCCAGACTATTTCTTGTTGTTGGCAAGCAGAGCAGAATTGTTGCAGAGTAGGGCTGTTTAGTCTAGTGTGCATGCCCAGACTATTTCTTGTTGTTGGCAAGCAGAGCAGAATTGTTGCAGAGTAGGGCTGTTTAGTCTAGTATGCATGTCCAGACTATTTCTTGTTGTTGGCAAGCAGAGCAGAATTGTTGCAGAGTAGGGCTGTTCAGTCTAGTGTGCATGTACAGACTATTTCTTGTTGTTGGCAAGCAGAGCAGAATTGTTGCAGAGTAGGGCTGTTTAGTCTAGTGTGCATGTCCAGACTTTGTGTTTTTGCAGAGTAGGGCTATTGAGTGTAGCAAGTGCTCATGTTCAGGACTTTAATATTTTGGTGACAAGTGAGCAGAATCATCATGGCATAGAGATCTTGGGTCTAGCAAGTGCTCATGTTCATGCTTTTAATATTTCAGTTACAAGTGGAGCGGAATCATCTTGGCATAGAGCTCTTGGGTCTAGCAAGTGCTCATGTTCATGACTAATATTTTGGTGACAAGTGAGCAGAATCATCTTGGCATAGAGATCTTGGGTCTAGCAAGTGCTCATGTTCATGACTAATATTTTGGTGACAAGTGAGCAGAATCATCTTGGCATAGAGATCTTGGGTCTAGCAAGTGCTCATGTTCATGACTAATATTTGGGTGACAAGTGAGCAGAATCATCTTGGCATAGAGATCTTGGGTCTAGCAAGTGCTCATGTTCATGACTAATATTTTGGTGACAAGTGAGCAGAATCATCTTGGCATAGAGCTCTTGGGTCTAGCAAGTGCTCATGTTCAGGACTTTAATATTTTGGTGACAAGTGAGCAGAATCATCATGGCATAGAGATCTTGGGTCTAGCAAGTGCTCATGTTCATGACTTTTAATATTTCAGTTACAAGTGGAGCGGAATCATCTTGGCATAGAGCTCTTGGATCTAGCAAGTGCTCATGTTCACGACTTTAATATTTCAGTTACAAGTGGAGCGGAATCATCTTGGCATAGAGCTCTTGGGTCTAGCAAGTGCTCATGTTCAGGACTTTAATATTTCGGTTACAAGTGGAGCGGAATCATCTTGGCATAGAGATCTTGGGTCTAGCAAGTGCTCATGTTCATGACTTTAATATTTCAGTTACAAGTGGAGCGGAATCATCTTGGCATAGAGATCTTGGGTCTAGCAAGTGCTCATGTTCATGACTTTAATATTTCGGTTACAAGTGGAGCGGAATCATCTTGGCATAGAGCTCTTGGGTCTAGCAAGTGCTCATGTTCATGACTTTAATATTTCGGTTACAAGTGGAGCGGAATTATGATGGCATGAGGCTCTTGGGTGTAGCAGGTGGTCATGGCTTTAATATTTCGGTTACAAGTGGAGCGGAATTATTATAGCATAAGGCTCTTGGGTGTAGCAGGTGGTCATGAACGTAATATTTCGGTTACAAGTGGAGCAGAATTATTATGGCATAAGGCTCTTGGGTGTAGCAGGTGGTCATGAACGTAATATTTCGGTTACAAGTGGAGCGGAATTATTATGGCATAAGGTTCTTGGGTGTAGCAAGTGGTCATGAACGTAATATTTCGGTTACAAGTGGAGCAGAATTATTATGGCATAAGGCTCTTGGGTGTAGCAGGTGGTCATGGCTTTAATATTTTGGTGATAAGTGGAGCAGAATTATCATGGCATAAGGCTCTTGGGTGTAGCAAGTGGTCATGGCTTTAATATTTTGGTGATAGGTGGAGGAGAATTATCATGGCATAAGGCTCTTGGGTGTAGCAAGTGGTCATGGCTTTAATATTTTGGTGACAAGTGGAGCAGAATTATTATGGCATAAGGCTCTTGGGTGTACCAAGTGGTCATGAACTTAATATTTTGTTGGCAAGCAGAGCAGAATTGTTGCAGAGTAGGGCTGTTTAGTCTAGTGTGCATGCCCAGACTATTTCTTGTTGGCAAGCAGAGCAGAATTGTTGCAGAGTTGGGCTGTTGAGTCTAGTGTGTATGTGCAGACTATTTCTTGTTGTTGGCAAGCAGAGCAGAATTGTTGCAGAGTAGGGCTGTTTAGTCCAGTGTGCCTGTCCAGACTATTTCTTGTTGGCATGCAGAGCAGAATTGTTGCAGAGTAGGGCTGTTGAGTCTAGTGTGTATGCCCAGACTTTTTATTGGTGGCAAGCTCAGCAGAATTGCTGTAGATTAGGGCTGTTGAGTCTAGCGTGCATGTCCAGACTTTGTATTGTTGGCAAGCACAGCAGAATTGTTGCAGATTCGTTCTGTTCAGTCTAGTGTGCATGCTCAGACTTTTTGTTGTTGGCAAGCACGGCAGAATTGTTGCAGAGTAGGGCTCTTCATTCTAGTGTGTATGTCCAGATTTTTTATTGTTGGCAAGCAAAGGAGAATTGCTGCAGAGTAGAGCTGTTGAGTCTAGCGTGCATGTCCAGACTTTTTGTTGTGTTAGAGTAGTGCAGAACTGTTGCAGAGTAGGGCTGTTCAGTCTAGTGTGCATGCCCAGATTATTTCTTATTGTTGGCAAGCAGAGCGGAATTGTTGCAGAGTAGGGCTGTTTAGTCTAGTGCGCATGTCCAGACTATTTCTTGTTGTTGGCAAGCAGAGCAGAATTGTTGCAGAGTAGGGCTGTTTAGTCTAGTGTGCATGCCCAGACTATTTCTTGTTGTTGGCAAGCAGAGCAGAATTGTTGCAGAGTAGGGCTGTTTAGTCTAGTGTGCATGTCCAGACTATTTCTTGTTGTTGGCAAGCAGAGCAGAATTGTTGCAGAGTAGGGCTGTTCAGTCTAGTGTGCATGCCCAGACTATTTCTTGTTGTTGGCAAGCAGAGCAGAATTGTTGCAGAGTAGGGGTGTTAAGTCTAGTGTGCATGTCCAGACTATTTCTTGTTGTTGGCAAGCAGAGCAGAATTGTTGCAGAGTAGGGCTGTTCAGTCTAGTGTGCATGTCCAGACTATTTCTTGTTGTTGGCAAGTAGAGCAGAATTGTTGCAGAGTAGGGCTGTTTATTCTAGCGTGCATGTCCAGACTATTTCTTGTTGTTGGCAAGCAGAGCAGAATTGTTGCAGAGTAGGGCTGTTTAGTCTAGCGTGCATGTCCAGACTATTTCTTGTTGTTGGCAAGCAGAGCAGAATTGTTGCGGAGTAGGGCTGTTTAGTCTAGCGTGCATGTCCAGACTATTTCTTGTTGTTGGCAAGCAGAGCAGAATTGTTGCAGAGTAGAGCTGTTTAGTCTGGCGTGCATGTCCAGACTATTTCTTGTTGCCAAGCAGAGCAGAATTGTTGCAGGGTAGGGCTGTTTAGTCTAGTGTGCATGTTCAGACTATTCATTGTTGGCAAGCAGAGCAGAATTGTTGCAGAGTAGGGCTGTTTAGTCTAGTGTGCATGTTCAGACTATTTCTTGTTTGCAAGCAGAGCAGAATTGTTGCAGAGTAGGGCTCTTGAGTCTAGTGTGCATGTCCAGACTATTTCTTGTTGTGGTTGTTGGCAAACACAGCAGAGTCATCAACAGAGTAGGGCTGTTGAGTCTAGTGTGCATGTCCAGACTATTTCTTGTTGTTGTTGGCAAACACAGGAGAGTCATCACAGAGTAGGGTTGTTGAGTCTAGTGTGCATGTCCAGACTATTTCTTGTTGTTGGCAAACACAGGAGAGTCATCACAGAGTAGGGTTGTTTAGTCTAGTGTGCATGCCCAGACTATTTCTTGTTGGCAAGCAGAGCAGAATTGTTGCAGAGTAGGGTTGTTGAGTCAAGTGTGCATGTCCAGACTATTTCTTGTTGTTGGCAAGCAGAGCAGAATTGTTGCAGAGTAGGGTGTTGAGTCTAGTGTGCATGTCCAGACTATTTCTTGTTGGCAAACAGAGCAGAATTGTTGCAGAGTAGGGCTGTTGAGTCTAGTGTGCATGTCCAGACTATTTCTTGTTGGCAAGCAGAGCAGAATTGTTGCAGAGTAGGGTGTTGAGTCTAGTGTGCATGTCCAGACTATTTCTTGTTGGCAAGCAGAGCAGAATTGTTGCAGAGTAGGCCTGTTGAGTCTAGTGTGCATGTCCAGACTATTTCTTGTTGGCAAGCAGAGCAGAATTGTTGCAGAGTAGGGTTGTTGAGTCTAGTGTGCATGTTCAGACTATTTCTTGTTGTTGGAAAGCAGAGCAGAATTGTTGCAGAGTAGGGCTGTTTAGTCTACTGTGCATGTTCAGACTATTTCTTGTTGGCAAGCAGAGCAGAATTGTTGCAGAGTAGGGCTGTTTAGTCTACTGTGCATGTTCAGACTATTTCTTGTTGGCAAGAAGAGCAGAATTGTTCAGAGTAGAGCTGTTTAGTCTAGCGTGCATGTCCAGACTATTTCTTGTTGCCAAGCAGAGCAGAATTGTTGCAGGGTAGGGCTGTTTAGTCTAGTGTGCATGTTCAGACTATTTCTTGTTGGCAAGCGGAGCAGAATTGTTGCAGAGTAGGGCTGTTTAGTCTAGTGTGCATGTTCAGAATATTTCTTGTTGGCAAGCAGAGCAGAACTGTTGCAGAGTAGGGCTGTTGAGTCTAGTGTGCATGTCTAGACTATTTCTTGTTGTGTTTGTTGGCAAACACAGCAGAGTCATCACAGAGTAAGGCTGTTGAGTCTAGTGTGCATGTCCAGATTATTTCTTGTTGTGGTTGTTGGCAAACACAGCAGAGTCATCAACAGAGTAGGGCTGTTGAGTCTAGTGTGCATGTCCAGACTATTTCTTGTTGTTGTTGGCAAACACAGCAGAGTCATCACAGAGTAGGGTTGTTGAGTCTAGTGTGCATGTCCAGACTATTTCTTGTTGTTGGCAAGCAGAGCAGAATTGTTGCAGAGTAGGGCTGTTTAGTCTAGTGTGCATGCCCAGACTATTTCTTGTTGGCAAGCAGAGCAGAATTGTTGCAGAGTAGGGTTGTTGAGTCAGGTGTGCATGTCCAGACTATTTCTTGTTGTTGGCAAGCAGAGCAGAATTGTTGCAGAGTAGGGCTGTTTAGTCTAGTGTGCATGTCCAGATTATTTCTTGTTGGCAAGCAGAGCAGAATTGTTGCAGAGTAGGGCTATTTAGTCTAGTGTGCATGCCCAGACTATTTCCTGTTGGCAAGCAGAGCAGAATTGTTGCAGAGTAGGGCTGTTTAGTCTAGTGTGCATGCCCAGACTATTTCTTGTTGGCAAGCAGAGCAGAATTGTTGCAGAGTAGGGCTGTTGAGTCTAGTGTGCATGTGCAGACTATTTCTTGTTGTTGGCAAGCAGAGCAGAATTGTTGCAGAGTAGGGCTTTTTAGTCCAGTGTGCATGTCCAGACTATTTCTTGTTGGCATGCAGAGCAGAATTGTTGCAGAGTAGGGCTGTTGAGTCTAGTGTGCATGCCCAGACTTTTTATTGGTGGCAAGCTCAGCAGAAGTGCTGTAGATTAGGGCTGTTGAGTCTAGCGTGCATGTCCAGACTTTGTATTGTTGGCAAGCACAGCAGAATTGTTGCAGATACGTTCTGTTCAGTCTAGTGTGCATGCTCAGACTTTTTGTTGTTGGCAAGCACGGCAGAATTGTTGCAGAGTAGGGCTCTCCATTCTAGTGTGTATGTCCAGATTTTTTATTGTTGGCAAGCAAAGGAGAATTGCTGCAGAGTAGAGCTGTTGAGTCTAGCATTCATGTCCAGACTTTTTGATGTGTTATAGGAGTGCAGAATTGTTGCAGAGTAGGGCTGTTCAGTCTAGTGTGCATGCCCAGATTATTTCTTATTGTTGGCAAGCAGAGCGGAATTGTTGCAGAGTAGGGCTGTTTAGTCTAGTGTGCATGTCCAGACTATTTCTTGTTGTTGGCAAGCAGAGCAGAATTGTTGCAGAGTAGGGCTGTTTAGTCTAGTGTGCATGCCCAGACTACTTCTTGTTGTTGGCAAGCAGAGCAGAATTGTTGCAGAGTAGGGCTGTTTCGTCTAGTGTGCATGTCCAGACTATTTCTTGTTGTTGGCAAGCAGAGCAGAATTGTTGCAGAGTAGGGCTGTTCAGTCTAGTGTGCATGTCCAGACTATTTCTTGTTGTTGGCAAGCAGAGCAGAATTGTTGCAGAGTAGGGCTGTTTAGTCTAGTGTGCATGTCCAGACTTTGTGTTGTTGCAGAGTAGGGCTATTGAGTGTAGCAAGTGCTCATGTTCAGGACTTTAATATTTTGGTGACAAGTGAGCAGAATCATCATGGCATAGAGATCTTGGGTCTAGCAAGTGCTCATGTTCATGACTTTAATATTTCAGTTACAAGTGGAGCGGAGTCATCTTGGCATAGAGCTCTTGGGTCTAGCAAGTGCTCATGTTCATGACTAATATTTTGGTTACAAGTGAGGAGAATCATCTTGGCATAGAGATCTTGGGTCTAGCAAGTGCTCATGTTCATGACTAATATTTTGGTGACAAGTGAGCAGAATCATCTTGGCATAGAGATCTTGGGTCTAGCAAGTGCTCATGTTCATGACTAATATTTCGGTGACAAGTGAGCAGAATCATCTTGGCATAGAGATCTTGGGTCTAGCAAGTGCTCATGTTCAAGACTAATATTTTGGTGACAAGTGAGCAGAATCATCTTGGCATAGAGCTCTTGGGTCTAGCAAGTGCTCATGTTCAAGACTAATATTTTGGTGACAAGTGAGCAGAATCATCTTGGCATAGAGCTCTTGGGTCTAGCAAGTGCTCATGTTCATGACTAATATTTCAGTTACAAGTGGAGCGGAATCATCTTGGCATAGAGCTCTTGGGTCTAGCAAGTGCTCATGTTCATGACTTTTAATATTTCATTTACAAGTGGAGCGGAATCATCTTGGCATAGAGCTCTTGGATCTAGCAAGTGCTCATGTTCACGACTTTAATATTTCAGTTACAAGTGGAGCGGAATCATCTTGGCATAGAGCTCTTGGGTCTAGCAAGTGCTCATGTTCAGGACTTTAATATTTGGGTTACAAGTGGAGCGGAATCATCTTGGCATAGAGATCTTGGGTCTAGCAAGTGCTCATGTTCATGACTTTAATATTTCAGTTACAAGTGGAGCGGAATCATCTTGGCATAGAGATCTTGCGTCTAGCAAGTGCTCATGTTCATGACTTTAATATTTCGGTTACAAGTGGAGCGGAATCATCTTGGCATAGAGATCTTGGGTCTAGCAAGTGCTCATGTTCATGACTTTAATATTTCGGTTACAAGTGGAGCGGAATCATCTTGGCATAGAGCTCTTGGGTCTAGCAAGTGCTCATGTTCATGACTTTAATATTTCGGTTACAAGTGGAGTGGAATTATGATGGCATGAGGCTCTTGGGTGTAGCAGGTGGTCATGGCTTTAATATTTCGGTTACAACTGGAGCGGAATTATTATGGCATAAGGCTCTTGGGTGTAGCAGGTGGTCATGAACGTAATATTTCGGTTACAAGTGGAGCAGAATTATTATGGCATAAGGCTCTTTGGTGTAGCAGGTGGTCATGAACGTAATATTTCGGTTACAAGTGGAGCGGAATTATTATGGCATAAGGTTCTTGGGTGTAGCAAGTGGTCATGAACGTAATATTTCGGTTACAAGTGGAGCAGAATTATTATGGCATAAGGCTCTTGGGTGTAGCAGGTGGTCATGGCTTTAATATTTTGGTGATAAGTGGAGCAGAATTATCATGGCATAAGGCTCTTGGGTGTAGCAAGTGGTCATGGCTTTAATATTTTGGTGACAAGTGGAGCAGAATTATTATGGCATAAGGCTCTTGGGTGTACCAAGTGGTCATGAACTTAATATTTTGTTGGCAAGCAGAGCAGAATTGTTGCAGAGTAGGGCTGTTGAGTGTAGTGTGCATGCCCAGACTATTTCTTGTTGTTGGCAAGCAGAGCAGAATTGTTGCAGAGTAGGGCTGTTTAGTCCAGACTATTTCTTGTTGGCATGCAGAGCAGAATTGTTGCAGAGTAGGGCTGTTGAGTCTAGTGTGTATGCCCAGACTTTTTATTGGTGGCAAGCTCAGCAGAATTGCTGTAGATTAGGGCTGTTGAGTCTAGCGTGCATGCCCAGACTTTGTATTGTTGGCAAGCACAGTAGAATTGTTGCAGATTCGTTCTGTTCAGTCTAGTGTGCATGCTCAGACTTTTTGTTGTTGGCAAGCACGGCAGAATTGTTGCAGAGTAGGGCTCTTCATTCTAGTGTGTATGTCCAGATTTTTTATTGTTGGCAAGCAAAGGAGAATTGCTGCAGAGTAGAGCTGTTGAGTCTAGCGTGCATGTCCAGACTTTTTGTTGTGTTAGAGTAGTGCAGAATTGTTGCAGAGTAGGGCTGTTCAGTCTAGTGTGCATGCCCAGATTATTTCTTATTGTTGGCAAGCAGAGCGGAATTGTTGCAGAGTAGGGCTGTTTAGTCTAGTGTGCATGTCCAGACTATTTCTTGTTGTTGGCAAGCAGAGCAGAATTGTTGCAGAGTAGGGCTGTTCAGTCTACTGTGCATGTTCAGACTATTTCTTGTTGGCAAGCAGAGCAGAATTGTTGCAGAGTAGGGCTGTTTAGTCTACTGTGCATGTTCAGACTATTTCTTGTTGGCAAGAAGAGCAGAATTGTTCAGAGTAGAGCTGTTTAGTCTAGCGTGCATGTCCAGACTATTTCTTGTTGCCAAGCAGAGCAGAATTGTTGCAGGGTAGGGCTGTTTAGTCTAGTGTGCATGTTCAGACTATTTCTTGTTGGCAAGCGGAGCAGAATTGTTGCAGAGTAGGGCTGTTTAGTCTAGTGTGCATGTTCAGAATATTTCTTGTTGGCAAGCAGAGCAGAACTGTTGCAGAGTAGGGCTGTTGAGTCTAGTGTGCATGTCTAGACTATTTCTTGTTGTGTTTGTTGGCAAACACAGCAGAGTCATCACAGAGTAAGGCTGTTGAGTCTAGTGTGCATGTCCAGATTATTTCTTGTTGTGGTTGTTGGCAAACACAGCAGAGTCATCAACAGAGTAGGGCTGTTGAGTCTAGTGTGCATGTCCAGACTATTTCTTGTTGTTGTTGGCAAACACAGCAGAGTCATCACAGAGTAGGGTTGTTGAGTCTAGTGTGCATGTCCAGACTATTTCTTGTTGTTGGCAAGCAGAGCAGAATTGTTGCAGAGTAGGGCTGTTTAGTCTAGTGTGCATGCCCAGACTATTTCTTGTTGGCAAGCAGAGCAGAATTGTTGCAGAGTAGGGTTGTTGAGTCAGGTGTGCATGTCCAGACTATTTCTTGTTGTTGGCAAGCAGAGCAGAATTGTTGCAGAGTAGGGCTGTTTAGTCTAGTGTGCATGTCCAGATTATTTCTTGTTGGCAAGCAGAGCAGAATTGTTGCAGAGTAGGGCTATTTAGTCTAGTGTGCATGCCCAGACTATTTCCTGTTGGCAAGCAGAGCAGAATTGTTGCAGAGTAGGGCTGTTTAGTCTAGTGTGCATGCCCAGACTATTTCTTGTTGGCAAGCAGAGCAGAATTGTTGCAGAGTAGGGCTGTTGAGTCTAGTGTGCATGTGCAGACTATTTCTTGTTGTTGGCAAGCAGAGCAGAATTGTTGCAGAGTAGGGCTTTTTAGTCCAGTGTGCATGTCCAGACTATTTCTTGTTGGCATGCAGAGCAGAATTGTTGCAGAGTAGGGCTGTTGAGTCTAGTGTGCATGCCCAGACTTTTTATTGGTGGCAAGCTCAGCAGAAGTGCTGTAGATTAGGGCTGTTGAGTCTAGCGTGCATGTCCAGACTTTGTATTGTTGGCAAGCACAGCAGAATTGTTGCAGATACGTTCTGTTCAGTCTAGTGTGCATGCTCAGACTTTTTGTTGTTGGCAAGCACGGCAGAATTGTTGCAGAGTAGGGCTCTCCATTCTAGTGTGTATGTCCAGATTTTTTATTGTTGGCAAGCAAAGGAGAATTGCTGCAGAGTAGAGCTGTTGAGTCTAGCATTCATGTCCAGACTTTTTGATGTGTTATAGGAGTGCAGAATTGTTGCAGAGTAGGGCTGTTCAGTCTAGTGTGCATGCCCAGATTATTTCTTATTGTTGGCAAGCAGAGCGGAATTGTTGCAGAGTAGGGCTGTTTAGTCTAGTGTGCATGTCCAGACTATTTCTTGTTGTTGGCAAGCAGAGCAGAATTGTTGCAGAGTAGGGCTGTTTAGTCTAGTGTGCATGCCCAGACTACTTCTTGTTGTTGGCAAGCAGAGCAGAATTGTTGCAGAGTAGGGCTGTTTCGTCTAGTGTGCATGTCCAGACTATTTCTTGTTGTTGGCAAGCAGAGCAGAATTGTTGCAGAGTAGGGCTGTTCAGTCTAGTGTGCATGTCCAGACTATTTCTTGTTGTTGGCAAGCAGAGCAGAATTGTTGCAGAGTAGGGCTGTTTAGTCTAGTGTGCATGTCCAGACTTTGTGTTGTTGCAGAGTAGGGCTATTGAGTGTAGCAAGTGCTCATGTTCAGGACTTTAATATTTTGGTGACAAGTGAGCAGAATCATCATGGCATAGAGATCTTGGGTCTAGCAAGTGCTCATGTTCATGACTTTAATATTTCAGTTACAAGTGGAGCGGAGTCATCTTGGCATAGAGCTCTTGGGTCTAGCAAGTGCTCATGTTCATGACTAATATTTTGGTTACAAGTGAGGAGAATCATCTTGGCATAGAGATCTTGGGTCTAGCAAGTGCTCATGTTCATGACTAATATTTTGGTGACAAGTGAGCAGAATCATCTTGGCATAGAGATCTTGGGTCTAGCAAGTGCTCATGTTCATGACTAATATTTCGGTGACAAGTGAGCAGAATCATCTTGGCATAGAGATCTTGGGTCTAGCAAGTGCTCATGTTCAAGACTAATATTTTGGTGACAAGTGAGCAGAATCATCTTGGCATAGAGCTCTTGGGTCTAGCAAGTGCTCATGTTCAAGACTAATATTTTGGTGACAAGTGAGCAGAATCATCTTGGCATAGAGCTCTTGGGTCTAGCAAGTGCTCATGTTCATGACTAATATTTCAGTTACAAGTGGAGCGGAATCATCTTGGCATAGAGCTCTTGGGTCTAGCAAGTGCTCATGTTCATGACTTTTAATATTTCATTTACAAGTGGAGCGGAATCATCTTGGCATAGAGCTCTTGGATCTAGCAAGTGCTCATGTTCACGACTTTAATATTTCAGTTACAAGTGGAGCGGAATCATCTTGGCATAGAGCTCTTGGGTCTAGCAAGTGCTCATGTTCAGGACTTTAATATTTGGGTTACAAGTGGAGCGGAATCATCTTGGCATAGAGATCTTGGGTCTAGCAAGTGCTCATGTTCATGACTTTAATATTTCAGTTACAAGTGGAGCGGAATCATCTTGGCATAGAGATCTTGCGTCTAGCAAGTGCTCATGTTCATGACTTTAATATTTCGGTTACAAGTGGAGCGGAATCATCTTGGCATAGAGATCTTGGGTCTAGCAAGTGCTCATGTTCATGACTTTAATATTTCGGTTACAAGTGGAGCGGAATCATCTTGGCATAGAGCTCTTGGGTCTAGCAAGTGCTCATGTTCATGACTTTAATATTTCGGTTACAAGTGGAGTGGAATTATGATGGCATGAGGCTCTTGGGTGTAGCAGGTGGTCATGGCTTTAATATTTCGGTTACAACTGGAGCGGAATTATTATGGCATAAGGCTCTTGGGTGTAGCAGGTGGTCATGAACGTAATATTTCGGTTACAAGTGGAGCAGAATTATTATGGCATAAGGCTCTTTGGTGTAGCAGGTGGTCATGAACGTAATATTTCGGTTACAAGTGGAGCGGAATTATTATGGCATAAGGTTCTTGGGTGTAGCAAGTGGTCATGAACGTAATATTTCGGTTACAAGTGGAGCAGAATTATTATGGCATAAGGCTCTTGGGTGTAGCAGGTGGTCATGGCTTTAATATTTTGGTGATAAGTGGAGCAGAATTATCATGGCATAAGGCTCTTGGGTGTAGCAAGTGGTCATGGCTTTAATATTTTGGTGACAAGTGGAGCAGAATTATTATGGCATAAGGCTCTTGGGTGTACCAAGTGGTCATGAACTTAATATTTTGTTGGCAAGCAGAGCAGAATTGTTGCAGAGTAGGGCTGTTGAGTGTAGTGTGCATGCCCAGACTATTTCTTGTTGTTGGCAAGCAGAGCAGAATTGTTGCAGAGTAGGGCTGTTTAGTCCAGACTATTTCTTGTTGGCATGCAGAGCAGAATTGTTGCAGAGTAGGGCTGTTGAGTCTAGTGTGTATGCCCAGACTTTTTATTGGTGGCAAGCTCAGCAGAATTGCTGTAGATTAGGGCTGTTGAGTCTAGCGTGCATGCCCAGACTTTGTATTGTTGGCAAGCACAGTAGAATTGTTGCAGATTCGTTCTGTTCAGTCTAGTGTGCATGCTCAGACTTTTTGTTGTTGGCAAGCACGGCAGAATTGTTGCAGAGTAGGGCTCTTCATTCTAGTGTGTATGTCCAGATTTTTTATTGTTGGCAAGCAAAGGAGAATTGCTGCAGAGTAGAGCTGTTGAGTCTAGCGTGCATGTCCAGACTTTTTGTTGTGTTAGAGTAGTGCAGAATTGTTGCAGAGTAGGGCTGTTCAGTCTAGTGTGCATGCCCAGATTATTTCTTATTGTTGGCAAGCAGAGCGGAATTGTTGCAGAGTAGGGCTGTTTAGTCTAGTGTGCATGTCCAGACTATTTCTTGTTGTTGGCAAGCAGAGCAGAATTGTTGCAGAGTAGGGCTGTTCAGTCTAGTGTGCATGCCCAGACTATTTCTTGTTGTTGGCACGCAGAGCAGAATTGTTGCAGAGTAGGGCTGTTTAGTCTAGCGTGCATGTCCAGACTATTTCTTGTTGTTGGCAAGCAGAGCAGAATTGTTGCAGAGTAGGGCTGTTTAGTCTAGTGTGCATGTCCAGACTATTTCTTGTTGTTGGCAAGCAGAGCAGAATTGTTGCAGAGTAGGGCTGTTTAGTCTAGCGTGTATGTCCAGACTATTTCTTGTTGGCAAGCAGAGCAGAATTGTTGCAGAGTAGGGCTGTTGAGTCTAGTGTGCATGTCCAGACTATTTCTTGTTGGCAAGCAGAGCAGAATTGTTGCTGAGTAGGGCTGTTGAGCCTAGTGTGCATGTCCAGACTATTTCTTGTTGGCAAGCAGAGCAGAATTGTTGCAGAGTAGGGTTGTTGAGTCTAGTGTGCATGTCCAGACTATTTCTTGTTGTTGGAAAGCAGAGCAGAATTGTTGCAGAGTAGGGCTGTTTAGTCTACTGTGCATGTTCAGACTATTTGTTGTTGGCAAGCAGAGCAGAATTGTTGCAGAGTAGGGCTGTTTAGTCTACTGTGCATGTTCAGACTATTTCTTGTTGGCAAGCAGAGCAGAATTGTTGCAGAGTAGAGCTGTTTAGTCTAGCGTGCATGTCCAGACTATTTCTTGTTGCCAAGCAGAGCAGAATTGTTGCAGGGTAGGGCTGTTTAGTCTAGTGTGCATGTTCAGACTATTTCTTGTTGGCAAGCAGAGCAGAATTGTTGCACAGTAGGGCTGTTTAGTCTAGTGTGCATGTTCAGACTATTTCTTGTTGGCAAGCAGAGCAGAATTGTTGCAGAGTAGGGCTGTTAAGTCTAGTGTGCATGTCCAGACTATTTCTTGTTGTGGTTGTTGGCAAACACAGCAGAGTCATCAACAGAGTAGGGCTGTTGAGTCTAGTGTGCATGTCCAGACTATTTCTTGTTGTTGTTGGCAAACACAGGAGAGTCATCACAGAGTAGGGTTGTTGAGTCTAGTGTGCATGTCCAGACTATTTCTTGTTGTTGGCAAGCAGAGCAGAATTGTTGCAGAGTAGGGCTGTTTAGTCTAGTGTGCATGCCCAGACTATTTCTTGTTGGCAAGCAGAGCAGAATTGTTGCAGAGTAGGGTTGTTGAGTCAAGTGTGCATGTCCAGACTATTTCTTGTTGTTGGCAAGCAGAGCAGAATTGTTGCAGAGTAGGGCTGTTTAGTCTAGTGTGCATGTCCAGATTATTTCTTGTTGGCAAGCAGAGCATAATTGTTGCAGAGTAGGGCTATTTAGTCTAGTGTGCATGCCCAGACTATTTCTTGTTGGCAAGCAGAGCTGAATTGTTGCAGAGTAGGGCTGTTTAGTCTAGTGTGCATGCCCAGACTATTTCGTGTTGGCAAGCAGAGCAGAATTGTTGCAGAGTAGGGCTGTTGAGTCTAGTGTGCATGTACAGACTATTTCTTGTTGTTGGCAAGCAGAGCAGAATTGTTGCAGAGTAGGGCTTTTTAGTCCAGTGTGCATGTCCAGACTATTTCTTGTTGGCATGCAGAGCAGAATTGTTGCAGAGTAGGGCTGTTGAGTCTAGTGTGCATGCCCAGACTTTTTATTGGTGGCAAGCTCAGCAGAATTGCTGTAAATTAGGGTTGTTGAGTCTAGCGTGCATGTCCAGACTTTGTATTGTTGGCAAGTACAGCAGAATTGTTGCAGATTCGTTCTGTTCAGTCTAGTGTGCATGCTCAGACTTTTTGTTGTTGGCAAGCACGGCAGAATTGTTGCAGAGTAGGGCTCTTCATTCTAGTGTGTATGTCCAGATTTTTTATTGTTGGCAAGCAAAGGAGTATTGCTGCAGAGTAGAGCTGTTGAGTCTAGCGTTCATGTCCAGACTTTTTGTTGTGTTAGAGTAGTGCAGAATTGTTGCAGAGTAGGGCTGTTAAGTCTAGTGTGCATGCCCAGATTATTTCTTATTGTTGGCAAGCAGAGCGGAATTGTTGCAAAGTAGGGCTGTTTAGTCTAGTGTGCATGTCCAGACTATTTCTTGTTGTTGGCAAGCAGAGCAGAATTGTTGCAGAGTAGGGCTGTTTAGTCTAGTGTGCATGTCCAGACTATTTCTTGTTGTTGGCAAGCAGAGCAGAATTGTTGCAGAGTAGGGCTGTTCAGTCTAGTGTGCATGCCCAGACTATTTCTTGTTGTTGGCAAGCAGAGCAGAATTGTTGCAGAGTAGGGCTGTTTAGTCTATTGTGCATGTCCAGACTTTGTGTTGTTGCAGAGTAGGGCTATTGAGTGTAGCAAGTGCTCATGTTCAGGACTTTAATATTTTGGTGACAAGTGAGCAGAATCATCATGGCATAGAGATCTTGGGTCTAGCAAGTGCTCACGTTCATGACTTTAATATTTCAGTTACAAGTGGAGCGGAATCGTCTTGGCATAGAGCTCTTGGGTCTAGCAAGTGCTCATGTTCATGACTAATATTTTGGTGACAAGTGAGCAGAATCATCTTGGCATAGAGATCTTGGGTCTAGCAAGTGCTCATGTTCATGACTAATATTTTGGTGACAAGTGAGCAGAATCATCTTGGCATAGAGATCTTGGGTCTAGCAAGTGCTCATGTTCATGACTAATATTTCGGTGACAAGTGAGCAGAATCATCTTGGCATAGAAATCTTGGGTCTAGCAAGTGCTCATGTTCATGACTAATATTTTGGTGACAAGTGAGCAGAATCATCTTGGCATAGAGATCTTGAGACTAGCAAGTGCTCATGTTCATGACTTTAATATTTCAGTTACAAGTGGAGCGGAATCATCTTGGCATAGAGCTCTTGGGTCTAGCAAGTGCTCATGTTCATGACTTTAATATTTCAGTTACAAGTGGAGCGGAATCATCTTGGCATAGAGCTCTTGGGTCTTGCAAGTGCTCATGTTCAGGACTTTAATATTTCGGTTACAAGTGGAGCAGAATCATCTTGGCATAGAGATCTTGGGTCTAGCAAGTGCTCATGTTCATGACTTTAATATTTCGGTTACAAGTGGAGCGGAATCATCTTGGCATAGAGATCTTGGGTCTAGCAAGTGCTCATGTTCATGACTAATATTTCGGTTACAAGTGGAGCGGAATCATCTTGGCATAGAGATCTTGGGTCTAGCAAGTGCTCATGTTCATGACTTTAATATTTCGGTTACAAGTGGAGCGGAATCATCTTGGCATAGAGATTTTGGGTCTAGCAAGTGCTCATGTTCATGACTTTAATATTTCGGTTACAAGTGGAGCGGAATCATCTTGGCATAGAGCTCTTGGGTCTAGCAAGTGCTCATGTTCATGAATAATATTTTGGTGACAAGTGAGCAGAATCAACTTGGCATAGAGATCTTGGGTCTAGAAAGTGCTCATGTTCATGACTAATATTTTGGTGACAAGTGAGCAGAATTATCATGGCATAAGGCTCTTGGGTGTAGCAAGTGGTCATGGCTTTAATATTTTGGTGATAAGTGGAGCAGAATTATCATGGTATAAGTCTCTTGGGTGTAGCACGTGGTCATGGCTTTAATATTTTGGTGACAAGTGGTGCAGAATTATTATAGCATAAGGCTCTTGGGTGTACCAAGTGGTCATGAACTTAATATTTTGTTGAAGGTGGAGCAGAATTATGATGGCATAAGGCTCTTGGGTGTAGCAGGTGGTCATGGCTTTAATATTTTGGTGATAAGTGGAGCAGAATTAACATGGCATAAGGCTCTTGGGTGTAGCAAGTGGTCATGGCTTTAATATTTTGGTGACAAGTGGAGCAGAATTATGATGGCATGAGGCTCTTGGGTGTAGCAAGTGGTCATGGCTTTAATATTTTGGTGATAAGTGGAGCAGAATTAACATGGCATAAGGCTCTTGGG
This sequence comes from Deroplatys truncata, assembly GCA_030765065.1. Classification (NCBI taxonomy): domain Eukaryota; kingdom Metazoa; phylum Arthropoda; class Insecta; order Mantodea; family Mantidae; genus Deroplatys; species Deroplatys truncata. Next base: position 233,916,789 of record CM060986.1, read on the forward strand.
TGTAGCAAGTGGTCATGGCTTTAATATTTTGGTGACAAGTGGAGCAGAATTATGATGGCATGAGGCTCTTGGGTGTAGCAAGTGGTCATGGCTTTAATATTTTGGTGATAAGTGGAGCAGAATTATCATGGCATAAGGCTCTTGGGTGTAGCAAGTGGTCATGAACTTAATATTTTGGAGACAAGTGGAGCAGAATTATTATGGCATAAGGCTCTTGGGTGTAGCAAGTGGTTCATGGCTTTAATATTTTGGTGACAAGTGGAGCAGAATTATTATGGCATAAGGCTCTTGGGTGTACCAAGTGGTTCATGGCTTTAATATTTTGGTGACAAGTGGAGCAGAATTATTATGGCATAAGGCTCTTGGGTGTACCAAGTGGTTCATGGCTTTAATATTTTGGTGACAAGTGGAGCAGAATTATTATGGCATAAGGCTCTTGGGTGTACCAAGTGGTTCATGGCTTTGATATTTTGGTGACAAGTGGAGCGGAATTATTATGGCATAAGGCTCTTGGGTGTACCAAGTGGTTCATGGCTTTAATATTTTGGTGACAAGTGGAGCAGAATCATCTTGGCATAGAGATCTTGGGTCTAGCAAGTGCTCATGTTCATGACTTTAATATTTCGGTTACAAGTGGAGCGGAATCATCTTGGCATAGAGCTCTTGGGTCTAGCAAGTGCTCATGTTCATGACTTTAATATTTCGGTTACAAGTGGAGCGGAATTATGATGGCATGAGGCTCTTGGGTGTAGCAGGTGGTCATGGCTTTAATATTTCGGTTACAAGTGGAGCGGAATTATTATGGCATAAGGCTCTTGGGTGTAGCAGGTGGTCATGAACGTAATATTTCGGTTACAAGTGGAGCGGAATTATTATGGCATAAGGCTCTTGGGTGTAGCAGGTGGTCATGAACGTAATATTTCGGTTACAAGTGGAGCAGAATTATTATGGCATAAGGCTCTTGGGTGTAGCAGGTGGTCGTGGAGCGTAATTATTATGGCATAAGGCTCTTGGGTGTAGCAAGTGGTCATGAACGTAATATTTCGGTTACAAGTGGAGCAGAATTATTATGGCATAAGGCTCTTGGGTGTAGCAGGTGGTCATGAGCGTAATATTTCGGTTACAAGTGGAGCGGAATTATTCTGGCATAAGGCTCTTGGGTGTAGCAGGTGGTCATGAACGTAATATTTCGGTTACAAGTGGAGCGGAATTATTATGGCATAAGGTTCTTGGGTGTAGCAAGTGGTCATGAACGTAATATTTCGGTTACAAGTGGAGCAGAATTATGGCATAAGGTTCTTGGGTGTAGCAAGTGGTCATGAACTTGATATTTCGATTACAAGTGGAGCAGAATTATGATGGCATGAGGCTCTTGGGTGTAACAAGTGGTTCATGAACTTAATATTTCGGTTACAAGTAGAGCAGAATTATTATGGCATAAGGCTCTTGGGTGTAACAAGTGGTTCATGAACTTAATATTTCGGTTACAAGTAGAGCAGAATTATGATGGCATGAGGCTCTTGGGTGTAACAAATGGTCATGAACTTAATATTTCGGTTACAAGTGGAGCAGAATTATGATGGCATGAGGCTCTTGGGTGTAACAAATGGTCATGAACTTAATATTTCGGTTACAAGTGGAGCAGAATTATGATGGCATGAGGCTCTTGGGTGTAACAAGTGGTTCATGAACTTAATATTTCGGTTACAAGTGGAGCAGAATTATCATGGGATGAGGCTCTTGGGTGTAGCAAGTGCTTCATGAACATAATATTTCGGTTACAAGTAGAGCAGAATTATCATGGCATGAGGCTCTTGGGTGTAGCAAGTGCTTCATGAACATAATATTTCGGTTACAGGTAGAGCAGAATTATCATGGCATGAGGCTCTTGGGTGTAGCAAGTGGTTCATGAACTTAATATTTCGGTTACAGGTAGAGCAGAATTATCATGGCATGAGGCTCTTGGGTGTAGCAAGTGGTTCATGAACTTAATATTTCGGTTACAGGTAGAGCAGAATTATCATGGCATGAGGCTCTTGGGTGTAGCAAGTGGTTCATGAACTTAATATTTCGGTTACAAGTAGAGCAGAATTATCATGGCATGAGGCTCTTGGGTGTAACAAGTGGTTCCTGAACCTAATATTTCGGTTACAAGTGGAGCAGAATTATCATGGCATAAGGCTCTTGGGTGTAGCAAGTGGTTCATGAACTTACTATTTCGGTTACAAGTGGAGCAGAATTATTATGGCATAAGGTTCTTGGGTGTAACAAGTGGTCATGAACGTAATATTTCGGTTACAAGTGGAGCAGAATTATTATGGCATAAGGTTCTTGGGTGTAGCAAGTGGTCATGAACTTAATATTTCGGTTACAAGTGGAGCAGAATTATTATGGCATAAGGCTCTTGGGTGTAGCAAGTGGTTCATGAACTTAATATTTCGGTTACAAGTAGAGCAGAATTATTATGGCATAAGGCTCTTGGGTGTAGCAAGTGGTCATGAACATAATATTTCGGTTACAAGTGGAGCAGAATTATTATGGCATAAGGCTCTCTGGTGTAACAACTGGTTCATGAACTTAATATTTCGGTTACAAGTGGAGCAGAATTATCATAGCATGAGACGCTTGGGTGTAGCAAGTGGTTCATGAACATAATATTTCGGTTACAAGTAGAGCAGAATTATCATGGCATGAGACTCTTGGGTGTAACAAGTGGTTCATGAACATAATACTTCGGTTACAAGTGGAGCAGAATTATCATGGCATGAGGCTCTTGGGTGTAACAAGTGGTTATGAACATAATATTTCGGTTACAAGTGGAGCAGAATTATCAATGGCATGAGACTCTTGGGTGTAACAAGTGGTCATGAACTTAATATTTCGGTTACAAGTGGAGCAGAATTATCATGGCATAAGGCTCTTATGTGTAGCAAGTGGTCATGAACATAATATTTCGGTTACAAGTGGAGCAGAATTATCATGGCATAAGGCTCTTGGGTGTAACAAGTGGTTCATGAACTTAATATTTCGGTTACAAGTGGAGCAGAATTATCATGGAATAAGGCTCTTGGGTGTAACAAGTGGTCATGAACTTAATATTTCGGTTACAAGTAGAGCAGAATTATCATGGCATGAGACTCTTGGGTGTAGCAAGTGGTTCATGAACGTAATATTTCGGTTACAAGTAGAGCAGAATTATCATGGCATGAGACTCTTGGGTGTAGCAAGTGGTTCATGAACATAATATTTCGGTTACAAGTGGAGCAGAATTATCATGGCATGAGACTCTTGGGTGTAGCAAGTGGTTCATGAACATAATATTTCGGTTACAAGTGGAGCAGAATTATCATGGCATGAGACTCTTGGGTGTAGCAAGTGGTCATGAACTTAATATGTCGGTTACAAGTGGAGCAGAATTATCATGGCATTAGAATCTTGGGTGTAGCAAGTGGTCATGAACTTAATATTTCGGTTACAAGTGGAGCAAAATTATCATGGCATGAGGATCTTGGGTGTAACAAGTGGTTCATGAACATATTATTTCGGTTACAAGTGGAGCAGAATTATCATGGCATGAGGCTCTTAGGTGTAACAAGTGGAGCAGAATTATCGTGGCATGAGACTCTTGGGTGTAACAAGTGGTTCATGAACTGAATATTTTGGTGAAAAGTAGAGCAGAATTATCATGGCATGAGGCTCTTGGGTGTAACAAGTGGTTCATGAACTGAATATTTTGGTGACAAGTGGAGCAGAATTATCATGGCATGAGACTCTTGGGTGTAACAAGTGGTTCGTGAACATAATGTTTCGGTTACAAGTGGAGCAGAATTAACATGGCATGAGACTCTTGGGTGTAACAAGTGGTTCATGAACATAATATTTAGGTTACAAGTGGAGCAGAATTATCATGGCATGAGACTCTTGGGTGTAACAAGTGGTTCATGAACATAATATTTCGGTTACAAGTGGAGCAGAATAATCATGGCATGAAACTCTTGGGTGTAACAAGTGGTTCATGAACATAATATTTCGTTTACAAGTGGAGCAGAATTATCATGGCATGAGACTCTTGGGTGTAGCAAGTGGTTCATGAACATAATATTTCGGTTACAAGTGGAGCAGAATTATCATGGCATGAGACTCTTGGGTGTATCAAGTGGTCATGAACTTAATATTTCGGTTACAAGTGGAGCAGAATTATCATGGCATGAGACTCTTGGGTGTAGCAAGTGGTCATGAACTTAATATTTCGGTTACAAGTAGAGCAGAATTATCATGGCATGAGACTCTTGGGTGTAACAAGTGGTTCATGAACATAATATTTCGGTTACAAGTGGAGCAGAATTATCATGGCATGAGACTCTTGGGTGTAACAAGTGGTCATGAACTGAATATTTTGGTTACAAGTGGAGCAGAATTATCATGGCATAAGGCTCTTGGGTGTAGCAAGTGGTTCATGACCTTAATATTTCGGTTACAAGTGGAGCAGAATTATCATGGCATGAGGCTCTTGGGTGTAACAAGTGGTTCATGAACTTAATATTTCGGTTACAAGTGGAGCAGAATTATCATGGCATGAGGCTCTTGGGTGTAGCAAGTGGTCATGAACTTAATATTTCGGTTACAAATGGAGCAGAATTATCATGGCATGAGGCTCTTGGGTGTAACAAATGGTCATGAACTTAATATTTCGGTTACAAGTGGAGCAGAATTATGATGGCATGAGGCTCTTGGGTGTAACAAGTGGTTCATGAACTTAATATTTCGTTTACAAGTGGAGCAGAATTATGATGGCATGAGGCTCTTGGGTGTAACAAGTGGTCATGAACTTAATATTTCGGTTACAAGTAGAGCACAATTATCATGGCATGAGACTCTTGGGTGTAGCAAGTGGTTCATGAACATAATATTTCGGTTACAAGTGGAGCAGAATTATCATGGCATGAGGCTCTTGGGTGTAACAAGTGGTTCATGAACATAATATTTCGGTTACAAGTGGAGCAGAATTATCATGGCATGAGACTCTTGGGTGTAGCAAGTGGTCATGAACTTAATATTTCGGTTACAAGTGGAGCAAAATTATCATGGCATGAGGCTCTTGGGTGTAACAAGTGGTTCATGAACACAATATTTCGGTTACAAGTGGAGCGGAATTATGATGGCATGAGGCTCTTGGGTGTAGCAGGTGGTCATGGCTTTAATATTTCGGTTACAAGTGGAGCGGAATTATTATGGCATAAGGCTCTTGGGTGTAGCAGGTGGTCATGAACGTAATATTTCGGTTACAAGTGGAGCGGAATTATTATGGCATAAGGCTCTTGGGTGTAGCAGGTGGTCATGAACGTAATATTTCGGTTACAAGTGGAGCAGAATTATTATGGCATAAGGCTCTTGGGTGTAGCAGGTGGTCATGAACGTAATATTTCGGTTACAAGTGGAGCAGAATTATTATGGCATAAGGCTCTTGGGTGTAGCAGGTGGTCATGAACGTAATATTTCGGTTACAAGTGGAGCAGAATTATTATGGCATAAGGCTCTTGGGTGTAGCAAGTGGTCATGAACGTAATATTTCGGTTACAAGTGGAGCGGAATTATTATGGCATAAGGCTCTTGGGTGTAGCAGGTGGTCATGAACGTAATATTATGAGCGTAATATTTCGGTTACAAGTGGAGCGGAATTATTATGGCATAAGGCTCTTGGGTGTAGCAGTTGGTCATGAACGTAATATTTCGGTTACAAGTGGAGCGGAATTATTATGGCATAAGGCTCTTGGGTGTAGCAAGTGGTCATGAACTTGATATTTCCGTTACAAGTGGAGCAGAATTATGATGGCATGAGGCTCTTGGGTGTAACAAGTGGTTCATGAACTTAATATTTCGGTTACAAGTGGAGCAGAATTATGATGGCATGAGGCTCTTGGGTGTAGCAAGTGGTTCATGAACTTAATATTTCGGTTACAAGTGGAGCAGAATTATCATGGCATGAGGCTCTTGGGTGTAGCAAGTGCTTCATGAACATAATATTTCGGTTACAAGTAGAGCAGAATTATCATGGCATGAGGCTCTTGGGTGTAGCAAGTGCTTCATGAACATAATATTTCGGTTACAAGTAGAGCAGAATTATCATGGCATGAGGCTCTTGGGTGTAGCAAGTGCTTCATGAACATAATATTTCGGTTACAGGTAGAGCAGAATTATCATGGCATGAGGCTCTTGGGTGTAGCAAGTGGTTCATGAACTTAATGTTTCGGTTACAAGTAGAGCAGAATTATCATGGCATGAGGCTCTTGGGTGTAGCAAGTGGTTCATGAACTTAATATTTCGGTTACAAGTAGAGCAGAATTATCATGGCATGAGGCTCTTGGGTGTAGCAAGTGGTTCATGAACTTAATATTTCGGTTACAAGTGGAGCAGAATTATTATGGCATGAGACTCTTGGGTGTAGCAAGTGGTTCATTAACTTAATATTTCGGTTACAAGTAGAGCAGAATTATCATGGCATGAGACTCTTGGGTGTAGCAAGTGGTTCATTAACTTAATATTTCGGTTACAAGTAGAGCAGAATTATCATGGCATGAGACTCTTGGGTGTAGCAAGTGGTTCATGAACTTAATATTTCGGTTACAAGTGGAGCAGAATTATCATGGCATGAGGCTCTTGGGTGTAGCAAGTGGTTCATGAACTTAATATTTCGGTTACAAGTGGAGCAGAATTATCATGGCATGAGGCTCTTGGGTGTAGCAAGTGGTTCATGAACTTAATATTTCGGTTACAAGTGGAGCAGAATTATCATGGCATGAGGTTCTTGGGTGTAGCAAGTGGTTCATGAACTTAATATTTCGGTTACAAGTAGAGCAGAATTATGATGGCATGAGACTCTTGGGTGTAGCAAGTGGTTCATGAACTTAATATTTCGGTTACAAGTGGAGCAGAATTATCATGGCATGAGCCTCTTGGGTGTAGTAAGTGGTTCATGAACTTAATATTTCGGTTACAAGTAGAGCAGAATTATCATGGCATAGGGTTCTTGGGTGTAACAAGTGGTTCATGAACTTAATATTTCGGTTACAAGTGGAGCAGAATTATTATGGCATAAGGTTCTTGGGTGTAACAAGTGGTTCATGAACTTAATATTTCGGTTACAAGTGGAGCAGAATTATTATGGCATAAGGTTCTTGGGTGTAACAAGTGGTCATGAACGTAATATTTCGGTTACAAGTGGAGCAGAATTATTATGGCATGAGACTCTTGGGTGTAGCAAGTGGTTCATGAACATAATATTTCGGTTACAAGTAGAGCAGAATTATCATGGCATGAGACTCTTGGGTGTAGCAAGTGGTTCATGAACATAATATGTCGGTTACAAGTGGAGCAGAATTATCATGGCATGAGACTCTTGGGTGTAGCAAGTGGTCATGAACTTAATATTTCGGTTACAAGTGGAGCAAAATTATCATGGCATGAGGATCTTGGGTGTAACAAGTGGTTCATGAACATAATATTTCGGTTACAAGTGGAGCAAAATTATCATGGCATGAGGCTCTTAGGTGTAACAAGTGGTTCATGGCTTTAATATTTCGGTTACAAGTGGAGCAGAATTATCATGGCATGAGGCTCTTAGGTGTAACAAGTGGTTCATGAACGGAATATTTTGGTGACAAGTGGAGCAGAATTATCATGGCATGAGACTCTTGGGTGTAACAAGTGGTTCATGAACTGAATATTTTGGTGACAAGTGGAGCAGAATTATCATGGCATGAGGCTCTTGGGTGTAACAAGTGGTTCATGAACTGAATATTTTGGTGACAAGTGGAGCAGAATTATCATGGCATAAGACTCTTGGGTGTAACAAGTGGTTCATGAAGATAATATTTCGGTTACAAGTGGAGCAGAATTATCATGGCATGAGACTCTTGGGTGTAACAAGTGGTTCATGAACATAATGTTTCGGTTACAAGTGGAGCAGAATTATCATGGCATGAGACTCTTGGGTGTAACAAGTGGTTCTTGAACATAATATTTCGGTTACAAGTGGAGCAGAATTATCATGGCATGAGACTCTTGGGCGTAACAAGTGGTTCATGAACATAATATTTCGGTTACAAGTGGAGCAGAATTATCATGGCATGAGACTCTTGGGTGTAACAAGTGGTTCATGAACATAATATTTCGGTTACAAGTGGAGCGGAATTATCATGGCATGAAACTTTTGGGTGTAACAAGTGGTTCATGAACATAATATTTCGTTTACAAGTGGAGCAGAATTATCATGGCATGAGACTCTTGGGTGTAACAAGTGGTCATGAACTTAATATTTCGGTTACAAGTGGAGCAGAATTATGATGGCATGAGGCTCTTGGGTGTAACAAGTGGTTCATGAACTTAATATTTCGGTTACAAGTGGAGCAGAATTATGATGGCATGAGGCTCTTGGGTGTAACAAGTGGTTCATGAACTTAATATTTCGGTTACAAGTGGAGCAGAATTATGATGGCATGAGGCTCTTGGGTGTAGCAAGTGGTCATGAACTTAATATTTTGGAGACAAGTGGAGCAGAATTATTATGGCATAAGGCTCTTGGGTGTAGCAAGTGGTTCATGGCTTTAATATTTTGGTGACAAGTGGAGCAGAATTATTATGGCATAAGGCTCTTGGGTGTACCAAGTGGTTCATGGCTTTAATATTTTGGTGACAAGTGGAGCAGAATTATTATGGCATAAGGCTCTTGGGTGTACCAAGTGGTTCATGGCTTTAATATTTTGGTGACAAGTGGAGCAGAATTATTATGGCATAAGGCTCTTGGGTGTACCAAGTGGTTCATGGCTTTGATATTTTGGTGACAAGTGGAGTGGAATTATTATGGCATAAGGCTCTTGGGTGTACCAAGTGGTTCATGGCTTTAATATTTTGGTGACAAGTGGAGCAGAATCATCTTGGCATAGAGATCTTGGGTCTAGCAAGTGCTCATGTTCATGACTTTAATATTTCGGTTACAAGTGGAGCGGAATCATCTTGGCATAGAGCTCTTGGGTCTAGCAAGTGCTCATGTTCATGACTTTAATATTTCGGTTACAAGTGGAGCGGAATTATGATGGCATGAGGCTCTTGGGTGTAGCAGGTGGTCATGGCTTTAATATTTCGGTTACAAGTGGAGCGGAATTATTATGGCATAAGGCTCTTGGGTGTAGCAGGTGGTCATGAACGTAATATTTCGGTTACAAGTGGAGCGGAATTATTATGGCATAAGGCTCTTGGGTGTAGCAGGTGGTCATGAACGTAATATTTCGGTTACAAGTGGAGCAGAATTATTATGGCATAAGGCTCTTGGGTGTAGCAGGTGGTCGTGGAGCGTAATTATTATGGCATAAGGCTCTTGGGTGTAGCAAGTGGTCATGAACGTAATATTTCGGTTACAAGTGGAGCAGAATTATTATGGCATAAGGCTCTTGGGTGTAGCAGGTGGTCATGAACGTAATATTTCGGTTACAAGTGGAGCAGAATTATTATGGCATAAGGCTCTTGGGTGTAGCAGGTGGTCATGAGCGTAATATTTCGGTTACAAGTGGAGCGGAATTATTCTGGCATAAGGCTCTTGGGTGTAGCAGGTGGTCATGAACGTAATATTTCGGTTACAAGTGGAGCGGAATTATTATGGCATAAGGTTCTTGGGTGTAGCAAGTGGTCATGAACGTAATATTTCGGTTACAAGTGGAGCAGAATTATGGCATAAGGTTCTTGGGTGTAGCAAGTGGTCATGAACTTGATATTTCGATTACAAGTGGAGCAGAATTATGATGGCATGAGGCTCTTGGGTGTAACAAGTGGTTCATGAACTTAATATTTCGGTTACAAGTAGAGCAGAATTATTATGGCATAAGGCTCTTGGGTGTAACAAGTGGTTCATGAACTTAATATTTCGGTTACAAGTAGAGCAGAATTATGATGGCATGAGGCTCTTGGGTGTAACAAATGGTCATGAACTTAATATTTCGGTTACAAGTGGAGCAGAATTATGATGGCATGAGGCTCTTGGGTGTAACAAATGGTCATGAACTTAATATTTCGGTTACAAGTGGAGCAGAATTATGATGGCATGAGGCTCTTGGGTGTAACAAGTGGTTCATGAACTTAATATTTCGGTTACAAGTGGAGCAGAATTATCATGGGATGAGGCTCTTGGGTGTAGCAAGTGCTTCATGAACATAATATTTCGGTTACAAGTAGAGCAGAATTATCATGGCATGAGGCTCTTGGGTGTAGCAAGTGCTTCATGAACATAATATTTCGGTTACAGGTAGAGCAGAATTATCATGGCATGAGGCTCTTGGGTGTAGCAAGTGGTTCATGAACTTAATATTTCGGTTACAGGTAGAGCAGAATTATCATGGCATGAGGCTCTTGGGTGTAGCAAGTGGTTCATGAACTTAATATTTCGGTTACAAGTAGAGCAGAATTATCATGGCATGAGGCTCTTGGGTGTAGCAAGTGGTTCATGAACTTAATATTTCGGTTACAAGTAGAGCAGAATTATCATGGGATGAGGCTCTTGGGTGTAGCAAGTGCTTCATGAACATAATATTTCGGTTACAAGTAGAGCAGAATTATGATGGCATGAGGCTCTTGGGTGTAACAAGTGGTTCCTGAACCTAATATTTCGGTTACAAGTGGAGCAGAATTATCATGGCATAAGGCTCTTGGGTGTAGCAAGTGGTTCATGAACTTACTATTTCGGTTACAAGTGGAGCAGAATTATTATGGCATAAGGTTCTTGGGTGTAACAAGTGGTCATGAACGTAATATTTCGGTTACAAGTGGAGCAGAATTATTATGGCATAAGGTTCTTGGGTGTAGCAAGTGGTCATGAACTTAATATTTCGGTTACAAGTAGAGCAGAATTATTATGGCATAAGGCTCTTGGGTGTAGCAAGTGGTTCATGAACTTAATATTTCGGTTACAAGTAGAGCAGAATTATTATGGCATAAGGCTCTTGGGTGTAGCAAGTGGTCATGAACATAATATTTCGGTTACAAGTGGAGCAGAATTATTATGGCATGAGACTCTTGGGTGTAGCAAGTGGTTCATGAACATAATATTTCGGTTACAAGTAGAGCAGAATTATCATGGCATGAGACTCTTGGGTGTAGCAAGTGGTTCATGAACATAATATGTCGGTTACAAGTGGAGCAGAATTATCATGGCATGAGACTCTTGGGTGTAGCAAGTGGTCATGAACTTAATATTTCGGTTACAAGTGGAGCAAAATTATCATGGCATGAGGCTCTTGGGTGTAACAAATGGTCATGAACTTAATATTTCGGTTACAAGTGGAGCAGAATTATGATGGCATGAGGCTCTTGGGTGTAACAAATGGTCATGAACTTAATATTTCGGTTACAAGTGGAGCAGAATTATGATGGCATGAGGCTCTTGGGTGTAACAAGTGGTTCATGAACTTAATATTTCGGTTACAAGTGGAGCAGAATTATCATGGGATGAGGCTCTTGGGTGTAGCAAGTGCTTCATGAACATAATATTTCGGTTACAAGTAGAGCAGAATTATCATGGCATGAGGCTCTTGGGTGTAGCAAGTGCTTCATGAACATAATATTTCGGTTACAGGTAGAGCAGAATTATCATGGCATGAGGCTCTTGGGTGTAGCAAGTGGTTCATGAACTTAATATTTCGGTTACAGGTAGAGCAGAATTATCATGGCATGAGGCTCTTGGGTGTAGCAAGTGGTTCATGAACTTAATATTTCGGTTACAAGTAGAGCAGAATTATCATGGCATGAGGCTCTTGGGTGTAGCAAGTGGTTCATGAACTTAATATTTCGGTTACAAGTAGAGCAGAATTATCATGGCATGAGGCTCTTGGGTGTAACAAGTGGTTCCTGAACCTAATATTTCGGTTACAAGTGGAGCAGAATTATCATGGCATAAGGCTCTTGGGTGTAGCAAGTGGTTCATGAACTTACTATTTCGGTTACAAGTGGAGCAGAATTATTATGGCATAAGGTTCTTGGGTGTAACAAGTGGTCATGAACGTAATATTTCGGTTACAAGTGGAGCAGAATTATTATGGCATAAGGTTCTTGGGTGTAGCAAGTGGTCATGAACTTAATATTTCGGTTACAAGTAGAGCAGAATTATTATGGCATAAGGCTCTTGGGTGTAGCAAGTGGTTCATGAACTTAATATTTCGGTTACAAGTGGAGCAGAATTATCAATGGCATGAGACTCTTGGGTGTAACAAGTGGTCATGAACTTAATATTTCGGTTACAAGTGGAGCAGAATTATCATGGCATAAGGCTCTTATGTGTAGCAAGTGGTCATGAACATAATATTTCGGTTACAAGTGGAGCAGAATTATCATGGCATAAGGCTCTTGGGTGTAACAAGTGGTTCATGAACTTAATATTTCGGTTACAAGTGGAGCAGAATTATCATGGAATAAGGCTCTTGGGTGTAACAAGTGGTCATGAACTTAATATTTCGGTTACAAGTAGAGCAGAATTATCATGGCATGAGACTCTTGGGTGTAGCAAGTGGTTCATGAACGTAATATTTCGGTTACAAGTAGAGCAGAATTATCATGGCATGAGACTCTTGGGTGTAGCAAGTGGTTCATGAACATAATATTTCGGTTACAAGTGGAGCAGAATTATCATGGCATGAGACTCTTGGGTGTAGCAAGTGGTTTATGAACATAATATTTCGGTTACAAGTGGAGCAGAATTATCATGGCATGAGACTCTTGGGTGTAGCAAGTGGTCATGAACTTAATATGTCGGTTACAAGTGGAGCAGAATTATCATGGCATTAGAATCTTGGGTGTAGCAAGTGGTCATGAACTTAATATTTCGGTTACAAGTGGAGCAAAATTATCATGGCATGAGGATCTTGGGTGTAACAAGTGGTTCATGAACATATTATTTCGGTTACAAGTGGAGCAGAATTATCATGGCATGAGGCTCTTAGGTGTAACAAGTGGAGCAGAATTATCGTGGCATGAGACTCTTGGGTGTAACAAGTGGTTCATGAACTGAATATTTTGGTGAAAAGTAGAGCAGAATTATCATGGCATGAGGCTCTTGGGTGTAACAAGTGGTTCATGAACTGAATATTTTGGTGACAAGTGGAGCAGAATTATCATGGCATGAGACTCTTGGGTGTAACAAGTGGTTCGTGAACATAATGTTTCGGTTACAAGTGGAGCAGAATTATCATGGCATGAGACTCTTGGGTGTAACAAGTGGTTCATGAACATAATATTTAGGTTACAAGTGGAGCAGAATTATCATGGCATGAGACTCTTGGGTGTAACAAGTGGTTCATGAACATAATATTTCGGTTACAAGTGGAGCAGAATAATCATGGCATGAAACTCTTGGGTGTAACAAGTGGTTCATGAACATAATATTTCGTTTACAAGTGGAGCAGAATTATCATGGCATGAGACTCTTGGGTGTAGCAAGTGGTTCATGAACATAATATTTCGGTTACAAGTGGAGCAGAATTATCATGGCATGAGACTCTTGGGTGTATCAAGTGGTCATGAACTTAATATTTCGGTTACAAGTGGAGCAGAATTATCATGGCATGAGACTCTTGGGTGTAGCAAGTGGTCATGAACTTAATATTTCGGTTACAAGTAGAGCAGAATTATCATGGCATGAGACTCTTGGGTGTAACAAGTGGTTCATGAACATAATATTTCGGTTACAAGTGGAGCAGAATTATCATGGCATGAGACTCTTGGGTGTAACAAGTGGTCATGAACTGAATATTTTGGTTACAAGTGGAGCAGAATTATCATGGCATAAGGCTCTTGGGTGTAGCAAGTGGTTCATGACCTTAATATTTCGGTTACAAGTGGAGCAGAATTATCATGGCATGAGGCTCTTGGGTGTAACAAGTGGTTCATGAACTTAATATTTCGGTTACAAGTGGAGCAGAATTATCATGGCATGAGGCTCTTGGGTGTAGCAAGTGGTCATGAACTTAATATTTCGGTTACAAATGGAGCAGAATTATCATGGCATGAGGCTCTTGGGTGTAACAAATGGTCATGAACTTAATATTTCGGTTACAAGTGGAGCAGAATTATGATGGCATGAGGCTCTTGGGTGTAACAAGTGGTTCATGAACTTAATATTTCGTTTACAAGTGGAGCAGAATTATGATGGCATGAGGCTCTTGGGTGTAACAAGTGGTCATGAACTTAATATTTCGGTTACAAGTAGAGCACAATTATCATGGCATGAGACTCTTGGGTGTAGCAAGTGGTTCATGAACATAATATTTCGGTTACAAGTGGAGCAGAATTATCATGGCATGAGGCTCTTGGGTGTAACAAGTGGTTCATGAACATAATATTTCGGTTACAAGTGGAGCAGAATTATCATGGCATGAGACTCTTGGGTGTAGCAAGTGGTCATGAACTTAATATTTCGGTTACAAGTGGAGCAAAATTATCATGGCATGAGGCTCTTGGGTGTAACAAGTGGTTCATGAACACAATATTTCGGTTACAAGTGGAGCGGAATTATGATGGCATGAGGCTCTTGGGTGTAGCAGGTGGTCATGGCTTTAATATTTCGGTTACAAGTGGAGCGGAATTATTATGGCATAAGGCTCTTGGGTGTAGCAGGTGGTCATGAACGTAATATTTCGGTTACAAGTGGAGCGGAATTATTATGGCATAAGGCTCTTGGGTGTAGCAGGTGGTCATGAACGTAATATTTCGGTTACAAGTGGAGCAGAATTATTATGGCATAAGGCTCTTGGGTGTAGCAGGTGGTCATGAACGTAATATTTCGGTTACAAGTGGAGCAGAATTATTATGGCATAAGGCTCTTGGGTGTAGCAGGTGGTCATGAACGTAATATTTCGGTTACAAGTGGAGCAGAATTATTATGGCATAAGGCTCTTGGGTGTAGCAAGTGGTCATGAACGTAATATTTCGGTTACAAGTGGAGCGGAATTATTATGGCATAAGGCTCTTGGGTGTAGCAGGTGGTCATGAACGTAATATTATGAGCGTAATATTTCGGTTACAAGTGGAGCGGAATTATTATGGCATAAGGCTCTTGGGTGTAGCAGTTGGTCATGAACGTAATATTTCGGTTACAAGTGGAGCGGAATTATTATGGCATAAGGCTCTTGGGTGTAGCAAGTGGTCATGAACTTGATATTTCCGTTACAAGTGGAGCAGAATTATGATGGCATGAGGCTCTTGGGTGTAACAAGTGGTTCATGAACTTAATATTTCGGTTACAAGTGGAGCAGAATTATGATGGCATGAGGCTCTTGGGTGTAGCAAGTGGTTCATGAACTTAATATTTCGGTTACAAGTGGAGCAGAATTATCATGGCATGAGGCTCTTGGGTGTAGCAAGTGCTTCATGAACATAATATTTCGGTTACAAGTAGAGCAGAATTATCATGGCATGAGGCTCTTGGGTGTAGCAAGTGCTTCATGAACATAATATTTCGGTTACAAGTAGAGCAGAATTATCATGGCATGAGGCTCTTGGGTGTAGCAAGTGCTTCATGAACATAATATTTCGGTTACAGGTAGAGCAGAATTATCATGGCATGAGGCTCTTGGGTGTAGCAAGTGGTTCATGAACTTAATGTTTCGGTTACAAGTAGAGCAGAATTATCATGGCATGAGGCTCTTGGGTGTAGCAAGTGGTTCATGAACTTAATATTTCGGTTACAAGTAGAGCAGAATTATCATGGCATGAGGCTCTTGGGTGTAGCAAGTGGTTCATGAACTTAATATTTCGGTTACAAGTGGAGCAGAATTATTATGGCATGAGACTCTTGGGTGTAGCAAGTGGTTCATTAACTTAATATTTCGGTTACAAGTAGAGCAGAATTATCATGGCATGAGACTCTTGGGTGTAGCAAGTGGTTCATTAACTTAATATTTCGGTTACAAGTAGAGCAGAATTATCATGGCATGAGACTCTTGGGTGTAGCAAGTGGTTCATGAACTTAATATTTCGGTTACAAGTGGAGCAGAATTATCATGGCATGAGGCTCTTGGGTGTAGCAAGTGGTTCATGAACTTAATATTTCGGTTACAAGTGGAGCAGAATTATCATGGCATGAGGCTCTTGGGTGTAGCAAGTGGTTCATGAACTTAATATTTCGGTTACAAGTGGAGCAGAATTATCATGGCATGAGGTTCTTGGGTGTAGCAAGTGGTTCATGAACTTAATATTTCGGTTACAAGTAGAGCAGAATTATCATGGCATGAGACTCTTGGGTGTAGCAAGTGGTTCATGAACTTAATATTTCGGTTACAAGTGGAGCAGAATTATCATGGCATGAGCCTCTTGGGTGTAGTAAGTGGTTCATGAACTTAATATTTCGGTTACAAGTAGAGCAGAATTATCATGGCATAGGGTTCTTGGGTGTAACAAGTGGTTCATGAACTTAATATTTCGGTTACAAGTGGAGCAGAATTATTATGGCATAAGGTTCTTGGGTGTAACAAGTGGTTCATGAACTTAATATTTCGGTTACAAGTGGAGCAGAATTATTATGGCATAAGGTTCTTGGGTGTAACAAGTGGTCATGAACGTAATATTTCGGTTACAAGTGGAGCAGAATTATTATGGCATGAGACTCTTGGGTGTAGCAAGTGGTTCATGAACATAATATTTCGGTTACAAGTAGAGCAGAATTATCATGGCATGAGACTCTTGGGTGTAGCAAGTGGTTCATGAACATAATATGTCGGTTACAAGTGGAGCAGAATTATCATGGCATGAGACTCTTGGGTGTAGCAAGTGGTCATGAACTTAATATTTCGGTTACAAGTGGAGCAAAATTATCATGGCATGAGGATCTTGGGTGTAACAAGTGGTTCATGAACATAATATTTTGGTTACAAGTGGAGCAAAATTATCATGGCATGAGGCTCTTAGGTGTAACAAGTGGTTCATGGCTTTAATATTTCGGTTACAAGTGGAGCAGAATTATCATGGCATGAGGCTCTTAGGTGTAACAAGTGGTTCATGAACGGAATATTTTGGTGACAAGTGGAGCAGAATTATCATGGCATGAGACTCTTGGGTGTAACAAGTGGTTCATGAACTGAATATTTTGGTGACAAGTGGAGCAGAATTATCATGGCATGAGGCTCTTGGGTGTAACAAGTGGTTCATGAACTGAATATTTTGGTGACAAGTGGAGCAGAATTATCATGGCATAAGACTCTTGGGTGTAACAAGTGGTTCATGAACATAATATTTCGGTTACAAGTGGAGCAGAATTATCATGGCATGAGACTCTTGGGTGTAACAAGTGGTTCATGAACATAATGTTTCGGTTACAAGTGGAGCAGAATTATCATGGCATGAGACTCTTGGGTGTAACAAGTGGTTCTTGAACATAATATTTCGGTTACAAGTGGAGCAGAATTATCATGGCATGAGACTCTTGGGCGTAACAAGTGGTTCATGAACATAATATTTCGGTTACAAGTGGAGCAGAATTATCATGGCATGAGACTCTTGGGTGTAACAAGTGGTTCATGAACATAATATTTCGGTTACAAGTGGAGCGGAATTATCATGGCATGAAACTCTTGGGTGTAACAAGTGGTTCATGAACATAATATTTCGTTTACAAGTGGAGCAGAATTATCATGGCATGAGACTCTTGGGTGTAACAAGTGGTCATGAACTTAATATTTCGGTTACAAGTGGAGCAGAATTATGATGGCATGAGGCTCTTGGGTGTAACAAGTGGTTCATGAACTTAATATTTCGGTTACAAGTGGAGCAGAATTATGATGGCATGAGGCTCTTGGGTGTAACAAGTGGTTCATGAACTTAATATTTCGGTTACAAGTGGAGCAGAATTATGATGGCATGAGGCTCTTGGGTGTAGCAAGTGGTCATGAACTTAATATTTCGGTTACAAGTAGAGCAGAATTATCATGGCATGAGACTCTTGGGTGTAACAAGTGGTCATGAACTTAATATTTCGGTTACAAGTGGAGCAGAATTATGATGGCATGAGGCTCTTGGGTGTAACAAGTGGTCATGAACTTAATATTTCGGTTACAAGTGGAGCAGAATTATGATGGCATGAGGCTCTTGGGTGTAACAAGTGGTTCATGAACTTAATATTTCGGTTACAAGTGGGGCAGAATTATGATGGCATGAGGCTCTTGGGTGTAACAAGTGGTCATGAACTTAATATTTCGGTTACAAGTAGAGCACAATTATCATGGCATGAGACTCTTGGGTGTAGCAAGTGGTTCATGAACATAATATTTCGGTTACAAGTGGAGCAGAATTATCATGGCATGAGACTCTTGGGTGTATCAAGTGGTCATGAACTTAATATTTCGGTTACAAGTGGAGCAGAATTATCATGGCATGAGACTCTTGGGTGTAGCAAGTGGTCATGAACTTAATATTTCGGTTACAAGTAGAGCAGAATTATCATGGCATGAGACTCTTGGGTGTAACAAGTGGTTCATGAACATAATATTTCGGTTACAAGTGGAGCAGAATTATCATGGCATGAGGCTCTTGGGTGTAACAAGTGGTCATGAACACAATATTTCGGTTACAAGTGGAGCAGAATTATCATGCCATGAGACTCTTGGGTGTAACAAGTGGTTCATGAACTTAATATTTCGGTTACAAGTGGAGCACAATTATCATGGCATGAGGCTCTTGGGTGTAGCAAGTGGTTCATGAACTTAATATTTCGGTTACAAGTGGAGCAGAATTATCATGGCATGAGGCTCTTGGGTGTAACAAGTGGTCATGAACATAATATTTCGGTTACAAGTGGAGCAGAATTATCATG
Organism: Deroplatys truncata; assembly: GCA_030765065.1. NCBI lineage: Eukaryota > Metazoa > Arthropoda > Insecta > Mantodea > Mantidae > Deroplatys > Deroplatys truncata. The sequence continues at coordinate 233,935,630 of CM060986.1, forward strand.
GCATGAGGCTCTTGGGTGTAGCAAGTGGTTCATGAACTTAATATTTCGGTTACAAGTGGAGCAGAATTATCATGGCATGAGGCTCTTGGGTGTAGCAAGTGGTCATGAACTTAATATTTCGGTTACAAGTGGAGCAGAATTATCATGCCATGAGACTCTTGGGTGTAACAAGTGGTTCATGAACATAATATTTCGGTTACAAGTGGAGCAGAATTATCATGGCATGAGGCTCTTGGGTGTAACAAGTGGTTCATGAACTGAATATTTTGGTGACAAGTGGAGCAGAATTATCATGGCATGAGACTCTTGGGTGTAACAAGTGGTTCATGAACTGAATATTTTGGTGACAAGTGGAGCAGAATTATCATGGCATGAGACTCTTGGGTGTAACAAGTGGTCATGAACTTAATATTTCGGTTACAAGTGGAGCAGAATTATCATGGCATGAGACTCTTGGGTGTAGCAAGTGGTCATGAACTTAATATTTCGGTTACAAGTGGAGCAGAATTATCATGGCATGAGGCTCTTGGGTGTAGCAAGTGGTCATGAACTTAATATTTCGGTTACAAGTGGAGCAGAATTATCATGGCATGAGACTCTTGGGTGTAGCAAGTGGTCATGAACTTAATATTTCGGTTACAAGTGGAGCAGAATTATCATGCCATGAGACTCTTGGGTGTAGCAAGTGGTCATGAACTTAATATTTCGGTTACAAGTGGAGCAGAATTATCATGGCATGAGACTCTTGGGTGTAACAAGTGGTTCATGAACTGAATATTTTGGTGACAAGTGGAGCAGAATTATCATGGCATGAGACTCTTGGGTGTAACAAGTGGTTCATGAACTGAATATTGTGGTGACAAGTGGAGCAGAATTATCATGGCATGAGGCTCTTGGGTGTAACAAGTGGTTCATGAACTGAATATTTTGGTGACAAGTGGAGCAGAATTATCATGGCATGAGACTCTTGGGTGTAACAAGTGGTTCATGAACATAATATTTCGGTTACAAGTGGAGCAGAATTATCATGGCATGAGACTCTTGGGTGTAACAAGTGGTTCTTGAACATAATATTTCGGTTACAAGTGGAGCAGAATTATCATGGCATGAGACTCTTGGGTGTAACAAGTGGTTCTTGAACATAATATTTCGGTTACAAGTGGAGCAGAATTATCATGGCATGAGACTCTTGGGTGTAACAAGTGGTTCATGAACATAATATTTCGGTTACAAGTGGAGCAGAATTATCATGGCATGAGACTCTTGGGTGTAACAAGTGGTTCATGAACATAATATTTCGGTTACAAGTGGAGCAGAATTATCATGGCATGAAACTCTTGGGTGTAACAAGTGGTTCATGAACATAATATTTCGTTTACAAGTGGAGCAGAATTATCATGGCATGAGACTCTTGGGTGTAGCAAGTGGTTCATGAACATAATATTTCGGTTACAAGTGGAGCAGAATTATCATGGCATGAGACTCTTGGGTGTATCAAGTGGTCATGAACTTAATATTTCGGTTACAAGTGGAGCAGAATTATCATGGCATGAGACTCTTGGGTGTAGCAAGTGGTCATGAACTTAATATTTCGGTTACAAGTAGAGCAGAATTATCATGGCATGAGACTCTTGGGTGTAACAAGTGGTTCATGAACATAATATTTCGGTTACAAGTGGAGCAGAATTATCATGGCATGAGGCTCTTGTGTGTAACAAGTGGTCATGAACATAATATTTCGGTTACAAGTGGAGCAGAATTATCATGGCATGAGACTCTTGGGTGTAACAAGTGGTTCATGAACATAATATTTCGGTTACAAGTGGAGCAGAATTATCATGGCATGAGGCTCTTGGGTGTAGCAAGTGGTTCATGAACATAATATTTCGGTTACAAGTAGAGCAGAATTATCATGGCATGAGGCTCTTGTGTGTAACAAGTGGTCATGAACTGAATATTTTGGTGACAAGTGGAGCAGAATTATCAGGGCATAAGGCTCTTGGGTGTAGCAAGTGGTTCATGACCTTAATATTTCGGTTACAAGTGGAGCAGAATTATCATGGCATGAGGCTCTTGGGTGTAACAAGTGGTCATGAACTTAATATTTCGGTTACAAGTGGAGCAGAATTATGATGGCATGAGGCTCTTGGGTGTAACAAGTGGTTCATGAACTTAATATTTCGGTTACAAGTGGAGCAGAATTATGATGGCATGAGGCTCTTGGGTGTAACAAGTGGTCATGAACTTAATATTTCGGTTACAAGTAGAGCACAATTATCATGGCATAAGGCTCTTGGGTGTAACAGGTGGTCATGAGCTTAATATTTCGGTTACAAGTAGAGCACAATTATCATGGCATGAGGCTCTTAGGTGTAACAAGTGGTTCATGAACTTAATATTTCGGTTACAAGTAGAGCACAATTATCATGGCATGAGGCTCTTAGGTGTAACAAGTGGTTCATGAACTTAATATTTCGGTTACAAGTAGAGCACAATTATCATGGCATGAGGCTCTTAGGTGTAACAAGTGGTTCATGAACTTAATATTTCGGTTACAAGTAGAGCACAATTATCATGGCATGAGGCTCTTAGGTGTAACAAGTGGTTCATGACCTTAATATTTCGGTTACAAGTAGAGCACAATTATCATGGCATGAGGCTCTTAGGTGTAACAGGTGGTCATGAGCTTAATATTTCGGTTACAAGTGGAGCAGAATTATCATGGCATAAGGTTCTTGGGTGTAGCAAGTGGTTCATGACCTTAATATTTTGGTGACAAGTGGAGCAGATTTATTATGGCATAAGGCTCTTGGGTGTAGCAAGTGGTCATGAACTTAATATTTCGGTTACAAGTGGAGCAGAATTATCATGGCATGAGACTCTTGGGTGTAGCAAGTGGTCATGAACTTAATATTTCGGTTACAAGTAGAGCAGAATTATCATGGCATGAGACTCTTGGGTGTAACAAGTGGTTCATGAACATAATATTTCGGTTACAAGTGGAGCAGAATTATCATGGCATGAGACTCTTGGGTGTAACAAGTGGTCATGAACTGAATATTTTGGTTACAAGTGGAGCAGAATTATCATGGCATAAGGTTCTTGGGTGTAGCAAGTGGTTCATGACCTTAATATTTCGGTTACAAGTGGAGCAGAATTATCATGGCATGAGGCTCTTGGGTGTAACAAGTGGTTCATGAACTTAATATTTCGGTTACAAGTGGAGCAGAATTATCATGGCATGAGGCTCTTGGGTGTAGCAAGTGGTCATGAACTTAATATTTCGGTTACAAATGGAGCAGAATTATCATGGCATGAGGCTCTTGGGTGTAACAAATGGTCATGAACTTAATATTTCGGTTACAAGTGGAGCAGAATTATGATGGCATGAGGCTCTTGGGTGTAACAAGTGGTTCATGAACTTAATATTTCGTTTACAAGTGGAGCAGAATTATGATGGCATGAGGCTCTTGGGTGTAACAAGTGGCCATGAACTTAATATTTCGGTTACAAGTAGAGCACAATTATCATGGCATGAGACTCTTGGGTGTAGCAAGTGGTTCATGAACATAATATTTCGGTTACAAGTGGAGCAGAATTATCATGGCATGAGGCTCTTGGGTGTAACAAGTGGTTCATGAACATAATATTTCGGTTACAAGTGGAGCAGAATTATCATGGCATGAGACTCTTGGGTGTAGCAAGTGGTCATGAACTTAATATTTCGGTTACAAGTGGAGCAAAATTATCATGGCATGAGGCTCTTGGGTGTAACAAGTGGTTCATGAACACAATATTTCGGTTACAAGTGGAGCGGAATTATGATGGCATGAGGCTCTTGGGTGTAGCAGGTGGTCATGGCTTTAATATTTCGGTTACAAGTGGAGCGGAATTATTATGGCATAAGGCTCTTGGGTGTAGCAGGTGGTCATGAACGTAATATTTCGGTTACAAGTGGAGCGGAATTATTATGGCATAAGGCTCTTGGGTGTAGCAGGTGGTCATGAACGTAATATTTCGGTTACAAGTGGAGCAGAATTATTATGGCATAAGGCTCTTGGGTGTAGCAGGTGGTCATGAACGTAATATTTCGGTTACAAGTGGAGCAGAATTATTATGGCATAAGGCTCTTGGGTGTAGCAGGTGGTCATGAACGTAATATTTCGGTTACAAGTGGAGCAGAATTATTATGGCATAAGGCTCTTGGGTGTAGCAAGTGGTCATGAACGTAATATTTCGGTTACAAGTGGAGCGGAATTATTATGGCATAAGGCTCTTGGGTGTAGCAGGTGGTCATGAACGTAATATTATGAGCGTAATATTTCGGTTACAAGTGGAGCGGAATTATTATGGCATAAGGCTCTTGGGTGTAGCAGTTGGTCATGAACGTAATATTTCGGTTACAAGTGGAGCGGAATTATTATGGCATAAGGCTCTTGGGTGTAGCAAGTGGTCATGAACTTGATATTTCCGTTACAAGTGGAGCAGAATTATGATGGCATGAGGCTCTTGGGTGTAACAAGTGGTTCATGAACTTAATATTTCGGTTACAAGTGGAGCAGAATTATGATGGCATGAGGCTCTTGGGTGTAGCAAGTGGTTCATGAACTTAATATTTCGGTTACAAGTGGAGCAGAATTATCATGGCATGAGGCTCTTGGGTGTAGCAAGTGCTTCATGAACATAATATTTCGGTTACAAGTAGAGCAGAATTATCATGGCATGAGGCTCTTGGGTGTAGCAAGTGCTTCATGAACATAATATTTCGGTTACAAGTAGAGCAGAATTATCATGGCATGAGGCTCTTGGGTGTAGCAAGTGCTTCATGAACATAATATTTCGGTTACAGGTAGAGCAGAATTATCATGGCATGAGGCTCTTGGGTGTAGCAAGTGGTTCATGAACTTAATGTTTCGGTTACAAGTAGAGCAGAATTATCATGGCATGAGGCTCTTGGGTGTAGCAAGTGGTTCATGAACTTAATATTTCGGTTACAAGTAGAGCAGAATTATCATGGCATGAGGCTCTTGGGTGTAGCAAGTGGTTCATGAACTTAATATTTCGGTTACAAGTGGAGCAGAATTATTATGGCATGAGACTCTTGGGTGTAGCAAGTGGTTCATTAACTTAATATTTCGGTTACAAGTAGAGCAGAATTATCATGGCATGAGACTCTTGGGTGTAGCAAGTGGTTCATTAACTTAATATTTCGGTTACAAGTAGAGCAGAATTATCATGGCATGAGACTCTTGGGTGTAGCAAGTGGTTCATGAACTTAATATTTCGGTTACAAGTGGAGCAGAATTATCATGGCATGAGGCTCTTGGGTGTAGCAAGTGGTTCATGAACTTAATATTTCGGTTACAAGTGGAGCAGAATTATCATGGCATGAGGCTCTTGGGTGTAGCAAGTGGTTCATGAACTTAATATTTCGGTTACAAGTGGAGCAGAATTATCATGGCATGAGGTTCTTGGGTGTAGCAAGTGGTTCATGAACTTAATATTTCGGTTACAAGTAGAGCAGAATTATCATGGCATGAGACTCTTGGGTGTAGCAAGTGGTTCATGAACTTAATATTTCGGTTACAAGTGGAGCAGAATTATCATGGCATGAGCCTCTTGGGTGTAGTAAGTGGTTCATGAACTTAATATTTCGGTTACAAGTAGAGCAGAATTATCATGGCATAGGGTTCTTGGGTGTAACAAGTGGTTCATGAACTTAATATTTCGGTTACAAGTGGAGCAGAATTATTATGGCATAAGGTTCTTGGGTGTAACAAGTGGTTCATGAACTTAATATTTCGGTTACAAGTGGAGCAGAATTATTATGGCATAAGGTTCTTGGGTGTAACAAGTGGTCATGAACGTAATATTTCGGTTACAAGTGGAGCAGAATTATTATGGCATGAGACTCTTGGGTGTAGCAAGTGGTTCATGAACATAATATTTCGGTTACAAGTAGAGCAGAATTATCATGGCATGAGACTCTTGGGTGTAGCAAGTGGTTCATGAACATAATATGTCGGTTACAAGTGGAGCAGAATTATCATGGCATGAGACTCTTGGGTGTAGCAAGTGGTCATGAACTTAATATTTCGGTTACAAGTGGAGCAAAATTATCATGGCATGAGGATCTTGGGTGTAACAAGTGGTTCATGAACATAATATTTCGGTTACAAGTGGAGCAAAATTATCATGGCATGAGGCTCTTAGGTGTAACAAGTGGTTCATGGCTTTAATATTTCGGTTACAAGTGGAGCAGAATTATCATGGCATGAGGCTCTTAGGTGTAACAAGTGGTTCATGAACGGAATATTTTGGTGACAAGTGGAGCAGAATTATCATGGCATGAGACTCTTGGGTGTAACAAGTGGTTCATGAACTGAATATTTTGGTGACAAGTGGAGCAGAATTATCATGGCATGAGGCTCTTGGGTGTAACAAGTGGTTCATGAACTGAATATTTTGGTGACAAGTGGAGCAGAATTATCATGGCATAAGACTCTTGGGTGTAACAAGTGGTTCATGAACATAATATTTCGGTTACAAGTGGAGCAGAATTATCATGGCATGAGACTCTTGGGTGTAACAAGTGGTTCATGAACATAATGTTTCGGTTACAAGTGGAGCAGAATTATCATGGCATGAGACTCTTGGGTGTAACAAGTGGTTCTTGAACATAATATTTCGGTTACAAGTGGAGCAGAATTATCATGGCATGAGACTCTTGGGCGTAACAAGTGGTTCATGAACATAATATTTCGGTTACAAGTGGAGCAGAATTATCATGGCATGAGACTCTTGGGTGTAACAAGTGGTTCATGAACATAATATTTCGGTTACAAGTGGAGCGGAATTATCATGGCATGAAACTCTTGGGTGTAACAAGTGGTTCATGAACATAATATTTCGTTTACAAGTGGAGCAGAATTATCATGGCATGAGACTCTTGGGTGTAACAAGTGGTCATGAACTTAATATTTCGGTTACAAGTGGAGCAGAATTATGATGGCATGAGGCTCTTGGGTGTAACAAGTGGTTCATGAACTTAATATTTCGGTTACAAGTGGAGCAGAATTATGATGGCATGAGGCTCTTGGGTGTAACAAGTGGTTCATGAACTTAATATTTCGGTTACAAGTGGAGCAGAATTATGATGGCATGAGGCTCTTGGGTGTAGCAAGTGGTCATGAACTTAATATTTCGGTTACAAGTAGAGCAGAATTATCATGGCATGAGACTCTTGGGTGTAACAAGTGGTCATGAACTTAATATTTCGGTTACAAGTGGAGCAGAATTATGATGGCATGAGGCTCTTGGGTGTAACAAGTGGTCATGAACTTAATATTTCGGTTACAAGTGGAGCAGAATTATGATGGCATGAGGCTCTTGGGTGTAACAAGTGGTTCATGAACTTAATATTTCGGTTACAAGTGGGGCAGAATTATGATGGCATGAGGCTCTTGGGTGTAACAAGTGGTCATGAACTTAATATTTCGGTTACAAGTAGAGCACAATTATCATGGCATGAGACTCTTGGGTGTAGCAAGTGGTTCATGAACATAATATTTCGGTTACAAGTGGAGCAGAATTATCATGGCATGAGACTCTTGGGTGTATCAAGTGGTCATGAACTTAATATTTCGGTTACAAGTGGAGCAGAATTATCATGGCATGAGACTCTTGGGTGTAGCAAGTGGTCATGAACTTAATATTTCGGTTACAAGTAGAGCAGAATTATCATGGCATGAGACTCTTGGGTGTAACAAGTGGTTCATGAACATAATATTTCGGTTACAAGTGGAGCAGAATTATCATGGCATGAGGCTCTTGGGTGTAACAAGTGGTCATGAACACAATATTTCGGTTACAAGTGGAGCAGAATTATCATGCCATGAGACTCTTGGGTGTAACAAGTGGTTCATGAACTTAATATTTCGGTTACAAGTGGAGCACAATTATCATGGCATGAGGCTCTTGGGTGTAGCAAGTGGTTCATGAATTTAATATTTCGGTTACAAGTGGAGCAGAATTATCATGGCATGAGGCTCTTGGGTGTAACAAGTGGTCATGAACATAATATTTCGGTTACAAGTGGAGCAGAATTATCATGGCATGAGGCTCTTGGGTGTAGCAAGTGGTTCATGAACTTAATATTTCGGTTACAAGTGGAGCAGAATTATCATGGCATGAGGCTCTTGGGTGTAGCAAGTGGTCATGAACTTAATATTTCGGTTACAAGTGGAGCAGAATTATCATGCCATGAGACTCTTGGGTGTAACAAGTGGTTCATGAACATAATATTTCGGTTACAAGTGGAGCAGAATTATCATGGCATGAGGCTCTTGGGTGTAACAAGTGGTTCATGAACTGAATATTTTGGTGACAAGTGGAGCAGAATTATCATGGCATGAGACTCTTGGGTGTAACAAGTGGTTCATGAACTGAATATTTTGGTGACAAGTGGAGCAGAATTATCATGGCATGAGACTCTTGGGTGTAACAAGTGGTCATGAACTTAATATTTCGGTTACAAGTGGAGCAGAATTATCATGGCATGAGACTCTTGGGTGTAGCAAGTGGTCATGAACTTAATATTTCGGTTACAAGTGGAGCAGAATTATCATGGCATGAGGCTCTTGGGTGTAGCAAGTGGTCATGAACTTAATATTTCGGTTACAAGTGGAGCAGAATTATCATGGCATGAGACTCTTGGGTGTAGCAAGTGGTCATGAACTTAATATTTCGGTTACAAGTGGAGCAGAATTATCATGCCATGAGACTCTTGGGTGTAGCAAGTGGTCATGAACTTAATATTTCGGTTACAAGTGGAGCAGAATTATCATGGCATGAGACTCTTGGGTGTAACAAGTGGTTCATGAACTGAATATTTTGGTGACAAGTGGAGCAGAATTATCATGGCATGAGACTCTTGGGTGTAACAAGTGGTTCATGAACTGAATATTGTGGTGACAAGTGGAGCAGAATTATCATGGCATGAGGCTCTTGGGTGTAACAAGTGGTTCATGAACTGAATATTTTGGTGACAAGTGGAGCAGAATTATCATGGCATGAGACTCTTGGGTGTAACAAGTGGTTCATGAACATAATATTTCGGTTACAAGTGGAGCAGAATTATCATGGCATGAGACTCTTGGGTGTAACAAGTGGTTCTTGAACATAATATTTCGGTTACAAGTGGAGCAGAATTATCATGGCATGAGACTCTTGGGTGTAACAAGTGGTCATGAACTGAATATTTTGGTGACAAGTGGAGCAGAATTATCAGGGCATAAGGCTCTTGGGTGTAGCAAGTGGTTCATGACCTTAATATTTCGGTTACAAGTGGAGCAGAATTATCATGGCATGAGGCTCTTGGGTGTAACAAGTGGTCATGAACATAATATTTCGGTTACAAGTGGAGCAGAATTATCATGGCATGAGGCTCTTGGGTGTAGCAAGTGGTTCATGAACTTAATATTTCGGTTACAAGTGGAGCAGAATTATCATGGCATGAGGCTCTTGGGTGTAACAAGTGGTTCATGAACTGAATATTTTGGTGACAAGTGGAGCAGAATTATCATGGCATGAGACTCTTGGGTGTAACAAGTGGTTCATGAACTGAATATTTTGGTGACAAGTGGAGCAGAATTATCATGGCATGAGACTCTTGGGTGTAACAAGTGGTCATGAACTTAATATTTCGGTTACAAGTGGAGCAGAATTATCATGGCATGAGACTCTTGGGTGTAGCAAGTGGTCATGAACTTAATATTTCGGTTACAAGTGGAGCAGAATTATCATGGCATGAGGCTCTTGGGTGTAGCAAGTGGTCATGAACTTAATATTTCGGTTACAAGTGGAGCAGAATTATCATGGCATGAGACTCTTGGGTGTAGCAAGTGGTCATGAACTTAATATTTCGGTTACAAGTGGAGCAGAATTATCATGCCATGAGACTCTTGGGTGTAGCAAGTGGTCATGAACTTAATATTTCGGTTACAAGTGGAGCAGAATTATCATGGCATGAGACTCTTGGGTGTAACAAGTGGTTCATGAACTGAATATTTTGGTGACAAGTGGAGCAGAATTATCATGGCATGAGACTCTTGGGTGTAACAAGTGGTTCATGAACTGAATATTGTGGTGACAAGTGGAGCAGAATTATCATGGCATGAGGCTCTTGGGTGTAACAAGTGGTTCATGAACTGAATATTTTGGTGACAAGTGGAGCAGAATTATCATGGCATGAGACTCTTGGGTGTAACAAGTGGTTCATGAACATAATATTTCGGTTACAAGTGGAGCAGAATTATCATGGCATGAGACTCTTGGGTGTAACAAGTGGTTCTTGAACATAATATTTCGGTTACAAGTGGAGCAGAATTATCATGGCATGAGACTCTTGGGTGTAACAAGTGGTTCTTGAACATAATATTTCGGTTACAAGTGGAGCAGAATTATCATGGCATGAGACTCTTGGGTGTAACAAGTGGTTCATGAACATAATATTTCGGTTACAAGTGGAGCAGAATTATCATGGCATGAGACTCTTGGGTGTAACAAGTGGTTCATGAACATAATATTTCGGTTACAAGTGGAGCAGAATTATCATGGCATGAAACTCTTGGGTGTAACAAGTGGTTCATGAACATAATATTTCGTTTACAAGTGGAGCAGAATTATCATGGCATGAGACTCTTGGGTGTAGCAAGTGGTTCATGAACATAATATTTCGGTTACAAGTGGAGCAGAATTATCATGGCATGAGACTCTTGGGTGTATCAAGTGGTCATGAACTTAATATTTCGGTTACAAGTGGAGCAGAATTATCATGGCATGAGACTCTTGGGTGTAGCAAGTGGTCATGAACTTAATATTTCGGTTACAAGTAGAGCAGAATTATCATGGCATGAGACTCTTGGGTGTAACAAGTGGTTCATGAACATAATATTTCGGTTACAAGTGGAGCAGAATTATCATGGCATGAGGCTCTTGTGTGTAACAAGTGGTCATGAACATAATATTTCGGTTACAAGTGGAGCAGAATTATCATGGCATGAGACTCTTGGGTGTAACAAGTGGTTCATGAACATAATATTTCGGTTACAAGTGGAGCAGAATTATCATGGCATGAGGCTCTTGGGTGTAGCAAGTGGTTCATGAACATAATATTTCGGTTACAAGTAGAGCAGAATTATCATGGCATGAGGCTCTTGTGTGTAACAAGTGGTCATGAACTGAATATTTTGGTGACAAGTGGAGCAGAATTATCAGGGCATAAGGCTCTTGGGTGTAGCAAGTGGTTCATGACCTTAATATTTCGGTTACAAGTGGAGCAGAATTATCATGGCATGAGGCTCTTGGGTGTAACAAGTGGTCATGAACTTAATATTTCGGTTACAAGTGGAGCAGAATTATGATGGCATGAGGCTCTTGGGTGTAACAAGTGGTTCATGAACTTAATATTTCGGTTACAAGTGGAGCAGAATTATGATGGCATGAGGCTCTTGGGTGTAACAAGTGGTCATGAACTTAATATTTCGGTTACAAGTAGAGCACAATTATCATGGCATAAGGCTCTTGGGTGTAACAGGTGGTCATGAGCTTAATATTTCGGTTACAAGTAGAGCACAATTATCATGGCATGAGGCTCTTAGGTGTAACAAGTGGTTCATGAACTTAATATTTCGGTTACAAGTAGAGCACAATTATCATGGCATGAGGCTCTTAGGTGTAACAAGTGGTTCATGAACTTAATATTTCGGTTACAAGTAGAGCACAATTATCATGGCATGAGGCTCTTAGGTGTAACAAGTGGTTCATGAACTTAATATTTCGGTTACAAGTAGAGCACAATTATCATGGCATGAGGCTCTTAGGTGTAACAAGTGGTTCATGACCTTAATATTTCGGTTACAAGTAGAGCACAATTATCATGGCATGAGGCTCTTAGGTGTAACAGGTGGTCATGAGCTTAATATTTCGGTTACAAGTGGAGCAGAATTATCATGGCATAAGGTTCTTGGGTGTAGCAAGTGGTTCATGACCTTAATATTTTGGTGACAAGTGGAGCAGATTTATTATGGCATAAGGCTCTTGGGTGTAGCAAGTGGTCATGAACTTAATATTTCGGTTACAAGTGGAGCAGAATTATCATGGCATGAGACTCTTGGGTGTAGCAAGTGGTCATGAACTTAATATTTCGGTTACAAGTAGAGCAGAATTATCATGGCATGAGACTCTTGGGTGTAACAAGTGGTTCATGAACATAATATTTCGGTTACAAGTGGAGCAGAATTATCATGGCATGAGACTCTTGGGTGTAACAAGTGGTCATGAACTGAATATTTTGGTTACAAGTGGAGCAGAATTATCATGGCATAAGGTTCTTGGGTGTAGCAAGTGGTTCATGACCTTAATATTTCGGTTACAAGTGGAGCAGAATTATCATGGCATGAGGCTCTTGGGTGTAACAAGTGGTTCATGAACTTAATATTTCGGTTACAAGTGGAGCAGAATTATCATGGCATGAGGCTCTTGGGTGTAGCAAGTGGTCATGAACTTAATATTTCGGTTACAAATGGAGCAGAATTATCATGGCATGAGGCTCTTGGGTGTAACAAATGGTCATGAACTTAATATTTCGGTTACAAGTGGAGCAGAATTATGATGGCATGAGGCTCTTGGGTGTAACAAGTGGTTCATGAACTTAATATTTCGTTTACAAGTGGAGCAGAATTATGATGGCATGAGGCTCTTGGGTGTAACAAGTGGTCATGAACTTAATATTTCGGTTACAAGTAGAGCACAATTATCATGGCATGAGACTCTTGGGTGTAGCAAGTGGTTCATGAACATAATATTTCGGTTACAAGTGGAGCAGAATTATCATGGCATGAGGCTCTTGGGTGTAACAAGTGGTTCATGAACATAATATTTCGGTTACAAGTGGAGCAGAATTATCATGGCATGAGACTCTTGGGTGTAGCAAGTGGTCATGAACTTAATATTTCGGTTACAAGTGGAGCAAAATTATCATGGCATGAGGCTCTTGGGTGTAACAAGTGGTTCATGAACACAATATTTCGGTTACAAGTGGAGCGGAATTATGATGGCATGAGGCTCTTGGGTGTAGCAGGTGGTCATGGCTTTAATATTTCGGTTACAAGTGGAGCGGAATTATTATGGCATAAGGCTCTTGGGTGTAGCAGGTGGTCATGAACGTAATATTTCGGTTACAAGTGGAGCGGAATTATTATGGCATAAGGCTCTTGGGTGTAGCAGGTGGTCATGAACGTAATATTTCGGTTACAAGTGGAGCAGAATTATTATGGCATAAGGCTCTTGGGTGTAGCAGGTGGTCATGAACGTAATATTTCGGTTACAAGTGGAGCAGAATTATTATGGCATAAGGCTCTTGGGTGTAGCAGGTGGTCATGAACGTAATATTTCGGTTACAAGTGGAGCAGAATTATTATGGCATAAGGCTCTTGGGTGTAGCAAGTGGTCATGAACGTAATATTTCGGTTACAAGTGGAGCGGAATTATTATGGCATAAGGCTCTTGGGTGTAGCAGGTGGTCATGAACGTAATATTATGAGCGTAATATTTCGGTTACAAGTGGAGCGGAATTATTATGGCATAAGGCTCTTGGGTGTAGCAGTTGGTCATGAACGTAATATTTCGGTTACAAGTGGAGCGGAATTATTATGGCATAAGGCTCTTGGGTGTAGCAAGTGGTCATGAACTTGATATTTCCGTTACAAGTGGAGCAGAATTATGATGGCATGAGGCTCTTGGGTGTAACAAGTGGTTCATGAACTTAATATTTCGGTTACAAGTGGAGCAGAATTATGATGGCATGAGGCTCTTGGGTGTAGCAAGTGGTTCATGAACTTAATATTTCGGTTACAAGTGGAGCAGAATTATCATGGCATGAATCTCTTGGGTGTAGCAAGTGCTTCATGAACATAATATTTCGGTTACAAGTAGAGCAGAATTATCATGGCATGAGGCTCTTGGGTGTAGCAAGTGCTTCATGAACATAATATTTCGGTTACAAGTAGAGCAGAATTATCATGGCATGAGGCTCTTGGGTGTAGCAAGTGCTTCATGAACATAATATTTCGGTTACAGGTAGAGCAGAATTATCATGGCATGAGGCTCTTGGGTGTAGCAAGTGGTTCATGAACTTAATGTTTCGGTTACAAGTAGAGCAGAATTATCATGGCATGAGGCTCTTGGGTGTAGCAAGTGGTTCATGAACTTAATATTTCGGTTACAAGTAGAGCAGAATTATCATGGCATGAGGCTCTTGGGTGTAGCAAGTGGTTCATGAACTTAATATTTCGGTTACAAGTGGAGCAGAATTATTATGGCATGAGACTCTTGGGTGTAGCAAGTGGTTCATTAACTTAATATTTCGGTTACAAGTAGAGCAGAATTATCATGGCATGAGACTCTTGGGTGTAGCAAGTGGTTCATTAACTTAATATTTCGGTTACAAGTAGAGCAGAATTATCATGGCATGAGACTCTTGGGTGTAGCAAGTGGTTCATGAACTTAATATTTCGGTTACAAGTGGAGCAGAATTATCATGGCATGAGGCTCTTGGGTGTAGCAAGTGGTTCATGAACTTAATATTTCGGTTACAAGTGGAGCAGAATTATCATGGCATGAGGCTCTTGGGTGTAGCAAGTGGTTCATGAACTTAATATTTCGGTTACAAGTGGAGCAGAATTATCATGGCATGAGGTTCTTGGGTGTAGCAAGTGGTTCATGAACTTAATATTTCGGTTACAAGTAGAGCAGAATTATCATGGCATGAGACTCTTGGGTGTAGCAAGTGGTTCATGAACTTAATATTTCGGTTACAAGTGGAGCAGAATTATCATGGCATGAGCCTCTTGGGTGTAGTAAGTGGTTCATGAACTTAATATTTCGGTTACAAGTAGAGCAGAATTATCATGGCATAGGGTTCTTGGGTGTAACAAGTGGTTCATGAACTTAATATTTCGGTTACAAGTGGAGCAGAATTATTATGGCATAAGGTTCTTGGGTGTAACAAGTGGTTCATGAACTTAATATTTCGGTTACAAGTGGAGCAGAATTATTATGGCATAAGGTTCTTGGGTGTAACAAGTGGTCATGAACGTAATATTTCGGTTACAAGTGGAGCAGAATTATTATGGCATGAGACTCTTGGGTGTAGCAAGTGGTTCATGAACATAATATTTCGGTTACAAGTAGAGCAGAATTATCATGGCATGAGACTCTTGGGTGTAGCAAGTGGTTCATGAACATAATATGTCGGTTACAAGTGGAGCAGAATTATCATGGCATGAGACTCTTGGGTGTAGCAAGTGGTCATGAACTTAATATTTCGGTTACAAGTGGAGCAAAATTATCATGGCATGAGGATCTTGGGTGTAACAAGTGGTTCATGAACATAATATTTCGGTTACAAGTGGAGCAAAATTATCATGGCATGAGGCTCTTAGGTGTAACAAGTGGTTCATGGCTTTAATATTTCGGTTACAAGTGGAGCAGAATTATCATGGCATGAGGCTCTTAGGTGTAACAAGTGGTTCATGAACGGAATATTTTGGTGACAAGTGGAGCAGAATTATCATGGCATGAGACTCTTGGGTGTAACAAGTGGTTCATGAACTGAATATTTTGGTGACAAGTGGAGCAGAATTATCATGGCATGAGGCTCTTGGGTGTAACAAGTGGTTCATGAACTGAATATTTTGGTGACAAGTGGAGCAGAATTATCATGGCATAAGACTCTTGGGTGTAACAAGTGGTTCATGAACATAATATTTCGGTTACAAGTGGAGCAGAATTATCATGGCATGAGACTCTTGGGTGTAACAAGTGGTTCATGAACATAATGTTTCGGTTACAAGTGGAGCAGAATTATCATGGCATGAGACTCTTGGGTGTAACAAGTGGTTCTTGAACATAATATTTCGGTTACAAGTGGAGCAGAATTATCATGGCATGAGACTCTTGGGCGTAACAAGTGGTTCATGAACATAATATTTCGGTTACAAGTGGAGCAGAATTATCATGGCATGAGACTCTTGGGTGTAACAAGTGGTTCATGAACATAATATTTCGGTTACAAGTGGAGCGGAATTATCATGGCATGAAACTCTTGGGTGTAACAAGTGGTTCATGAACATAATATTTCGTTTACAAGTGGAGCAGAATTATCATGGCATGAGACTCTTGGGTGTAACAAGTGGTCATGAACTTAATATTTCGGTTACAAGTGGAGCAGAATTATGATGGCATGAGGCTCTTGGGTGTAACAAGTGGTTCATGAACTTAATATTTCGGTTACAAGTGGAGCAGAATTATGATGGCATGAGGCTCTTGGGTGTAACAAGTGGTTCATGAACTTAATATTTCGGTTACAAGTGGAGCAGAATTATGATGGCATGAGGCTCTTGGGTGTAGCAAGTGGTCATGAACTTAATATTTCGGTTACAAGTAGAGCAGAATTATCATGGCATGAGACTCTTGGGTGTAACAAGTGGTCATGAACTTAATATTTCGGTTACAAGTGGAGCAGAATTATGATGGCATGAGGCTCTTGGGTGTAACAAGTGGTCATGAACTTAATATTTCGGTTACAAGTGGAGCAGAATTATGATGGCATGAGGCTCTTGGGTGTAACAAGTGGTTCATGAACTTAATATTTCGGTTACAAGTGGGGCAGAATTATGATGGCATGAGGCTCTTGGGTGTAACAAGTGGTCATGAACTTAATATTTCGGTTACAAGTAGAGCACAATTATCATGGCATGAGACTCTTGGGTGTAGCAAGTGGTTCATGAACATAATATTTCGGTTACAAGTGGAGCAGAATTATCATGGCATGAGACTCTTGGGTGTATCAAGTGGTCATGAACTTAATATTTCGGTTACAAGTGGAGCAGAATTATCATGGCATGAGACTCTTGGGTGTAGCAAGTGGTCATGAACTTAATATTTCGGTTACAAGTAGAGCAGAATTATCATGGCATGAGACTCTTGGGTGTAACAAGTGGTTCATGAACATAATATTTCGGTTACAAGTGGAGCAGAATTATCATGGCATGAGGCTCTTGGGTGTAACAAGTGGTCATGAACACAATATTTCGGTTACAAGTGGAGCAGAATTATCATGCCATGAGACTCTTGGGTGTAACAAGTGGTTCATGAACTTAATATTTCGGTTACAAGTGGAGCACAATTATCATGGCATGAGGCTCTTGGGTGTAGCAAGTGGTTCATGAACTTAATATTTCGGTTACAAGTGGAGCAGAATTATCATGGCATGAGGCTCTTGGGTGTAACAAGTGGTCATGAACATAATATTTCGGTTACAAGTGGAGCAGAATTATCATGGCATGAGGCTCTTGGGTGTAGCAAGTGGTTCATGAACTTAATATTTCGGTTACAAGTGGAGCAGAATTATCATGGCATGAGGCTCTTGGGTGTAGCAAGTGGTCATGAACTTAATATTTCGGTTACAAGTGGAGCAGAATTATCATGCCATGAGACTCTTGGGTGTAACAAGTGGTTCATGAACATAATATTTCGGTTACAAGTGGAGCAGAATTATCATGGCATGAGGCTCTTGGGTGTAACAAGTGGTTCATGAACTGAATATTTTGGTGACAAGTGGAGCAGAATTATCATGGCATGAGACTCTTGGGTGTAACAAGTGGTTCATGAACTGAATATTTTGGTGACAAGTGGAGCAGAATTATCATGGCATGAGACTCTTGGGTGTAACAAGTGGTCATGAACTTAATATTTCGGTTACAAGTGGAGCAGAATTATCATGGCATGAGACTCTTGGGTGTAGCAAGTGGTCATGAACTTAATATTTCGGTTACAAGTGGAGCAGAATTATCATGGCATGAGGCTCTTGGGTGTAGCAAGTGGTCATGAACTTAATATTTCGGTTACAAGTGGAGCAGAATTATCATGGCATGAGACTCTTGGGTGTAGCAAGTGGTCATGAACTTAATATTTCGGTTACAAGTGGAGCAGAATTATCATGCCATGAGACTCTTGGGTGTAGCAAGTGGTCATGAACTTAATATTTCGGTTACAAGTGGAGCAGAATTATCATGGCATGAGACTCTTGGGTGTAACAAGTGGTTCATGAACTGAATATTTTGGTGACAAGTGGAGCAGAATTATCATGGCATGAGACTCTTGGGTGTAACAAGTGGTTCATGAACTGAATATTGTGGTGACAAGTGGAGCAGAATTATCATGGCATGAGGCTCTTGGGTGTAACAAGTGGTTCATGAACTGAATATTTTGGTGACAAGTGGAGCAGAATTATCATGGCATGAGACTCTTGGGTGTAACAAGTGGTTCATGAACATAATATTTCGGTTACAAGTGGAGCAGAATTATCATGGCATGAGACTCTTGGGTGTAACAAGTGGTTCTTGAACATAATATTTCGGTTACAAGTGGAGCAGAATTATCATGGCATGAGACTCTTGGGTGTAACAAGTGGTTCTTGAACATAATATTTCGGTTACAAGTGGAGCAGAATTATCATGGCATGAGACTCTTGGGTGTAACAAGTGGTTCATGAACATAATATTTCGGTTACAAGTGGAGCAGAATTATCATGGCATGAGACTCTTGGGTGTAACAAGTGGTTCATGAACATAATATTTCGGTTACAAGTGGAGCAGAATTATCATGGCATGAAACTCTTGGGTGTAACAAGTGGTTCATGAACATAATATTTCGTTTACAAGTGGAGCAGAATTATCATGGCATGAGACTCTTGGGTGTAGCAAGTGGTTCATGAACATAATATTTCGGTTACAAGTGGAGCAGAATTATCATGGCATGAGACTCTTGGGTGTATCAAGTGGTCATGAACTTAATATTTCGGTTACAAGTGGAGCAGAATTATCATGGCATGAGACTCTTGGGTGTAGGAAGTGGTCATGAACTTAATATTTCGGTTACAAGTAGAGCAGAATTATCATGGCATGAGACTCTTGGGTGTAACAAGTGGTTCATGAACATAATATTTCGGTTACAAGTGGAGCAGAATTATCATGGCATGAGGCTCTTGTGTGTAACAAGTGGTCATGAACATAATATTTCGGTTACAAGTGGAGCAGAATTATCATGGCATGAGACTCTTGGGTGTAACAAGTGGTTCATGAACATAATATTTCGGTTACAAGTGGAGCAGAATTATCATGGCATGAGGCTCTTGGGTGTAGCAAGTGGTTCATGAACATAATATTTCGGTTACAAGTAGAGCAGAATTATCATGGCATGAGGCTCTTGTGTGTAACAAGTGGTCATGAACTGAATATTTTGGTGACAAGTGGAGCAGAATTATCAGGGCATAAGGCTCTTGGGTGTAGCAAGTGGTTCATGACCTTAATATTTCGGTTACAAGTGGAGCAGAATTATCATGGCATGAGGCTCTTGGGTGTAACAAGTGGTCATGAACTTAATATTTCGGTTACAAGTGGAGCAGAATTATGATGGCATGAGGCTCTTGGGTGTAACAAGTGGTTCATGAACTTAATATTTCGGTTACAAGTGGAGCAGAATTATGATGGCATGAGGCTCTTGGGTGTAACAAGTGGTCATGAACTTAATATTTCGGTTACAAGTAGAGCACAATTATCATGGCATAAGGCTCTTGGGTGTAACAGGTGGTCATGAGCTTAATATTTCGGTTACAAGTAGAGCACAATTATCATGGCATGAGGCTCTTAGGTGTAACAAGTGGTTCATGAACTTAATATTTCGGTTACAAGTAGAGCACAATTATCATGGCATGAGGCTCTTAGGTGTAACAAGTGGTTCATGAACTTAATATTTCGGTTACAAGTAGAGCACAATTATCATGGCATGAGGCTCTTAGGTGTAACAAGTGGTTCATGAACTTAATATTTCGGTTACAAGTAGAGCACAATTATCATGGCATGAGGCTCTTAGGTGTAACAAGTGGTTCATGACCTTAATATTTCGGTTACAAGTAGAGCACAATTATCATGGCATGAGGCTCTTAGGTGTAACAGGTGGTCATGAGCTTAATATTTCGGTTACAAGTGGAGCAGAATTATCATGGCATAAGGTTCTTGGGTGTAGCAAGTGGTTCATGACCTTAATATTTTGGTGACAAGTGGAGCAGATTTATTATGGCATAAGGCTCTTGGGTGTAGCAAGTGGTCATGAACTTAATACTTTGTTGACAAGTGGAGCAGAATTTTTGTGTCTTAGGGCTCTTGGGTGTAATAAGTGCACGTGCCCATGAGTTTTAATATTTGCTGCCAAGTATGGCTCTGGGGTATCATGTCAATGGACAAAGATCCAATCCTTGGCCAGATATCATTTACGTCCACAGAGGTGGGCTTGATAATATTTGCTTCCATTGTAAGAGAACCTCATTTCATAATTTGTTTAAATGTTGCTTGAAAACTTTGCTTTAGGCTAGACCTATAAATAGAGGGATATCTCAAATTCAATTGTTTATTCTGAATCGTCATTTTTGTCCACCCTTGTGATTAGGTTAACCTTCAGGCCCTATTTTGCCATGTGTTAAAGAAATTCAGGTGTTATCAAAACGCTTTTTCTACTCTTTTTAAGAGATGTGATTAACTTCAATGATTGTAACATTTTCATGTTGAGGGAGTTAATAGTAATTATTCAGGTTTTCAATGCTTGGAATGGGAGTAGGTGGTATAAAATTGTTCTTGTCAAATTCCAATTAATGGTAAATTACAATGGTTATCATGTGCATAAAATAAATAATGAGTTTAATGAGTTTTATGGCTTTCTCAACTCAATTTAACTTCCGCACTCATTTTTCCTAATATGGGCTACCGCTGCCCTGGTCCTCATAGAGCACAGACTTGTTCAGTCAGCAATTGTATCAGCTTCATTAAAGTGCGGAATCTTAAGGGTCTGAAAAGTCTCAGGTGCTGATTCTCTGATGATGCACACAATTTTGATTACCTGCCCAATCCATGGCTATGGTGGCTGCTGTTGATATCATCATTTTTAAGACAGATCTTGCATGTTATCCTGCCAAAAGTGTGTAACCAGCACCCTGACTTCCTTTACATCCCCTTGTACCTGCAACGAAAAGGTTTAACTCAACATAAACTCTTCTACTAACTTTTGTTAGAAAAGCTTATTCTTGTTGATCATTACAGGTTTGTAACGATCCTTAGGCTAAAGTAATACTGGTATTTTTAAAAAATAGATCACTATAGGCTTTGAATGACCATGAGAAAAGACAAATAGCAACTGGAAAATAGTATAAGTGTTTCAAAATCCAAACTATTAACAAAGAATATCACAGAAATATATAATGCCACAAAAAAGTTTTAAAAAATTGAATGTTTAAGAAGATCCATATTTTTGATCCGTCTCATACACTTTACAATTTGAAATGAAGGGGATTAAACTGTAGATACATTTAACATACAAATATCTTAAACAGATGTTATTTTTATTAAAAATTTTAGAACCATTTCTTAGAAGATAAAAAATAAAATAAATAAAAAAAAGACATTTTCTCCATCCAAAGTCTGGTTTGTAATAGAATTTTATTGAAAATCTGTGTGTCATTTCCATGGAAGATTCTGAACTTGAATAAGAAGTTTGATATTATTGAAGTTTACATTTTGGATTATGTACTGAGGGCTAGCTTCCAAATGAAGTGCTGTTTCTACTGGACTTCCACATTACATTTCACCCAGTTGCGTCTTCAAGCAGGATCTAAATGCACAACACAGAACTCGGCAAAACGCCAGGTATAATGCTGTTATGTTGTGCAGAGCTGCACCTTTTGGATTTAGGAAGTCTCAAAACTTGTATCTCCGGTATCAAATTTACTGCATGATTTTGTAAGGGTAGTTTCCAGAAGTTGTACAATAATAGAGAAATGCACGTGAATATAACACAGGAATTTGTAAGGGTAGTTTCCAAAAGTTGTACAATAATAGAGAAATGCACGTGAATATAACGCAGGATTTTTACCAACACCTCAATCTCTGCTAACCCCCTTGTACCTACCACAAAATGTGTAATAAAACATTTCTGTAAATGTTTATTTTGAAATAAGACAGTTATGGCTGCAACATGTTAGAAGACGTGAGATGAACCAGTGACTACTAAGAAGAGGTAGGGTTGGGTCAGTAACAGACACACAACTATGTGCAGTATTCTGTCTCATAACCATATAGTTATTGAGTGTATAGTCTTAGAAGACGTGAGATGAGCCAATGACTGCTGAGAGAGGTAGCGTTGGGTCAGTAACAGACACACAACTATGTGCAGTATTCTGTCTCATAACCATATAGTTATTGAGTGTATGGTCTTAGAAGACGTGAGATGAGCCAATGACTGCTGAGAGAGGTAGGGTTGGGTCAGTAACAGACACACAACTATGTGCAGTATTCTGTCTCATGACCATATAGTTATTGAGTGTATGGTGTTAGAAGACGCGAGATGAGCCAATGACTGCTGAGAAGAGGTAGGGTTGGGTCAGTAACAGACACACAACTATGTGCAGTATTCTGTCTCATTACCATATAGTTATTGAGTGTATGGTGTTAGAAGACATGAGGTGAGCCAATGACTGTGAGAAGAGGTAGGGTTTGGTCAGTATTAGACACACAACTATGTACAGTATTCTGTCTCATGTCCTTACAGTTATTGAGTGTATGGTACCAGTGACTGCTGAGAAGAGGTCGGGTGGTGTCAGTAACAGACGCACAACTATGTACAATGTTCTGTCTCATGACCTTAAAGTTATTGAGTGTATGGTAATAGAAGACGTGAGTTGAACCAGTGACTGCTGAAAGGAGGTAGAGTTGGGTACGTAACAGACACACAACTATGTACAGTACTCTGTCTCATGACCATTTAGTTATTGAGTGTATGGTGTTAGAAGACGTGAGGTGAGCCAATGACTGCTGAGAGGAGGTAGGGTTGGGTCAGCAACAGACACAAAACTATGTACAATATTCTGTCTCATGACCTTACAGTTATTGAGTGTATGGTGTTAGAAGACGTGAGTTGAACCAGTGACTTCTGAGAGGAGGTAGGGTTGTGTCAGTAACAGACACACAACTATGTACAGTATTCTGTCTCATGACCATATAGTTATTGAGTGTATGGTGTTAGAAGACGTGAGATGAGCCAATGACTGCTGGGAGGAGGTAGGGTTGGGTCAGTAACAGTCACACAACTATGTACAGTATTCTGTCTCATGACCATATAGTTTTTGAGTGCATCATGTTAGAAGACGTGAGTTGAACCAGTGACTGCTGAGAGGAGGTAGGGTTGGGTCAGTAACAGACACACAACTATGTACAGTATTCTTTCTCATGACCATATAGTTATTGAGTGTATGGTATTAGAAGACGTGAGATAAACCAGTGACTGCTGAGAAGAGGTAGGGTTGGTTCAGTAACAGACACACAACTATGTAGAGTATTCTGTCTCATGACCTTACAGTTATTGAGTGTATGGTGTTAGAAGACGTGAGTTGAACCAGTGACTGCTGAGAGGAGGTAGGGTTGGGTCAGTAACAGACACACAACTATGTACAGTATTCTGTTTCATGACCATACAGTTATTGAGCGTATGGTCTTAGAAGACGTGAGATGAGCCAATGACTGCTGAGAAGAGATAGGGTTGGGTCAGTAACAGACACATAACAATGTGCAGTATTCTGTCTCATGACCATATAGTTATTGAGTGTATGGTGTTAGAAGACGTGAGATGAACCACTGACTGCTGAGAAGAGGTAGGGTCGGGTCAGTAACAGACACAACTATTTACAATATTCTGTCTCATGACCTTACAGTTACTGAGTGTATGGTGTTAGAAGACGTGAGTTGAACCAGTATCTGCTGAGAGGAGGTAGGGTTGGGTCAGTAACAGACACACAACTATGTACAGTATTCTGTCTCATGACCATATAGTTATTGAGTGTATGGTGTTAGAAGACGTGAGATGAGCCAATGATTGCTGAGAGGAGGTAGGGTTGGGTCAGTAACAAACCACAACTATGTACAGTATTCTGTCTCATGACCATATAGTTATTGAGTGTATGGTCTTAGAAGACGTGAAATGAGCCAATGACTCCTGAGAGGAGGTAGGGTTGGGTCAGTAACGGACACACAACTATGTGCAGTATTCTGTCTCATAACCATATAGTTATTGAGTGTATGGTCTTAGAAGACGTGAGATGAGCCAATGACTGCTGAGAAGAGGTAGGGTTTGGTCAGTAACAGACACACAACTATGTGCAGTATTCTGTCTCATGACCATATAGTTATTGAGTGTATGGTGTTAGAAGACGTGAGATGAGCCAGTGACTGCTGAGAAGAGGTAGGGTTGGGTCAGTAACAGACACACAACTATGTAAAGTAGTCCTGTCTAATGACCATACAGTTATTGAGTGTATGGTGTTAGAAGACGTGAGATGAACCAGTGAATGCTGAGAAAAGGTAGGGTTGGGTCAGTAACAGACACACAACTATGTATATTCTGTCTGATGACAATATAGTTATTGAGTGTATGGTCTTAGAAGACGTGAGATGAGCCAATGACTGCTGAGAAGAGGTAGGGTTGGGTCAGTAACAAACACACAACTATGTGCAGTATTCTGTCTCATGACCATACAGTTATTGAGCGTATGGTCTTAGAAGACGTGAGATGAGCCAATGACTGCTGAGAAGAGATAGGGTTGGGTCAGTAACAGACACACAACAATGTGCAGTATTCTGTCTCATGACCATATAGTTATTGAGTGTATGGTGTTAGAAGACGTGAGATGAACCACTGACTGCTGAGAAGAGGTAGGGTCGGGTCAGTAACAGACACAACTATTTACAATATTCTGTCTCATGACCTTACAGTTACTGAGTGTATGGTGTTAGAAGACGTGAGTTGAGCCAGTTACTGCTGAGAGGAGGTAGGTTTGGGTCAGTAACAGACACACAACTATGTACAGTATTCTGTCTCATGACCATATAGTTATTCAGTGTATGGTCTTAGAAGACGTGAGATGAGCCAGTGATGGTGAGAAGAGGTAGCGTTGGGTCAGTAACAGACACAGAACTATGTGCAGTATTCTGTCTCATGACCATATAGTTATTGAGTGTATGGTCTTAGAAGACGTGAGATGAGCCAATGACTGCTGAGTGGAGGTAGGATTGGGCCAGTAACAGACACACAACTATGTACAGTATTCTGTTTCATGACCATACAGTTATTGAGCGTGTGGTCTTAGAAGACGTGAGATGAGCCAATGACTGCTGAGAAGAGGTAGGGTTGGGTCAGTAACAGACACACAACTATGTGCAGTATTCTGTCTCATGACGATATAGTTATTGAGTGTATGGTCTTAGAAGACGTCAGATGAGCCAATGACTGCTGAGAGGAGGTAGGGTTGGGTCAGTAACAGACACAACTATGTACAGAAATCTATTTCATGACCATATAGTTTTTGAGTGCATCATGTTAGAAGACGTGAGTTGAGCCAGTTACTGCTGAGAGGAGGTAGGTTTGGGTCAGTAACAGACACACGACTATGTACAGTATTCTGTCTCATGACCATATAGTTATTTAGTGTATGGTGTTAGAAGACGTGAGATGAGCCAATGACTGCTGAGAGGAGGTAGGGTTGGGTTAGTAACAGACCACAACTATGTACAGTATTCTGTCTCATGACCATATAGTTATTGAGCGTATGGTGTTAGAAAACGTGAGATGAGCCAATGACTGCAGAGAGGAGGTAGGGTTGGGTCAGTAACAGTCACACAACTATGTACAGTATTCTGTCTCATGACCATATAGTTTTTGAGTGCATCATGCTAGAAGACGTGAGATGAACCGGTGACTGCTGAGAATAGGTAGGGTTGGGTCAGTAACAGACACACAACTATGTACAGTATTCTTTCTCATGACCTAACAGTTATTGAGTGAATGGTGTTAGAAGACTTGAGATGAGCCAATGACTGCTGAGAGGAGGTAGGGTTGGGTTTCTAACAGACACACAACTATGTACAGTATTCTGTTTCATGACCATACAGTTATTGAGCGTATGGTCTTAGAAGACGTGAGATGACCCAATGACTGCTGAAAGGGGTAGAGTTGGGTAATTAACAGACACACAACTATGTGCAGTATTTTGTCCCATGACCATATAGTTATTGAGTGTATGGTCTTAGATGACGTGAGATGATCCAATGACTGCTGAGAGGAGCTAGGGTTGGGTCAGTAACAGACACACAACTATGTGCAGTATTCTGTCTCATGACCATATAGTTATTGAGTGTATGGTCTTAGAAGACGGCAGATGAGCCTATGACTGCTGAGAGGAGGTAGGGTTTGGTCAGTAACAGACACACCTATGTACAGTATTCTATTTCATGACCATATAGTCATTGAGTGTATGGACTTAGATGACGTGCGATGAGCCAATGACTGCTGAGAGGAGCTAGGGTTGGGTCAGTAACAGACACACAACTATGTACAGTGTTCAGTCTCATGACCATATAGTTATTGAGCGTATGGTGTTAGAAGACGTGAGATGAACCAGCGACTGATGAGAGGAGGTAGGGTTGGGTAAGTAACAGACACAGCTATGTACAGTATTCTGTCTCATGACCATATAGTTATTGAGTGTGTGGTGTTAGAAGACGCGAGATGAGCCAATGACTGCTGAGAGGAGGTAGGGTTTGGTCAGTAACTGACACACAACTATGTACAGTATTCTGTCTCATGACCATACAGTTAATGAGTGTATGGTGTTATAAGACATGAGATGAGCCAATGAGTGCTGAAAGGAGGTAGGGTTGGGTCAGTAACAGACACACAACTATGTACAGTATTCAGTCTCATGACCATACAGTTAATGAGTGTATGGTGTTAGAAGACGATCTGAACCAGTGACTGCTGAGAAGAGGTAGGGTTGGGTCAGTAACAGACACAGAACTATATATAGTATTCTGTCTCATGACCATATAGAGTGTATGGTGTTAGAAGACATGAGATGAGCCAATGACTGCTGAGAACAGGTAGGGTTGGGTCAGTAACAGACACACAACTATGTACAGTATTCTGTCTCATCACCATACAGTTAATGAGTGTATGGTATTAGAAGACGTGAGATAAACCAGTGACTGCTGAGAAGAGGTAGGGTTGCTTCAGTAACAGACACAGAACTATAAACAGTATTCTGTCTCATTACCATATAGTTATTGAGTGTATGGTGTTAGAAGTCATGAGGTGAGCCAATGACTGTGAGAAGAGGTATGGTTTGGTCAGTAACAGACACACAACTATGTACAGTATTCTGTCTCATGACCATATAGTTATTGAGTATATGGTGTTAGAAGACGTGAGCTGAGCCAATGACTGCTGAGAACAGGTACGGTTGGGTCAGTAACAGACACACAACTATGTACAGTATTCTGTCTCTTGACCATATAGTTATTGAGTGTATGGTGTTAGAAGATGTGAGATGAGCCAATGAGTGCTGAGAGGAGGTAGTGTGGTTAAGTAACAGACCACAACTATGTTCAGTATTCGGTCTCATGACCATATAGTTATTGAGTGCATGGTCTTAGAAGACGTGAGATGAGCCAATGACTGCTGAGAGGAGGTAGGGTTGGGTCAGTAACAGACACACAACTATGTACAGTATTCTGTTTCATGACCATACAGTTATTGAGCGTATGGTTTTAGAAGACGTGAGATGAGCCAATGACTGCTGAGAAGAGATAGGGTTGGGTCAGTAACAGACACACAACAATGTGCAGTATTCTGTCTCATGACCATATAGTTAATGAGTGTATGGTGTTAGAAGACGTGAGATGAACCAGTGACTGCTGAGAAGATGTAGGGTGGGGTCAGTAACAGACACACAACTATTTACAATATTCTGTCTCATGACCTTACAGTTATTGAGTGTATGGTGTTAGAAGACGTGAGTTGAACCATTGACTGCTGAGAGGAGGTAGGGTTGGTCAGTAACAGACACACAACTATCTACAGTATTCTGGTTATGACCATATAGTTTTTGAGTGCATCATGTTAGAAGACGTGAGTTGAACCAGTGACTGCTGAGAGGAGGTAGGGTTGGGTCAGTAACAGACCACAAGTATGTACAGTATTCTGTCTCATGACCTAATAGTTATTGAGTGTATGGTCCCAGAAGTCGTGAGATGAGCCAATGCCTCCTTAGAGGAGGTAGGGTTGGGTCAGTAACGGACACATACTATGTGCAGTATTCTGTCTCATAGCCATATAGTTATTGAGTGTATGGTCTTAGAAGACGTGAGATGAGCCAATGACTGCTGAGAAGAGTCAGAGTTTGGTCAGTAACAGACACACAACTATGTGCAGTATTCTGTCTCATGACATTATAGTTATTGAGTGTATGGTCTTAGAACACGTGAGATGAGCCAGTGACTGCTGAGAAGAGGTATGGTTGGGTCAGTAACAGACACACAACATTGCACAGTAGTCCTGTCTAATGACCATACAGTTATTGAGTGTATGGTGTTAGAAGACGTGAGATGAACCAGTGACTGCTGAGAAGAGGTAGGGTTGGGTCAGTAACAGACACACAACTATGTACAGTATTCTGTCTGATGACAATATAGTTATTGAGTGTTTGGTCTTAGAAGAGGTGATATGAGCCAATGACTGCTGAGAAGAGGTAGGGTTGGGTCAGTAACAAACACACAATTATGTGCAGTATTCAATCTAATGACCATATAGTTATTGAGTGTATGGTCTTAGAAGACGTGAGATGAGCCAGTGACTGCTGAGAAGAGGTAGCGTTGGGTCAGTAACAGACACAGAACTATGTGCAGTATTCTGTCTCATGACCATATAGTTATTGAGTGTGTGGTCTTAGAAGACGTGAGATGAGCCAATGACTGCTGAGTGGAGGTAGGATTGGGCCAGTAACAGACACACAACTATGTACAGTATTCTGTTTCATGACCATACAGTTATTGAGCGTGTGGTCTTAGAAGACGTGAGATGAGCCAATGACTGCTGAGAAGAGGTAGGGTTGGGTCAGTAACAGACACACAACTATGTACAGTATTCTGTCTGATGACCATATAGTTTTTGAGTGCATCATGTTAGAAGACGTGAGTTGAACCAGTATCTGCTGAGAGGAGGTACGGTTGGGTCAGTAACAGACACACAACTATGTGCAGTATTCTGTCTCATGACCATATAGTTATTGAGTGTATGGTGTTAGAAGACGTGAGATGAGCCAGTTACTGCTGAGAGGAGGTAGGTTTGGGTCAGTAACAGACACACAACTATGTACAGTATTCTGTCTCATGACCATATAGTTATTTAGTGTATGGTGTTTGAAGACGTGAGATGAGCCAATGACTGCTGAGAAGAGGTAGGGTTGGGTCAGTAACAGACACACAACTATGTGCAGTATTCTGTCTCATTACCATATAGTTATTGAGTGTATGGTGTTAGAAGACATGAGGTGAGCCAATGACTGTGAGAAGAGGTAGGGTTTGGTCAGTATTACACACAACTATGTACAGTATTCTGTCTCATGTCCTTACAGTTATTGAGTGTATGGTACCAGTGACTGCTGAGAAGAGGTCGGGTGGTGTCAGTAACAGACGCACAACTATGTAGAATATTCTGGCTCATGACCTTAAAGTTATTGAGTGTATGGTAATAGAAGACGTGAGTTGAACCAGTGACTGCTGAAAGGAGGTAGGGTTGGGTACGTAACAGACACACAACTATGTACAGTACTCTGTCTCATGACCATTTAGTTATTGAGTGTATGGTGTTAGAAGACGTGAGGTGAGCCAATGACTGCTGAGAGGAGGTAGGGTTGGGTCAGCAACAGACACAAAACTGTGTACAATATTCTGTCTCATGACCTTACAGTTATTGAGTGTATGGTGTTAGAAGACGTGAGTTGAACCAGTGACTTCTGAGAGGAGGTAGGGTTGTGTCAGTAACAGACACACAACTATGTACAGTATTCTGTCTCATGACCATATAGTTATTGAGTGTATGGTGTTAGAAGACGTGAGATGAGCCAATGACTGCTGGGAGGAGGTAGGGTTGGGTCAGTAACAGTCACACAACTATGTACAGTATTCTGTCTCATGACCATATAGTTTTTGAGTGCATCATGTTAGAAGACGTGAGTTGAACCAGTGACTGCTGAGAGGAGGTAGGGTTGAGTCAGTAACAGACACACAACTATGTACAGTATTCTTTCTCATGACCATATAGTTATTGAGTGTATGGTATTAGAAGACGTGAGATAAACCAGTGACTGCTGAGAAGAGGTAGGGTTGGTGCAGTAACAGACACACAACTATGTAGAGTATTCTGTCTCATGACCTTACAGTTATTGAGTGTATGGTGTTAGAAGACGTGAGTTGAACCAGTGACTGCTGAGAGGAGGTAGGGTTGGGTCAGTAACAGACACACAACTATGTACAGTATTCTGTTTCATGACCATACAGTTATTGAGCGTATGGTCTTAGAAGACGTGAGATGAGCCAATGACTGCTGAGAAGAGATAGGGTTGGGTCAGTAACAGACACACAACAATGTGCAGTATTCTGTCTCATGACCATATAGTTATTGAGTGTATGGTGTGAGAAGACGTGAGATGAACCACTGACTGCTGAGAAGAGGTAGGGTCGGGTCAGTAACAGACACAACTATTTACAATATTCTGTCTCATGACCTTACAGTTACTGAGTGTATGGTGTTAGAAGACGTGAGTTGAACCAGTGATTGCTGAGAGGAGGTAGGGTTGGGTCAGTAACAGACACACAACTATCTACAGTATTCTGTCTCATGACCATATAGTTTTTGAGTGCATCATGTTAGAAGACGTGAGTTGAACCAGTGACTGCTGAGAGGAGGTAGGGTTGGGTCAGTAACAGACACACAACTATGTACAGTATTCTTTCTCATCACCATATAGTTATTGAGTGTATGGTGTTAGAAGACGTGAGATGAGCCAATGACTGCTGAGAGGAGGTAGGGTTGGGTCAGTAACAGACACACAACTATGTACAGTATTCTGTCTCATGACCATATAGTTTTTGAGTGCATCATGTTAGAAGACGTGAGTTGAACCAGTATCTGCTGAGAGGAGGTAGGGTTGGGTCAGTAACAGACACACAACTATGTACAGTATTCTGTCTCATGACCATATAGTTATTGAGTGTATGGTGTTAGAAGACGTGAGATGAGCCAATGATTGCTGAGAGGAGGTAGGGTTGGGTCAGTAACAGACCACAACTATGTACAGTATTCTGTCTCATGACCATATAGTTATTGAGTGTATGGTCTTAGAAGACGTGAAATGAGCCAATGACTCCTGAGAGGAGGTAGGGTTGGGTCAGTAACGGACACACAACTATGTGCAGTATTCTGTCTCATAACCATATAGTTATTGAGTGTATGGTCTTAGAAGACGTGAGATGAGCCAATGACTGCTGAGAAGAGGTAGGGTTTGGTCAGTAACAGACACACAACTATGTGCAGTATTCTGTCTCATGACCATATAGTTATTGAGTGTATGGTCTTAGAAGACGTGAGATGAGCCAGTGACTGCTGAGAAGAGGTAGGGTTGGGTCAGTAACAGACACACAACTATGTAAAGTAGTCCTGTCTAATGACCATACAGTATTTGAGTGTATGGTCTTAGAAGACGTGAGATGAGCCAATGACTGCTGAGAAGAGGTAGGGTTGGGTCAGTAACAAACACACAACTATGTGCAGTATTCTGTCTCATGACAATATAGTTATTGAGTGTATGGTCTTAGAAGACGTGAGATGAGCCAGTGACTGCTGAGAAGAGGTAGCGTTGGGTCAGTAACAGACACAGAACTATGTGCAGTATTCTGTCTCATGACCATATAGTTATTGAGTGTATGGTCTTAGAAGACGTGAGATGAGCCAATGACTGCTGAGTGGAGGTAGGATTGGGCCAGTAACAGACACACAACTATGTACAGTATTCTGTTTCATGACCATACAGTTATTGAGCGTGTGGTCTTAGAAGACGTGAGATGAGCCAATGACTGCTGAGAAGAGGTAGGGTTGGGTCAGTAACAGACACACAACTATGTGCAGTATTCTGTCTCATGACCATATAGTTATTGAGTGTATGGTCTTAGAAGACGTCAGATGAGCCAATGACTGCTGAGAGGAGGTAGGGTTGGTTCAGTAACAGACACAACTATGTACAGTAATCTATTTCATGACCATATAGTTTTTGAGTGCATAATGTTAGAAGACGTGAGTTGAGCCAGTTACTGCTGAGAGGAGGTAGGTTTGAGTCAGTAACAGACACACAACTATGTACAGTATTCTTTCTCATGACCTAACAGTTATTGAGTGAATGGTGTTAGAAGACGTGAGATGAGCCAATGACTGCTGAGAGGAGGTAGGGTTGGGTTTCAAACAGACACACAACTATGTACAGTATTCTGTTTCATGACCATACAGTTATTGAGCGTATGGTCTTAGAAGACGTGAGATGACCCAATGACTGCTGAGAAGGGGTAGGGTTGGGTCAGTAACAGACACACAACTATGTGCAGTATTTTGTCTCATGACCATATAGTTATTGAGTGTATGGTCTTAGATTACGTGAGATGATCCAATGACTGCTGAGAGGAGCTAGGGTTGGGTCAGTA
Organism: Deroplatys truncata; assembly: GCA_030765065.1. Classification (NCBI taxonomy): domain Eukaryota; kingdom Metazoa; phylum Arthropoda; class Insecta; order Mantodea; family Mantidae; genus Deroplatys; species Deroplatys truncata. The sequence continues at coordinate 233,968,377 of CM060986.1, forward strand.
ACAGACACACAACTATGTGCAGTATTCTTTCTCATGACCATATAGTTATTGAGTGTATGGTCTTAGAAGACGGCAGATGAGCCTATGACTGCTGAGAGGAGGTAGGGTTTGGTCAGTAACAGACACACCTATGTACAGTATTCTATTTCATGACCATATAGTCATTGAGTGTATGGACTTAGATGACGTGCGATGAGCCAATGATTGCTGAGAGGAGCTAGGGTTGGGTCAGTAACAGACACACAACTATGTACAGTGTTCAGTCTCATGACCATATAGTTATTGAGCGTATGGTGTTAGAAGACGTGAGATGAACCAGCGACTGATGAGAGGAGGTAGGGTTGGGTCAGTAACAGACACAGCTATGTACAGTATTCTGTCTCATGACCATATAGTTATTGAGTGTGTGGTGTTAGAAGACGCGAGATGAGCCAATGACTGCTGAGAGGAGGTAGGGTTTGGTCAGTAACTGACACACAACTATGTACAGCATTCTGTCTCATGACCATAATGTTAATGAGTGTATGGTGTTATAAGACATGAGATGAGCCAATGAGTGCTGAAAGGAGGTAGGGTTGGGTCAGTAACAGACACACAACTATGTACAGTATTCTGTCTCATGACCATACAGTTAATGAGTGTATGGTGTTAGAAGACGATCTGAACCAGTGACTGCTGAGAGGAGGTAGGGTTGGGTCAGTAACAGACACAGAACTATATATAGTATTCTGTCTCATGACCATATAGAGTGTATGGTGTTAGAAGATATGAGATGAGCCAATGACTGCTGAGAACAGGTAAGGTTGGGTCAGTAACAGACACACAACTATGTACAGTATTCTGTCTCATCACCATACAGTTAATGAGTGTATGGTATTAGAAGACGTGAGATAAACCAGTGACTGCTGAGAAGAGGTAGGGTTGCTTCAGTAACAGACACAGAACTATAAACAGTATTCTGTCTCATTACCATATAGTTATTGAGTGTATGGTGTTAGAAGTCATGAGGTGAGCCAATGACTGTGAGAAGAGGTATGGTTTGGTCAGTAACAGACACACAACTATGTACAGTATTCTGTCTCATGACCATATAGTTATTGAGTATATGGTGTTAGAAGACGTGAGGTGAGCCAATGACTGCTGAGAGCAGGTAGGGTTGGGTCAGTAACAGACACACAACTATGTACAGTATTCTTTCTCATGACCATATAGTTATTGAGTGTATGGTGTTAGAAGACGTGAGATGAACCAATGACTGCTGAGAACAGGTACGGTTGGGTCAGTAACAGACACACAACTATGTACAGTATTCTGTCTCTTGACCATATAGTTATTGAGTGTATGGTGTTAGAAGATGTGAGATGAGCCAATGAGTGCTGAGAGGAGGTAGTGTGGTTAAGTAACAGACCACAACTATATACAGTATTCGGTCTCATGACCATATAGTTATTGAGTGCATGGTGTTAGAAGACCTGAGATGAGCCAATGACTGCTGAGAGGAGGTAGGGTTGGGTCAGTAACAGACACACAACTATGTACAGTATTCTCTTTCATGACCATACAGTTATTGAGCGTATGGTTTTAGAGGACGTGAGATGAGCCAATGACTGCTGAGAAGAGATAAGGTTGGGTCAGTAACAGACACACAACAATGTGCAGTATTCTGTCTCATGACCATATAGTTAATGAGTGTATGGTGTTAGAAGACGTGAGATGAACCAGTGACTGCTGAGAAGATGTAGGGTGGGGTCAGTAACAGACACACAACTATTTACAATATTCTGTCTCATGACCTTACAGTTATTGAGTGTATGGTGTTAGAAGACGTGAGTTGAACCATTGACTGCTGAGAGGAGGTAGGGTTGGTCAGTAACAGACACACAACTATCTACAGTATTCTGGTTATGACCATATAGTTTTTGAGTGCATCATGTTAGAAGACGTGAGTTGAACCAGTGACTGCTGAGAGGAGGTAGGGTTGGGTCAGTAACAGAACACAAGTATGTACAGTATTCTGTCTCAAGACATAATAGTTATTGAGTGTATGGTCTTAGAAGACGTGAGATGAGCCAATGCCTCCTTAGAGGAGGTAGGGTTGGGTCAGTAACGGACACATACTATGTGCAGTATTCTGTCTCATAGCCATATAGTTATTGAGTGTATGGTCTTAGAAGACGTGAGATGAGCCAATGACTGCTGAGAAGAGGTAGGGTTTGGTCAGTAACAGACACACAACTATGTGCAGTATTCTGTCTCATGACCATATAGTTATTGAGTGTATGGTCTTAGAAGACGTGAGATGAGCCAGTGACTGCTGAGAAGAGGTAGGGTTGGGTCAGTAACAGACACACAACTATGTAAAGTAGTCCTGTCTAATGACCATACAGTTATTGAGTGTATGGTGTTAGAAGACGTGAGATGAACCAGTGACTGCTGAGAAGAGGTAGGGTTGGGTCAGTAACAGACACACAACTATGTATATTCTGTCTGATGACTATAGTTATTGAGTGTATGGTCTTAGAAGACGTGAGATGAGCCAATGACTGCTGAGAAGAGGTAGGGTTGGGTCAGTAACAAACACACAACTATGTGCAGTATTCTGTCTCATGACCATATAGTTATTGAGTGTATGGTCTTAGAAGACGTGAGATGAGCCAGTGACTGCTGAGAAGAGGTAGCGTTGGGTCAGTAACAGACACAGAACTATGTGCAGTATTCTTTCTCATGACCATATAGTTATTGAGTGTATGGTCTTAGAAGACGTGAGATGAGCCAATGACTGCTGAGTGGAGGTAGGATTGGGCCAGTAACAGACACACAACTATGTAAAGTATTCTGTTTCATGACCATACAGTTATTGAGCGTGTGGTCTTAGAATACGTGAGATGAGCCAATGACTTTTGAGAAGAGGTAGGGTTGGGTCAGTAACAGACACACAACTATGTGCAGTATTCTGTCTCATGACCATATAGTTATTGAGTGTAGGGTCTTAGAAGACGTCAGATGAGCCAATGACTGCTGAGAGGAGGTAGGGTTGGGTCAGTAACAGACACAACTATGTACAGTAATCTATTTCATGACCATATAGTTTTTGAGTGCATCATGTTAGAAGACGTGAGTTGAGCCAGTTACTGCTGAGAGGAGGTAGGTTTGGGTCAGTAACAGACACACAACTATGTACAGTATTCTGTCTCATGACCATATAGTTATTTAGTGTATGGTGTTAGAAGACGTGAGATGAGCCAAAGACTGCTGAGAGGAGTTAGGGTGGGGTTAGTAACAGACCACAACTATGTACAGTATTCTGTCTCATGACCATATAGTTATTGAGCGTATGGTGTTAGAAAACGTGAGATGAGCCAATGACTGCTGAGAGGAGGTAGGGTTGGGTCAGTAACAGTCACACAACTATGTACAGTATTCTGTCTCATGACCATATAGTTTTTGAGTGCATCATGTTAGAAGACGTGAGATGAACCAGTGACTGCTGAGAATAGGTAGGGTTGGGTCAGTAACAGACACACAACTATGTACAGTATTCTTTCTCATGACCTAACAGTTATTGAGTGAATGGTGTTAGAAGACGTGAGATGAGCCAATGACTGCTGAGAGGAGGTAGGGTTGGGTTTCTAACAGACACACAACTATGTACAGTATTCTGTTTCATGACCATACAGTTATTGAGCGTATGGTCTTAGAAGACGTGAGATGACCCAATGACTGCTGAGAAGGGGTAGGGTTGGGTCAGTAACAGACACACAACTATGTGCAGTATTTTGTCTCATGACCATATAGTTATTGAGTGTATGGTCTTAGATGACGTGAGATGATCCAATGACTGCTGAGAGGAGGTAGGGTTGGGTCAGTAACAGACACAGCTATGTACAGTATTCTGTCTCATGACCATATAGTAATTGAGTGTGTGGTGTTAGAAGACGCGAGATGAGCCAATGACTGCTGAGAGGAGGTAGGGTTTGGTCAGTAACTGACACACAACTATGTACAGTATTCTGTCTCATGACCATACAGTTAATGAGTGTATGGTGTTATAAGACATGAGATGAGCCAATGAGTGCTGAAAGGAGGTAGGGTTGGGTCAGTAACAGACACACAACTATGTACAGTATTCTGTCTCATGACCATACAGTTAATGAGTGTATGGTGTTAGAAGACGATCTGAACCAGTGACTGCTGAGAAGAGGTAGGGTTGGGTCAGTAACAGACACAGAACTATATATAGTATTCTGTCTCATGACCATATAGAGTGTATGGTGTTAGAAGACATGAGATGAGCCAATGACTGCTGAGAACAGGTAGGGTTGGGTCAGTAACAGACACACAACTATGTACAGTATTCTGTCTCATCACCATACAGTTAATGAGTGTATGGTATTAGAAGACGTGAGATAAACCAGTGACTGCTGAGAAGAGGTAGGGTTGCTTCAGTAACAGACACAGAACTATAAACAGTATTCTGTCTCATTACCATATAGTTATTGAGTGTATGGTGTTAGAAGTCATGAGGTGAGCCAATGACTGTGAGAAGAGGTATGGTTTGGTCAGTAACAGACACACAACTATGTACAGTATTCTGTCTCATGACCATATAGTTATTGAGTATATGGTGTTAGAAGACGTAATGTTAGCCAATGACTGCTGAGAGCAGGTAGGGTTGGGTCAGTAACAGACACACAACTATGTACAGTATTCTTTCTCATGACCATATAGTTATTGAGTGTATGGTGTTAGAAGACGTGAGATGAGCCAATGACTGCTGAGAACAGGTACGGTTGGGTCAGTAACAGACACACAACTATGTACAGTATTCTGTCTCTTGACCATATAGTTATTGAGTGTATGGTGTTAGAAGATGTGAGATGAGCCAATGAGTGCTGAGAGGAGGTAGTGTGGTTAAGTAACAGACCACAACTATGTACAGTATTCGGTCTCATGACCATATAGTTATTGAGTGCATGGTGTTAGAAGACATGAGATGAGCCAATGACTGCTGAGAGGAGGTAGGGTTGGGTCAGTAACAGACACACAACTATGTACAGTATTCTGTTTCATGACCATACAGTTATTGAGCGTATGGTTTTAGAAGACGTGAGATGAGCCAATGACTGCTGAGAAGAGATAGGGTTGGGTCAGTAACAGACACACAACAATGTGCAGTATTCTGTCTCATGACCATATAGTTAATGAGTCTATGGTGTTAGAAGACGTGAGATGAACCAGTGACTGCTGAGAAGATGTAGGGTGGGGTCAGTAACAGACACACAACTATTTACAATATTCTGTCTCATGACCTTACAGTTATTGAGTGTATGGTGTTAGAAGACGTGAGTTGAACCATTGACTGCTGAGAGGAGGTAGGGTTGGTCAGTAACAGACACACAACTATCTACAGTATTCTGGTTATGACCATATAGTTTTTGAGTGCATCATGTTAGAAGACGTGAGTTGAACCAGTGACTGCTGAGAGGAGGTAGGGTTGGGTCAGTAACAGACCACAAGTATGTACAGTATTCTGTCTCATGACCTAATGGTTATTGAGTGTATGGTCTTAGAAGACGTGAGATGAGCCAATGCCTCCTGAGAGGAGGTAGGGTTGGGTCAGTAACGGACACATACTATGTGCAGTATTCTGTCTCATAGCCATATAGTTATTGAGTGTATGGTCTTAGAAGACGTGAGATGAGCCAATGACTGCTGAGAAGAGGTAGAGTTTGGTCAGTAACAGACACACAACTATGTGCAGTATTCTGTCTCATGACATTATAGTTATTGAGTGTATGGTCTTAGAAGACGTGAGATGAGCCAGTGACTGCTGAGAAGAGGTATGGTTGGGTCAGTAACAGACACACAACATTGCACAGTAGTCCTGTCTAATGACCATACAGTTATTGAGTGTATGGTGTTAGAAGACGTGATATGAGCCAATGACTGCTGAGAAGAGGTAGGGTTGGGTCAGTAACAAACACACAACTATGTGCAGTATTCAATCTCATGACCATATAGTTATTGAGTGTATGGTCTTAGAAGACGTGAGATGAGCCAGTGACTGCTGAGAAGAGGTAGGGTTGGGTCAGTAACAGACACAGAACTATGTGCAGTATTCTGTCTCATGACCATAAAGTTATTGAGTGTATGGTCTTAGAAGACGTGATATGAGCCAATGACTACTGAGAGGGGGTTGGGTTGGGTCAGTAACAGACACACAACTATGTACAGCATTCTGTTTCATGACCATACTGTTATTGAGCGTGTGGTCTTAGAAGACGTGAGATGAACCAGTGACTGCTGAGAAGAGGTAGGGTTGGGTCAGTAACAGACACACAACTATGTATATTCTGTCTGATGACAATATAGTTATTGAGTGTATGGTCTTAGAAGACGTCACATGAGCCAATGACTGCTGAGAAGAGGTAGGGTTGGGTCAGTAACAAACACACAACTATGTGCAGTATTCTGTCTCATGACCATATAGTTATTGAGTGTATGGTCTTAGAAGACGTGAGATGAGCCAGTGACTGCTGAGAAGAGGTAGCGTTGGGTCAGTAACAGACACAGAACTATGTGCAGTATTCTGTCTCATGACCATATAGTTATTGATTGTATGGTCTTAGAAGACGTGAGATGAGCCAATGACTGCTGAGTGGAGGTAGGATTGGGCCAGTAACAGACACACAACTATGTACAGTATTCTGTTTCATGACCATACAGTTATTGAGCGTGTGGTCTTAGAAGACGTGAGATGAGCCAATGACTGCTGAGAAGAGGTAGGGTTGGGTCAGTAACAGACACTCAACTATGTGCAGTATTCTGTCTCATGACCATATAGTTATTGAGTGTATGGTCTTAGAAGACGTCAGATGAGCCAATGACTGCTGAGAGGAGGTAGGGTTGGGTCAGTAACAGACACAACTATGTACAGTAATCTATTTCATGACCATATAGTTTTTGAGTGCATCATGTTAGAAGACGTGAGTTGAGCCAGTTACTGCTAACAGGAGGTAGGTTTGGGTTAGTAACAGACCACAACTATGTACAGTATTCTGGCTCATGACCATATAGTTATTGAGCGTATGCTGTTAGAAAACGTGAGATGAGCCAATGACTGCTGAGAGGAGGTAGGGTTGGGTCAGTAACAGTCACACAACTATGTACAGTATTCTGTCTCATGACCTAACAGTTATTGAGTGAATGGTGTTAGAAGACGTGAGATGAGCCAATGACTGCTGAGAGGAGGTAGGGTTGGGTTTCTAACAGACACACAACTATGTACAGTATTCTGTTTCATGACCATACAGTTATTGAGCGTATGGTCTTAGAAGACGTGAGATGACCCAATGACTGCTGAGAAGGGGTAGGGTTGGGTCAGTAACAGACACACAACTATGTGCAGTATTTTGTCTCATGACCATATAGGTATTAAGTGTATGGTCTTAGATGACGTGAGATGATCCAATGACTGCTGAGAGGAGCTAGGGTTGGGTCAGTAACAGACACAAACTATGTGCAGTATTCTGTCTCATGACCATATAGTTATTGAGTGTATGGTCTTAGAAGACGGCAGATGAGCCTATGACTGCTGAGAGGAGGTAGGGTTTGGTCAGTAACAGACACACCTATGTACAGTATTCTATTTCATGACCATATAGTCATTGAGTGTATGGACTTTGATGACGTGCGATGAGCCAATGACTGCTGAGAGGAGCTAGGGTTGGGTCAGTAACAGACACACACCTATGTACAGTGTTCAGTCTCATGACCATATAGTTATTGAGCGTATGGTGTTAGAAGACGTGAGATGAACCAGCGACTGATGAGAGGAGGTAGGGTTGGGTCAGTAACAGACACAGCTATGTACAGTATTCTGTCTCATGACCATATAGTTATTGAGTGTGTGGTGTTAGAAGGCGCGAGATGAGCCAATGACTGCTGAGAGGAGGTAGGGCTTGGTCAGTAACTGACACACAACTATGTACAGTATTCTGTCTCATGACCATACAGTTAATGAGTGTATGGTGTTATAAGACATGAGATGAGCCAATGAGTGCTGAAAGGAGGTAGGGTTGGGTCATTAACAGACACACAACTATGTACAGTATTCTGTCTCATGACCATACAGTTAATGAGTGAATGGTGTTAGAAGACGATCTGAACCAGTGACTGCTGAGAAGAGGTAGGGTTGGGTCAGTAACAGACACAGAACTATATATAGTATTCTGTCTCATGACCATATAGAGTGTATGGTGTTAGAAGACATGAGATGAGCCAATGACTGCTGAGAACAGGTAGGGTTGGGTCAGTAACAGACACACAACTATGTACAGCATTCTGTCTCATCACCATACAGTTAATGAGTGTATGGTATTAGAAGACGTGAGATAAACCAGTGACTGCTGAGAAGAGGTAGGGTTGCTTCAGTAACAGACACAGAACTATAAACAGTATTCTGTCTCATTACCATATAGTTATTGAGTGTATGGTGTTAGAAGTCATGAGGTGAGCCAATGACTGTGAGAAGAGGTATGGTTTGGTCAGTAACAGACACACAACTATGTACAGTATTCTGTCTCATGACCATATAGTTATTGAGTATATGGTGTTAGAAGACGTGAGGTGAGCCAATGACTGCTGAGAGCAGGTAGGGTTGGGTCAGTAACAGACACACAACTATGTACAGTATTCTTTCTCATGACCATATAGTTATTGAGTGTATGGTGTTAGAAGACGTGAGATGAACCAATGACTGCTGAGAACAGGTACGGTTGGGTCAGTAACAGACACACAACTATGTACAGTATTCTGTCTCTTGACCATATAGTTATTGAGTGTATGGTGTTAGAAGATGTGAGATGAGCCAATGAGTGCTGAGAGGAGGTAGTGTGGTTAAGTAACAGACCACAACTATGTACAGTATTCGGTCTCATGACCATATAGTTATTGAGTGCATGGTGTTAGAAGACGTGAGATGAGCCAATGACTGCTGAGAGGAGGTAGGGTTGGGTCAGTAACAGACACACAACTATGTACAGTATTCTCTTTCATGACCATACAGTTATTGAGCGTATGGTTTTAGAAGACGTGAGATGAGCCAATGACTGCTGAGAAGAGATAAGGTTGGGTCAGTAACAGACACACAACAATGTGCAGTATTCTGTCTCATGACCATATAGTTAATGAGTGTATGGTGTTAGAAGACGTGAGATGAACCAGTGACTGCTGAGAAGATGTAGGGTGGGGTCAGTAACAGACACACAACTATTTACAATATTCTGTCTCATGACCTTACAGTTATTGAGTGTATGGTGTTAGAAGACGTGAGTTGAACCATTGACTGCTGAGAGGAGGTAGGGTTGGTCAGTAACAGACACACAACTATCTACAGTATTCTGGTTATGACCATATAGTTTTTGAGTGCATCATGTTAGAAGACGTGAGTTGAACCAGTGACTGCTGAGAGGAGGTAGGGTTGGGTCAGTAACAGAACACAAGTATGTACAGTATTCTGTCTCATGACCTAATAGTTATTGAGTGTATGGTCTTAGAAGACGTGAGATGAGCCAATGCCTCCTGAGAGGAGGTAGGGTTGGGTCAGTAACGGACACATACTATGTGCAGTATTCTGTCTCATAGCCATATAGTTATTGAGTGTATGGTCTTAGAAGACGTGAGATGAGCCAATGACTACTGAGAAGTGGTAGAGTTTGGTCAGTAACAGACACACAACTATGTGCAGTATTCTGTCTCATGACATTATAGTTATTGAGTGTATGGTCTTAGAAGACGTGAGATGAGCCAGTGACTGCTGAGAAGAGGTATGGTTGGGTCAGTAACAGACACACAACATTGCACAGTAGTCCTGTCTAATGACCATACAGTTATTGAGTGTATGGTGTTAGAAGACGTGAGATGAACCAGTGACTGCTGAGAAGAGGTAGGGTTGAGTCAGTAACAGACACACAACTTTGTACAGTATTCTGTCTGATGACAATATAGTTATTGAGTGTTTGGTCTTAGAAGACGTGATATGAGCCAATGACTGCTGAGAAGAGGTAGGGTTGGGTCAGTAAGAAACACACAACTATGTGCAGTATTCAATCTCATGACCATATAGTTATTGAGTGTATGGTCTTAGAAGACGTGAGATGAGCCAGTGACTGCTGAGAAGAGGTAGGGTTGGGTCAGTAACAGACACAGAACTATGTGCAGTATTCTGTCTCATGACCATAAAGTTATTGAGTGTATGGTCTTAGAAGACGTGATATGAGCCAATGACTACTGAGAGGCGGTTGGGTTGGGTCAGTAACAGACACACAACTATGTACAGTATTGTGTTTCATGACCATACAGTTATTGAGCGTGTGGTCTTAGAAGACGTGAGATGAGCCAATGACTGCTCAGAAGAGGTAGGGTTGGGTCAGTAGCAGACACACAGCTATGTGCAGTATTCTGTCTCATGACCATACAGTTATTAAGTGTATGGTCTTAGAAGACGTCAGATGAGCCAATGACTGCTGAGAGGAGGTAGGGTTGGGTTAGTAACAGACCACAACTATGTACAGTATTCTGTCTCATGACCATATAGTTTTTGAGTGCATCATGTTAGAAGACGTGAGATGAACCAGTGACTGCTGAGAATAGGTAGGGTTGGGTCAGTAACAGACACACAACTATGTACAGTTTTCTTTCTCATGACCTTAAAGTTATTGAGTGAATGGCTTTAGAAGACCTGAGATGAGCCAATGACTGCTGAGAGGAGGTAGGGTTGGGTTTCTAACAGACACACAACTATGTACAGTATTCTGTTTCATGACCATACAGTTATTGAGCGTATGGTCTTAGAAGACGTGAGATGAGCCAATGACTGCTGAGAGGAGGTAGGGTTGGGTCAGTAACAGACACACAACTATGTGCAGTATTTTGTCTCATGACCATATAGTTATTGAGTGTATGGTCTTAGATGACGTGAGATGATCCAATGACTGCTGAGAGGAGCTAGGGTTGGGTCAGTAACAGACACACAACTATGTGCAGTATTCTGTCTCATGACCATATAGTTATTGAGTGTATGGTCTTAGAAGACGGCAGATGAGCATATGACTACTGAGAGGAGGTAGGGTTTGGTCAGTAACAGACACACCTATGTACAGTATTCTGTTTCATGACCATATAGTCATTGAGTGTATGGACTTATATGACGTGCGATGAGCCAATGACTGCTGAGAGGAGCTAGGGTTGGGTCAGTAACAGACACACAACTATGTACAGTGGTCAGTCTCATGACCATATAGTTATTGAGCCTATGGTGTTAGAAGACGTGAGATGAACCAGTGACTGCTGAGAGGAGGAAGGGTTTGGTCAGTAACAGACACAGCTATGTACAGTATTCTGTCTCATGACCATATAGTTATTGAGTGTGTAGTGTTAGAAGACGCGAGATGAGCCAATGACTGCTGAGAGGAGGTAGGGTTTGGTCAGTAACTGACACACAACTATGTACAGTATTCTGTCTCATGACCATACAGTTAATGAGTGTATGGTGTTATAAGACATGAGATGAGCCAATAAGTGCTGAAAGGAGGTAGGGTTGGGTCAGTAACAGACACACAACTATATATAGTATTCTGTCTCATAACCATACAGTTAATGAGTGTATGTTGTTAGAAGACATGAGATGAGCCAATGACTGCTGAGAGGAGGTAGGGTTGGGTCAGTAACAGACACACAACTATGTACAGTATTCTGTCTCATGACCATACAGTTAATGAGTGTATGGCGTTAGAAGACGATCTGAACCAGTGACTGCTGAGAAGAGGTAGGGTTGGGTCAGTAACAGACACACAACTATATATAGTATTCTGTCTCATGACCATACAGTTAATGAGTGTATGTTGTTAGAAGACATGAGATGAGCCAATGACTGCTGAGAGGAGGTAGGGTTGGGTCAGTAACAGACACACAACTATGTACAGTATTCTGTCTCATGACCATATAGAGTGTATGGTGTTAGATAGCATGAGATAAACCAGTGACTGCTGAGAAGAGGTAGGGTTGGTTTAGTAACAGACACAGAACTATAAACAGTATTCTGTCTCATTACCATATAGTTATTGAGTGTATGGTGTTAGAAGTCATGAGGTGAGCCAATGACTGTGAGAAGAGGTATGGTTTGGTCAGTAACAGACACACAACTATGTACAGTATTCTGTCTCATGACCATATAGTTATTGAGTGTATGGTGTTAGAAGACGTGAGGTAAGCCAATGACTGCTGAGAGCATGTAGGGTTGGGTCAGTAACAGACACACAACTATGTACAGTATTCTTTCTCATCACCATATAGTTATGGAGTGTATGGTGTTAGAAGACGTGAGATGAGCCAATGACTGCTGAGAGGAGGTAGGGTTGGGTCAGTAACAGACACACAACTATGTACAGTATTCTTTCTCATGACCATATAGTTATTGAGTGTATGATGTTAGAAGACGTGAGATGAGCCAATGACTGCTGAGAACAGGTAGGGTTGGGGCAGTAACAGACACACAGCTATGTACAGTATTCTGTGTCATGACCATATAGTTATTGAGTGTATGGTGATAAAAGACGTGGGATGAGCCAATGAGTGCTGAGAGGAGGTAGTGTGGTTAAGCAACAGACCACAACTATGTACAGTATTCTGTCTCATGACCTTATAGTTATTGAGTGTATGGTGTTAGAAGACGTGAGATGAGCCAATGACTCCTGAGAGGAGGTAGGGTTGGGTCAGTAACGGACACACAACTATGTGCAGTATTCTGTCTCATAACCATATAGTTATTGAGTGTATGCTCTTAGAAGAGGTGAGATGAGCCAATGACTGCTGAGAGGAGGTAGGGTTGGATCAGTAACAGACACACAACTATGTACAGTATTCTGTTTCATGACCATACAGTTATTGAGCGTATGGTCTTAGAAGACGTGAGATGAGCCAGTGACTGCTGAGAAGAGGTAGGGTTGGGTCAGTAACAGACACACAACTATGTAAAGTAGTCCTGTCTAATGACCATACAGTTATTGAGTGTATGGTGTTAGAAGACGTGAGATGAACCAGTGACTGCTGAGAAGAGGTAGGGTTGGGTCAGTAACAGACACACAACTATGTATATTCTGTCTGATGACTATAGTTATTGAGTGTATGGTCTTAGAAGACGTGAGATGAGCCAATGACTGCTGAGAAGAGGTAGGGTTGGGTCAGTAACAAACACACAACTATGTGCAGTATTCTGTCTCATGACCATATAGTTATTGAGTGTATGGTCTTAGAAGACGTGAGATGAGCCAGTGACTGCTGAGAAGAGGTAGCGTTGGGTCAGTAACAGACACAGAACTATGTGCAGTATTCTTTCTCATGACCATATAGTTATTGAGTGTATGGTCTTAGAAGACGTGAGATGAGCCAATGACTGCTGAGTGGAGGTAGGATTGGGCCAGTAACAGACACACAACTATGTAAAGTATTCTGTTTCATGACCATACAGTTATTGAGCGTGTGGTCTTAGAATACGTGAGATGAGCCAATGACTTTTGAGAAGAGGTAGGGTTGGGTCAGTAACAGACACACAACTATGTGCAGTATTCTGTCTCATGACCATATAGTTATTGAGTGTAGGGTCTTAGAAGACGTCAGATGAGCCAATGACTGCTGAGAGGAGGTAGGGTTGGGTCAGTAACAGACACAACTATGTACAGTAATCTATTTCATGACCATATAGTTTTTGAGTGCATCATGTTAGAAGACGTGAGTTGAGCCAGTTACTGCTGAGAGGAGGTAGGTTTGGGTCAGTAACAGACACACAACTATGTACAGTATTCTGTCTCATGACCATATAGTTATTTAGTGTATGGTGTTAGAAGACGTGAGATGAGCCAAAGACTGCTGAGAGGAGTTAGGGTGGGGTTAGTAACAGACCACAACTATGTACAGTATTCTGTCTCATGACCATATAGTTATTGAGCGTATGGTGTTAGAAAACGTGAGATGAGCCAATGACTGCTGAGAGGAGGTAGGGTTGGGTCAGTAACAGTCACACAACTATGTACAGTATTCTGTCTCATGACCATATAGTTTTTGAGTGCATCATGTTAGAAGACGTGAGATGAACCAGTGACTGCTGAGAATAGGTAGGGTTGGGTCAGTAACAGACACACAACTATGTACAGTATTCTTTCTCATGACCTAACAGTTATTGAGTGAATGGTGTTAGAAGACGTGAGATGAGCCAATGACTGCTGAGAGGAGGTAGGGTTGGGTTTCTAACAGACACACAACTATGTACAGTATTCTGTTTCATGACCATACAGTTATTGAGCGTATGGTCTTAGAAGACGTGAGATGACCCAATGACTGCTGAGAAGGGGTAGGGTTGGGTCAGTAACAGACACACAACTATGTGCAGTATTTTGTCTCATGACCATATAGTTATTGAGTGTATGGTCTTAGATGACGTGAGATGATCCAATGACTGCTGAGAGGAGGTAGGGTTGGGTCAGTAACAGACACAGCTATGTACAGTATTCTGTCTCATGACCATATAGTAATTGAGTGTGTGGTGTTAGAAGACGCGAGATGAGCCAATGACTGCTGAGAGGAGGTAGGGTTTGGTCAGTAACTGACACACAACTATGTACAGTATTCTGTCTCATGACCATACAGTTAATGAGTGTATGGTGTTATAAGACATGAGATGAGCCAATGAGTGCTGAAAGGAGGTAGGGTTGGGTCAGTAACAGACACACAACTATGTACAGTATTCTGTCTCATGACCATACAGTTAATGAGTGTATGGTGTTAGAAGACGATCTGAACCAGTGACTGCTGAGAAGAGGTAGGGTTGGGTCAGTAACAGACACAGAACTATATATAGTATTCTGTCTCATGACCATATAGAGTGTATGGTGTTAGAAGACATGAGATGAGCCAATGACTGCTGAGAACAGGTAGGGTTGGGTCAGTAACAGACACACAACTATGTACAGTATTCTGTCTCATCACCATACAGTTAATGAGTGTATGGTATTAGAAGACGTGAGATAAACCAGTGACTGCTGAGAAGAGGTAGGGTTGCTTCAGTAACAGACACAGAACTATAAACAGTATTCTGTCTCATTACCATATAGTTATTGAGTGTATGGTGTTAGAAGTCATGAGGTGAGCCAATGACTGTGAGAAGAGGTATGGTTTGGTCAGTAACAGACACACAACTATGTACAGTATTCTGTCTCATGACCATATAGTTATTGAGTATATGGTGTTAGAAGACGTAATGTTAGCCAATGACTGCTGAGAGCAGGTAGGGTTGGGTCAGTAACAGACACACAACTATGTACAGTATTCTTTCTCATGACCATATAGTTATTGAGTGTATGGTGTTAGAAGACGTGAGATGAGCCAATGACTGCTGAGAACAGGTACGGTTGGGTCAGTAACAGACACACAACTATGTACAGTATTCTGTCTCTTGACCATATAGTTATTGAGTGTATGGTGTTAGAAGATGTGAGATGAGCCAATGAGTGCTGAGAGGAGGTAGTGTGGTTAAGTAACAGACCACAACTATGTACAGTATTCGGTCTCATGACCATATAGTTATTGAGTGCATGGTGTTAGAAGACATGAGATGAGCCAATGACTGCTGAGAGGAGGTAGGGTTGGGTCAGTAACAGACACACAACTATGTACAGTATTCTGTTTCATGACCATACAGTTATTGAGCGTATGGTTTTAGAAGACGTGAGATGAGCCAATGACTGCTGAGAAGAGATAGGGTTGGGTCAGTAACAGACACACAACAATGTGCAGTATTCTGTCTCATGACCATATAGTTAATGAGTCTATGGTGTTAGAAGACGTGAGATGAACCAGTGACTGCTGAGAAGATGTAGGGTGGGGTCAGTAACAGACACACAACTATTTACAATATTCTGTCTCATGACCTTACAGTTATTGAGTGTATGGTGTTAGAAGACGTGAGTTGAACCATTGACTGCTGAGAGGAGGTAGGGTTGGTCAGTAACAGACACACAACTATCTACAGTATTCTGGTTATGACCATATAGTTTTTGAGTGCATCATGTTAGAAGACGTGAGTTGAACCAGTGACTGCTGAGAGGAGGTAGGGTTGGGTCAGTAACAGACCACAAGTATGTACAGTATTCTGTCTCATGACCTAATAGTTATTGAGTGTATGGTCTTAGAAGACGTGAGATGAGCCAATGCCTCCTGAGAGGAGGTAGGGTTGGGTCAGTAACGGACACATACTATGTGCAGTATTCTGTCTCATAGCCATATAGTTATTGAGTGTATGGTCTTAGAAGACGTGAGATGAGCCAATGACTGCTGAGAAGAGGTAGAGTTTGGTCAGTAACAGACACACAACTATGTGCAGTATTCTGTCTCATGACATTATAGTTATTGAGTGTATGGTCTTAGAAGACGTGAGATGAGCCAGTGACTGCTGAGAAGAGGTATGGTTGGGTCAGTAACAGACACACAACATTGCACAGTAGTCCTGTCTAATGACCATACAGTTATTGAGTGTATGGTGTTAGAAGACGTGATATGAGCCAATGACTGCTGAGAAGAGGTAGGGTTGGGTCAGTAACAAACACACAACTATGTGCAGTATTCAATCTCATGACCATATAGTTATTCAGTGTATGGTCTTAGAAGACGTGAGATGAGCCAGTGACTGCTGAGAAGAGGTAGGGTTGGGTCAGTAACAGACACAGAACTATGTGCAGTATTCTGTCTCATGACCATAAAGTTATTGAGTGTATGGTCTTAGAAGACGTGATATGAGCCAATGACTACTGAGAGGGGGTTGGGTTGGGTCAGTAACAGACACACAACTATGTACAGCATTCTGTTTCATGACCATACTGTTATTGAGCGTGTGGTCTTAGAAGACGTGAGATGAACCAGTGACTGCTGAGAAGAGGTAGGGTTGGGTCAGTAACAGACACACAACTATGTATATTCTGTCTGATGACAATATAGTTATTGAGTGTATGGTCTTAGAAGACGTCACATGAGCCAATGACTGCTGAGAAGAGGTAGGGTTGGGTCAGTAACAAACACACAACTATGTGCAGTATTCTGTCTCATGACCATATAGTTATTGAGTGTATGGTCTTAGAAGACGTGAGATGAGCCAGTGACTGCTGAGAAGAGGTAGCGTTGGGTCAGTAACAGACACAGAACTATGTGCAGTATTCTGTCTCATGACCATATAGTTATTGATTGTATGGTCTTAGAAGACGTGAGATGAGCCAATGACTGCTGAGTGGAGGTAGGATTGGGCCAGTAACAGACACACAACTATGTACAGTATTCTGTTTCATGACCATACAGTTATTGAGCGTGTGGTCTTAGAAGACGTGAGATGAGCCAATGACTGCTGAGAAGAGGTAGGGTTGGGTCAGTAACAGACACTCAACTATGTGCAGTATTCTGTCTCATGACCATATAGTTATTGAGTGTATGGTCTTAGAAGACGTCAGATGAGCCAATGACTGCTGAGAGGAGGTAGGGTTGGGTCAGTAACAGACACAACTATGTACAGTAATCTATTTCATGACCATATAGTTTTTGAGTGCATCATGTTAGAAGACGTGAGTTGAGCCAGTTACTGCTAACAGGAGGTAGGTTTGGGTTAGTAACAGACCACAACTATGTACAGTATTCTGGCTCATGACCATATAGTTATTGAGCGTATGCTGTTAGAAAACGTGAGATGAGCCAATGACTGCTGAGAGGAGGTAGGGTTGGGTCAGTAACAGTCACACAACTATGTACAGTATTCTGTCTCATGACCTAACAGTTATTGAGTGAATGGTGTTAGAAGACGTGAGATGAGCCAATGACTGCTGAGAGGAGGTAGGGTTGGGTTTCTAACAGACACACAACTATGTACAGTATTCTGTTTCATGACCATACAGTTATTGAGCGTATGGTCTTAGAAGACGTGAGATGACCCAATGACTGCTGAGAAGGGGTAGGGTTGGGTCAGTAACAGACACACAACTATGTGCAGTATTTTGTCTCATGACCATATAGGTATTAAGTGTATGGTCTTAGATGACGTGAGATGATCCAATGACTGCTGAGAGGAGCTAGGGTTGGGTCAGTAACAGACACAAACTATGTGCAGTATTCTGTCTCATGACCATATAGTTATTGAGTGTATGGTCTTAGAAGACGGCAGATGAGCCTATGACTGCTGAGAGGAGGTAGGGTTTGGTCAGTAACAGACACACCTATGTACAGTATTCTATTTCATGACCATATAGTCATTGAGTGTATGGACTTTGATGACGTGCGATGAGCCAATGACTGCTGAGAGGAGCTAGGGTTGGGTCAGTAACAGACACACACCTATGTACAGTGTTCAGTCTCATGACCATATAGTTATTGAGCGTATGGTGTTAGAAGACGTGAGATGAACCAGCGACTGATGAGAGGAGGTAGGGTTGGGTCAGTAACAGACACAGCTATGTACAGTATTCTGTCTCATGACCATATAGTTATTGAGTGTGTGGTGTTAGAAGGCGCGAGATGAGCCAATGACTGCTGAGAGGAGGTAGGGCTTGGTCAGTAACTGACACACAACTATGTACAGTATTCTGTCTCATGACCATACAGTTAATGAGTGTATGGTGTTATAAGACATGAGATGAGCCAATGAGTGCTGAAAGGAGGTAGGGTTGGGTCATTAACAGACACACAACTATGTACAGTATTCTGTCTCATGACCATACAGTTAATGAGTGAATGGTGTTAGAAGACGATCTGAACCAGTGACTGCTGAGAAGAGGTAGGGTTGGGTCAGTAACAGACACAGAACTATATATAGTATTCTGTCTCATGACCATATAGAGTGTATGGTGTTAGAAGACATGAGATGAGCCAATGACTGCTGAGAACAGGTAGGGTTGGGTCAGTAACAGACACACAACTATGTACAGCATTCTGTCTCATCACCATACAGTTAATGAGTGTATGGTATTAGAAGACGTGAGATAAACCAGTGACTGCTGAGAAGAGGTAGGGTTGCTTCAGTAACAGACACAGAACTATAAACAGTATTCTGTCTCATTACCATATAGTTATTGAGTGTATGGTGTTAGAAGTCATGAGGTGAGCCAATGACTGTGAGAAGAGGTATGGTTTGGTCAGTAACAGACACACAACTATGTACAGTATTCTGTCTCATGACCATATAGTTATTGAGTATATGGTGTTAGAAGACGTGAGGTGAGCCAATGACTGCTGAGAGCAGGTAGGGTTGGGTCAGTAACAGACACACAACTATGTACAGTATTCTTTCTCATGACCATATAGTTATTGAGTGTATGGTGTTAGAAGACGTGAGATGAACCAATGACTGCTGAGAACAGGTACGGTTGGGTCAGTAACAGACACACAACTATGTACAGTATTCTGTCTCTTGACCATATAGTTATTGAGTGTATGGTGTTAGAAGATGTGAGATGAGCCAATGAGTGCTGAGAGGAGGTAGTGTGGTTAAGTAACAGACCACAACTATGTACAGTATTCGGTCTCATGACCATATAGTTATTGAGTGCATGGTGTTAGAAGACGTGAGATGAGCCAATGACTGCTGAGAGGAGGTAGGGTTGGGTCAGTAACAGACACACAACTATGTACAGTATTCTCTTTCATGACCATACAGTTATTGAGCGTATGGTTTTAGAAGACGTGAGATGAGCCAATGACTGCTGAGAAGAGATAAGGTTGGGTCAGTAACAGACACACAACAATGTGCAGTATTCTGTCTCATGACCATATAGTTAATGAGTGTATGGTGTTAGAAGACGTGAGATGAACCAGTGACTGCTGAGAAGATGTAGGGTGGGGTCAGTAACAGACACACAACTATTTACAATATTCTGTCTCATGACCTTACAGTTATTGAGTGTATGGTGTTAGAAGACGTGAGTTGAACCATTGACTGCTGAGAGGAGGTAGGGTTGGTCAGTAACAGACACACAACTATCTACAGTATTCTGGTTATGACCATATAGTTTTTGAGTGCATCATGTTAGAAGACGTGAGTTGAACCAGTGACTGCTGAGAGGAGGTAGGGTTGGGTCAGTAACAGAACACAAGTATGTACAGTATTCTGTCTCATGACCTAATAGTTATTGAGTGTATGGTCTTAGAAGACGTGAGATGAGCCAATGCCTCCTGAGAGGAGGTAGGGTTGGGTCAGTAACGGACACATACTATGTGCAGTATTCTGTCTCATAGCCATATAGTTATTGAGTGTATGGTCTTAGAAGACGTGAGATGAGCCAATGACTACTGAGAAGAGGTAGAGTTTGGTCAGTAACAGACACACAACTATGTGCAGTATTCTGTCTCATGACATTATAGTTATTGAGTGTATGGTCTTAGAAGACGTGAGATGAGCCAGTGACTGCTGAGAAGAGGTATGGTTGGGTCAGTAACAGACACACAACATTGCACAGTAGTCCTGTCTAATGACCATACAGTTATTGAGTGTATGGTGTTAGAAGACGTGAGATGAACCAGTGACTGCTGAGAAGAGGTAGGGTTGAGTCAGTAACAGACACACAACTTTGTACAGTATTCTGTCTGATGACAATATAGTTATTGAGTGTTTGGTCTTAGAAGACGTGATATGAGCCAATGACTGCTGAGAAGAGGTAGGGTTGGGTCAGTAAGAAACACACAACTATGTGCAGTATTCAATCTCATGACCATATAGTTATTGAGTGTATGGTCTTAGAAGACGTGAGATGAGCCAGTGACTGCTGAGAAGAGGTAGGGTTGGGTCAGTAACAGACACAGAACTATGTGCAGTATTCTGTCTCATGACCATAAAGTTATTGAGTGTATGGTCTTAGAAGACGTGATATGAGCCAGTGACTACTGAGAGGCGGTTGGGTTGGGTCAGTAACAGACACACAACTATGTACAGTATTGTGTTTCATGACCATACAGTTATTGAGCGTGTGGTCTTAGAAGACGTGAGATGAGCCAATGACTGCTCAGAAGAGGTAGGGTTGGGTCAGTAGCAGACACACAGCTATGTGCAGTATTCTGTCTCATGACCATACAGTTATTAAGTGTATGGTCTTAGAAGACGTCAGATGAGCCAATGACTGCTGAGAGGAGGTAGGGTTGGGTTAGTAACAGACCACAACTATGTACAGTATTCTGTCTCATGACCATATAGTTTTTGAGTGCATCATGTTAGAAGACGTGAGATGAACCAGTGACTGCTGAGAATAGGTAGGGTTGGGTCAGTAACAGACACACAACTATGTACAGTTTTCTTTCTCATGACCTTAAAGTTATTGAGTGAATGGCTTTAGAAGACCTGAGATGAGCCAATGACTGCTGAGAGGAGGTAGGGTTGGGTTTCTAACAGACACACAACTATGTACAGTATTCTGTTTCATGACCATACAGTTATTGAGCGTATGGTCTTAGAAGACGTGAGATGAGCCAATGACTGCTGAGAGGAGGTAGGGTTGGGTCAGTAACAGACACACAACTATGTGCAGTATTTTGTCTCATGACCATATAGTTATTGAGTGTATGGTCTTAGATGACGTGAGATGATCCAATGACTGCTGAGAGGAGCTAGGGTTGGGTCAGTAACAGACACACAACTATGTGCAGTATTCTGTCTCATGACCATATAGTTATTGAGTGTATGGTCTTAGAAGACGGCAGATGAGCATATGACTACTGAGAGGAGGTAGGGTTTGGTCAGTAACAGACACACCTATGTACAGTATTCTGTTTCATGACCATATAGTCATTGAGTGTATGGACTTATATGACGTGCGATGAGCCAATGACTGCTGAGAGGAGCTAGGGTTGGGTCAGTAACAGACACACAACTATGTACAGTGGTCAGTCTCATGACCATATAGTTATTGAGCCTATGGTGTTAGAAGACGTGAGATGAACCAGTGACTGCTGAGAGGAGGAAGGGTTTGGTCAGTAACAGACACAGCTATGTACAGTATTCTGTCTCATGACCATATAGTTATTGAGTGTGTAGTGTTAGAAGACGCGAGATGAGCCAATGACTGCTGAGAGGAGGTAGGGTTTGGTCAGTAACTGACACACAACTATGTACAGTATTCTGTCTCATGACCATACAGTTAATGAGTGTATGGTGTTATAAGACATGAGATGAGCCAATAAGTGCTGAAAGGAGGTAGGGTTGGGTCAGTAACAGACACACAACTATATATAGTATTCTGTCTCATAACCATACAGTTAATACTATATATAGTATTCTGTCTCATAACCATACAGTTAATGAGTGTATGTTGTTAGAAGACATGAGATGAGCCAATGACTGCTGAGAGGAGGTAGGGTTGGGTCAGTAACAGACACACAACTATGTACAGTATTCTGTCTCATGACCATACAGTTAATGAGTGTATGGCGTTAGAAGACGATCTGAACCAGTGACTGCTGAGAAGAGGTAGGGTTGGGTCAGTAACAGACACACAACTATATATAGTATTCTGTCTCATGACCATACAGTTAATGAGTGTATGTTGTTAGAAGACATGAGATGAGCCAATGACTGCTGAGAGGAGGTAGGGTTGGGTCAGTAACAGACACACAACTATGTACAGTATTCTGTCTCATGACCATATAGAGTGTATGGTGTTAGATAGCATGAGATAAACCAGTGACTGCTGAGAAGAGGTAGGGTTGGTTTAGTAACAGACACAGAACTATAAACAGTATTCTGTCTCATTACCATATAGTTATTGAGTGTATGGTGTTAGAAGTCATGAGGTGAGCCAATGACTGTGAGAAGAGGTATGGTTTGGTCAGTAACAGACACACAACTATGTACAGTATTCTGTCTCATGACCATATAGTTATTGAGTGTATGGTGTTAGAAGACGTGAGGTAAGCCAATGACTGCTGAGAGCATGTAGGGTTGGGTCAGTAACAGACACACAACTATGTACAGTATTCTTTCTCATCACCATATAGTTATGGAGTGTATGGTGTTAGAAGACGTGAGATGAGCCAATGACTGCTGAGAGGAGGTAGGGTTGGGTCAGTAACAGACACACAACTATGTACAGTATTCTTTCTCATGACCATATAGTTATTGAGTGTATGATGTTAGAAGACGTGAGATGAGCCAATGACTGCTGAGAACAGGTAGGGTTGGGGCAGTAACAGACACACAGCTATGTACAGTATTCTGTGTCATGACCATATAGTTATTGAGTGTATGGTGACAAAAGACGTGGGATGAGCCAATGAGTGCTGAGAGGAGGTAGTGTGGTTAAGCAACAGACCACAACTATGTACAGTATTCTGTCTCATGACCTTATAGTTATTGAGTGTATGGTGTTAGAAGACGTGAGATGAGCCAATGACTCCTGAGAGGAGGTAGGGTTGGGTCAGTAACGGACACACAACTATGTGCAGTATTCTGTCTCATAACCATATAGTTATTGAGTGTATGCTCTTAGAAGAGGTGAGATGAGCCAATGACTGCTGAGAGGAGGTAGGGTTGGATCAGTAACAGACACACAACTATGTACAGTATTCTGTTTCATGACCATACAGTTATTGAGCGTATGGTCTTAGAAGACGTGAGATGAGCCAATGACTGCTGAGAAGAGATAGGGTTGGGTCAGTAACAGACACACAACAATGTGCAGTATTCTGTCTCATGACCATATAGTTATTGAGTGTATGGTGTTAGAAGACGTGAGATGAACCAGTGACTGCTGAGAAGAGGTAGGGTGGGGTCAGTAACAGACACACAACTATTTACAATATTCTGTCTCATGACCTTACAGTTATTGACTGTATGGTGTTAGAAGACGTGAGTTGAACCAGTGACTGCTGAGAGGAGGTAGGGTTGGGTCAGTAACAGACACACAACTATCTACAGTATTCTGTCTCATGACCATATAGTTTTTGAGTGCATCATGTTAGAAGACGTGAGTTGAACCAGTGACTGCTGAGAGGAGGTAGGGTTGGGTCAGTAACAGACACACAACTATGTACAGTATTCAGTCTCATGACCATATAGTTATTTAGTGTATGGTGTTAGAAGACGTGAGATGAGCCAATGAGTGCTGAGAGGAGGTAGGGTTGGGTCAGGAACAGACACACAACTATGTACAGTATTCTGTCTCATGACCATATAGAGTGTATGGTGTTAGAAGACATGAGATGAGCCAATGACTGCTGAGAACAGGTAGGGTTGGGTCAGTAACAGACACACAACTCTGTACAGTATTCTGTCTCATCACCATACAGTTAATGAGTGTATGGTATTAGAAGACGTGATATAAACCAGTGACTGCTGAGAAGAGGTACGGTTGGTTCAGTAACAGACACAAAACTATAAACGGTATTCTGTCTCATTACCATATAGTTATTGAGTGTATGGGTTTAGAAGTCATGAGGTGAGCCAATGACTGTGAGAAAAGGTATGGTTTGGTCAGTAACAGACACACAACTATGTACAGTATTCTGTCTCATGACCATATAGTTATTGAGTGTATGGTGTTAGAAGACGTGAGGTGAGCCAATGACTGCTGAAAGCAGGTAGGGTTGGGTCAGTAACAGACACACAACTATGTACAGTATTCTTTCTCATCACCATATAGTTATGGAGTGTATGGTGTTAGAAGACGTGAGATGAGCCAATGACTGCTGAGAACAGGTAGGGTTGGGTCAGTAACAGACACACAACTATGTACAGTATTCTGTCTCATGACCATATAGTTATTGAGTGTATGGTGTTAGAAGACGTGAGATGAGCCAATGAGTGCTGAGAGGAGGTAGTGTGGTTAAGTAACAGACCACAACTATGTACAGTATTCTGTCTCATGACCATATAGTTATGGAGTGTATGGTGTTAGAAGACGTGAGATGAGCCAATGACTGCTGAGAACAGGTAGGGTTGGGTCAGTAACAGACACACAACTATGTACAGTATTCTGTCTCATGACCATATAGTTATTGAGTGTATGGTGTTAGAAGACGTGAGATGAGCCAATGACTCCTGTGAGGAGGTAGGGTTGGGTCAGTAACGGACACACAACTATGTGCAGTATTCTGTCTCATAACTATATAGTTATTGAGTGTATGGTGTTAGAAGACGTGAGATGAGCCAATGACTCCTGTGAGGAGGTAGGGTTGGGTCAGTAACGGACACACAACTATGTGCAGTATTCTGTCTCGTCACCATATAGTTATGGAGTGTATGGTGTTAGAAGACGTGAGGTGAGCCAATGACTGTGAGAAAAGGTATGGTTTGGTCAGTAACAGACACACAACTATGTACAGTATTCTGTCTCATGACCATATAGTTATTGAGTGTATGGTGTTAGAAGACGTGAGGTGAGCCAATGACTGCT
The DNA here is from genome assembly GCA_030765065.1 of Deroplatys truncata. Taxonomy (NCBI): domain Eukaryota; kingdom Metazoa; phylum Arthropoda; class Insecta; order Mantodea; family Mantidae; genus Deroplatys; species Deroplatys truncata. The sequence continues at coordinate 233,993,840 of CM060986.1, forward strand.
GAGAGCAGGTAGGGTTGGGTCAGTAACAGACACACAACTATGTACAGTATTCTTTCTCATCACCATATAGTTATGGAGTGTATGGTGTTAGAAGACGTGAGATGAGCCAATGACTGCTGAGAACAGGTAGGGTTGGGTCAGTAACAGACACACAACTATGTACAGTATTCTGTCTCATGACCATATAGTTATTGAGTGTATGGTGTTAGAAGACCATAGATGAGCCAATGACTCCTGTGAGGAGGTAGGGTTGGCTCAGTAACGGACACACAACTATGTGCAGTATTCTGTCTCATAACTATATAGTTATTGAGTGTATGCTCTTAGAAGACGTGAGATGAGCCAATGACTGCTGAGAGGAGGTAGGGTTGGGTCAGTAAGAGACACAGAACTATGTACAGTATTCTGTTTCATGACCATACAGTTATTGAGCGTATGGTCTTAGAAGACGTGAGATGAGCCAATGACTGCTGAGAAGAGTTAGGGTTGGGTCAGTAACAGACACACATTAATGTGCAGTATTCTGTCTCATGACCATATAGTTACGGAGTGTATGGTGTTAGAAGACGTGCGATGAACCAGTGACTGCTGAGAAGAGGTAGGGTGGGGTCAGTAACAGACACACAACTATTTACAATATTCTGTCTCATGACCTTATAGTTATTGAGTGTATGGTGTTAGAAGACGTGAGTTGAAACAGTGACTGCTGTGTGGAGGTAGGGTTGGGTCAGTAACAGACACACAACTATCTACAGTATTCTGTCTCATGACCATATAGTTTTTGAGTGCATCATGTTAGAAGACGTGAGTTGAACCAGTGACTGCTGAGAGGAGGTAGGGTTGGGTCAGTAACAGACACACTACTATGTACAGTATTCTGTCTCATGACCATATAGTTATTTAGTGTATGGTGTTAGAAGACGTGAGATGAGCCAATGAGTGCTGAGAGGAGGTAGGGTTGGGTCAGTAACAGACCACAACTATGTACAGTATTCTGTCTCATGACCTAATAGTTATTGAGTGTATGGTCTTAGAAGACGTGAGATGAGCCAATGACTCCTGAGAGGAGGTAGGGTTGGGTCAGTATCGGACACATACTATGTGCAGTATTCTGTCTCATAGCCATATAGTTATTGAGTGTATGGTCTTAGAAGACGTGAGATGAGCCAATGACTGCTGAGAAGAGGTAGAGTTTGGTCAGTAACAGACACACAACTATGTGCAGTATTCTGTCTCATGACATTATAGTTATTAAGTGTATGGTCTTAGAAGACGTGATATGAGCCAGTGACTGCTGAGAAGAGGTAGGGTTGGGTCAGTAACAGACACACAACATTGTACAGTAGTCCTGTCTAATGACCATACAGTTATTGAGTGTATGGTGTTAGAAGACGTGAGATGAACCAGTGACTGCTGAGAAGAGGTAGGGTTGGGTCAGTAACAGTCACACAACTATGTACAGTATTCTGTCTGATGACAATATAGTTATTGAGTGTATGGTCTTAGAAGACGTGAGATGAGCCAATGACTGCTGAGAAGAGGTAGGGTTGGGTCAGTAACAAACACACAACTATGTGCAGTATTCTGTCTCATGACCATAAAGTTATTGAGTGTATGGTCTTAGAAGACGTAAGATGAGCCAATGACTACTGAGAGGCGGTTGGGTTGGGTCAGTAACAGACACACAACTATGTACAGTATTCTTTTTCATGACCATACAGTTATTGAGCGTGTGGTCTTAGAAGACGTGAGATGAGCCAATGACTGCTGAGAAGAGGTAGGGTTGGGTCAGTAGCAGACACACAACTATGTACAGTATTCTGTCTCATGACCATACAGTTAATGAGTGTATGGCGTTAGAAGACGATCTGAACCAGTGACTGCTGAGAAGAGGTAGGGTTGGGTCAGTAACAGACACACAACTATATATAGTATTCTGTCTCATGACCATACAGTTAATGAGTGTATGTTGTTAGAAGACATGAGATGAGCCAATGACTGCTGAGAGGAGGTAGGGTTGGGTCAGTAACAGACACACAACTATGTACAGTATTCTGTCTCATGACCATATAGAGTGTATGGTGTTAGATAGCATGAGATAAACCAGTGACTGCTGAGAAGAGGTAGGGTTGGTTTAGTAACAGACACAGAACTATAAACAGTATTCTGTCTCATTACCATATAGTTATTGAGTGTATGGTGTTAGAAGTCATGAGGTGAGCCAATGACTGTGAGAAGAGGTATGGTTTGGTCAGTAACAGACACACAACTATGTACAGTATTCTGTCTCATGACCATATAGTTATTGAGTGTATGGTGTTAGAAGACGTGAGGTAAGCCAATGACTGCTGAGAGCATGTAGGGTTGGGTCAGTAACAGACACACAACTATGTACAGTATTCTTTCTCATCACCATATAGTTATGGAGTGTATGGTGTTAGAAGACGTGAGATGAGCCAATGACTGCTGAGAGGAGGTAGGGTTGGGTCAGTAACAGACACACAACTATGTACAGTATTCTTTCTCATGACCATATAGTTATTGAGTGTATGATGTTAGAAGACGTGAGATGAGCCAATGACTGCTGAGAACAGGTAGGGTTGGGTCAGTAACAGACACACAGCTATGTACAGTATTCTGTGTCATGACCATATAGTTATTGAGTGTATGGTGATAAAAGACGTGGGATGAGCCAATGAGTGCTGAGAGGAGGTAGTGTGGTTAAGCAACAGACCACAACTATGTACAGTATTCTGTCTCATGACCTTATAGTTATTGAGTGTATGGTGTTAGAAGACGTGAGATGAGCCAATGACTCCTGAGAGGAGGTAGGGTTGGGTCAGTAACGGACACACAACTATGTGCAGTATTCTGTCTCATAACCATATAGTTATTGAGTGTATGCTCTTAGAAGAGGTGAGATGAGCCAATGACTGCTGAGAGGAGGTAGGGTTGGATCAGTAACAGACACACAACTATGTACAGTATTCTGTTTCATGACCATACAGTTATTGAGCGTATGGTCTTAGAAGACGTGAGATGAGCCAATGACTGCTGAGAAGAGATAGGGTTGGGTCAGTAACAGACACACAACAATGTGCAGTATTCTGTCTCATGACCATATAGTTATTGAGTGTATGGTGTTAGAAGACGTGAGATGAACCAGTGACTGCTGAGAAGAGGTAGGGTGGGGTCAGTAACAGACACACAACTATTTACAATATTCTGTCTCATGACCTTACAGTTATTGACTGTATGGTGTTAGAAGACGTGAGTTGAACCAGTGACTGCTGAGAGGAGGTAGGGTTGGGTCAGTAACAGACACACAACTATCTACAGTATTCTGTCTCATGACCATATAGTTTTTGAGTGCATCATGTTAGAAGACGTGAGTTGAACCAGTGACTGCTGAGAGGAGGTAGGGTTGGGTCAGTAACAGACACACAACTATGTACAGTATTCAGTCTCATGACCATATAGTTATTTAGTGTATGGTGTTAGAAGACGTGAGATGAGCCAATGAGTGCTGAGAGGAGGTAGGGTTGGGTCAGGAACAGACACACAACTATGTACAGTATTCTGTCTCATGACCATATAGAGTGTATGGTGTTAGAAGACATGAGATGAGCCAATGACTGCTGAGAACAGGTAGGGTTGGGTCAGTAACAGACACACAACTATGTACAGTATTCTGTCTCATCACCATACAGTTAATGAGTGTATGGTATTAGAAGACGTGAGATAAACCAGTGACTGCTGAGAAGAGGTAGGGTTGGTTCAGTAACAGACACAAAACTATAAACGGTATTCTGTCTCATTACCATATAGTTATTGAGTGTATGGGTTTAGAAGTCATGAGGTGAGCCAATGACTGTGAGAAAAGGTATGGTTTGGTCAGTAACAGACACACAACTATGTACAGTATTCTGTCTCATGACCATATAGTTATTGAGTGTATGGTGTTAGAAGACGTGAGGTGAGCCAATGACTGCTGAAAGCAGGTAGGGTTGGGTCAGTAACAGACACACAACTATGTACAGTATTCTTTCTCATCACCATATAGTTATGGAGTGTATGGTGTTAGAAGACGTGAGATGAGCCAATGACTGCTGAGAACAGGTAGGGTTGGGTCAGTAACAGACACACAACTATGTACAGTATTCTGTCTCATGACCATATAGTTATTGAGTGTATGGTGTTAGAAGACGTGAGATGAGCCAATGAGTGCTGAGAGGAGGTAGTGTGGTTAAGTAACAGACCACAACTATGTACAGTATTCTGTCTCATGACCATATAGTTATGGAGTGTATGGTGTTAGAAGACGTGAGATGAGCCAATGAGTGCTGAGAACAGGTAGGGTTGGGTCAGTAACAGACACACAACTATGTACAGTATTCAGTCTCATGACCATATAGTTATTGAGTGTATGGTGTTAGAAGACGTGAGATGAGCCAATGACTCCTGTGAGGAGGTAGGGTTGGGTCAGTAACGGACACACAACTATGTGCAGTATTCTGTCTCATAACTATATAGTTATTGAGTGTATGGTGTTAGAAGACGTGAGATGAGCCAATGACTCCTGTGAGGAGGTAGGGTTGGGTCAGTAACGGACACACAACTATGTGCAGTATTCTGTCTCGTCACCATATAGTTATGGAGTGTATGGTGTTAGAAGACGTGAGGTGAGCCAATGACTGTGAGAAAAGGTATGGTTTGGTCAGTAACAGACACACAACTATGTACAGTATTCTGTCTCATGACCATATAGTTATTGAGTGTATGGTGTTAGAAGACGTGAGGTGAGCCAATGACTGCTGAGAGCAGGTAGGGTTGGGTCAGTAACAGACACACAACTATGTACAGTATTCTTTCTCATCACCATATAGTTATGGAGTGTATGGTGTTAGAAGACGTGAGATGAGCCAATGACTGCTGAGAACAGGTAGGGTTGGGTCAGTAACAGACACACAACTATGTACAGTATTCTGTCTCATGACCATATAGTTATTGAGTGTATGGTGTTAGAAGACCATAGATGAGCCAATGACTCCTGTGAGGAGGTAGGGTTGGGTCAGTAACGGACACACAACTATGTGCAGTATTCTGTCTCATAACTATATAGTTATTGAGTGTATGCTCTTAGAAGACGTGAGATGAGCCAATGACTGCTGAGAGGAGGTAGGGTTGGGTCAGTAAGAGACACAGAACTATGTACAGTATTCTGTTTCATGACCATACAGTTATTGAGCGTATGGTCTTAGAAGACGTGAGATGAGCCAATGACTGCTGAGAAGAGTTAGCGTTGGGTCAGTAACAGACACACATTAATGTGCAGTATTCTGTCTCATGACCATATAGTTACGGAGTGTATGGTGTTAGAAGACGTGCGATGAACCAGTGACTGCTGAGAAGAGGTAGGGTGGGGTCAGTAACAGACACACAACTATTTACAATATTCTGTCTCATGACCTTATAGTTATTGAGTGTATGGTGTTAGAAGACGTGAGTTGAAACAGTGACTGCTGTGTGGAGGTAGGGTTGGGTCAGTAACAGACACACAACTATCTACAGTATTCTGTCTCATGACCATATAGTTTTTGAGTGCATCATGTTAGAAGACGTGAGTTGAACCAGTGACTGCTGAGAGGAGGTAGGGTTGGGTCAGTAACAGACACACTACTATGTACAGTATTCTGTCTCATGACCATATAGTTATTTAGTGTATGGTGTTAGAAGACGTGAGATGAGCCAATGAGTGCTGAGAGGAGGTAGGGTTGGGTCAGTAACAGACCACAACTATGTACAGTATTCTGTCTCATGACCTAATAGTTATTGAGTGTATGGTCTTAGAAGACGTGAGATGAGCCAATGACTCCTGAGAGGAGGTAGGGTTGGGTCAGTATCGGACACATACTATGTGCAGTATTCTGTCTCATAGCCATATAGTTATTGAGTGTATGGTCTTAGAAGACGTGAGATGAGCCAATGACTGCTGAGAAGAGGTAGAGTTTGGTCAGTAACAGACACACAACTATGTGCAGTATTCTGTCTCATGACATTATAGTTATTAAGTGTATGGTCTTAGAAGACGTGATATGAGCCAGTGACTGCTGAGAAGAGGTAGGGTTGGGTCAGTAACAGACACACAACATTGTACAGTAGTCCTGTCTAATGACCATACAGTTATTGAGTGTATGGTGTTAGAAGACGTGAGATGAACCAGTGACTGCTGAGAAGAGGTAGGGTTGGGTCAGTAACAGTCACACAACTATGTACAGTATTCTGTCTGATGACAATATAGTTATTGAGTGTATGGTCTTAGAAGACGTGAGATGAGCCAATGACTGCTGAGAAGAGGTAGGGTTGGGTCAGTAACAAACACACAACTATGTGCAGTATTCTGTCTCATGACCATAAAGTTATTGAGTGTATGGTCTTAGAAGACGTAAGATGAGCCAATGACTACTGAGAGGCGGTTGGGTTGGGTCAGTAACAGACACACAACTATGTACAGTATTCTTTTTCATGACCATACAGTTATTGAGCGTGTGGTCTTAGAAGACGTGAGATGAGCCAATGACTGCTGAGAAGAGGTAGGGTTGGGTCAGTAGCAGACACACAACTATGTGCAGTATTCTGTCTCATGACCATATAGTTATTGAGCGTATGGTGTTAGAAAACGTGAGATGAGCCAATGACTGCTGAGAGGAGGTAGGGTTGGGTCAGTAACAGTCACACAACTATGTGCAGTATTCTGTCTCATGACCATATAGTTATTGAGTGTATGGTCTTAGAAGACGTGAGATGAACCAGTGACTGCTGCGAATAGGTAGGGTTGGGTCAGTAACAGACACACAACTATGTACAGTATTCTTTCTCATGACCTTACAGTTATTGAGTGAATGGTGTTAGAAGACGTGAGATGAGCCAATGACTGCTGAGAGGAGGTACGGTTTTTAGTTTCTAACAGACACACAACTATGTACAGTATTCTGTTTCATGACCATACAGTTATTGAGCGTATGGTCTTAGAAGACGTGAGATGAGCCAGTGACTGCTGAAAGGAGGTGGGGTTGGTCAGTAACAGACACACAACTATGTGCAGTATTCTGTCTCATGACCATATAGTTATTGAGTGTATGGTCTTAGAAGACGGCGGATGAGCCTATGACTGCTGAGAGGAGGTAGGGTTGGGTCAATAACAGACACACCTATGTACATTATTCTATTTCATGACCATATAGTCATTGAGTGTATGGCCTTAGATGACGTGCGATGAGCCAATGACTGCTGTTAGGAACTAGGGTTGGATCAGTAACAGACACAACTATGTACAGTATTCTGTCTCATGACCATATAGTTATTGAGTGTGTGGTGTTAGAAGACGCGAGATGAGCCAATGACTGCTGAGAGGAGGTAGGGTGTGGTCAGTAACTGACACACAACTATGTACAGTATTCTGTCTCATGACCATACAGTTAATGAGTGTATAGTGTTATAAGACATGAGATGAGCCAATGAGTGCTGAAAGGAGGTAGGATTGGGTCAGTAACAGACACACAACTATGTGTGTCTGTTACTGACCCAACCCTACCTCCTACCTACAGTATTCTGTCTGATGACCATATAGTTATTGAGTGTATGGTGTTAGAAGACGCGAGATGAGGCAATGACTGCAGAGAGGAGGTAGGGTTGGGTCAGTAACAGACACACAACTATGTACAGTATTCTTTCTCATGACCATACAGTTAATGAGTGTATGGTGTTAGAAGACGATCTGAACCAGTGACTGCTGAGAAGAGGTAGGGTTGGGTCAGTAACAGACACACAACTATTTATAGTATTCTGTCTCATGACCATACAGTTAATGAGTGTATGTTGTTAGAAGACAGGAGATGAGCCAATGACTGCTGAGAGGAGGTAGGGTTGGGTCAGTAACAGACACACAACTATGTACAGTATTCTGTCTCATGACCATATAGTTATTTAGTGTATGGTGTTAGAAGACGTGAGATGAGCCAATGAGTGCTGAGAGGAGGTAGGGTTGGGTCAGTAACAGACACAACTATGTACAGTAATCTATTTCATGACCATATAGTTATTGAGTGTATGGTCTTAGAAGACGTGAGATGAGCCCATGACTGCTGAAAGGAGGTAGGGTTGGGTCAGTAACAGACATAACTATGTACCGTATTCTGTCTCATGTCCATATAGTTATTGAGTGTATGGTGTTAGAAGACGTGAGATGAGCCAATGACTGCTGAAAGAAGGTGGGGTTGGTCAGTAACAGACACACAACTATGTGCAGTATTCTGTCTCATGACCATATAGTTATTGAGTGTATGGTCTTAGAAGACGGCAGATGAGCCTATGACTGCTGAGAGGAGGTAGGGTTGGGTCAGTAACAGACACACCTATGTACATTATTCTATTTCATGACCATATAGTCATTGAGTGTATGGACTTAGATGACGTGCGATGAGCCAATGACTGCTGAGAGGAGCTAGGGTTGGATCAGTAACAGACACAACTATGTACAGTATTCTGTCTCATGACCATATAGTTATTGAGTGTGTGGTGTTAGAAGACGCGAGATGAGCCAATGACTGCTGTGAGGAGGTAGGGTTTGGTCAGTAACTGACACACAACTATGTACAGTATTCTGTCTCATGACCATACAGTTAATGAGTGTATGGTGTTATAAGACATGAGATGAGCCAATGAGTGCTGAAAGGAGGTAGGATTGGGTCAGTAACAGACATACAACTATGTGTGTCTGTTACTGACCCAACCCTACCTCCTACCTACAGTATTCTGTCTGATGACCATATAGTTATTGAGTGTACGGTGTTAGAAGACGCGAGATGAGGCAATGACTGCAGAGAGGAGGTAGGGTTGGGTCAGTAACAGACACACAACTATGTACAGTATTCTGTCTCATGACCATACAGTTAATGAGTGTATGGTGTTAGAAGACGATCTGAACCAGTGACTGCTGAGAAGAGGTAGGGTTGGGTCAGTAACAGACACACAACTATTTATAGTTATCTGTCTCATGACCATACAGTTAATGAGTGTATGTTGTTAGAAGACATGAGATGAGCCAATGACTGCTGAGAGGAGGTAGGGTTGGGTCAGTAACAGACCACAACTATGTACAGTATTCTGTTTCATGACCATACAGTTATTGAGCGTATGGTCTTAGAAGACGTGAGATGAGCCAATGACTGCTGAAAAGAGATAGGGTTGGGTCAGTAACAGACACACATTAATGTGCAGTATTCTGTCTCATGACCATATAGTTATTGAGTGTATGGTGTTAGAAGACGTGAGATGAACCAGTGACTGCTGAGAAGAGGTAGGGTGGGGTCAGTAACAGACACACAACTATTTACAATATTCTGCCTCATGACCTTACAGTTATTGAGTGTATGGTGTTAGAAGACGTGAGTTGAACCAGTGACTGCTGAGAGGATGTAGGGTTGGGTCAGTATGAGACACACAACTATCTACAGTATTCTGTCTCATGACCATATAGTTTTTCAGTGCATCATGTTAGAAGACGTGAGTTGAACCAGTGACTGCTGAGAGGAGGTAGGGTTAGGTCAGTAACAGACACACAACTATGTACAGTATTCTGTCTCATGACCATATAGTTATTGAGTGTATGGTATTAGAAGACGTGAGATGAGCCAATGAGTGCTGAGAGGAGGTAGGGTTGGGTCAGTAACAGACCACAACTATGTACAGTATTCTGTCTCATGACCTAATAGTTATTGAGTGAATGGTCTTAGAAGACGTGAGATGAGCCAATGACTCCTGAGAGGAGGTAGGGTTGCGTCAGTAACGGACACATACTATGTGCAGTATTCTGTCTCATAGCCATATAGTTATTGAGTGTATGGTCTTAGAAGACGTGAGATGAGCCAATGACTGCTGAGAAGAGGTAGAGTTTGGTCAGTAACAGACACACAACTATGTGCAGTATTCTGTCTCATGACATTATAGTTATTGAGTGTATGGTCTTAGAAGACGTGAGATGAGCCAGTCACTGCTGAGAAGAGGTAGGGTTGGGTCAGTAACAGACACAACATTGTACAGTAGTCCTGTCTAATGACCATACAGTTATTGAGTGTATGGTGTTAGAGGACGTGAGATGAACCAGTGACTGCTGAGAAGAGGTAGGGTTGGGTCAGTAACAGACACACAACTATGTACAGTATTCAGTCTGATGACAATATAGTTATTGAGTGTTTGGTCTTAGAAGACGTGATATGAGCCAATGACTGCTGAGAAGAGGTAGGGTTGGGTCAGTAACAAACACACAACTATGTGCAGTATTCAATCTCATGACCATATAGTTATTGAGTGTATGGTCTTAGAAGACGTGAGATGAGCCAGTGACTGCTGAGAAGAGGTAGGGTTGGGTCAGTAACAGACACAGAACTATGTGCAGTATTCTGTCTCATGACCATAAAGTTATTGAGTGTATGGTCTTAGAAGACGTGAGATGAGCCAATGACTACTGAGAGGCGGTTGGGTTGGGTCAGTAACAGACACACAACTATGTACAGTATTCTGTTTCATGACCATACAGTTATTGAGCGTGTGGTCTTAGAAGACGTGAGATGAGCCAATGACTGCTCAGAAGAGGTAGGGTTGGGTCAGTAGCGGACACACAGCTATGTGCAGTATTTTGTCTCATGACCATATAGTTATTGAGTGTATGGTCTTATATGACGTGAGATGATCCAATGACTGCTGAGAGGAGCTAGGGTTGGGTCAGTAACAGACACAACTATGTGCAGTATTCTGTCTCATGACCATATAGTTATTGAGTGTATGGTCTTAGAAGACGGCAGATGAGCATATGACTACTGAGAGGAGGTAGGGTTTGGTCAGTAACAGACACACCTATGTACAGTATTCTGTTTCATGACCATATAGTCATTGATTGTATGGACTTAGATGACGTGCGATGAGCCAATGACTGCTGAGAGGAGCTAGGGTTGGGTCAGTAGCAGACACACAACTATGTACAGTGTTCAGTCTCATGACCATATAGTTATTGAGCGTATGGTGTTAGAAGACGTGAGATGAACCAGTGACTGCTGAGAGGAGGAAGGGTTGGGTCAGTAACAGACACAGCTATGTACAGTATTCTGTCTCATGACCATATAGTTATTGAGTGTGTAGTGTTAGAAGACGCGAGATGAGCCAATGACTGCTGAGAGGAGGTAGGGTTTGGTCAGTAACTGACACACAACTATGTACAGTATTCTGTCTCATGACCATACAGTTAATGAGTGTATGGTGTTATAAGACATGAGATGAGCCAATAAGTGCTGAAGGGGGTAGGGTTGGGTCAGTAACAGACACACAACTATGTACAGTATTCTGTCTCATGACCATATAGAGTGTATGGTGTTAGAAGACATGAGATGAGCCAATGACTGCTGAGAACAGGTAGGGTTAGGTCAGTAACAGACACACAACTATGTACAGTATTCTGTCTCATCACCATACAGTTAATGAGTGTATGGTATTAGAAGACGTGAGATAAACCAGTGACTGCTGAGAAGAGGTAGGGTTCGTTTAGTAACAGACACAGAACTATAAACAGTATTCTGTCTCATTACCATATAGTTATTGAGTGTATGGTGTTAGAAGTCATGAGGTGAGCCAATGACTGTGAGAAGAGGTATGGTTTGGTCAGTAACAGACACACAACTATGTACAGTATTCTGTCTCATCACCATACAGTTAATGAGTGTATGGTATTAGAAGACGTGAGATAAACCAGTGACTGCTGAGAAGAGGTAGGGTTGGTTTAGTAACAGACACAGAACTATAAACAGTATTCTGTCTCATTACCATATAGTTATTGAGTGTATGGTGTTAGACGTCATGAGGTGAGCCAATGACTGTGAGAAGAGGTATGGTTTGGTCAGTAACAGACACACAACTATGTACAGTATTCTGTCTCATGACCATATAGTTATTGAGTGTATGGTGTTAGAAGACGTGAGGTGAGCCAATGACTGCTGAGAGCATGTAGGGTTGGGTCAGTAACAGACACACAACTATGTACAGTATTCTTTCTCATCACCATATAGTTATGGAGTGTATGGTGTTAGAAGACGTGAGATGAGCCAATGACTGCTGAGAGGAGGTAGGGTTGGGTCAGTAACAGACACACAACTATGTACAGTATTCTGTTTCATGACCATACAATTATTGAGCGTATGGTCTTAGAAGACGTGAGATGAGCCAATGACTGCTGAGAGGAGGTAGGGTTGGGTCAGTAACAGACACACAACTATGTACAGTATTCTGTTTCATGACCATACAGTTATTGAGCGTATGGTGTTAGAAGACGTGAGATGAACCAGTGACTGCTGAGAAGAGGTAGGGTGGGGTCAGTAATAGACACGCAACTATTTACAATATTCTGTCTCATGACCTTACAGTTATTGAGTGTATGGTGTTAGAAGACGTGAGTTGAACCAGTGACTGCTGAGAGGAGGTAGGGTTGGGTCAGTAACAGACACACAACTATCTACAGTATTCTGTCTCATGACCATATAGTTCTTGAGTGCATCATGTTAGAAGACGTGAGTTGAACCAGTGACTGCTGAGAGGAGGTAGGGTTGGGTCAGTAACAGACACACAACTATGTACAGTATTCAGTCTCATGACCATATAGTTATTTAGTGAATGGTGTTAGAAGACGTGAGATGAGCTATGGAGTGCTGAGAGGAGGTAGGGTTGGGTCAGTAACAGACCACAACTATGTACAGTATTCTGTCTCATGACCATATAGTTATTAAGTGTATGGTGTTAGAAGACGTGAGATGAGCCAATGAGTGCTGAGAGGAGGTAGGGTTGGGTCAGTAACAGACCACAACTATGTACAGTATTCTGTCTCATCACCATACAGTTAATGAGTGTATGGTATTAGAAGACGTGAGATAAACCAGTGACTGCTGAGAAGAGGTAGGGTTGGTTCAGTAACAGACACAGAACTATAAACGGTATTCTGTCTCATTACCATATAGTTATTGAGTGTATGGTGTTAGAAGTCATGAGGTGAGCCAATGACTGTAAGAAAAGGTATGGTTTGGTCAGTAACAGACACACAACTATGTACAGTATTCTGTCTCATGACTATATAGTTATTGAGTGTATGGTGTTAGAAGATGTGAGGTGAGCCTATGACTGCTGAGAGCAGGTAGGGTTGGGTCAGTAACAGACACACAACTATGTACAGTATTCTTTCTCATCACCATATAGTTATGGAGTGTATGGTGTTAGAAGACGTGAGATGAGCCAATGACTGCTGAGAACAGGTAGGGTTGGGTCAGTAACAGACACACAACTATGTACAGTATTCTTTTTCATGACCATACAGTTATTGAGCATATGGTCTTAGAAGACGTGAGATGAGCCAGTGACTGCTGAGAAGAGGTAGGGTTGGGTCAGTAACAGACACACAACTATGTACAGTATTCTGTCTGATGACAATATAGTTATTGAGTGTATGGTCTTAGAAGACGTGAGATGAGCCAATGACTGCTGAAAGGAGGTGGGGTTGGTCAGTAACAGACACACAACTATGTGCAGTATTCTGTCTCATGACCATATAGTTATTGAGTGTATGGTCTTAGAAGACGGCGGATGAGCCTATGACTGCTGAGAGGAGGTAGGGTTGGGTCAATAACAGACACACCTATGTACATTATTCTATTTCATGACCATATAGTCATTGAGTGTATGGCCTTAGATGACGTGCGATGAGCCAATGACTGCTGTTAGGAACTAGGGTTGGATCAGTAACAGACACACAACTATGTACAGTGTTCTGTCTCATGACCATACAGTTAATGAGTGTATGGTGTTATAAGACATGAGATGAGCCAATGAGTGCTGAAAGGAGGTAGGATTGGGTCAGTAACAGACATACAACTATGTGTGTCTGTTACTGACCCAACCCTACCTCCTACCTACAGTATTCTGTCTGATGACCATATAGTTATTGAGTGTACGGTGTTAGAAGACGCGAGATGGGGCAATGACTGCAGAGAGGAGGTAGGGTTGGGTCAGTAACAGACACACAACTATGTACAGTATTCTGTCTCATGACCATACAGTTAATGAGTGTATGGTGTTAGAAGACGATCTGAACCAGTGACTGCTGAGAAGAGGTAGGGTTTGGTCAGTAACAGACACACAACTATTTATAGTATTCTGTCTCATGACCATACAGTTAATGAGTGTATGTGGTTAGAAGACATGAGATGAGCCAATGACTGCTGAGAGGAGGTAGGGTTGGGTCAGTAACAGACCACAACTATGTACGGTATTCTGTCTCATGACCATATAGTTATTGAGTGTATGCTCTTAGAAGACGTGAGATGAGCCAATGACTGCTGAGAGGAGGTAGGGTTGGGTCAGTTACAGACACAGAACTATGTACAGTATTCTGTTTCATGACCATACAGTTATTGAGCGTATGGTCTTAGAAGACGTGAGATGAGCCAATGACTGCTGAAAAGAGATAGGGTTGGGTCAGTAACAGACACACATTAATGTGCAGTATTCTGTCTCATGACCATATAGTTATTGAGTGTATGGTGTTAGAAGACGTGAGATGAACCAGTGACTGCTGAGAAGAGGTAGGGTGGGGTCAGTAACAGACACACAACTATTTACAATATTCTGCCTCATGACCTTACAGTTATTGAGTGTATGGTGTTAGAAGACGTGAGTTGAACCTGTGACTGCTGAGAGGAGGTAGGGTTGGGTCAGTATGAGACACACAACTATCTACAGTATTCTGTCTCATGACCATATAGTTTTTGAGTGCATCATGTTAGAAGACGTGAGTTGAACCAGTGACTGCTGAGAGGAGGTAGGGTTAGGTCAGTAACAGACACACAACTATGTACAGTATTCTGTCTCATGACCATATAGTTATTGAGTGTATGGTATTAGAAGACGTGAGATGAGCCAATGAGTGCTGAGAGGAGGTAGGGTTGGGTCAGTAACAGACCACAACTATGTACAGTATTCTGTCTCATGACCTAATAGTTATTGAGTGAATGGTCTTAGAAGACGTGAGATGAGCCAATGACTCCTGAGAGGAGGTAGGGTTGGGTCAGTAACGGACACATACTATGTGCAGTATTCTGTCTCATAGCCATATAGTTATTGAGTGTATGGTCTTAGAAGACGTGAGATGAGCCAATGACTGCTGAGAAGAGGTAGATTTTGGTCAGTAACAGACACACAACTATGTGCAGTATTCTGTCTCATGACATTATAGTTATTGAGTGTATGGTCTTAGAAGACGTGAGATGAGCCAGTCACTGCTGAGAAGAGGTAGGGTTGGGTCAGTAACAGACACAACATTGTACAGTAGTCCTGTCTAATGACCATACAGTTATTGAGTGTATGGTGTTAGAGGACGTGAGATGAACCAGTGACTGCTGAGAAGAGGTAGGGATGGGTCAGTAACAGACACACAACTATGTACAGTATTCAGTCTGATGACAATATAGTTATTGAGTGTTTGGTCTTAGAAGACGTGATATGAGCCAATGACTGCTGAGAAGAGGTAGGGTTGGGTCAGTAACAAACACACAACTATGTGCAGTATTCAATCTCATGACCATATAGTTATTGAGTGTATGGTCTTAGAAGACGTGAGATGAGCCAGTGACTGCTGAGAAGAGGTAGGGTTGGGTCAGTAACAGACACAGAACTATGTGCAGTATTCTGTCTCATGACCATAAAGTTATTGAGTGTATGGTCTTAGAAGACGTGAGATGAGCCAGTGACTGCTGAGAAGAGGTAGGGTTGGGTCAGTAACAGACACACAACTATGTACAGTATTCTGTCTGATGACAATATAGTTATTGAGTGTATGGTCTTAGAAGACGTGAGATGAGCCAATGACTGCTGAAAGGAGGTGGGGTTGGTCAGTAACAGACACACAACTATGTGCAGTATTCTGTCTCATGACCATATAGTTATTGAGTGTATGGTCTTAGAAGACGGCGGATGAGCCTATGACTGCTGAGAGGAGGTAGGGTTGGGTCAATAACAGACACACCTATGTACATTATTCTATTTCATGACCATATAGTCATTGAGTGTATGGCCTTAGATGACGTGCGATGAGCCAATGACTGCTGTTAGGAACTAGGGTTGGATCAGTAACAGACACAACTATGTACAGTATTCTGTCTCATGACCATATAGTTATTGAGTGTGTGGTGTTAGAAGACGCGAGATGAGCCAATGACTGCTGAGAGGAGGTAGGGTGTGGTCAGTAACTGACACACAACTATGTACAGTATTCTGTCTCATGACCATACAGTTAATGAGTGTATAGTGTTATAAGACATGAGATGAGCCAATGAGTGCTGAAAGGAGGTAGGATTGGGTCAGTAACAGACACACAACTATGTGTGTCTGTTACTGACCCAACCCTACCTCCTACCTACAGTATTCTGTCTGATGACCATATAGTTATTGAGTGTATGGTGTTAGAAGACGCGAGATGAGGCAATGACTGCAGAGAGGAGGTAGGGTTGGGTCAGTAACAGACACACAACTATGTACAGTATTCTTTCTCATGACCATACAGTTAATGAGTGTATGGTGTTAGAAGACGATCTGAACCAGTGACTGCTGAGAAGAGGTAGGGTTGGGTCAGTAACAGACACACAACTATTTATAGTATTCTGTCTCATGACCATACAGTTAATGAGTGTATGTTGTTAGAAGACAGGAGATGAGCCAATGACTGCTGAGAGGAGGTAGGGTTGGGTCAGTAACAGACACACAACTATGTACAGTATTCTGTCTCATGACCATATAGTTATTTAGTGTATGGTGTTAGAAGACGTGAGATGAGCCAATGAGTGCTGAGAGGAGGTAGGGT
Organism: Deroplatys truncata; assembly: GCA_030765065.1. Taxonomy (NCBI): domain Eukaryota; kingdom Metazoa; phylum Arthropoda; class Insecta; order Mantodea; family Mantidae; genus Deroplatys; species Deroplatys truncata. Next base: position 234,010,788 of record CM060986.1, read on the forward strand.
TGGGTCAGTAACAGACACAACTATGTACAGTAATCTATTTCATGACCATATAGTTATTGAGTGTATGGTCTTAGAAGACGTGAGATGAGCCCATGACTGCTGAAAGGAGGTAGGGTTGGGTCAGTAACAGACATAACTATGTACCGTATTCTGTCTCATGTCCATATAGTTATTGAGTGTATGGTGTTAGAAGACGTGAGATGAGCCAATGACTGCTGAAAGAAGGTGGGGTTGGTCAGTAACAGACACACAACTATGTGCAGTATTCTGTCTCATGACCATATAGTTATTGAGTGTATGGTCTTAGAAGACGGCAGATGAGCCTATGACTGCTGAGAGGAGGTAGGGTTGGGTCAGTAACAGACACACCTATGTACATTATTCTATTTCATGACCATATAGTCATTGAGTGTATGGACTTAGATGACGTGCGATGAGCCAATGACTGCTGAGAGGAGCTAGGGTTGGATCAGTAACAGACACAACTATGTACAGTATTCTGTCTCATGACCATATAGTTATTGAGTGTGTGGTGTTAGAAGACGCGAGATGAGCCAATGACTGCTGTGAGGAGGTAGGGTTTGGTCAGTAACTGACACACAACTATGTACAGTATTCTGTCTCATGACCATACAGTTAATGAGTGTATGGTGTTATAAGACATGAGATGAGCCAATGAGTGCTGAAAGGAGGTAGGATTGGGTCAGTAACAGACATACAACTATGTGTGTCTGTTACTGACCCAACCCTACCTCCTACCTACAGTATTCTGTCTGATGACCATATAGTTATTGAGTGTACGGTGTTAGAAGACGCGAGATGAGGCAATGACTGCAGAGAGGAGGTAGGGTTGGGTCAGTAACAGACACACAACTATGTACAGTATTCTGTCTCATGACCATACAGTTAATGAGTGTATGGTGTTAGAAGACGATCTGAACCAGTGACTGCTGAGAAGAGGTAGGGTTGGGTCAGTAACAGACACACAACTATTTATAGCTATCTGTCTCATGACCATACAGTTAATGAGTGTATGTTGTTAGAAGACATGAGATGAGCCAATGACTGCTGAGAGGAGGTAGGGTTGGGTCAGTAACAGACCACAACTATGTACAGTATTCTGTTTCATGACCATACAGTTATTGAGCGTATGGTCTTAGAAGACGTGAGATGAGCCAATGACTGCTGAAAAGAGATAGGGTTGGGTCAGTAACAGACACACATTAATGTGCAGTATTCTGTCTCATGACCATATAGTTATTGAGTGTATGGTGTTAGAAGACGTGAGATGAACCAGTGACTGCTGAGAAGAGGTAGGGTGGGGTCAGTAACAGACACACAACTATTTACAATATTCTGCCTCATGACCTTACAGTTATTGAGTGTATGGTGTTAGAAGACGTGAGTTGAACCAGTGACTGCTGAGAGGATGTAGGGTTGGGTCAGTATGAGACACACAACTATCTACAGTATTCTGTCTCATGACCATATAGTTTTTGAGTGCATCATGTTAGAAGACGTGAGTTGAACCAGTGACTGCTGAGAGGAGGTAGGGTTAGGTCAGTAACAGACACACAACTATGTACAGTATTCTGTCTCATGACCATATAGTTATTGAGTGTATGGTATTAGAAGACGTGAGATGAGCCAATGAGTGCTGAGAGGAGGTAGGGTTGGGTCAGTAACAGACCACAACTATGTACAGTATTCTGTCTCATGACCTAATAGTTATTGAGTGAATGGTCTTAGAAGACGTGAGATGAGCCAATGACTCCTGAGAGGAGGTAGGGTTGCGTCAGTAACGGACACATACTATGTGCAGTATTCTGTCTCATAGCCATATAGTTATTGAGTGTATGGTCTTAGAAGACGTGAGATGAGCCAATGACTGCTGAGAAGAGGTAGAGTTTGGTCAGTAACAGACACACAACTATGTGCAGTATTCTGTCTCATGACATTATAGTTATTGAGTGTATGGTCTTAGAAGACGTGAGATGAGCCAGTCACTGCTGAGAAGAGGTAGGGTTGGGTCAGTAACAGACACAACATTGTACAGTAGTCCTGTCTAATGACCATACAGTTATTGAGTGTATGGTGTTAGAGGACGTGAGATGAACCAGTGACTGCTGAGAAGAGGTAGGGTTGGGTCAGTAACAGACACACAACTATGTACAGTATTCAGTCTGATGACAATATAGTTATTGAGTGTTTGGTCTTAGAAGACGTGATATGAGCCAATGACTGCTGAGAAGAGGTAGGGTTGGGTCAGTAACAAACACACAACTATGTGCAGTATTCAATCTCATGACCATATAGTTATTGAGTGTATGGTCTTAGAAGACGTGAGATGAGCCAGTGACTGCTGAGAAGAGGTAGGGTTGGGTCAGTAACAGACACAGAACTATGTGCAGTATTCTGTCTCATGACCATAAAGTTATTGAGTGTATGGTCTTAGAAGACGTGAGATGAGCCAATGACTACTGAGAGGCGGTTGGGTTGGGTCAGTAACAGACACACAACTATGTACAGTATTCTGTTTCATGACCATACAGTTATTGAGCGTGTGGTCTTAGAAGACGTGAGATGAGCCAATGACTGCTCAGAAGAGGTAGGGTTGGGTCAGTAGCAGACACACAGCTATGTGCAGTATTTTGTCTCATGACCATATAGTTATTGAGTGTATGGTCTTATATGACGTGAGATGATCCAATGACTGCTGAGAGGAGCTAGGGTTGGGTCAGTAACAGACACAACTATGTGCAGTATTCTGTCTCATGACCATATAGTTATTGAGTGTATGGTCTTAGAAGACGGCAGATGAGCATATGACTACTGAGAGGAGGTAGGGTTTGGTCAGTAACAGACACACCTATGTACAGTATTCTGTTTCATGACCATATAGTCATTGATTGTATGGACTTAGATGACGTGCGATGAGCCAATGACTGCTGAGAGGAGCTAGGGTTGGGTCAGTAGCAGACACACAACTATGTACAGTGTTCAGTCTCATGACCATATAGTTATTGAGCGTATGGTGTTAGAAGACGTGAGATGAACCAGTGACTGCTGAGAGGAGGAAGGGTTGGGTCAGTAACAGACACAGCTATGTACAGTATTCTGTCTCATGACCATATAGTTATTGAGTGTGTAGTGTTAGAAGACGCGAGATGAGCCAATGACTGCTGAGAGGAGGTAGGGTTTGGTCAGTAACTGACACACAACTATGTACAGTATTCTGTCTCATGACCATACAGTTAATGAGTGTATGGTGTTATAAGACATGAGATGAGCCAATAAGTGCTGAAGGGGGTAGGGTTGGGTCAGTAACAGACACACAACTATGTACAGTATTCTGTCTCATGACCATATAGAGTGTATGGTGTTAGAAGACATGAGATGAGCCAATGACTGCTGAGAACAGGTAGGGTTAGGTCAGTAACAGACACACAACTATGTACAGTATTCTGTCTCATCACCATACAGTTAATGAGTGTATGGTATTAGAAGACGTGAGATAAACCAGTGACTGCTGAGAAGAGGTAGGGTTCGTTTAGTAACAGACACAGAACTATAAACAGTATTCTGTCTCATTACCATATAGTTATTGAGTGTATGGTGTTAGAAGTCATGAGGTGAGCCAATGACTGTGAGAAGAGGTATGGTTTGGTCAGTAACAGACACACAACTATGTACAGTATTCTGTCTCATCACCATACAGTTAATGAGTGTATGGTATTAGAAGACGTGAGATAAACCAGTGACTGCTGAGAAGAGGTAGGGTTGGTTTAGTAACAGACACAGAACTATAAACAGTATTCTGTCTCATTACCATATAGTTATTGAGTGTATGGTGTTAGACGTCATGAGGTGAGCCAATGACTGTGAGAAGAGGTATGGTTTGGTCAGTAACAGACACACAACTATGTACAGTATTCTGTCTCATGACCATATAGTTATTGAGTGTATGGTGTTAGAAGACGTGAGGTGAGCCAATGACTGCTGAGAGCATGTAGGGTTGGGTCAGTAACAGACACACAACTATGTACAGTATTCTTTCTCATCACCATATAGTTATGGAGTGTATGGTGTTAGAAGACGTGAGATGAGCCAATGACTGCTGAGAGGAGGTAGGGTTGGGTCAGTAACAGACACACAACTATGTACAGTATTCTGTTTCATGACCATACAATTATTGAGCGTATGGTCTTAGAAGACGTGAGATGAGCCAATGACTCCTGAGAGGAGGTAGGGTTGGGTCAGTAACAGACACACAACTATGTACAGTATTCTGTTTCATGACCATACAGTTATTGAGCGTATGGTGTTAGAAGACGTGAGATGAACCAGTGACTGCTGAGAAGAGGTAGGGTGGGGTCAGTAATAGACACGCAACTATTTACAATATTCTGTCTCATGACCTTACAGTTATTGAGTGTATGGTGTTAGAAGACGTGAGTTGAACCAGTGACTGCTGAGAGGAGGTAGGGTTGGGTCAGTAACAGACACACAACTATCTACAGTATTCTGTCTCATGACCATATAGTTCTTGAGTGCATCATGTTAGAAGACGTGAGTTGAACCAGTGACTGCTGAGAGGAGGTAGGGTTGGGTCAGTAACAGACACACAACTATGTACAGTATTCAGTCTCATGACCATATAGTTATTTAGTGAATGGTGTTAGAAGACGTGAGATGAGCTATGGAGTGCTGAGAGGAGGTAGGGTTGGGTCAGTAACAGACCACAACTATGTACAGTATTCTGTCTCATGACCATATAGTTATTTAGTGTATGGTGTTAGAAGACGTGAGATGAGCCAATGAGTGCTGAGAGGAGGTAGGGTTGGGTCAGTAACAGACCACAACTATGTACAGTATTCTGTCTCATCACCATACAGTTAATGAGTGTATGGTATTAGAAGACGTGAGATAAACCAGTGACTGCTGAGAAGAGGTAGGGTTGGTTCAGTAACAGACACAGAACTATAAACGGTATTCTGTCTCATTACCATATAGTTATTGAGTGTATGGTGTTAGAAGTCATGAGGTGAGCCAATGACTGTAAGAAAAGGTATGGTTTGGTCAGTAACAGACACACAACTATGTACAGTATTCTGTCTCATGACTATATAGTTATTGAGTGTATGGTGTTAGAAGATGTGAGGTGAGCCTATGACTGCTGAGAGCAGGTAGGGTTGGGTCAGTAACAGACACACAACTATGTACAGTATTCTTTCTCATCACCATATAGTTATGGAGTGTATGGTGTTAGAAGACGTGAGATGAGCCAATGACTGCTGAGAACAGGTAGAGTTGGGTCAGTAACAGACACACAACTATGTACAGTATTCTTTTTCATGACCATACAGTTATTGAGCGTATGGTCTTAGAAGACGTGAGATGAGCCAGTGACTGCTGAGAAGAGGTAGGGTTGGGTCAGTAACAGACACACAACTATGTACAGTATTCTGTCTGATGACAATATAGTTATTGAGTGTATGGTCTTAGAAGACGTGAGATGAGCCAATGACTGCTGAAAGGAGGTGGGGTTGGTCAGTAACAGACACACAACTATGTGCAGTATTCTGTCTCATGACCATATAGTTATTGAGTGTATGGTCTTAGAAGACGGCGGATGAGCCTATGACTGCTGAGAGGAGGTAGGGTTGGGTCAATAACAGACACACCTATGTACATTATTCTATTTCATGACCATATAGTCATTGAGTGTATGGCCTTAGATGACGTGCGATGAGCCAATGACTGCTGTTAGGAACTAGGGTTGGATCAGTAACAGACACACAACTATGTACAGTGTTCTGTCTCATGACCATACAGTTAATGAGTGTATGGTGTTATAAGACATGAGATGAGCCAATGAGTGCTGAAAGGAGGTAGGATTGGGTCAGTAACAGACATACAACTATGTGTGTCTGTTACTGACCCAACCCTACCTCCTACCTACAGTATTCTGTCTGATGACCATATAGTTATTGAGTGTACGGTGTTAGAAGACGCGAGATGGGGCAATGACTGCAGAGAGGAGGTAGGGTTGGGTCAGTAACAGACACACAACTATGTACAGTATTCTGTCTCATGACCATACAGTTAATGAGTGTATGGTGTTAGAAGACGATCTGAACCAGTGACTGCTGAGAAGAGGTAGGGTTTGGTCAGTAACAGACACACAACTATTTATAGTATTCTGTCTCATGACCATACAGTTAATGAGTGTATGTGGTTAGAAGACATGAGATGAGCCATTGACTGCTGAGAGGAGGTAGGGTTGGGTCAGTAACAGACCACAACTATGTACGGTATTCTGTCTCATGACCATATAGTTATTGAGTGTATGCTCTTAGAAGACGTGAGATGAGCCAATGACTGCTGAGAGGAGGTAGGGTTGGGTCAGTTACAGACACAGAACTATGTACAGTATTCTGTTTCATGACCATACAGTTATTGAGCGTATGGTCTTAGAAGACGTGAGATGAGCCAATGACTGCTGAAAAGAGATAGGGTTGGGTCAGTAACAGACACACATTAATGTGCAGTATTCTGTCTCATGACCATATAGTTATTGAGTGTATGGTGTTAGAAGACGTGAGATGAACCAGTGACTGCTGAGAAGAGGTAGGGTGGGGTCAGTAACAGACACACAACTATTTACAATATTCTGCCTCATGACCTTACAGTTATTGAGTGTATGGTGTTAGAAGACGTGAGTTGAACCTGTGACTGCTGAGAGGAGGTAGGGTTGGGTCAGTATGAGACACACAACTATCTACAGTATTCTGTCTCATGACCATATAGTTTTTGAGTGCATCATGTTAGAAGACGTGAGTTGAACCAGTGACTGCTGAGAGGAGGTAGGGTTAGGTCAGTAACAGACACACAACTATGTACAGTATTCTGTCTCATGACCATATAGTTATTGAGTGTATGGTATTAGAAGACGTGAGATGAGCCAATGAGTGCTGAGAGGAGGTAGGGTTGGGTCAGTAACAGACCACAACTATGTACAGTATTCTGTCTCATGACCTAATAGTTATTGAGTGAATGGTCTTAGAAGACGTGAGATGAGCCAATGACTCCTGAGAGGAGGTAGGGTTGGGTCAGTAACGGACACATACTATGTGCAGTATTCTGTCTCATAGCCATATAGTTATTGAGTGTATGGTCTTAGAAGACGTGAGATGAGCCAATGACTGCTGAGAAGAGGTAGATTTTGGTCAGTAACAGACACACAACTATGTGCAGTATTCTGTCTCATGACATTATAGTTATTGAGTGTATGGTCTTAGAAGACGTGAGATGAGCCAGTCACTGCTGAGAAGAGGTAGGGTTGGGTCAGTAACAGACACAACATTGTACAGTAGTCCTGTCTAATGACCATACAGTTATTGAGTGTATGGTGTTAGAGGACGTGAGATGAACCAGTGACTGCTGAGAAGAGGTAGGGATGGGTCAGTAACAGACACACAACTATGTACAGTATTCAGTCTGATGACAATATAGTTATTGAGTGTTTGGTCTTAGAAGACGTGATATGAGCCAATGACTGCTGAGAAGAGGTAGGGTTGGGTCAGTAACAAACACACAACTATGTGCAGTATTCAATCTCATGACCATATAGTTATTGAGTGTATGGTCTTAGAAGACGTGAGATGAGCCAGTGACTGCTGAGAAGAGGTAGGGTTGGGTCAGTAACAGACACAGAACTATGTGCAGTATTCTGTCTCATGACCATAAAGTTATTGAGTGTATGGTCTTAGAAGACGTGAGATGAGCCAATGACTACTGAGAGGCGGTTGGGTTGGGTCAGTAACAGACACACAACTATGTACAGTATTCTGTTTCATGACCATACAGTTATTGAGCGTGTGGTCTTAGAAGACGTGAGATGAGCCAATGACTGCTCAGAAGAGGTAGGGTTGGGTCAGTAGCAGACACACAGCTATGTGCAGTATTTTGTCTCATGACCATATAGTTATTGAGTGTATGGTCTTATATGACGTGAGATGATCCAATGACTGCTGAGAGGAGCTAGGGTTGGGTCAGTAACAGACACAACTATGTGCAGTATTCTGTCTCATGACCATATAGTTATTGAGTGTATGGTCTTAGAAGACGGCAGATGAGCATATGACTACTGAGAGGAGGTAGGGTTTGGTCAGTAACAGACACACCTATGTACAGTATTCTGTTTCATGACCATATAGTCATTGATTGTATGGACTTAGATGACGTGCGATGAGCCAATGACTGCTGAGAGGAGCTAGGGTTGGGTCAGTAACAGACACACAACTATGTACAGTGTTCAGTCTCATGACCATATAGTTATTGAGCGTATGGTGTTAGAAGACGTGAGATGAACCAGTGACTGCTGAGAGGAGGAAGGGTTGGGTCAGTAACAGACACAGCTATGTACAGTATTCTGTCTCATGACCATATAGTTATTGAGTGTGTAGTGTTAGAAGACGCGAGATGAGCCAATGACTGCTGAGAGGAGGTAGGGTTTGGTCAGTAACTGACACACAACTATGTACAGTATTCTGTCTCATGACCATACAGTTAATGAGTGTATGGTGTTATAAGACATGAGATGAGCCAATAAGTGCTGAAGGGAGTAGGGTTGGGTCAGTAACAGACACACAACTATGTACAGTATTCTGTCTCATGACCATATAGAGTGTATGGTGTTAGAAGACATGAGATGAGCCAATGACTGCTGAGAACAGGTAGGGTTAGGTGAGTAACAGACACACAACTATGTACAGTATTCTGTCTCATCACCATACAGTTAATGAGTGTATGGTATTAGAAGACGTGAGATAAACCAGTGACTGCTGAGAAGAGGTAGGGTTCGTTTAGTAACAGACACAGAACTATAAACAGTATTCTGTCTCATTACCATATAGTTATTGAGTGTATGGTGTTAGAAGTCATGAAGTGAGCCAATGACTGTGAGAAGAGGTATGGTTTGGTCAGTAACGGACACACAACTATGTCCAGTATTCTGTCTCATCACCATACAGTTAATGAGTGTATGGTATTAGAAGACGTGAGATAAACCAGTGACTGCTGAGAAGAGGTAGGGTTGGTTTAGTAACAGACACAGAACTATAAACAGTATTCTGTCTCATGACCATATAGTTATGGAGTGTATGGTGTTAGAAGACGTGAGATGAGCCAATGACTGCTGAGAGGAGGTAGGGTTGGGTCAGTAACAGACACACAACTATGTACAGTATTCTTTCTCATGACCATATAGTTATTGAGTGTATGATGTTAGAAGACGTGAGATGAGCCAATGACTGCTGAGAACAGGTAGGGTTGGGTCAGTAACAGACACACAACTATGTACAGTATTCTGTCTCATGACCATATAGTTATTGAGTGTATGGTGTTAAAAGACGTGGGTTGAGCCAATGAGTGCTGAGAGGAGGTAGTGTGGTTAAGCAACAGACCACAACTATGTACAGTATTCTGTCTCATGACCTTATAGTTATTGAGTGTATGGTGTTAGAAGACGTGAGATGAGCCAATGACTCGTGAGAGGAGGTAGGGTTGGGTCAGTAACGGACACACAACTATGTGCAGTATTCTGTCTCATAACCATATAGTTATTGAGTGTATGCTCTTAAAAGAGGTGAGATGAGCCAATGACTGCTGAGAGGAGGTAGGGTTGGGTCAGTAACAGACACACAACTATGTACAGTATTCTGTTTCATGACCATACAGTTATTGAGCGTATGGTCTTAGAAGACGTGAGATGAGCCAATGACTGCTGAGAGGAGGTAGGGTTGGGTCAGTAACAGACACAGAACTATGTACAGTATTCTGTTTCATGACCATACAGTTATTGAGCGTATGGTGTTAGAAGACGTGAGATGAACCAGTGACTGCTGAGAAGAGGTAGGGTGGGGTCAGTAACAGACACACAACTATTTACAATATTCTGTCTCATGACCTTACAGTTATTGAGTGTATGGTGTTAGAAGACGTGAGTTGAACCAGTGACTGCTGAGAGGAGGTAGGGTTGGGTCAGTAACAGACACACAACTATCTACAGTACTCTGTCTCATGACCATATAGTTCTTGAGTGCATCATGTTAGAAGACGTGAGTTGAACCAGTGACTGCTGAGAGGAGGTAGGGTTGGGTCAGTAACAGACACACAACTATGTACAGTATTCAGTCTCATGACCATATAGTTATTTAGTGAATGGTGTTAGAAGACGTGAGATGAGCTATGGAGTGCTGAGAGGAGGTAGGGTTGGGTCAGTAACAGACCACAACTATGTACAGTATTCTGTCTCATGACCATATAGTTATTTAGTGTATGGTGTTAGAAGACGTGAGATGAGCCAATGAGTGCTGAGAGGAGGTAGGGTTGGGTCAGTAACAGACCACAACTATGTACAGTATTCTGTCTCATGACCATACAGTTAATGAGTGTATGTTGTTAGAAGACATGAGATGAGCCAATTACTGCTGAGAACAGGTAGGGATGGGTCAGTAACAGACACACAACTATGTACAGTATTCTGTCTCATCACCATACAGTTAATGAGTGTATGGTATTAGAAGACCTGAGATAAACCAGTGACTGCTGAGAAGAGGTAGGGTTGGTTCTGTAACAGACACAGAACTATAAACGGTATTCTGTCTCATTACCATATAGTTATTGAGTGTATGGTGTTAGAAGTCATGAGGTGAGCCAATGACTGTAAGAAAAGGTATGGTTTGGTCAGTAACAGACACACAACTATGTACAGTATTCTGTCTCATGACCATATAGTTATTGAGTGTATGGTGTTAGAAGATGTGAGGTGAGCCTATGACTGCTGAGAGCAGGTAGGGTTGGGTCAGTAACAGACACACAACTATGTACAGTATTCTTTCTCATCACCATATAGTTATGGAGTGTATGGTGTTAGAAGACGTGAGATGAGCCAATGACTGCTGAGAGGAGGTAGGGTTGGGTCAGTAAGAGACACACAACTATGTACAGTATTCTGTTTCATGACCATACAGTTATTAAGCGTGTGGTCTTAGAAGACGTGAGATGAGCCAATGACTGCTGAGACGAGATAGGGTTGGGTCAGTAACAGACACACAACAATGTGCAGTATTCTGTCTCATGACCATATAGATATTGAGTGTATGGTGTTAGAAGACGTGAGATGAGGCAATGACTGCAGAGAGGAGGTAGGGTTGGGTCAGTAACAGACACTCAACTATGTACAGTATTCAATCTCATGACCATACAGTTAATGAGTGTATGGTGTTAGAAGACGATCTGAACCAGTGACTGCTGAGAAGAGGTAGGGTTGGGTCAGTAACAGACACACAACTATTTATAGTATTCTGTCTCATGACCATATAGTCATTGAGTGTGTGGACTTAGATGACGTGCGATGAGCCAATGACTGCTGAGAGGAGGTAGGGTTGGGTCAGTAACAGACACAGCTATGTACAGTATTCTGTCTCATGACCATATAGTTATTGAGTGTGTGGTTTTAGAAGGCGCGAGATGAGCCAATGACTGCTGAGAGGAGGTAGGGTTTGGTCAGGAACTGACACACAACTATGTACAGTATTCTGTCTCATGACCATACAGTTAATGAGTGTATGGTGTTATAAGACATGAGATGAGCCAATGAGTGCTGAAAGGAGGTAGGGTTGGGTCATTAACAGACACACAACTATGTACAGTATTCTGTCTCATGACCATACAGTTAATGAGTGTATGGTGTTAGAAGACGATCTGAACCAGTGACTGCTGAGAAGAGGTAGGGTTGGGTCAGTAACAGACACAGAACTATATATAGTATTCTGTCTCATGACCATATAGAGTGTATGGTGTTAGAAGACATGAGATGAGCCAATGACTACTGAGATCAGGTAGGGTTGGGTCAGTAACAGACACACAACTATGTACAGTATTCTGTCTCATCACCATACAGTTAATGAGTGTATGGTATTAGAAGACGTGAGATAAACCAGTGACTGCTGAGAAGAGGTAGGGTTGCTTCAGTAACAGACACAGAACTATAAACAGTATTCTGTCTCATTACCATATAGTTATTGAGTGTATGGTGTTAGAAGTCATGAGGTGAGCCAATGACTGTGAGAAGAGGTATGGTTTGGTCAGTAACAGACACACAACTATGTACAGTATTCTGTCTCATGACCATATAGTTATTGAGTATATGGTGTTAGAAGACGTGAGGTGAGCCAATGACTGCTGAGAGCAGGTAGGGTTGGGTCAGTAACAGACACACAACTATGTACAGTATTCTTTCTCATGACCATATAGTTATTGAGTGTATGGTGTTAGAAGACGTGAGATGAACCAATGACTGCTGAGAACAGGTACGGTTGGGTCAGTAACAGACACACAACTATGTACAGTATTCTGTCTCTTGACCATATAGTTATTGAGTGTATGGTGTTAGAAGATGTGAGATGAGCCAATGAGTGCTGTGAGGAGGTAGTGTGGTTAAGTAACAGACCACAACTATGTACAGTATTCGGTCTCATGACCATATAGTTATTGAGTGCATGGTGTTAGAAGACGTGAGATGAGCCAATGACTGCTGAGAGGAGGTAGGGTTGGGTCAGTAACAGACACACAACTATGTACAGTATTCTCTTTCATGACCATACAGTTATTGAGCGTATGGTTTTAGAAGACGTGAGATGAGCCAATGACTGCTGAGAAGAGATAAGGTTGGGTCAGTAACAGACACACAACAATGTGCAGTATTCTGTCTCATGACCATATAGTTAATGAGTGTATGGTGTTAGAAGACGTGAGATGAACCAGTGACTGCTGAGAAGATGTAGGGTGGGGTCAGTAACAGACACACAACTATTTACAATATTCTGTCTCATGACCTTACAGTTATTGAGTGTATGGTGTTAGAAGACGTGAGTTGAACCATTGACTGCTGAGAGGAGGTAGGGTTGGTCAGTAACAGACACACAACTATCTACAGTATTCTGGTTATGACCATATAGTTTTTGAGTGCATCATGTTAGAAGACGTGAGTTGAACCAGTGACTGCTGAGAGGAGGTAGGGTTGGGTCAGTAACAGAACACAAGTATGTACAGTATTCTGTCTCATGACCTAATAGTTATTGAGTGTATGGTCTTAGAAGACGTGAGATGAGCCAATGCCTCCTGAGAGGAGGTAGGGTTGGGTCAGTAACGGACACATACTATGTGCAGTATTCTGTCTCATAGCCATATAGTTATTGAGTGTATGGTCTTAGAAGACATGAGATGAGCCAATGACTGCTGAGAAGAGGTAGAGTTTGGTCAGTAACAGACACACAACTATGTGCAGTATTCTGTCTCATGACATTATAGTTATTGAGTGTATGGTCTTAGAAGACGTGAGATGAGCCAGTGACTGCTGAGAAGAGGTATGGTTGGGTCAGTAACAGACACAACATTGCACAGTAGTCCTGTCTAATGACCATACAGTTATTGAGTGTATGGTGTTAGAAGACGTGAGATGAACCAGTGACTGCTGAGAAGAGGTAGGGTTGGGTCAGTAACAGACACACAACTATGTACAGTATTCTGTCTGATGACAATATAGTTATTGAGTGTTTGGTCTTAGAAGACGTGATATGAGCCAATGACTGCTGAGAAGAGGTAGGGTTGGGTCAGTAACAAACACACAACTATGTGCAGTATTCAATCTCATGACCATATAGTTATTGAGTGTATGGTCTTAGAAGACGTGAGATGCGCCAGTGACTGCTGAGAAGAGGTAGGGTTGGGTCAGTAACAGACACAGAACTATGTGCAGTATTCTGTCTCATGACCATAAAGTTATTGAATGTATGGTCTTAGAAGACGTGATATGAGCCAATGACTACTGAGAGGCGGTTGGGTTGGGTCAGTAACAGACACACAAATATGTACAGTATTGTGTTTCATGACCATACAGTTATTGAGCGTGTGGTCTTAGAAGACGTGAGATGAGCCAATGACTGCTCAGAAGAGGTAGGGTTGGGTCAGTAGCAGACACACAGCTATGTGCATTATTCTGTCTCATGACCATACAGTTATTAAGTGTATGGTCTTAGAAGACGTCAGATGAGCCAATGACTGCTGAGAGGAGGTAGGGTTGGGTTAGTAACAGACCACAACTATGTACAGTATTCTGTCTCATGACCATATAGTTTTTGAGTGCATCATGTTAGAAGACGTGAGATGAACCAGTGACTGCTGAGAATAGGTAGGGTTGGTTCAGTAACAGACACACAACTATGTACAGTTTTCTTTCTCATGACCTTAAAGTTATTGAGTGAATGGCTTTAGAAGACCTGAGATGAGCCAATGACTGCTGAGAGGAGGTAGGGTTGGGTTTCTAACAGACACACAACTATGTACAGTATTCTGTTTCATGACCATACAGTTATTGAGCGTATGGTCTTAGAAGTCGTGAGATGAGCCAATGACTGCTGAGAAGAGGTAGGGTTGGGTCAGTAACAGACACACAACTATGTGCAGTATTTTGTCTCATGACCATATAGTTATTGAGTGTATGGTCTTAGATGACGTGAAATGATCCAATGACTGCTGAGAGGAGCTAGGGTTGGGTCAGTAACAGACACACAACTATGTGCAGTATTCTGTCTCATGACCATATAGTTATTGAGTGTATGGTCTTAGAAGACGGCAGATGAGCATATGACTACTGAGAGGAGGTAGGGTTTGGTCAGTAACAGACACACCTATGTACAGTATTCTGTTTCATGACCATATAGTCATTGATTGTATGGACTTATATGACGTGCGATGAGCCAATGACTGCTGTGAGGAGCTAGGGTTGGGTCAGTAACAAACACACAACTATGTACAGTGTTCAGTCTCATGACCATATAGTTATTGAGCCTATGGTGTTAGAAGACGTGAGATGAACCAGTGACTGCTGAGAGGAGGAAGGGTTTGGTCAGTAACAGACACAGCTATGTACAGTATTCTGTGTCATGACCATATAGTTATTGAGTGTGTAGTGTTAGAAGACGCGAGATGAGCCAATGACTGCTGAGAGGAGGTAGGGTTTGGTCAGTAACTGACACACAACTATGTACAGTATTCTGTCTCTTGACCATACAGTTAATGAGTGTATGGTGTTATAAGACATGAGATGAGCCAATAAGTGCTGAAAGGAGGTAGGGTTGGGTCAGTAACAGACACACAACTATGTGTGTCTGTTACTGACCCAACCCTACCTCCTACCTACAGTATTCTGTCTGATGACCATATAGTTATTGAGTGTATGGTGTTAGAAGACGCGAGATTAGGCAATGACAGAGAGGAGGTAGGGTTGGGTCAGTAACAGACACACAACTATGTACAGTATTCTGTCTCATGACCATACAGTTAATGAGTGTATGGCGTTAGAAAACGATCTGAACCAGTGACTGCTGAGAAGAGGTAGGGTTGGGTCAGTAACAGACACACAACTATATATAGTATTCTGTCTCATGACCATACAGTTAATGAGTGTATGTTGTTAGAAGACATGAGATGAGCCAATGACTGCTGAGAGGAGGTAGGGTTGGGTCAGTAACAGACACACAACTATGTACCGTATTCTGTCTCATGACCATATAGAGTGTATGGTGTTAGAAGGCATGAGATAAACCAGTGACTGCTGAGAAGAGGTAGGGTTGGTTTAGTAACAGACACAGAACTATAAACAGTATTCTGTCTCATTACCATATAGTTATTGAGTGTATGGTGTTAGAAGTCATGAGGTGAGCCAATGACTGTGAGAAGAGGTATGGTTTGGTCAGTAACAGACACACAACTATGTACAGTATTCTGGCTCATGACCATATAGTTATTGAGTGTATGGTGTTAGAAGACGTGAGGTGAGCCAATGACTGCTGAGAGCATGTAGGGTTGGGTCAGTAACAGACACACAACTATGTACAGTATTCTTTCTCATCACCATATAGTTATGGAGTGTATGATGTTAGAAGACGTGAGATGAGCCAATGACTGCTGAGAACAGGTAGGGTTGGGTCAGTAACAGACACACAACTATGTACAGTATTCTGTCTCATGACCATATAGTTATTGAGTGTATGGTGTTAAAAGACGTGGGATGAGCCAATGAGTGCTGAGAGGAGGTAGTGTGGTTAAGCAACAGACCACAACTATGTACAGTATTCTGTCTCATGACCTTATAGTTATTGAGTGTATGGTGTTAGAAGACGTGAGATGAGCCAATGACTCCTGAGAGGAGGTAGGGTTGGGTCAGTAACGGACACACAACTATGTGCAGTATTCTGTCTCATAACCATATAGTTATTGAGTGTATGCTCTTAGAAGAGGTGAGATGAGCCAATGACTGCTGAGAGGAGGTAGGGTTGGGTCAGTAACAGACACACAACTATGTACAGTATTCTGTTTCGTGACCATACAGTTATTGAGCGTATGGTCTTAGAAGACGTGAGATGAGCCAATGACTGCTGAGAAGAGATAGGGTTGGGTCAGTAACAGACACACAACAATGTGCAGTATTTTGTCTCATGACCATATAGTTATTGAGTGTATGGTGTTAGAAGACGTGAGATGAACCAGTGACTGCTGAGAAGAGGTAGGGTGGGGTCAGTAACAGACACACAACTATTTACAATATTCTGTCTCATGACCTTACAGTTATTGACTGTATGGTGTTAGAAGACGTGAGTTGAACCAGTGACTGCTGAGAGGAGGTAGGGTTGGGTCAGTAACAGACACACAACTATCTACAGTATTCTGTCTCATGACCATATAGTTTTTGAGTGCATCATGTTAGAAGACGTGAGTTGAACCAGTGACTGCTGAGGGGAGGTAGGGTTGGGTCAGTAACAGACACACAACTATGTACAGTATTCAGTCTCATGACCATATAGTTATTTAGTGTATGGTGTTAGAAGACGTGAGATGAGCCAATGAGTGCTGAGAGGAGGTAGGGTTGGGTCAGTAACAGACCACAACTATGTACAGTATTCTGTCTCATGACCATACAGTTAATGAGTGTATGTTGTTAGAAGACATGAGATGAGCCAATGACTGCTGAGAGGAGGTAGGGTTGGGTCAGTAACAGACACACAACTATGTACAGTATTCTGTCTCATGACCATATAGAGTGTATGGTGTTAGAAGACATGAGATGAGCCAATGACTGCTGAGAACAGGTAGGGTTGGGTCAGTAACAGACACACAACTCTGTACAGTATTCTGTCTCATCACCATACAGTTAATGAGTGTATGGTATTAGAAGACGTGAGATAAACCAGTGACTGCTGAGAAGAGGTAGGGTTGGTTCAGTAACTGACACAGAACTATAAACGGTATTCTGTCTCATTACCATATAGTTATTGAGTGTATGGGTTTAGAAGTCATGAGGTGAGCCAATGACTGTGAGAAAAGGTATGGTTTGGTCAGTAACAGACACACAACTATGTACAGTATTCTGTCTCATGACCATATAGTTATTGAGTGTATGGTGTTAGAAGACGTGAGGTGAGCCAATGACTGCTGAGAGCAGATAGGGTTGGGTCAGTAACAGACACACAACTATGTACAGTATTCTTTCTCATCACCATATAGTTATGGAGTGTATGGTGTTAGAAGACGTGAGATGAGCCAATGACTGCTGAGAACAGGTAGGGTTGGGTCAGTAACAGACACACAACTATGTACAGTATTCTGTCTCATGACCATATAGTTATTGAGTGTATGGTGTTAGAAGACGTGAGGTGAGCCAATGACTGCTGAGAGCATGTAGGGTTGGGTCAGTAACAGACACACAACTATGTACAGTATTCTTTCTCATCACCATATAGTTATGGAGTGTATGATGTTAGAAGACGTGAGATGAGCCAATGACTGCTGAGAACAGGTAGGGTTGGGTCAGTAACAGACACACAACTATGTACAGTATTCTGTCTCATGACCATATAGTTATTGAGTGTATGCTCTTAGAAGACGTGAGATGAGCCAATGACTGCTGAGAGGAGGTAGGGTTGGGTCAGTAAGAGACACACAACTATGTACAGTATTCTGTTTCATGACCATACGGTTATTAAGCGTATGGTCTTAGAAGACGTGAGATGAGCCAATGACTGCTGAGAAGATATAGGGTTGGGTCAGTAACAGACACACAACAATGTGCAGTATTCGGTCTCATGACCATATAGTTATTGAGTGTATGGTGTTAGAAGACGTGAGATGAGGCAATGACTGCAGAGAGGAGGTAGGGTTGGGTCAGTAACAGACACACAACTATGTACAGCATTCAATCTCATGACCATACAGTTAATGAGTGTATGGTGTTAGAAGACGATCTGAACCAGTGACTGCTGAGAAGAGGTAGGGTTGGGTCAGTAACAGACACACAACTATTTATAGTATTCTGTCTCATGACCATATAGTTAATGAGTGTATGTTGTTAGAAGACATGAGATGAGCCAATGACTGCTGAGAGGAGGTAGGGTTGGGTGAGTAACAGACACACAACTATGTACAGTATTCTGTCTCATGACCATATAGTTATTTAGTGTATGGTGTTAGAAGACATGAGATGAGCCAATGAGTGCTGAGAGGAGGTAGGGTTGGGTCAGTAACAGACCACAACTATGTACAGTATTCTGTCTCATGACCATATAGTTATTGAGTGTATGCTCTTAGAAGACGTGAGATGAGCCAATGACTGCTCAGAGGAGGTAGGGTTGGGTCAGTAACAAACACACAACTATGTACAGTATTCTGTTTCATGACCATACAGTTATAAGCGTATGGTCTTAGAAGACGTGAGATGAGCCAATGACTGCTGAGAAGAGATAGGGTTGGGTCAGTAACAGACACACATTAATGTGCAGTATTCTGTCTCATGACCATATAGTTACTGAGTGTATGGTGTTAGAAGACGTGCGATGAACCAGTGACTGCTGAGAAGAGGTAGGGTGGGGTCAGTAACAGACACACAACTATTTACAATATTCTGTCTCATGACCTTACAGTTATTGAGTGTATGGTGTTAGAAGACGTGAGTTGAAGCAGTGACTGCTGAGTGGAGGTAGGGTTGGGTCAGTAACAGACACACAACTATCTACAGTATTCTGTCTCATGACCATATAGTTTTTCAGTGCATCATGTTAGAAGACGTGAGTTGAACCAGTGACTGCTGAGAGGAGGTAGGGTTGGGTCAGTAACAGACACACTACTATGTACAGTATTCTGTCTCATGACCATATAGTTATTTAGTGTATGGTGTTAGAAGACGTGAGATGAGCCAATGAGTGCTGAGAGGAGGTAGGGTTGGGTCAGTAACAGACCACAACTATGTACAGTATTCTGTCTCATGACCTAATAGTTATTGAGTGTATGGTCTTAGAAGACGTGAGATGAGCCAATGACTCCTGAGAGGAGGTAGGGTTGGGTCAGTAACGGACACATACTATGTGCAGTATTCTGTCTCATAGCCATATAGTTATTGAGTGTATGGTCTTAGAAGACGTGAGATGAGCCAATGACTGCTGAGAAGAGGTAGAGTTTGGTCAGTAACAGACACACAACTATGTGCAGTATTCTGTCTCATGACATTATAGTTATTAAGTGTATGGTCTTAGAAGACGTGATATGAGCCAGTGACTGCTGAGAAGAGGTAGGGTTGGGTCAGTAACAGACACACAACATTGTACAGTAGTCCTGTCTAATGACCATACAGTTATTGAGTGTATGGTGTTAGAAGACGTGAGATGAACCAGTGACTGCTGAGAAGAGGTAGGGTTGGGTCAGTAACAGTCACACAACTATGTACAGTATTCAGTCTGATGACAATATAGTTATTGAGTGTATGGTCTTAGAAGACGTGAGATGAGCCAATGACTGCTGAGAAGAGGTAGGGTTGGGTCAGTAACAAACACACAACTATGTGCAGTATTCTGTCTCATGACCATATAGTTATTGAGTGTATGGTCTTAGAAGACGTGAGATGAGCCAGTGACTGCTGAGAAGAGGTAGGGTTGGGTCAGTAACAGACACAGAACTATGTGCAGTATTTTGTCTCATGACCATAAAGTTATTGAGTGTATGGTCTTAGAAGACGTAAGATGAGCCAATGACTACTGAGAGGCGGTTGGGTTGGGTCAGTAACAGACACACAACTATGTACAGTATTCTTTTTCATGACCATACAGTTATTGAGCGTGTGGTCTTAGAAGACGTGAGATGAGCCAATGACTGCTGAGAAGAGGTAGGGTTGGGTCAGTAACAGACACACAACTATGTGCAGTATTCTGTGCCATGACCATACAGTTATTGAGTGTATGGTCTTAGAAGACGTCAGATGAGCCAATGACTGCTGAGAGGAGGTAGGGTTGGGTTAGTAACAGACCACAACTATGTACAGTATTCTGTCTCATGACCATATAGTTATTGAGCGTATGGTGTTAGAAAACGCGAGATGAGGCAATGACTGCAGAGAGGAGGTAGGGTTGGGTCAGTAACAGACACACAACTATGTACAGTATTCTTTCTCATGACCATATAGTTAATGAGTGTATGGTGTTAGAAGAGGATCTGAACCAGTGACTGCTGAGAAGAGGTAGGGTTGGGTCAGTAACAGACACACAACTATTTATAGTATTCTGTCTCATGACCATACAGTTAATGAGTGTATGTTGTTAGAAGACATGAGATGAGCCAATGACTGCTGAGAGGAGGTAGGGTTGGGTCAGTAACAGACACACAACTATGTACAGTATTCTGTGTCATGACCATATAGTTATTTAGTCTATGGTGTTAGAAGACGTGAGATGAGCCAATGAGTGCTGAGAGGAGGTAGGGTTGGGTCAGTAACAGACACAACTATGTACAGTAATCTATTTCATGACCATATAGTTATTGAGTGTATGGTCTTAGAAGACGTGAGATGAGCCCATGACTGCTGAAAGGAGGTAGGGTTGGGTCAGTAACAGACATAACTATGTACTGTATTCTGTCTCATGTCCATATAGTTATTGAGTGTATGGTGTTAGAAGACGTGAGATGAGCCAATGACTGCTGAAAGAAGGTGGGGTTGGTCAGTAACAGACACACAACTATGTGCAGTATTCTGTCTCATGACCATATAGTTATTGAGTGTATGGTCTTAGAAGACGGCAGATGAGCCTATGACTGCTGAGAGGAGGTAGGGTTGGGTCAGTAACAGACACACCTATGTACATTATTCTATTTCATGACCATATAGTCATTGAGTGTATGGACTTAGATGACGTGCGATGAGCCAATGACTGCTGAGAGGAGGTAGGGTTTTTGTCAGTAACTGACACACAACTATGTACAGTATTCTGTCTCATGACCATACAGTTAATGAGTGTATGGTGTTATAAGACATGAGATGAGCCAATGAGTGCTGAAAGGAGGTAGGATTGGGTCAGTAACAGACATACAACTATGTGTGTCTGTTACTGACCCAACCCTACCTCCTACCTACAGTATTCTGTCTGATGACCATATAGTTATTGAGTGTACGGTGTTAGAAGACGCGAGATGAGGCAATGACTGCAGAGAGGAGGTAGGGTTGGGTCAGTAACAGACACAACTATGTACAGTATTCTGTCTCATGACCATACAGTTAATGAGTGTATGGTGTTTGAAGACGATCTGAACCAGTGACTGCTGAGAAGAGGTAGGGTTGGGTCAGTAACAGACACACAACTATTTATAGTATTCTGTCTCATGACCATACAGTTAATGAGTGTATGTTGTTAGAAGACATGAGATGAGCCAATGACTGCTGAGAGGAGGTAGGGTTGGGTCAGTTACAGACACACAACTATGTACAGTATTCTGTTTCATGACCATACAGTTATTGAGCGTATGGTCTTAGAAGACGTGAGATGAGCCAATGACTGCTGAAAAGAGATAGGGTTGGGTCAGTAACAGACACACATTAATGTGCAGTATTCTGTCTCATGACCATATAGTTATTGAGTGTATGGTGTTAGAAGACGTGAGATGAACCAGTGACTGCTGAGAAGAGGTAGGGTGGGGTCAGTAACAGACACACAACTATTTACAATATTCTGCCTCATGACCTTACAGTTATTGAGTGTATGGTGTTAGAAGACGTGAGTTGAACCAGTGACTGCTGAGAGGAGGTAGGGTTGGGTCAGTATGAGACACACAACTATCTACAGTATTCTGTCTCATGACCATATAGTTTTTGAGTGCATCATGTTAGAAGACGTGAGTTGAACCAGTGACTGCTGAGAGGAGGTAGGGTTAGGTCAGTAACAGACACACAACTATGTACAGTATTCTGTCTCATGACCATATAGTTATTTAGTGTATGGTGTTAGAAGACGTGAGATGAGCCAATGAGTGCTGAGAGGAGGTAGGGTTGGGTCAGTAACAGACCACAACTATGTACAGTATTCTGTCTCATGACCTAATAGTTATTGAGTGAATGGTCTTAAAAGACGTGAGATGAGCCAATGACTCCTGAGAGGAGGTAGGGTTGGGTCAGTAACAGACACACAACTATGTGCAGTATTCTGTCTCATGACATTATAGTTATTGAGTGTATGGTCTTAGAAGACGTGAGATGAGCCAGTGACTGCTGAGAAGAGGTAGGGTTGGGTCAGTAACAGACACAACATTGTACAGTAGTCCTGTCTAATGACCATACAGTTATTGAGTGTATGGTGTTAGAAGACGTGAGATGAACCAGTGACTGCTGAGAAGAGGTAGGGTTGGGTCAGTAACAGACACACAACTATGTACAGTATTCTGTCTGATGACAATATAGTTATTGAGTGTTTGGTCTTAGAAGACGTGATATGAGCCAATGACTGCTGAGAAGAGGTAGAGTTTGGTCAGTAACAGACACACAACTATGTGCAGTATTCTGTCTCATGACATTATAGTTATTGAGTGTATGGTCTTAGAAGACGTGAGATGAGCCAGTGACTGCTGAGAAGAGGTAGGGTTGGGTCAGTAACAGACACAACATTGTACAGTAGTCCTGTCTAATGACCATACAGTTATTGAGTGTATGGTGTTAGAAGACGTGAGATGAACCAGTGACTGCTGAGAAGAGGTAGGGTTGGGTCAGTAACAGACACACAACTATGTACAGTATTCTGTCTGATGACAATATAGTTATTGAGTGTTTGGTCTTAGAAGACGTGATATGAGCCAATGACTGCTGAGAAGAGGTAGGGTTGGGTCAGTAACAAACACACAACTATGTGCAGTATTCAATCTCATGACCATATAGTTATTGAGTGTATGGTCTTAGAAGACGTGAGATGAGCCAATGACTACTGAGAGGCGGTTGGGTTGGGTCAGTAACAGACACACAACTATGTACAGTATTCTGTTTCATGACCATACAGTTATTGAGCGTGTGGTCTTAGAAGACGTGAGATGAGCCAATGACTGCTCAGAAGAGGTAGGGTTGGGTCAGTAGCAGACACACAGCTATGTGCAGTATTCTGTCTCATGACCATACAGTTATTGAGTGTATGGTCTTAGAAGACGTCAGATGAGCCAATGACTGCTGAGAGGAGGTAGGGTTGGGTTAGTAACAGACCACAACTATGTACAGTATTCTGTCTCATGACCATATAGTTATTGAGCGTATGGTGTTAGAAAACGTGAGATGAGCCAATGACTGCTGAGAGGAGGTAGGGTTGGGTCAGTAACAGTCACACAACTATGTACAGTATTCTGTCTCATGGCCATATAGTTTTTGAGTGCATCATGTTAGAAGACGTGAGATGAACGAGTGACTGCTGAGAATAGGTAGGGTTGGGTCAGTAACAGACACACAACTATGTACAGTATTCTTTCTCATGACCTTAAAGTTATTGAGTGAATGGCTTTAGAAGACCTGAGATGAGCCAATGACTGCTGAGAGGAGGTAGGGTTGGTTTTCTAACAGACACACAACTATGTACAGTATTCTGTTTCATGACCATACAGTTATTGAGCGTATGGTCTTAGAAGACGTGAGATGAGCCAATGACTGCTGAGAAGAGGTAGGGTTGGGTCAGTAACAGACACACAACTATGTGCAGTATTTTGTCTCATGACCATATAGTTATTGAGTGTATGGTCTTAGATGACGTGAGATGATCCAATGACTGCTGAGAGGAGCTAGGGTTGGGTCAGTAACAGACACACAACTATGTGCAGTATTCTGTCTCATGACCATATAGTTATTGAGTGTATGGTCTTAGAAGACGGCAGATGAGCATATGACTACTGAGAGGAGGTAGGGTTTGGTCAGTAACAGACACACCTATGTACAGTATTCTGTTTCATGACCATATAGTCATTGAGTGTATGGACTTAGATGACGTGCGATGAGCCAATGACTGCTGAGAGGAGCTAGGGTTGGGCCAGTAACAGACACACAACTATGTACAGTGTTCAGTCTCATGACCATATAGTTATTGAGCGTATGGTGTTAGAAGACGTGAGATGAACCAGTGACTGCTGAGTGGAGGAAGGGTTGGGTCAGTAACAGACACAGCTATGTACAGTATTCTGTGACATGACCATATAGTTATTGAGTGTGTAGTGTTAGAAGACGCGAGATGAGCCAATGACTGCTGAAAGGAGGTAGGGTTGGGTCAGTAACAGACACACAACTATGTACAGTATTCTGTCTCATGACCATACAGTTAATGAGTGTATGGCGTTAGAAGACGATCTGAACTAGTGACTGCTGAGAAGAGGTAGGGTTGGGTCAGTAACAGACACACAACTATATATAGTATTCTGTCTCATGACCATACAGTTAATGAGTGTATGTTGTTAGAACACATGAGATGAGCCAATGACTGCTGAGAGGAGGTAGGGTTGGGTCACTAACAGACACACAACTATGTACAGTATTCTGTCTCATGACCATATAGAGTGTATGGTGTTAGAAGACATGAGATGAGCCAATGACTGCTGAGAACAGGTAGGGTTAGGTCAGTAACAGACACACAACTATGTACAGTATTCTGTCTCATCACCATACAGTTAATGAGTGTATGGTATTAGAAGACGTGAGATAAACCAGTGACTGCTGAGAAGAGGTAGGGTTGGTTTAGTAACAGACACAGAACTATAAACAGTATTCTGTCTCATTACCATATAGTTATTGAGTGTATGGTGTTAGAAGTCATGAGGTGAGCCAATGACTGTGAGAAGAGGTATGGTTTGGTCAGTAACAGACACACAACTATGTGCAGTATTCTGTCTCATGACCATATAGTTATTGAGTGTATGGTGTTAGAAGACGTGTGGTGAGCCAATGACTGCTGAGAGCATGTAGGGTTGGGTCAGTAACAGACACACAACTATGTACAGTATTCTGTCTCATGACCATATAGTTATTGAGTGTATGGTGTTAAAAGACGTGGGATGAGCCAATGAGTGCTGAGAGGAGGTAGTGTGGTTAAGCAACAGACCACAACTATGTACAGTATTCTGTCTCATGACCTTATAGTTATTGAGTGTGTGGTGTTAGAACACGTGAGATGAGCCAATGACTCCTGAGAGGAGGTAGGGTTGGGTCAGTAACGGACACACAACTATGTGCAGTATTCTGTCTCATAACCATATAGTTATTGAGTGTATGCTCTTAGAAGAGGTGAGATGAGCCAATGACTGCTGAGAGGAGGTAGGTTTGGGTCAGTAACAGACACACAACTATGTACAGTATTCTGTTTCATGACCATACAGTTATTGAGCGTATGGTCTTAGAAGACGTGAGATGAGCCAATGACTGCTGAGAAGAGATAGGGTTGGGTCAGTAACAGACACACAACAATGTGCAGTATTCTGTCTTATGACCATATAGTTATTGAGTGTATGGTGTTAGAAGACGTGAGATGAACCAGTGACTGCTGAGAAGAGGTAGGGTGGGGTCAGTAACAGACACACAACTATTTACAATATTCTGTCTCATGACCTTACAGTTATTGAGTGTATGGTGTTAGAAGACGTGAGTTGAACCAGTGACTGCTGAGAGGAGGTAGCGTTGGGTCAGTAACAGACACACAACTATCTACAGTATTCTGTCTCATGACCATATAGTTTTTGAGTGCATCATGTTAGAAGACGTGAGTTGAACCAGTGACTGCTGAGAGGAGGTAGGGTTGGGTCAGTAACAGACACACAACTATGTACAGTATTCAGTCTCATGACCATACAGTTAATGAGTGTATGTTGTTAGAAGACATGAGATGAGCCAATGACTGCTGAGAGGAGGTAGGGTTGGGTCAGTAACAGACACACAACTATGTACAGTATTCTGTCTCATGACCTTATAGAGTGTATGGTGTTAGAAGACATGAGATGAGCCAATGACTATTGAGAACAGGTAGGGTTGGGTCAGTAACAGACACACCACTATGTACAGTATTCTGTCTCATCACCATACAGTTAATGAGTGTATGGTATTAGAAGACGTGAGATAAACCAGTGACTGCTGAGAAGAGGTAGGGTTGGTTCAGTAACAGACACAGAACTATAAACGGTATTCTGTCTCATTACCATATAGTTATTGAGTGTATGGTGTTAGAAGTCATGAGGTGAGCCAATGACTGTGAGAAAAGGTATGGTTTGGTCAGTAACAGACACACAACTATGTACAGTATTCTGTCTCATGACCATATAGTTATTGAGTGTATGGTGTTAGAAGACGTGAGGTGAGCCAATGACTGCTGAGAGCAGGTAGGGTTGGGTCAGTAACAGACACACAACTATGTACAGTATTCTTTCTCATCACCATATAGTTATGGAGTGTATGGTGTTAGAAGACGTGAGATGAGCCAATGACTGCTGAGAACAGGTAGGGTTGGGTCAGTAACAGACACACAACTATGTACAGTATTCTGTCTCATGACCATATAGTTATTGAGTGTATGGTGTTAGAAGACGTGAGATGAGCCAATGAGTGCTGAGAGGAGGTAGTGTGGTTAAGTAACAGACCACAACTATGTACAGTATTCTGTCTCATGACCATATAGTTATTGAGTGTATGGTGTTAGAAGACGTGAGATGAGCCAATGACTCCGGTGAGGAGGTAGGGTTGGGTCAGTAACGGACACACAACTATGTGCAGTATTCTGTCTCATAACTATATAGTTATTGAGTGTATGCTCTTAGAAGACGTGAGATGAGCCAATGACTGCTGAGAGGAGGTAGGGTTGGGTCAGTAAGAGACACAGAACTATGTACAGTATTCTGTTTCATGACCATACAGGTATTAAGCGTATGGTCTTAGAAGACGTGAGATGTGCCAATGACTGCTGAGAAGAGATAGGGTTGGGTCAGTAACAGACACACAACAATGTGCAGTATTCTGTCTCATGACCATAAAGTTTTTGAGTGTATGGTGTTAGAAGACGTGAGATGAGGCAATGACTGCAGAGAGGAGGTAGGGTTGGGTCAGTAACAGACACACAACTATGTACAGTATTCAATCTCATGACCATACAGTTAGAGAGTGTATGGTGTTAGAAGACGATCTGAACCAGTGACTGCTGAGAAGAGGTAGGGTTGGGTCAGTAACAGACACACAACTATTTATAGTATTCTGTCTCATGACCATATAGTTAATGAGTGTATGTTGTTAGAAGACATGAGATGAGCCAATTACTGCTGAGAGGAGGTAGGGTTGGGTTAGTAACAGACACACAACTATGTACAGTATTCTGTCTCATGACCATATAGTTATTTAGTGTATGGTGTTAGAAGACATGAGATGAGCCAATGAGTGCTGAGAGGAGGTAGGGTTGGTTCAGTAACAGACCACAACTATGTACAGTATTCTGTCTCATGACCATATAGTTATTGAGTGTATGCTCTTAGAAGACGTGAGATGAGCCAATGACTGCTCAGAGGAGGTAGGGTTGGGTCAGTAACAGACACACAACTATGTACAGTATTCTGTTTCATGACCATACAGTTATTGAGCGTATGGTCTTAGAAGACGTGAGATGAGCCAATGACTGCTGAGAAGAGATAGGATTGGGTCAGTAACAGACACACATTAATGTGCAGTATTCTGTCTCATGACCATATAGTTACTGAGTGTATGGTGTTAGAAGACGTGAGATGAACCAGTGACTGCTGAGAAGAGGTAGGGTGGGGTCAGTAACAGACATACAACTATTTACAATATTCTGTCTCATGACCTTACAGTTATTGAGTGTATGGTGTTAGAAGACGTGAGTTGAAGCAGTGACTGCTGAGTGGAGGTAGGGTTGGGTCAGTAACAGACACACAACTATCTACAGTATTCTGTCTCATGACCATATAGTTTTTGAGTGCAACATGTTAGAAGACGTGAGTTGAACCAGTGACTGCTGAGAGGAGGTAGGGTTGGGTCAGTAACAGACACACTACTATGTACAGTATTCTGTCTCATGACCATATAGTTATTTAGTGTATGGTGTTAGAAGACGTGAGATGAGCCAATGAGTGCTGAGAGGAGGTAGGGTTGGGTCAGTAACGGACACATACTATGTGCAGTATTCTGTCTCATAGCCATATAGTTATTGAGTGTATGGTCTTAGAAGACGTGAGATGAGCCAATGACTGCTGAGAAGAGGTAGAGTTTGGTCAGTAACAGACACACAACTATGTGCAGTATTCTGTCTCATGACATTATAGTTATTAAGTGTATGGTCTTAGAAGGCGTGATATGAGCCAGTGACTGCTGAGAAGAGGTAGGGTTGGGTCAGTAACAGACACACAACATTGTACAGTAGTCCTGTCTAATGACCATACAGTTATTGAGTGTACGGTGTTAGAAGACGTGAGATGAACCAGTGACTGCTGAGAAGAGGTAGGGTTGGGTCAGTAACAGTCACACAACTATGTACAGTATTCTTTCTGATGACAATATAGTTATTGAGTGTATGCTCTTAGATGACGTGAGATGAGCCAATGACTGCTGAGAAGAGGTAGGGTTGGGTCAGTAACAAACACACAACTATGTGCAGTATTCTGTCTCATGACCATATAGTTATTGAGTGTATGGTCTTAGAAGACGTGAGATGAGCCAGTGACTGCTGAGAAGAGGTAGGGTTGGGTCAGTAACAGACACAGAACTATGTGCAGTATTCTGTCTCATGACCATAAAGTTATTGAGTGTATGGTCTTAGAAGACGTAAGATGAGCCAATGACTACTAAGAGGCGGTTGGGTTGGGTCAGTAACAGACACACAACTATGTACAGTATTCTTTTTCATGACCATACAGTTATTGAGCGTGTGGTCTTAGAAGACGTGAGATGAGCCAATGACTGCTGAGAAGAGGTAGGGTTGGGTCAGTAACAGACACACAACTATGTGCAGTATTCTGTCTCATGACCATACAGTTATTGAGTGTATGGTCTTAGAAGACGTCAGATGAGCCAATGACTGCTGAGAGGAGGTAGGGTTGGGTTAGTAACAGACCACAACTATGTACAGTATTCTGTCTCATGACCATATAGTTATTGAGCGTATGGTGTTAGAAAACGTGAGATGAGCCAATGACTGCTGAGAGGAGGTAGGGTTGGGTCAGTAACAGTCACACAACTGTGTGCAGTATTCTGTCTCATGACCATATAGTTATTGAGTGTATGGTCTTAGAAGACGTGAGATGAGCCAATGACTGCTGAGAGGAGGTAGGGTTGGGTCAGTAACAGACACACAACTATGTACAGTATTCTTTCTCATGACCTTACAGTTATTGAGTGAATGGTGTTAGAAGACGTGAGATGAGCCAATGACTGCTGAGAGGAGGTACGGTTTGGTTTCTAACAGACACACAACTATGTACAGTATTCTGTTTCATGACCATACAGTTATTGAGCGTATGGTCTTAGAAGATGTGAGATGAGCCAATGACTGCTGAGAATAGGTAGGGTTTGGTCAGTAACAGACACACAACTATGTGCAGTATTCTGTCTCATGACATTATAGTTATTGCGTGTATGGTCTTAGAAGACGTGAGATGAGCCAGTGACTGCTGAGAAGAGGTAGGGTTGGGTCAGTAACAGACACACAACATTGTACAGTAGTCCTGTCTAATGACCATAGTTATTGAGTGTATGGTGTTAGAAGACGTGAGATGAACCAGTGACTGCTGAGAAGAGGTAGGGTTGGGTCAGTAACAGACACACAACTATGTACAGTATTCTGTCTGATGACAATATAGTTATTGAGTGTATGGTCTTAGAAGACGTGAGATGAGCCAATGACTGCTGAGAAGAGGTAGGGTTGGGTCAGTAACAGACACAGAACTATGTGCAGTATTCTGTCTCATGACCATGAAGTTATTGAGTGTATGGTCTTAGAAGACGTGAGATGAGCAAATGAGTGCTGAAAGGAGGTAGGGTTGGGTCAGTAACAGACACACAACTATGTACAGTATTCTGTCTCATCACCATACAGTTAATGAGTGTATGGTATTAGAAGACGTGAGATAAACCAGTGACTGCTGAGAAGAGGTAGGGTTGGTTCAGTAACAGACACAGAACTATAAACGGTATTCTGTCTCATTACCATATAGTTATTGAGTGTATGGTGTTAGAAGTCATGAGGTGAGCCAATGACTGTGAGAAAAGGTATGGTTTGGTCAGTAACAGACACACAACTATGTACAGTATTCTGTCTCATGACCATATAGTTATTGAGTGTATGGTGTTAGAAGACGTGAGGTGAGCCAATGACTGCTGAGAGCAGGTAGGCTTGGGTCAGTAACAGACACACAACTATGTACAGTATTCTTTCTCATCACCATATAGTTATGGAGTGTATGGTGTTAGAAGACGTGAGATGAGCCAATGACTGCTGAGAACAGGTAGGGTTGGGTCAGTTACAGACACACAACTATGTACAGTATTCTGTCTCATGACCATATAGTTATTGAGTGTATGGTGTTAGAAGACGTGAGATGAGCCAATGAGTGCTGAGAGGAGGTAGTGTGGTTAAGTAACAGACCACAACTATGTACAGTATTCTGTCTCATGACCATATAGTTATGGAGTGTATGGTGTTAGAAGACGTGAGATGAGCCAATGACTGCTGAGAACAGGTAGGGTTGGGTCAGTAACAGACACACAACTATGTACAGTATTCTGTCTCATGACCATATAGTTATTGAGTGTATGGTGTTAGAAGACGTGAGATGAGCCAATGACTCCTGTGAGGAGGTAGGGTTGGGTCAGTAACGGACACACAACTATGTGCAGTATTCTGTCTCATAACTATATAGTTATTGAGTGTATGGTGTTAGAAGACGTGAGATGAGCCAATGACTCCTGTGAGGAGGTAGGGTTGGGTCAGTAACGGACACACAACTATGTGCAGTATTCTGTCTCATCACCATATAGTTATGGAGTGTATGGTGTTAGAAGACGTGAGGTGAGCCAATGACTGTGAGAAAAGGTATGGTTTGGTCAGTAACAGACACACAACTATGTACAGTATTCTGTCTCATGACCATATAGTTATTGAGTGTATGGTGTTAGAAGACGTGAGGTGAGCCAATGACTGCTGAGAGCAGGTAGGGTTGGGTCAGTAACAGACACACAACTATGTACAGTATTCTTTCTCATCACCATATAGTTATGGAGTGTATGGTGTTAGAAGACGTGAGATGAGCCAATGACTGCTGAGAACAGGTAGGGTTGGGTCAGTAACAGACACACAACTATGTACAGTATTCTGTCTCATGACCATATAGTTATTGAGTGTATGGTGTTAGAAGACGATAGATGAGCCAATGACTCCTGTGAGGAGGTAGGGTTGGGTCAGTAATGGACACACAACTATGTGCAGTATTCTGTCTCATAACTAGATAGTTATTGAGTGTATGCTCTTAGAAGACGTGAGATGAGCCAATGACTGCTGAGAGGAGGTAGGGTTGGGTCAGTAAGAGACACAGAACTATGTACAGTATTCTGTTTCATGACCATACAGTTATTAAGCGTATGGTCTTAGAAGACGTGAGATGAGCCAATGACTGCTGAGAAGAGATAGGGTTGGGTCAGTAACAGACACACAACAATGTGCAGTATTCTGTCTCATGACCATAAAGTTATTGAGTGTATGGTGTTAGAAGACGTGAGATGAGGCAATGACTGCAGAAAGGAGGTAGGGTTGGGTCAGTAACAGACACACAACTATGTACAGTATTCAATCTCATGACCATACAGTTAATGAGTGTATGGTGTTAGAAGACGATCTGAACCAGTGACTGCTGAGAAGAGGTAGGGTTGGGTCAGTAACAGACACACAACTATTTATAGTATTCTGTCTCATGACCATATAGTTAATGAGTGTATGTTGTTAGATGACATGAGATGAGCCAATGACTGCTGAGAGGAGGTAGGGTTGGGTCAGTAACAGACACACAACTATGTACAGTATTCTGTTTCATGACCATACAGTTATTGAGCGTATGGTCTTAGAAGACGTGAGATGAGCCAATGACTGCTGAGAAGAGATAGGGTTGGGTCAGTAACAGACACACATTAATGTGCAGTATTCTGTCTCATGACCATATAGTTACTGAGTGTATGGTGTTAGAAGACGTGAGATGAACCAGTGACTGCTGAGAAGAGGTAGGGTGGGGTCAGTAACAGACACACAACTATTTACAATATTCTGTCTCATGACCTTACAGTTATTGAGTGTATGGTGTTAGAAGACGTGAGTTGAAGCAGTGACTGCTGAGTGGAGGTAGGGTTGGGTCAGTAACAGACACACAACTATCTACAGTATTCTGTCTCATGACCATATAGTTTTTGAGTGCATCATGTTAGAAGACGTGAGTTGAACCAGTGACTGCTGAGAGGAGGTAGGGTTGGGTCAGTAACAGGCACACTACTATGTACAGTATTCTGTCTCATGACCATATAGTTATTTAGTGTATGGTGTTAGAAGACGTGAGATGAGCCAATGAGTGCTGAGAGGAGGTAGGGTTGGGTCAATAACAGACCACAACTATGTACAGTATTCTGTCTCATGACCTAATAGTTATTGAGTGTATGGTCTTAGAAGACGTGAGATGAGCCAATGACTGCTGAGAAGAGGTAGAGTTTGGTCAGTAACAGACACACAACTATGTGCAGTATTCTGTCTCATGACATTATAGTTATTAAGTGTATGGTCTTAGAAGACGTGATATGAGCCAGTGACTGCTGAGAAGAGGTAGGGTTTGGTCAGTAACAGACACACAACATTGTACAGTAGTCCTGTCTAATGACCATACAGTTATTGAGTGTACGGTGTTAGAAGACGTGAGATGAACCAGTGACTGCTGAGAAGAGGTAGGGTTGGGTCAGTAACAGTCACACAACTATGTACAGTATTCTGTCTGATGACAATATAGTTATTGAGTGTATGGTCTTAGAAGACGTGAGATGAGCCAATGACTGCTGAGAAGAGGTAGGGTTGGGTCAGTAACAAACACACAACTATGTGCAGTATTCTGTCTCATGACCATATAGCTATTGAGTGTATGGTCTTAGAAGACGTGAGATGAGCCAGTGACTGCTGAGAAGAGGTAGGGTTGGGTCAGTAACAGACACAGAACTATGTGCAGTATTCTGTCTCATGACCATAAAGTTATTGAGTGTATGGTCTTAGAAGACGCTTGATGAGCCAATGACTACTGAGAGGCGGTTGGGTTGGGTAAGTAACAGACATACAACTATGTACAGTATTCTTTTTCATGACCATACAGTAATTGAGCGTGTGGTCTTAGAAGACGTGAGATAAGCCAATGACTGCTGAGAAGAGGTAGGGTTGGGTCAGTAACAGACACACAACTATGTGCAGTATTCTGTCTCATGACCATACAGTTATTGAGTGTATGGTCTTAGAAGACGTCAGATGAGCCAATGACTGCTGAGAGGAGGTAGGGTTGGGTTAGTAACAGACCACAACTATGTACAGTATTCTATCTCATGACCATATAGTTATTGAGCGTATGGTGTTAGAAAACGTGAGATGAGCCAATGACTGCTGAGAGGAGGTAGGGTTGGGTCAGTAACAGTCACACAACTGTGTGCAGTATTCTGTCTCATGACCATATAGTTATTGAGTGTATGGTCTTAGAAGACGTGAGATGAACCAGTGACTGCTGCGAATAGGTAGGGTTAGGTCACTAACAGACACACAACTATGTACAGTATTCTTTCTCATGACCTTACAGTTATTGAGTGAATGGTGTTAGAAGACGTGAGATGAGCCAATGACTGCTGAGAGGAGGTACGGTTTGGTTTCTAACAGACACACAACTATGTACAGTATTCTGTTTCATGACCATACAGTTATTGAGCGTATGGTCTTAGAAGATGTGAGATGAGCCAGTGACTGCTGAGAAGAGGTAGGGTTGGGTCAGTAACAGACACACAACATTGTACAGTAGTCCTGTCTAATGACCATACAGTTATTGAGTGTATGGTCTTAGAAGACGTGAGATGAGCCAATGACTGCTGAGAAGAGGTAGGGTTGGGTCAGTAACAAACACACAACTATGTGCAGTATTCTGTCTCATGACCATATAGTTATTGAGTGTATGGTCTTAGAAGTTGTGAGGTGAGCCAGTGACTGCTGAGAAGAGGTAGGGTTGGGTCAGTAACAGACACAGAACTATGTGCAGTATTCTGTCTCATGACCATGAAGTTATTGAGTGTATGGTCTTAGAAGACGTGAGATGAGCCAATGACTGCTGAGAGGAGGTTGGGTTGGGTCAGTAACAGACAGACAACTATGTACAGTATTCTGTCTCATGACCATACAGTTAATGAGTGTATGGTGTTATAAGACATGAGATGAGCAAATGAGTGCTGAAAGGAGGTAGGATTGGTTCAGTAACAGACACACAACTATGTGTGTCTGTTACTGACCCAACCCTACCTCCTACCTACAGTATTCTGTCTGATGACCATATAGCTATTGAGTGTATGGTGTTAGAAGACGCGAGATGAGGCAATGACTGCAGAGAGGAGGTAGGGTTGTGTCAGTAACAGACACACAACTATGTACAGTATTCTGTCTCATGACCATACAGTTAATGAGTCCATGCTGTTAGAAGACGATCTGAACCAGTGACTGCTGAGAAGAGGTAGGGTTGGGTTAGTAACAGATACACAACTATTTATAGTATTCTGTCTCATGACCATATAGTTAATGAGTGTATGTTGTTAGAAGATATGAGATGAGCCAATGACTGCTGAGAGGAGGTAGGGTTGTGTCAGTAACAGACCACAACTATGTACAGTATTCTGTCTCATGACCATATAGTTATTGAGTGTATGCTCTTAGAAGACGTGAGATGAGCCAATGACTGCTGAGAGGAGGTAGGGTTGGGTCAGTAACAGACACACAACTATGTACAGTATTCTGTTTCATGACCATACAGTTATTGAGCGTATTGTCTTAGAAGACGTGAGATGAGCCAATGACTGCTCAGAAGAGGTAGGGTTGGGTCAGTAACAGACACACATCTATGTGCAGTATTTTGTCTCATGACCATATAGTTATTGAGTGTATGGTCTTAGATGACGTGAGATGATCCAATGACTGCTGAGAGGAGCTAGGGTTGGGTCAGTAACAGACACACAACTATGTGCAGTATTCTGTCTCATGACCATATAGTTATTGAGTGTATGGTCTTAGAAGACGGCAGATGAGCATATGACTGCTGAGAGGAGGTAGGGTTAGGATAGTAACAGACACACCTATGTACAGTATTCTATTTCATGACCATATAGTCATTGAGTGTATGGACTTAGATGACGTGCGATGAGCCAATGACTGCTGAGAGGAGCTAGGGTTGGGTCAGTAACAGACACACAACTATGTACAGTGTTCAGTCTCATGACCATATAGTTATTGAGCGTATGGTGTTAGAAGACGTGAGATGAACCAGTGACTGCTGAGAGGAGGTAGGGTTGGGTCAGTAACAGACACAGCTATGTACAGTATTCTGTCTCTTGACCATATAGTTATTGAGTGTGTGGTGTTAGAAGACGCGAGATGAGCCAATGACTGCTGAGAGCAGGTAGGGTTGGGTCAGTAACAGACACACAACTATGTACAGTATTCTTTCTTATCACCATATAGTTATGGAGTGTATGGTGTTAGAAGACGTGAGATGAGCCAATGACTGCTGAGAACAGGTAGGGTTGGGTCAGTAACAGACACACAACTATGTACAGTATTCTGTGTAATGACCATATAGTTATTGAGTGTATGGTGTTAGAAGACGTGAGATGAGCTAATGAGTGCTTAGAGGAGGTAGTTTGGTTAAGTAACAGACCACAACTATGTACAGTATTCTGTCTCATGACCATATAGTTATTGAGTGTATGCTCTTAGAAGACGTGAGATGAGCCAATGACTGCTGAGAGGAGGTAGGGTTGGGTCAGTAAGAGACACACAACTATGTACAGTATTCTGTTTCATGACCATACAGTTATTGAGCGTATGGTCTTAGAAGACGTGAGATGAGCTAATGACTGCTGAGAAGAGATAGGGTTGGGTCAGTAACAGAAACACAACAATGTGCAGTATTCTGTCTCATGACCATATAGTTATTGAGTGTATGGTGTTAGAAGACGTGAGATGAACCAGTGACTGCTGAGAAGAGGTAGGGTGGGGTCAGTAACAGACACACAACTATTTACAATATTCTGTCTCATGACCTTACAGTTATTGAGTGCATAATGTTAGAAGACGTGAGTTGAACCAGTGACTGCTGAGAGGAGGTAGGGTTGGGTCAGTAACAGACACACAACTATGTACAGTATTCTGTCTCATGACCATAAAGTTATTTAGTGTATGGTGTTAGAAGACGTGAGATGAGCCAATGAGTGCTGAGAGGAGGTAGGGTTGCGTCAGTAACAGACCACAACTATGTACAGTATTCTGTCTCGTGACCATATAGTTATTGAGTGTATGGTCTTAGAAGACGTGTGATGAGCCAATGACTCCTGAGAGGAGTTAAGGTTGGGTCAGTAACGGACACATACTATGTGCAGTATTCTGTCTCATAACCATATAGTTATTGAGTGTATGGTCTTACAGGACGTGAGATGAGCCAATGACTGCTGAGAATAGGTAGGGTTTTGTCAGTAACAGAAACACAACTATGTGCAGTATTCTGTCTCATGACATTATAGTTATTGAGTGTATGGTCTTAGAAGACGTGAGATGAGCCAGTGACTGCTGAGAAGAGATAGGGTTGGGTCAGTAACAGACACACAACATTGTACAGCAGTCCTGTCTGATGACCATACAGTTATTGAGTGTATGGTGTTAGAAGACGTGAGATGAGCCAATGACTGCTGAGAAGAGGTAGGGTTGGGTCAGTAACAAACACACAACTATGTGCAGTATTCTGTCTCATGACCATATAGTTATTGAGTGTATGGTCTTAGAAGACGTGAGATGAGCCAATGACTGCTGAGAGGTTGGGTTGGGTCAGTAACAGACACACAACTATGTACTGTATTCTGTTTCATGACCATACAGTTATTGAGCGTGTGGTCTTAGAAGACGTGAGATGAGCCAATGACTACTGAGAAGAGGTAGGGTTGGGTTAGTAACAGACACAAAACTCTGTGCAGTATTCTGTCTAATGACCATATATTTATTTAGTGTATGGTCTTAGAAGACGTCAGATGAGCCAATGACTGCTGAGAGGAGGTAGGGTTGGGTCAGTAACAGACATAACTATGTACAGTATTCTGTCTCATGACCATATAGTTATTGATTGTATGGTGTTAGAAGACTGCGAGTTGAGCCAATGACTGCTGAAAGGAGGTGGGGTTGGTCAGTAACAGACACACAACTATGTACAGTATTCAATATCATGACCATACAGTTAATGAGTGTATGGTGTTAGAAGACGATCAGAACCAGTGACTGCTGAGAAGAGGTAGGGTTGGGTCAGTAACAGACACACAACTATTTATAGTATTCTGTCTCATTACCATATAGTTAATGAGTGTATGTTGTTAGAAGACATGAGATGAGCCAATGACTGCTGAGAGGAGGTAGGGTTGGGTCAGTAGCAGACACACAACTATGTACAGTATTCTGTCTCATGACCATATAGTTATTGAGTGTATGCTCTTAGAAGACGTGAGATGAGCCAATGACTGCTCAGAGGAGGTAGGGTTGGGTCAGTAACAGACACACAACTATGTACAGTATTCTGTTTCATGACCATACAGTTATTGAGCGTATGGTCTTAGAAGACGTGAGATGAGCCAGTGACTGCTGAGAAGAGGTAGGGTTGGGTCAGTAACAGATACAGAACTATGTGCAGTATTCTGTCTCATGACCATAAAGTTATTGAGTGTATGGTCTTAGAAGACGTAAAATGAGCCAATGACTACTGAGAGGCGGTTGGGTTGGGTCAGTAACAGACACACAACTATGTACAGTATTCTTTTTCATGACCATACAGTTATTAAGCGTGTGGTCTTAGAAGACGTGAGATGAGCCAATGACTGCTAAGAAGAGGTACGGTTGGGTCAGTAACAGACACACAACTATGTGCAGTATTCTGTCTCATGACCATACAGTTATTGAGTTATGGTCTTAGAAGACGTCAGATGAGCCAATGACTGCTGAGAGGAGGTAGGGTTGGGTTAGTAACAGACCACAACTATGTACAGTATTCTGTCTCATGACCATATATTTATTGAGCGTATGGTGTTAGAAAACGTGAGATGAGCCAATGACTGCTGAGAGGAGGTAGGGTTGGGTCAGTAACAGTCACACAACTATGTGCAGTATTCTGTCTCATGACCATATAGTTATTGAGTGTATGGTCTTAGAAGACGTGAGATGAACCAGTGACTGCTTCGAATAGGTAGGGTTGGGTCAGTAACAGACACACAACTATGTACAGTATTCTTTCTCATGACCTTACAGTTATTGAGTGAATGGTGTTAGAAGACGTGAGATGAGCCAATGACTGCTGAGAGGAGGTACGGTTTGGTTTCTAACAGACACACAACTATGTACAGTATTCTGTTTCATGACCATACAGTTATTGAGCGTATGGTCTTAGAAGACGTGAGATGAGCCAATGACTGCTGAGAATAGGTAGGGTTTGGTCAGTAACAGACACACAGCTATGTGCAGTATTCTGTCTCATGACATTATAGTTATTGAGTGTATGCTCTTAGAAGACGTGAGATGAGCCAGTGACTGCTGAGAAGAGGTAGGGTTGGGTCAGTAACAGACACACAACATTGTACAGTAGTCCTGTCTAATGACCATACAGTTATTGAGTGTATGGTGTTAGAAGACGTGAGATGAACCAGTGACTGCTGAGAAGAGGTAGGGTTGGGTCAGTAACAGACACACAACTATGTACAGTATTCTGTCTCATGACCATACAGTTAATGAGTGTATGGTGTTATAAGACATGAGATGAGCCAATGAGTGCTGAAAGGAGGTAGGATTGGGTCAGTAACAGACACACAACTATGTACAGTATTCTGTCTCATGACCATACAGTTAATGAGTCCATGGTGTTGGAAGACGATCTGAACCAGTGACTGCTGAGAAGAGGTAGGGTTGGGTTAGTAACAGACACACAACTATTTATAGTATTCTGTCTCATGACCATATAGTTAATGAGGGTATGTAATTAGAAGATATGAGATGAGCCAATGACTGCTGAGAGGAGGTAGGGTTGTGTCAGTAACAGACCACAACTATGTACAGTATTCTGTCTCATGACCATATAGTTATTGAGTGTATGCTCTTAGAAGACGTGAGATGAGCCAATGACTGCTGAGAGGAGGTAGGGTTGGGTCAGTAACAGACACACAACTATGTACAGTATTCTGTTTCATGACCATACAGTTATTGAGCGTATTGTCTTAGAAGACGTGAGATGAGCCAATGACTGCTCAGAAGAGGTAGGGTTTGGATAGTAACAGACACACCTATGTACAGTATTCTATTTCATGACCATATAGTCATTGAGTGTATGGACTTAGATGACGTGCGATGAGCCAATGACTGCTGAGAGGTGCTAGGGTTGGGTCAGTAACAGACACACAACTATGTACAGTGTTCAGTCTCATGACCATATAGTTATTGAGCGTATGGTGTTAGAAGACGTGAGATGAACCAGTGACTGCTGAGAGGAGGTAGGGTTGGGTCAGTAACAGACACAGCTATGTACAGTATTCTGTCTCTTGACCATATAGTTATTGAGTGTGTGGTGTTAGAAGACGCGAGATGAGCCAATGACTGCTGAGAGCAGGTAGGGTTGGGTCATTAACAGACACACAACTATGTACAGTATTCTTTCTCATCACCATATAGTTATGGAGTGTATGGT
This sequence comes from Deroplatys truncata, assembly GCA_030765065.1. Classification (NCBI taxonomy): domain Eukaryota; kingdom Metazoa; phylum Arthropoda; class Insecta; order Mantodea; family Mantidae; genus Deroplatys; species Deroplatys truncata. The sequence goes on from CM060986.1 coordinate 234,051,195, forward strand.
GTTAGAAGACGTGAGATGAGCTAATGAGTGCTGAGAGGAGGTAGTTTGGTTAAGTAACAGACCACAACTATGTACAGTATTCTGTTTCATGACCATTCAGTTATTGAGCGTATGGTCTTAGAAGACGTGAGATGAGCTAATGACTGCTGAGAAGAGATAGGGTTGGGTCAGTAACAGACACACAACAATGTGCAGTATTCTGTCTCATGACCATATAGTTATTGAGTGGATGGTGTTAGAAGACGTGAGATGAGTCAATGACTGTTGAGAGGAGGTAGGGTTGGGTCAGTAACAGACACACAACTATGTGCAGTATTCTGTCTAATGACCTTACAGTTATTGAGTGTATGGTGTAGGAAGACATGAGATGAGCCAATGACTGCTGAGAGGAGGTAGGGTTGGGTCAGTAACTGACACAACTATGTGCAGTATTCTGTCTAATGACCTTACAGTTATTGAGTGTATGGTGTTAGAAGACGTGAGATGAGCCAATGACTGCTGAGAGGAGGTAGGGTTGGGTCAGTAACTGACACACAACTATGTGCAGTATTCTGTCTCATGACCTTACAGTTATTTAGTGTATGGTGTAGGAAGACATGAGATGAGCCAATGACTGCTGAGAGCAGGTAGGGTTGGATCAGTAACAGAAACACAACTATGTACAGTATTCTGTCTTATGACCATATTGAGTGTATGGTCTTAGAAGTTCATGAGGTGAACCAATGTCTGCTGAGAGGAGGTAGGTTTGGGCCAATAACAGACACACAACTATGTACAGTATTCTGTTTCATGACCATACAGTTAATGAGTGTATGGTGTTAGAAGACGTGAGATGAGCCAATGACTCGTGAGAGGAGGTAGGGTTGGGTCAGTAACAGACACACAACTATGTACAGTATTCTGTTTCATGACCATATAGTTAATGAGTGTATGGTGTTAGAAGACGTGAGATGAGCCAATGACTGCTTAGAGGAGGTAGGGTTGGGTCAGTAACACACAACTATGTACAATATTCTGTCTCATGACCTTATAGTTATTGAGTGTATGGTGTTAGAACACATGAGGTGAGCCAATGACTGCTGAGAGGAGGTAGGGTTGGATGAGTAACGGACACACAACTATGTACAGTATTCTGTCTCATGACTATATGGTTTATGAGTGTATGGTGTTAGAAGACGTGAGATGAGCCAGTGACTGCTGAGAGGAGGTAGGGTTGGGTCAGTAACAGACACACAGCTATGTACAGTTGTCTGTCTCAGACCATATAATTTATGATTCTATGGTGGCAGAAGACGTGAGATGAGCCAACGACTGCTGAGAGGAGGTAGGGTTGGGTCAATAACAGACACACAACTCTGTACAGTATTCTGTCTCATGACCATATAGTTATTGAGTGTATGGTTTTTGAAGACGTGAGATGAGCCAATGACTGCTGAGAAGAGTTAGGGTTGGGTCAGTAACAGACACACCACTATGTGCAGTATTCGGTCTCATGACCATATAGTTATTGAATGTATGGTCTTAGAAGACGTGAGATGAGCCAGTGACTGCTGAGAAGAGGTAGGGTTGGGTCAGTAACAGACACACAACTATGTGCAGTATTCTGTCTCATGACCTTACAGTTATTTAGTGTATGGTGTTAGAAGACGTGAAATGAGCAAATGACTCCTGCGAGGAGGAAGGGTTGAATTAGTAGCAGACACACAACTATGTACAGTATTCTGTCTCATGACCTTACAGATATTGACTGTATGGTGTTAGAAGACGTAAATGAGCCAATGACTGCTGAGAAGAGGTAGCGTTGGGTCAGTAACAGACCACAACCATGTACAGTATTCTGTCTCATGACCATATAGTTATTGAGCGTATGGTGTTAGAAGACGTGAGATGAGCCAATGACTGCTGAGAGGAGGTAGGGTTGGGTCAGTAACAGTCACACAACTATGTACAGTATTCTGTCTCATGCCCATATAGTTTTTGAGTGCATCATGTTAGAAGACGTGAGCTGAACCAGTGACTGCTGAGAAGAGGTAGGGTTGGGTCAATAACAGACACACAACTATGTGCAGTATTCTGTCTCATGACTATATAGTTATTGAGTGTATGGTCTTAGAAGACGTGAGATGTGCCAATGACTGCTCAGAGGAGCTAGGGTTGGGTCAGTAACAGACACACAACTATGTACAGTATTCTGTTTCATGACCATACAGTTATTGAGCGTATGGTCTTAGAAGACGTGAGATGAGCCAGTGACTGCTGAGAAGAGGTAGGGTTGGGTCAGTAACAGATACAGAACTATGTGCAGTATTCTGTCTCATGACCATAAAGTTATTGAGTGTATGGTCTTAGAAGAGGTAAAATGAGCCAATGACTACTGAGAGGCGGTTGGGTTGGGTCAGTAACAGACACACAACTATGTACAGTATTCTTTTTCATGACCATACAGTTATTAAGCGTGTGGTCTTAGAAGACGTGAGATGAGCCAATGACTGCTAAGAAGAGGTACGGTTGGGTCAGTAACAGACACACAACTATGTGCAGTATTCTGTCTCATGACCATACAGTTATTGAGTTATGGTCTTAGAAGACGTCAGATGAGCCAATGACTGCTGAGAGGAGGTAGGGTTGGGTTAGTAACAGACCACAACTATGTACAGTATTCTGTCTCATGACCATATATTTATTGAGCGTATGGTGTTAGAAAACGTGAGATGAGCCAATGACTGCTGAGAGGAGGTAGGGTTGGGTCAGTAACAGTCACACAACTATGTGCAGTATTCTGTCTCATGACCATATAGTTATTGAGTGTATGGTCTTAGAAGACGTGAGATGAACCAGTGACTGCTTCGAATAGGTAGGGTTGGGTCAGTAACAGACACACAACTATGTACAGTATTCTTTCTCATGACCTTACAGTTATTGAGTGAATGGTGTTAGAAGACGTGAGATGAGCCAATGACTGCTGAGAGGAGGTACGGTTTGGTTTCTAACAGACACACAACTATGTACAGTATTCTGTCTAATGACCATACAGTTATTGAGTGTATGGTGTTAGAAGACGTGAGATGAACCAGTGACTGCTGAGAAGAGGTAGGGTTGGGTCAGTAACAGACACACAACTATGTACAGTATTCTGTCTCATGACCATACAGTTAATGAGTGTATGGTGTTATAAGACATGAGATGAGCCAATGAGTGCTGAAAGGAGGTAGGATTGGGTCAGTAACAGACACACAACTATGTACAGTATTCTGTCTCATGACCATACAGTTAATGAGTCCATGGTGTTGGAAGACGATCTGAACCAGTGACTGCTGAGAAGAGGTAGGGTTGGGTTAGTAACAGACACACAACTATTTATAGTATTCTGTCTCATGACCATATAGTTAATGAGTGTATGTAATTAGAAGATATGAGATGAGCCAATGACTGCTGAGAGGAGGTAGGGTTGTGTCAGTAACAGACCACAACTATGTACAGTATTCTGTCTCATGACCATATAGTTATTGAGTGTATGCTCTTAGAAGACGTGAGATGAGCCAATGATTGCTGAGAGGAGGTAGGGTTGGGTCAGTAACAGACACACAACTATGTACAGTATTCTGTTTCATGACCATACAGTTATTGAGCGTATTGTCTTAGAAGACGTGAGATGAGCCAATGACTGCTCAGAAGAGGTAGGGTTGGGTCAGTAACAGACACACATCTATGTGCAGTATTTTCTCTCATGACCATATAGTTATTGAGTATATGGTCTTAGATGACTTGAGATGATCCAATGACTGCTGAGAGGAGGTAGGGTTGTGTCAGTAACAGACCACAACTATGTACAGTATTCTGTCTCATGACCATATAGTTATTGAGTGTATGCTCTTAGAAGACGTGAGATGAGCCAATGACTGCTGAGAGGAGGTAGGGTTGGGTCAGTAACAGACACACAACTATGTACAGTATTCTGTTTCATGACCATACAGTTATTGAGCGTATTGTCTTAGAAGACGTGAGATGAGCCAATGACTGCTCAGAAGAGGTAGGGTTTGGATAGTAACAGACACACCTATGTACAGTATTCTATTTCATGACCATATAGTCATTGAGTGTATGGACTTAGATGACGTTCGATGAGCCAATGACTGCTGAGAGGTGCTAGGGTTGGGTCAGTAACAGACACACAACTATGTACAGTGTTCAGTCTCATGACCATATAGTTATTGAGCGTATGGTGTTAGAAGACGTGAGATGAACCAGTGACTGCTGAGAGGAGGTAGGGTTGGGTCAGTAACAGACACAGCTATGTACAGTATTCTGTCTCTTGACCATATAGTTATTGAGTGTGTGGTGTTAGAAGACGCGAGATGAGCCAATGACTGCTGAGAGCAGGTAGGGTTGGGTCATTAACAGACACACAACTATGTACAGTATTCTTTCTCATCACCATATAGTTATGGAGTGTATGGTGTTAGAAGACGTGAGATGAGCTAATGAGTGCTGAGAGGCGGTAGTTTGGTTAAGTAACAGACCACAACTATGTACAGTATTCTGTTTCATGACCATTCAGTTATTGAGCGTATGGTCTTAGAAGACGTGAGATGAGCTAATGACTGCTGAGAAGAGATAGGGTTGGGTCAGTAACAGACACACAACAATGTGCAGTATTCTGTCTCATGACCATATAGTTATTGAGTGGATGGTGTTAGAAGACGTGAGATGAGTCAATGACTGTTGAGAGGAGGTAGGGTTGGGTCAGTAACAGACACACAACTATGTGCAGTATTCTGTCTAATGACCTTACAGTTATTGAGTGTATGGTGTAGGAAGACATGAGATGAGCCAATGACTGCTGAGAGGAGGTAGGGTTGGGTCAGTAACTGACACAACTATGTGCAGTATTCTGTCTAATGACCTTACAGTTATTGAGTGTATGGTGTTAGAAGACGTGAGATGAGCCAATGACTGCTGAGAGGAGGTAGGGTTGGGTCAGTAACTGACACACAACTATGTGCAGTATTCTGTCTCATGACCTTACAGTTATTTAGTGTATGGTGTAGGAAGACATGAGATGAGCCAATGACTGCTGAGAGCAGGTAGGGTTGGATCAGTAACAGAAACACAACTATGTACAGTATTCTGTCTTATGACCATATTGAGTGTATGGTCTTAGAAGTTCATGAGGTGAACCAATGTCTGCTGAGAGGAGGTAGGTTTGGGCCAATAACAGACACACAACTATGTACAGTATTCTGTTTCATGACCATACAGTTAATGAGTGTATGGTGTTAGAAGACGTGAGATGAGCCAATGACTCGTGAGAGGAGGTAGGGTTGGGTCAGTAACAGACACACAACTATGTACAGTATTCTGTTTCATGACCATATAGTTAATGAGTGTATGGTGTTAGAAGACGTGAGATGAGCCAATGACTGCTTAGAGGAGGTAGGGTTGGGTCAGTAACACACAACTATGTACAATATTCTGTCTCATGACCTTATAGTTATTGAGTGTATGGTGTTAGAACACATGAGGTGAGCCAATGACTGCTGAGAGGAGGTAGGGTTGGATGAGTAACGGACACACAACTATGTACAGTATTCTGTCTCATGACTATATGGTTTATGAGTGTATGGTGTTAGAAGACGTGAGATGAGCCAGTGACTGCTGAGAGGAGGTAGGGTTGGGTCAGTAACAGACACACAGCTATGTACAGTTGTCTGTCTCAGACCATATAATTTATGATTCTATGGTGGCAGAAGACGTGAGATGAGCCAACGACTGCTGAGAGGAGGTAGGGTTGGGTCAATAACAGACACACAACTCTGTACAGTATTCTGTCTCATGACCATATAGTTATTGAGTGTATGGTTTTTGAAGACGTGAGATGAGCCAATGACTGCTGAGAAGAGTTAGGGTTGGGTCAGTAACAGACACACCACTATGTGCAGTATTCGGTCTCATGACCATATAGTTATTGAATGTATGGTCTTAGAAGACGTGAGATGAGCCAGTGACTGCTGAGAAGAGGTAGGGTTGGGTCAGTAACAGACACACAACTATGTGCAGTATTCTGTCTCATGACCTTACAGTTATTTAGTGTATGGTGTTAGAAGACGTGAAATGAGCAAATGACTCCTGCGAGGAGGAAGGGTTGAATTAGTAGCAGACACACAACTATGTACAGTATTCTGTCTCATGACCTTACAGATATTGACTGTATGGTGTTAGAAGACGTAAATGAGCCAATGACTGCTGAGAAGAGGTAGCGTTGGGTCAGTAACAGACCACAACCATGTACAGTATTCTGTCTCATGACCATATAGTTATTGAGCGTATGGTGTTAGAAGACGTGAGATGAGCCAATGACTGCTGAGAGGAGGTAGGGTTGGGTCAGTAACAGTCACACAACTATGTACAGTATTCTGTCTCATGCCCATATAGTTTTTGAGTGCATCATGTTAGAAGACGTGAGCTGAACCAGTGACTGCTGAGAAGAGGTAGGGTTGGGTCAATAACAGACACACAACTATGTGCAGTATTCTGTCTCATGACTATATAGTTATTGAGTGTATGGTCTTAGAAGACGTGAGATGTGCCAATGACTGCTCAGAGGAGCTAGGGTTGGGTCAGTAACAGACACACAACTATGTACAGTATTCTGTTTCATGACCATACAGTTATTGAGCGTATTGTCTTAGAAGACGTGAGATGACCCAATGACTGCTGAGAAGAGGTTGGGTTGGGTCAGTGACAGACACACAACTATGTGCAGTATTCTGTCTCCTGACCATATAGTTATTGAGTGTATGGTCTTAGAAGACGGCACATGAGCCTATGACTGCTGTGAGGAGGTAGGGTTGGGTCAGTAACAGACACACCTAAGTACAGTATTCTATTTCATGACCATATAGTTATTGAGTGTATGGTTTTTGAAGACGTGAGATGAGCCAATGACTGCTGAAAGGAGGTAGGGTTGGGTCAGTAACAGACCACAAGTATGTACAGTATTCTGTCCCATGACCTTACAGTTATTTAGTGTATAGTGTTAGAAGACGTGAGATGAACCAATGACTGGTGAGAAGAGGTAGTGTTGGGTCAGTAACAGACACACAACTATGTACAGTATTCTGTCTCATGACTTTATAGTTATTGAGTGTATGGTTTTTGAAGACGTGAGATGAGCCAATGACTGCTGAAAGGAGGTAGGGTTGGGTCAGTAACAGACCACAAGTATGTACAGTATTCTGTCCCATGACCTTACAGTTATTTAGTGTATAGTGTTAGAAGACGTGAGATGAACCAATGACTGGTAAGAAGAGGTAGAGTTGGGTCAGTAACAGACACACAACTATGTACAGTATTCTGTCTCACGACCATATATGTATTGAGTGTATGGTGTTAGAAGACGTGAGATGAGCCAATGACTGCTGAGAGGAGGTAGGGTTGGGTCAGTAACAGACACACAACTATGTACAGTATTCTGTCTCATGACCATATAGTTAATGCGTGTATGGTGTTAGAAGACGTGAGTTGAGCCAATGACTGCTGAAAGGAGGTAGGGTTGGGTCAGTAACAGACACACAACTATGTACAGTATTCTGTCTCATGACAATATAGTTATTGAGTGTATTGTGTTAGAAGACGTGAGATGAGCCAATGACTGCTGAGAGGAGGTAGTTTTGGGTCAGTAACAGTCACACAACTATGTACAGTATTCTGTCTCATGACCATATAGTTATTGAGTGCATCATGTTAGAAGACGTGAGATGAACCAGTGACTGCTGAGAGGAGGTAGGGTTGGGTCAGAAACAGACACACAGCTATGTACAGTAGTCTGTCTCATGAGCTTACAGTTATTGAGTGTATGGTATTAGAAGACGTGAGATGAGCCAATGACTGCTGAGAGGAGGTAGGGTTGGGTCAGTAACTGACACACAACTATGTACAGTATATTTTCTAATGACCTTACAGTTATTGAGTGTATAGTGTTAGAAGACGTGAGCTGAGCCAATGACTGCTGAGAGGAGGTAGCGGTTTGTCAATAACAGACACACAACTATGTGTAGTATTCTGTTTCATGACCATATAGTTAATGGGTGTATGGTGTTAGAAGACGTGAGATGAACCAATGACTGCTGAGAAGAGGTAGTGTTGGGTCAGTAACAGACACACAACTATGTACAGTATTCTGTCTCATGACCATATAGGAATTGAGTGTATGGTGTTAGAAGACGTGAGATGAGCCAATGACTGCTGAGAGGAGGTAGGGTTGGGTCAGTAACAGACACACAACTATGTACAGTATTCTGTCTCATGACCATATAGTTAATGAGTGTATGGTGTTAGAAGACGTGAGTTGAGCCAATGACTGCTGAAAGGAGGTAGGGTTGGGTCAGTAACAGACACACAACTATGTACAGTTATCTGTCTCATGACAATATAGTTATTGAGTGTATGGTGTTAGAAGACGTGAGATGAGCCAATGACTGCTGAGAGGAGGTAGGGTTGGGTCAGTAACAGACTCACAGCTATGTACAGTATTCTGTCTCATGACCATATAGTTTTTGATTGTATAGTGTTAGAAGACGTGAGATGAACCAATGACTGCTGAGAAAAGGTAGTGTTGGGTCAGTAACAGACACACAACTATGTACAGTATTCTGTCTCATGACCATATAGGTATTGAGTGTATGGTGTTAGAAGACGTGAGATGAGCCAATGACTGGTGAGCGGAGGTAGGGTTGGGTCAATAACAGACACACAACTATGTACAGTATTCTGTTTCATGACCATATAGTTAATGAGTGTATGGTGTTAGAAGACGTGAGATGAGCCAATGACTGCTTAGAGGAGGTAGGGTTGGGTCAGTAACACACACAACTATGTACAATATTCTGTCTCATGACCTTATAGTTATTGAGTGTATGGTGTTTGAAGACATGAGGTGAGCCAATGACTGTTGAGAGGAGGTAGGGTTGGATGAGTAACGGACACACAACTATGTACAGTATTCTGTCTCATGACTATATAGTTTATGAGTGTATGGTGTTAGAAGACGTGAGATGAGCCAGTGACTGCTGAGAGGAGGTAGGGTTGGGTCAGTAACAGACACACAGCTATGTACAGTTTTCTGTCTCAGACCATATAATTTATGAGTGTATGGTGGTAGAAGACGTGAGATGAGCCAACGACTGTTGAGAGGAGGTAGGGTTGGGTCAGTAACAGACACACAACTCTGTACAGTATTCTGTCTCATGACCATATAGTTATTGAGTGTATGGTTTTTGAAGACGTGAGATGAGCCAATGACTGCTGAGAAGAGTTAGGGTTGGGTCAGTAACAGACACACCACTATGTGCAGTATTCGGTCTCATGACCATATAGTTATTGAATGTATGGTCTTAGAAGACGTGAGATGAGCCAATGACTGCTGAGAAGAGGTAGGGTTGGGTCAGTAACAGACACACAACTATGTGCAGTATTCTGTTTCATGACCTTACAGTTATTTAGTGTATGGTATTAGAAGACATGAGGTGAACCATTGTCTGCTGAAAGGCGGTAGGGTTGTGTCAGTAACAGACACCAACTATGTAAATTTCTGTCTCATGACCATATAGTTATTGAGTGTATGGTGTTAGAAGCCGTGAGATGAACCAATGACTCCTGCGAGGAGGAAGGGTTGAATTAGTAGCAGACACACAACTATGTACAGTATTCTGTCTCATGACCTTACAGATATTGACTGTATGGTGTTAGAAGACGTGAAATGAGCCAGTGACTGCTGAGAAGAGGTAGCTTTGGGTCAGTAACAGACCACAACCATGTACAGTATTCAGTCTCATGACCATATAGTTATTGAGCGTATGGTGTTAGAAGACGTGAGATGAGCCAATGACTGCTGAGAGGAGGTAGGGTTGGGTCAGTAACAGTCACACAACTATGTACAGTATTCTGTCTCATGCCCATATAGTTTTAGAGTGCATCATGTTAGAAGACGTGAGCTGAACCAGTGACTGCTGAGAAGAGGTAGGGTTGGGTCAATAACAGACACACAACTATGTGCAGTATTCTGTCTCATGACTATATAGTTATTGAGTGTATGGTCTTAGAAGACGTGAGATGTGCCAATGACTGCTCAGCGGAGCTAGGGTTGGGTCAGTAACAGACACACAACTATGTACAGTATTCTGTTTCATGACCATACAGTTATTGAGCGTATTGTCTTAGAAGACGTGAGATGACCCAATGACTGCTGAGAAGAGGTTGGGTTGGGTCAGTGACAGACACACAACTATGTGCAGTATTCTATTTCATGACCATATAGTTATTGAGTGTATGGTCTTAGATGACGTGAGATGAGCCAATGACTGCTGAGAAGAGGCAGGGTTGGGTCATAAACAGACACACAACTATGTACAGTGCTCAGTCGAATGACCATAGAGTTGTTGAGTGTATGGTGTTATAATACATGAGATGAGCCAATGACTGCTGAAAGGAGGTAGGGTTGGGTCAGTAACAGACACACATTTATGTACAGTATTCTGTCTGATGACCATATAGTTAATGAGTGTATGGTGTTAGAAGACGCGAGATGAGGCAATGACTGCAGAGAGGAGGTAGGGTTGGGTCAGTAACAGACACACAACTATGTACGGTATTCTGTCTCATGACCATACAGTTAATGAGTGTATGGTGTTATAAGACGAGATGAACCAGTGACTGCTGAGAAGAGGTAGGGTTGGGTCAGTAACAGACACACAACTATATATATAGTATTCTGTCTCATGACCATACAGTTAATGAGTGTAAGTTGTTAGAAGACATGAGATGAGCCAATGACTGCTGAGAGGAGGTAGGGTTGGGTCAGTAACAGACACACAACTATGTACAGTATTCTGTCTCATGACCATATAGAGTGTATGGTGTTAGAAGACATGAGATGAGCCAATGACTGCTGAGAGCAGGTAGGGTTGGGTCAGTAACAGACACACAACTATGTACAGTATTCTGTCTCATGACCATACAGTGAATGAGTGTATGGTATTAGAGGACGTGAGATGGACCAGTGACTGCTGAGAAGAGTTAGGGTTGGTTCAGTAACAGACACACAACTATGTACAGTATTCTGTCTCATTACCATATAGTTATTGAGTGTACGGTGTTAGAAGACATGAGGTGAGCCAATGACTGTGAGAAGAGGTATGGTTTGGTCAGTACCTGACACACAACAATGTACAGTATTCTGTCTCATGACCTTACAGTTATTGAGTGTATGGTGTTAGAAGACGTGAGATGAACCAGTGACTGCTGAGAAGAGGAATGGTGGGGTCAGTAACAAACACACAACTATTTACAATATTCTGTCTCAATACCTTACAGTTATTGAGTGTATGGTGTTAGAAGACGTGAGTTGAACCAGTGACTGCTGAGAGGAGGTAGGGTTGGGTCAGTAACAGACACACAACTAATTTCAGTATTCTCTCTCATGACCATATAGTTATTGAGTGTATGGTGTTAGAAGTCGTGAGGTGAGCCAATAACTGCTGAGAGGAGGTAGGGTTGGGTCAGTAACAGACACACAACTATGTACAGTATTCTTTCTCATCACCATATAGTTATTGAGTGTATGGTGTTAGAAGACGTGAGATGAGCCAATGACTGCTGAGAGGAGGTAGGGTTGGGTCAGTAACAGACACACAACTATGTACAGTATTCTATCTCATGACTATAGTTATTGAGTGCGTCATGTCAGAAGACGTGAGATGAACCAGTGACTGCTGAGATGAGGTAGGGTTGGGTCAGTAACAGACACACAACTATGTACAGTATTCTGTCTCATGACCATATAGTTTTTGAGTGCATCATGTTAGAAGACGTGAGATGAACCAGTGACTGCTGAGAAGAGGTAGGGTTGGGTCAGTAACAGACACACAACTATGTACAGTATTCTGTCTCATGACCTTACAGTTATTGAGTGTATGGTGTTAGAAGACGTGAGATTAGCCAATGACTGCTGAGAGGAGGTAGGGTTGGGTCAGTAACAGACACACAACTATGTACAGTATTCTGTTTCATGACCATACAGTTATTGAGTGTATGGTGTTAGAAGACGTGAGATGAACCAGTGACTGCTGAGAAGGGGAGTGGTGGGGTCAGTAACAAACACACAACTATTTACAATATTCTGTCTCATGACCTTACAGTTATTGAGTGTATGGTGTTAGAAGACGTGAGTTGAACCAGTGACTGCTGAGAGGAGGTAGGGTTGGGTCAGTAACAGACACACAACTATGTACAGTATTCTTTCTCATCACCATATAGTAATTGAGTGTATGGTGTTAGAAGACGTGAGATGAGCCAAGGACTGCTGAGAGGAGGTAGGGTTGGGTCAGTAACAGACACACAACTATGTACAGTATTCTATCTCATGACTATAGTTATTGAGTGCGTCATGTTAGAAGACGTGAGATGAACCAGTGACTGCTGAGATGAGGTAGGGTTGGGTCAGTAACAGACACACAACTATGTACAGTATTCTGTCTCATGACCAAATAGTTTTTGAGTGCATCATGCTAGAAGACGTGAGATTAGCCAATGACTGCTGAGAGGAGGTAGGGTTGGGTCAGTAACAGACACACAACTATGTACAGTATTCTGTTTCATGACCATACAGTTATTGAGCGTATGGTCTTAGAAGACGTGAGATGAGCCAATGACTGCTGAGAAGATGTAGGGTTGGGTCAGTAACAGACACACAACTATGTGCAGTATTTGGTCTCATATCCATATAGTTATTGAATCTATGGTCTTAGAAGACGTGAGATGAGCCAGTGACTGCTGAGAAGAGGTAGGGTTGGGTCAGTAACAGACACACAACTATGTGCAGTATTCTGTCTCATGACCTTACAGTTATTTAGTGCATGGTGATAGAAGACATGAGGTGAACAAATGTCTGCTGAAAGGAGGTAGGGTTGTGTCAGTAACAGACACCAACTATGTAAATTTTCTGTCTCATGACCATATAGATATTGAGTGCGTCATGTTAGAAGACGTGAGATGAACCAGTGACTGCTGAGAGGAGGTAGGGTTGTGTCAGTAATGGACACAACTATGTACAGTATTCTGTCTCATGACCATATAGTTATTGAGTGTATGGTGTTAGAAGCCGTGAGATGAACCAATGACTCCTGAGAGGAGGTAGGGTTGGGTTAGTAGCAGACACACAACTATGTACAGTATTGTGTCTCATGACCATATAGTTTTTGAGTGCATCATGTGAGAAGACGTGAGATGAGCCAATGCCTGCTGAGAGGAGCTAGGGTTGGGTCAGTAACAGACACACAACTATGTACAGTATTCTGTTTCATGACCATATAGGTATTGAGTGTATGGTGTTAGAAGACGTGAGATGAGCCTATGACTGCTGAGAGGAGGTAGGGTTGGGTCAGTAACAGACACACAACATGTACAGTATTCTGTCTCATGACCATATAGTTAATGCGTGTATGGTGTTAGAAGACGTGAGTTGAGCCAATGACTGCTGAAAGGAGGTAGGGTTGGGTCAGTAACAGACACACAACTATGTACAGTATTCTGTCTCATGACAATATAGTTATTGAGTGTATTGTGTTAGAAGACGTGAGATGAGCCAATGACTGCTGAGAGGAGGTAGTTTTGGGTCAGTAACAGTCACACAACTATGTACAGTATTCTGTCTCATGACCATATAGTTATTGAGTGCATCATGTTAGAAGACGTGAGATGAACCAGTGACTGCTGAGAGGAGGTAGGGTTGGGTCAGTAACAGACACACAGCTATGTACAGTAGTCTGTCTCATGAGCTTACAGTTATTGAGTGTATGGTATTAGAAGACGTGAGATGAGCCAATGACTGCTGAGAGGAGGTAGGGTTGGGTCAGTAACTGACACACAACTATGTACTGTATATTTTCTAATGACCTTATAGTTATTGAGTGTATAGTGTTAGAAGACGTGAGCTGAGCCAATGACTGCTGAGAGGAGGTAGCGGTTTGTCAATAACAGACACACAACTATGTGTAGTATTCTGTTTCATGACCATATAGTTAATGGGTGTATGGTGTTAGAAGACGTGAGATGAACCAATGACTGCTGAGAAGAGGTAGTGTTGGGTCAGTAACAGACACACAACTATGTACAGTATTCTGTCTCATGACCATATAGGTATTGGGTGTATGGTGTTAGAAGACGTGAGATGAGCCAATGACTGCTGAGAGGAGGTAGGAGGTTGGGTCAGTAACAGACACACAACTATGTACAGTATTCTGTCTCATGACCATATAGTTTATGACTGTATGGTGTTAGAAGACGTGAGATGAGCCAAAGACTGCTGAGAGGAGGTAGGGTTGGGTCAGTAACAGACACACAACTATGTACAGTATTCTGTCTCATGACCATATAGTTAATGAGTGTATGGTGTCAGAAGACGTGAGTTGAGCCAATGACTGCTGAAAGGAGGTAGGGTTGGGTCAGTAACAGACACACAACTATGTACAGTTATCTGTCTCATGACAATATAGTTATTGAGTGTATGGTGTTAGAAGACGTGAGATGAGCCAATGACTGCTGAGAGGAGGTAGGGTTGGGTCAGTAACAGACTCACAGCTATGTACAGTATTCTGTCTCATGACCATATAGTTTTTGATTGTATAGTGTTAGAAGACGTGAGATGAACCAATGACTGCTGTGAAAAGGTAGTGTTGGGTCAGTAACAGACACACAACTATGTACAGTATTCTGTCTCATGACCATATAGGTATTGAGTGTATGGTGTTAGAAGACGTGAGATGAGCCAATGACTGGTGAGCGGAGGTAGGGTTGGGTCAGTAACACACACAACTATGTACAATATTCTGTCTCATGACCTTATAGTTATTGAGTGTATGGTGTTAGAAGACATGAGGTGAGCCAATGACTGTTGAGAGGAGGTAGGGTTGGATGAGTAACGGACACACAACTATGCACAGTATTCTGTCTCATGACTATATAGTTTATGAGTGTATGGTGTTAGAAGACGTGAGATGAGCCAGTGACTGCTGAGAGGAGGTAGGGTTGGGTCAGTAACAGACACACAGCTATGTACAGTTTTCTGTCTCATGACCATATAGTTATTGAGTGTATGGTTTTTGAAGACGTGAGATGAGCCAATGACTGCTGAGAAGAGTTAGGGTTGGGTCAGTAACAGACACACCACTATGTGCAGTATTCGGTCTCATGACCATATAGTTATTGAATGTATGGTCTTAGAAGACGTGAGATGAGCCAATGACTGCTGAGAAGAGATAGGGTTGGGTCAGTAACAGACACACAACTATGTGCAGTATTCTGTCTCATGACCTTACAGTTATTTAGTGTATGGTATTAGAAGACATGAGGTGAACCAATGTCTGCTGAAAGGCGGTAGGGTTGTGTCAGTAACAGACACCACCTATGTAAATTTCTGTCTCATGACCATATAGTTATTGAGTGTATGGTGTTAGAAGCCGTGAGATGAACCAATGACTCCTGCGAGGAGGAAGGGTTGAATTAGTAGCAGACACACAACTATGTACAGTATTCTGTCTCATGACCTTACAGATATTGACTGTATGGTGTTAGAAGACGTGAAATGAGCCAGTGACTGCTGAGAAGAGGTAGCGTTGGGTCAGTAACAGACCACAACCATGTACAGTATTCAGTCTCATGACCATATAGTTATTGAGCGTATGGTTTTAGAAGACGTGAGATGAGCCAATGACTGCTGAGAGGAGGTAGGGTTGGGTCAGTAACAGTCACACAACTATGTACAGTATTCTGTCTCATGCCCATATATTTTTAGAGTGCGTCATGTTAGAAGACGTGAGCTGAACCAGTGACTGCTGAGAAGAGGTAGGGTTGGGTCAATAACAGACACACAACTATGTGCAGTATTCTGTCTCATGACTATATAGTTATTGAGTGTATGGTCTTAGAAGACGTGAGATGTGCCAATGACTGCTCAGAGGAGCTAGGGTTGGGTCAGTAACAGACACACAACTATGTACAGTATTCTGTTTCATGACCATACAGTTATTGAGCGTATTGTCTTAGAAGACGTGAGATGACCCAATGACTGCTGAGAAGAGGTTGGGTTGGGTCAGTGACAGACACACAACTATGTGCAGTATTCTATTTCATGACCATATAGTTATTGAGTGTATGGTCTTAGATGACGTGAGATGAGCCAATGACTGCTGAGAAGAGGCAGGGTTGGGTCTAAAACAGACACACAACTATGTACAGTGCTCAGTCGAATGACCATAGAGTTGTTGAGTGTATGGTGTTATAATACATGAGATGAGCCAATGACTGCTGAAAGGAGGTAGGGTTGGGTCAGTAACAGACACACAACTATGTACAGTATTCTGTCTGATGACCATATAGTTATTGAGTGTATGGTGTTAGAAGACGCCAGATGAGGCAATGACTGCAGAGAGGAGGTAGGGTTGGGTCAGTAACAGACACACAACTATGTACGGTATTCTGTCTCATGACCATACAGTTAATGAGTGTATGGTGTTATAAGACGAGATGAACCAGTGACTGCTGAGAAGAGGTAGGGTTGGGTCAGTAACAGACACACAACTATATATATAGTATTCTGTCTCATGACCATACAGTTAATGAGTGTAAGTTGTTAGAAGACATGAGATGAGCCAATGACTGCTGAGAGGAGGTAGGGTTGGGTCAGTAACAGACACACAACTATGTACAGTATTCTGTCTCATGACCATACAGTGAATGAGTGTATGGTATTAGAGGACGTGAGATGGACCAGTGACTGCTGAGAAGAGTTAGGGTTGGTTCAGTAACAGACACACAACTATGTACAGTATTCTGTCTCATGACCTTACAGTTATTGAGTGTATGGTGTTAGAAGACGTGAGATGAACCAGTGACTGCTGAGAAGAGGAATGGTGGGGTCAGTAACAAACACACAACTATTTACAATATTCTGTCTCAATACCTTACAGTTATTGAGTGTATGGTGTTAGAAGACGTGAGTTGAACCAGTGACTGCTGAGAGGAGGTAGGGTTGGGTCAGTAACAGACACACAACTAATTTCAGTATTCTCTCTCATGACCATATAGTTATTGAGTGTATGGTGTTAGAAGTCGTGAGGTGAGCCAATAACTGCTGAGAGGAGGTAGGGTTGGGTCAGTATCAGACACACAACTATGTACAGTATTCTTTCTCATCACCATATAGTTATTGAGTGTATGGTGTTAGAAGACGTGAGATGAGCCAATGACTGCTGAGAGGAGGTAGGGTTGGGTCAGTAACAGACACACAACTATGTACAGTATTCTATCTCATGACTATAGTTATTGAGTGCGTCATGTCAGAAGACGTGAGATGAACCAGTGACTGCTGAGATGAGGTAGGGTTGGGTCAGTAACAGACACACAACTATGTACAGTATTCTGTCTCATGACCATATAGTTTTTGAGTGCATCATGTTAGAAGACGTGAGATGAACCAGTGACTGCTGAGAAGAGGTAGGGTTGGGTCAGTAACAGACACACAACTATGTACAGTATTCTGTCTCATGACCTTACAGTTATTGAGTGTATGGTGTTAGAAGACGTGAGATTAGCCAATGACTGCTGAGAGGAGGTAGGGTTGGGTCAGTAACAGACACACAACTATGTACAGTATTCTGTTTCATAACCATACAGTTATTGAGTGTATGGTGTTAGAAGACGTGAGATGAACCAGTGACTGCTGAGAAGGGGAATGGTGGGGTCAGTAACAAACACACAACTATTTACAATATTCTGTCTCATGACCTTACAGTTATTGAGTGTATGGTGTTAGAAGACGTGAGTTGAACCAGTGACTGCTGAGAGGAGGTAGGGTTGGGTCAGTAACAGACACACAACTAATTTCAGTATTCTGTCTCATGACCATATAGTTATTGAGTGTATGGTGTTAGAAGTCGTGAGGTGAGCCAATGACTGCTGAGAGGAGGTAGGGTTGGGTCAGTAACAGACACACAACTATGTACAGTATTCTTTCTCATCACCATATAGTAATTGAGTGTATGGTGTTAGAAGACGTGAGATGAGCCAAGGACTGCTGAGAGGAGGTAGGGTTGGGTCAGTAGCAGACACACAACTATGTACAGTATTCTATCTCATGACTATAGTTATTGAGTGCGTCATGTTAGAAGACGTGAGATGAACCAGTGACTGCTGAGATGAGGTAGGGTTGGGTCAGTAACAGACACACAACTATGTACAGTATTCTGTCTCATGACCAAATAGTTTTTGAGTGCATCATGCTAGAAGACGTGAGATTAGCCAATGACTGCTGAGAGGAGGTAGGGTTGGGTCAGTAACAGACACACAACTATGTACAGTATTCTGTTTCATGACCATACAGTTATTGAGCGTATGGTCTTAGAAGACGTGAGATGAGCCAATGACTGCTGAGAAGATGTAGGGTTGGGTCAGTAACAGACACACAACTATGTGAATTATTTGGTCTCATATCCATATAGTTATTGAATCTATGGTCTTAGAAGACGTGAGATGAGCCAGTGACTGCTGAGAAGAGGTAGGGTTGGGTCAGTAACAGACACACAACTATGTGCAGTATTCTGTCTCATGACCTTACAGTTATTTAGTGCATGGTGATAGAAGACATGAGGTGAACAAATGTCTGCTGAAAGGAGGTAGGGTTGTGTCAGTAACAGACACCAACTATGTAAATTTTCTGTCTCATGACCATATAGTTATTGAGTGCGTCATGTTAGAAGACGTGAGATGAACCAGTGACTGCTGAGAGGAGGTAGGGTTGTGTCAGTAATGGACACAACTATGTACAGTATTCTGTCTCATGACCATATAGTTATTGAGTGTATGGTGTTAGAAGCCGTGAGATGAACCAATGACTCCTGAGAGGAGGTAGGGTTGGGTTAGTAGCAGACACACAACTATGTACAGTATTGTGTCTCATGACCATATAGTTTTTGAGTGCATCATGTGAGAAGACGTGAGATGAGCCAATGCCTCCTGAGAGGAACTAGGGTTGGGTCAGTAACAGACACACAACTATGTACAGTATTCTGTTTCATGACCATATAGGTATTGAGTGTATGGTGTTAGAAGACGTGAGATGAGCCAATGACTGCTGAGAGGAGGTAGGGCTGGGTCAGTAACAGACACACAACTATGTACAGTATTCTGTCTCATGACCATATAGTTAATGCGTGTATGGTGTTAGAAGACGTGAGTTGAGCCAATGACTGCTGAAAGGAGGTAGGGTTGGGTCAGTAACAGACACACAACTATGTACAGTATTCTGTCTCATGACAATATAGTTATTGAGTGTATTGTGTTAGAAGACGTGAGATGAGCCAATGACTGCTGAGAGGAGGTAGTTTTGGGTCAGTAACAGTCACACAACTATGTACAGTATTCAGTCTCATGACCATATAGTTATTGAGTGCATCATGTTAGAAGACGTGAGATGAACCAGTGACTGCTGAGAGGAGGTAGGGTTGGGTCAGTAACAGACACACAGCTATGTACAGTAGTCTGTCTCATGAGCTTACAGTTATTGAGTGTATGGTATTAGAAGACGTGAGATGAGCCAATGACTGCTGCGAGGAGGTAGGGTTGGGTCAGTAACTGACACACAACTATGTACAGTATATTTTCTAATGACCTTACAGTTATTGAGTGTATAGTGTTAGAAGACGTGAGCTGAGCCAATGACTGCTGAGAGGAGGTAGCGTTTTGTCAATAACAGACACACAACTATGTGTAGTATTCTGTTTCATGACCATATAGTTAATGGGTGTATTGTGTTAGAAGACGTGAGATGAACCAATGACTGCTGAGAAGAGGTAGTGTTGGGTCAGTAACAGACACACAACTATGTACAGTATTCTGTCTCATGACCATATAGGTATTGAGTGTATGGTGTTAGAAGACGTGAGATGAGCCAATGACTGCTGAGAGGAGGTAGGGTTGGGTCAGTAGCAGACACACAACTATGTACAGTATTCTGTCTCATGACCATATAGTTTATGACTGTATGTCGTTAGAAGACGTGAGATGAGCCAAAGACTGCTGAGAGGAGGTAGGGTTGGGTCAGTAACAGACACACAACTATGTACAGTATTCTGGCTCATGACCATATAGTTAATGAGTGTATGGTGTTAGAAGACGTGAGTTGAGCCAATGACTGCTGAAAGGAGGTAGGGTTGGGTCAGTAACAGACACACAACTATGTACAGTTATCTGTCTCATGACAATATAGTTATTGAGTGTATGGTGTTAGAAGACGTGAGATGAGCCAATGACTGCTGAGAAGAGGAATGGTGGGGTCAGTAACAAACACACAACTATTTACAATATTCTGTCTCAATACCTTACAGTTATTGAGTGTATGGTGTTAGAAGACGTGAGTTGAACCAGTGACTGCTGAGAGGAGGTAGGGTTGGGTCAGTAACAGACACACAACTAATTTCAGTATTCTCTCTCATGACCATATAGTTATTGAGTGTATGGTGTTAGAAGTCGTGAGGTGAGCCAATAACTGCTGAGAGGAGGTAGGGTTGGGTCAGTAACAGACACACAACTATGTACAGTATTCTTTCTCATCACCATATAGTTATTGAGTGTATGGTGTTAGAAGACGTGAGATGAGCCAATGACTGCTGAGAGGAGGTAGGGTTGGGTCAGTAACAGACACACAACTATGTACAGTATTCTATCTCATGACTATAGTTATTGAGTGCGTCATGTCAGAAGACGTGAGATGAACCAGTGACTGCTGAGATGAGGTAGGGTTGGGTCAGTAACAGACACACAACTATGTACAGTATTCTGTCTCATGACCATATAGTTTTTGAGTGCATCATGTTAGAAGACGTGAGATGAACCAGTGACTGCTGAGAAGAGGTAGGGTTGGGTCAGTAACAGACACACAACTATGTACAGTATTCTGTCTCATGACCTTACAGTTATTGAGTGTATGGTGTTAGAAGACGTGAGATTAGCCAATGACTGCTGAGAGGAGGTAGGGTTGGGTCAGTAACAGACACACAACTATGTACAGTATTCTGTTTCATGACCATACAGTTATTGAGTGTATGGTGTTAGAAGACGTGAGATGAACCAGTGACTGCTGAGAAGGGGAATGGTGGGGTCAGTAACAAACACACAACTATTTACAATATTCTGTCTCATGACCTTACAGTTATTGAGTGTATGGTGTTAGAAGACGTGAGTTGAACCAGTGACTGCTGAGAGGAGGTAGGGTTGGGTCAGTAACAGACACACATCTAATTTCAGTATTCTGTCTCATGACCATATAGTTATTGAGTGTATGGTGTTAGACGTCGTGAGGTGAGCCAATGACTGCTGAGGGGAGGTAGGGTTGGGTCAGTAACAGACACACAACTATGTACAGTATTCTTTCTCATCACAATATAGTAATTGAGTGTATGGTGTTAGAAGACGTGAGATGAGCCAAGGACTGCTGAGAGGAGGTAGGGTTGGGTCAGTAGCAGACACACAACTATGTACAGTATTCTATCTCATGACTATAGTTATTGAGTGCGTCATGTTAGAAGACGTGAGATGAACCAGTGACTGCTGAGATGAGTTAGGGTTGGGTCAGTAACAGACACACAACTATGTACAGTATTCTGTCTCATGAACAAATAGTTTTTGAGTGCATCATGCTAGAAGACGTGAGATTAGCCAATGACTGCTGAGAGGAGGTAGGGTTGGGTCAGTAACAGACACACAACTATGTACAGTATTCTGTTTCATGACCATACAGTTATTGAGCGTATGGTCTTAGAAGACGTGAGATGAGCCAATGACTGCTGAGAAGATGTAGGGTTGGGTCAGTAACAGACACACAACTATGTGCAGTATTTGGTCTCATATCCATATAGTTATTGAATCTATGGTCTTAGAAGACGTGAGATGAGCCAGTGACTGCTGAGAAGAGGTAGGGTTGGGTCAGTAACAGACACACAACTATGTGCAGTATTCTGTCTCATGACCTTACAGTTATTTAGTGCATGGTGATAGAAGACATGAGGTGAACAAATGTCTGCTGAAAGGAGGTAGGGTTGTGTCAGTAACAGACACCAACTATGTAAATTTTCTGTCTCATGACCATATAGTTATTGAGTGCGTCATGTTAGAAGACGTGAGATGAACCAGTGACTGCTGAGAGGAGGTAGGGTTGTGTCAGTAATGGACACAACTATGTACAGTATTCTGTCTCATGACCATATAGTTATTGAGTGTATGGTGTTAGAAGCCGTGAGATGAACCAATGACTCCTGAGAGGAGGTAGGGTTGGGTTAGTAGCAGACACACAACTATGTACAGTATTGTGTCTCATGACCATATAGTTTTTGAGTGCATCATGTGAGAAGACGTGAGATGAGCCAATGCCTGCTGAGAGGAGCTAGGGTTGGGTCAGTAACAGACACACAACTATGTACAGTATTCTGTTTCATGACCATATAGGTATTGAGTGTATGGTGTTAGAAGACGTGAGATGAGCCAATGACTGCTGAGAGGAGGTAGGGTTGGGTCAGTAACAGACACACAACTATGTACAGTATTCTGTCTCATGACCATATAGTTAATGCGTGTATGGTGTTAGAAGACGTGAGTTGAGCCAATGACTGCTGAAAGGAGGTAGGGTTGGGTCAGTAACAGACACACAACTATGTACAGTATTCTGTCTCATGACAATATAGTTATTGAGTGTATGGTGTTAGAAGACGTGAGATGAGCCAATGACTGCTGAGAGGAGGTAGTTTTGGGTCAGTAACAGTCACACAACTATGTACAGTATTCTGTCTCATTACCATTTAGTTATTGAGTGCATCATGTTAGAAGACGTGAGATGAACCAGTGACTGCTGAGAGGAGGTAGGGTTGGGTCAGTAACAGACACACAGCTATGTACAGTAGTCTGTCTCATGAGCTTACAGTTATTGAGTGTATGGTATTAGAAGACGTGAGATGAGCCAATGACTGCTGAGAGAAGTTAGGGTTGGGTCAGTAACTGACACACAACTATGTACAGTATATTTTCTAATGACCTTACAGTTATTGAGTGTATAGTGTTAGAAGACGTGAGCTGAGCCAATGACTGCTGAGAGGAGGTAGCGTTTTGTCAATAACAGACACACAACTATGTGTAGTATTCTGTTTCATGACCATATAGTTAATGGGTGTATTGTGTTAGAAGACGTGAGATGAACCAATGACTGCTGAGAAGAGGTAGGGTTGGGTCAGTAACAGACACACTACTATGTACAGTATTCTGTCTCATGACCATATAGTTTATGACTGTATGGTGTTAGAAGACGTGAGATGAGCCAAAGACTGCTGAGAGGAGGTAGGGTTGGGTCAGTAACAGACACACTACTATGTACAGTATTCTGTCTCATGACCATATAGTTTATGACTGTATGGTGTTAGAAGACGTGAGATGAGCCAAAGACTGCTGAGAGGAGGTAGGGTTGGGTCAGTAACAGACACACAACTATGTACAGTATTCTGTCTCATGACCATATAGTTAATGAGTGTATGGTGTTAGAAGACGTGAGTTGAGCCAATGACTGCTGAAAGGAGGTAGGGTTGGGTCAGTAACAGACACACAACTATGTACAGTTATCTGTCTCATGACAATATAGTTATTGAGTGTATGGTGTTAGAAGACGTGAGATGAGCCAATGACTGCTGAGAGGAGGTAGGGTTGGGTCAGTAACAGACTCACAGCTATGTACAGTATTCTGTCTCATGACCATATAGTTTTTGATTGTATAGTGTTAGAAGACGTGAGATGAACCAATGACTGCTGAGAAAAGGTAGTGTTGGGTCAGTAACAGACACACAACTATGTACAGTATTCTGTCTCATGACCATATAGGTATTGAGTGTATGGTGTTAGAAGACGTGAGATGAGCCAATGACTGGTGAGCGGAGGTAGGGTTGGGTCAATAACAGACACACAACTATGTACAGTATTCTGTTTCATGACCATATAGTTAATGAGTGTATGGTGTTAGAAGACGTGAGATGAGCCAATGACTGCTTAGAGGAGGTAGGGTTGGGTCAGTAACACACACAACTATGTACAATATTCTGTCTCATGACCTTATAGTTATTGAGTGTATGGTGTTAGAAGACATGAGGTGAGCCAATGACTGCTGAGAGGAGGTAGGGTTGGATGAGTAACGGACACACAACTATGTACAGTATTCTGTCTCATGACTATATAGTTTATGAGTGTATGGTGTTAGAAGACGTGAGATGAGCCAGTGACTGCTGAGAGGAGGTAGGGTTGGGTCAGTAACAGACACACAGCTATGTACAGTTGTCTGTCTCAGACCATATAATTTATGAGTGTATGGTGGTAGAAGACGTGAGATGAGCCAACGACTGTTGAGAGGAGGTAGGGTTGGGTCAGTAACAGACACACAACTCTGTACAGTATTCTGTCTCATGACCATATAGTTATTGAGTGTATGGTTTTTGAAGACGTGAGATGAGCCAATGACTGCTGAGAAGAGTTAGGGTTGGGTCAGTAACAGACACACCACTATGTGCAGTATTCGGTCTCATGACCATATAGTTATTGAATGTATGGTCTTAGAAGACGTGAGATGAGCCAATGACTGCTGAGAAGAGGTAGGGTTGGGTCAGTAACAGACACACAACTATGTGCAGTATTCTGTCTCATGACCTTACAGTTATTTAGTGTATGGTATTAGAAGACATGAGGTGAACCAATGTCTGCTGAAAGGCGGTAGGGTTGTGTCAGTAACAGACACCAACTATGTAAATTTCTGTCTCATGACCATATAGTTATTGAGTGTATGGTGTTAGAAGCCGTGAGATGAACCAATGACTCCTGCGAGGAGGAAGGGTTGAATTAGTAGCAGACACACAACTATGTACAGTATTCTGTCTCATGACCTTACAGATATTGACTGTATGGTGTTAGAAGACATGAAATGAGCCAGTGACTGCTGAGAGGAGGTAGGGTTGGGTCAGTAACAGTCACACAACTATGTACAGTATTCTGTTTCATGACCATACAGTTATTGAGCGTATTGTCTTAGAAGACGTGAGATGACCCAATGACTGCTGAGAAGAGGTTGGGTTGGGTCAGTGACAGACACACAACTATGTGCAGTATTCTATTTCATGACCATATAGTTATTGAGTGTATGGTCTTAGATGACGTGAGATGAGCCAATGACTGCTGAGAAGAGGCAGGGTTGGGTCATAAACAGACACACAACTATGTACAGTGCTCAGTCGAATGACCATAGAGTTGTTGAGTGTATGGTGTTATAAGACATGAGATGAGCCAATGACTGCTGAAAGGAGGTAGGGTTGGGTCAGTAACAGACACACAACTATGTACAGTATTCTGTCTGATGACCATATAGTTATTGAGTGTATGGTGTTAGAAGACGCGAGATGAGGCAATGACTGCAGAGAGGAGGTAGGGTTGGGTCAGTAACAGACACACAACTATGTACGGTATTCTGTCTCATGACCATACAGTTAATGAGTGTATGGTGTTATAAGACGAGATGAACCAGTGACTGCTGAGAAGAGGTAGGGTTGGGTCAGTAACAGACACACAACTATATATATAGTATTCTGTCTCATGACCATACAGTTAATGAGTGTAAGTTGTTAGAAGACATGAGATGAGCCAATGACTGCTGAGAGGAGGTAGGGTTGTGTCAGTAACAGACACACAACTATGTACAGTATTCTGTCTCATGACCATACAGTGAATGAGTGTATGGTATTAGAGGACGTGAGATGGACCAGTGACTGCTGAGAAGAGTTAGGGTTGGTTCAGTAACAGACACACAACTATGTACAGTATTCTGTCTCATTACCATATAGTTATTGAGTGTACGGTGTTAGAAGACATGAGGTGAGCCAATGACTGTGAGAAGAGGTATCGTTTGGTCAGTACCAGACACACAACTATGTACAGTATTCTGTCTCATGACCTTACAGTTATTGAGTGTATGGTGTTAGAAGACGTGAGATGAACCAGTGACTGCTGAGAAGAGGAATGGTGGGGTCAGTAACAAACACACAACTATTTACAATATTCTGTCTCAATACCTTACAGTTATTGAGTGTATGGTGTTAGAAGACGTGAGTTGAACCAGTGACTGCTGAGAGGAGGTAGGGTTGGGTCAGTAACAGACACACAACTAATTTCAGTATTCTCTCTCATGACTATATAGTTATTGAGTGTATGGTGTTAGAAGTCGTGAGGTGAGCCAATAACTGCTGAGAGGAGGTAGGGTTGGGTCAGTAACAGACACACAACTATGTACAGTATTCTTTCTCATCACCATATAGTTATTGAGTGTATGGTGTTAGAAGACGTGAGATGAGCCAATGACTGCTGAGAGGAGGTAGGGTTGGGTCAGTAACAGACACACAACTATGTACAGTATTCTATCTCATGACTATAGTTATTGAGTGCGTCATGTCAGAAGACGTGAGATGAATCAGTGACTGCTGAGATGAGGTAGGGTTGGGTCAGTAACAGACACACAACTATGTACAGTATTCTGTCTCATGACCATATAGTTTTTGAGTGCATCATGTTAGAAGACGTGAGATGAACCAGTGACTGCTGAGAAGAGGTAGGGTTGGGTCAGTAACAGACACACAGCTATGTACAGTATTCTGTCTCATGACCTTACAGTTATTGAGTGTATGGTGTTAGAAGACGTGAGATTAGCCAATGACTGCTGAGAGGAGGTAGGGTTGGGTCAGTAACAGACACACAACTATGTACAGTATTCTGTTTCATGACCATACAGTTATTGAGTGTATGGTGTTAGAAGACGTGAGATGAACCAGTGACTGCTGAGAAGGGGAATGGTGGGGTCAGTAACAAACACACAACTATTTACAATATTCTGTCTCATGACCTTACAGTTATTGAGTGTATGGTGTTAGAAGACGTGAGTTGAACCAGTGAGTGCTGAGAGGAGGTAGGGTTGGGTCAGTAACAG
The DNA here is from genome assembly GCA_030765065.1 of Deroplatys truncata. Lineage (NCBI taxonomy): Eukaryota > Metazoa > Arthropoda > Insecta > Mantodea > Mantidae > Deroplatys > Deroplatys truncata. The sequence continues at coordinate 234,078,298 of CM060986.1, forward strand.
ACACACAACTAATTTCAGTATTCTGTCTCATGACCATATAGTTATTGAGTGTATGGTGTTAGAAGTCGTGAGGTGAGCCAATAACTGCTGAGAGGAGGTAGGGTTGGGTCAGTAACAGACACACAACTATGTACAGTATTCTTTCTCATCACCATATAGTAATTGAGTGTATGGTGTTAGAAGACGTGAGATGAGCCAAGGACTGCTGAGAGGAGGTAGGGTTCGGTCAGTAACAGACACACAACTATGTACAGTATTCTATCTCATGACTATAGTTATTGAGTGCGTCATGTTAGAAGACGTGAGATGAACCAGTGACTGCTGAGATGAGGTAGGGTTGGGTCAGTAACAGACACACAACTATGTACAGTATTCTGTCTCATGACCAAATAGTTTTTGAGTGCATCATGCTAGAAGACGTGAGATTAGCCAATGACTGCTGAGAGGAGGTAGGGTTGGGTCAGTAACAGACACACAACTATGTACAGTATTCTGTTTCATGACCATACAGTTATTGAGCGTATGGTCTTAGAAGACGTGAGATGAGCCAATGACTGCTGAGAAGATGTAGGGTTGGGTCAGTAACAGACACACAACTATGTGCAGTATTCTGTCTCATGACCTTACAGTTATTTAGTGTATGGTGATAGAAGACATGAGGTGAACAAATGTCTGCTGAAAGGAGGTAGGGTTGTGTCAGTAACAGACACCAACTATGTAAATTTTCTGTCTCATGACCATATAGTTATTGAGTGCGTCATGTTAGAAGACGTGAGATGAACCAGTGACTGCTGAAAGGAGGTAGGGTTGGGTCAGTAACAGACCACAAGTATGTACAGTATTCTGTCCCATGACCTTACAGTTATTTAGTGTATAGTGTTAGGAGACGTGAGATGAACCAATGACTGGTGAGAAGAGGTAGGGTTGTGTCAGTAATGGACACACAACTATGTACAGTATTCTGTCTCATGACCATATAGTTATTGAGTGTATGGTGTTAGAAGCCGTGAGATGAACCAATGACTCCTGAGAGGAGGTAGGGTTGGGTTAGTAGCAGACACACAACTATGTACAGTATTGTGTTTCATGACCATATTGTTTTTGAGTGCATCATGTGAGAAGACGTGAGATGAGCCAATGCCTGCTGAGAGGAGCTAGGGTTGGGTCAGTAACAGACACACAACTATGTACAGTATTCTGTTTCATGACCATATAGTTAATGAGTGTATGGTGTCAGAAGACGTGAGTTGAGCCAATGACTGCTGAGAGGAGGTAGGGTTGGGTCAGTAACTGACACACAACTATGTACAGTATTCTGTCTCATGACCATATAGTTATTGAGTGTATGGTCTTAGAAGACATGAGGTGAGCCAATGTCTGCTGACAGGAGGTAGGGTTGGGTCAATAACAGACACACAACTATGTACAGTATTCTGTCCCATGACCATATAGGTATTCAGTGTATGGTGTTAGAAGACGTGAGATGAGCCAATGACTGCTTAGAGGAGGTAGGGTTGGGTCAGTAACAGACACACAACTATGTACACTATTCTATCTCATGACCATACAGTTAATGAGTGTATGGTGTTACAAGACGTGAGATCAACCAGTGACTGCTGAGAGGAGGTAGGGTTGGGTCAGTAACAGACACAACTATGTACAGTATTCTGTCTCATGACAATAGCTATTGAGTGCGTCATGTTAGAAGACGTGAGATGAACCAGTGACTGCTGAGATGAGGTAGGGTTGGGTCAGTAACAGACACACAACTATGTACAGTATTCTGTCTCATGACCATATAGTTATTGAGTGTATGGTTTTTGAAGACGTGAGATGAGCCAATGACTGCTGAGATGAGGTAGGGTTGGGTCAGTAACAGACACACAACTATGTACAGTATTCTGTCTCATGACCATATAGTTATTGAGTGTATGGTTTTTGAAGACGTGAGATGAACCAATGACTGCTGAGAAGAGGTAGGGTTGGGTTAGTAACAGACCACAACTATGTACAGTATTCTGTCTCATGACCATATATTTATTGAGCGTATGGTGTTAGAAAACGTGAGATGAGCCAATGACTGCTGAGAGGAGGTAGGGTTGGGTCAGTAACGGACACACAACTATGTACAGTATTCTGTCTCATTACCTTACAGTTATTGAGTCTATGGTGTTAGAATACGTGAGATGAGCCAATGACTGCTGAGAGGAGGTAGGGTTGGGTCAGTAACAGACACACAACTATGTACAGTATTCTGTTACATGACCTTACAGTTATTGAGTGTATGGTCTTAGAAGACGTGAGATGAGCCAATGACTGCTGAGAAGAGGTAGGGTTGGGTCAGTAACAGACACAAACCTATGTGCAGTATTCGGTCTCATGACCATATGGTTATTGAATGTATGGTCTTAGAAGACGTGAGATGAGCCAGTGACTGCTGAGAAGAGGTAGGGTTGGGTGAGTAACAGACACACAACTATGTGCAGTATTCTGTCTCATGACCTTACAGTTATTTAGTGTATGGTGATAGAAGACATGAGATGAACCAATTTCTGCTGAAAGGAGGTAGGGTTGTGTCAGTAACAGACACCAACTATGTAAATTTTCTGTCTCATGACCATATAGTTATTGAGTGCGTCATGTTAGAAGACGTGAGATGAACCAGTGACTGCTGAGAGGAGATAGGGTTGTGTCAGTAACAGACACACAACTATGTACAGTATTCTGTCTCATGACCATATAGTTATTGAGTGTATGGTGTTAGAAGCCGTGAGATGAACCAATGACTCCTGAGAGGAGGTAGGGTTGAATTAGTAGCAGACACACAACTATCTACAGTATTCTGTCTCATGACCTTACAGATATTGACTGTATGGTGTTAGAAGACGTGAGATGAGCCAATGACTGCTGAGAGGAAGTAGGGTTGGGTCAATAACAGTCACACAACTATGTACAGTATTCTGTCTCATGACCATATAGTTTTTGAGTGCATCATGTGAGAAGACGTGAGCTGAACCAGTGACTGCTGAGAAGAGGTAGGGTTGGGTCAGTAACAGACACACAGCTATGTGCAGTATTCTGCCTCATGACCATATAGTTATTGAGTGTATGGTCTTAGAAGACGTGAGATGAGCCAATGCCTGCTGAGAGGAGCTAGGGTTGGGTCAGTAACAGACACACAACTATGTACAGTATTCTGTTTCATGACCATATAGTTAATGAGTGTATGGTGTCAGAAGACGTGAGTTGAGCCAATGACTGCTGAGAGGAGGTAGGGTTGGATCAGTAACAGACACACAACTATGTACAGTATTCTGTGTCATGACCATATAGTTATTGAGTGTATGGTGTTAGAAGACGTGAGATGAGCCAATGACTGCTGAGAGGAGGTAGGGTTGGGTCAGTAACTGACACACAACTATGTACAGTATTCTGTCTCATGACCATATAGTTATTGAGTGTATGGTCTTAGAAGACATGAGGTGAGCCAATGTCTGCTGACAGGAGGTAGGGTTGGGTCAATAACAGACACACAACTATGTACAGTATTCTGTTTCCTGACCATATAGTTAATGAGTATATGGTGTTAGAAGACGTGGGATGAGCCAATGACTGCTTAGAGGAGGTAGGGTTGGGTCAGTAAGAGACACACAACTATGTACACTATTCTATCTCATGACCATACAGTTAATGAGTGTATGGTGTTACAAGACGTGAGATCAACCAGTGACTGCTGAGAGGAGGTAGGGTTGGGTCAGTAACAGACACAACTATGTACAGTATTCTGTCTCATGACAATAGCTATTGAGTGCGTCATGTTAGAAGACGTGAGCTGAACCAGTGACTGCTGAGAAGAGGTAGGGTTGGGTCAGTAACAGACACACAGCTATGTGCAGTATTCTGCCTCATGACCATATAGTTATTGAGTGTATGGTCTTAGAAGACGTGAGATGAGCCAATGCCTGCTGAGAGGAGCTAGGGTTGGGTCAGTAACAGACACACAACTATGTACAGTATTCTGTTTCATGACCATATAGTTAATGAGTGTATGGTGTCAGAAGACGTGAGTTGAGCCAATGACTGCTGAGAGGAGGTAGGGTTGGATCAGTAACAGACACACAACTATGTACAGTATTCTGTGTCATGACCATATAGTTATTGAGTGTATGGTGTTAGAAGACGTGAGATGAGCCAATGACTGCTGAGAGGAGGTAGGGTTGGGTCAGTAACTGACACACAACTATGTACAGTATTCTGTCTCATGACCATATAGTTATTGAGTGTATGGTCTTAGAAGACATGAGGTGAGCCAATGTCTGCTGACAGGAGGTAGGGTTGGGTCAATAACAGACACACAACTATGTACAGTATTCTGTCCCATGACCATATAGGTATTCAGTGTAGGTATTAGAAGACGTGAGATGAGCCAATGACTGCTGGGAGGAGGTAGGGTTGGGTCAATAACAGACACACAACTATGTACAGTATTCTGTTTCCTGACCATATAGTTAATGAGTATATGGTGTTAGAAGACGTGGGATGAGCCAATGACTGCCTAGAGGAGGTAGGGTTGGGTCAGTAAGAGACACACAACTATGTACACTATTCTATCTCATGACCATACAGTTAATGAGTGTATGGTGTTACAAGACGTGAGATCAACCAGTGACTGCTGAGAGGAGGTAGGGTTGGGTCAGTAACAGACACAACTATGTACAGTATTCTGTCTCATGACAATAGCTATTGAGTGCGTCATGTTAGAAGACGTGAGATGAACCAGTGACTGCTGAGATGAGGTAGGGTTGGGTCAGTAACAGACACACAACTATGTACAGTATTCTGTCTCATGACCATATAGTTATTGAGTGTATGGTTTTTGAAGACGTGAGATGAGCCAATGACTGCTGAAAGGAGGTAGGGTTGGGTCAGTAACAGACTACAAGTATGTACAGTTTTCTGTCCCATGACCATATAGTTAATGAGTTTATGGTGTTAGAAGACGTGAGTTGAGCCAATGACTGCTGAAAGTAGGTAGGGTTGGGTCAGTAACAGACACACAACTATGTACAGTTATCTGTCTCATGACAATATAGTTATTGAGTGTATGGTATTAGAAGACGTGAGATGAGCCAATGACTGCTGAGAGGAGGTAGGGTTGGGTCAGTAACAGACTCACAGCTATGTACAGTATTCTGTCTCATGACCATATAGTTTTTGATTGTATAGTGTTAGAAGACGTGAGATGAACCAATGACTGCTGAGAAAAGGTAGTGTTGGGTCAGTAACAGACACACAACTATGTACAGTATTCTGTCTCATGACCATATAGGTATTGAGTGTATGGTGTTAGAAGACGTGAGATGAGCCAATGACTGGTGAGAGGAGGTAGGGTTGGGTCAATAACAGACACACAACTATGTACAGTATTCTGTTTCATGACCATATAGTTAATGAGTGTATGGTGTTAGAAGACGTGAGATGAGCCAATGACTGCTTAGAGGAGGTAGGGTTGGGTCAGTAACACACAACTATGTACAATATTCTGTCTCATGACCTTACGTTATTGAGTGTATGGTGTTAGAAGACATGAGGTGAGCCAATGACTGCTGAGAGGAGGTAGGGTTGGATGAGTAACGGACACACAACTATGTACAATATTCTGTCTCATGACTATATAGTTTATGAGTGTATGGTGTTAGAAGACGTGAGATGAGCCAGTGACTGCTGAGAGGAGGTAGGGTTGGGTCAGTAACAGACACACAGCTATGTACAGTTGTCTGTCTCAGACCATATAATTTATGAGTGTATGGTGGTAGAAGACGTGAGATGAGCCAACGACTGCTGAGAGGAGGTAGGGTTGGGTCAATAACAGACACACAACTCTGTACAGTATTCTGTCTCATGACTATATAGTTATTGAGTGTATGGTTTTTGAAGACGTGAGTTGAGCCAATGACTGCTGAAAGGAGGTAGGGTTGGGTCCGTAACAGACCACAACCATGTACAGTATTCTGTCTCATGACCATATAGTTATTGAGCGTATGCTGTTAGAAGACGTGAGATGAGCCAATGACTGCTGAGAGGAGGTAGGGTTGGGTCAGTAAAAGTCACACAACTATGTACAGTATTCTGTCTCATGCCCATATAGTTTTTGAGTGCATCATGTTAGAAGACGTGAGCTGAACCAGTGACTGCTGAGAAGAGGTAGGGTTGGGTCAATAACAGACACACAACTATGTGCAGTATTCTGTCTCATGACTATATAGTTATTGAGTGTATGGTCTTAGAAGACGTGAGATGTGCCAATGACTGCTCAGAGGAGCTAGGGTTGGGTCAGTAACAGACACACAACTATGTACAGTATTCTGTTTCATGACCATACAGTTATTGAGCGTATTGTCTTAGAAGACGTGAGATGACCCAATGACTGCTGAGAAGAGGTTGGGTTGGGTCAGTGACAGACTAACAACTATGTGCAGTATTCTGTCTCCTGACCATATAGTTATTGAGTGTGTGGTCTTAGAAGACGGCAGATGAGCCTATGACTGCTGAGAGGAGGTAGGGTTGGGTCAGTAACAGACACACCTATGTACAGTATTCTATTTCATGACCATATAGTTATTGAGTGTATGGTCTTAGATGACGTGAGATGAGCCAATGACTGCTGAGAAGAGGCAGGGTTGGGTCATAAACAGACACACAACTATGTACAGTGCTCAGTCGAATGACCATAGAGTTGTTGAGTGTATGGTGTTATAAGACATGAGATGAGCCAATGACTGCTGAAAGGAGGTAGGGTTGGGTCAGTAACAGACACACAACTATGTACAGTATTCTGTCTGATGACCATATAGTTATTGAGTGTATGGTGTTAGAAGACGCGAGATGAGGCAATGACTGCAGAGAGGAGGTAGGGTTGGGTCAGTAACAGACACACAACTAATACAGTTAATGAGTGTATTGTGTTATAAGACGAGATGAACCAGTGACTGCTGAGAAGAGGTAGGGTTGGGTCAGTAACAGACACACAACTATATATATAGTATTCTGTCTCATGACCATACAGTTAATGAGTGTATGTTGTTAGAAGACATAAGATGAGCCTATGACTGCTGAGAGGAGGTAGGATTGGGTCAGTAACAGACACACAACTATGTACAGTATTCTGTCTCATGACCATATAGGGTGTATGGTGTTAGAAGACATGAGATGAGCCAATGACTGCTGAGAGCAGGTAGGGTTGGGTCAGTAACAGACACACAACTATGTACAGTATTCTGTCTCATGACCATACAGTGAATGAGTGTATGGTATTAGAGGACGTGAGATGGACCAGTGACTGCTGAGAAGAGTTAGGGTTGGTTCAGTAACAGACACACAACTATGTACAGTATTCTGTCTCATTACCATATAGTTATTGAGTGTACGGTGTTAGAAGACATGAGGTGAGCCAATGACTGTGAGAAGAGGTATGGTTTGGTCAGTACCAGACACACAACTATGTACAGTATTCTGTCTCATGACCTTACAGTTATTGAGTGTATGGTGTTAGAAGACGTGAGATGAACCAGTGACTGCTGAGAAGAGGAAGGGTGGGGTCAGTAACAAACACACAACTATTTACAATATTCTGTCTCAATACCTTACAGTTATTGAGTGTATGGTGTTAGAAGACGTGAGTTGAACCAGTGACTGCTGAGAGGAGGTAGGGTTGGGTCAGTAACAGACACACAACTAATTTCAGTATTCTGTCTCATGACCATATAGTTATTGAGTGTATGGTGTTAGAAGTCGTGAGGTGAGCCAATAACTGCTGAGAGGAGGTAGGGTTGGGTCAGTAACAGACACACAACTATGTATAGTATTCTTTCTTATCACCATATAGTTATTGAGTGTATGGTGTTAGAAGACGTGAGATGCGCCAATGACTGCTGAGAGGAGGTAGGGTTGGGTCAGTAACAGACACACAACTATGTACAGTATTCTATCTCATGACTATAGTTATTGAGTGCGTCATGTTAGAAGACGTGAGATGAACCAGTGACTGCTGAGATGAGGTAGGGTTGGGTCAGTAACAGACACACAACTATGTACAGTATTCTGTCTCATGACCATATAGTTTTTGAGTGCATCATGTTAGAAGACGTGAGATGAACCAGTGACTGCTGAGAAGAGGTAGGGTTGGGTCAGTAACAGACACACAACTATGTACAGTATTCTGTCTCATGACCTTACAGTTATTGAGTGTATGGTGTTAGAAGACGTGAGATTAGCCAATGACTGCTGAGAGGAGGTTGGGTTGGGTCAGTAACAGACACACAACTATGTACAGTATTCTGTTTCATGACCATACAGTTATTGAGTGTATGGTGTTAGAAGACGTGAGATGAACCAGTGACTGCTGAGAAGAGGAATGGTGGGGTCAGTAACAAACACACAACTATTTACAATATTCTGTCTCATGACCTTACAGTTATTGAGTGTATGGTGTTAGAAGACGTGAGATTAGCCAATGACTGCTGAGAGGAGGTAGGGTTGGGTCAGTAACAGACACACAACTATGTACAGTATTCTGTTTCATGACCATACAGTTATTGAGCGTATGGTCTTAGAAGACGTGAGATGAGCCAATGACTGCTGAGAGGATGTAGGGTTGGGTCAGTAACAGACACACAACTATGTGCAGTATTTGGTCTCATATCCATATAGTTATTGAATCTATGGTCTTAGAAGACGTGAGATGAGCCAGTGACTGCTGAGAAGAGGTAGGGTTGGGTCAGTAACAGACACACAACTATGTGCAGTATTCTGTCTCATGTCCTTACAGTTATTTAGTGTATGGTGATAGAAGACATGAGGTGAACAAATGTCTGCTGAAAGGAGGTAGGGTTGTGTCAGTAATAGACACCAACTATGTAAATTTTCTGTCTCATGACCATATAGTTATTGAGTGCGTCATATTAGAAGACGTGAGATGAACCAGTGACTGCTGAGAGGAGGTAGGGTTGTGTCAGTAATGGACACACAACTATGTACAGTATTCTGTCTCATGACCATATAGTTATTGAGTGTATGGTGTTAGAAGCCGTGAGATGAACCAATGACTCCTGAGAGGAGGTAGGGTTGGACTAGTAGCAGACACACAACTATGTACAGTATTGTGTCTCATGACCTTACAGATATTGAGTGTATGGTGTTAGAAGACGTGAGATTAGCCAATGACTGCTGAGAGGAGGTACCGTTGGGTCAGTAACAGACCACAACTATGTACAGTATTCTGTCTCTTGACCATATAGTTATTGAGCGTATGGTGTTAGAAGACGTGAGATGAGCCAATGACTGCTGAGAGGAGGTAGGGTTGGGTCAGTAACAGTCACACAACTATGTACAGTATTCTGTCTCATGACCATATAGTTTTTGAGTGCATCATGTGAGAAGACGTGAGCTGAACCAGTGACTGCTGAGAAGAGGTAGGGTTGGGTCAGTAACAGACACACAACTATGTGCAGTATTCTGCCTCATGACCATATAGTTATTGAGTGTATGTTCTTAGAAGACGTGAGATGAGCCAATGCCTGCTGAGAGGAGCTAGGGTTGGGTCAGTAACAGACACACAACTATGTACAGTATTCTGTTTCATGACCATATTGTTAATGAGTGTATGGTGTCAGAAGACGTGAGTTGAGCCAATGACTGCTGAGAGGAGGTAGTGTTGGATCAGTAACAGACACACAACTATGTACAGTATTCTGTGTCATGACCATATAGTTATTGAGTGTATGGTGTTAGAAGACGTGAGATGAGCCAATGACTGCTGAGAGGAGGTAGGGTTGGGTCAGTAACTGACACTTAACTATGTACAGTATTCTGTCTCATGACCATATAGTTATTGAGTGTATGGTCTTAGAAGACATGAGGTGAGCCAATGTCTGCTGACAGGAGGTAGGGTTGGGTCAATAACAGACACACAACTATGTACAGTATTCTGTCCCATGACCATATAGGTATTCAGTGTATGGTGTTAGAAGACGTGAGATGAGCCAATGACTGCTGAGAGGAGGTAGGGTTGGGTCAATAACAGACACACAACTATGTACAGTATTCTGTTTTCTGACCATATAGTTAATGAGTATATGGTGTTAGAAGACGTGGGATGAGCCAATGACTGCTTAGAGGAGGTAGGGTTGGGTCAGTAACAGACACACAACTATGTACACTATTCTATCTCATGACCATACAGTTAATGAGTGTATGGTGTTACAAGACGTGAGATCAACCAGTGACTGCTGAGAGGAGGTAGGGTTGGGTCAGTAACAGACACAACTATGTACAGTATTCTGTCTGATGACAATAGCTATTGAGTGCGTCATGTTAAAAGACGTGAGATGAAGCAGTGACTGCTGAGATGAGGTAGGGTTGGGTCAGTAACAGACACACAACTATGTACAGTATTCTGTCTCATGACCATATAGTTATTGAGTGTATGGTTTTTGAAGACGTGAGATGAGCCAATGACTGCTGAAAGGAGGTAGGGTTGGGTCAGTAACAGACCACAAGTATGTACAGTATTCTGTCCCATGACCTTACAGTTATTTAGTGTATAGTGTTAGAAGACGTGAGATGAACCAATGACTGGTGAGAAGAGGTAGTGTTGGATCAGTAACAGACAGACACACAACTATGTACAGTATTCTGTCTCATGACCATATAGGTATTGAGTGTATGGTGTTAGAAGACGTGAGATGAGCCAATGACTGCTGAGATGAGGTAGGGTTGGGTCAGTAACAGACACACAACTATGTACAGTATTCTGTCTCATGACCATATAGTTATTGAGTGTATGGTTTTTGAAGACGTGAGATGAGCCAATGACTGCTGAAAGGAGGTAGGGTTGGGTCAGTAACAGACCACAAGTATGTACAGTATTCTGTCCCATGACCTTACAGTTATTTAGTGTATAGTGTTAGAAGACGTGAGATGAACCAATGACTGGTGAGAAGAGGTAGTGTTGGGTCAGTAACAGACACACAACTATGTACAGTATTCTGTCTCATGACCATATAGGTATTGAGTGTGTGGTGTTAGAAGACGTGAGTTGAGCCAATGACTGCTGAGAGGAGGTAGGGTTGGGTCAGTAACAGACACACAACTATGTACTGTATTCTGTCTCATGACCATATAGTTAATGCGTGTATGGTGTTAGAAGACGTGAGTTGAGCCCATGACTGCTGAAAGGAGGTACGGTTGGGTCAGTAACAGACACACAACTATGTACAGTAGTCTGTCTCATGAGCTTACAGTTTTTGAGTGTATGGTATTAGAAGACGTGAGATGAGCCAATGACTGCTGAGAGGAGGTAGGGTTGGGTCAGTAACTGACACACAACTATGTACAGTATTCTGTCTAATGACCTTACAGTTTTTTAGTGTATGGTCTTAGAAGACATGAGGTGAACCAATGTCTGCTGAGAGGAGGTAGGTTTGGGCCAATAACAGACATACAACTATGTACAGTATTCTGTCCCATGACCTTACAGTTATTGAGTGTATAGTGTTAGAAGACGTGAGATGAACCAATGACTGCTGAGAAGAGGTAGGGTTGATTCAGTAACAGACACACAACATTGTACAGTAGTCCTGTCTAATGACCATACAGTTATTGAGTGTATGGTGTTAGAAGACGTGAGATGAACCAGTGACTGCTGAGAAGAGGTAGGGTTGGGTCAGTAACAGACACACAACTATGTACAGTATTCTGTCCCATGACCTTACAGTTATTGAGTGTATAGTGTTATAAGACGTGAGATGAACCAATGACTGCTGAGAAGAGGTAGGGTTGATTCAGTAACAGACACACAACATTGTACAGTAGTCCTGTCTAATGACCATACAGTTATTGAGTGCATCATGTGAGAAGACGTGAGCTGAACCAGTGACTGCTGACAAGAGGTAGGGTTGGGTCAGTAACAGACACACAATTATGTACAGTATTCTGTTTCATGACCATATAGTTAATGAGTGTATGGTGTCAGAAGACGTGAGTTGAGCCAATGACTGCTGAGAGGAGGTAGGGTTGGATCAGTAACAGACACACAACTATGTACAGTATTCTGTCTCATGACCATATAGTTATTGAGTGTATGGTGTTAGAAGCCGTGAGATGAACCAATGACTCCTGAGAGGAGGTAGGGTTGGGTTAGTAGCAGACACACAACTATGTACAGTATTGTGTCTCATGACCTTACAGATATTGAGTGTATGGTGTTAGAAGACGTGAGATTAGCCAATGACTGCTGAGAGGAGGTAACGTTGGGTCAGTAACAGACCACAACTATGTACAGTCTTCTGTCTCTTGACCAAATAGTTATTGAGCGTATGGTGTTAGAAGACGTGAGATGAGCCAATGACTGCTGAGAGGAGGTAGGGTTGGGTCAGTAACAGTCACACAACTATGTACAGTATTCTGTCTCATGACCATATAGTTTTTGAGTGCATCATGTGAGAAGACGTGAGCTGAACCAGTGACTGCTGACAAGAGGTAGGGTTGGGTCAGTAACAGACACACAACTATGTGCAGTATTCTGCCTCATGACCATATAGTTATTGAGTGTATGGTCTTAAAAGACGTGAGATGAGCCAATGCCTGCTGAGAGGAGCTAGGGTTGGGTCATTAACAGACACACAACTATGTACAGTATTCTGTGTCATGACCATATAGTTATTGAGTGTATGGTGTTAGAAGCCGTGAGATGAGCCAATGACTGCTGAGAGGAGGTAGGGTTGGGTCAGTAACTGACACACAACTATGTACAGTATTCTGTCTCATGACCATATAGTTATTGGGTGTATGGTCTTAGAAGACATGAGGTGAGCCAATGTCTGCATACAGGAGGTAGGGTTGGGTCAATAACAGACACACAACTATGTACAGTATTCTGTCCCATGACCATATAGGTATTCAGTGTATGGTGTTAGAAGACGTGAGATGAGCCAATGACTGCTGAGAGGAGGTAGGGTTGGGTCAATAACAGACACACAACTATGTACAGTATTCTGTCTCATGACCATATAGGTTATGACTGTATGGTGTTAGAAGACGTGAGATGAGCCAAAGACTGCTAAGAGGAGGTAGGGTTGGGTCAGTAACAGACACGCAACTATGTACAGTATTCTGTCTCATGACCATATAGTTAATGAGTTTATGGTGTTAGAAGACGTGAGTTGAGCCAATGACTGCTGAAGGGAGGTAGGGTTGGGTCAGTAACAGACACACAACTATGTACAGTTATCTGTCTCATGACAATATAGTTATTGAGTGTATGGTATTAGAAGACGTGAGTTGAGCCAATGACTGCTGAGAGGAGGTAGGGTTGGGTCAGTAACAGACTCACAGCTATGTACAGTATTCTGTCTCATGACCATATAGTTTTTGATTGTATAGTTTTAGAAGACGTGAGATGAACCAATGACTGCTGAGAAAAGGTAGTGTTGGGTCAGTAACAGACCACAAGTATGTACACTATTCTGTCCCATGACCTTACAGTTATTTAGTGTATAGTGTTAGAAGACGTGAGATGAACCAATGACTGGTGGAAGAGGTAGTGTTGGGTCAGTAACAGACAGACACACAACTATGTACAGTATTCTGTCTCATGACCATATAGGTATTGAGTGTATGGTGTTAGAAGACGTGAGATGAGCCAATGACTGCTGAGATGAGGTAGGGTTGGGTCAGTAACAGACACACAACTATGTACAGTATTCTGTCTCATGACCATATAGTTATTGAGTGTATGGTTTTTGAAGACGTGAGATGAGCCAATGACTGCTGAAAGGAGGTAGGGTTGGGTCAGTAACAGACCACAAGTATGTACAGTATTCTGTCCCATGACCTTACAGTTATTTAGTGTATAGTGTTAGAAGACGTGAGATGAACCAATGACTGGTGAGAAGAGGTAGTGTTGGGTCAGTAACAGACACACAACTATGTACAGTATTCTGTCTCATCACCATATAGGTATTGAGTGTATGGTGTTAGAAGACGTGAGATGAGCCAATGACTGCTGAGAGGAGGTAGGGTTGGGTCAGTAACAGTCACACAACTATGTACGGTATTCTGTCTCATGACCATATAGTTTTTGAGTGCGTCATGTTCGAAGACGTGAGATGAGCCAGTGACTGCTGAGATGAGGTAGGTTTGGGTCAGTAACAGACACACAACTATGTACAGTATTCTGTCTCATGACCATATAGTTATTGAGTGTATGGTTTTTGAAGACGTGAGATGAGCCAATGACTGCTGAAAGGAGGTAGGGTTGGGTCAGTAACAGACCACAAGTATGTACACTATTCTGTCCCATGACCTTACAGTTATTTAGTGTATAGTGTTAGAAGACGTGAGATGAACCAATGACTGGTGAAAAGAGGTAGTGTTGGATCAGTAACAGACACACAACTATGTACAGTATTCTGTCTCATGACCATATAGGTATTGAGTGTATGGTGTTAGAAGACGTGAGATGAGCCAATGACTGCTGAGATGAGGTAGGGTTGGGTCAGTAACAGACACACAACTATGTACAGTATTCTTTCTCATGACCATATAGTTAATGCGTGTATGGTGCTAGAAGACGTGAGTTGAGCCAATGACTGCTGAAAGGAGGTAGGGTTGGGTCAGTAACAGACACACAACTATGTACCGTATTCTGTCTCATGACAATATAGTTATTGAGTGTATTGTGTTAGAAGACGTGAGATGAGCCAATGACTGCTGAGAGGAGGTAGGGTTGGGTCAGTAACAGACACACAACTATGTACAGTATTCTGTCTCATGAGCTTACAGTTATTGAGTATATGGTATTAGAAGACGTGAGATGAGCCAATGACTGCTGAGAGGAGGTAGGTTTGGGCCAATAACAGACACACAACTATGTACAGTATTCTGTCCCATGACCTTACAGTTATTGAGTGTATAGTGTTAGAAGACGTGAGATGAACCAATGACTGGTGAGAAGAGGTAGGGTTGATTCAGTAACAGACACACAACATTGTACAGTAGTCCTGTCTAATGACCATACAGTTATTGAGTGTATAGTGTTAGAAGACGTGAGATGAACCAATGACTGCTGAGAAGAGGTAGGGTTGGGTCAGTAACAGACACACAACTATGTGTAGTATTCTGTTTCATGACCATATAGTTAATGAGTGTATGGTGTTAGAAGACGTGAGATGAGCCAATGACTGCTGAGAGGAGGTAGGGTTAGGTCAGTAACGGACACACAACTATGTGTAGTATTCTGTTTCATGACCATATAGTTAATGAGTGTATGGTGTTAGAAGACGTGAGATGAGCCAATGACTGCTGAGAGGAGGTAGGGTTGGGTCAGTAACAGACTCACAGCTATGTACAGTATTCTGTCTCATGACCATATAGTTATTGATTGTATGGTGTTAGAAGACGTGAGATGATCCAATGACTGCTGAGAGGAGGTAGGGTTGGGTCAGTAACAGACACACAACTATGTACAGTTATCTGTCTCATGACAATATAGTTATTGAGTGTATGGTGTTAGAAGACGTGAGATGAGCCAATGACTGCTGAGAGGAGGTAGGGTTGGGTCAGTAACAGACTCACAGCTATGTACAGTATTCTGTCTCATGACCATATAGTTTTTGATTGTATAGTGTTAGAAGACGTGAGATGAACCAATGACTGCTGAGAAAAGGTAGTGTTCGGTCAGTAACAGACACACAACTATGTACAGTATTCTGTCTCATGACCATATAGGTATTGAGTGTATGGTGTTAGAAGACGTGAGATGAGCCAATGACTGGTGAGAGGAGGTAGGGTTGGGTCAATAACAGACACACAACTATGTACAGTATTCTGTTTCATGACCATATAGGTAATGAGTGTATGGTGTTAGAAAACGTGAGATGAGCCAATGACTGCTTAGAGGAGGTAGGGTAGGGTCAGTAACACACACAACTATGTACAATATTCTGTCTCATGACCTTATAGTTATTGAGTGTATGGTGTTAGAAGACATGAGGTGAGCCAATGACTGCTGAGAGGAGGTAGGGTTGGATGAGTAACGGACACACAACTATGTACAGTATTCTGTCTCATGACTATATAGTTTATGAGTGTATGGTGTTAGAAGACGTGAGATGAGCCAGTGACTGCTGAGAGGAGGTAGGGTTGGGTCTGTAACACACACAGCTATGTACAGTTGTCTGTCTCAGACCATATAATTTATGAGTGTATGGTGGTAGAAGACGTGAGATGAGCCAACGACTGCTGAGAGGAGGTAGGGTTGGGTCAGTAACAGACACACAACTATGTACAGTATTCTTTCTCATCACCATATAGTTATTGAGTGTATGGTGTTAGAAGACGTGAGATGAGCCAATGACTGCTGAGAGGAGGTAGGGTTGGGTCAGTAACAGACACACAACTATGTACAGTATTCTATCTCATGACTATAGTTATTGAGTGCGTCATGTTAGAAGACGTGAGATGAACCAGTGACTGCTGAGATGAGGTAGGGTTGGGTCAGTAACAGACACACAACTATGTACAGTATTCTGTCTCATGACCATCTTGTTTTTGAGTGCATCATGTTAGAAGACGGGAGATGAACCAGTGACTGCTGAGAAGAGGTAGGGTTGGGTCAGTAACAGACAAACAACTATGTACAGTATTCTGTCTCATGACCTTACAGTTATTGAGTGTATGGTGTTAGAAGACGTGAGATTAGCCAATGACTGCTGAGAGGAGGTAGGGTTGGGTCAGTAACAGACACACAACTATGTACAGTATTCTGTTTCATGACCATACAGTTATTGAGTGTATGGTGTTAGAAGACGTGAGATGAACCAGTGACTGCTGAGAAGAGGAATGGTGGGGTCAGTAACAAACACACAACTATTTACAATATTCTGTCTCATGACCTTACAGTTATTGAGTGTATGGTGTTAGAAGACGTGAGTTGAACCAGTGACTGCTGAGAGGAGGTAGGGTTGGGTCAGTAACAGACACACAACTAATTTCAGTATTCTGTCTCATGACCATATAGTTATTGAGTGTATGGTGTTAGAAGTCGTGAGGTGAGCCAATAACTGCTGAGAGGAGGTAGGGTTGGGTCAGTAACAGACACACAACTATGTACAGTATTCTTTCTCATCACCATATAGTTATTGAGTGTATGGTGTTAGAAGACGTGAGATGAGCCAAGGACTGCTGAGAGGAGGTAGGGTTGGGTCAGTAACAGACCACAAGTATGTACAGTATTCTGTCCCATGACCTTACAGTTATTTAGTGTATAGTGTTAGAAGACGTGAGATGAACCAATGACTGGTGAGAAGAGGTAGTGTTGGGTCAGTAACAGACACACAACTATGTACAGTATTCTGTCTCATGACCATATAGGTATTGAGTGTATGGTGTTAGAAGACGTGAGATGAGCCAATGACTGCTGAGAGGAGGTAGGGTTGGGTCAGTAACAGTCACACAACTATGTACGGTATTCTGTCTCATGACCATATAGTTTTTGAGTGCGTCATGTTAGAAGACGTGAGATGAGCCAGTGACTGCTGAGATGAGGTAGGTTTGGGTCAGTAACAGACACACAACTATGTACAGTATTCTGTCTCATGACCATATAGTTATTGAGTGTATGGTTTTTGAAGACGTGAGATGAGCCAATGACTGCTGAAAGGAGGTAGGGTTGGGTCAGTAACAGACCACAAGTATGTACAGTATTCTGTCCCATGACCTTACAGTTATTTAGTGTATAGTGTTAGAAGACGTGAGATGAACCAATGACTGGTGAGAAGAGGTAGTGTTGGATCAGTAACAGACACACAACTATGTACAGTATTCTGTCTCATGACCATATAGGTATTGAGTGTATGGTGTTAGAAGACGTGAGATGAGCCAATGACTGCTGAGATGAGGTAGGGTTGGGTCAGTAACAGACACACAACTATGTACAGTATTCTGTCTCATGACCATATAGTTAATGCGTGTATGGTGTTAGAAGACGTGAGTTGAGCCAATGACTGCTGAAAGGAGGTAGGGTTGGGTCAGTAACAGACACACAACTATGTACCGTATTCTGTCTCATGACAATATACTTATTGAGTGTATTGTGTTAGAAGACGTGAGATGAGCCAATGACTGCTGAGAGGAGGTAGTTTTGGGTCAGTAACAGTCACACAACTATGTACAGTATTCTGTCTCATGACCATATAGTTATTGAGTGCATCATGTTAGAAGACGTGAGATGAACCAGTGACTGCTGAGAGGAGGTAGGGTTGGGTCAGTAACAGACACACAACTATGTACAGTATTCTGTCTCATGAGCTTACAGTTATTGAGTGTATGGTATTAGAAGACGTGAGATGAGCCAATGTCTGCTGAGAGGAGGTAGGTTTGGGCCAATAACAGACACACAACTATGTACAGTATTCTGTCCCATGACCTTACAGTTATTGAGTGTATAGTGTTAGAAGACGTGAGATGAACCAATGACTGGTGAGAAGAGGTAGGGTTGATTCAGTAACAGACACACAACATTGTACAGTAGTCCTGTCTAATGACCATACAGTTATTGAGTGTATAGTGTTAGAAGACGTGAGATGAACCAATGACTGCTGAGAAGAGGTAGGGTTGTGTCAGTAACAGACACACAACTATGTGTAGTATTCTGTTTCATGACCATATAGTTAATGAGTGTATGGTGTTAGAAGACGTGAGATGAGCCAATGACTGCTGAGAGGAGGTAGGGTTAGGTCAGTAACGGACACACAACTATGTGTAGTATTCTGTTTCATGACCATATAGTTAATGAGTGTATGGTGTTAGAGGACGTGAGATGAGCCAATGACTGCTGAGAGGAGGTAGGTTTGGGTCAGTAACAGACTCACAGCTATGTACAGTATTCTGTCTCATGACCATATAGTTTTTGATTGTATAGTGTTAGAAGACGTGAGATGAACCAATGACTGCTGAGAAAAGGTAGTGTTCGGTCAGTAACAGACACACAACTATGTACAGTATTCTGTCTCATGACCATATAGGTATTGAGTGTATGGTGTTAGAAGACGTGAGATGAGCCAATGACTGGTGAGAGGAGGTAGGGTTGGGTCAATAACAGACACACAACTATGTACAGTATTCTGTTTCATGACCATATAGGTAATGAGTGTATGGTGTTAGAAGACGTGAGATGAGCCAATGACTGCTTAGAGGAGGTAGGGTAGGGTCAGTAACACACACAACTATGTACAATATTCTGTCTCATGACCTTATAGTTATTGAGTGTATGGTGTTAGAAGACATGAGGTGAGCCAATGACTGCTGAGAGGAGGTAGGGTTGGATGAGTAACGGACACACAACTATGTACAGTATTCTGTCTCATGACTATATAGTTTATGAGTGTATGGTGGTAGAAGACGTGAGATGAGCCAACGACTGCTGAGAGGAGGTAGGGTTGGGTCAGTAACAGACACACAACTATGTACAGTATTCTTTCTCATCACCATATAGTTATTGAGTGTATGGTGTTAGAAGACGTGAGATGAGCCAATGACTGCTGAGAGGAGGTAGGGTTGGGTCAGTAACAGACACACAACTATGTACAGTATTCTATCTCATGACTATAGTTATTGAGTGCGTCATGTTAGAAGACGTGAGATGAACCAGTGACTGCTGAGATGAGGTAGGGTTGGGTCAGTAACAGACACACAACTATGTACAGTATTCTGTCTCATGACCATCTTGTTTTTGAGTGCATCATGTTAGAAGACGGGAGATGAACCAGTGACTGCTGAGAAGAGGTAGGGTTGGGTCAGTAACAGACAAACAACTATGTACAGTATTCTGTCTCATGACCTTACAGTTATTGAGTGTATGGTGTTAGAAGACGTGAGATTAGCCAATGACTGCTGAGAGGAGGTAGGGTTGGGTCAGTAACAGACACACAACTATGTACAGTATTCTGTTTCATGACCATACAGTTATTGAGTGTATGGTGTTAGAAGACGTGAGATGAACCAGTGACTGCTGAGAAGAGGAATGGTGGGGTCAGTAACAAACACACAACTATTTACAATATTCTGTCTCATGACCTTACAGTTATTGAGTGTATGGTGTTAGAAGACGTGAGTTGAACCAGTGACTGCTGAGAGGAGGTAGGGTTGGGTCAGTAACAGACACACAACTAATTTCAGTATTCTGTCTCATGACCATATAGTTATTGAGTGTATGGTGTTAGAAGTCGTGAGGTGAGCCAATAACTGCTGAGAGGAGGTAGGGTTGGGTCAGTAACAGACACACAACTATGTACAGTATTCTTTCTCATCACCATATAGTTATTGAGTGTATGGTGTTAGAAGACGTGAGATGAGCCAAGGACTGCTGAGAGGAGGTAGGGTTGGGTCAGTAACAGACACACAACTATGTACAGTATTCTATCTCATGACTATAGTTATTGAGTGCGTCATGTTAGAAGACGTGAGATGAACCAGTGACTGCTGAGATGAGGTAGGGTTGGGTCAGTAACAGACACACAACTATGTACAGTATTCTGTCTCATGACCAAATAGTTTTTGAGTGCATCATGCTAGAAGACGTGAGATGAACCAATGACTGCTGAGAAGAGGTAGGGTTGGGTCAGTAACAGACACACAACTATGTACAGTATTCTGTCTCATGACCTTACAGTTATTGAGTGTATGGTGTTAGAAGACGTGAGATTAGCCAATGACTGCTGAGAGGCGGTAGGGTTGGGTCAGTAACAGACACACAACTATGTACAGTATTCTGTCTCATGACCATATAGTTATTGAGTGTATGGTTTTTGAAGACGTGAGATGAGCCAATGACTGCTGAAAGGAGGTAGGGTTGGGTCAGTAACAGACCACAAGTATGTACAGTATTCTGTCCCATGACCTTACAGTTATTTAGTGTATAGTGTTAGAAGACGTGAGATGAACCAATGACTGGTGAGAAGAGGTAGTGTTGGATCAGTAACAGACACACAACTATGTACAGTATTCTGTCTCATGACCATATAGGTATTGAGTGTATGGTGTTAGAAGACGTGAGATGAGCCAATGACTGCTGAGATGAGGTAGGGTTGGGTCAGTAACAGACACACAACTATGTACAGTATTCTTTCTCATGACCATATAGTTAATGCGTGTATGGTGTTAGAAGACGTGAGTTGAGCCAATGACTGCTGAAAGGAGGTAGGGTTGGGTCAGTAACAGACACACAACTATGTGCAGTATTTGGTCTCATATCCATATAGTTATTGAATCTATGGTCTTAGAAGACGTGAGGTGAACAAATGTCTGCTGAAAGGAGGTAGGGTTGTGTCAGTAATAGACACCAACTATGTAAATTTTCTGTCTCATGACCATATAGTTATTGAGTGCGTCATGTTAGAAGACGTGAGATGAACCAGTGACTGCTGAGAGGAGGTAGGGTTGTGTCAGTAATGGACACACAACTATGTACAGTATTCTGTCTCATGACCATATAGTTATTGAGTGTATGGTGTTAGAAGCCGTGAGATGAACCAATGACTCCTGAGAGGAGGTAGGGTTGGGTTAGTAGCAGACACATAACTATGTACAGTATTGTGTCTCATGACCTTACAGATATTGAGTGTATGGTGTTAGAAGACGTGAGATTAGCCAATGACTGCTGAGAGGAGGTAACGTTGGGTCAGTAACAGACCACAACTATGTACAGTATTCTGTCTCTTGACCATATAGTTATTGAGCGTATGGTGTTAGAAGACGTGAGATGAGCCAATGACTGCTGAGAGGAGGTAGGGTTGGGTCAGAAACAGTCACACAACTATGTACAGTATTCTGTCTCATGACCATATAGTTTTTGAGTGCATCATGTGAGAAGACGTGAGCTGAACCAGTGACTGCTGAGAAGAGGTAGGGTTGGGTCAGTAACAGACACACAACTATGTGCAGTATTCTGCCTCATGACCATATAGTTATTGAGTGTATGGTCTTAGAAGACGTGAGATGAGCCAATGCCTGCTGAGAGGAGCTAGGGTTGGGTCAGTAACAGACACACAACTATGTACAGTATTCTGTGTCATGACCATATAGTTATTGAGTGTATGGTGTTAGAAGACGTGAGATGAGCCAATGACTGCTGAGAGGAGGTAGGGTTGGGTCAGTAACTGACAAACAACTATGTACAGTATTCTGTCTCATGACCATATAGTTATTGGGTGTATGGTGTTAGAAGACGTGAGATGAGCCAATGACTGCTTAGAGGAGGTAGGGTTGGGTCAGTAACTGACACACAACTATGTACAGTATTCTGTCTCATGACCATATAGTTATTGAGTGTATGGTCTTAGAAGACATGAGGTGAGCCAATGTCTGCTGACAGGAGGTAGGGTCGGGTCAATAACAGACACACAACTATGTACAGTATTCTGTCCCATGACCATATAGGTATTCAGTGTATGGTGTTAGAAGACGTGAGATGAGCCAATGACTGCTGAGAGGAGGTAGGGTTGGGTCAATAACAGACACACAACTATGTACAGTATTCTGTTTCCTGACCATATAGTTAATGAGTATATGGTGTTAGAAGACGTGGGATGAGCTAATGACTGCTTAGAGGAGGTAGGGTTGGGTCAGTAACAGACACACAACTATGTACACTATTCTATCTCATGACCATACAGTTAATGAGTGTATGGTGTTACAAGACGTGAGATCAACCAGTGACTGCTGAGAGGAGGTAGGGTTGGGTCAGTAACAGACACAACTATGTACAGTATTCTGTCTGATGACAATAGCTATTGAGTGCGTCATGTTAGAAGACGTGAGATGAAGCAGTGACTGCTGAGATGAGGTAGGGTTGGGTCAGTAACAGACACACAGCTATGTACAGTATTCTGTCTCATGACCATATGGTTATTGAGTGTATGGTTTTTGAAGACGTGAGATGAGGCAATGACTGCTGAAAGGAGGTAGGGTTGGGTCAGTAACAGACCACAAGTATGTACAGTATTCTGTCCCATGACCTTACAGTTATTTAGTGTATAGTGTTAGAAGACGTGAGATGAACCAATTACTGGTGAGAAGAGGTAGTGTTGGATCAGTAACAGACAGACACACAACTATGTACAGTATTCTGTCTCATGACCATATAGGTATTGAGTGTATGGTGTTAGAAGACGTGAGATGAGCCAATGACTGCTGAGATGAGGTAGGGTTGGGTCAGTAACAGACACACAACTATGTACAGTATTCTGTCTCATGACCATATAGTTATTGAGTGTATGGTTTTTGAAGACGTGAGATGAGCCAATGACTGCTGAAAGGAGGTAGGGTTGGGTCAGTAACAGACCACAAGTATGTACAGTATTCTGTCCCATGACCTTACAGTTATTTAGTGTATAGTGTTAGAAGACGTGAGATGAACCAATGACTGGTGAGAAGAGGTGGTGTTGGGTCAGTAACAGACACACAACTATGTACAGTATTCTGTCTCATGACCATATAGGTATTGAGTGTATGGTGTTAGAAGACGTGAGATGAGCCAATGACTGCTGAGAGGAGGTAGGGTTGGGTCAGTAACAGACACACAACTATGTACAGTATTCTGTCTCATGACCGTATAGTTAATGCGTGTATGGTGTTAGAAGACGTGAGTTGAGCCCATGACTGCTGAAAGGAGGTAGGGTTGGGTCAGTAACAGACACACAACTATGTACAGTATTCTGTCTCATGACAATATAGTTATTGAGTGTATTGTGTTAGAAGACGTGAGATGAGCCAATGACTGCTGAGAGGAGGTAGTTTTGGGTCAGTAACAGTCACACAACTATGTACAGTATTCTGTCTCATGACCATATAGTTATTGAGTGCATCATGTTAGAAGACGTGAGATGAACCAGTGACTGCTGAGAGGAGGTAGGGTTGGGTCAGTAACAGACACACAACTATGTACAGTAGTCTGTCTCATGAGCTTACAGTTTTTGAGTGTATGGTATTAGAAGACGTGAGATGAGCCAATGACTGCTGAGGGGAGGTAGGGTTGGGTCAGTAACTGACACACAACTATGTACAGTATTCTGTCTAATGACCTTACAGTTATTTAGTGTATGGTCTTAGAAGACATGAGGTGAACCAATGTCTGCTGAGAAGAGGTAGGGTTGGTTCAGTAACAGACACACAACTATGTACAGTATTCTGTCTGATGACAATATAGTTTTTGAGTGTATGGTCTTAGAAGACGTGAGATGAGCCAATGACTGCTGAGAAGAGGTAGGGTTGGGTCAGTAACAAACACACAACTATGTGCAGTATTCTGTCTCATGACCATATAGTTATTGAGTGTATGGTCTTAGAAGACGTGAGATGAGCCAGTGACTGCTGAGAAGAGGTAGGGTTGGGTCAGTAACAGACACAGAACTATGTGCAGTATTCTGTCTCATGACCATAAAATTATTGAGTGTATGGTCTTAGAAGACGTAAGATGAGCCAATGACTACTGAGAGGCGGTTGGGTTGGGTCAGTAACAGACACACAACTATGTACAGTATTCTGTTTCATGACCATACAGTTATTGAGCGTGTGGTCTTAGAAGACGTGAGATGAGCCAATGACTCCTGAGAAGAGGTAGGGTTGGGCCAGTAACAGACACACAACTATGTGCAGTATTCTGTCTCATGACCATACAGTTATTGAGTGTATGGTCTTAGAAGACGTCAGATGAGACAATGACTGCTGAGAGGAGGTAGGGTTGGGTTAGTAACAGACCACAACTATGTACAGTATTCTGTCTCATGACCATATAGTTATTGAGCGTATGGTGTTAGAAGAAGTGAGTTGAGCCAATGACTGCTGAAAGGAGGTAGGGTTGGGTCAGTAACAGACACACAACTATGTACAGTTATCTGTCTCATGACAATATAGTTATTGAGTGTATGGTATTAGAAGACGTGAGATGAGCCAATGACTGCTGAGAGGAGGTAGGTTTGGGCCAATAACAGACACACAACTATGTACAGTATTCTGTCCCATGACCTTACAGTTATTGAGTGTATAGTGTTAGAAGACGTGAGATGATCCAATGACTGCTGAGAAGAGGTAGGGTTGATTCAGTAACAGACACACAACATTGTACAGTAGTCCTGTCTAATGACCATACAGTTATTGAGTGTATGGTGTTAGAAGACGTGAGATGAACCAGTGACTGCTGAGAAGAGGTAGGGTTGGGTCAGTAACAGACACACAACTATGTACAGTATTCTGTCCCATGACCTTACAGTTATTGAGTGTATAGTGTTAGAAGACGTGAGATGAACCAATGACTGCTGAGAAGAGGTAGGGTTGATTCAGTAACAGACACACAACATTGTACAGTAGTCCTGTCTAATGACCATACAGTTATTGAGTGCATCATGTGAGAAGACGTGAGCTGAACCAGTGACTGCTGACAAGAGGTAGGGTTGGGTCAGTAACAGACACACAACTATGTGCAGTATTCTGAAGCATGACCATATAGTTATTGAGTGTATGGTCTTAGAAGACGTGAGATGAGCCAATGCCTGCTGAGAGGAGCTAGGGTTGGGTCAGTAACAGACACACAATTATGTACAGTATTCTGTTTCATGACCATATAGTTAATGAGTGTATGGTGTCAGAAGACGTGAGTTGAGCCAATGACTGCTGAGAGGAGGTAGGGTTGGATCAGTAACAGACACACAACTATGTACAGTATTCTGTCTCATGACCATATAGTTATTGAGTGTATGGTGTTAGAAGCCGTGAGATGAACCAATGACTCCTGAGAGGAGGTAGGGTTGGGTTAGTGGCAGACACACAACTATGTACAGTATTCTGTCTCATGACCATATAGTTTTTGAGTGCATCATGTGAGAAGACGTGAGCTGAACCAGTGACTGCTGACAAGAGGTAGGGTTGGGTCAGTAACAGACACACAACTATGTGCAGTATTCTGCCTCATGACCATATAGTTATTGAGTGTATGGTCTTAGAAGACGTGAGATGAGCCAATGCCTGCTGAGAGGAGCTAGGGTTGGGTCAGTAACAGACACACAACTATGTACAGTATTCTGTGTCATGACCATATAGTTATTGAGTGTATGGTGTTAGAAGACGTGAGATGAGCCAATGACTGCTGAGAGGAGGTAGGGTTGGGTCAGTAACTGACACACAACTATGTACAGTATTCTGTCTCATGACCATATAGTTATTGGGTGTATGGTCTTAGAAGACATGAGGTGAGCCAATGTCTGCTGACAGGAGGTAGGGTTGGGTCAATAACAGACACACAACTATGTACAGTATTCTGTCCCATGACCATATAGGTATTCAGTGTATGGTGTTAGAAGACGTGAGATGAGCCAATGACTGCTGAGAGGAGGTAGGGTTGGGTCAATAGCAGACACACAACTATGTACCATATTCTGTTTCCTGACCATATAATTAATGAGTATAAGGTGTTAGAAGACGTGGGATGAGCCAATGACTGCTTAGAGGAGGTAGGGTTGGGTCAGTAACAGACACACAACTATGTACACTATTCTATCTCATGACCATACAGTTAATGAGTGTATGGTGTTACAAGACGTGAGATCAACCAGTGACTGCTGAAAGGAGGTAGGGTTGGGTCAGTAACAGACACAACTATGTACAGTATTCTGTCTCATGACAATAGTTATTGAGTGCGTCATTTTAGAAGACGTGAGATGAACCAGTGACTGCTGAGATGAGGTAGGGTTGGGTCAGTAACTGACACACAACTATGTACAGTATTCTGTCTCATGACCATATAGTTATTGAGTGTTTGGTTTTTGAAGACGTGAGATGAGCCAATGACTGCTGAAAGGAGGTAGGGTTGGGTCAGTAACAGACCACAAGTATGTACACTATTCTGTCCCATGACCTTATAGTTATTTAGTGTATAGTGTTAGAAGACGTGAGATGAACCAATGACTGGTGAGAAGAGGTAGTGTTGGGTCAGTAACAGACAGACACACTACTATGTACAGTATTCTGTCTCATGACCATATAGGTATTGAGTGTATGGTGTTAGAAGACGTGAGATGAGCCAATGACTGCTGAGAGGAGGTAGCGTTGGGTCAGTAACAGTCACACAACTATGTACGGTATTCTGTCTCATGACCATATAGTTTTTGAGTGCGTCATGTTAGAAGACGTGAGATGAGCCAGTGACTGCTGAGATGAGGTAGGGTTGGGTCAGTAACAGACACACAACTATGTACAATATTCTGTCTCATGACCATATAGTTATTGAGTGTATGGTTTTTGAAGACGTGAGATGAGCCAATGACTGCTGAAAGGAGGTAGGGTTGGGTCAGTAACAGACCACAAGTATGTACAGTATTCTGTCCCATGACCTTACAGTTATTTAGTGTATAGTGTTAGAAGACGTGAGATGAACCAATGACTGGTGAGAAGAGGTAGTGTTGGATCAGTAACAGACACACAACTATGTACAGTATTCTGTCTCATGACCATATAGGTATTGAGTGTATGGTGTTAGAAGACGTGAGATGAGCCAATGACTGCTGAGATGAGGTAGGGTTGGGTCAGTAACAGACACACAACTATGTACAGTATTCTGTCTCATGACCATATAGTTAATGCGTGTATGGTGTTAGAAGACGTGAGTTGAGCCAATGACTGCTGAAAGGAGGTAGGGTTGGGTCAGTAACAGACACACAACTATGTACCGTATTCTGTCTCATGACAATATAGTTATTGAGTGTATTGTGTTAGAAGACGTGAGATGAGCCAATGACTGCTGAGAGGAGGTAGTTTTGGGTTTGTAACAGTCACACAACTATGTACAGTATTCTGTCTCATGACCATATAGTTATTGAGTGCATCATGTTAGAAGACGTGAGATGAACCAGTGACTGCTGAGAGGAGGTAGGGTTGGGTCAGTAACAGACACACAACTATGTACAGTATTCTGTCTCATGAGCTTACAGTTATTGAGTGTATGGTATTAGAAGACGTGAGATGAGCCAATGACTGCTGAGAGGAGGTAGGTTTGGGCCAATAACAGACACACAACTATGTACAGTATTCTGTCCCATGACCTTACAGTTATTGAGTGTATAGTGTTAGAAGACGTGAGATGAACCAATGACTGGTGAGAAGAGGTAGGGTTGATTCAGTAACAGACACACAACATTGTACAGTAGTCCTGTCTAATGACCATACAGTTATTGAGTGTATAGTGTTAGAAGACGTGAGATGAACCAATGACTACTGAGAAGAGGTAGGGGTGGGTCAGTAACAGACACACAACTATGTGTAGTATTCTGTTTCATGACCATATAGTTAATGAGTGTATGGTGTTAGAAGACGTGAGATGAGCCAATGACTGCTGAGAGGAGGTAGGGTTAGGTCAGTAACGGACACACAACTGTGTGTAGTATTCTGTTTCATGACCATATAGTTAATGAGTGTATGGTGTTAGAAGACGTGAGATGAGCCAATGACAGCTGAGAGGAGATAGGGTTGGGTCAGTAACAGACTCACAGCTATGTACAGTATTCTGTCTCATGACCATATGGTTATTGATTTTATGGTGTTAGAAGACGTGAGATGATCCAATGACTGCTGAGAGGAGGTAGGGTTGGGTCAGTAACAGACACACAACTATGTACAGTTATCTGTCTCATGACAATATAGTTATTGAGTGTATGGTGTTAGAAGACGTGAGATGAGCCAATGACTGCTGAGAGGAGGTAGGGTTGGGTCAGTAACAGACTCACAGCTATGTACAGTATTCTGTCTCATGACCATATAGTTTTTGATTGTATGGTGTTAGAAGACGTGAGATGAACCAATGACTGCTGAGAAAAGGTAGTGTTCGGTCAGTAACAGACACACAACTATGTACAGTATTCTGTCTCATGACCATATAGGTATTGAGTGTATGGTGTTAGAAGACGTGAGATGAGCCAATGACTGGTGAGAGGAGGTAGGGTTGGGTCAATAACAGACACACAACTATGAACAGTATTCTGTTTCATGACCATATAGGTAATGAGTGTATGGTGTTAGAAGAAGTGAGATGAGCCAATGACTGCTTAGAGGAGGTAGGGTTGGGTCAGTAACACACACAACTATGTACAGTATTATGTCTCATGACCTTATAGTTATTGAGTGTATGGTGTTAGAAGACATGAGGTGAGCCAATGACTGCTGAGAGGAGGTAGGGTTGGATGAGTAACGGACACACAACTATGTACAGTAATCTGTCTCATGACTATATAGTTTATGAGTGTATGGTGTTAGAAGACGTGAGATGAGCCAGTGACTGCTGAGAGGAGGTAGGGTTGGGTCTGTAACACACACAGCTATGTACAGTTGTCTGTCTCAGACCATATAATTTATGAGTGTATGGTGGTAGAAGACGTGAGATGAGCCAACGACTGCTGAGAGGAGGTAGGGTTGGGTCAGTAACAGACACACAACTATGTACAGTATTCTTTCTCATCACCATATAGTTATTGAGTGTATGGTGTTAGAAGACGTGAGATGAGCCAATGCCTGCTGAGAGGAGCTAGGGTTGGGTCAGTAACAGACACACAACTATGTACAGTATTCTGTTTCATGACCATATTGTTAATGAGTGTATGGTGTCAGAAGACGTGAGTTGAGCCAATGACTGCTGAGAGGAGGTAGGGTTGGATCAGTAACAGACACACAACTATGTACAGTATTCTGTGTCATGACCATATAGTTATTGAGTGTATGGTGTTAGAAGACGTGAGGTGAGCCAATAACTGCTGAGAGGAGGTAGGGTTGGGTCAGTAACTGACACACAACTATGTACAGTATTCTGTCTCATGCCCATATAGTTATTGAGTGTATGGTCTTAGAAGACATGAGGTGAGCCAATGTCTGCTGACAGGAGGTAGGGTTGGGTCAATAACAGACACACAACTATGTACAGTATTCTGTCCCATGACCATATAGGTATTCAGTGTATGGTGTTAGAAGACGTGAGATGAGCCAATGACTGCTGAGAGGAGGTAGGGTTGGGTCAATAACAGACACACAACTATGTACAGTATTCTGTTTTCTGACCATATAGTTAATGAGTATATGG
This sequence comes from Deroplatys truncata, assembly GCA_030765065.1. Lineage (NCBI taxonomy): Eukaryota > Metazoa > Arthropoda > Insecta > Mantodea > Mantidae > Deroplatys > Deroplatys truncata. The sequence continues at coordinate 234,108,470 of CM060986.1, forward strand.
TGTTAGAAGACGTGGGATGAGCCAATGACTGCTTAGAGGAGGTAGGGTTGGGTCAGTAACAGACACACAACTATGTACACTATTCTATCTCATGACCATATAGTTATTGAGTGTATGGTTTTTGAAGACGTGAGATGAGCCAATGACTGCTGAAAGGAGGTAGGGTTGGGTCAGTAACAGACCACAAGTATGTACAGTATTCTGTCCCATGACCTTACAGTTATTTAGTGTATAGTGTTAGAAGACGTGAGATGAACCAATGACTGGTGAGAAGAGGTAGTGTTGGGTCAGTAACAGACACACAACTATGTACAGTATTCTGTCTCATGACCATATAGGTATTGAGTGTGTGGTGTTAGAAGACGTGAGATGAGCCAATGACTGCTGAGAGGAGGTAGGGTTGGGTCAGTAACAGACACACAACTATGTACAGTATTCTGTCTCATGACCATATAGGTATTGAGTGTGTGGTGTTAGAAGACGTGAGTTGAGCCCATGACTGCTGAAAGGAGGTACGGTTGGGTCAGTAACAGACACACAACTATGTACAGTAGTCTGTCTCATGAGCTTACAGTTTTTGAGTGTATGGTATTAGAAGACGTGAGATGAGCCAATGACTGCTGAGAGGAGGTAGGGTTGTGTCAGTAACTGACACACAACTATGTACAGTATTCTGTCTAATGACCTTACAGTTTTTTAGTGTATGGTCTTAGAAGACATGAGGTGAACCAATGTCTGCTGAGAGGAGGTAGGTTTGGGCCAATAACAGACATACAACTATGTACAGTATTCTGTCCCATGACCTTACAGTTATTGAGTGTATAGTGTTAGAAGACGTGAGATGAACCAATGACTGCTGAGAAGAGGTAGGGTTGATTCAGTAACAGACACACAACATTGTACAGTAGTCCTGTCTAATGACCATACAGTTATTGAGTGTATGGTGTTAGAAGACGTGAGATGAACCAGTGACTGCTGAGAAGAGGTAGGGTTGGGTCAGTAACAGACACACAACTATGTACAGTATTCTGTCCCATGACCTTACAGTTATTGAGTGTATAGTGTTAGAAGACGTGAGATGAACCAATGACTGCTGAGAAGAGGTAGGGTTGATTCAGTAACAGACACACAACATTGTACAGTAGTCCTGTCTAATGACCATACAGTTATTGAGTGCATCATGTGAGAAGACGTGAGCTGAACCAGTGACTGCTGACAAGAGGTAGGGTTGGGTCAATAACAGACACACAATTATGTACAGTATTCTGTTTCATGACCATATAGTTAATGAGTGTATGGTGTCAGAAGACGTGAGTTGAGCCAATGACTGCTGAGAGGAGGTAGGGTTGGATCAGTAACAGACACACAACTATGTACAGTATTCTGTCTCATGACCATATAGTTATTGAGTGTATGGTGTTAGAAGCCGTGAGATGAACCAATGACTCCTGAGAGGAGGTAGGGTTGGGTTAGTAGCAGACACACAACTATGTACAGTATTCTGTGTCATGACCATATAGTTATTGAGTGTATGGTGTTAGAAGACGTGAGATGAGCCAATGACTGCTGAGAGGAGGTAGGGTTGGGTCAGTAACTGACACACAACTATGTACAGTATTCTGTCTCATGACCATATAGTTATTGGGTGTATGGTCTTAGAAGACATGAGGTGAGCCAATGTCTGCATACAGGAGGTAGGGTTGGGTCAATAACAGACACACAACTATGTACAGTATTCTGTCCCATGACCATATAGGTATTCAGTGTATTGTGTTAGAAGACGTGAGATGAGCCAATGACTGCTGAGAGGAGGTAGGGTTGGGTCAATAACAGACACACAACTATGTACAGTATTCTGTCTCATGACCATATAGGTTATGACTGTATGGTGTTAGAAGACGTGAGATGAGCCAAAGACTGCTGAGAGGAGGTAGGGTTGGGTGAGTAACAGACACGCAACTATGTACAGTATTCTGTCTCATGACCATATAGTTAATGAGTTTATGGTGTTAGAAGACGTGAGTTGAGCCAATGACTGCTGAAGGGAGGTAGGGTTGGGTCAGTAACAGACACACAACTATGTACAGTTATCTGTCTCATGACAATATAGTTATTGAGTGTATGGTATTAGAAGACGTGAGATGAGCCAATGACTGCTGAGAGGAGGTAGGGTTGGGTCAGTAACAGACTCACAGCTATGTACAGTATTCTGTCTCATGACCATATAGTTTTTGATTGTATAGTTTTAGAAGACGTGAGATGAACCAATGACTGCTGAGAAAAGGTAGTGTTGGGTCAGTAACAGACCACAAGTATGTACACTATTCTGTCCCATGACCTTACAGTTATTTAGTGTATAGTGTTAGAAGACGTGAGATGAACCAATGACTGGTGGAAGAGGTAGTGTTGGGTCAGTAACAGACAGACACACAACTATGTACAGTATTCTGTCTCATGACCATATAGGTATTGAGTGTATGGTGTTAGAAGACGTGAGATGAGCCAATGACTGCTGAGATGAGGTAGGGTTGGTTCAGTAACAGACACACAACTATGTACAGTATTCTGTCTCATGACCATATAGTTATTGAGTGTATGGTTTTTGAAGACGTGAGATGAGCCAATGACTGCTGAAAGGAGGTAGGGTTGGGTCAGTAACAGACCACAAGTATGTACAGTATTCTGTCCCATGACCTTACAGTTATTTAGTGTATAGTGTTAGAAGACGTGAGATGAACCAATGACTGGTGAGAAGAGGTAGTGTTGGATCAGTAACAGACAGACACACAACTATGTACAGTATTCTGTCTCATGACCATATAGGTATTGAGTGTATGGTGTTAGAAGACGTGAGATGAGCCAATGACTGCTGAGATGAGGTAGGGTTGGGTAAGTAACAGACACACAACTATGTACAGTATTCTGTCTCATGACCATATAGTTATTGAGTGTATGGTTTTTGAAGACGTGAGATGAGCCAATGACTGCTGAAAGGAGGTAGGGTTGGCTCAGTAACAGACCACAAGTATGTACAGTATTCTGTCCCATGACCTTACAGTTATTTAGTGTATAGTGTTAGAAGACGTGAGATGAACCAATGACTGGTGAGAAGAGGTAGTGTTGGATCAGTAACAGACACACAACTATGTACAGTATTCTGTCTCATGACCATATAGGTATTGAGTGTATGGTGTTAGAAGACGTGAGATGAGCCAATGACTGCTGAGATGAGGTAGGGTTGGGTCAGTAACAGACACACAACTATGTACAGTATTCTGTCTCATGACCATATAGTTAATGCGTGTATGGTGTTAGAAGACGTGAGTTGAGCCAATGACTGCTGAAAGGAGGTAGGGTTGGGTCAGTAACAGACACACAACTATGTACCGTTTTCTGTCTCATGACAATATAGTTATTGAGTGTATTGTGTTAGAAGACGTGAGATGAGCCAATGACTGCTGAGAGGAGGTAGTTTTGGGTCAGTAACAGTCACACAACTATGTACAGTATTCTGTGTCATGACCATATAGTTATTGAGTGCATCATGTTAGAAGACGTGAGATGAACCAGTGACTGCTGAGAGGAGGTAGGGTTGGGTCAGTAACAGACACACAACTATGTACAGTATTCTGTCTCATGAGCTTACAGTTATTGAGTGTATGGTATTAGAAGACGTGAGATGAGCCAATGACTGCTGAGAGGAGGTAGGTTTGGGCCAATAACAGACACACAACTATGTACAGTATTCTGTCCCATGACCTTACAGTTATTGAGTGTATAGTGTTAGAAGACGTGAGATGAACCAATGACTGGTGAGAAGAGGTAGGGTTGATTCAGTAACAGACACACAACATTGTACAGTAGTCCTGTCTAATGACCATACAGTTATTGAGTGTATAGTGTTAGAAGACGTGAGATGAACCAATGACTGCTGAGAAGAGGTAGGGTTGGGTCAGTAACAGACACACAACTATGTGTAGTATTCTGTTTCATGACCATATAGTTAATGAGTGTATGGTGTTAGAAGACGTGAGATGAGCCAATGACTGCTGAGAGGAGGTAGGGTTAGGTCAGTAACGGACACACAACTATGTGTAGTATTCTGTTTCATGACCATATAGTTAATGAGTGTATGGTGTTAGAAGACGTGAGATGAGCCAATGACTGCTGAGAGGAGGTAGGGTTGGGTCAGTAACAGACTCACAGCTATGTACAGTATTCTGTCTCATGACCATATAGTTATTGATTGTATGGTGTTAGAAGACGTGAGATGATCCAATGACTGCTGAGAGGAGGTAGGGTTGGGTCAGTAACAGACACACAACTATGTACAGTTATCTGTCTCATGACAATATAGTTATTGAGTGTATGGTGTTAGAAGACGTGAGATGAGCCAATGACTGCTGAGAGGAGGTAGGGTTGGGACAGTAACAGACTCACAGCTATGTACAGTATTCTGTCTCATGACCATATAGTTTTTGATTGTATAGTGTTAGAAGACGTGAGATGAACCAATGACTGCTGAGAAAAGGTAGTGTTCGGTCAGTAACAGACACACAACTATGTACAGTATTCTGTCTCATGACCATATAGGTATTGAGTGTATGGTGTTAGAAGACGTGAGATGAGCCAATGACTGGTGAGAGGAGGTAGGGTTGGGTCAATAACAGACACACAACTATGTACAGTATTCTGTTTCATGACCATATAGGTAATGAGTGTATGGTGTTAGAAGACGTGAGATGAGCCAATGACTGCTTAGAGGAGGTAGGGTAGGGTCAGTAACACACACAACTATGTACAATATTCTGTCTCATGACCTTATAGTTATTGAGTGTATGGTGTTAGAAGACATGAGGTGAGCCAATGACTGCTGAGAGGAGGTAGGGTTGGATGAGTAACGGACACACAACTATGTACAGTATTCTGTCTCATGACTATATAGTTTATGAGTGTATGGTGTTAGAAGACGTGAGATGAGCCAGTGACTGCTGAGAGGAGGTAGGGTTGGGTCTGTAACACACACAGCTATGTACAGTTGTCTGTCTCAGACCATATAATTTATGAGTGTATGGTGGTAGAAGACGTGAGATGAGCCAACGACTGCTGAGAGGAGGTAGGGTTGGGTCAGTAACAGACACACAACTATGTACAGTATTCTTTCTCATCACCATATAGTTATTGAGTGTATGGTGTTAGAAGACGTGAGATGAGCCAATGACCGCTGAGAGGAGGTAGGGTTGGGTCAGTAACAGACACACAACTATGTACAGTATTCTATCTCATGACTATAGTTATTGAGTGCGTCATGTTAGAAGACGTGAGATGAACCAGTGACTGCTGAGATGAGGTAGGGTTGGGTCAGTAACAGACACACAACTATGTACAGTATTCTGTCTCATGACCATCTTGTTTTTGAGTGCATCATGTTAGAAGACGGGAGATGAACCAGTGACTGCTGAGAAGAGGTAGGGTTGGGTCAGTAACAGACAAACAACTATGTACAGTATTCTGTCTCATGACCTTACAGTTATTGAGTGTATGGTGTTAGAAGACGTGAGATTAGCCAATGACTGCTGAGAGGAGGTAGGGTTGGGTCAGTAACAGACACACAACTATGTACAGTATTCTGTTTCATGACCATACAGTTATTGAGTGTATGGTGTTAGAAGACGTGAGATGAACCAGTGACTGCTGAGAAGAGGAATGGTGGGGTCAGTAACAAACACACAACTATTTACAATATTCTGTCTCATGACCTTACAGTTATTGAGTGTATGGTGTTAGAAGACGTGAGTTGAACCAGTGACTGCTGAGAGGAGGTAGGGTTGGGTCAGTAACAGACACACAACTAATTTCAGTATTCTGTCTCATGACCATATAGTTATTGAGTGTATGGTGTTAGAAGTCGTGAGGTGAGCCAATAACTGCTGAGAGGAGGTAGGGTTGGGTCAGTAACAGACACACAACTATGTACAGTATTCTTTCTCATCACCATATAGTTATTGAGTGTATGGTGTTAGAAGACGTGAGATGAGCCAAGGACTGCTGAGAGGAGGTAGGGTTGGGTCAGTAACAGACCACAAGTATGTACAGTATTCTGTCCCATGACCTTACAGTTATTTAGTGTATAGTGTTAGAAGACGTGAGATGAACCAATGACTGGTGAGAAGAGGTAGTGTTGGGTCAGTAACAGACACACAACTATGTACAGTATTCTGTCTCATGACCATATAGTTATTGAGTGTATGGTTTTTGAAGACGTGAGATGAGCCAATGACTGCTGAAAGGAGGTAGGGTTGGGTCAGTAACAGACCACAAGTATGTACAGTATTCTGTCCCATGACCTTACAGTTATTTAGTGTATAGTGTTAGAAGACGTGAGATGAACCAATGACTGGTGAGAAGAGGTAGTGTTGGGTCAGTAACAGACACACAACTATGTACAGTATTCTGTCTCATGACCATATAGGTATTGAGTGTATGGTGTTAGAAGACGTGAGATGAGCCAATGACTGCTGAGAGGAGGTAGGGTTGGGTCAGTAACAGTCACACAACTATGTACGGTATTCTGTGTCATGACCATATAGTTTTTGAGTGCGTCATGTTAGAAGACGTGAGATGAGGCAGTGACTGCTGAGATGAGGTAGGTTTGGGTCAGTAACAGACACACAACTATGTACAGTATTCTGTCTCATGACCATATAGTTATTGAGTGTATGGTTTTTGAAGACGTGAGATGAGCCAATGACTGCTGAAAGGAGGTAGGGTTGGGTCAGTAACAGACCACAAGTATGTACAGTATTCTGTCCCATGACCTTACAGTTATTTAGTGTATAGTGTTAGAAGACGTGAGATGAACCAATGACTGGTGAGAAGAGGTAGTGTTGGATCAGTAACAGACACACAACTATGTACAGTATTCTGTCTCATGACCATATAGGTATTGAGTGTATGGTGTTAGAAGACGTGAGATGAGCCAATGACTGCGGAGATGAGGTAGGGTTGGGTCAGTAACAGACACACAACTATGTACAGTAAAATTTCTCATGACCATATAGTTAATGCGTGTATGGTGTTAGAAGACGTGAGTTGAGCCAATGACTGCTGAAAGGAGGTAGGGTTGGGTCAGTAACAGACACACAACTATGTACCGTATTCTGTCTCATGACAATATAGTTATTGAGTGTATTGTGTTAGAAGACGTGAGATGAGCCAATGACTGCTGAGAGGAGGTAGTTTTGGGTCAGTAACAGTCACACAACTATGTACAGTATTCTGTGTCATGACCATATAGTTATTGAGTGCATCATGTTAGAAGACGTGAGATGAACCAGTGACTGCTGAGAGGAGGTAGGGTTGGGTCAGTAACAGACACACAACTATGTACAGTATTCTGTCTCATGAGCTTACAGTTATTGAGTGTATGGTGTTAGAAGACGTGAGATGAGCCAATGACTGCTGAGAGGAGGTAGGGTTGGGTCAGTAACAGACTCACAGCTATGTACAGTATTCTGTCTCATGACCATATAGTTATTGATTGTATGGTGTTAGAAGACGTGAGATGATCCAATGACCGCTGAGAGGAGGTAGGGTTGGGTCAGTAACAGACACACAACTATGTACAGTTATCTGTCTCATGACAATATAGTTATTGAGTGTATGGTGTTAGAAGACGTGAGATGAGCCAATGACTGCTGAGAGGAGGTAGGGTTGGGTCAGTAACAGACTCACAGCTATGTACAGTATTCTGTCTCATGACCATATAGTTTTTGATTGTATAGTGTTAGAAGACGTGAGATGAACCAATGACTGCTGAGAAAAGGTAGTGTTCGGTCAGTAACAGACACACAACTATGTACAGTATTCTGTCTCATGACCATATAGGTATTGAGTGTATGGTGTTAGAAGACGTGAGATGAGCCAATGACTGGTGAGAGGAGGTAGGGTTGGGTCAGTAACTGACACACAACTATGTACAGTATTCTGTCTCATGACCATATAGTTATTGAGTGTTTGGTTTTTGAAGACGTGAGATGAGCCAATGACTGCTGAAAGGAGGTAGGGTTGGGTCAGTAACAGAGCACAAGTATGTACACTATTCTGTCCCATGACCTTACAGTTATTTAGTGTATAGTGTTAGAAGACGTGAGATGAACCAATGACTGGTGAGAAGAGGTAGTGTTGGGTCAGTAACAGACAGACACACAACTATGTACAGTATTCTGTCTCATGACCATATAGGTATTGAGTGTATGGTGTTAGAAGACGTGAGATGAGCCAATGACTGCTGAGAGGAGGTAGGGTTGGGTCAGTAACAGTCACACAACTATGTACGGTATTCTGTCTCATGACCATATAGTTTTTGAGTGCGTCATGTTAGAAGACGTGAGATGAGCCAGTGACTGCTGAGATGAGGTAGGGTTGGGTCAGTAACACACACACAACTATGTACAATATTCTGTCTCATGACCATATAGTTATTGAGTGTATGGTTTTTGAAGACGTGAGATGAGCCAATGACTGCTGAAAGGAGGTAGGGTTGGGTCAGTAACAGACCACAAGTATGTACAGTATTCTGTCCCATGACCTTACAATTATTTAGTGTATAGTGTTAGAAGACGTGAGATGAACCAATGACTGGTGAGAAGAGCTAGTGTTGGATCAGTAACAGACACACAACTATGTACAGTATTCTGTCTCATGACCATATAGGTATTGAGTGTATGGTGTTAGAAGACGTGAGATGAGCCAATGACTGCTGAGATGAGGTAGGGTTGGGTCAGTAACAGACACACAACTATGTACCGTATTCTGTCTCATGACAATATAGTTATTGAGTGTATTGTGTTAGAAGACGTGAGATGAGCCAATGACTGCTGAGAGGAGGTAGTTTTGGGTCAGTAACAGTCACACAACTATGTACAGTATTCTGTGTCATGACCATATAGTTATTGAGTGCATCATGTTACAAGACGTGAGATGAACCAATGACTGCTGAGAGGAGGTAGGGTTGGGTCAGTAACAGACACACAACTATGTACAGTATTCTGTCTCATGAGCTTACAGTTATTGAGTGTATGGTATTAGAAGACGTGAGATGAGCCAATGACTGCTGAGAGGAGGTAGGTTTGGGCCAATAACAGACACACAACTATGTACAGTATTCTGTCCCATGACCTTACAGTTATTGAGTGTATAGTGTTAGAAGACGTGAGATGAACCAATGACTGGTGAGAAGAGGTAGGGTTGATTCAGTAACAGACACACAACATTGTACAGTAGTCCTGTCTAATGACCATACAGTTATTGAGTGTATAGTGTTAGAAGACGTGAGATGAACCAATGACTGCTGAGAAGAGGTAGGGTTGGGTCAATAACAGACACACAACTATGTACAGTATTCTGTTTCCTGACCATATAGTTAATGAGTATATGGTGTTAGAAGACGTGGGATGAGCTAATGACTGCTTAGAGGAGGTAGGGTTGGGTCAGTAACAGACACACAACTATGTACACTATTCTATCTCATGACCATACAGTTAATGAGTGTATGGTGTTACAAGACGTGAGATCAACCAGTGACTGCTGAGAGGAGGTAGGGTTGGGTCAGTAACAGACACAACTATGTACAGTATTCTGTCTGATGACAATAGCTATTGAGTGCGTCATGTTAGAAGACGTGAGATGAAGCAGTGACTGCTGAGATGAGGTAGGGTTGGGTCAGTAACAGACACACAGCTATGTGCAGTATTCTGTCTCATGACCATATAGTTATTGAGTGTATGGTTTTTGAAGACGTGAGATGAGCCAATGACTGCTGAAAGGAGGTAGGGTTGGGTCAGTAACAGACCACAAGTATGTACAGTATTCTGTCCCATGACCTTACAGTTATTTAGTGTATAGTGTTAGAAGACGTGAGATGAACCAATTACTGGTGAGAAGAGGTAGTGTTGGATCAGTAACAGACAGACACACAACTATGTACAGTATTCTGTCTCTTGACCATATAGGTATTGAGTGTATGGTGTTAGAAGACGTGAGATGAGCCAATGACTGCTGAGATGAGGTAGGGTTGGGTCAGTAACAGACACACAACTATGTACAGTATTCTGTCTCATGACCATATAGTTATTGAGTGTATGGTTTTTGAAGACGTGAGATGAGCCAATGACTGCTGAAAGGAGGTAGGGTTGGGTCAGTAACAGACCACAAGTATGTACAGTATTCTGTCCCATGACCTTACAGTTATTTAGTGTATAGTGTTAGAAGACGTGAGATGAACCAATGACTGGTGAGAAGAGGTAGTGTTGGGTCAGTAACAGACACACAACTATGTACAGTATTCTGTCTCATGACCATATAGGTATTGAGTGTATGGTGTTAGAAGACGTGAGATGAGCCAATGACTGCTGAGAGGAGGTAGGGTTGGGTCAGTAACAGACACACAACTATGTACAGTATTCTGTCTCATGACCATATAGTTAATGCGTGTATGGTGTTAGAAGACGTGAGTTGAGCCCATGACTGCTGAAAGGAGGTAGGGTTGGGTCAGTAACAGACACACAACTATGTACAGTATTCTGTCTCATGACAATATAGTTATTGAGTGTATTGTGTTAGAAGACGTGAGATGAGCCAATGACTGCTGAGAGGAGGTAGTTTTGGGTCAGTAACAGTCACACAACTATGTACAGTATTCTGTCTCATGACCATATAGTTATTGAGTGCATCATGTTAGAAGACGTGAGATGAACCAGTGACTGCTGAGAGGAGGTAGGGTTGGGTCAGTAACAGACACACAACTATGTACAGTAGTCTGTCTCATGAGCTTACAGTTTTTGAGTGTATGGTATTAGAAGACGTGAGATGAGCCAATGACTGCTGAGAGGAGGTAGGGTTGGGTCAGTAACTGACACACAACTATGTACAGTATTCTGTCTAATGACCTTACAGTTATTTAGTGTATGGTCTTAGAAGACATGAGGTGAACCAATGTCTGCTGAGAAGAGGTAGGGTTGGTTCAGTAACAGACACACAACTATGTACAGTATTCTGTCTGATGACAATATAGTTATTGAGTGTATGGTCTTAGAAGACGTGAGATGAGCCAATGACTGCTGAGAAGAGGTAGGGTTGGGTCAGTAACAAACACACAACTATGTGCAGTATTCTTTCTCATGACCATATAGTTATTGAGTGTATGGTCTTAGAAGACGTGAGATGAGCCAGTGACTGCTGAGAAGAGGTAGGGTTGGGTCAGTAACAGACACAGAACTATGTGCAGTATTCTGTCTCATGACCATAAAATTATTGAGTGTATGGTCTTAGAAGACGTAAGATGAGCCAATGACTACTGAGAGGCGGTTGGGTTGGGTCAGTAACAGACACACAACTATGTACAGTATTCTGTTTCATGACCATACAGTTATTGAGCGTGTGGTCTTAGAAGACGTGAGATGAGCCAATGACTCCTGAGAAGAGGTAGGGTTGGGCCAGTAACAGACACACAACTATGTGCAGTATTCTGTCTCATGACCATACAGTTATTGAGTGTATGGTCTTAGAAGACGTCAGATGAGACAATGACTGCTGAGAGGAGGTAGGGTTGGGTTAGTAACAGACCACAACTATGTACAGTATTCTGTCTCATGACCATATAGTTATTGAGCGTATGGTGTTAGAAGAAGTGAGTTGAGCCAATGACTGCTGAAAGGAGGTAGGGTTGGGTCAGTAACAGACACACAACTATGTACAGTTATCTGTCTCATGACAATATAGTTATTGAGTGTATGGTATTAGAAGACGTGAGATGAGCCAATGACTGCTGAGAGGAGGTAGGTTTGGGCCAATAACAGACACACAACTATGTACAGTATTCTGTCCCATGACCTTACACTTATTGAGTGTATAGTGTTAGAAGACGTGAGATGATCCAATGACTGCTGAGAAGAGGTAGGGTTGATTCAGTAACAGACACACAACATTGTACAGTAGTCCTGTCTAATGACCATACAGTTATTGAGTGTATGGTGTTAGAAGACGTGAGATGAACCAGTGACTGCTGAGAAGAGGTAGGGTTGGGTCAGTAACAGACACACAACTATGTACAGTATTCTGTCCCATGACCTTACAGTTATTGAGTGTATAGTGTTAGAAGACGTGAGATGAACCAATGACTGCTGAGAAGAGGTAGGGTTGATTCAGTAACAGACACACAACATTGTACAGTAGTCCTGTCTAATGACCATACAGTTATTGAGTGCATCATGTGAGAAGACGTGAGCTGAACCAGTGACTGCTGACAAGAGGTAGGGTTGGGTCAGTAACAGACACACAACTATGTGCAGTATTCTGCCGCATGACCATATAGTTATTGAGTGTATGGTCTTAGAAGACGTGAGATGAGCCAATGCCTGCTGAGAGGAGCTAGGGTTGGGTCAGTAACAGACACACAATTATGTACAGTATTCTGTTTCATGACCATATAGTTAATGAGTGTATGGTGTCAGAAGACGTGAGTTGAGCCAATGACTGCTGAGAGGAGGTAGGGTTGGATCAGTAACAGACACACAACTATGTACAGTATTCTGTCTCATGACCATATAGTTATTGAGTGTATGGTGTTAGAAGCCGTGAGATGAACCAATGACTCCTGAGAGGAGGTAGGGTTGGGTTAGTAGCAGACACACAACTATGTACAGTATTCTGTCTCATGACCATATAGTTTTTGAGTGCATCATGTGAGAAGACGTGAGCTGAACCAGTGACTGCTGACAAGAGGTAGGGTTGGGTCAGTAACAGACACACAACTATGTGCAGTATTCTGCCTCATGACCATATAGTTATTGAGTGTATGGTCTTAGAAGACGTGAGATGAGCCAATGCCTGCTGAGAGGAGCTAGGGTTGGGTCAGTAACAGACACACAACTATGTACAGTATTCTGTGTCATGACCATATAGTTATTGAGTGTATGGTGTTAGAAGACGTGAGATGAGCCAATGACTGCTGAGAGGAGGTAGGGTTGGGTCAGTAACTGACACACAACTATGTACAGTATTCTGTCTCATGACCATATAGTTATTGGGTGTATGGTCTTAGAAGACATGAGGTGAGCCAATGTCTGCTGACAGGAGGTAGGGTTGGGTCAATAACAGACACACAACTATGTACAGTATTCTGTCCCATGACCATATAGGTATTCAGTGTATGGTGTTAGAAGACGTGAGATGAGCCAATGACTGCTGAGAGGAGGTAGGGTTGGGTCAATAGCAGACACACAACTATGTACAGTATTCTGTTTCCTGACCATATAATTAATGAGTATATGGTGTTAGAAGACGTGGGATGAGCCAATGACTGCTTAGAGGAGGTAGGGTTGGGTCAGTAACAGACACACAACTATGTACACTATTCTATCTCATGACCATACAGTTAATGAGTGTATGGTGTTACAAGACGTGAGATCAACCAGTGACTGCTGAAAGGAGGTAGGGTTGGGTCAGTAACAGACACAACTATGTACAGTATTCTGTCTCATGACAATAGTTATTGAGTGCGTCATTTTAGAAGACGTGAGATGAACCAGTGACTGCTGAGATGAGGTAGGGTTGGGTCAGTAACTGACACACAACTATGTACAGTATTCTGTCTCATGACCATATAGTTATTGAGTGTTTGGTTTTTGAAGACGTGAGATGAGCCAATGACTGCTGAAAGGAGGTAGGGTTGGGTCAGTAACAGACCACAAGTATGTACACTATTCTGTCCCATGACCTTATAGTTATTTAGTGTATAGTGTTAGAAGACGTGAGATGAACCAATGACTGGTGAGAAGAGGTAGTGTTGGGTCAGTAACAGACAGACACACAACTATGTACAGTATTCTGTCTCATGACCATATAGGTATTGAGTGTATGGTGTTAGAAGACGTGAGATGAGCCAATGACTGCTGAGAGGAGGTAGGGTTGGGTCAGTAACAGTCACACAACTATGTACGGTATTCTGTCTCATGACCATATAGTTTTTGAGTGCGTCATGTTAGAAGACGTGAGATGAGCCAGTGACTGCTGAGATGAGGTAGGGTTGGGTCAGTAACAGACACACAACTATGTACAATATTCTGTCTCATGACCATATAGTTATTGAGTGTATGGTTTTTGAAGACGTGAGATGAGCCAATGACTGCTGAAAGGAGGTAGGGTTGGGTCAGTAACAGACCACAAGTATGTACAGTATTCTGTCCCATGACCTTACAGTTATTTAGTGTATAGTGTTAGAAGACGTGAGATGAACCAATGACTGGTGAGAAGAGGTAGTGTTGGATCAGTAACAGACACACAACTATGTACAGTATTCTGTCTCATGACCATATAGGTATTGAGTGTATGGTGTTAGAAGACGTGAGATGAGCCAATGACTGCTGAGATGAGGTAGGGTTGGGTCAGTAACAGACACACAACTATGTACAGTATTCTGTCTCATGACCATATAGTTAATGCGTGTATGGTGTTAGAAGACGTGAGTTGAGCCAATGACTGCTGAAAGGAGGTAGGGTTGGGTCAGTAACAGACACACAACTATGTACCGTATTCTGTCTCATGACAATATAGTTATTGAGTGTATTGTGTTAGAAGACGTGAGATGAGCCAATGACTGCTGAGAGGAGGTAGTTTTGGGTTTGTAACAGTCACACAACTATGTACAGTATTCTGTCTCATGACCATATAGTTATTGAGTGCATCATGTTAGAAGACGTGAGATGAACCAGTGACTGCTGAGAGGAGGTAGGGTTGGGTCAGTAACAGACACACAACTATGTACAGTATTCTGTCTCATGAGCTTACAGTTATTGAGTGTATGGTATTAGAAGACGTGAGATGAGCCAATGACTGCTGAGAGGAGGTAGGTTTGGGCCAATAACAGACACACAACTATGTACAGTATTCTGTCCCATGACCTTACAGTTATTGAGTGTATAGTGTTAGAAGACGTGAGATGAACCAATGACTGGTGAGAAGAGGTAGGGTTGATTCAGTAACAGACACACAACATTGTACAGTAGTCCTGTCTAATGACCATACAGTTATTGAGTGTATAGTGTTAGAAGACGTGAGATGAACCAATGACTACTGAGAAGAGGTAGGGGTGGGTCAGTAACAGACACACAACTATGTGTAGTATTCTGTTTCATGACCATATAGTTAATGAGTGTATGGTGTTAGAAGACGTGAGATGAGCCAATGACTGCTGAGAGGAGGTAGGGTTAGGTCAGTAACGGACACACAACTGTGTGTAGTATTCTGTTTCATGACCATATAGTTAATGAGTGTATGGTGTTAGAAGACGTGAGATGAGCCAATGACTGCTGAGAGGAGATAGGGTTGGGTCAGTAACAGACTCACAGCTATGTACAGTATTCTGTCTCATGACCATATAGTTATTGATTTTATGGTGTTAGAAGACGTGAGATGATCCAATGACTGCTGAGAGGAGGTAGGGTTGGGTCAGTAACAGACACACAACTATGTACAGTTATCTGTCTCATGACAATATAGTTATTGAGTGTATGGTGTTAGAAGACGTGAGATGAGCCAATGACTGCTGAGAGGAGGTAGGGTTGGGTCAGTAACAGACTCACAGCTATGTACAGTATTCTGTCTCATGACCATATAGTTTTTGATTGTATAGTGTTAGAAGACGTGAGATGAACCAATGACTGCTGAGAAAAGGTAGTGTTCGGTCAGTAACAGACACACAACTATGTACAGTATTCTGTCTCATGACCATATAGGTATTGAGTGTATGGTGTTAGAAGACGTGAGATGAGCCAATGACTGGTGAGAGGAGGTAGGGTTGGGTCAATAACAGACACACAACTATGTACAGTATTCTGTTTCATGACCATATAGGTAATGAGTGTATGGTGTTAGAAGACGTGAGATGAGCCAATGACTGCTTAGAGGAGGTAGGGTTGGGTCAGTAACACACACAACTATGTACAATATTCTGTCTCATGACCTTATAGTTATTGAGTGTATGGTGTTAGAAGACATGAGGTGAGCCAATGACTGCTGAGAGGAGGTAGGGTTGGATGAGTAACGGACACACAACTATGTACAGTAATCTGTCTCATGACTATATAGTTTATGAGTGTATGGTGTTAGAAGACGTGAGATGAGCCAGTGACTGCTGAGAGGAGGTAGGGTTGGGTCTGTAACACACACAGCTATGTACAGTTGTCTGTCTCAGACCATATAATTTATGAGTGTATGGTGGTAGAAGACGTGAGATGAGCCAACGACTGCTGAGAGGAGGTAGGGTTGGGTCAGTAACAGACACACAACTATGTACAGTATTCTTTCTCATCACCATATAGTTATTGAGTGTATGGTGTTAGAAGACGTGAGATCAGCCAATGCCTGCTGAGAGGAGCTAGGGTTGGGTCAGTAACAGACACACAACTATGTACAGTATTCTGTTTCATGACCATATTGTTAATGAGTGTATGGTGTCAGAAGACGTGAGTTGAGCCAATGACTGCTGAGAGGAGGTAGGGTTGGATCAGTAACAGACACACAACTATGTACAGTATTCTGTGTCATGACCATATAGTTATTGAGTGTATGGTGTTAGAAGACGTGAGATGAGCCAATAACTGCTGAGAGGAGGTAGGGTTGGGTCAGTAACTGACACACAACTATGTACAGTATTCTGTCTCATGCCCATATAGTTATTGAGTGTATGGTCTTAGAAGACATGAGGTGAGCCAATGTCTGCTGACAGGAGGTAGGGTTGGGTCAATAACAGACACACAACTATGTACAGTATTCTGTCCCATGACCATATAGGTATTCAGTGTATGGTGTTAGAAGACGTGAGATGAGCCAATGACTGCTGAGAGGAGGTAGGGTTGGGTCAATAACAGACACACAACTATGTACAGTATTCTGTTTTCTGACCATATAGTTAATGAGTATATGGTGTTAGAAGACGTGGGATGAGCCAATGACTGCTTAGAGGAGGTAGGGTTGGGTCAGTAACAGACACACAACTATGTACACTATTCTATCTCATGACCATACAGTTAATGAGTGTATGGTGTTACAAGACGTGAGATCAACCAGTGACTGCTGAGAGGAGGTAGGGTTGGGTCAGTAACAGACACAACTATGTACAGTATTCTGTCTGATGACAATAGCTATTGAGTGCGTCATGTTAGAAGACGTGAGATGAAGCAGTGACTGCTGAGATGAGGTAGGGTTGGGTCAGTAACAGACACACAACTATGTACAGTATTCTGTCTCATGACCATATAGTTATTGAGTGTATGGTTTTTAAAGACGTGAGATGAGCCAATGACTGCTGAAAGGAGGTAGGGTTGGGTCAGTAACAGACCACAAGTATGTACAGTATTCTGTCCCATGACCTTACAGTTATTTAGTGTATAGTGTTAGAAGACGTGAGATGAACCAATGACTGGTGAGAAGAGGTAGTGTTGGATCAGTAACAGACAGACACACAACTATGTACAGTATTCTGTCTCATGACCATATAGGTATTGAGTGTATGGTGTTAGAAGACGTGAGATGAGCCAATGACTGCTGAGATGAGGTAGGGTTGGGTCAGTAACAGACACACAACTATGTACAGTATTCTGTCTCATGACCATATAGTTATTGAGTGTATGGTTTTTGAAGACGTGAGATGAGCCAATGACTGCTGAAAGGAGGTAGGGTTGGGTCAGTAACAGACCACAAGTATGTACAGTATTCTGTCCCATGACCTTACAGTTATTTAGTGTATAGTGTTAGAAGACGTGAGATGAACCAATGACTGGTGAGAAGAGGTAGTGTTGGGTCAGTAACAGACACACAACTATGTACAGTATTCTGTCTCATGACCATATAGGTATTGAGTGTGTGGTGTTAGAAGACGTGAGATGAGCCAATGACTGCTGAGAGGAGGTAGGGTTGGGTCAGTAACAGACACACAACTATGTACAGTATTCTGTCTCATGACCATATAGTTAATGCGTGTATGGTGTTAGAAGACGTGAGTTGAGCCCATGACTGCTGAAAGGAGGTACGGTTGGGTCAGTAACAGACACACAACTATGTACAGTAGTCTGTCTCATGAGCTTACAGTTTTTGAGTGTATGGTATTAGAAGACGTGAGATGAGCCAATGACTGCTGAGAGGAGGTAGGGTTGTGTCAGTAACTGACACACAACTATGTACAGTATTCTGTCTAATGACCTTACAGTTTTTTAGTGTATGGTCTTAGTAGACATGAGGTGAACCAATGTCTGCTGAGAGGAGGTAGGTTTGGGCCAATAACAGACATACAACTATGTACAGTATTCTGTCCCATGACCTTACAGTTATTGAGTGTATAGTGTTAGAAGACGTGAGATGAACCAATGACTGCTGAGAAGAGGTAGGGTTGATTCAGTAACAGACACACAACATTGTACAGTAGTCCTGTCTAATGACCATACAGTTATTGAGTGTATGGTGTTAGAAGACGTGAGATGAACCAGTGACTGCTGAGAAGAGGTAGGGTTGGGTCAGTAACAGACACACAACTATGTACAGTATTCTGTCCCATGACCTTACAGTTATTGAGTGTATAGTGTTAGAAGACGTGAGATGAACCAATGACTGCTGAGAAGAGGTAGGGTTGATTCAGTAACAGACACACAACATTGTACAGTAGTCCTGTCTAATGACCATACAGTTATTGAGTGCATCATGTGAGAAGACGTGAGCTGAACCAGTGACTGCTGACAAGAGGTAGGGTTGGGTCAGTAACAGACACACAATTATGTACAGTATTCTGTTTCATGACCATATAGTTAATGAGTGTATGGTGTCAGAAGACGTGAGTTGAGCCAATGACTGCTGAGAGGAGGTAGGGTTGGATCAGTAACAGACACACAACTATGTACAGTATTCTGTCTCATGACCATATAGTTATTGAGTGTATGGTGTTAGAAGCCGTGAGATGAACCAATGACTCCTGAGAGGAGGTAGGGTTGGGTTAGTAGCAGACACACAACTATGTACAGTATTCTGTGTCATGACCATATAGTTATTGAGTGTATGGTGTTAGAAGACGTGAGATGAGCCAATGACTGCTGAGAGGAGGTAGGGTTGGGTCAGTAACTGACACACAACTATGTACAGTATTCTGTCTCATGACCATATAGTTATTGGGTGTATGGTCTTAGAAGACATGAGGTGAGCCAATGTCTGCATACAGGAGGTAGGGTTGGGTCAATAACAGACACACAACTATGTACAGTATTCTGTCCCATGACCATATAGGTATTCAGTGTATTGTGTTAGTAGACGTGAGATGAGCCAATGACTGCTGAGAGGATTTAGGGTTGGGTCAATAACAGACACACAACTATGTACAGTATTCTGTCTCATGACCATATAGGTTATGACTGTATGGTGTTAGAAGACGTGAGATGAGCCAAAGACTGCTGAGAGGAGGTAGGGTTGGGTCAGTAACAGACACGCAACTATGTACAGTATTCTGTCTCATGACCATATAGTTAATGAGTTTATGGTGTTAGAAGACGTGAGTTGAGCCAATGACTGCTGAAGGGAGGTAGGGTTGGGTCAGTAACAGACACACAACTATGTACAGTTATCTGTCTCATGACAATATAGTTATTGAGTGTATGGTATTAGAAGACGTGAGATGAGCCAATGACTGCTGAGAGGAGGTAGGGTTGGGTCAGTAACAGACTCACAGCTATGTACAGTATTCTGTCTCATGACCATATAGTTTTTGATTGTATAGTTTTAGAAGACGTGAGATGAACCAATGACTGCTGAGAAAAGGTAGTGTTGGGTCAGTAACAGACCACAAGTATGTACACTATTCTGTCCCATGACCTTACAGTTATTTAGTGTATAGTGTTAGAAGACGTGAGATGAACCAATGACTGGTGGAAGAGGTAGTGTTGGGTCAGTAACAGACAGACACACAACTATGTACAGTATTCTGTCTCATGACCATATAGGTATTGAGTGTATGGTGTTAGAAGACGTGAGATGAGCCAATGACTGCTGAGATGAGGTAGGGTCTGGTCAGTAACAGACACACAACTATGTACAGTATTCTGTCTCATGACCATATAGTTATTGAGTGTATGGTTTTTGAAGACGTGAGATGAGCCAATGACTGCTGAAAGGAGGTAGGGTTGGGTCAGTAACAGACCACAAGTATGTACAGTATTCTGTCCCATGACCTTACAGTTATTTAGTGTATAGTGTTAGAAGACGTGAGATGAACCAATGACTGGTGAGAAGAGGTAGTGTTGGGTCAGTAACAGACACACAACTATGTACAGTATTCTGTCTCATGACCATATAGGTATTGAGTGTATGGTGTTAGAAGACGTGAGATGAGCCAATGACTGCTGAGAGGCGGTAGGGTTGGGTCAGTAACAGTCACACAACTATGTACGGTATTCTGTCTCATGACCATATAGTTTTTGAGTGCGTCATGTTAGAAGACGTGAGATGAGCCAGTGACTGCTGAGATGAGGTAGGTTTGGGTAAGTAACAGACACACAACTATGTACAGTATTCTGTCTCATGACCATATAGTTATTGAGTGTATGGTTTTTGAAGACGTGAGATGAGCCAATGACTGCTGAAAGGAGGTAGGGTTGGGTCAGTAACAGACCACAAGTATGTACAGTATTCTGTCCCATGACCTTACAGTTATTTAGTGTATAGTGTTAGAAGACGTGAGATGAACCAATGACTGGTGAGAAGAGGTAGTGTTGGATCAGTAACAGACACACAACTATGTACAGTATTCTGTCTCATGACCATATAGGTATTGAGTGTATGGTGTTAGAAGACGTGAGATGAGCCAATGACTGCTGAGATGAGGTAGGGTTGGGTCAGTAACAGACACACAACTATGTACAGTATTCTGTCTCATGACCATATAGTTAATGCGTGTATGGTGTTAGAAGACGTGAGTTGAGCCAATGACTGCTGAAAGGAGGTAGGGTTGGGTCAGTAACAGACACACAACTATGTACCGTATTCTGTCTCATGACAATATAGTTATTGAGTGTATTGTGTTAGAAGACGTGAGATGAGCCAATGACTGCTGAGAGGAGGTAGTTTTGGGTCAGTAACAGTCACACAACTATGTACAGTATTCTGTGTCATGACCATATAGTTATTGAGTGCATCATGTTAGAAGACGTGAGATGAACCAGTGACTGCTGAGAGGAGGTAGGGTTGGGTCAGTAACAGACACACAACTATGTACAGTATTCTGTCTCATGAGCTTACAGTTATTGAGTGTATGGTATTAGAAGACGTGAGATGAGCCAATGACTGCTGAGAGGAGGTAGGTTTGGGCCAATAACAGACACACAACTATGTACAGTATTCTGTCCCATGACCTTACAGTTATTGAGTGTATAGTGTTAGAAGACGTGAGATGAACCAATGACTGGTGAGAAGAGGTAGGGTTGATTCAGTAACAGACACACAACATTGTACAGCAGTCCTGTCTAATGACCATACAGTTATTGAGTGTATAGTGTTAGAAGACGTGAGATGAACCAATGACTGCTGAGAAGAGGTAGGGTTGGGTCAGTAACAGACACACAACTATGTGTAGTATTCTGTTTCATGACCATATAGTTAATGAGTGTATGGTGTTAGAAGACGTGAGATGAGCCAATGACTGCTGAGAGGAGGTAGGGTTAGGTCAGTAACGGACACACAACTATGTGTAGTATTCTGTTTCATGACCATATAGTTAATGAGTGTATGGTGTTAGAAGACGTGAGATGAGCCAATGACTGCTGAGAGGAGGTAGGGTTGGGTCAGTAACAGACTCACAGCTATGTACAGTATTCTGTCTCATGACCATATAGTTATTGATTGTATGGTGTTAGAAGACGTGAGATGATCCAATGACTGCTGAGAGGAGGTAGGGTTGGGTCAGTAACAGACACACAACTATGTACAGTTATCTGTCTCATGACAATATAGTTATTGAGTGTATGGTGTTAGAAGACGTGAGATGAGCCAATGACTGCTGAGAGGAGGTAGGGTTGGGACAGTAACAGACTCACAGCTATGTACAGTATTCTGTCTCATGACCATATAGTTTTTGATTGTATAGTGTTAGAAGACGTGAGATGAACCAATGACTGCTGAGAAAAGGTAGTGTTCGGTCAGTAACAGACACACAACTATGTACAGTATTCTGTCTCATGACCATATAGGTATTGAGTGTATGGTGTTAGAAGACGTGAGATGAGCCAATGACTGGTGAGAGGAGGTAGGGTTGGGTCAATAACAGACACACAACTATGTACAGTATTCTGTTTCATGACCATATAGGTAATGAGTGTATGGTGTTAGAAGACGTGAGATGAGCCAATGACTGCTTAGAGGAGGTAGGGTAGGGTCAGTAACACACACAACTATGTACAATATTCTGTCTCATGACCTTATAGTTATTGAGTGTATGGTGTTAGAAGACATGAGGTGAGCCAATGACTGCTGAGAGGAGGTAGGGTTGGATGAGTAACGGACACACAACTATGTACAGTATTCTGTCTCATGACTATATAGTTTATGAGTGTATGGTGTTAGAAGACGTGAGATGAGCCAGTGACTGCTGAGAGGAGGTAGGGTTGGGTCTGTAACACACACAGCTATGTACAGTTGTCTGTCTCAGACCATATAATTTATGAGTGTATGGTGGTAGAAGACGTGAGATGAGCCAACGACTGCTGAGAGGAGGTAGGGTTGGGTCAGTAACAGACACACAACTATGTACAGTATTCTTTCTCATCACCATATAGTTATTGAGTGTATGGTGTTAGAAGACGTGAGATGAGCCAATGACTGCTGAGAGGAGGTAGGGTTGGGTCAGTAACAGACACACAACTATGTACAGTATTCTATCTCATGACTATAGTTATTGAGTGCGTCATGTTAGAAGACGTGAGATGAACCAGTGACTGCTGAGATGAGGTAGGGTTGGGTCAGTAACAGACACACAACTATGTACAGTATTCTGTCTCATGACCATCTTGTTTTTGAGTGCATCATGTTAGAAGACGGGAGATGAACCAGTGACTGCTGAGAAGAGGTAGGGTTGGGTCAGTAACAGACAAACAACTATGTACAGTATTCTGTCTCATGACCTTACAGTTATTGAGTGTATGGTGTTAGAAGACGTGAGATTAGCCAATGACTGCTGAGAGGAGGTAGGGTTGGGTCAGTAACAGACACACAACTATGTACAGTATTCTGTTTCATGACCATACAGTTATTGAGTGTATGGTGTTAGAAGACGTGAGATGAACCAGTGACTGCTGAGAAGAGGAATGGTGGGGTCAGTAACAAACACACAACTATTTACAATATTCTGTCTCATGACCTTACAGTTATTGAGTGTATGGTGTTAGAAGACGTGAGTTGAACCAGTGACTGCTGAGAGGAGGTAGGGTTGGGTCAGTAACAGACACACAACTAATTTCAGTATTCTGTCTCATGACCATATAGTTATTGAGTGTATGGTGTTAGAAGTCGTGAGGTGAGCCAATAACTGCTGAGAGGAGGTAGGGTTGGGTCAGTAACAGACACACAACTATGTACAGTATTCTTTCTCATCACCATATAGTTATTGAGTGTATGGTGTTAGAAGACGTGAGATGAGCCAAGGACTGCTGAGAGGAGGTAGGGTTGGGTCAGTAACAGACCACAAGTATGTACAGTATTCTGTCCCATGACCTTACAGTTATTTAGTGTATAGTGTTAGAAGACGTGAGATGAACCAATGACTGGTGAGAAGAGGTAGTGTTGGGTCAGTAACAGACACACAACTATGTACAGTATTCTGTCTCATGACCATATAGTTATTGAGTGTATGGTTTTTGAAGACGTGAGATGAGCCAATGACTGCTGAAAAGAGGTAGGGTTGGGTCAGTAACAGACCACAAGTATGTACAGTATTCTGTCCCATGACCTTACAGTTATTTAGTGTATAGTGTTAGAAGACGTGAGATGAACCAATGACTGGTGAGAAGAGGTAGTGTTGGGTCAGTAACAGACACACAACTATGTACAGTATTCTGTCTCATGACCATATAGGTATTGAGTGTATGGTGTTAGAAGACGTGAGATGAGCCAATGACTGCTGAGAGGAGGTAGGGTTGGGTCAGTAACAGTCACACAACTATGTACGGTATTCTGTGTCATGACCATATAGTTTTTGAGTGCGTCATGTTAGAAGACGTGAGATGAGGCAGTGACTGCTGAGATGAGGTAGGTTTGGGTCAGTAACAGACACACAACTATGTACAGTATTCTGTCTCATGACCATATAGTTATTGAGTGTATGGTTTTTGAAGACGTGAATTGAGCCAATGACTGCTGAAAGGAGGTAGGGTTGGGTCAGTAACAGACCACAAGTATGTACAGTATTCTGTCCCATGACCTTACAGTTATTTAGTGTATAGTGTTAGAAGACGTGAGATGAACCAATGACTGGTGAGAAGAGGTAGTGTTGGATCAGTAACAGACACACAACTATGTACAGTATTCTGTCTCATGACCATATAGGTATTGAGTGTATGGTGTTAGAAGACGTGAGATGAGCCAATGACTGCGGAGATGAGGTAGGGTTGGGTCAGTAACAGACACACAACTATGTACAGTAAAATTTCTCATGACCATATAGTTAATGCGTGTATGGTGTTAGAAGACGTGAGTTGAGCCAATGACTGCTGAAAGGAGGTAGGGTTGGGTCAGTAACAGACACACAACTATGTACCGTATTCTGTCTCATGACAATATAGTTATTGAGTGTATTGTGTTAGAAGACGTGAGATGAGCCAATGACTGCTGAGAGGAGGTAGTTTTGGGTCAGTAACAGTCACACAACTATGTACAGTATTCTGTGTCATGACCATATAGTTATTGAGTGCATCATGTTAGAAGACGTGAGATGAACCAGTGACTGCTGAGAGGAGGTAGTGTTGGGTCAGTAACAGACACACAACTATGTACAGTATTCTGTCTCATGACCATATAGGTATTGAGTGTATGGTGTTAGAAGACGTGAGATGAGCCAATGACTGGTGAGAGGAGGTAGGGTTGGGTCAGTAACTGACACACAACTATGTACAGTATTCTGTCTCATGACCATATAGTTATTGAGTGTTTGGTTTTTGAAGACGTGAGATGAGCCAATGACTGCTGAAAGGAGGTAGGGTTGGGTCAGTAACAGACAGACACACAACTATGTACAATATTCTGTCTCATGACCATATAGTTATTGAGTGTATGGTTTTTGAAGACGTGAGATGAGCGAATGACTGCTGAAAGGAGGTAGGGTTGGGTCAGTAACAGACCACAAGTATGTACAGTATTCTGTCCCATGACCTTACAGTTATTTAGTGTATAGTGTTAGAAGACGTGAGATGAACCAATGACTGGTGAGAAGAGGTAGTGTTGGATCAGTAACAGACACACAACTATGTACAGTATTCTGTCTCATGACCATATAGGTATTGAGTGTATGGTGTTAGAAGACGTGAGATGAGCCAATGACTGCTGAGATGAGGTAGGGTTGGGTCAGTAACAGACACACAACTATGTACAGTATTCTGTCTCATGACCATATAGTTAATGCGTGTATGGTGTTAGAAGACGTGAGTTGAGCCAATGACTGCTGAAAGGAGGTAGGGTTGGGTCAGTAACAGACACACAACTATGTACCGTATTCTGTCTCATGACAATATAGTTATTGAGTGTATTGTGTTAGAAGACGTGAGATGAGCCAATGACTGCTGAGAGGAGGTAGTTTTGGGTTTGTAACAGTCACACAACTATGTAGAGTATTCTGTCTCATGACCATATAGTTATTGAGTGCATCATGTTAGAAGACGTGAGATGAACCAGTGACTGCTGAGAGGAGGTAGGGTTGGGTCAGTAACAGACACACAACTATGTACAGTATTCTGTCTCATGAGCTTACAGTTATTGAGTGTATGGTATTAGAAGACGTGAGATGAGCCAATGACTGCTGAGAGGAGGTAGGTTTGGGCCAATAACAGACACACAACTATGTACAGTATTCTGTCCCATGACCTTACAGTTATTGAGTGTATAGTGTTAGAAGACGTGAGATGAACCAATGACTGGTGAGAAGAGGTAGGGTTGATTCAGTAACAGACACACAACATTGTACAGTAGTCCTGTCTAATGACCATACAGTTATTGAGTGTATAGTGTTAGAAGACGTGAGATGAACCAATGACTACTGAGAAGAGGTAGGGGTGGGTCAGTAACAGACACACAACTATGTGTAGTATTCTGTTTCATGACCATATAGTTAATGAGTGTATGGTGTTAGAAGACGTGAGATGAGCCAATGACTGCTGAGAGGAGGTAGGGTTAGGTCAGTAACGGACACACAACTGTGTGTAGTATTCTGTTTCATGACCATATAGTTAATGAGTGTATGGTGTTAGAAGACGTGAGATGAGCCAATGACTGCTGAGAGGAGATAGGGTTGGGTCAGTAACAGACTCACAGCTATGTACAGTATTCTGTCTCATGACCATATAGTTATTGATTTTATGGTGTTAGAAGACGTGAGATGATCCAATGACTGCTGAGAGGAGGTAGGGTTGGGTCAGTAACAGACACACAACTATGTACAGTTATCTGTCTCATGACAATATAGTTATTGAGTGTATGGTGTTAGAAGACGTGAGATGAGCCAATGACTGCTGAGAGGAGGTAGGGTTGGGTCAGTAACAGACTCACAGCTATGTACAGTATTCTGTCTCATGACCATATAGTTTTTGATTGTATAGTGTTAGAAGACGTGAGATGAACCAATGACTGCTGAGAAAAGGTAGTGTTCGGTCAGTAACAGACACACAACTATGTACAGTATTCTGTCTCATGACCATATAGGTATTGAGTGTATGGTGTTAGAAGACGTGAGATGAGCCAATGACTGGTGAGAGGAGGTAGGGTTGGGTCAATAACAGACACACAACTATGTACAGTATTCTGTTTCATGACCATATAGGTAATGAGTGTATGGTGTTAGAAGACGTGAGATGAGCCAATGACTGCTTAGAGGAGGTAGGGTTGGGTCAGTAACACACACAACTATGTACAATATTCTGTCTCATGACCTTATAGTTATTGAGTGTATGGTGTTAGAAGACATGAGGTGAGCCAATGACTGCTGAGAGGAGGTAGGGTTGGATGAGTAACGGACACACAACTATGTACAGTAATCTGTCTCATGACTATATAGTTTATGAGTGTATGGTGTTAGAAGACGTGAGATGAGCCAGTGACTGCTGAGAGGAGGTAGGGTTGGGTCTGTAACACACACAGCTATGTACAGTTGTCTGTCTCAGACCATATAATTTATGAGTGTATGGTGGTAGAAGACGTGAGATGAGCCAACGACTGCTGAGAGGAGGTAGGGTTGGGTCAGTAACAGACACACAACTATGTACAGTATTCTTTCTCATCACCATATAGTTATTGAGTGTATGGTGTTAGAAGACGTGAGATGAGCCAATGCCTGCTGAGAGGAGCTAGGGTTGGGTCAGTAACAGACACACAACTATGTACAGTATTCTGTTTCATGACCATATTGTTAATGAGTGTATGGTGTCAGAAGACGTGAGTTGAGCCAATGACTGCTGAGAGGAGGTAGGGTTGGATCAGTAACAGACACACAACTATGTACAGTATTCTGTGTCATGACCATATAGTTATTGAGTGTATGGTGTTAGAAGACGTGAGATGAGCCAATGACTGCTGAGAGGAGGTAGGGTTGGGTCAGTAACTGACACACAACTATGTACAGTATTCTGTCTCATGACCATATAGTTATTGAGTGTATGGTCTTAGAAGACATGAGGTGAGCCAATGTCTGCTGACAGGAGGTAGGGTTGGGTCAATAACAGACACACAACTATGTACAGTATTCTGTCCCATGACCATATAGGTATTCAGTGTATGGTGTTAGAAGACGTGAGATGAGCCAATGACTGCTGAGAGGAGGTAGGGTTGGGTCAATAACAGACACACAACTATGTACAGTATTCTGTTTTCTGACCATATAGTTAATGAGTATATGGTGTTAGAAGACGTGGGATGAGCCAATGACTGCTTAGAGGAGGTAGGGTTGGGTCAGTAACAGACACACAACTATGTACACTATTCTATCTCATGACCATACAGTTAATGAGTGTATGGTGTTACAAGACGTGAGATCAACCAGTGACTGCTGAGAGGATGTAGGGTTGGGTCAGTAACAGACACAACTATGTACAGTATTCTGTCTGATGACAATAGCTATTGAGTGCGTCATGTTAGAAGACGTGAGATGAAGCAGTGACTGCTGAGATGAGGTAGGGTTGGGTCAGTAACAGACACACAACTATGTACAGTATTCTGTCTCATGACCATATAGTTATTGAGTGTATGGTTTTTAAAGACGTGAGATGAGCCAATGACTGCTGAAAGGAGGTAGGGTTGGGTCAGTAACAGACCACAAGTATGTACAGTATTCTGTCCCATGACCTTACAGTTATTTAGTGTATAGTGTTAGAAGACGTGAGATGAACCAATGACTGGTGAGAAGAGGTAGTGTTGGATCAGTAACAGACAGACACACAACTATGTACAGTATTCTGTCTCATGACCATATAGGTATTGAGTGTATGGTGTTAGAAGACGTGAGATGAGCCAATGACTGCTGAGATGAGGTAGGGTTGGGTCAGTAACAGACACACAACTATGTACAGTATTCTGTCTCATGACCATATAGTTATTAAGTGTATGGTTTTTGAAGACGTGAGATGAGCCAATGACTGCTGAAAGGAGGTAGGGTTGGGTCAGTAACAGACCACAAGTATGTACAGTATTCTGTCCCATGACCTTACAGTTATTTAGTGTATAGTGTTAGAAGACGTGAGATGAACCAATGACTGGTGAGAAGAGGTAGTGTTGGGTCAGTAACAGACACACAACTATGTACAGTATTCTGTCTCATGACCATATAGGTATTGAGTGTGTGGTGTTAGAAGACGTGAGATGAGCCAATGACTGCTGAGAGGAGGTAGGGTTGGGTCAGTAACAGACACACAACTATGTACAGTATTCTGTCTCATGACCATATAGTTAATGCGTGTATGGTGTTAGAAGACGTGAGTTGAGCCCATGACTGCTGAAAGGAGGTACGGTTGGGTCAGTAACAGACACACAACTATGTACAGTAGTCTGTCTCATGAGCTTACAGTTTTTGAGTGTATGGTATTAGAAGACGTGAGATGAGCCAATGACTGCTGAGAGGAGGTAGGGTTGTGTCAGTAACTGACACACAACTATGTACAGTATTCTGTCTAATGACCTTACAGTTTTTTAGTGTATGGTCTTAGAAGACATGAGGTGAACCAATGTCTGCTGAGAGGAGGTAGGTTTGGGCCAATAACAGACATACAACTATGTACAGTATTCTGTCCCATGACCTTACAGTTATTGAGTGTATAGTGTTAGAAGACGTGAGATGAACCAATGACTGCTGAGAAGAGGTAGGGTTGATTCAGTAACAGACACACAACATTGTACAGTAGTCCTGTCTAATGACCATACAGTTATTGAGTGTATGGTGTTAGAAGACGTGAGATGAACCAGTGACTGCTGAGAAGAGGTAGGGTTGGGTCAGTAACAGACACACAACTATGTACAGTATTCTGTCCCATGACCTTACAGTTATTGAGTGTATAGTGTTAGAAGACGTGAGATGAACCAATGACTGCTGAGAAGAGGTAGGGTTGATTCAGTAACAGACACACAACATTGTACAGTAGTCCTGTCTAATGACCATACAGTTATTGAGTGCATCATGTGAGAAGACGTGAGCTGAACCAGTGACTGCTGACAAGAGGTAGGGTTGGGTCAGTAACAGACACACAATTATGTACAGTATTCTGTTTCATGACCATATAGTTAATGTGTGTATGGTGTCAGAAGACGTGAGTTGAGCCAATGACTGCTGAGAGGAGGTAGGGTTGGATCAGTAACAGACACACAACTATGTACAGTATTCTGTCTCATGACCATATAGTTATTGAGTGTATGGTGTTAGAAGCCGTGAGATGAACCAATGACTCCTGAGAGGAGGTAGGGTTGGGTTAGTAGCAGACACACAACTATGTACAGTATTGTGTCTCATGACCTTACAGATATTGAGTGTATGGTGTTAGAAGACGTGAGATTAGCCAATGACTGCTGAGAGGAGGTAACGTTGGGTCAGTAACAGACCACAACTATGTACAGTATTCTGTCTCTTGACCATATAGTTATTGAGCGTATGGTGTTAGAAGACGTGAGATGAGCCAATGACTGCTGAGAGGAGGTAGGGTTGGGTCAGTAACAGTCACACAACTATGTACAGTATTCTGTCTCATGACCATATAGTTTTTGAGTGCATCATGTGAGAAGACGTGAGCTGAACCAGTGACTGCTGACAAGAGGTAGGGTTGGGTCAGTAACAGACACACAACTATGTGCAGTATTCTGCCTCATGACCATATAGTTATTGAGTGTATGGTCTTAGAAGACGTGAGATGAGCCAATGCCTGCTGAGAGGAGCTAGGGTTGGGTCATTAACAGACACACAACTATGTACAGTATTCTGTGTCATGACCATATAGTTATTGAGTGTATGGTGTTAGAAGACGTGAGATGAGCCAATGACTGCTGAGAGGAGGTAGGGTTGGGTCAGTAACTGACACACAACTATGTACAGTATTCTGTCTCATGACCATATAGTTATTGGGTGTATGGTCTTAGAAGACATGAGATGAGCCAATGTCTGCATACAGGAGGTAGGGTTGGGTCAATAACAGACACACAACTATGTACAGTATTCTGTCCCATGACCATATAGGTATTCAGTGTATTGTGTTAGAAGACGTGAGATGAGCCAATGACTGCTGAGAGGAGGTAGGGTTGGGTCAATAACAGACACACAACTATGTACAGTATTCTGTCTCATGACCATATAGGTTATGACTGTGTGGTGTTAGAAGACGTGAGATGAGCCAAAGACTGCTGAGAGGAGGTAGGGTTGGGTCAGTAACAGACACGCAACTATGTACAGTATTCTGTCTCATGACCATATAGTTAATGAGTTTATGGTGTTAGAAGACGTGAGTTGAGCCAATGACTGCTGAAGGG
Organism: Deroplatys truncata; assembly: GCA_030765065.1. NCBI lineage: Eukaryota > Metazoa > Arthropoda > Insecta > Mantodea > Mantidae > Deroplatys > Deroplatys truncata. The sequence continues at coordinate 234,139,760 of CM060986.1, forward strand.
AGGTAGGGTTGGGTCAGTAACAGACACACAACTATGTACAGTTATCTGTCTCATGACAATATAGTTATTGAGTGTATGGTATTAGAAGACGTGAGATGAGCCAATGACTGCTGAGAGGAGGTAGGGTTGGGTCAGTAACAGACTCACAGCTATGTACAGTATTCTGTCTCATGACCATATAGTTTTTGATTGTATAGTTTTAGAAGACGTGAGATGAACCAATGACTGCTGAGAAAAGGTAGTGTTGGGTCAGTAACAGACCACAAGTATGTACACTATTCTGTCCCATGACCTTACAGTTATTTAGTGTATAGTGTTAGAAGACGTGAGATGAACCAATGACTGGTGGAAGAGGTAGTGTTGGGTCAGTAACAGACAGACACACAACTATGTACAGTATTCTGTCTCATGACCATATAGGTATTGAGTGTATGGTGTTAGAAGACGTGAGATGAGCCAATGACTGCTGAGATGAGGTAGGGTTGGGTCAGTAACAGACACACAACTATGTACAGTATTCTGTCTCATGACCATATAGTTATTGAGTGTATGGTTTTTGAAGACGTGAGATGAGCCAATGACTGCTGAAAGGAGGTAGGGTTGGGTCAGTAACAGACCACAAGTATGTACAGTATTCTGTCCCATGACCTTACAGTTATTTAGTGTATAGTGTTAGAAGACGTGAGATGAACCAATGACTGGTGAGAAGAGGTAGTGTTGGGTCAGTAACAGACACACAACTATGTACAGTATTCTGTCTCATGACCATATAGGTATTGAGTGTATGGTGTTAGAAGACGTGAGATGAGCCAATGACTGCTGAGAGGAGGTAGGGTTGGGTCAGTAACAGTCACACAACTATGTACGGTATTCTGTCTCATGACCATATAGTTTTTGAGTGCGTCATGTTAGAAGACGTGAGATGAGCCAGTGACTGCTGAGATGAGGTAGGTTTGGGTAAGTAACAGACACACAACTATGTACAGTATTCTGTCTCATGACCATATAGTTATTGAGTGTATGGTTTTTGAAGACGTGAGATGAGCCAATGACTGCTGAAAGGAGGTAGGGTTGGGTCAGTAACAGACCACAAGTATGTACAGTATTCTGTCCCATGACCTTACAGTTATTTAGTGTATAGTGTTAGAAGACGTGAGATGAACCAATGACTGGTGAGAAGAGGTAGTGTTGGATCAGTAACAGACACACAACTATGTACAGTATTCTGTCTCATGACCATATAGGTATTGAGTGTATGGTGTTAGAAGACGTGAGATGAGCCAATGACTGCTGAGATGAGGTAGGGTTGGGTCAGTAACAGACACACAACTATGTACAGTATTCTGTCTCATGACCATATAGTTAATGCGTGTATGGTGTTAGAAGACGTGAGTTGAGCCAATGACTGCTGAAAGGAGGTAGGGTTGGGTCAGTAACAGACACACAACTATGTACCGTATTCTGTCTCATGACAATATAGTTATTGAGTGTATTGTGTTAGAAGACGTGAGATGAGCCAATGACTGCTGAGAGGAGGTAGTTTTGGGTCAGTAACAGTCACACAACTATGTACAGTATTCTGTGTCATGACCATATAGTTATTGAGTGCATCATGTTAGAAGACGTGAGATGAACCAGTGACTGCTGAGAGGAGGTAGGGTTGGGTCAGTAACAGACACACAACTATGTACAGTATTCTGTCTCATGAGCTTACAGTTATTGAGTGTATGGTATTAGAAGACGTGAGATGAGCCAATGACTGCTGAGAGGAGGTAGGTTTGGGCCAATAACAGACACACAACTATGTACAGTATTCTGTCCCATGACCTTACAGTTATTGAGTGTATAGTGTTAGAAGACGTGAGATGAACCAATGACTGGTGAGAAGAGGTAGGGTTGATTCAGTAACAGACACACAACATTGTACAGTAGTCCTGTCTAATGACCATACAGTTATTGAGTGTATAGTGTTAGAAGACGTGAGATGAACCAATGACTGCTGAGAAGAGGTAGGGTTGGGTCAGTAACAGACACACAACTATGTGTAGTATTCTGTTTCATGACCATATAGTTAATGAGTGTATGGTGTTAGAAGACGTGAGATGAGCCAATGACTGCTGAGAGGAGGTAGGGTTAGGTCAGTAACGGACACACAACTATGTGTAGTATTCTGTTTCATGACCATATAGTTAATGAGTGTATGGTGTTAGAAGACGTGAGATGAGCCAATGACTGCTGAGAGGAGGTAGGGTTGGGTCAGTAACAGACTCACAGCTATGTACAGTATTCTGTCTCATGACCATATAGTTATTGATTGTATGGTGTTAGAAGACGTGAGATGATCCAATGACTGCTGAGAGGAGGTAGGGTTGGGTCAGTAACAGACACACAACTATGTACAGTTATCTGTCTCATGACAATATAGTTATTGAGTGTATGGTGTTAGAAGACGTGAGATGAGCCAATGACTGCTGAGAGGAGGTAGGGTTGGGTCAGTAACAGACTCACAGCTATGTACAGTATTCTGTCTCATGACCATATAGTTTTTGATTGTATAGTGTTAGAAGACGTGAGATGAACCAATGACTGCTGAGAAAAGGTAGTGTTCGGTCAGTAACAGACACACAACTATGTACAGTATTCTGTCTCATGACCATATAGGTATTGAGTGTATGGTGTTAGAAGACGTGAGATGAGCCAATGACTGGTGAGAGGAGGTAGGGTTGGGTCAATAACAGACACACAACTATGTACAGTATTCTGTTTCATGACCATATAGGTAATGAGTGTATGGTGTTAGAAGACGTGAGATGAGCCAATGACTGCTTAGAGGAGGTAGGGTATGGTCAGTAACACACACAACTATGTACAATATTCTGTCTCATGACCTTATAGTTATTGAGTGTATGGTGTTAGAAGACATGAGGTGAGCCAATGACTGCTGAGAGGAGGTAGGGTTGGATGAGTAACGGACACACAACTATGTACAGTATTCTGTCTCATGACTATATAGTTTATGAGTGTATGGTGTTAGAAGACGTGAGATGAGCCAGTGACTGCTGAGAGGAGGTAGGGTTGGGTCTGTAACACACACAGCTATGTACAGTTGTCTGTCTCAGACCATATAATTTATGAGTGTATGGTGGTAGAAGACGTGAGATGAGCCAACGACTGCTGAGAGGAGGTAGGGTTGGGTCAGTAACAGACACACAACTATGTACAGTATTCTTTCTCATCACCATATAGTTATTGAGTGTATGGTGTTAGAAGACGTGAGATGAGCCAATGACTGCTGAGAGGAGGTAGGGTTGGGTCAGTAACAGACACACAACTATGTACAGTATTCTATCTCATGACTATAGTTATTGAGTGCGTCATGTTAGAAGACGTGAGATGAACCAGTGACTGCTGAGATGAGGTAGGGTTGGGTCAGTAACAGACACACAACTATGTACAGTATTCTGTCTCATGACCATCTTGTTTTTGAGTGCATCATGTTAGAAGACGGGAGATGAACCAGTGACTGCTGAGAAGAGGTAGGGTTGGGTCAGTAACAGACAAACAACTATGTACGGTATTCTGTCTCATGACCTTACAGTTATTGAGTGTATGGTGTTAGAAGACGTGAGATTAGTCAATGACTGCTGAGAGGAGGTAGGGTTGGGTCAGTAACAGACACACAACTATGTACAGTATTCTGTTTCATGACCATACAGTTATTGAGTGTATGGTGTTAGAAGACGTGAGATGAACCAGTGACTGCTGAGAAGAGGAATGGTGGGGTCAGTAACAAACACACAACTATTTACAATATTCTGTCTCATGACCTTACAGTTATTGAGTGTATGGTGTTAGAAGACGTGAGTTGAACCAGTGACTGCTGAGAGGAGGTAGGGTTGGGTCAGTAACAGACACACAACTAATTTCAGTATTCTGTCTCATGACCATATAGTTATTGAGTGTATGGTGTTAGAAGTCGTGAGGTGAGCCAATAACTGCTGAGAGGAGGTAGGGTTGGGTCAGTAACAGACACACAACTATGTACAGTATTCTTTCTCATCACCATATAGTTATTGAGTGTATGGTGTTAGAAGACGTGAGATGAGCCAAGGACTGCTGAGAGGAGGTAGGGTTGGGTCAGTAACAGACCACAAGTATGTACAGTATTCTGTCCCATGACCTTACAGTTATTTAGTGTATAGTGTTAGAAGACGTGAGATGAACCAATGACTGGTGAGAAGAGGTAGTGTTGGGTCAGTAACAGACACACAACTATGTACAGTATTCTGTCTCATGACCATATAGTTATTGAGTGTATGGTTTTTGAAGACGTGAGATGAGCCAATGACTGCTGAAAGGAGGTAGGGTTGGGTCAGTAACAGACCACAAGTATGTACAGTATTCTGTCCCATGACCTTACAGTTATTTAGTGTATAGTGTTAGAAGACGTGAGATGAACCAATGACTGGTGAGAAGAGGTAGTGTTGGATCAGTAACAGACACACAACTATGTACAGTATTCTGTCTCATGACCATATAGGTATTGAGTGTATGGTGTTAGAAGACGTGAGTTGAGCCAATGACTGCTGAAAGGAGGTAGGGTTGGGTCAGTAACAGACACACAACTATGTACCGTATTCTGTCTCATGACAATATAGTTATTGAGTGTATTGTGTTAGAAGACGTGAGATGAGCCAATGACTGCTGAAAGGAGGTAGTTTTGGGTCAGTAACAGTCACACAACTATGTACAGTATTCTGTGTCATGACCATATAGTTATTGAGTGCATCATGTTAGAAGACGTGAGATGAACCAGTGACTGCTGAGAGGAAGTAGGGTTGGGTCAGTAACAGACACACAACTATGTACAGTATTCTGTCTCATGAGCTTACAGTTATTGAGTGTATGGTGTTAGAAGACGTGAGATGAGCCAATGACTGCTGAGAGGAGGTAGGGTTGGGTCAGTAACAGACTCACAGCTATGTACAGTATTCTGTCTCATGACCATATAGTTATTGATTGTATGGTGTTAGAAGACGTGAGATGATCCAATGACTGCTGAGAGGAGGTAGGGTTGGGTCAGTAACAGACACACAACTATGTACAGTTATCTGTCTCATGACAATATAGTTATTGAGTGTATGGTGTTAGAAGACGTGAGATGAGCCAATGACTGCTGAGAGGAGGTAGGGTTGGGTCAGTAACAGACTCACAGCTATGTACAGTATTCTGTCTCATGACCATATAGTTTTTGATTGTATAGTGTTAGAAGACGTGAGATGAACCAATGACTGCTGAGAAAAGGTAGTGTTCGGTCAGTAACAGACACACAACTATGTACAGTATTCTGTCTCATGACCATATAGGTATTGAGTGTATGGTGTTAGAAGACGTGAGATGAGCCAATGACTGGTGAGAGGAGGTAGGGTTGGGTCAATAACAGACACACAACTATGTACAGTATTCTGTTTCATGACCATATAGGTAATGAGTGTATGGTGTTAGAAGACGTGAGATGAGCCAATGACTGCTTAGAGGAGGTAGGGTAGGGTCAGTAACACACACAACTATGTACAATATTCTGTCTCATGACCTTATAGTTATTGAGTGTATGGTGTTAGAAGACATGAGGTGAGCCAATGACTGCTGAGAGGAGGTAGGGTTGGATGAGTAACGGACACACAACTATGTACAGTATTCTGTCTCATGACTATATAGTTTATGAGTGTATGGTGTTAGAAGACGTGAGATGAGCCAGTGACTGCTGAGAGGAGGTAGGGTTGGGTCTGTAACACACACAGCTATGTACAGTTGTCTGTCTCAGACCATATAATTTATGAGTGTATGGTGGTAGAAGACGTGAGATGAGCCAACGACTGCTGAGAGGAGGTAGGGTTGGGTCAGTAACAGACACACAACTATGTACAGTATTCTTTCTCATCACCATATAGTTATTGAGTGTATGGTGTTAGAAGACGTGAGATGAGCCAATGACTGCTGAGAGGAGGTAGGGTTGGGTCAGTAACAGACACACAACTATGTACAGTATTCTATCTCATGACTATAGTTATTGAGTGCGTCATGTTAGAAGACGTGAGATGAACCAGTGACTGCTGAGATGAGGTAGGGTTGGGTCAGTAACAGACACACAACTATGTACAGTATTCTGTCTCATTACCATCTTGTTTTTGAGTGCATCATGTTAGAAGACGGGAGATGAACCAGTGACTGCTGAGAAGAGGTAGGGTTGGGTCAGTAACAGACAAACAACTATGTACAGTATTCTGTCTCATGACCTTACAGTTATTGAGTGTATGGTGTTAGAAGACGTGAGATTAGCCAATGACTGCTGAGAGGAGGTAGGGTTGGGTCAGTAACAGACACACAACTATGTACAGTATTCTGTTTCATGACCATACAGTTATTGAGTGTATGGTGTTAGAAGACGTGAGATGAACCAGTGACTGCTGAGAAGAGGAATGGTGGGGTCAGTAACAAACACACAACTATTTACAATATTCTGTCTCATGACCTTACAGTTATTGAGTGTATGGTGTTAGAAGACGTGAGTTGAACCAGTGACTGCTGAGAGGAGGTAGGGTTGGGTCAGTAACAGACACACAACTAATTTCAGTATTCTGTCTCATGACCATATAGTTATTGAGTGTATGGTGTTAGAAGTCGTGAGGTGAGCCAATAACTGCTGAGAGGAGGTAGGGTTGGGTCAGTAACAGACACACAACTATGTACAGTATTCTTTCTCATCACCATATAGTTATTGAGTGTATGGTGTTAGAGGACGTGAGATGAGCCAAGGACTGCTAAAAGGAGGTAGGGTTGGGTCAGTAACAGACACACAACTATGTACAGTATTCTGTCTCATGACCATATAGTTATTGAGTGTATGGTGTTAGAAGCCGTGAGATGAACCAATGACTCCTGAGAGGAGGTAGGGTTGGGTTAGTAGCAGACACATAACTATGTACAGTATTGTGTCTCATGACCTTACAGATATTGAGTGTATGGTGTTAGAAGACGTGAGATTAGCCAATGACTGCTGAGAGGAGGTAACGTTGGGTCAGTAACAGACCACAACTATGTACAGTATTCTGTCTCTTGACCATATAGTTATTGAGCGTATGGTGTTAGAAGACGTGAGATGAGCCAATGACTGCTGAGAGGAGGTAGGGTTGGGTCAGAAACAGTCACACAACTATGTACAGTATTCTGTCTCATGACCATATAGTTTTTGAGTGCATCATGTGAGAAGACGTGAGCTGAACCAGTGACTGCTGAGAAGAGGTAGGGTTGGGTCAGTAACAGACACACAACTATGTGCAGTATTCTGCCTCATGACCATATAGTTATTGAGTGTATGGTCTTAGAAGACGTGAGATGAGCCAATGCCTGCTGAGAGGAGCTAGGGTTGGGTCAGTAACAGACACACAACTATGTACAGTATTCTGTGTCATGACCATATAGTTATTGAGTGTATGGTGTTAGAAGACATGAGGTGAGCCAATGTCTGCTGACAGGAGATAGGGTCGGGTCAATAACAGACACACAACTATGTACACTATTCTATCTCATGACCATACAGTTAATCAGTGTATGGTGTTACAAGACGTGAGATCAACCAGTGACTGCTGAGAGGAGGTAGGGTTGGGTCAGTAACAGACACAACTATGTACAGTATTCTGTCTGATGACAATAGCTATTGAGTGCGTCATGTTAGAAGACGTGAGATGAAGCAGTGACTGCTGAGATGAGGTAGGGTTGGGTCAGTAACAGACACACAGCTATGTACAGTATTCTGTCTCATGACCATATAGTTATTGAGTGTATGGTTTTTGAAGACGTGAGATGAGCCAATGACTGCTGAAAGGAGGTAGGGTTGGGTCAGTAACAGACCACAAGTATGTACAGTATTCTGTCCCATGACCTTACAGTTATTTAGTGTATAGTGTTAGAAGACGTGAGATGAACCAATGACTGGTGAGAAGAGGTAGTGTTGGATCAGTAACAGACAGACACACAACTATGTACAGTATTCTGTCTCTTGACCATATAGGTATTGAGTGTATGGTGTTAGAAGACGTGAGATGAGCCAATGACTGCTGAGATGAGGTAGGGTTGGGTCAGTAACAGACACACAACTATGTACAGTATTCTGTCTCATGACCATATAGTTATTGAGTGTATGGTTTTTGAAGACGTGAGATGAGCCAATGACTGCTGAAAGGAGGTAGGGTTGGGTCAGTAACAGACCACAAGTATGTACAGCATTCTGTCCCATGACCTTACAGTTATTTAGTGTATAGTGTTAGAAGACGTGAGATGAACCAATGACTGGTGAGAAGAGGTAGTGTTGGGTCAGTAACAGACACACAACTATGTACAGTATTCTGTCTCATGACCATATAGGTATTGAGAATATGGTGTTAGAAGACGTGAGATGAGCCAATGACTGCTGAGAGGAGGTAGGGTTGGGTCAGTAACAGACACACAACTATGTACAGTATTCTGTCTCATGACCATATAGTTAATGCGTGTATGGTGTTAGAAGACGTGAGTTGAGCCCATGACTGCTGAAAGGAGGTAGGGTTGGGTCAGTAACAGACACACAACTATGTACAGTATTCTGTCTCATGACAATATAGTTATTGAGTGTATTGTGTTAGAAGACGTGAGATGAGCCAATGAGTGCTGAGAGGAGGTAGTTTTGGGTCAGTAACAGTCACACAACTATGTACAGTATTCTGTCTCATGACCATATAGTTATTGAGTGCATCATGTTAGAAGACGTGAGATGAGCCAATGACTGCTGAGAGGAGGTAGGGTTGGGTCAGTAACTGACACACAACTATGTACAGTATTCTGTCTAATGACCTTACAGTTATTTAGTGTATGGTCTTAGAAGACATGAGGTGAACCAATGTCTGCTGAGAAGAGGTAGGGTTGGTTCAGTAACAGACACACAACTATGTACAGTATTCTGTCTGATGACAATATAGTTATTGAGTGTATGGTCTTAGAAGACGTGAGATGAGCCAATGACTGCTGAGAAGAGGTAGGGTTGGGTCAGTAACAAACACACAACTATGTGCAGTATTCTGTCTCATGACCATATAGTTATTGAGTGTATGGTCTTAGAAGACGTGAGATGAGCCAGTGACTGCTGAGAAGAGGTAGGGTTGGGTCAGTAACAGACACAGAACTATGTGCAGTATTCTGTCTCATGACCATAAAATTATTGAGTGTATGGTCTTAGAAGACGTAAGATGAGCCAATGACTACTGAGAGGCGGTTGGGTTGGGTCAGTAACAGACACACAACTATGTGCAGTATTCTGTCTCATGACCATACAGTTATTGAGTGTATGGTCTTAGAAGACGTCAGATGAGACAATGACTGCTGAGAGGAGGTAGGGTTGGGTTAGTAACAGACCACAACTATGTACAGTATTCTGTCTCATGACCATATAGTTATTGAGCGTATGGTGTTAGAAGAAGTGAGTTGAGCCAATGACTGCTGAAAGGAGGTAGGGTTGGGTCAGTAACAGACACACAACTATGTACAGTTATCTGTCTCATGACAATATAGTTATTGAGTGTATGGTATTAGAAGACGTGAGATGAGCCAATGACTGCTGAGAGGAGGTAGGTTTGGGCCAATAACAGACACACAACTATGTACAGTATTCTGTCCCATGACCTTACAGTTATTGAGTGTATAGTGTTAGAAGACGTGAGATGATCCAATGACTGCTGAGAAGAGGTAGGGTTGATTCAGTAACAGACACACAACATTGTACAGTAGTCCTGTCTAATGACCATACAGTTATTGAGTGTATGGTGTTAGAAGACGTGAGATGAACCAGTGACTGCTGAGAAGAGGTAGGGTTGGGTCAGTAACAGACACACAACTATGTACAGTATTCTGTCCCATGACCTTACAGTTATTGAGTGTATAGTGTTAGAAGACGTGAGATGAACCAATGACTGCTGAGAAGAGGTAGGGTTGATTCAGTAACAGACACACAACATTGTACAGTAGTCCTGTCTAATGACCATACAGTTATTGAGTGCATCATGTGAGAAGACGTGAGCTGAACCAGTGACTGCTGACAAGCGGTAGGGTTGGGTCAGTAACAGACACACAACTATGTGCAGTATTCTGCCTCATGACCATATAGTTATTGAGTGTATGGTCTTAGAAGACGTGAGATGAGCCAATGCCTGCTGAGAGGAGCTAGGGTTGGGTCAGTAACAGACACACAATTATGTACAGTATTCTGTTTCATGACCATATAGTTAATGAGTGTATGGTGTCAGAAGACGTGAGTTGAGCCAATGACTGCTGAGAGGAGGTAGGGTTGGATCAGTAACAGACACACAACTATGTACAGTATTCTGTCTCATGACCATATAGTTATTGAGTGTATGGTGTTAGAAGCCGTGAGATGAACCAATGACTCCTGAGAGGAGGTAGGGTTGGGTTAGTAGCAGACACACAACTATGTACAGTATTCTGTCTCATGACCATATAGTTTTTGAGTGCATCATGTGAGAAGACGTGAGCTGAACCAGTGACTGCTGACAAGAGGTAGGGTTGGGTCAGTAACAGACACACAACTATGTGCAGTATTCTGCCTCATGACCATATAGTTATTGAGTGTATGGTCTTAGAAGACGTGAGATGAGCCAATGCCTGCTGAGAGGAGCTAGGGTTGGGTCAGTAACAGACACACAACTATGTACAGTATTCTGTGTCATGACCATATAGTTATTGAGTGTATGGTGTTAGAAGACGTGAGATGAGCCAATGACTGCTGAGAGGAGGTAGGGTTGGGTCAGTAACTGACACACAACTATGTACAGTATTCTGTCTCATGACCATATAGTTATTGGGTGTATGGTCTTAGAAGACATGAGGTGAGCCAATGTCTGCTGACAGGAGGTAGGGTTGGGTCAATAACAGACACACAACTATGTACAGTATTCTGTCCCATGACCATATAGGTATTCAGTGTATGGTGTTAGAAGACGTGAGATGAGCCAATGACTGCTGAGAGGAGGTAGGGTTGGGTCAATAGCAGACACACAACTATGTACAGTATTCTGTTTCCTGACCATATAATTAATGAGTATATGGTGTTAGAAGACGTGGGATGAGCCAATGACTGCTTAGAGGAGGTAGGGTTGGGTCAGTAACAGACACACAACTATGTACACTATTCTATCTCATGACCATACAGTTAATGAGTGTATGGTGTTACAAGACGTGAGATCAACCAGTGACTGCTGAAAGGAGGTAGGGTTGGGTCAGTAACAGACACAACTATGTACAGTATTCTGTCTCATGACAATAGTTATTGAGTGCGTCATTTTAGAAGACGTGAGATGAACCAGTGACTGCTGAGATGAGGTAGGGTTGGGTCAGTAACTGAAACACAACTATGTACAGTATTCTGTCTCATGACCATATAGTTATTGAGTGTTTGGTTTTTGAAGACGTGAGATGAGCCAATGACTGCTGAAAGGAGGTAGGGTTGGGTCAGTAACAGACCACAAGTATGTACACTATTCTGTCCCATGACCTTACAGTTATTTAGTGTATAGTGTTAGAAGACGTGAGATGAACCAATGACTGGTGAGAAGAGGTAGTGTTGGGTCAGTAACAGACAGACACACAACTATGTACAGTATTCTGTCTCATGACCATATAGGTATTGAGTGTATGGTGTTAGAAGACGTGAGATGAGCCAATGACTGCTGAGAGGAGCTAGGGTTGGGTCAGTAACAGTCACACAACTATGTACGGTATTCTGTCTCATGACCATATAGTTTTTGAGTGCGTCATGTTAGAAGACGTGAGATGAGCCAGTGACTGCTGAGATGAGGTAGGGTTGGGTCAGTAACAGACACACAACTATGTACAGTATTCTGTCTCATGACCATATAGTTATTGAGTGTATGGTTTTTGAAGACGTGAGATGAGCCAATGACTGCTGAAAGGAGGTAGGGTTGGGTCAGTAACAGACCACAAGTATGTACAGTATTCTGTCCCATGACCTTACAGTTATTTAGTGTATAGTGTTAGAAGACGTGAGATGAACCAATGACTGGTGAGAAGAGGTAGTGTTGGATCAGTAACAGACACACAACTATGTACAGCATTCTGTCTCATGACCATATAGGTATTGAGTGTATGGTGTTAGAAGACGTGAGATGAGCCAATGACTGCTGAGATGAGGTAGGGTTGGGTCAGTAACAGACACACAACTATGTACAGTATTCTGTCTCATGACCATATAGTTAATGCGTGTATGGTGTTAGAAGACGTGAGTTGAGCCAATGACTGCTGAAAGGAGGTAGGGTTGGGTCAGTAACAGACACACAACTATGTACCGTATTCTGTCTCATGACAATATAGTTATTGAGTGTATTGTGTTAGAAGACGTGAGATGAGCCAATGACTGCTGAGAGGAGGTAGTTTTGGGTCAGTAACAGTCACACAACTATGTACAGTATTCTGTCTCATGACCATATAGTTATTGAGTGCATCATGTTAGAAGACGTGAGATGAACCAGTGACTGCTGAGAGGAGGTAGGGTTGGGTCAGTAACAGACACACAACTATGTACAGTATTCTGTCTCATGAGCTTAGTTATTGAGTGTATGGTATTAGAAGACGTGAGATGAGCCAATGACTGCTGAGAGGAGGTAGGTTTGGGCCAATAACAGACACACAACTATGTACAGTATTCTGTCCCATGACCTTACAGTTATTGAGTGTATAGTGTTAGAAGACGTGAGATGAACCAATGACTGGTGAGAAGAGGTAGGGTTGATTCAGTAACAGACACACAACATTGTACAGTAGTCCTGTCTAATGACCATACAGTTATTGAGTGTATAGTGTTAGAAGACGTGAGATGAACCAATGACTACTGAGAAGAGGTAGGGTTGGGTCAGTAACAGACACACAACTATGTGTAGTATTCTGTTTCATGACCATATAGTTAATGAGTGTATGGTGTTAGAAGACGTGAGATGAGCCAATGACTGCTGAGAGGAGGTAGGGTTAGGTCAGTAACGGACACACAACTATGTGTAGTATTCTGTTTCATGACCATATAGTTAATGAGTGTATGGTGTTAGAAGACGTGAGATGAGCCAATGACTGCTGAGAGGAGGTAGGGTTGGGTCAGTAACAGACACACAACTATGTACAGTTATCTGTCTCATGACAATATAGTTATTGAGTGTATGGTGTTAGAAGACGTGAGATGAGCCAATGACTGCTGAGAGGAGGTAGGGTTGGGTCAGTAACAGACTCACAGCTATGTACAGTATTCTGTCTCATGACCATATAGTTTTTGATTGTATAGTGTTAGAAGACGTGAGATGAACCAATGACTGCTGAGAAAAGGTAGTGTTCGGTCAGTAACAGACACACAACTATGTACAGTATTCTGTCTCATGACCTTATAGTTATTGAGTGTATGGTGTTAGAAGACATGAGGTGAGCCAATGACTGCTGAGAGGAGGTAGGGTTGGATGAGTAACGGACACACAGCTATGTACAGTTGTCTGTCTCAGACCATATAATTTATGAGTGTATTGTGGTAGAAGACGTGAGATGAGCCAACGGCTGCTGAGAGGAGGTAGGGTTGGGTCAGTAACAGACACACAACTATGTACAGTATTCTATCTCATGACTATAGTTATTGAGTGCGTCATGTTAGAAGACGTGAGATGAACCAGTGACTGCTGAGATGAGGTAGGGTTGGGTCAGTAACAGACACACAACTATGTACAGTATTCTGTCTCATGACCATATTGTTTTTGAGTGCATCATGTTAGAAGACGGGAGATGAACCAGTGACTGCTGAGAAGAGGTAGGGTTGGGTCAGTAACAGACAAACAACTATGTACAGTATTCTGTCTCATGACCTTACAGGTATTGAGTGTATGGTGTTAGAAGACGTGAGATTAGCCAATGACTGCTGAGAGGAGGTAGGGTTGGGTCAGTAACAGACACACAACTATGTACAGTATTCTGTTTCATGACCATACAGTTATTGAGTGTATGGTGTTAGAAGACGTGAGATGAACCAGTGACTGCTGAGAAGAGGAATGGTGGGGTCAGTAACAAACACACAACTATTTACAATATTCTGTCTCATGACCTTACAGTTATTGAGTGTATGGTGTTAGAAGACGTGAGTTGAACCAGTGACTGCTGAGAGGAGGTAGGTTTGGGTCAGTAACAGACACACAACTAATTTCAGTATTCTGTCTCATGACCATATAGTTATTGAGTGTATGGTGTTAGAAGTCGTGAGGTGAGCCAATAACTGCTGAGAGGAGGTAGGGTTGGGTCAGTAACAGACACACAACTATGTACAGTATTCTTTCTCATCACCATATAGTTATTGAGTGTATGGTGTTAGAAGACGTGAGATGAGCCAAGGACTGCTGAGAGGAGGTAGGGTTGGGTCAGTAACAGACACACAACTATGTACAGTATTCTATCTCATGACTATAGTTATTGAGTGCGTCATGTTAGAAGACGTGAGATGAACCAGTGACTGCTGAGATGAGGTAGGGTTGGGTCAGTAACAGACACACAACTATGTACAGTATTCTGTCTCATGACCAAATAGTTTTTGAGTGCATCATGCTAGAAGACGTGAGATGAACCAGTGACTGCTGAGAAGAGGTAGGGTTGGGTCAGTAACAGACACACAACTATGTACAGTATTCTGTCTCATGACCTTACAGTTATTGAGCGTATGGTGTTAGAAGACGTGAGATTAGCCAATGACTGCTGAGAGGCGGTAGGGTTGGGTCAGTAACAGACACACAACTATGTACAGTATTCTGTTTCATGACCATACAGTTATTGAGCGTATGGTCTTAGAAGACGTGAGATGAGCCAATGACTGCTGAGAGGATGTAGGGTTGGGTCAGTAACAGACACAACTATGTGCAGTATTTGGTGTCATATCCATATAGTTATTGAATCTATGGTCTTAGAAGACGTGAGGTGAACAAATGTCTGCTGAAAGGAGGTAGGGTTGTGTCAGTAATAGACACCAACTATGTAAATTTTCTGTCTCATGACCATATAGTTATTGAGTTCGTCATGTTAGAAGACGTGAGATGAACCAGTGACTGCTGAGAGGAGGTAGGGTTGTGTCAGTAATGGACACACAACTATGTACAGTATTCTGTCTCATGACCATATAGTTATTGAGTGTATGGTGTTAGAAGCCGTGAGATGAACCAATGACTCCTGAGAGGAGGTAGGGTTGGGTTAGTAGCAGACACATAACTATGTACAGTATTGTGTCTCATGACCTTACAGATATTGAGTGTATGGTGTTAGAAGACGTGAGATTAGCCAATGACTGCTGAGAGGAGGTAACGTTGGGTCAGTAACAGACCACAACTATGTACAGTATTCTGTCTCATGACCATATAGTTATTGAGTGTATGGTCTTAGAAGACATGAGGTGAGCCAAAGTCTGCTGACAGGAGGTAGGGTCGGGTCAATAACAGACACACAACTATGTACAGTATTCTGTCCCATGACCATATAGGTATTCAGTGTATGGTGTTAGAAGACGTGAGATGAGCCAATGACTGCTGAGAGGAGGTAGGGTTGGGTCAATAACAGACACACAACTATGTACAGTATTCTGTTTCCTGACCATATAGTTAATGAGTATATGGTGTTAGAAGACGTGAGATCAACCAGTGACTGCTGAGAGGAGGTAGGGTTGGGTCAGTAACAGACACAACTATGTACAGTATTCTGTCTGATGACAATAGCTATTGAGTGCGTCATGTTAGAAGACGTGAGATGAAGCAGTGACTGCTGAGATGAGGTAGGGTTGGGTCAGTAACAGACACACAGCTATGTACAGTATTCTGTCTCATGACCATATAGTTATTGAGTGTATGGTTTTTGAAGACGTGAGATGAGCCAATGACTGCTGAAAGGAGGTAGGGTTGGGTCAGTAACAGACCACAAGTATGTACAGTATTCTGTCCCATGACCTTACAGTTATTTAGTGTATAGTGTTAGAAGACGTGAGATGAACCAATGACTGGTGAGAAGAGGTAGTGTTGGATCAGTAACAGACAGACACACACCTATGTACAGTATTCTGTCTCATGACCATATAGGTATTGAGTGTATGGTGTTAGAAGACGTGAGATGAGCCAATGACTGCTGAGATGAGGTAGGGTTGGGTCAGTAACAGACACACAACTATGTACAGTATTCTGTCTCATGACCATATAGTTATTGAGTGTATGGTTTTTGAAGACGTGAGATCAGCCAATGACTGCTGAAAGGAGGTAGGGTTGGGTCAGTAACAGACCACAAGTATGTACAGTATTCTGTCCCATGACCTTACAGTTATTTAGTGTATAGTGTTAGAAGACGTGAGATGAACCAATGACTGGTGAGAAGAGGTAGTGTTGGGTCAGTAACAGACACACAACTATGTACAGTATTCTGTCTCATGACCATATAGGTATTGAGTGTATGGTGTTAGAAGACGTGAGATGAGCCAATGACTGCTGAGAGGAGGTAGGGTTGGGTCAGTAACAGACACACAACTATGTACAGTATTCTGTCTCATGACCATATAGTTAATGCGTGTATGGTGTTAGAAGACGTGAGTTGAGCCCATGACTGCTGAAAGGAGGTAGGGTTGGGTCAGTAACAGACACACAACTATGTACAGTATTCTGTCTCATGACAATATAGTTATTGAGTGTATTGTGTTAGAAGACGTGAGATGAGCCAATGACTGTTGAGAGGAGGTAGTTTTGGGTCAGTAACAGTCACACAACTATGTACAGTATTCTGTCTCATGACCATATAGTTATTGAGTGCATCATGTTAGAAGACGTGAGATGAACCAGTGACTGCTGAGAGGAGGTAGGGTTGGGTCAGTAACAGACACACAACTATGTACAGTAGTCTGTCTCATGAGCTTACAGTTTTTGAGTGTATGGTATTAGAAGACGTGAGATGAGCCAATGACTGCTGAGAGGAGGTAGGGTTGGGTCAGTAACTGACACACAACTATGTACAGTATTCTTTCTAATGACCTTACAGTTATTTAGTGTATGGTCTTAGAAGACATGAGGTGAACTAATGTCTGCTGAGAAGAGGTAGGGTTGGGTCAGTAACAGACACACAACTATGTACAGTATTCTGTCTGATGACAATATAGTTATTGAGTGTATGGTCTTAGAAGACGTGAGATGAGCCAGTGACTGCTGAGAAGAGGTAGGGTTGGGTCAGTAACAGACACAGAACTATGTGCAGTATTCTGTCTCATGACCATAAAATTATTGAGTGTATGGTCTTAGAAGACGTAAGATGAGCCAATGACTACTGAGAGGCGGTTGGGTTGGGTCAGTAACAGACACACAACTATGTACAGTATTCTGTTTCATGACCATACAGTTATTGAGCGTGTGGTCTTAGAAGACGTGAGATGAGCCAATGACTCCTGAGAAGAGGTAGGGTTGGGCCAGTAACAGACACACAACTATGTGCAGTATTCTGTCTCATGACCATACAGTTATTGAGTGTATGGTCTTAGAAGACGTCAGATGAGACAATGACTGCTGAGAGGAGGTAGGGTTGGGTTAGTAACAGACCACAACTATGTACAGTATTCTGTCTCATGACCATATAGTTATTGAGCGTATGGTGTTAGAAAACGTGAGATGAGCCAATGACTGCTGAGAGGAGGTAGGGTTGGGTCAGTAACAGTCACACAACTATGTACAGTATTCTGTTTCATGACCTTACAGTTATTGAGTGTATGGTCTTAGAAGACGTGAGATGAGCCAATGACTGCTGAGAAGAGGTAGGGTTGGGTCAGTAACAGACACACAACTATGTACAGTATTCTGTCTCATGACCATATAGGTATTGAGTGTATGGTGTTTGAAGACGTGAGATGAGCCAATGACTGCTGAGATGAGGTAGGGTTGGGTCAGTAACCACACAACTATGTACAGTATTCTGTCTCATGACCATATAGTTATTGAGTGTATGGTTTTTGAAGACGTGAGATGAGCCAATGACTGCTGAAAGGAGGTAGGGTTGGGTCAGTAACAGACCACAAGTATGTACAGTATTCTGTCCCATGACCTTACAGTTATTTAGTGTATAGTGTTAGAAGACGTGAGATGAACCAATGACTGGTGAGAAGAGGTAGTGTTGGATCAGTAACAGACAGACACACACCTATGTACAGTATTCTGTCTCATGACCATATAGGTATTGAGTGTATGGTGTTAGAAGACGTGAGATGAGCCAATGACTGCTGAGATGAGGTAGGGTTGGGTCAGTAACAGACACACAACTATGTACAGTATTCTGTCTCATGACCATATAGTTATTGAGTGTATGGTTTTTGAAGACGTGAGATCAGCCAATGACTGCTGAAAGGAGGTAGGGTTGGGTCAGTAACAGACCACAAGTATGTACAGTATTCTGTCCCATGACCTTACAGTTATTTAGTGTATAGTGTTAGAAGACGTGAGATGAACCAATGACTGGTGAGAAGAGGTAGTGTTGGGTCAGTAACAGACACACAACTATGTACAGTATTCTGTCTCATGACCATATAGGTATTGAGTGTATGGTGTTAGAAGACGTGAGATGAGCCAATGACTGCTGAGAGGAGGTAGGGTTGGGTCAGTAACAGACACACAACTATGTACAGTATTCTGTCTCATGACCATATAGTTAATGCGTGTATGGTGTTAGAAGACGTGAGTTGAGCCCATGACTGCTGAAAGGAGGTAGGGTTGGGTCAGTAACAGACACACAACTATGTACAGTATTCTGTCTCATGACAATATAGTTATTGAGTGTATTGTGTTAGAAGACGTGAGATGAGCCAATGACTGTTGAGAGGAGGTAGTTTTGGGTCAGTAACAGTCACACAACTATGTACAGTATTCTGTCTCATGACCATATAGTTATTGAGTGCATCATGTTAGAAGACGTGAGATGAACCAGTGACTGCTGAGAGGAGGTAGGGTTGGGTCAGTAACTGACACACAACTATGTACAGTATTCTTTCTAATGACCTTACAGTTATTTAGTGTATGGTCTTAGAAGACATGAGGTGAACCAATGTCTGCTGAGAAGAGGTAGGGTTGGGTCAGTAACAGACACACAACTATGTACAGTATTCTGTCTGATGACAATATAGTTATTGAGTGTATGGTCTTAGAAGACGTGAGATGAGCCAGTGACTGCTGAGAAGAGGTAGGGTTGTGTCAGTAACAGACACAGAACTATGTGCAGTATTCTGTCTCATGACCATAAAATTATTGAGCGTATGGTGTTAGAAAACGTGAGATGAGCCAATGACTGCTGAGAGGAGGTAGGGTTGGGTCAGTAACAGTCACACAACTATGTACAGAATTCTCTCTCATGACCTTACAGTTATTGAGTGTATGGTGTTAAAAGACGTGAGATGAGCCAATGACTGCTGAGAGGAGGTAGGGTTGGGTCAGTAACGGACACACAACTATGTACAGTATTCTGTCTCATTACCTTACAGTTATTGAGTCTATGGTGTTAGAATACGTGAGATGAGCCAATGACTGCTGAGAGGAGGTAGGGTTGGGTCAGTAACAGACACACAACTATGTACAGTATTCTGTTTCATGACCTTACAGTTATTGAGTGTATGGTCTTAGAAGACGTGAGATGAGCCAATGACTGCTGAGAAGAGGTAGGGTTGGGTCAGTAACAGACACACAACTATGTACAGTATTCTGTCTCATGACCATATAGCTATTGAGTGTATGGCGTTAGAAGATGTGAGATGAGCCAATGACTGCTGAGAGGAGGTAGGGTTGGGTCAGTAACAGACTCACAGCTATGTACAGTATTCTGTCTCATGACAATATAGTTATTGAGTGTATTGTGTTAGAAGACGTGAGATGAGCCAATGACTGCTGAGAGGAGGTAGTTTTGGGTCAGTAACAGTCACACACCTACGTACAGTATTCTGTCTCATGACTATATAGGTATTGAGTGTATTGTATTAGAAGACGTGAGATGAACCAGTGACTGCTGAGAGGAGGTAGTTTTGGGTCAGTAACAGTCACACACCTATGTACAGTATTCTGTCTCATGACCATATAGTTATTGAGTGCATCATGTTAGAAGACGTGAGATGAACCAGTGACTGCTGAGAGGAGGTAGGGTTGGGTCAGTAACAGACACACAACTATGTACAGTATTCTGTCTCATGAGCTTACAGTTATTGAGTGTATGGTATTAGAAGACGTGAGATGAGCCAATGACTGCTGAGAGGAGGTAGGGTTGGGTCAGTAACTGACACACAACTATGTACAGTATTCTGTCCCATGACCTTACAGTTATTGAGTGTATAGTGTTAGAAGACGTGAGATGAACCAATGACTGCTGAGAAGAGGTAGGGTTGGGTCAGTAACAGACACACAACTATGTACAGTATTCTGTCTCATGACCATATAGCTATTGAGTGTATGGTGTTAGAAGACTTGAGCTGAGCCAATGACTGCTGAGAGGAGGTAGCGTTTTGTCAATAACAGACACACAACTATGTGTAGTTTTCTGTTTCATGACCATATAGTTAATGAGTGTATGGTGTTAGAAGACGTGAGATGAGCCAATGACTGCTCAGAGGAGGTAGGGTTGGGTCAGTAACAGATTCACAGCTATGTACAGTATTCTGTCTCATGACAATATAGTTATTGATTGTATGGTGTTAGAAGACGTGAGATGAGCCAATGACTGCTGAGAGGAGGTAGGGTTGGGTCAGTAACAGACACACAACTCTGTACAGTATTCTGTCTCATGACCATATACTTATTGAGTGTATGGTTTTTGAAGACGTGAGATGAGCCAATGACTGCTGAAAGGAGGTAGGGTTGGGTCAGTAACAGACCACAACTATGTAAAGTATTCTGTCCCATGACCTTACAGTTATTTAGTGTATAGTGTTAGAAGACGTGAGATGAACCAATGACTGCTGAGAAGAGGTAGTGTTGGGTCAGTAACAGACACACATGTATGTACAGTATTCTGTCTCATGACCATATAGGTATTGAGTGTATGGTGTTAGAAGACGTGAGATGAGCCAATGACTGCTGAGAGGAGGTAGGGTTGGGTCAGTAACAGACACACAACTATGTACAGTATTCTGTCTCATGACCATATAGTTAATGCGTTTATGGTGTTAGAAGAAGTGAGTTGAGCCAATGACTGCTGAAAGGAGGTAGGGTTGGGTCAGTAACAGACACACAACTATGTACAGTTATCTGTCTCATGACAATATAGTTATTGAGTGTATGGTATTAGAAGACGTGAGATGAGCCAATGACTGCTGAGAGGAGGTAGGGTTGGGTCAGTAACAGACTCACAGCTATGTACAGTATTCTGTCTCATGACCATATAGTTTTTGATTGTATAGTTTTAGAAGACGTGAGATGAACCAATGACTGCTGAGAAAAGGTAGTGTTGGGTCAGTAACAGACACACAACTATGTACAGTATTCTGTGTCATGACCATATAGGTATTGAGTGTATGGTGTTTGAAGACGTGAGATGAGCCAATGACTGCTGAGATGAGGTAGGGTTGGGTCAGTAACCACACAACTATGTACAGTATTCTGTCTCATGACCATATAGTTATTGAGTGTATGGTTTTTGAAGACGTGAGATGAGCCAATGACTGCTGAAAGGAGGTAGGGTTGGGTCAGTAACAGACCACAAGTATGTTCAGTATTTTGTCCCATGACCTTACAGTTATTTAGTGTATAGTGTTAGAAGACGTGAGATGAACCAATGACTGGTGAGAAGAGGTAGTGTTGGGTCAGTAACAGACACACAACTATGTACAGTATTCTGTCTAATGACCATATAGGTATTGAGTGTATGGTGTTAGAAGACGTGAGTTGAGCCAATGACTGCTGAGAGGAGGTAGGGTTGGGTCAGTAACAGACACACAACTATGTACAGTATTCTGTCTCATGACCATATAGTTAATGCGTGTATGGTGGTAGAACACGTGAGTTGAGCCCATGACTGCTGAAAGGAGGTAGGGTTGGGTCAGTAACAGACACACAACTATGTACAGTATTCTGTCTCATGACAATATAGTTATTGAGTGTATTGTGTTAGAAGACGTGAGATGAGCCAATGACTGCTGAGAGGAGGTAGTTTTGGGTCAGTAACAGTCACACAACTATGTACAGTATTCTGTGCATGACCATATAGTTATTGAGTGCATCATGTTAGAAGACGTGAGATGAACCAGTGACTGCTGAGAGGAGGTAGGGTTGGGTCAGTAACAGACACACAACTATGTACAGTAGTCTGTCTCATGAGCTTACAGTTTTTGAGTGTATGGTCTTAGAAGACATGAGGTGAACCAATGTCTGCTGAGAGGAGGTAGGTTTGGGCCAATAACAGACACACAACTATGTACAGTATTCTGTCCCATGACCTTACAGTTATTGAGTGTATAGTGTTAGAAGACGTGAGATGAACCAGTGACTGCTGAGAAGAGGTAGGGTTGGGTCAGTAACAGACACACAACTATGTACAGTATTCTGTCTGATGACAATATAGTTATTGAGTGTATGGTCTTAGAAGACGTGAGATGAGCCAATGACTGCTGAGAAGAGGTAGGGTTGGGTCAGTAACAAACACACAACTATGTGCAGTATTCTGTCTCATGACCATATAGATATTGAGTGTCTGGTCTTAGAAGACGTGAGATGAGCCAGTGACTGCTGAGAAGAGGTAGGGTTGGGTCAGTAACAGACACAGAACTATGTGCAGTATTCTGTCTCATGACCATAAAATTATTGAGTGTATGGTCTTAGAAGACGTAAGATGAGCCAATGACTACTGAGAGGCGGTTGGGTTGGGTCAGTAACAGACACACAACTATGTACAGTATTCTGTTTCATGACCATACAGTTATTGAGCGTGTGGTCTTAGAAGACGTGAGATGAGTCAATGACTCCTGAGAAGAGGTGGGGTTGGGTCAGTAACAGACACACAACTATGTGCAGTATTCTGTCTCATGACCATACAGTTATTGAGTGTATGGTCTTAGAAGACGTCAGATGAGACAATGACTGCTGAGAGGAGGTAGGGTTGGGTTAGTAACAGACCACAACTATGTACAGTATTCTGTCTCGAGACCATATAGTTATTGAGCGTATGGTGTTAGAAAACGTGAGATGAGCCAATGACTGCTGAGAGGAGGTAGGGTTGGGTCAGTAACAGTCACACAACTATGTACAGAATTCTGTCTCATGACCTTACAGTTATTGAGTGTATGGTGTTAAAAGACGTGAGATGAGCCAATGACTGCTGAGAGGAGGTAGGGTTGGGTCAGTTACGGACACACAACTATGTACAGTATTCTGTCTCATTACCTTACAGTTATTGAGTCTATGGTGTTAGAATACGTGAGATGAGCCAATGACTGCTGAGAGGAGGTAGGGTTGGGTCAGTAACAGACACACAACTATGTACAGTATTCTGTTTCATGACCTTACAGTTATTGAGTGTATGGTCTTAGATGACGTGAGATGAGCCAATGACTGCTGAGAAGAGGTAGGGTTGGGTCAGTAACAGACACACAACTATGTACAGTATTCTGTCTCATGACCATATAGCTATTGAGTGTATGGTGTTAGAAGATGTGAGATGAGCCAATGACTGCTGAGAGGAGGTAGGGTTGGGTCAGTAACAGACTCACAGCTATGTACAGTATTCTGTCTCATGACAATATAGTTATTGAGTGTATTGTGTTAGAAGACGTGAGATGAGCCAATGACTGCTGAGAGGAGGTAGTTTTGGGTCAGTAACAGTCGCACACCTACGTACAGTATTCTGTCTCATGACAATATAGTTATTGAGTGTATTGTGTTAGAAGACGTGAGATGAACCAGTGACTGCTGAGAGGAGGTAGTTTTGGGTCAGTAAGTCACACACCTATGTACAGTATTCTGTCTCATGCCCATATAGTTATTGAGTGCATGATGTTAGAAGACGTGAGATGAACCAGTGACTGCTGAGAGGAGGTAGGTTTGGATGAGTAACGGACACACAACTATGTACAGTATTCTGACTCATGACTATATAGTTTATGAGTGTATGGTGTTAGAAGACGTGAGATGAGCCAGTGACTGCTGAGAGGAGGTAGGGTTGGGTCAGTAACAGACACACAGCTATGTACAGTTGTCTGTCTCAGACCATATAATTTATGAGTGTATGGTGGTAGAAGACGTGAGATGAGCCAACGACTGCTGAGAGGAGGTAGGGTTGGGTCAATAACAGACACACAACTCTGTACAGTATTCTGTCTCATGACCATATAGTTATTGAGTGTATGGTTATTGAAGACGTGAGATGAGCCAATGACTGCTGAGAAGAGTTAGGGTTGGGTCAGTAACAGACACACCACTATGTGCAGTATTCGGTCTCATGACCATATAGTTATTGAGTGTATGGTGTTAGAAGACGCGAGATGAGGCAATGACTGCAGAGAGGAGGTAGGGTTGGGTCAGTAACAGACACACAACTATGTACAGTATTCTGTCTCATGACCATACAGGTAATGAGTGTATGGTGTTATAAGACGAGATGAACCAGTGACTGCTGAGAAGAGGTAGGGTTGGGTCAGTAACAGACACACAACTATATATATAGTATTCTGTCTCATGACCATACAGTTAATGAGTGTATGTTGTTAGAAGACATGAGATGAGCCAATGACTGCTGAGAGGAGGTAGGGTTGGGTCAGTAACAGACACACAACTATGTACAGTATTCTGTCTCATGACCATACAGTGAATGAGTGTATGGTATTAGAGGACGTGAGATGGACCAGTGACTGCTGAGAAGAGTTAGGGTTGGTTCAGTAACAGACACACAACTATGTACAGTATTCTGTCTCATTACCATATAGTTATTGAGTGTACGGTGTTAGAAGACATGAGGTGAGCCAATGACTGTGAGAAGAGGAATGGTTTGGTCAGTACGAGACCCACAACTATGTACAGTATTCTGTCTCATGACCTTACAGTTATTGAGTGTATGGTGTTAGAAGACGTGAGATTAGCCAATGACTGCTGAGAGGAGGTAGGGTTGGGTCAGTAACAGACACACAACTATGTACAGTATTCTGTTTCATGACCATACAGTTATTGAGCGTATGGTCTTAGAAGACGTGAGATGAGCCAATGACTGGTGAGAAGATGTAGGGTTGGGTCAGTAACAGACACACAACTATGTGCAGTATTTGGTCTCATATCCATATAGTTATTGAATCTATGGTCTTAGAAGACGTGAGATGAGCCAGTGACTGCTGAGAAGAGGTAGGGTTGGGTCAGTAACAGACACAACTATGTGCAGTATTCTGTCTCATGACCTTACAGTTATTTAGTGTATGGTGATAGAAGACATGAGGTGAACAAATGTCTGCTGAAAGGACGTAGGGTTGTGTCAGTAACAGACACCAACTATGTAAATTTTCTGTCTCATGACCATATAGTTATTGAGTGCGTCATGTTAGAAGACATGAGATGAACCAGTGACTGCTGAGAGGAGGTAGGGTTGTGTCAGTAACGGACACACAACTATGTACAGTATTCTGTCTCATGACCATATAGTTATTGAGTGTATGGTGTTAGAAGCCGTAGGATGAACCAATGACTCCTGAGAGGAGGTAGGGTTGGGTTAGTAGCAGACACACAACTATGTACAGTATTGTGTCTCATGACCTTACAGATATTGAGTGTATGGTGTTAGAAGACGTGAGATTAGCCAATGACTGCTGAGAGGAGGTAACGTTGGGTCAGTAACAGACCACAACTATGTACAGTATTCTGTCTCTTGACCATATAGTTATTGAGCGTATGGTGTTAGAAGACGTGAGATGAGCCAAAGACTGCTGAGAGGAGGTAGGGTTGGGTCAGTAACAGTCACACAACTATGTACAGTATTCTGTCTCATGATCATATAGTTTTTGAGTGCATCATGTGAGAAGACGTGAGCTGAACCAGTGACTGCTGACAAGAGGTAGGGTTGGGTCAGTAAATGACACACAACTATGTGCAGTATTCTGCCTCATGACCATATAGTTATTGAGTGTATGGTCTTAGAAGACGTGAGATGAGCCAATGCCTGCTGAGAGGAGCTAGGGTTGGGTCAGTAACAGACACACAACTATGTACAGTATTCTGTTTCATGACCATATAGTTAATGAGTGTATGGTGTCAGAAGACGTGAGTTGAGCCAATGACTGCTGAGAGGAGGTAGGGTTGGATCAGTAACAGACACACAACTATGTACAGTATTCTGTGTCATGACCATATAGTTATTGAGTGTATGGTGTTAGAAGCCGTGAGATGAACCAATGACTCCTGAGAGGAGGTAGGGTTGGGTTAGTAGCAGACACACAACTATGTACAGTATTGTGTCTTATGACCTTACAGATATTGAGTGTATGGTGTTAGAAGACGTGAGATTAGCCAATGACTGCTGAGAGGAGGTAACGTTGGGTCAGTAACAGACCACAACTATGTACAGTATTCTGTCTCTTGACCATATAGTTATTGAGCGTATGGTGTTAGAAGACGTGAGATGAGCCAATGACTGCTGAGAGGAGGTAGGGTTGGGTCAGTAACAGTCACACAACTATGTACAGTATTCTGTCTCATGACCATATAGTTTTTGAGTGCATCATGTGAGAAGACGTGAGCTGAACCAGTGACTGCTGACAAGAGGTAGGGTTGGGTCAGTAACAGACACACAACTATGTGCAGTATTCAGCCTCATGACCATACAGTTATTGAGTGTATGGTCTTAGAAGACGTGAGATGAGCCAATGCCTGCTGAGAGGAGCTAGGGTTGGGTCAGTAACAGACACACAACTATGTACAGTATTCTGTTTCATGACCATATAGTTAATGAGTGTATGGTGTCAGAAGACGTGAGTTGAGCCAATGACTGCTGAGAGGAGGTAGGGTTGGATCAGTAACAGACACACAACTATGTACAGTATTCTGTGTCATGACCATATAGTTATTGAGTGTATGGTGTTAGAAGACGTGAGATGAGCCAATGACTGCTGAGAGGAGGTAGGGTTGGGTCAGTAACTGACACACAACTATGTACAGTATTCTGTCTCATGACCATATAGTTATTGAGTGTATGGTCTTAGAAGACATGAGGTGAGCCAATGTCTGCTGACAGGAGGTAGGGTTGGGTCAATAACAGACACACAACTATGTACAGTATTCTGTCCCATGACCATATAGGTATTCAGTGTATGGTGTTAGAAGACGTGAGATGAGCCAATGACTGCTGAGAGGAGGTAGGGTTGGGTCAATAACAGACACACAACTATGTACAGTATTCTGTTTCCTGACCATATAGTTAATGAGTATATGGTGTTAGAAGACGTGGGATGAGCCAATGACTGCTTAGAGGAGGTAGGGTTGGGTCAGTAACAGACACACAACTATGTACACTATTCTATCTCATGACCATACAGTTAATGAGTGTATGGTGTTACAAGACGTGAGATCAACCAGTGACTGCTGAGAGGAGGTAGGGTTGGGTCAGTAACAGACACAACTATGTACAGTATTCTGTCTCATGACAATAGTTATTGAGTGCGTCATTTTAGAAGACGTGAGATGAACCAGTGACTGCTGAGATGAGGTAGGGTTGGGTCAGTAACTGACACACAACTATGTACAGTATTCTGTCTCATGACCATATAGTTATTGAGTGTTTGGTTTTTGAAGACGTGAGATGAGCCAATGACTGCTGAAAGGAGGTAGGGTTGGGTCAGTAACAGACCACAAGTATGTACAGTATTCTGTCCCATGACCTTACAGTTATTTAGTGTATAGTGTTAGAAGACGTGAGATGAACCAATGACTGGTGAGAAGAGGTAGTGTTGGGTCAGTAACAGACACACAACTATGTACAGTATTCTGTCTCACGACCATATAGGTATTGAGTGTATGGTGTTAGAAGACGTGAGATGAGCCAATGACTGCTGAGAGGAGGTAGGGTTGGGTCAGTAACAGACACACAACTATGTACAGTATTCTGTCTCATGACCATATAGTTAATGCGTGTATGGTGTTAGAACACGTGAGTTGAGCCAATGACTGCTGAAAGGAGGTAGGGTTGGGTCAGTAACAGACACACAACTATGTACAGTATTCTGTCTCATGACAATATAGTTATTGAGTGTATTGTGTTAGAAGACGTGAGATGAGCCAATGACTGCTGAGAGGAGGTAGTTTTGGGTCAGTAACAGTCACACAACTATGTACAGTATTCTGTCTCATGACCATATAGTTATTGAGTGCATCATGTTAGAAGACGTGAGATGAACCAGTGACTGCTGAGAGGAGGTAGGGTTGGGTCAGTAACAGACACACAACTATGTACAGTAGTCTGTCTCATGAGCTTACAGTTTTTTAGTGTATGGTATTAGAAGACGTGAGATGAGCCAATGACTGCTGAGAGGAGGTAGGGTTGGGTCAGTAACTGACACACAACTATGTACAGTATTCTGTCTAATGACCTTACAGTTATTTAGTGTATGGTCTTAGAAGACATGAGGTGAACCAATGTCTGCTGAGAGGAGGTAGGTTTGGGCCAATAACAGACACACAACTATGTACAGTATTCTGTCCCATGACCTTACAGTTATTGAGTGTATAGTGTTAGAAGACGTGAGATGAACCAATGACTGCTGAGAAGAGGTAGGGTTGATTCAGTAACAGACACACAACATTGTACAGTAGTCCTGTCTAATGACCATACAGTTATTGAGTGTATGGTGTTAGAAGACGTGAGATGAACCAATGACTGCTGAGAAGAGGTAGGGTTGGGTCAGTAACAGACACACAACTATGTACAGTATTCTGTCTGATGACAATATAGTTATTGAGTGTATGGTCTTAGAAGACGCGAGATGAGCCAATGACTGCTGAGAAGAGGTAGGGTTGGGTCAGTAACAAACACACAACTTTGCAGTATTCTGTCTCATGACCATATAGTTATTGAGTGTATGGTCTTAGAAGACGTGAGATGAGCCAGTGACTGCTGAGAAGAGGTAGGGTTGGGTCAGTAACAGACACAGAACTATGTGCAGTATTCTGTCTCATGACCATAAAGTTATTGAGTGTATGGTCTTAGAAGACGTAAGATGAGCCAATGACTACTGAGAGGCGGTTGGGTTGGGTCAGTAACAGACACACAACTATGTACAGTATTCTATTTCATGACCATACAGTTATTGAGCGTGTGGTCATAGAAGACGTGAGATGAGCCAATGACTCCTGAGAAGAGGTAGGGTTGGGTCAGTAACAGACACACAACTATGTGCAGTATTCTGTCTCATGACCATACAGTTATTGAGTGTATGGTCTTAGAAGACGTCAGATGAGACAATGACTGCTGAGAGGAGGTAGGGTTGGGTTAGTAACAGACCACAACTATGTACAGTATTCTGTCTCATGACCATATAGTTATTGAGCGTATGGTGTTAGAAAACGTGAGATGAGCCAATGACTGCTGAGAGGAGGTAGGGTTGGGTCAGTAACAGTCACACAACTATGTACAGAATTCTGTCTCATGACCTTACAGTTATTGAGTGT
This sequence comes from Deroplatys truncata, assembly GCA_030765065.1. NCBI lineage: Eukaryota > Metazoa > Arthropoda > Insecta > Mantodea > Mantidae > Deroplatys > Deroplatys truncata. The sequence goes on from CM060986.1 coordinate 234,169,513, forward strand.
ATGGTGTTAAAAGACGTGAGATGAGCCAATGACTGCTGAGAGGAGGTAGGGTTGGGTCAGTAACGGACACACAACTATGTACAGTATTCTGTCTCGTTACCTTACAGTTATTGAGTCTATGGTGTTAGAATACGTGAGATGAGCCAATGACTGCTGAGAGGAGGTAGGGTTGGGTCAGTAACAGACACACAACTATGTACAGTATTCTGTTTCATGACCTTACAGTTATTGAGTGTATGGTGTTACAAGACGTGAGATCAACCAGTGACTGCTGAGAGGAGGTAGGGTTGGGTCATTAACAGACACAACTATGTACAGTATTCTGTCTCATGACAATAGTTATTGAGTGCGTCATTTTAGAAGACGTGAGATGAACCAGTGACTGCTGAGATGAGGTAGGGTTGGGTCAGTAACTGACACACAACTATGTACAGTATTCTGTCTCATGACCATATAGTTATTGAGTGTTTGGTTTTTGAAGACGTGAGATGAGCCAATGACTGCTGAAAGGAGGTAGGGTTGGGTCAGTAACAGACCACAAGTATGTACAGTATTCTGTCCCATGACCTTACAGTTATTTATTGTATAGTGTTAGAAGACGTGAGATGAACCAATGACTGGTGAGAAGAGGTAGTGTTGGGTCAGTAACAGACACACAACTATGTACAGTATTCTGTCTCACGACCATATAGGTATTGAGTGTATGGTGTTAGAAGACGTGAGATGAGCCAATGACTGCTGAGAGGAGGTAGGGTTGGGTCAGTAACAGACACACAACTATGTACAGTATTCTGTCTCATGACCATATAGTTAATGCGTGTATGGTGTTAGAAGACGTGAGTTGAGCCAATGACTGCTGAAAGGAGGTAGGGTTGGGTCAGTAACAGACACACAACTATGTACAGTATTCTGTCTCATGACAATATAGTTATTGAGTGTATTGTGTTAGAAGACGTGAGATGAGCCAATGACTGCTGAGAGGAGGTAGTTTTGGGTCAGTAACAGTCACACAACTATGTACAGTATTCTGTCTCATGACCATATAGTTATTGAGTGCATCATGTTAGAAGACGTGAGATGAACCAGTGACTGCTGAGAGGAGGTAGGGTTGGGTCAGTAACAGACACACAACTATGTACAGTAGTCTGTCTCATGAGCTTACAGTTTTTGAGTGTATGGTATTAGAAGACGTGAGATGAGCCAATGACTGCTGAGAGGAGGTAGGGTTGGGTCAGTAACTGACACACAACTATGTACAGTATTCTGTCTAATGACCTTACAGTTATTTAGTGTATGGTCTTAGAAGACATGAGGTGAACCAATGTCTGCTGAGAGGAGGTAGGTTTGGGCCAATAACAGACACACAACTATGTACAGTATTCTGTCCCATGACCTTACAGTTATTGAGTGTATAGTGTTAGAAGACGTGAGATGAACCAATGACTGCTGAGAAGAGGTAGGGTTGATTCAGTAACAGACACACAACATTGTACAGTAGTCCTGTCTAATGACCATACAGTTATTGAGTGTATGGTGTTAGAAGACGTGAGATGAACCAATGACTGCTGAGAAGAGGTAGGGTTGGGTCAGTAACAGACACACAACTATGTACAGTATTCTGTCTGATGACAATATAGTTATTGAGTGTATGGTCTTAGAAGACGTGAGATGAGCCAATGACTGCTGAGAAGAGGTAGGGTTGGGTAAGTAACAAACACACAACTATGTGCAGTATTCTGTCTCATGACCATATAGTTATTGAGTGTATGGTCTTAGAAGACGTGAGATGAGCCAGTGACTGCTGTGAAGAGGTAGGGTTGGGTCAGTAACAGACACAGAACTATGTGCAGTATTCTGTCTCATGACCATAAAGTTATTGAGTGTATGGTCTTAGAAGACGTAAGATGAGCCAATGACTACTGAGAGGCGGTTGGGTTGGGTCAGTAACAGACACACAACTATGTACAGTATTCTGTTTCATGACCATACAGTTATTGAGCGTGTGGTCTTAGAAGACGTGAGATGAGCCAATGACTCCTGAGAAGAGGTAGGGTTGGGTCAGTAACAGACACACAACTATGTGCAGTATTCTGTCTCATGACCATACAGTTATTGAGTGTATGGTCTTAGAAGACGTCAGATGAGACAATGACTGCTGAGAGGAGGTAGGGTTGGGTTAGTAACAGACCACAACTATGTACAGTATTCTGTCTCATGACCATATAGTTATTGAGCGTATGGTGTTAGAAAACGTGAGATGAGCCAATGACTGCTGAGAGGAGGTAGGGTTGGGTCAGTAACAGTCACACAACTATGTACAGAATTCTGTCTCATGACCTTACAGTTATTGAGTGTATGGTGTTAAAAGAAGTGAGATGAGCCAATTACTGCTGAGAGGAGGTAGGGTTGGGTCAGTAACGGACACACAACTATGTACAGTATTCTGTCTCATTACCTTACAGTTATTGAGTCTATGGTGTTAGAATACGTGAGATGAGCCAATGACTGCTGAGAGGAGGTAGGGTTGGGTCAGTAACAGACACACAACTATGTACAGTATTCTGTTTCATGACCTTACAGTTATTGAGTGTATGGTCTTAGAAGACGTGAGATGAGCCAATGACTGCTGAGAAGAGGTAGGGTTGGGTCAGTAACAGACACACAACTATGTACAGTATTCTGTCTCATGACCATATAGCTATTGAGTGTATGGTGTTAGAAGATGTGAGATGAGCCAATGACTGCTGAGAGGAGGTAGGGTTGGGTCAGTAACAGACTCACAGCTATGTACAGTATTCTGTCTCATGACAATATAGTTATTGAGTGTATTGTGTTAGAAGACGTGAGATGAGCCAATGACTGCTGAGAGGAGGTAGTTTTGGGTCAGTAACAGTCACACACCTACGTACAGTATTCTGTCTCATGACAATATAGTTATTGAGTGTATTGTGTTAGAAGACGTGAGATGAACCAGTGACTGCTGAGAGGAGGTAGTTTTGGGTCAGTAACAGTCACACACCTATGTACAGTATTCTGTCTCATGACCATATAGTTATTGAGTGCATGATGTTAGAAGACGTGAGATGAACCAATGACTCCTGAGAGGAGGTAGGGTTGGGTTAGTAGCAGACACACAACTATGTACAGTATTGTGTCTCATGACCTTACAGATATTGAGTGTATGGTGTTAGAAGACGTGAGATTAGCCAATGACTGCTGAGAGGAGGTAACGTTGGGTCAGTAACAGACCACAACTATGTACAGTATTCTGTCTCTTGACCATGTAGTTATTGAGCGTATGGTGTTAGAAGACGTGAGATGAGCCAAAGACTGCTGAGAGGAGGTAGGGTTGGGTCAGTAACAGTCACACAACTATGTACAGTATTCTGTCTCATGACCATATAGTTTTTGAGTGCATCATGTGAGAAGACGTGAGCTGAACCAGTGACTGCTGACAAGAGGTAGGGTTGGGTCAGTAACAGACACACAACTATGTGCAGTATTCTGCCTCATGACCATATAGTTATTGAGTGTATGGTCTTAGAAGACGTGAGATGAGCCAATGCCTGCTGAGAGGAGCTAGGGTTGGGTCAGTAACAGACACACAACTATGTACAGTATTCTGTTTCATGACCATATAGTTAATGAGTGTATGGTGTCAGAAGACGTGAGTTGAGCCAATGACTGCTGAGAGGAGGTAGGGTTGGATCAGTAACAGACACATAACTATGTACAGTATTCTGTCTCATGACCATATAGTTATTGAGTGTATGGTATTAGAAGCCGTGAGATGAACCAATGACTCCTGAGAGGAGGTAGGGTTGGGTTAGTAGCAGACACACAACTATGTACAGTATTGTGTCTCATGACCTTACAGATATTGAGTGTATGGTGTTAGAAGACGTGAGATTAGCCAACGACTGCTGAGAGGAGGTAACGTTGGGTCAGTAACAGACCACAACTATGTACAGTATTCTGTCTCTTGACCATATAGTTATTGAGCGTATGGTGTTAGAAGACGTGAGATGAGCCAATGACTGCTGAGAGGAGGTAGGGTTGGGTCAGTAACAGTCACACAACTATGTACAGTATTCTGTCTCATGACCATATAGTTTTTGAGTGCATCATGTGAGAAGACTTGAGCTGAACCAGTGACTGCTGACAAGAGGTAGGGTTGGGTCAGTAACAGACACACAACTATGTGCAGTATTCTGCCTCATGACCATATAGTTATTGAGTGTATGGTCTTAGAAGACGTGAGATGAGCCAATGCCTGCTGAGAGGAGCTAGGGTTGGGTCAGTAACAGACACACAACTATGTACAGTATTCTGTTTCAGGACCATATAGTTAATGAGTGTATGGTGTCAGAAGACGTGAGTTGAGCCAATGACTGCTGAGAGGAGGTAGGGTTGGATCAGTAACAGACACACAACTATGTACAGTATTCTGTGTCATGACCATATAGTTATTGAGTGTATGGTGTTAGAAGACGTGAGATGAGCCAATGACTGCTGAGAGGAGGTAGGGTTGGGTCAGTAACTGACACACAACTATGTACAGTATTCTGTCTCATGACCATATAGTTATTGAGTGTATGGTCTTTGAAGACATGAGGTGAGCCAATGTCTGCTGACAGGAGGTAGGGTTGGGTCAATAACAGACACACAACTATGTACAGTATTCTGTCCCATGACCATATAGGTATTCAGTGTATGGTGTTAGAAGACGTGAGATGATCCAATGACTGCTGAGAGGAGGTAGGGTTGGGTCAATAACAGACACACAACTATGTACAGTATTCTGTTTCCTGACCATATAGTTAATGAGTGTATGGTGTTACAAGACGTGAGATCAACCAGTGACTGCTGAGAGGAGGTAGGGTTGGGTCAGTAACAGACACAACTATGTACAGTATTCTGTCTCATGACAATAGTTATTGAGTGCGTCATTTTAGAAGACGTGAGATGAACCAGTGACTGCTGAGATGAGGTAGGGTTGGGTCAGTAACTGACTCACAACTATGTACAGTATTCTGTCTCATGACCATATGGTTATTGAGTGTTTGGTTTTTGAAGACGTGAGATGAGCCAATGACTGCTGAAAGGAGGTAGGGTTGGGTCAGTAACAGACCACAAGTATGTACAGTATTCTGTCCCATGACCTTACAGTTATTTAGTGTATAGTGTTAGAAGACGTGAGATGAACCAATGACTGGTGAGAAGAGGTAGTGTTGGGTCAGTAACAGACAGACACACAACTATGTACAGTATTCTGTCTCATGACCATATAGGTATTGAGTGTATGGTGTTAGAAGACGTGAGATGAGCCAATGACTGCTGAGATGAGGTAGGGTTGGGTCAGTAACAGACACACAACTATGTAAAGTATTCTGTCTCATGACCATATAGTTATTGAGTGTATGGTTTTTGAAGACGTGAGATGAGCCAATGACTGCTGAAAGGAGTTAGGGTTGGGTCAGTAACAGACCACAAGTATGTACAGTATTCTGTCCCATGACCTTACAGTTATTTAGTGTATAGTGTTAGAAGACGTGAGATGAACCAATGACTGGTGAGAAGAGGTAGTGTTGGGTCAGTAACAGACACACAACTATGTACAGTATTCTGTCTCATGACCATATAGGTATTGAGTGTATGGTGTTAGAAGACGTGAGATGAGCCAATGACTGCTGAGAGGAGGTAGGGTTGGGTCAGTAACAGACACACAACTATGTACAGTATTCTGTCTCATGACCATATAGTTAATGCGTGTATGGTGTTAGAAGACGTGAGTTGAGCCCATGACTGCTGAAAGGAGGTAGGGTTGGGTCAGTAACAGACACACAACTATGTACAGTATTCTGTCTCATGACAATATAGTTATTGAGTGTATTGTGTTAGAAGACGTGAGATGAGCCAATGACTGCTGAGAGGAGGTAGTTTTGGGTCAGTAACAGTCACACAACTATGTACAGTATTCTGTCTCATGACCATATAGTTATTGAGTGCATCATGTTAGAAGACCTGAGATGAACCAGTGACTGCTGAGAGGAGGTAGGGTTGGGTCAGTAACAGACACACAACTATGTACAGTAGTCTGTCTCATGAGCTTACAGTTTTTGAGTGTATGGTATTAGAAGACGTTAGATGAGCCAATGACTGCTGAGAGGAGGTAGGGTTGGGTCAGTAACTGACACACAACTATGTACAGTATTCTGTCTAATGACCTTACAGTTATTTAGTGTATGGTCTTAGAAGACATGAGGTGAACCAATGTCTGCTGAGAGGAGGTAGGTTTGGGCCAATAACAGACACACAACTATGTACAGTATTCTGTCCCATGACCTTACAGTTATTGAGTGTATAGTGTTAGAAGACGTGAGATGAACCAATGACTGCTGAGAAGAGGTAGGGTTGATTCAGTAACAGACACACAACATATTTACAGTAGTCCTGTCTAATGACCATACAGTTATTGAGTGTATGGTGTTAGAAGACGTGAGATGAACCAGTGACTGCTGAGAAGAGGTAAAGTTGGGTCAGTAACAGACACACAACTATGTACAGTATTCTGTCTGATGATAATATAGTTATTGAGTGTATGGTCTTAGAAGACGTGAGATGAGCCAATGACTGCTGAGAAGAGGTAGGGTTGGGTCAGTAACAAACACACAACTATGTGCAGTATTCTGTCTCATGAACATATAGTTATTGAGTGTATGGTCTTAGAAGACGTGAGATGAGCCAGTGACTGCTGAGAAGAGGTAGGGTTGGGTCAGTAACAGACACAACTATGTGCAGTATTCTGTCTCATGACCATAAAATTATTGAGTGTATGGTCTTAGAAGACGTAAGATGAGCCAATGACTACTGAGAGGCGGTTGGGTTGGGTCAGTAACAGACACACAACTATGTACAGTATTCTGTTTCATGACCATACAGTTATTGAGCGTGTGGTCTTAGAAGACGTGAGATGAGCCAATGACTCCTGAGAAGAGGTAGGGTTGGGTCAGTAACAGACACACAACTATGTGCAGTATTCTGTCTCATGACCATACAGTTATTGAGTGTATGGTCTTAGAAGACGTCAGATGAGACAATGACTGCTGAGAGGAGGTAGGGTTGGGTTAGTAACAGACCACAACTATGTACAGTATTCTGTCTCATGACCATATAGTTATTGAGCGTATGGTGTTAGAAAACGTGAGATGAGCCAATGACTGCTGAGAGGAGGTAGGGTTGGGTCAGTAACAGTCACACAACTATGTACAGAATTCTGTCTCATGACCTTACAGTTATTGAGTGTATGGTGTTAAAAGACGTGAGATGAGCCAATGACTGCTGAGAGGAGGTACTGTTGGGCCAGTACCGGACACACAACTATGTACAGTATTCTGTCTCATTACCTTACAGTTATTGAGTCTATGGTGTTAGAATACGTGAGATGAGCCAATGACTGCTGAGAGGAGGTAGGGTTGGGTCAGTAACAGACACACAACTATGTACAGTATTCTGTTTCATGACCTTACAGTTATTGAGTGTATGGTCTTAGAAGACGTGAGATGAGCCAATGACTGCTGAGAAGAGGTAGGGTTGGGTCAGTAACAGACACACAACTATGTACAGTATTCTGTCTCATGACCATATAGCTATTGAGTGTATGGTGTTAGAAGATGTGAGATGAGCCAATGACTGCTGAGAGGAGGTAGGGTTGGGTCAGTAACAGACTCACAGCTATGTACAGTATTCTGTCTCATGACAATATAGTTATTGAGTGTATTGTGTTAGAAGACGTGAGATGAGCCAATGACTGCTGAGAGGAGGTAGTTTTGGGTCAGTAACAGTCACACACCTACGTACAGTATTCTGTCTCATGACAATGTAGTTATTGAGTGTATTGTGTTAGAAGACGTGAGATGAGCCAATGACTGCTGAGAGGAGGTAGTTTTGGGTCAGTAACAGTCACACACCTATGTACAGTATTCTGTCTCATGACCATATAGTTATTGAGTGCATCATGTTAGAAGACGTGAGATGAACCAGTGACTACTGAGAGGAGGTAGGGTTGGGTCAGTAACGGTCACACACCTATGTACAGTATTCTGTCTCATGACCATATAGTTATTGAGTGCATCATGTTAGAAGACGTGAGATGGACCAGTGACTGCTGAGAGGAGGTAGGGTTGGGTCAGTAACAGACACACAACTATGTACAGTATTCTGTCTCATGAGCTTACAGTTATTGAGTGTATGGTCTTAGACGACATGAGATGAACCAGTGACTGCTGAGAGGAGGTAGGGTTGGGTCAGTAACAGACACACAACTATGTACAGTATTCTGTCTCATGAGCTTACAGTTATTGAGTGTATGGTCTTAGACGACATGAGATGAACCAGTGACTGCTGAGAGGAGGTAGGATTGGGTCAGTAACAGACACACAACTATGTACAGTATTCTGTCTCATGAGCTTACAGTTTTTGAGTGTATGGTCTTAGACGACATGAGATGAACCAATGTCTGCTGAGAGGAGGTAGGGTTGGGTCAGTAACAGACACACAACTATGTACAGTATTCTGTCTAATGACCTTACAGTTATTTAGTGTATGGTCTTAGACGACATGAGGTGAACCAATGTCTGCTGAGAGGAGGTAGGGTTGGGTCAGTAACAGACACACAACTATGTACAGTATTCTGTCTAATGACCTTACAGTTTTTGAGTGTATGGTATTAGAAGAAGTGAGATGAGCCAATGACTGCTGAAAGGAGGTAGGGTTGGGTCAGTAACAGACACACAACTATGTACAGTTATCTGTCTCATGACAATATAGTTATTGAGTATATGGTGTTAGAAGACGTGAGATGAGCCAATGACTGCTGAGAGGAGGTAGGGTTGGGTCAATAACAGACACACAACAATGTACAGTATTCTGTCTAATGACCATATAGTTTTTGATTGTATAGTTTTAGAAGACGTGAGATGAACCAATGACTGCTGAGAAAAGGTAGTGTTGGGTCAGTAACAGACACACAACTATGTACAGTATTCTGTCTCATGACCATATAGGTATTGAGTGTATGGTGTTAGAAGACGTGAGATGAGCCAATGACTGGTGAGAGGAGGTAGGGTTGGGTCAACAACAGACACACAACTATGTACAGTATTCTGTTTCATGACCATATAGTTAATGAGTGTATGGTGTTAGAAGACATGAGATGAGCCAATGACTGCTTAGAGGAGGTAGGGTTGGGTCAGTAACACACAACTATGTACAATATTCTGTCTCATGACCTTATAGTTATTGAGTGTATGGTGTTAGAAGACATGAGGTGAGCCAATGACTGCTGAGAGGAGGTAGGGTTGGATGAGTAACGGACACACAACTATGTACAGTATTCTGTCTCATGACTATATAGTTTATGAGTGTATGGTGTTAGAAGACGTGAGATGAGCCAGTGACTGCTGAGAGGAGGTAGGGTTGGGTCAGTAACAGACACACAGCTATGTACAGTTGTCTGTCTCAGACCATATAATTTATGAGTGTATGGTGGTAGAAGACGTGAGATTAGCCAACGACTGCTGAGAGGAGGTAGGGTTGGGTCAATAACAGACACACAACTCTGTACAGTATTCTGTCTCATGACCATATAGTTATTGAGTGTATGGTTTTTGAAGACGTGAGATGAGCCAATGACTGCTGAGAAGAGTTAGGGTTGGGTCAGTATCAGACACACCAGTATGTGCAGTATTCGGTCTCATGACCATATAGTTATTGAGTGTATGGTGTTAGAAGACGCGAGATGAGGCAATGACTGCAGAGAGGAGGTAGGGTTGGGTCAGTAACAGACACACAACTATGTACAGTATTCTGTCTCATGACCATTCAGGTAATGAGTGTATGGTGTTATAAGACGAGATGAACCAGTGACTGCTGAGAAGAGGTAGGGTTGGTCAGTAACAGACACACAACTATATATATAGTATTCTGTCTCATGACCATACAGTTAATGAGTGTATGTTGTTAGAAGACATGAGATGAGCCAATGACTGCTGAGAGGAGGTAGGGTTGGGTCAGTAACAGACACACAACTATGTACAGTATTCTGTCTCATGACCATATAGAGTGTATGGTGTTAGAAGACATGAGATGAGCCAATGACTGCTGAGAGCAGGTAGGGTTGGGTCAGTAAAAGACACACAACTATGTGCAGTATTCTGTCTCATGACCATACAGTGAATGAGTGTATGGTATTAGAGGACGTGAGATGGACCAGTGACTGCTGAGAAGAGTTAGGGTTGGTTCAGTAACAGACACACAACTATGTACAGTATTCTGTCTCATTACCATATAGTTTTTGAGTGTACGGTGTTAGAAGACATGAGGTGAGCCAATGACTGTGAGAAGAGGTATGGTTTGGTCAGTACGAGACCCACAACTATGTACAGTATTCTGTTTCATGACCATACCGTTATTGAGTGTATGGTGTTAGAAGACGTGAGATGAGCCAATGACTGGTGAGAAGATGTAGGGTTGGGTCAGTAACAGACACACAACTATGTGCAGTATTTGGTCTCATATCCATATAGTTATTGAATCTATGGTCTTAGAAGACGTGAGATGAGCCAGTGACTGCTGAGAAGAGGTAGGGTTGGGTCAGTAACAGACACACAACTATGTGCAGTATTCTGTCTGATGACCTTACAGTTATTTAGTGTATGGTGATAGAAGACATGAGGTGAACAAATGTCTGCTGAAAGGAGGTAGGGTTGTGTCAGTAACAGACACCAACTATGTAAATTTTCTGTCTCATGACCATATAGTTATTGAGTGCGTCATGTTAGAAGACATGAGATGAACCAGTGACTGCTGAGAGGAGGTAGGGTTGGGTCAGTAAATGACACACAACTATGTGCAGTATTCTGCCTCATGACCATATAGTTATTAAGTGTATGGTGTTAGAAGACGTGAGATGAGCCAATGCCTGCTCAGAGGAGCTAGGGTTGGGTCAGTAACAGACACACAACTATGTACAGTATTCTGTTTCATGACCATATAGTTAATGAGTGTATGGTGTCAGAAGACGTGAGTTGAGCCAATGACTGCTGAGAGGAGGTAGGGTTGGATCAGTAACAGACACACAACTATGTACAGTATTCTGTCTCATGACCATATAGTTATTGAGTGTATGGTGTTAGAAGCCGTGAGATGAACCAATGACTCCTGAGAGGAGGTAGGGTTGGGTTAGTAGCAGACACACAACTATGTACAGTATTGTGTCTTATGACCTTACAGATATTGAGTGTATGGTGTTAGAAGACGTGAGGTTAGCCAATGACTGCTGAGAGGAGGTAACGTTGGGTCAGTAACAGACCACAACTATGTACAGTATTCTGTCTCTTGACCATATAGTTATTGAGCGTATGGTGTTAGAAGATGTAGGATGAGCCAATGACTGCTGAGAGGAGGTAGGGTTGGGTCAGTAACAGTCACACAACTATGTACAGTATTCTGTCTCATGACCATATAGTTTTTGAGTGCATCATGTGAGAAGACGTGAGCTGAACCAGTGACTGCTGACAAGAGCTAGGGTTGGGTCAGTAACAGACACACAACTATGTACAGTATTCTGTTTCATGACCATATAGTTAATGAGTGTATGGTGTCAGAAGACGTGAGTTGAGCCAATGACTGCTGAGAGGAGGTAGGGTTGGATCAGTAACAGACACACAACTATGTACAGTATTCTGTGTCATGACCATATAGTTATTGAGTGTATGGTGTTAGAAGACGTGAGATGAGCCAATGACTGCTGAGAGGAGGTAGGGTTGGGTCAGTAACTGACACACAACTATGTACAGTATTCTGTCTCATGACCATATAGTTATTGAGTGTATGGTCTTAGAAGACATGAGGTGAGCCAATGTCTGCTGACAGGAGGTAGGGTTGGGTCAATAACAGACACACAACTATGTACAGTATTCTGTCCCATGACCATATAGGTATTCAGTGTATGGTGTTAGAAGACGTGAGATGAGCCAATGACTGCTGAGAGGAGGTAGGGTTGGGTCAGTAACAGACACAACTATGTACAGTATTCTGTCTCATGACAATAGTTATTGAGTGCGTCATTTTAGAAGACGTGAGATGAACCAGTGACTGCTGAGATTAGGTAGGGTTGGGTCAGTAACTGACACACAACTATGTACAGTATTCTGTCTCATGACCATATAGTTATTGAGTGTTTGGTTTTTGAAGACGTGAGATGAGCCAATGACTGCTGAAAGGAGGTAGGGTTGGGTCAGTAACAGACCACAAGTATGTACAGTATTCTGTCTCATGACCATATAGCTATTGAGTGTATGGTGTTAGAAGACGTGAGATTAGCCAATGACTGCTGAGAGGAGGTAGGGTTGGGTCAGTAACAGACTCACAGCTATGTACAGTATTCTGTCTCATGACCATATAGTTATTGATTGTATGGTGTTAGAAGACGTGAGATGAGCCAATGACTGCTGAGAGGAGGTAGGGTTGGGTCAGTAACAGACACACAACTATGTGCAGTATTCTGTCTCATGACCATATAGCTATTGAGTGTATGGTGTTAGAAGACGTGAGCTGACCCAATGACTGCTGAGAGGAGGTAGCGTTTTGTCAATAACAGACACACAACTATGTGTAGTATTCTGTTTCATGACCATATAGTTAATGAGTGTATGGTGTTAGAAGACGTGAGATGAGCCAATGACTGCTGAGAGGAGGTAGGCTTGGGTCAGTAACAGACTCACAGCTATGTACAGTATTCTGTCTCATGACCATATAGTTATTGATTGTATGGTGTTAGAAGACGTGAGATGAGCCAATGACTGCTGAGAGGAGGTAGGGTTGGGTCAGTAACAGACACACAACTCTGTACAGTATTCTGTCTCATGACCATATAGTTATTGAGTGTATGGTTTTTGAAGACGTGAGATGAGCCAATGACTGCTGAAAGGAGGTAGGGTTGGGTCAGTAACAGACCACAACTATGTAAAGTATTCTGTCCCATGACCTTACAGTTATTTAGTGTATAGTGTTAGAAGACGTGAGATGAACCAATGACTGCTGAGAAGAGGTAGTGTTGTGTCAGTAACAGACACACAACTATGTACAGTATTCTGTCTCATGACCATATAGGTATTGAGTGTATGGTGTTAGAAGACGTGAGATGAGCCAATGACTGCTGAGAGGAGGTAGGGTTGGGTCAGTAGCAGACACACATCTATGTACAGTATTCTGTCTGATGACCATATAGTTTATGACTGTATGCTGTTAGAAGACGTGAGATGAGCCAAAGACTGCTGAGAGGAGGTAGGGTTGGGTCAGTAACAGACACACAACTATGTACAGTATTCTGTCTCATGACCATATAGTTAATGAGTTTATGGTGTTAGAAGACGTGAGTTGAGCCAATGACTGCTGAAAGGAGGTAGGATTGGGTTAGTAACAGACACACAACTATGTACAGTTATCTGTCTCATGACAATGTAGTTATTGAGTGTATGGTGTTAGAAGACGTGAGATGAGCCAATGACTGCTGAGAGGAGGTAGGGTTGGGTCAGTAACAGACTCACAGCTATGTACAGTATTCTGTCTCATGACCATATAGTTTTTGATTGTATAGTGTTAGAAGACGTGAGATGAACCAATGACTGCTGAGAAAAGGTAGTGTTGGGTCAGTAACAGACACACAACTATGTACAGTATTCTGTCTCATGACCATATAGGTATTGAGTGTATGGTGTTAGAAGACGTGAGATGAGCCAATGACTGGTGAGAGGAGGTAGGGTTGGGTCAATAACAGACACACAACTATGTACAGTATTCTGTTTCATGACCATATAGTTAATGAGTGTATGGTGTTAGAAGACGTGAGATGAGCCAATGACTGCTTAGAGGAGGTAGGGTTGGGTCAGTAACACACACAACTATGTACAATATTCTGTCTCATGACCTTATAGTTATTGAGTGTATGGTGTTAGAAGACATGAGGTGAGCCAATGACTGCTGAGAGGAGGTAGGGTTGGATGAGTAACGGACACACAACTATGTACAGTATTCTGTCTCATGACTATATAGTTTATGAGTGTATGGTGTTAGAAGACGTGAGATGAGCCAGTGACTGCTGAGAGGAGGTAGGGTTGGGTCAGTAACAGACACACAGCTATGTACAGTTGTCTGTCTCAGACCATATAATTTATGAGTGTATGGTGGTAGAAGACGTGAGATGAGCCAACGACTGCTGAGAGGAGGTAGGGTTGGGTCAGTAACAGACACACAACTCTGTAAAGTATTCTGTCTCATGACCATATAGTTATTGAGTGTATGGTTTTTGAAGACGTGAGATGAGCCAATGACTGCTGAGAAGAGTTAGGGTTGGGTCAGTAACAGACACATCACTATGTGCAGTATTCGGTCTCAGGACCATATAGTTATTGAATGTATGGTCTTAGAAGACGTGAGATGAGCCAGTGACTGCTGAGAAGAGGTAGGGTTGTGTCAGTAACAGACACACAACTATGTACAGTATTCTGTCTCATGACCTTACAGTTATTTAGTGTATGGGGATAGAAGACATGAGGTGAACCAATGTCTGCTGAAAGGCGGTAGGGTTGTGTCAGTAACAGACACCAACTATGTAAATTTCTGTCTAATGACCATATAGTTATTGAGTGTATGGTGTTAGAAGCCGTGAGATGAACCAATGACTCCTGCGAGGAGGAAGGGGGAAGGGTTGAATTAGTAGTAGACACACAACTATGTACAGTATTCTGTCTCATGACCTTACAGATATTGACTGTATGGTGTTAGAAGACGTCAAATGAGCCAATGACTGCTGAGAAGAGGTAGCGTTGGGTCAGTAACAGACCACAACCATGTACAGTATTCTGTCTCATGACCATATAGTTATTGAGCGTATGGTGTTAGAAGCCGTGAGATGAACCAATGACTCCTGCGAGGAGGAAGGGTTGAATTAGTAGCAGACACACAACTATGTACAGTATTCTGTCTCATGACCTTACAGATATTGACTGTATGGTGTTAGAAGACGTCAAATGAGCCAATGACTGCTGAGAAGAGGTAGCGTTGGGTCAGTAACAGACCACAACCATGTACAGTATTCTGTCTCATGACCATATAGTTATTGAGCGTATGGTGTTAGAAGACGTGAGATGAGCCAATGACTGCTGAGAGGAGGTAGGGTTGGGTCAGTAACAGTCACACAACTATGTACAGTATTCTGTCTCATGCCCATATAGTTTTAGATTGCATCATGTTAGAAGACGTGAGCTGAACCAGTGACTGCTGAGAAGAGGTAGGGTTGGGTCAATAACAGACACACAACTATGTGCAGTATTCTGTCTCATGACTATATAGTTATTGAGTGTATGGTGTTAGAAGCCGTGAGATGAACCAATGACTCCTGCGAGGAGGAAGGGTTGAATTAGTAGCAGACACACAACTATGTACAGTATTCTGTCTCATGACCTTACAGATATTGACTGTATGGTGTTAGAAGACGTCAAATGAGCCAATGACTGCTGAGAAGAGGTAGCGTTTGGTCAGTAACAGACCACAACCATGTACAGTATTCTGTCTCATGACCATATAGTTATTGAGCGTATGGTCTTAGAAGACGTGAGATGTGCCAATGACTGCTCAGAGGAGCTAGGGTTGGGTCAGTAACAGACACACAACTATGTACAGTATTCTGTTTCATGACCATACAGTTATTGAGCGTATTGTCTTAGAAGACGTGAGATGACCCAATGACTGCTGAGAAGAGGTTGGGTTGGGTCAGTGACAGACAGACAACTATGTGCAGTATTCTGTCTCCTGACCATATAGTTATTGAGTGTATGGTCTTAGAAGACGGCAGATGAGCCTATGACTGCTGAGAGGAGGTAGGGTTGGGTCAGTAACAGACACACATATGTACAGTATTATATTTCATGACCATAGAGTTATTGAGTGTATGGTCTTAGATGACGTGAGATGAGCCAATGACTGCTGAGAAGAGGCAGGGTTGGGTCATAAACAGACACACAACTATGTACAGTGCTCAGTGGAATGACCATAGAGTTGTTGAGTGTATGGTGTTATAAGACATGAGATGAGCCAATGACTGCTGAAAGGAGGTAGGGTTGGGTCAGTAACAGACACACAACTATGTACAGTATTCTGTCTCATGACCTTACAGTTATTGAGTGTATGGTGTTAGAAGACGTGAGATGAACCAGTGACTGCTGAGAAGAGGAATGGTGGGGTCAGTAACAAACACACAACTATTTACAATATTCTGTCTCAATACCTTACAGTTATTGAGTGTATGGTGTTAGAAGACGTGAGTTGAACCAGTGACTGCTGAGAGGAGGTAGGGTTAAGTCAGTAACAGACACACAACTAATTTCAGTATTCTGTCTCATGACCATATGTTTATTGAGTGTATGGTGTTAGAAGTCGTGAGGTGAGCCAATAACTGCTGAGAGGAGGTAGGGTTGGGTCAGTAACAGACACACAACTATGTGCAGTATTCTTTCTCATCACCATATAGTTATTGAGTGTACTGTGTTAGAAGACGTGAGATGAGCCAATGACTGCTGAGAGGAGGTAGGGTTGGGTCAGTAACAGACACACAACTATGTACAGTATTCTATCTCATGACTATAGTTATTGAGTGCGTCATGTTAGAAGACGTGAGATGAACCAGTGACTGCTGAGATGAGGTAGGTTTGGGTCAGTAACAGACACACAACTATGTACAGTATTCTGTCTCATGACCATATAGTTTTTGAGTGCATCATGTTAGAAGACGTGAGATGAACCAGTGACTGCTGAGAAGAGGTAGGGTTGGGTCAGTAACAGACACACAACTATGTACAGTATTCTGTCTCATGACCTTACAGTTATTGAGTGTATGGTGTTAGAAGACGTGAGATTAGCCAATGACTGCTGAGAGGAGGTAGGGTTGGGTCAGTAACAGACACACAACTATGTACAGTATTCTGTTTCATGACCATACAGTTATTGAGTGTATGGTGTTAGAAGACGTGAGATGAACCAGTGACTGCTGAGAAGAGGAATGGTGGGGTCAGTAACAAACACACAACTATTTACAATATTCTGTCTCATGACCTTACAGTTATTGAGTGTATGGTGTTAGAAGACGTGAGTTGAACCAGTGACTGCTGAGAGGAGGTAGGGTTGGGTCAGTAACAGACACACAACTAATTTCAGTATTCTGTCTCATGACCATATAGTTATTGAGTGTATGGTGTTAGAAGTCGTGAGGTGAGCCAATAACTGCTGAGAGGAGGTAGGGTTGGGTCAGTAACAGACACACAACTATGTACAGTATTCTTTCTCATCACCATATAGTTATTGAGTGTATGGTGTTAGAAGACGTGAGATGAGCCAAGGACTGCTGAGAGGAGGTAGGGTTGGGTCAGTAACAGACACACAACTATGTACAGTATTCTATCTCATGACTATAGTTATTGAGTGCGTCATGTTAGAAGACGTGAGATGAACCAGTGACTGCTGAGATGAGGTAGGGTTGGGTCAGTAGCAGACACACAACTATGTACAGTATTCTGTCTCATGACCTTACAGTTATTGAGTGTATGGTGTTAGAAGACGTGAGATTGGCCAATGACTGCTGAGAGGAGGTAGGGTTGGGTCAGTAACAGACACACAACTATGTACAGTATTCTGTTTCATGACCATACAGTTATTGAGCGTATGGTCTTAGAAGACGTGAGATGAGCCAATGACTGCTGAGAAGATGTAGGGTTGGGTCAGTAACAGACACACAACTATGTGCAGTATTTGGTCTCATATCCATATAGTTATTGAATCTATGGTCTTAGAAGACGTGAGATGAGCCAGTGACTGCTGAGAAGAGGTATGGTTGGGTCAGTAACAGACACAGAACTATGTGCAGTATTCTGTCTCATGACCTTACAGTTATTTAGTGTATGGTGATAGAAGACATGAGGTGAACAAATGTCTGCTGAAAGGAGGTAGGGTTGTGTCAGTAACAGACACCAACTATGTAAATTTTTTATCTCATGAGCATATAGTTATTGAGTGCGTCATGTTAGAAGACGTGAGATGAACCAGTGAGTGCTCAGAGGAGGTAGGGTTGTGTCAGTAATGGACACACAACTATGTACAGTATTCTGTCTCATGACCATATAGTTATTGAGTGTATGGTGTTAGAAGCCGTGAGATGAACCAATGACTCCTGAGAGGAGGTAGGGTTGGGTTAGTAGCAGACACACAACTATGTACAGTATTGTGTCTCATGACCTTACAGATATTGAGTGTATGGTGTTAGGAGACGTGAGATTAGCCAATGACTACTGAGAGGAGGTAACGTTGGGTCAGTAACAGACCACAACTATGTACAGTATTCTGTCTCTTGACCATATAGTTATTGAGCGTATGGTGTTAGAAGACGTGAGATGAGCCAATGACTGCTGAGAGGAGGTAGGGTTGGGTCAGTAACAGTCACACAAGTATGTACGGTATTCTGTCTCATGACCATATAGTTTTTGAGTGCATCATGTGAGAAGACGTGAGCTGAACCAGTTACTGCTGAGAAGAGGTAGCGTTGGGTCAGTAACAGACACACAACTATGTGCAGTATTCTGCCTCATGACCATATAGTTATTGAGTGTATGGTCTTAGAAGACGTGAGATGAGCCAATGCCTGCTGAGAGGAGGTAGGGTTGGGTCAGTAACAGACACACAACTATGTACAGTATTCTGTGTCATGACCATATAGTTATTGAGTGTATGGTGTTAGAAGACGTGAGATGAGCCAATGACTGCTGAGAGGAGGTAGGGTTGGGTCAGTAACTGACACACAACTATGTACAGTATTCTGTCTCATGACCATATAGTTATTGAGTGTATGGTCTTAGAAGACATGAGGTGAGCCAATGTCTGCTGACAGGAGGTAGGGTTGGGTCAATAACAGACACACAACTATGTACAGTATTCTGTCCCATGACCATATAGGTATTCAGTGTATGGTGTTAGAAGACGTGAGATGAGCCAATGACTGCTGAGAGGAGGTAGGGTTGGGTCAATAACAGACACACAACTATGTACAGTATTCTGTTTCCTGACCATATAGTTAATGAGTATATGGTGTTAGAAGACGTGGGATGAGCCAATGACTGCTTAGAGGAGGTAGGGTTGGGTCAGTAACAGACACACAACTATGTACACTATTCTATCTCATGACCATACAGTTAATGAGTGTATGGTGTTACAAGACGTGAGATCAACCAGTGACTGCTGAGAGGAGGTAGGGTTGGGTCAGTAACAGACACAACTATGTACAGTATTCTGTCTCATGACAATAGCTATTGAGTGCGTCATGTTAGAAGACGTGAGGTGAACCAGTGACTGCTGAGATGAGGTAGGGTTGGGTCAGTAACAGACACACAACTATGTACAGTATTCTGTCTCATGACCATATAGTTATTGAGTGTATGGTTTTTGAAGACGTGAGATGAGCCAATGACTGCTGAAAGGAGGTAGGGTTGGGTCAGTAACAGACCACAAGTATGTACAGTATTCTGTCCCATGACCTTACAGTTATTTAGTGTATAGTGTTAGAAGACGTGAGATGAACCAATGACTGGTGAGAAGAGGTAGTGTTGGGTCAGTAACAGACACACAACTATGTACAGTATTCTGTCTCATGACCATATAGGTATTGAGTGTATGGTGTTAGAAGACGTGAGATGAGCCAATGACTGCTGAGATGAGGTAGGGTTGGGTCAGTAACAGACACACAACTATGTACAGTATTCTGTCTCATGACCATATAGTTAATGAGTGTATGGTTTTTGAAGACGTGAGATGAGCCAATGACTGCTGAAAGGAGGTAGGGTTGGGTCAGTAACAGACCACAAGCATGTACAGTATTCTGTCCCATGACCATATAGGTATTGAGTGTATGGTGTTAGAAGACGTGAGATGAGCCAATGACTGCTGAGAGGAGGTAGGGTTGGGTCAGTAACAGACACACAACTATGTACAGTATTCTGTCTCATGACCATATAGTTAATGCGTGTATGGTGTTAGAAGACGTGAGTTGAGCCAATGACTGCTGAAAGGAGGTAGGGTTGGGTCAGTAACAGACACACAACTATGTACCGTATTCTGTCTCATGACAATATAGTTATTGAGTGTATTGTGTTAGAAGACGTGAGATGAGCCAATGACTGCTGAGAGGAGGTAGTTTTGGGTCAGTAACAGTCACACAACTATGTGCAGTATTCTGTCTCATGACCATATAGTTATTGAGTGCATCATGTTAGAAGACGTGAGATGAACCAGTGACTGCTGAGAGGAGGTAGGGTTGGGTCAGTAACAGACACACAACTATGTACAGTATTCTGTCTCATGAGCTTACAGTTATTGAGTGTATGGTATTAGAAGACGTGAGATGAGCCAATGACTGCTGAGAGGAGGTAGGGTTAGGTCAGTAACTGACACACAACTATGTACAGTATTCTGTCTAATGACCTTACAGTTATTTAGTGTATGGTCTTAGAAGACATGAGGTGAACCAATGTCTGCTGAGAGGAGGTAGGTTTGGGCCGATAACAGACACACAACTATGTACAGTATTCTGTCCCATGACCTTACAGTTATTGACTGTATGGTGTTAGAAGACGTCAAATGAGCCAATGACTGCTGAGAAGAGGTAGCGTTGGGTCAGTAACAGACCACAACCATGTACAGTATTCTGTCTCATGACCATATAGTTATTGAGCGTATGGTGTTAGAAGACGTGAGATGAGCCAATGACTGCTGAGAGGAGGTAGGGTTGGGTCAGTAACAGTCACACAACTATGTACAGTATTCTGTCTCATGCCCATATAGTTTTAGATTGCATCATGTTAGAAGACGTGAGCTGAACCAGTGACTGCTGAGAAGAGGTAGGGTTGGGTCAATAACAGACACACAACTATGTGCAGTATTCTGTCTCATGACTATATAGTTATTGAGTGTATGGTGTTAGAAGCCGTGAGATGAACCAATGACTCCTGCGAGTAGGAAGGGTTGAATTAGTAGCAGACACACAACTATGTACAGTATTCTGTCTCATGACCTTACAGATATTGACTGTATGGTGTTAGAAGACGTCAAATGAGCCAATGACTGCTGAGAAGAGGTAGCGTTGGGTCAGTAACAGACCACAACCATGTACAGTATTCTGTCTCATGACCATATAGTTATTGAGCGTATGGTCTTAGAAGACGTGAGATGTGCCAATGACTGCTCAGAGGAGCTAGGGTTGGGTCAGTAACAGACACACAACTATGTACAGTATTCTGTTTCATGACCATACAGTTATTGAGCGTATTGTCTTAGAAGACGTGAGATGACCCAATGACTGCTGAGAAGAGGTTGGGTTGGGTCAGTGACAGACAGACAACTATGTGCAGTATTCTGTCTCCTGACCATATAGTTATTGAGTGTATGGTCTTAGAAGACGGCAGATGAGCCTATGACTGCTGAGAGGAGGTAGGGTTGGGTCAGTAACAGACACACATATGTACAGTATTCTATTTCATGACCATAGAGTTTTTGAGTGTATGGTCTTAGATGACGTGAGATGAGCCAATGACTGCTGAGAAGAGGCAGGGTTGGGTCATAAACAGACACACAACTATGTACAGTGCTCAGTGGAATGACCATAGAGTTGTTGAGTGTATGGTGTTATAAGACATGAGATGAGCCAATGACTGCTGAAAGGAGGTAGGGTTGGGTCAGTAACAGACACACAACTATGTGCAGTATTCTGTCTGATGACCATATAGTTATTGAGTGTATGGTGTTAGAAGACGCGAGATGAGGCAATGACTGCAGAGAGGAGGTAGGGTTGGGTCAGTAACAGACACACAAGTATGTACGGTATTCTGTCTCATGACCATACAGTTAATGAGTGTATGGTGTTATAAGACGAGATGAACCAGTGACTGCTGAGAAGAGGTAGGGTTGGGTCAGTAACAGACACACAACTATATATATAGTATTCTGTCTCATGACCATACAGTTAATGAGTGTATGTTGTTAGAAGACATGAGATGAGCCAATGACTGCTGAGAGGAGGTAGGGTTGGGTCAGTAACAGACACACAACTATGTACAGTATTCTGTCTCATGACCTAATAGAGTGTATGGTGTTAGAAGACATGAGATATGCCAATGACTGCTGAGAGCAGGTAGGGTTGGGTCAGTAACAGACACACAACTATGTACAGTATTCTGTCTCATGAGCATACAGTGAATGAGTGTATGGTATTAGAGGACGTGAGATGGACCAGTGACTGCTGAGAAGAGTTAGGGTTGGTTCAGTAACAGACACATAACTATGTACAGTATTCTGTCTCATTACCATATAGTTATTGAGTGTACGGTGTTAGAAGACATGAGGTGAGCCAATGACTGTGAGAAGAGGTATGGTTTGGTCAGTACCAGACACACAACTATGTACAGTATTCTGTCTCATGACCTTACAGTTATTGAGTGTATGGTGTTAGAAGACGTGAGATGAACCAGTGACTGCTGAGAAGAGGAATGGTGGGGTCAGTAACAAACACACAACTATTTACAATATTCTGTCTCAATACCTTACAGTTATTGAGTGTATGGTGTTAGAAGACGTGAGTTGAACCAGTGACTGCTGAGAGGAGGTAGGGTTAAGTCAGTAACAGACACACAACTAATTTCAGTATTCTGTCTCATGACCATATGTTTATTGAGTGTATGGTGTTAGAAGTCGTGAGGTGAGCCAATAACTGCTGAGAGGAGGTAGGGTTGGGTCAGTAACAGACACACAACTATGTGCAGTATTCTTTCTCATCACCATATAGTTATTGAGTGTACTGTGTTAGAAGACGTGAGATGAGCCAATGACTGCTGAGAGGAGGTAGGGTTGGGTCAGTAACAGACACACAACTATGTACAGTATTCTATCTCATGACTATAGTTATTGAGTGCGTCATGTTAGAAGACGTGAGATGAACCAGTGACTGCTGAGATGAGGTAGGTTTGGGTCAGTAACAGACACACAACTATGTACAGTATTCTGTCTCATGACCATATAGTTTTTGAGTGCATCATGTTAGAAGACGTGAGATGAACCATTGACTGCTGAGAAGAGGTAGGGTTGGGTCAGTAACAGACACACAACTATGTACAGTATTCTGTCTCATGACCTTACAGTTATTGAGTGTATGGTGTTAGAAGACGTGAGATTAGCCAATGACTGCTGAGAGGAGGTAGGGTTGGGTCAGTAACAGACACACAACTATGTACAGTATTCTGTTTCATGACCATACAGTTATTGAGTGTATGGTGTTAGAAGACGTGAGATGAACCAGTGACTGCTGAGAAGAGGAATGGTGGGGTCAGTAACAAACACACAACTATTTACAATATTCTGTCTCATGACCTTACAGTTATTGAGTGTATGGTGTTAGAAGACGTGAGTTGAACCAGTGACTGCTGAGAGGAGGTAGGGTTGGGTCAGTAACAGACACACAACTAATTTCAGTATTCTGTCTCATGACCATATAGTTATTGAGTGTATGGTGTTAGAAGTCGTGAGGTGAGCCAATAACTGCTGAGAGGAGGTAGGGTTGGGTCAGTAACAGACACACAACTATGTACAGTATTCTTTCTCATCACCATATAGTTATTGAGTGTATGGTGTTAGAAGACGTGAGATGAGCCAAGGACTGCTGAGAGGAGGTAGGGTTGGGTCAGTAACAGACACACAACTATGTACAGTATTCTATCTCATGACTATAGTTATTGAGTGCGTCATGTTAGAAGACGTGAGATGAACCAGTGACTGCTGAGATGAGGTAGGGTTGGGTCAGTAACAGACACACAACTATGTACAGTATTCTGTCTCATGACCAAATAGTTTTTGAGTGCATCATGCTAGAAGACGTGAGATGAACCAGTGACTGCTGAGAAGAGGTAGGGTTGGGTCAGTAACAGACACACAACTATGTACAGTATTCTGTCTCATGACCTTACAGTTATTGAGTGTATGGTGTTAGAAGACGTGAGATTGGCCAATGACTGCTGAGAGGAGGTAGGGTTGGGTCAGTAACAGACACACAACTATGTACAGTATTCTGTTTCATGACCATACAGTTATTGAGCGTATGGTCTTAGAAGACGTGAGATGAGCCAATGACTGCTGAGAAGATGTAGGGTTGGGTCAGTAACAGACACACAACTATGTGCAGTATTTGGTCTCATATCCATATAGTTATTGAATCTATGGTCTTAGAAGACGTGAGATGAGCCAGTGACTGCTGAGAAGAGGTAGGGTTGGGTCAGTAACAGACACACAACTATGTACAGTATTCTGTCTCATGACCATTCAGGTAATGAGTGTATGGTGTTATAAGACGAGATGAACCAGTGACTGCTGAGAAGAGGTAGGGTTGGTCAGTAACAGACACACAACTATATATATAGTATTCTGTCTCATGACCATACAGTTAATGAGTGTATGTTGTTAGAAGACATGAGATGAGCCAATGACTGCTGAGAGGAGGTAGGGTTGGGTCAGTAACAGACACACAACTATGTACAGTATTCTGTCTCATGACCATATAGAGTGTATGGTGTTAGAAGACATGAGATGAGCCAATGACTGCTGAGAGCAGGTAGGGTTGGGTCAGTAAAAGACACACAACTATGTGCAGTATTCTGTCTCATGACCATACAGTGAATGAGTGTATGGTATTAGAGGACGTGAGATGGACCAGTGACTGCTGAGAAGAGTTAGGGTTGGTTCAGTAACAGACACACAACTATGTACAGTATTCTGTCTCATTACCATATAGTTATTGAGTGTACGGTGTTAGAAGACATGAGGTGAGCCAATGACTGTGAGAAGAGGTATGGTTTGGTCAGTACGAGACCCACAACTATGTACAGTATTCTGTTTCATGACCATACCGTTATTGAGTGTATGGTGTTAGAAGACGTGAGATGAGCCAATGACTGGTGAGAAGATGTAGGGTTGGGTCAGTAACAGACACACAACTATGTGCAGTATTTGGTCTCATATCCATATAGTTATTGAATCTATGGTCTTAGAAGACGTGAGATGAGCCAGTGACTGCTGAGAAGAGGTAGGGTTGGGTCAGTAACAGACACACAACTATGTGCAGTATTCTGTCTCATGACCTTACAGTTATTTAGTGTATGGTGATAGAAGACATGAGGTGAACAAATGTCTGCTGAAAGGAGGTAGGGTTGTGTCAGTAACAGACACCAACTATGTAAATTTTCTGTCTCATGACCATATAGTTATTGAGTGCGTCATGTTAGAAGACATGAGATGAACCAGTGACTGCTGAGAGGAGGTAGGGTTGGGTCAGTAAATGACACACAACTATGTGCAGTATTCTGCCTCATGACCATATAGTTATTAAGTGTATGGTGTTAGAAGACGTGAGATGAGCCAATGCCTGCTCAGAGGAGCTAGGGTTGGGTCAGTAACAGACACACAACTATGTACAGTATTCTGTTTCATGACCATATAGTTAATGAGTGTATGGTGTCAGAAGACGTGAGTTGAGCCAATGACTGCTGAGAGGAGGTAGGGTTGGATCAGTAACAGACACACAGCTATGTACAGTTGTCTGTCTCAGACCATATAATTTATGAGTGTATGGTGGTAGAAGACGTGAGATTAGCCAACGACTGCTGAGAGGAGGTAGGGTTGGGTCAATAACAGACACACAACTCTGTACAGTATTCTGTCTCATGACCATATAGTTATTGAGTGTATGGTTTTTGAAGACGTGAGATGAGCCAATGACTGCTGAGAAGAGTTAGGGTTGGGTCAGTAACAGACACACCAGTATGTGCAGTATTCGGTCTCATGACCATATAGTTATTGAGTGTATGGTGTTAGAAGACGCGAGATGAGGCAATGACTGCAGAGAGGAGGTAGGGTTGGGTCAGTAACAGACACACAACTATGTACAGTATTCTGTCTCATGACCATTCAGGTAATGAGTGTATGGTGTTATAAGACGAGATGAACCAGTGACTGCTGAGAAGAGGTAGGGTTGGTCAGTAACAGACACACAACTATATATATAGTATTCTGTCTCATGACCATACAGTTAATGAGTGTATGTTGTTAGAAGACATGAGATGAGCCAATGACTGCTGAGAGGAGGTAGGGTTGGGTCAGTAACAGACACACAACTATGTACAGTATTCTGTCTCATGACCATATAGAGTGTATGGTGTTAGAAGACATGAGATGAGCCAATGACTGCTGAGAGCAGGTAGGGTTGGGTCAGTAAAAGACACACAACTATGTGCAGTATTCTGTCTCATGACCATACAGTGAATGAGTGTATGGTATTAGAGGACGTGAGATGGACCAGTGACTGCTGAGAAGAGTTAGGGTTGGTTCAGTAACAGACACACAACTATGTACAGTATTCTGTCTAATGACCTTACAGTTTTTGAGTGTATGGTATTAGAAGACGTGAGATGAGCCAATGACTGCTGAAAGGAGGTAGGGTTGGGTCAGTAACAGACACACAACTATGTACAGTTATCTGTCTCATTACAATATAGTTATTGAGTATATGGTGTTAGAAGACGTGAGATGAGCCAATGACTGCTGAGAGGAGGTAGGGTTGGGTCAATAACAGACACACAACAATGTACAGTATTCTGTCTAATGACCATATAGTTTTTGATTGTATAGTTTTAGAAGACGTGAGATGAACCAATGACTGCTGAGAAAAGGTAGTGTTGGGTCAGTAACAGACACACAACTATGTACAGTATTCTGTCTCATGACCATATAGGTATTGAGTGTATGGTGTTAGAAGACGTGAGATGAGCCAATGACTGGTGAGAGGAGGTAGGGTTGGGTCAATAACAGACACACAACTATGTACAGTATTCTGTTTCATGACCATATAGTTAATGAGTGTATGGTGTTAGAAGACATGAGATGAGCCAATGACTGCTTAGAGGAGGTAGGGTTGGGTCAGTAACACACAACTATGTACAATATTCTGTCTCATGACCTTATAGTTATTGAGTGTATGGTGTTAGAAGACATGAGGTGAGCCAATGACTGCTGAGAGGAGGTAGGGTTGGATGAGTAACGGACACACAACTATGTACAGTATTCTATCTCATGACTATATAGTTTATGAGTGTATGGTGTTAGAAGACGTGAGATGAGCCAGTGACTGCTGAGAGGAGGTAGGGTTGGGTCAGTAACAGACACACAGCTATGTACAGTTGTCTGTCTCAGACCATATAATTTATGAGTGTATGGTGGTAGAAGACGTGAGATTAGCCAACGACTGCTGAGAGGAGGTAGGGTTGGGTCAATAACAGACACACAACTCTGTACAGTATTCTGTCTCATGACCATATAGTTATTGAGTGTATGGTTTTTGAAGACGTGAGATGAGCCAATGACTGCTGAGAAGAGTTAGGGTTGGGTCAGTAACAGACACACCAGTATGTGCAGTATTCGGTCTCATGACCATATAGTTATTGAGTGTATGGTGTTAGAAGACGCGAGATGAGGCAATGACTGCAGAGAGGAGGTAGGGTTGGGTCAGTAACAGACACACAACTATGTACAGTATTCTGTCTCATGACCATTCAGGTAATGAGTGTATGGTGTTATAAGACGAGATGAACCAGTGACTGCTGAGAAGAGGTAGGGTTGGTCAGTAACAGACACACAACTATATATATAGTATTCTGTCTCATGACCATACAGTTAATGAGTGTATGTTGTTAGAAGACATGAGAGGAGCCAATGACTGCTGAGAGGAGGTAGGGTTGGGTCAGTAACAGACACACAACTATGTACAGTATTCTGTCTCATGACCATATAGAGTGTATGGTGTTAGAAGACATGAGATGAGCCAATGACTGCTGAGAGCAGGTAGGGTTGGGTCAGTAAAAGACACACAACTATGTGCAGTATTCTGTCTCATGACCATACAGTGAATGAGTGTATGGTATTAGAGGACGTGAGATGGACCAGTGACTGCTGAGAAGAGTTAGGGTTGGTTCAGTAACAGACACACAACTATGTACAGTATTCTGTCTCATTACCATATAGTTATTGAGTGTACGGTGTTAGAAGACATGAGGTGAGCCAATGACTGTGAGAAGAGGTATGGTTTGGTCAGTACGAGACCCACAACTATGTACAGTATTCTGTTTCATGACCATACCGTTATTGAGTGTATGGTGTTAGAAGACGTGAGATGAGCCAATGACTGGTGAGAAGATGTAGGGTTGGGTCAGTAACAGACACACAACTATGTGCAGTATTTGGTTTCATATCCATATAGTTATTGAATCTATGGTCTTAGAAGACGTGAGATGAGCCAGTGACTGCTGAGAAGAGGTAGGGTTGGGTCAGTAACAGACACACAACTATGTGCAGTATTCTGTCTCATGACCTTACAGTTATTTAGTGTATGGTGATAGAAGACATGAGGTGAACAAATGTCTGCTGAAAGGAGGTAGGGTTGTGTCAGTAACAGACACCAACTATGTAAATTTTCTGTCTCATGACCATATAGTTATTGAGTGCGTCATGTTAGAAGACATGAGATGAACCAGTGACTGCTGAGAGGAGGTAGGGTTGGGTCAGTAAATGACACACAACTATGTGCAGTATTCTGCCTCATGACCATATAGTTATTAAGTGTATGGTGTTAGAAGACGTGAGATGAGCCAATGCCTGCTCAGAGGAGCTAGGGTTGGGTCAGTAACAGACACACAACTATGTACAGTATTCTGTTTCATGACCATATAGTTAATGAGTGTATGGTGTCAGAAGACGTGAGTTGAGCCAATGACTGCTGAGAGGAGGTAGGGTTGGATCAGTAACAGACACACAACTATGTACAGTATTCTGTCTCATGACCATATAGTTATTGAGTGTATGGTGTTAGAAGCCGTGAGATGAACCAATGACTCCTGAGAGGAGGTAGGGTTGGGTTAGTAGCAGACACACAACTATGTACAGTATTGTGTCTTATGACCTTACAGATATTGAGTGTATGGTGTTAGAAGACGTGAGGTTAGCCAATGACTGCTGAGAGGAGGTAACGTTGGGTCAGTAACAGACCACAACTATGTACAGTATTCTGTCTCTTGACCATATAGTTATTGAGCGTATGGTGTTAGAAGATGTGAGATGAGCCAATGACTGCTGAGAGGAGGTAGGGTTGGGTCAGTAACAGTCACACAACTATGTACAGTATTCTGTCTCATGACCATATAGTTTTTGAGTGCATCATGTGAGAAGACGTGAGCTGAACCAGTGACTGCTGACAAGAGGTAGGGTTGGGTCAGTAACAGACACACAACTATGTGCAGTATTCTGCCTCATGACCATATAGTTATTGAGTGTATGCTCTTAGAAGACGTGAGATGAGCCAATGCCTGCTGAGAGGAGCTAGGGTTGGGTCAGTAACAGACACACAACTATGTACAGTATTCTGTTTCATGACCATATAGTTAATGAGTGTATGGTGTCAGAAGACGTGAGTTGAGCCAATGACTGCTGAGAGGAGGTAGGGTTGGATCAGTAACAGACACACAACTATGTACAGTATTCTGTGTCATGACCATATAGTTATTGAGTGTATGGTGTTAGAAGACGTGAGATGAGCCAATGACTGCTGAGAGGAGGTAGGGTTGGGTCAGTAACTGACACACAACTATGTACAGTATTCTGTCTCATGACCATATAGTTATTGAGTGTATGGTCTTAGAAGACATGAGGTGAGCCAATGTCTGCTGACAGGAGGTAGGGTTGGGTCAATAACAGACACACAACTATGTACAGTATTCTGTCCCATGACCATATAGGTATTCAGTGTATGGTGTTAGAAGACGTGAGATGAGCCAATGACTGCTGAGAGGAGGTAGGGTTGGGTCAGTAACAGACACAACTATGTACAGTATTCTGTCTCATGACAATAGTTATTGAGTGCGTCATTTTAGAAGACGTGAGATGAACCAGTGACTGCTGAGATGAGGTAGGGTTGGGTCAGTAACTGACACACAACTATGTACAGTATTCTGTCTCATGACCATATAGTTATTGAGTGTTTGGTTTTTGAAGACGTGAGATGAGCCAATGACTGCTGAAAGGAGGTAGGGTTGGGTCAGTAACAGACCACAAGTATGTACAGTATTCTGTCTCATGACCATATAGCTATTGAGTGTATGGTGTTAGAAGACGTGAGATTAGCCAATGACTGCTGAGAGGAGGTAGGGTTGGGTCAGTAACAGACTCACAGCTATGTACAGTATTCTGTCTCATGACCATATAGTTATTGATTGTATGGTGTTAGAAGACGTGAGATGAGCCAATGACTGCTGAGAGGAGGTAGGGTTGGGTCAGTAACAGACACACAACTATGTGCAGTATTCTGTCTCATGACCATATAGCTATTGAGTGTATGGTGTTAGAAGACGTGAGCTGACCCAATGACTGCTGAGAGGAGGTAGCGTTTTGTCAATAACAGACACACAACTATGTGTAGTATTCTGTTTCATGACCATATAGTTAATGAGTGTATGGTGTTAGAAGACGTGAGATGAGCCAATGACTGCTGAGAGGAGGTAGGCTTGGGTCAGTAACAGACTCACAGCTATGTACAGTATTCTGTCTCATGACCATATAGTTATTGATTGTATGGTGTTAGAAGACGTGAGATGAGCCAATGACTGCTGAGAGGAGGTAGGGTTGGGTCAGTAACAGACACACAACTCTGTACAGTATTCTGTCTCATGACCATATAGTTATTGAGTGTATGGTTTTTGAAGACGTGAGATGAGCCAATGACTGCTGAAAGGAGGTAGGGTTGGGTCAGTAACAGACCACAACTATGTAAAGTATTCTGTCCCATGACCTTACAGTTATTTAGTGTATAGTGTTAGAAGACGTGAGATGAACCAATGACTGCTGAGAAGAGGTAGTGTTGTGTCAGTAACAGACACACAACTATGTACAGTATTCTGTCTCATGACCATATAGGTATTGAGTGTATGGTGTTAGAAGACGTGAGATGAGCCAATGACTGCTGAGAGGAGGTAGGGTTGGGTCAGTAGCAGACACACATCTATGTACAGTATTCTGTCTCATGACCATATAGTTTATGACTGTATGCTGTTAGAAGACGTGAGATGAGCCAAAGACTGCTGAGAGGAGGTAGGGTTGGGTCAGTAACAGACACACAACTATGTACAGTATTCTGTCTCATGACCATATAGTTAATGAGTTTATGGTGTTAGAAGACGTGAGTTGAGCCAATGACTGCTGAAAGGAGGTAGGATTGGGTTAGTAACAGACACACAACTATGTACAGTTATCTGTCTCATGACAATGTAGTTATTGAGTGTATGGTGTTAGAAGACGTGAGATGAGCCAATGACTGCTGAGAGGAGGTAGGGTTGGGTCAGTAACAGACTCACAGCTATGTACAGTATTCTGTCTCATGACCATATAGTTTTTGATTGTATAGTGTTAGAAGACGTGAGATGAACCAATGACTGCTGAGAAAAGGTAGTGTTGGGTCAGTAACAGACACACAACTATGTACAGTATTCTGTCTCATGACCATATAGGTATTGAGTGTATGGTGTTAGAAGACGTGAGATGAGCCAATGACTGGTGAGAGGAGGTAGGGTTGGGTCAATAACAGACACACAACTATGTACAGTATTCTGTTTCATGACCATATAGTTAATGAGTGTATGGTGTTAGAAGACGTGAGATGAGCCAATGACTGCTTAGAGGAGGTAGGGTTGGGTCAGTAACACACACAACTATGTACAATATTCTGTCTCATGCCTTTATAGTTATTGAGTGTATGGTGTTAGAAGACATGAGGTGAGCCAATGACTGCTGAGAGGAGGTAGGGTTGGATGAGTAACGGACACACAACTATGTACAGTATTCTGTCTCATGACTATATAGTTTATGAGTGTATGGTGTTAGAAGACGTGAGATGAGCCAGTGACTGCTGAGTGGAGGTAGGGTTGGGTCAGTAACAGACACACAGCTATGTACAGTTGTCTGTCTCAGACCATATAATTTATGAGTGTATGGTGGTAGAAGACGTGAGATGAGCCAACGACTGCTGAGAGGAGGTAGGGTTGGGTCAGTAACAGACACACAACTCTGTAAAGTATTCTGTCTCATGACCATATAGTTATTGAGTGTATGGTTTTTGAAGACGTGAGATGAGCCAATGACTGCTGAGAAGAGTTAGGGTTGGGTCAGTAGCAGACACACCACTATGTGCAGTATTCGGTCTCAGGACCATATAGTTATTGAATGTATGGTCTTAGAAGACGTGAGATGAGCCAGTGACTGCTGAGAAGAGGTAGGGTTGTGTCAGTAACAGACACACAACTATGTACAGTATTCTGTCTCATGACCTTACAGTTATTTAGTGTATGGGGATAGAAGACATGAGGTGAACCAATGTCTGCTGAAAGGCGGTAGGGTTGTGTCAGTAACAGACACCAACTATGTAAATTTCTGTCTAATGACCATATAGTTATTGAGTGTATGGTGTTAGAAGCCGTGAGATGAACCAATGACTCCTGCGAGGAGGAAGGGGGAAGGGTTGAATTAGTAGTAGACACACAACTATGTACAGTATTCTGTCTCATGACCTTACAGATATTGACTGTATGGTGTTAGAAGACGTCAAATGAGCCAATGACTGCTGAGAAGAGGTGGCGTTGGGTCAGTAACAGACCACAACCATGTACAGTATTCTGTCTCATGACCATATAGTTATTGAGCGTATGGTGTTAGAAGCCGTGAGATGAACCAATGACTCCTGCGAGGAGGAAGGGTTGAATTAGTAGCAGACACACAACTATGTACAGTATTCTGTCTCATGACCTTACAGATATTGACTGTATGGTGTTAGAAGACGTCAAATGAGCCAATGACTGCTGAGAAGAGGTAGCGTTGGGTCAGTAACAGACCACAACCATGTACAGTATTCTGTCTCATGACCATATAGTTATTGAGCGTATGGTCTTAGAAGACGTGAGATGTGCCAATGACTGCTCAGAGGAGCTAGGGTTGGGTCAGTAACAGACACACAACTATGTACAGTATTCTGTTTCATGACCATACAGTTATTGAGCGTATTGTCTTAGAAGACGTGAGATGACCCAATGACTGCTGAGAAGAGGTTGGGTTGGGTCAGTGACAGACAGACAACTATGTGCAGTATTCTGTCTCCTGACCATATAGTTATTGAGTGTATGGTCTTAGAAGACGGCAGATGAGCCTATGACTGCTGAGAGGAGGTAGGGTTGGGTCAGTAACAGACACACATATGTACAGTATTCTATTTCATGACCATAGAGTTATTGAGTGTATGGTCTTAGATGACGTGAGATGAGCCAATGACTGCTGAGAAGAGGCAGGGTTGGGTCATAAACAGACACACAACTATGTACAGTGCTCAGTGGAATGACCATAGAGTTGTTGAGTGTATGGTGTTATAAGACATGAGATGAGCCAATGACTGCTGAAAGGAGGTAGGGTTGGGTCAGTAACAGACACACAACTATGTGCAGTATTCTGTCTGATGACCATATAGTTATTGAGTGTATGGTGTTAGAAGACGCGAGATGAGGCAATGACTGCAGAGAGGAGGTAGGGTTGGGTCAGTAACAGACACACAAGTATGTACGGTATTCTGTCTCATGACCATACAGTTAATGAGTGTATGGTGTTATAAGACGAGATGAACCAGTGACTGCTGAGAAGAGGTAGGGTTGGGTCAGTAACAGACACACAACTATATATATAGTATTCTGTCTCATGACCATACAGTTAATGAGTGTATGTTGTTAGAAGACATGAGATGAGCCAATGACTGCTGAGAGGAGGTAGGGTTGGGTCAGTAACAGACACACAACTATGTACAGTATTCTGTCTCATGACCTAATAGAGTGTATGGTGTTAGAAGACATGAGATATGCCAATGACTGCTGAGAGCAGGTAGGGTTGGGTCAGTAACAGACACACAACTATGTACAGTATTCTGTCTCATGAGCATACAGTGAATGAGTGTATGGTATTAGAGGACGTGAGATGGACCAGTGACTGCTGAGAAGAGTTAGGGTTGGTTCAGTAACAGACACATAACTATGTACAGTATTCTGTCTCATTACCATATAGTTATTGAGTGTACGGTGTTAGAAGACATGAGGTGAGCCAATGACTGTGAGAAGAGGTATGGTTTGGTCAGTACCAGACACACAACTATGTACAGTATTCTGTCTCATGACCTTACAGTTATTGAGTGTATGGTGTTAGAAGACGTGAGATGAACCAGTGACTGCTGAGAAGAGGAATGGTGGGGTCAGTAACAAACACACAACTATTTACAATATTCTGTCTCAATACCTTACAGTTATTGAGTGTATGGTGTTAGAAGACGTGAGTTGAACCAGTGACTGCTGAGAGGAGGTAGGGTTAAGTCAGTAACAGACACACAACTAATTTCAGTATTCTGTCTCATGACCATATGTTTATTGAGTGTATGGTGTTAGAAGTCGTGAGGTGAGCCAATAACTGCTGAGAGGAGGTAGGGTTGGGTCAGTAACAGACACACAACTATGTGCAGTATTCTTTCTCATCACCATATAGTTATTGAGTGTACTGTGTTAGAAGACGTGAGATGAGCCAATGACTGCTGAGAGGAGGTAGGGTTGGGTCAGTAACAGACACACAACTATGTACAGTATTCTATCTCATGACTATAGTTATTGAGTGCGTCATGTTAGAAGACGTGAGATGAACCAGTGACTGCTGAGATGAGGTAGGTTTGGGTCAGTAACAGACACACAACTATGTACAGTATTCTGTCTCATGACCATATAGTTTTTGAGTGCATCATGTTAGAAGACGTGAGATGAACCAGTGACTGCTGAGAAGAGGTAGGGTTGGGTCAGTAACAGACACACAACTATGTACAGTATTCTGTCTCATGACCTTACAGTTATTGAGTGTATGGTGTTAGAAGACGTGAGATTAGCCAATGACTGCTGAGAGGAGGTAGGGTTGGGTCAGTAACAGACACACAACTATGTACAGTATTCTGTTTCATGACCATACAGTTATTGAGTGTATGGTGTTAGAAGACGTGAGATGAACCAGTGACTGCTGAGAAGAGGAATGGTGGGGTCAGTAACAAACACACAACTATTTACAATATTCTGTCTCATGACCTTACAGTTATTGAGTGTATGGTGTTAGAAGACGTGAGTTGAACCAGTGACTGCTGAGAGGAGGTAGGGTTGGGTCAGTAACAGACACACAACTAATTTCAGTATTCTGTCTCATGACCATATAGTTATTGAGTGTATGGTGTTAGAAGTCGTGAGGTGAGCCAATAACTGCTGAGAGGAGGTAGGGTTGGGTCAGTAACAGACACACAACTATGTACAGTATTCTTTCTCATCACCATATAGTTATTGAGTGTATGGTGTTAGAAGACGTGAGATGAGCCAAGGACTGCTGAGAGGAGGTAGGGTTGGGTCAGTAACAGACACACAACTATGTACAGTATTCTATCTCATGACTATAGTTATTGAGTGCGTCATGTTAGAAGACGTGAGATGAACCAGTGACTGCTGAGATGAGGTAGGGTTGGGTCAGTAACAGACACACAACTATGTACAGTATTCTGTCTCATGACCAAATAGTTTTTGAGTGCATCATGCTAGAAGACGTGAGATGAACCAGTGACTGCTGAGAAGAGGTAGGGTTGGGTCAGTAACAGACACACAACTATGTACAGTATTCTGTCTCATGACCTTACAGTTATTGAGTGTATGGTGTTAGAAGACGTGAGATTGGCCAATGACTGCTGAGAGGAGGTAGGGTTGGGTCAGTAACAGACACACAACTATGTACAGTATTCTGTTTCATGACCATACAGTTATTGAGCGTATGGTCTTAGAAGACGTGAGATGAGCCAATGACTGCTGAGAAGATGTAGGGTTGGGTCAGTAACAGACACACAACTATGTGCAGTATTTGGTCTCATATCCATATAGTTATTGAATCTATGGTCTTAGAAGACGTGAGATGAGCCAGTGACTGCTGAGAAGAGGTAGGGTTGGGTCAGTAACAGACACAGAACTATGTGCAGTATTCTGTCTCATGACCTTACAGTTATTTAGTGTATGGTGATAGAAGACATGAGGTGAACAAATGTCTGCTGAAAGGAGGTAGGATTGTGTCAGTAACAGACACCAACTATGTAAATTTTTTATCTCATGACCATATAGTTATTGAGTGCGTCATGTTAGAAGACGTGAGATGAACCAGTGAGTGCTCAGAGGAGGTAGGGTTGTGTCAGTAATGGACACACAACTATGTACAGTATTCTGTCTCATGACCATATAGTTATTGAGTGTATGGTGTTAGAAGCCGTGAGATGAACCAATGACTCCTGAGAGGAGGTAGGGTTGGGTTAGTAGCAGACACACAACTATGTACAGTATTGTGTCTCATGACCTTACAGATATTGAGTGTATGGTGTTAGGAGACGTGAGATTAGCCAATGACTACTGAGAGGAGGTAACGTTGGGTCAGTAACAGACCACAACTATGTACAGTATTCTGTCTCTTGACCATATAGTTATTGAGCGTATGGTGTTAGAAGACGTGAGATGAGCCAATGACTGCTGAGAGGAGGTAGGGTTGGGTCAGTAACAGTCACACAAGTATGTACGGTATTCTGTCTCATGACCATATAGTTTTTGAGTGCATCATGTGAGAAGACGTGAGCTGAACCAGTTACTGCTGAGAAGAGGTAGGGTTGGGTCAGTAACAGACACACAACTATGTGCAGTATTCTGCCTCATGACCATATAGTTATTGAGTGTATGGTCTTAGAAGACGTGAGATGAGCCAATGCCTGCTGAGAGGAGGTAGGGTTGGGTCAGTAACAGACACACAACTATGTACAGTATTCTGTGTCATGACCATATAGTTATTGAGTGTATGGTGTTAGAAGACGTGAGATGAGCCAATGACTGCTGAGAGGAGGTAGGGTTGGGTCAGTAACTGACACACAACTATGTACAGTATTCTGTCTCATGACCATATAGTTATTGAGTGTATGGTCTTAGAAGACATGAAGTGAGCCAATGTCTGCTGACAGGAGGTAGGGTTGGGTCAATAACAGACACACAACTATGTACAGTATTCTGTCCCATGACCATATAGGTATTCAGTGTATGGTGTTAGAAGACGTGAGATGAGCCAATGACTGCTGAGAGGAGGTAGGGTTGGGTCAATAACAGACACACAACTATGTACAGTATTCTGTTTCCTGACCATATAGTTAATGAGTATATGGTGTTAGAAGACGTGGGATGAGCCAATGACTGCTTAGAGGAGGTAGGGTTGGGTCAGTAACAGACACACAACTATGTACACTATTCTATCTCATGACCATACAGTTAATGAGTGTATGGTGTTACAAGACGTGAGATCAACCAGTGACTGCTGAGAGGAGGTAGGGTTGGGTCAGTAACAGACACAACTATGTACAGTATTCTGTCTCATGACAATAGCTATTGAGTGCGTCATGTTAGAAGACGTGAGGTGAACCAGTGACTGCTGAGATGAGGTAGGGTTGGGTCAGTAACAGACACACAACTATGTACAGTATTCTGTCTCATGACCATATAGTTATTGAGTGTATGGTTTTTGAAGACGTGAGATGAGCCAATGACTGCTGAAAGGAGGTAGGGTTGGGTCAGTAACAGACCACAAGTATGTACAGTATTCTGTCCCATGACCTTACAGTTATTTAGTGTATAGTGTTAGAAGACGTGAGATGAACCAATGACTGGTGAGAAGAGGTAGTGTTGGGTCAGTAACAGACACACAACTATGTACAGTATTCTGTCTCATGACCATATAGGTATTGAGTGTATGGTGTTAGAAGACGTGAGATGAGCCAATGACTGCTGAGATGAGGTAGGGTTGGGTCAGTAACAGACACACAACTATGTACAGTATTCTGTCTCATGACCATATAGTTAATGAGTGTATGGTTTTTGAAGACGTGAGATGAGCCAATGACTGCTGAAAGGAGGTAGGGTTGGGTCAGTAACAGACCACAAGCATGTACAGTATTCTGTCCCATGACCATATAGGTATTGAGTGTATGGTGTTAGAAGACGTGAGATGAGCCAATGACTGCTGAGAGGAGGTAGGGTTGGGTCAGTAACAGACACACAACTATGTACAGTATTCTGTCTCATGACCATATAGTTAATGCGTGTATGGTGTTAGAAGACGTGAGTTGAGCCAATGACTGCTGAAAGGAGGTAGGGTTGGGTCAGTAACAGACACACAACTATGTACCGTATTCTGTCTCATGACAATATAGTTATTGAGTGTATTGTGTTAGAAGACGTGAGATGAGCCAATGACTGCTGAGAGGAGGTAGTTTTGGGTCAGTAACAGTCACACAACTATGTGCAGTATTCTGTCTCATGACCATATAGTTATTGAGTGCATCATGTTAGAAGACGTGAGATGAACCAGTGACTGCTGAGAGGAGGTAGGGTTGGGTCAGTAACAGACACACAACTATGTACAGTATTCTGTCTCATGAGCTTACAGTTATTGAGTGTATGGTATTAGAAGACGTGAGATGAGCCAATGACTGCTGAGAGGAGGTAGTGTTAGGTCAGTAACTGACACACAACTATGTACAGTATTCTGTCTAATGACCTTACAGTTATTTAGTGTATGGTCTTAGAAGACATGAGGTGAACCAATGTCTGCTGAGAGGAGGTAGGTTTGGGCCAATAACAGACACACAACTATGTACAGTATTCTGTCCCATGACCTTACAGTTATTGAGTTGTATAGTGTTAGAAGACGTGAGATGAACAAATGACTGGTGAGAAGAGGTAGGGTTGATTCAGTAACAGACACACAACATTGTACAGTAGTCCTGTCTAATGACCATACAGTTATTGAGTGTATAGTGTTAGAAGACGTGAGATGAACCAATGACTGCTGATAAGAGGTAGGGTTGGGTCAGTAACAGACACACAACTATGTGTAGTATTCTGTTTCATGACCATATAGTTAATGAGTGTATGGTGTTAGAAGACGTGAGATGAGCCAATGACTGCTGAGAAGAGGTAGGGTTGGGTCAGTAACAGACACACAACTATGTGTAGTATTCTGTTTCATGACCATATAGTTAATGAGTGTATGGTGTTAGAAGACGTGAGATGAGCCAATGACTGCTGAGAGGAGGTAGGGTTGGGTCAGTAACAGACACACAACTATGTGTAGTATTCGTTTTCATGACCATATAGTTAATGAGTGTATGGTGTTAGAAGACGTGAGATGAGCCAATGACTGCTGAGAGGAGGTAGGGTTGGGTCAGTAACAGACTCACAGCTATGTACAGTATTCTGTCTCATGACCATATAGTTATTGATTGTATGGTGTTAGAAGACGTGAGATGAGCCAATGACTGCTGAGAGGAGGTAGGGTTGGGTCAGTAACAGACACACAACTATGTACAATTATCTGTCTCATGACGATATAGTTATTGAGTGTATGGTGTTAGAAGACGTGAGATGAGCCAATGACTGCTGAGAGGAGGTAGGGTTGGGTCAGTAACAGACTCACAGCTATGTACAGTATTCTGTCTCATGACCATATAGTTTTTGATTGTATAGTGTTAGAAGACGTGAGATGAACCAATGACTGCTGAGAAAAGGTAGTGTTCGGTCAGTAACAGACACACAACTATGTACAGTATTCTGTCTCATGACCATATAGGTATTGAGTGTATGGTGGTAGAAGACGTGAGATGAGCCAATGACTGGTGAGAGGAGGTAGGGTTGGGTCAATAACAGACACACAACTATGTACAGTATTCTGTTTCATGACCATATAGGTAATGAGTGTATGGTGTTAGAAGACGTGAGATGAGCCAATGACTGCTTAGAGGAGGTAGGGTTGGGTCAGTAACACACACAACTATGTACAATATTCTGTCTCATGACTTTATAGTTATTGAGTGTATGCTGTTAGAAGACATGAGGTGAGCCAATGACTGCTGAGAGGAGGTAGGGTTGGATGAGTAACGGACACACAACTATGTACAGTATTCTGTCTCATGACTATATAGTTTATGAGTGTATGGTGTTAGAAGACGTGAGATGAGCCAGTGACTGCTGAGAGGAGGTAGGGTTGGGTCTGTAACACACACAGCTATGTACAGTTGTCTGTCTCAGACCATATAATTTATGAGTGTATGGTGGTAGAAGACGTGAGATGAGCCAACGACTGCTGAGAGGAGGTACGGTTGGGTCAGTAACAGACACACAACTATGTACAGTATTCTTTCTCATCACCATATAGTTATTGAGTGTATGGTGTTAGAAGACGTGAGATGAGCCAATGACTGCTGAGAGGAGGTAGGGTTGGGTCAGTAACAGACACACAACTATGTACAGCATTCTATCTCATGACTATAGTTATTGAGTGCGTCATGTTACAAGACGTGAGATGAACCAGTGACTGCTGAGATGAGGTAGGGTTGGGTCAGTAACAGACACACAACTATGTACAGTATTCTGTCTCATGACCATCTAGTTTTTGAGTGCATCATGTTAGAAGACGGGAGATGAACCAGTGACTGCTGAGAAGAGGTAGGGTTGGGTCAGTAACAGACAAACAACTATGTACAGTATTCTGTCTCATGACCTTACAGTTATTGAGTGTATGGTGTTAGAAGACGTGAGATTAGCCAATGACTGCTGAGAGGAGGTAGGGTTGGGTCAGTAACAGACACACAACTATGTACAGTATTCTGTTTCATGACCATACAGTTATTGAGCGTATGGTGTTAGAAGACGTGAGATGAGCCAATGACTGGTGAGAAGATGTAGGGTTGGGTCAGTAACAGACACACAACTATGTGCAGTATTTGGTCTCATATCCATATAGTTATTGAATCTATGGTCTTAGAAGACGTGAGATGAGCCAGTGACTGCTGAGAAGAGGTAGGGTTGGGTCAGTAACAGACACACAACTATGTGCAGTATTCTGCCTCATGACCATATAGTTATTGAGTGTATGGTCTTAGAAGACGTGAGATGAGCCAATGCCTGCTGAGAGGAGGTAGGGTTGGGTCAGTAACAGACACACAACTATGTACAGTATTCTGTGTCATGACCATATAGTTATTGAGTGCGTCATGTTAGAAGACGTGAGACGAACCAGTGACTGCTGAGAGGAGGTAGGGTTGTGTCAGTAACGGACACACAACTATGTACAGTATTCTGTCTCATGACCATATAGTTATTGAGTGTATGGTGTTAGAAGCCGTGAGATGAACCAATGACTCCTGAGAGGAGGTAGGGTTGGGTTAGTAGCAGACACACAACTATGTACAGTATTGTGTCTCATGACCCTACAGATATTGAGTGTATGGTGTTAGAAGACGTGAGATTAGCCAATGACTCCTGAGAGGAGGTAACGTTGGTTCAGTAACAGACCACAACTATGTACAGTATTCTATCTCTTGACCATATAGTTATTGAGGTATGGTGTTAGAAGACGTGAGATGAGCCAATGACTGCTGAGAGGAGGTAGGGTTGGGTCAGTAACAGTCACACAACTATGTACAGTATTCTGTCTCATGACCATATAGTTTTTGAGTGCATCATGTGAGAAGACGTGAGCTGCACCAGTGACTGCTGAGAAGAGGTAGGGTTCGGTCAGTAACAGACACACAACTATGTGCAGTATTCTGCCTCATGACCATATAGTTATTGAGTGTATGGTCTTAGAAGACGTGAGATGAGCCAATGCCTGCTGAGAGGAGCTAGGGTTGGGTCAGTAACAGACACACAACTATGTACAGTATTCTGTTTCATGACCATATAGTTAATGAGTGTATGGTGTCAGAAGACGTGAGTTGAGCCAATGGCTGCTGAGAAGAGGTAGGGTTGGATCAGTAACAGACACACAACTATGTACAGTATTCTGTATCATGACCATATAGTTATTGAGTGTATGGTGTTAGAAGACGTGAGATGAGCCAATGACTGCTGAGAGGAGGTAGGGTTGGGTCAGTAACTGACATACAACTATGTACAGTATTCTGTCTCATGACCATATAGTTATTGAGTGTATGGTCTTAGAAGACATGAGGTGAGCCAATGTCTGCTGACAGGAGGTAGGGTTGGGTCAATAACAGACACACAACTATGTACAGTATTCTGTCCCATGACCATATAGGTATTCAGTGTATGGTGTTAGAAGACGTGAGATGAGCCAATGACTGCTGAGAGGAGGTAGGGTTGGGTCAATAACAGACACACAACTTTGTACAGTATTCTGTTTCCTTACCATATAGTTAATGAGTATATGGTGTTAGAAGACGTGGGATGAGCCAATGACTGCTTAAGAGGAGGTAGGGTTGGGTCAGTAACAGACACACAACTATGTACACTATTCTATCTCATGACCATACAGTTAATGAGTGTATGGTGTTACAAGACGTGAGATCAACCAGTGACTGCTGAGAGGAGGTAGGGTTGGGTCAGTAACAGACACAACTATGTACAGTATTCTGTCTCATGACAAAAGTTATTGAGTGCGTCATTTTAGAAGACGTGAGATGAACCAGTGACTGCTGAGATGAGGTAGGGTTGGGTCAGTAACAGACACACAACTATGTACAGTATTCTGTCTCATGACCATATAGTTATTGAGTGTATGGTTTTTGAAGACGTGAGATGAGCCAATGACTGCTGAAAGGAGGTAGGGTTGGGTCAGTAACAGACCACAAGTATGTACAGTATTCTGTCCCATGACCTTACAGGTATTTAGTGTATAGTGTTAGAAGACGTGAGATGAACCATTGACTGGTGAGAAGAGGTAGTGTTGGGTCAGTAACAGACACACAACTATGTACAGTATTCTGTCTCATGACCATATAGGTATTGAGTGTATGGTGTTAGAAGACGTGAGATGAGCCAATGACTGCTGAGAAGAGGTAGGGTTGGGTCAGTAACAGACACACAACTATGTACAGTATTCTGTCTCATGACCATATAGTTAATGCGTGTATGGTGTTAGAAGACGTGAGTTGAGCCAATGACTGCTGAAAGGAGGTAGGGTTGGGTCAGTAACAGACACACAACTATGTACCGTATTCTGTCTCATGACAATATAGTTATTGAGTGTATTGTGTTAGAAGACGTGAGATGAGCCAATGACTGCTGAGAGGAGGTAGTTTTGGGTCAGTAACAGTCACACAACTATGTGCAGTATTCTGTCTCATGACCATATAGTTATTGAGTGCATCATGTTAGAAGACGTGAGATGAACCA
This sequence comes from Deroplatys truncata, assembly GCA_030765065.1. Taxonomy (NCBI): domain Eukaryota; kingdom Metazoa; phylum Arthropoda; class Insecta; order Mantodea; family Mantidae; genus Deroplatys; species Deroplatys truncata. The sequence continues at coordinate 234,213,063 of CM060986.1, forward strand.
GTGACTGCTGAGAGGAGGTAGGGTTGGGTCAGTAACAGACACACAACTATGTACAGTATTCTGTCTCATGAGCTTACAGTTATTGAGTGTATGGTATTAGAAGACGTGAGATGAGCCAATGACTGCTGAGAGGAGGTAGGGTTAGGTCAGTAACTGACACACAACTATGTACAGTATTCTGTCTAATGACCTTACAGTTATTTAGTGTATGGTCTTAGAAGACATGAGGTGAACCAATGTCTGCTGAGAGGAGGTAGGTTTGGGCCAATAACAGACACACAACTATGTACAGTATTCTGTCCCATGACCTTACAGTTATTGAGTTGTATAGTGTTAGAAGACGTGAGATGAACCAATGACTGGTGGGAAGAGGTAGGGTTGATTCAGTAACAGACACACAACATTGTACAGTAGTCCTGTCTAATGACCATACAGTTATTGAGTGTATAGTGTTAGAAGACGTGAGATGAACCAATGACTGCTGATAAGAGGTAGGGTTGGGTCAGTAACAGACACACAACCATGTGTAGTATTCTGTTTCATGACCATATAGTTAATGAGTGTATGGTGTTAGAAGACGTGAGATGAGCCAATGACTGCTGAGAAGAGGTAGGGTTGGGTCAGTAACAGACACACAACTATGTGTAGTATTCTGTTTCATGACCATATAGTTAATGAGTGTATGGTGTTAGAAGACGTGAGATGAGCCAATGACTGCTGAGAGGAGGTAGGGTTGGGTCAGTAACAGACACACAACTATGTGTAGTATTCTGTTTCATGACCATATAGTTAATGAGTGTATGGTGTTAGAAGACGTGAGATGAGCCAATGACTGCTGAGAGGAGGTAGGGTTGCGTCAGTAACAGACTCACAGCTATGTACAGTATTCTGTCTCATGACCATATAGTTATTGATTGTATGGTGTTAGAAGACGTGAGATGAGCCAATGACTGCTGAGAGGAGGTAGGGTTGGGTCAGTAACAGACACACAACTATGTACAATTATCTGTCTCATGACGATATAGTTATTGAGTGTATGGTGTTAGAAGACGTGAGATGAGCCAATGACTGCTGAGAGGAGGTAGGGTTGGGTCAGTAACAGACTCACAGCTATGTACAGTATTCTGTCTCATGACCATATAGTTTTTGATTGTATAGTGTTAGAAGACGTGAGATGAACCAATGACTGCTGAGAAAAGGTAGTGTTCGGTCAGTAACAGACACACAACTATGTACAGTATTCTGTCTCATGACCATATAGGTATTGAGTGTATGGTGGTAGAAGACGTGAGATGAGCCAATGACTGGTGAGAGGAGGTAGGGTTGGGTCAATATCAGACACACAACTATGTACAGTATTCTGTTTCATGACCATATAGGTAATGAGTGTATGGTGTTAGAAGACGTGAGATGAGCCAATGACTGCTTAGAGGAGGTAGGGTTGGGTCAGTAACACACACAACTATGTACAATATTTTCTCTCATGACCTTATAGTTATTGAGTGTATGGTGTTAGAAGACATGAGGTGAGCCAATGACTGCTGAGAGGAGGTAGGGTTGGATGAGTAACGGACACACAACTATGTACAGTATTCTGTCTCATGACTATATAGTTTATGAGTGTATGGTGTTAGAAGACGTGAGATGAGCCAGTGACTGCTGAGAGGAGGTAGGGTTGGGTCTGTAACACACACAGCTATGTACAGTTGTCTGTCTCAGACCATATAATTTATGAGTGTATGGTGGTAGAAGACGTGAGATGAGCCAACGACTGCTGAGAGGAGGTACGGTTGGGTCAGTAACAGACACACAACTATGTACAGTATTCTTTCTCATCACCATATAGTTATTGAGTGTATGGTGTTAGAAGACGTGAGATGAGCCAATGACTGCTGAGAGGAGGTAGGGTTGGGTCAGTAACAGACACACAACTATGTACAGCATTCTATCTCATGACTATAGTTATTGAGTGCGTCATGTTACAAGACGTGAGATGAACCAGTGACTGCTGAGATGAGGTAGGGTTGGGTCAGTAACAGACACACAACTATGTACAGTATTCTGTCTCATGACCATCTAGTTTTTGAGTGCATCATGTTAGAAGACGGGAGATGAACCAGTGACTGCTGAGAAGAGGTAGGGTTGGGTCAGTAACAGACAAACAACTATGTACAGTATTCTGTCTCATGACCTTACAGTTATTGAGTGTATGGTGTTAGAAGACGTGAGATTAGCCAATGACTGCTGAGAGGAGGTAGGGTTGGGTCAGTAACAGACACACAACTATGTACAGTATTCTGTTTCATGACCATACAGTTATTGAGCGTATGGTGTTAGAAGACGTGAGATGAGCCAATGACTGGTGAGAAGATGTAGGGTTGGGTCAGTAACAGACACACAACTATGTGCAGTATTTGGTCTCATATCCATATAGTTATTGAATCTATGGTCTTAGAAGACGTGAGATGAGCCAGTGACTGCTGAGAAGAGGTAGGGTTGGGTCAGTAACAGACACACAACTATGTGCAGTATTCTGCCTCATGACCATATAGTTATTGAGTGTATGGTCTTAGAAGACGTGAGATGAGCCAATGCCTGCTGAGAGGAGGTAGGGTTGGGTCAGTAACAGACACACAACTATGTACAGTATTCTGTGTCATGACCATATAGTTATTGAGTGCGTCATGTTAGAAGACGTGAGACGAACCAGTGACTGCTGAGAGGAGGTAGGGTTGTGTCAGTAACGGACACACAACTATGTACAGTATTCTGTCTCATGACCATATAGTTATTGAGTGTATGGTGTTAGAAGCCGTGAGATGAACCAATGACTCCTGAGAGGAGGTAGGGTTGGGTTAGTAGCAGACACACAACTATGTACAGTATTGTGTCTCATGACCCTACAGATATTGAGTGTATGGTGTTAGAAGACGTGAGATTAGCCAATGACTCCTGAGAGGAGGTAACGTTGGTTCAGTAACAGACCACAACTATGTACAGTATTCTATCTCTTGACCATATAGTTATTGAGGTATGGTGTTAGAAGACGTGAGATGAGCCAATGACTGCTGAGAGGAGGTAGGGTTGGGTCAGTAACAGTCACACAACTATGTACAGTATTCTGTCTCATGACCATATAGTTTTTGAGTGCATCATGTGAGAAGACGTGAGCTGCACCAGTGACTGCTGAGAAGAGGTAGGGTTCGGTCAGTAACAGACACACAACTATGTGCAGTATTCTGCCTCATGACCATATAGTTATTGAGTGTATGGTCTTAGAAGACGTGAGATGAGCCAATGCCTGCTGAGAGGAGCTAGGGTTGGGTCAGTAACAGACACACAACTATGTACAGTATTCTGTTTCATGACCATATAGTTAATGAGTGTATGGTGTCAGAAGACGTGAGTTGAGCCAATGGCTGCTGAGAAGAGGTAGGGTTGGATCAGTAACAGACACACAACTATGTACAGTATTCTGTATCATGACCATATAGTTATTGAGTGTATGGTGTTAGAAGACGTGAGATGAGCCAATGACTGCTGAGAGGAGGTAGGGTTGGGTCAGTAACTGACATACAACTATGTACAGTATTCTGTCTCATGACCATATAGTTATTGAGTGTATGGTCTTAGAAGACATGAGGTGAGCCAATGTCTGCTGACAGGAGGTAGGGTTGGGTCAATAACAGACACACAACTATGTACAGTATTCTGTCCCATGACCATATAGGTATTCAGTGTATGGTGTTAGAAGACGTGAGATGAGCCAATGACTGCTGAGAGGAGGTAGGGTTGGGTCAATAACAGACACACAACTTTGTACAGTATTCTGTTTCCTTACCATATAGTTAATGAGTATATGGTGTTAGAAGACGTGGGATGAGCCAATGACTGCTTAAGAGGAGGTAGGGTTGGGTCAGTAACAGACACACAACTATGTACACTATTCTATCTCATGACCATACAGTTAATGAGTGTATGGTGTTACAAGACGTGAGATCAACCAGTGACTGCTGAGAGGAGGTAGGGTTGGGTCAGTAACAGACACAACTATGTACAGTATTCTGTCTCATGACAAAAGTTATTGAGTGCGTCATTTTAGAAGACGTGAGATGAACCAGTGACTGCTGAGATGAGGTAGGGTTGGGTCAGTAACAGACACACAACTATGTACAGTATTCTGTCTCATGACCATATAGTTATTGAGTGTATGGTTTTTGAAGACGTGAGATGAGCCAATGACTGCTGAAAGGAGGTAGGGTTGGGTCAGTAACAGACCACAAGTATGTACAGTATTCTGTCCCATGACCTTACAGGTATTTAGTGTATAGTGTTAGAAGACGTGAGATGAACCATTGACTGGTGAGAAGAGGTAGTGTTGGGTCAGTAACAGACACACAACTATGTACAGTATTCTGTCTCATGACCATATAGGTATTGAGTGTATGGTGTTAGAAGACGTGAGATGAGCCAATGACTGCTGAGAAGAGGTAGGGTTGGGTCAGTAACAGACACACAACTATGTACAGTATTCTGTCTCATGACCATATAGTTAATGCGTGTATGGTGTTAGAAGACGTGAGTTGAGCCAATGACTGCTGAAAGGAGGTAGGGTTGGGTCAGTAACAGACACACAACTATGTACCGTATTCTGTCTCATGACAATATAGTTATTGAGTGTATTGTGTTAGAAGACGTGAGATGAGCCAATGACTGCTGAGAGGAGGTAGTTTTGGGTCAGTAACAGTCACACAACTATGTGCAGTATTCTGTCTCATGACCATATAGTTATTGAGTGCATCATGTTAGAAGACGTGAGATGAACCAGTGACTGCTGAGAGGAGGTAGGGTTGGGTCAGTAACAGACACACAACTATGTACAGTATTCTGTCTCATGAGCTTACAGTTATTGAGTGTATGGTATTAGAAGACGTGAGATGAGCCAATGACTGCTGAGAGGAGGTAGGGTTAGGTCAGTAACTGACACACAACTATGTACAGTATTCTGTCTAATGACCTTACAGTTATTTAGTGTATGGTCTTAGAAGACATGAGGTGAACCAATGTCTGCTGAGAGGAGGTAGGTTTGGGCCAATAACAGACACACAACTATGTACAGTATTCTGTCCCATGACCTTACAGTTATTGAGTTGTATAGTGTTAGAAGACGTGAGATGAACCAATGACTGGTGGGAAGAGGTAGGGTTGATTCAGTAACAGACACACAACATTGTACAGTAGTCCTGTCTAATGACCATACAGTTATTGAGTGTATAGTGTTAGAAGACGTGAGATGAACCAATGACTGCTGATAAGAGGTAGGGTTGGGTCAGTAACAGACACACAACCATGTGTAGTATTCTGTTTCATGACCATATAGTTAATGAGTGTATGGTGTTAGAAGACGTGAGATGAGCCAATGACTGCTGAGAAGAGGTAGGGTTGGGTCAGTAACAGACACACAACTATGTGTAGTATTCTGTTTCATGACCATATAGTTAATGAGTGTATGGTGTTAGAAGACGTGAGATGAGCCAATGACTGCTGAGAGGAGGTAGGGTTGGGTCAGTAACAGACACACAACTATGTGTAGTATTCTGTTTCATGACCATATAGTTAATGAGTGTATGGTGTTAGAAGACGTGAGATGAGCCAATGACTGCTGAGAGGAGGTAGGGTTGCGTCAGTAACAGACTCACAGCTATGTACAGTATTCTGTCTCATGACCATATAGTTATTGATTGTATGGTGTTAGAAGACGTGAGATGAGCCAATGACTGCTGAGAGGAGGTAGGGTTGGGTCAGTAACAGACACACAACTATGTACAATTATCTGTCTCATGACGATATAGTTATTGAGTGTATGGTGTTAGAAGACGTGAGATGAGCCAATGACTGCTGAGAGGAGGTAGGGTTGGGTCAGTAACAGACTCACAGCTATGTACAGTATTCTGTCTCATGACCATATAGTTTTTGATTGTATAGTGTTAGAAGACGTGAGATGAACCAATGACTGCTGAGAAAAGGTAGTGTTCGGTCAGTAACAGACACACAACTATGTACAGTATTCTGTCTCATGACCATATAGGTATTGAGTGTATGGTGGTAGAAGACGTGAGATGAGCCAATGACTGGTGAGAGGAGGTAGGGTTGGGTCAATATCAGACACACAACTATGTACAGTATTCTGTTTCATGACCATATAGGTAATGAGTGTATGGTGTTAGAAGACGTGAGATGAGCCAATGACTGCTTAGAGGAGGTAGGGTTGGGTCAGTAACACACACAACTATGTACAATATTTTCTCTCATGACCTTATAGTTATTGAGTGTATGGTGTTAGAAGACATGAGGTGAGCCAATGACTGCTGAGAGGAGGTAGGGTTGGATGAGTAACGGACACACAACTATGTACAGTATTCTGTCTCATGACTATATAGTTTATGAGTGTATGGTGTTAGAAGACGTGAGATGAGCCAGTGACTGCTGAGAGGAGGTAGGGTTGGGTCTGTAACACACACAGCTATGTACAGTTGTCTGTCTCAGACCATATAATTTATGAGTGTATGGTGGTAGAAGACGTGAGATGAGCCAACGACTGCTGAGAGGAGGTACGGTTGGGTCAGTAACAGACACACAACTATGTACAGTATTCTTTCTCATCACCATATAGTTATTGAGTGTATGGTGTTAGAAGACGTGAGATGAGCCAATGACTGCTGAGAGGAGGTAGGGTTGGGTCAGTAACAGACACACAACTATGTACAGCATTCTATCTCATGACTATAGTTATTGAGTGCGTCATGTTAGAAGACGTGAGATGAACCAGTGACTGCTGAGATGAGGTAGGGTTGGGTCAGTAACAGACACACAACTATGTACAGTATTCTGTCTCATGACCATCTAGTTTTTGAGTGCATCATGTTAGAACACGGGAGATGAACCAGTGACTGCTGAGAAGAGGTAGGGTTGGGTCAGTAACAGACAAACAACTATGTACAGTATTCTGTCTCATGACCTTACAGTTATTGAGTGTATGGTGTTAGAAGACGTGAGATTAGCCAATGACTGCTGAGAGGAGGTAGGGTTGGGTCAGTAACAGACACACAACTATGTACAGTATTCTGTTTCATGACCATACAGTTATTGAGCGTATGGTGTTAGAAGACGTGAGATGAGCCAATGACTGGTGAGAAGATGTAGGGGTGGGTCAGTAACAGACACACAACTATGTGCAGTATTTGGTCTCATATCCATATAGTTATTGAATCTATGGTCTTAGAAGACGTGAGATGAGCCAGTGACTGCTGAGAAGAGGTAGGGTTGGGTCAGTAACAGACACACAACTATGTGCAGTATTCTGTCTCATGACCTTACAGTTATTTAGTGTATGGTGATAGAAGACATGAGGTGAACAAATGTCTGCTGAAAGGAGGTAGGGTTGTGTCAGTAACAGACACCAACTATGTACATTTTCTGTCTCATGACCATATAGTTATTGAGTGCGTCATGTTAGAAGACGTGAGACGAACCAGTGACTGCTGAGAGGAGGTAGGGTTGTGTCAGTAACGGACACACAACTATGTACAGTATTCTGTCTCATGACCATATAGTTATTGAGTGTATGGTGTTAGAAGCCGTGAGATGAACCAATGACTCCTGAGAGGAGGTAGGGTTGGGTTAGTAGCAGACACACAACTATGTACAGTATTGTGTCTCATGACCCTACAGATATTGAGTGTATGGTGTTAGAAGACGTGAGATTAGCCAATGACTCCTGAGAGGAGGTAACGTTGGGTCAGTAACAGACCACAACTATGTACAGTATTCTATCTCTTGACCATATAGTTATTGAGGTATGGTGTTAGAAGACGTGAGATGAGCCAATGACTGCTGAGAGGAGGTAGGGTTGGGTCAGTAACAGTCACACAACTATGTACAGTATTCTGTCTCATGACCATATAGTTTTTGAGTGCATCATGTGAGAAGACGTGAGCTGCACCAGTGACTGCTGAGAAGAGGTAGGGTTCGGTCAGTAACAGACACACAACTATGTGCAGTATTCTGCCTCATGACCATATAGTTATTGAGTGTATGGTCTTAGAAGACGTGAGATGAGCCAATGCCTGCTGAGAGGAGCTAGGGTTGGGTCAGTAACAGACACACAACTATGTACAGTATTCTGTTTCATGACCATATAGTTAATGAGTGTATGGTGTCAGAAGACGTGAGTTGAGCCAATGGCTGCTGAGAAGAGGTAGGGTTGGATCAGTAACAGACACACAACTATGTACAGTATTCTGTGTCATGACCATATAGTTATTGAGTGTATGGTGTTAGAAGACGTGAGATGAGCCAATGACTGCTGAGAGGAGGTAGGGTTGGGTCAGTAACTGACATACAACTATGTACAGTATTCTGTCTCATGACCATATAGTTATTGAGTGTATGGTCTTAGAAGACATGAGGTGAGCCAATGTCTGCTGACAGGAGGTAGGGTTGGGTCAATAACAGACACACAACTATGTACAGTATTCTGTCCCATGACCATATAGGTATTCAGTGTATGGTGTTAGAAGACGTGAGATGAGCCAATGACTGCTGAGAGGAGGTAGGGTTGGGTCAATAACAGACACACAACTTTGTACAGTATTCTGTTTCCTTACCATATAGTTAATGAGTATATGGTGTTAGAAGACGTGGGATGAGCCAATGACTGCTTAAGAGGAGGTAGGGTTGGGTCAGTAACAGACACACAACTATGTACACTATTCTATCTCATGACCATACAGTTAATGAGTGTATGGTGTTACAAGACGTGAGATCAACCAGTGACTGCTGAGAGGAGGTAGGGTTGGGTCAGTAACAGACACAACTATGTACAGTATTCTGTCTCATGACAATAGTTATTGAGTGCGTCATTTTAGAAGACGTGAGATGAACCAGTGACTGCTGAGATGAGGTAGGGTTGGGTCAGTAACAGACACACAACTATGTACAGTATTCTGTCTCATGACCATATAGTTATTGAGTGTATGGTTTTTGAAGACGTGAGATGAGCCAATGACTGCTGAAAGGAGGTAGGGTTGGGTCAGTAACAGACCACAAGTATGTACAGTATTCTGTCCCATGACCTTACAGGTATTTAGTGTATAGTGTTAGAAGACGTGAGATGAACCATTGACTGGTGAGAAGAGGTAGTGTTGGGTCAGTAACAGACACACAACTATGTACAGTATTCTGTCTCATGACCATATAGGTATTGAGTGTATGGTGTTAGAAGACGTGAGATGAGCCAATGACTGCTGAGAAGAGGTAGGGTTGGGTCAGTAACAGACACACAACTATGTACAGTATTCTGTCTCATGACCATATAGTTAATGCGTGTATGGTGTTAGAAGACGTGAGTTGAGCCAATGACTGCTGAGAGGAGGTAGGGTTGGGTCAGTAACAGACACACAACTATGTACAGTATTCTGTCTCATGACAATATAGTTATTGAGTGCATCATGTTAGAAGACGTGAGATGAACCAGTGACTGCTGAGAAGAGGTAGGGTTGGGTCAGTAACAAACACAGAACTATGTACATTATTCTGTCTCATGACCTTACAGTTATTGAGTGTATGGTGTAGGAAGACATGAGATGAGCCAATGACTGCTGAGAGCAGGTAGGGTTGATCAGTAACAGAAACACAACTATGTACAGTATTCTGTCTTATGACCATATTGAGTGTATGGTGTTAGAAGACGTGAGATGAGCCAATGACTGCTGAGAGGAGGTAGGGTTGGGTCAGTAACTGACACACAACTATGTACAGTATTTTGTCTCATGACCATACAGTTATTGAGTGTATGGTGTTAGAAGACGTGTGATGAGCCAATGACGGCTGAGAAGATGTAGGGTTTGGTCAGTAACAGACACAACTATGTACAGTATTCTGTCTCATGACCATATAGAGTGAATGGTGTTAGAAGGCATGAGATGAGCAAATGACTGCTGAGAGCAGCTAGGGTTGGGTCAATAACAGACACACAACTATGTACAGTATTCTGTCTCATGACCATATAGTTATTGAGTGTATGGTGTTAGAAGACGCGAGATAAGCCCATGACTGCTGAGTGGAGGTAGGGTTGGGTCAGTAACTGACACACAACTATGTACAGTATTCTGTCTCATGACCATATAGTTATTGAGTGTATGGTGTTAGAAGAAGCGAGATAAGCCCATGACTGCTGAGAGGAGGTAGGTTTGGGTCAGTAACAGACACACAACTATGTACAGTATTCTGTCTCATGACCATATAGTTATTGAGTGTATGGTGTTAGAAGACGCGAGATAAGCCCATGACTGCTGAGAGGAGGTAGGTTTGGGTCAGTAACAGACACACAACTATGTACATTATTCTGTCTCATGACCATATAGTTAATGAGTGTATGGTGTTAGAAGACGTGAGTTGAGCCAATGACTGCTGAAAGGAGGTAGGGTTGGGTCAGTAACAGACACACAACTATGTACAGTATTCTGTCTCATGACCTTACAGTTATTTAGTGTATGGTGATAGAAGACATGAGGTGAACCAATCTCTGCTGAAAGGAGGTAGGGTTGTGTCAGTAACAGACACCAACTATGTAAATTTCTGTCTCATGACCATATAGTTATTGAGTGTATGGTGTTAGAAGCCGTGAGATGAACCAATGACTCCTGCGAGGAGGAAGGGTTGAATTAGTAGCAGACACACAACTATGTACAGTATTCTGTCTCATGACCTTACAGATATTGACTGTATGGTGTTAGAAGACGTGAAATGAGCCAATGACTGCTGAGAAGGGGTAGCGTTGGGTCAGTAACAGACCACAACTATGTACAGTATTCTGTCTCATGACCATATAGTTATTGAGCGTATGGTCTTAGAAGACGTGAGATGTGCCAATGACTGCTCAGAGGAGCTGGGGTTGGGTCAGTAACAGACACACAACTATGTACAGTATTCTGTTTCATGACCATACAGTTATTGAGCGTATTGTCTTAGAAGACGTGAGATGACCCAATGACTGCTGAGAAGAGGTTGGGTTGGGTCAGTGACAGACACACAACTATGTGCAGTATTCTGTCTCCTGACCATATAGTTATTGAGTGTATGGTCTTAGAAGACGGCAGATGAGCCTATGACTGCTGAGAGGAGGTAGGGTTGGGTCAGTAACAGACACACCTATGTACAGTATTCTATTTCATGACCATATAGTTATTGAGTGTATGGTCTTAGATGACGTGAGATGAGCCAATGACTGCTGAGAAGAGGCAGGGTTGGGTCATAAACAGACACACAACTATGTACAGTGCTCAGTCTCATGACCATAGAGTTGTTGAGTGTATGGTGTTAGAAGACGCGAGATGAGGCAATGACTGCAGAGAGGAGGTAGCGTTGGGTCAGTAACAGACACACAACTATGTACAGTATTCTGTCTCATGACCATACAGTTAATGAGTGTATGGTGTTATAAGACGAGATGAACCAGTGACTGCTGAGAAGAGGTAGGGTTGGGTCAGTAAGAGACACACAACTATATATATAGTATTCTGTCTCATGACCATACAGTTAATGAGTGTATGTTGTTAGAAGACATGAGATGAGGCAATGACTGCTGAGAGGAGGTAGGGTTGGGTCAGTAACAGACACACAACTATGTACAGTATTCTGTCTCATGACCATATAGAGTGTGTGGTGTTAGAAGACATGAGATGAGCCAATGACTGCTGAGAGCAGGTAGGGTTGGGTCAGTAACAGACACACAACTATGTACAGTATTCTGTCTCATGACCATACAGTGAATGAGTGTACGGTATTAGAGGACGTGAGATGGACCAGTGACTGCTGAGAAGAGTTAGGGTTGGTTCAGTAACAGACACACAACTATGTACAGTATTCTGTCTCATTACCATATAGTTATTGAGTGTACGGTGTTAGAAGACATGAGGTCAGCCAATGACTGTGAGAAGAGGTATGGTTTGGTCAGTACCAGACACACAACTATGTACAGTATTCTGTCTCATGACCTTACAGTTATTGAGTGTATGGTGTTAGAAGACGTGAGATGAACCAGTGACTGCTGAGAAAAGGAATGGTGGGGTCAGTAACAAACACACAACTATTTACAATATTCTGTCTCATGACCTTACAGTTATTGAGTGTATGGTGTTAGAAGACGTGAGTTCAACCAGTGACTGCTGAGAGGAGGTAGGGTTGAGTCAGTAACAGACACACAACTAATTTCAGTGTTCTGTCTCATGACCATATAGTTATTAAGTGTATGGTGTTAGAAGTCGTGAGGTGAGCCAATAACTGCTGAGAGGAGGTAGGGTTGGGTCAGTAACAGACACACAACTATGTACAGTATTCTTTCTCATCACCATATAGTTATTGAGTGTATGGTGTTAGAAGACGTGAGATGAGCCAATGACTGCTGAAAGGAGGTAGGGTTGGGTCAGTAACCGACACACAACTATGTACAGTATTCTGTCTCATGACCATATAGTTTTTGAGTGCATCATGTTAGAAGACGTGAGATGAACCAGTGACTGCTGAGAAGAGGTAGGGTTGGGTCAGTAACGGACACACAACTATGTACAGTATTCTGTCTCATGACCTTACAGTTATTGAGTGTATGGTTTTTGAAGACGTGAGATGAGCCAATGACTGCTGAGAAGAGTTAGGGTTGGGTCAGTAGCAGACACACCACTATGTGCAGTATTCGGTCTCAGGACCATATAGTTATTAAGTGTATGGTGTTAGAAGTCGTGAGGTGAGCCAATGACTGCTGAGAGGAGGTAGGGTTGGATGAGTAACGGACACACAACTATGTACAGTATTCTGTCTCATGACTATATAGTTTATGAGTGTATGGTGTTAGAAGACGTGAGATGAGCCAGTGACTGCTGAGTGGAGGTAGGGTTGGGTCAGTAACAGACACACAGCTATGTACAGTTGTCTGTCTCAGACCATATAATTTATGAGTGTATGGTGGTAGAAGACGTGAGATGAGCCAACGACTGCTGAGAGGAGGTAGGGTTGGGTCAGTAACAGACACACAACTCTGTAAAGTATTCTGTCTCATGACCATATAGTTATTGAGTGTATGGTTTTTGAAGACGTGAGATGAGCCAATGACTGCTGAGAAGAGTTAGGGTTGGGTCAGTAGCAGACACACCACTATGTGCAGTATTCGGTCTCAGGACCATATAGTTATTGAATGTATGGTCTTAGAAGACGTGAGATGAGCCAGTGACTGCTGAGAAGAGGTAGGGTTGTGTCAGTAACAGACACACAACTATGTACAGTATTCTGTCTCATGACCTTACAGTTATTTAGTGTATGGGGATAGAAGACATGAGGTGAACCAATGTCTGCTGAAAGGCGGTAGGGTTGTGTCAGTAACAGACACCAACTATGTAAATTTCTGTCTAATGACCATATAGTTATTGAGTGTATGGTGTTAGAAGCCGTGAGATGAACCAATGACTCCTGCGAGGAGGAAGGGGGAAGGGTTGAATTAGTAGTAGACACACAACTATGTACAGTATTCTGTCTCATGACCTTACAGATATTGACTGTATGGTGTTAGAAGACGTCAAATGAGCCAATGACTGCTGAGAAGAGGTGGCGTTGGGTCAGTAACAGACCACAACCATGTACAGTATTCTGTCTCATGACCATATAGTTATTGAGCGTATGGTGTTAGAAGCCGTGAGATGAACCAATGACTCCTGCGAGGAGGAAGGGTTGAATTAGTAGCAGACACACAACTATGTACAGTATTCTGTCTCATGACCTTACAGATATTGACTGTATGGTGTTAGAAGACGTCAAATGAGCCAATGACTGCTGAGAAGAGGTAGCGTTGGGTCAGTAACAGACCACAACCATGTACAGTATTCTGTCTCATGACCATATAGTTATTGAGCGTATGGTCTTAGAAGACGTGAGATGTGCCAATGACTGCTCAGAGGAGCTAGGGTTGGGTCAGTAACAGACACACAACTATGTACAGTATTCTGTTTCATGACCATACAGTTATTGAGCGTATTGTCTTAGAAGACGTGAGATGACCCAATGACTGCTGAGAAGAGGTTGGGTTGGGTCAGTGACAGACAGACAACTATGTGCAGTATTCTGTCTCCTGACCATATAGTTATTGAGTGTATGGTCTTAGAAGACGGCAGATGAGCCTATGACTGCTGAGAGGAGGTAGGGTTGGGTCAGTAACAGACACACATATGTACAGTATTCTATTTCATGACCATAGAGTTATTGAGTGTATGGTCTTAGATGACGTGAGATGAGCCAATGACTGCTGAGAAGAGGCAGGGTTGGGTCATAAACAGACACACAACTATGTACAGTGCTCAGTGGAATGACCATAGAGTTGTTGAGTGTATGGTGTTATAAGACATGAGATGAGCCAATGACTGCTGAAAGGAGGTAGGGTTGGGTCAGTAACAGACACACAACTATGTGCAGTATTCTGTCTGATGACCATATAGTTATTGAGTGTATGGTGTTAGAAGACGCGAGATGAGGCAATGACTGCAGAGAGGAGGTAGGGTTGGGTCAGTAACAGACACACAAGTATGTACGGTATTCTGTCTCATGACCATACAGTTAATGAGTGTATGGTGTTATAAGACGAGATGAACCAGTGACTGCTGAGAAGAGGTAGGGTTGGGTCAGTAACAGACACACAACTATATATATAGTATTCTGTCTCATGACCATACAGTTAATGAGTGTATGTTGTTAGAAGACATGAGATGAGCCAATGACTGCTGAGAGGAGGTAGGGTTGGGTCAGTAACAGACACACAACTATGTACAGTATTCTGTCTCATGACCTAATAGAGTGTATGGTGTTAGAAGACATGAGATATGCCAATGACTGCTGAGAGCAGGTAGGGTTGGGTCAGTAACAGACACACAACTATGTACAGTATTCTGTCTCATGAGCATACAGTGAATGAGTGTATGGTATTAGAGGACGTGAGATGGACCAGTGACTGCTGAGAAGAGTTAGGGTTGGTTCAGTAACAGACACATAACTATGTACAGTATTCTGTCTCATTACCATATAGTTATTGAGTGTACGGTGTTAGAAGACATGAGGTGAGCCAATGACTGTGAGAAGAGGTATGGTTTGGTCAGTACCAGACACACAACTATGTACAGTATTCTGTCTCATGACCTTACAGTTATTGAGTGTATGGTGTTAGAAGACGTGAGATGAACCAGTGACTGCTGAGAAGAGGAATGGTGGGGTCAGTAACAAACACACAACTATTTACAATATTCTGTCTCAATACCTTACAGTTATTGAGTGTATGGTGTTAGAAGACGTGAGTTGAACCAGTGACTGCTGAGAGGAGGTAGGGTTAAGTCAGTAACAGACACACAACTAATTTCAGTATTCTGTCTCATGACCATATGTTTATTGAGTGTATGGTGTTAGAAGTCGTGAGGTGAGCCAATAACTGCTGAGAGGAGGTAGGGTTGGGTCAGTAACAGACACACAACTATGTGCAGTATTCTTTCTCATCACCATATAGTTATTGAGTGTACTTATTTAGAAGACGTGAGATGAGCCAATGACTGCTGAGAGGAGGTAGGGTTGGGTCAGTAACAGACACACAACTATGTACAGTATTCTATCTCATGACTATAGTTATTGAGTGCGTCATGTTAGAAGACGTGAGATGAACCAGTGACTGCTGAGATGAGGTAGGTTTGGGTCAGTAACAGACACACAACTATGTACAGTATTCTGTCTCATGACCATATAGTTTTTGAGTGCATCATGTTAGAAGACGTGAGATGAACCAGTGACTGCTGAGAAGAGGTAGGGTTGGGTCAGTAACAGACACACAACTATGTACAGTATTCTGTCTCATGACCTTACAGTTATTGAGTGTATGGTGTTAGAAGACGTGAGATTAGCCAATGACTGCTGAGAGGAGGTAGGGTTGGGTCAGTAACAGACACACAACTATGTACAGTATTCTGTTTCATGACCATACAGTTATTGAGTGTATGGTGTTAGAAGACGTGAGATGAACCAGTGACTGCTGAGAAGAGGAATGGTGGGGTCAGTAACAAACACACAACTATTTACAATATTCTGTCTCATGACCTTACAGTTATTGAGTGTATGGTGTTAGAAGACGTGAGTTGAACCAGTGACTGCTGAGAGGAGGTAGGGTTGGGTCAGTAACAGACACACAACTAATTTCAGTATTCTGTCTCATGACCATATAGTTATTGAGTGTATGGTGTTAGAAGTCGTGAGGTGAGCCAATAACTGCTGAGAGGAGGTAGGGTTGGGTCAGTAACAGACACACAACTATGTACAGTATTCTTTCTCATCACCATATAGTTATTGAGTGTATGGTGTTAGAAGACGTGAGATGAGCCAAGGACTGCTGAGAGGAGGTAGGGTTGGGTCAGTAACAGACACACAACTATGTACAGTATTCTATCTCATGACTATAGTTATTGAGTGCGTCATGTTAGAAGACGTGAGATGAACCAGTGACTGCTGAGATGAGGTAGGGTTGGGTCAGTAGCAGACACACAACTATGTACAGTATTCTGTCTCATGACCTTACAGTTATTGAGTGTATGGTGTTAGAAGACGTGAGATTGGCCAATGACTGCTGAGAGGAGGTAGGGTTGGGTCAGTAACAGACACACAACTATGTACAGTATTCTGTCTCATGACCTTACAGTTATTGAGTGTATGGTGTTAGAAGACGTGAGATTGGCCAATGACTGCTGAGAGGAGGTAGGGTTGGGTCAGTAACAGACACACAACTATGTACAGTATTCTGTTTCATGACCATACAGTTATTGAGCGTATGGTCTTAGAAGACGTGAGATGAGCTAATGACTGCTGAGAAGATGTAGGGTTGGGTCAGTAACAGACACACAACTATGTGCAGTATTTGGTCTCATATCCATATAGTTATTGAATCTATGGTCTTAGAAGACGTGAGATGAGCCAGTGACTGCTGAGAAGAGGTAGGGTTGGGTCAGTAACAGACACAGAACTATGTGCAGTATTCTGTCTCATGACCTTACAGTTATTTAGTGTATGGTGATAGAAGACATGAGGTGAACAAATGTCTGCTGAAAGGAGGTAGGATTGTGTCAGTAACAGACACCAACTATGTAAATTTTTTATCTCATGACCATATAGTTATTGAGTGCGTCATGTTAGAAGACGTGAGATGAACCAGTGAGTGCTCAGAGGAGGTAGGGTTGTGTCAGTAATGGACACACAACTATGTACAGTATTCTGTCTCATGACCATATAGTTATTGAGTGTATGGTGTTAGAAGCCGTGAGATGAACCAATGACTCCTGAGAGGAGGTAGGGTTGGGTTAGTAGCAGACACACAACTATGTACAGTATTGTGTCTCATGACCTTACAGATATTGAGTGTATGGTGTTAGGAGACGTGAGATTAGCCAATGACTACTGAGAGGAGGTAACGTTGGGTCAGTAACAGACCACAACTATGTACAGTATTCTGTCTCTTGACCATATAGTTATTGAGCGTATGGTGTTAGAAGACGTGAGATGAGCCAATGACTGCTGAGAGGAGGTAGGGTTGGGTCAGTAACAGTCACACAAGTATGTACGGTATTCTGTCTCATGACCATATAGTTTTTGAGTGCATCATGTGAGAAGACGTGAGCTGAACCAGTTACTGCTGAGAAGAGGTAGGGTTGGGTCAGTAACAGACACACAACTATGTGCAGTATTCTGCCTCATGACCATATAGTTATTGAGTGTATGGTCTTAGAAGACGTGAGATGAGCCAATGCCTGCTGAGAGGAGGTAGGGTTGGGTCAGTAACAGACACACAACTATGTACAGTATTCTGTGTCATGACCATATAGTTATTGAGTGTATGGTGTTAGAAGACGTGAGATGAGCCAATGACTGCTGAGAGGAGGTAGGGTTGGGTCAGTAACTGACACACAACTATGTACAGTATTCTGTCTCATGACCATATAGTTATTGAGTGTATGGTCTTAGAAGACATGAAGTGAGCCAATGTCTGCTGACAGGAGGTAGGGTTGGGTCAATAACAGACACACAACTATGTACAGTATTCTGTCCCATGACCATATAGGTATTCAGTGTATGGTGTTAGAAGACGTGAGATGAGCCAATGACTGCTGAGAGGAGGTAGGGTTGGGTCAATAACAGACACACAACTATGTACAGTATTCTGTTTCCTGACCATATAGTTAATGAGTATATGGTGTTAGAAGACGTGGGATGAGCCAATGACTGCTTAGAGGAGGTAGGGTTGGGTCAGTAACAGACACACAACTATGTACACTATTCTATCTCATGACCATACAGTTAATGAGTGTATGGTGTTACAAGACGTGAGATCAACCAGTGACTGCTGAGAGGAGGTAGGGTTGGGTCAGTAACAGACACAACTATGTACAGTATTCTGTCTCATGACAATAGCTATTGAGTGCGTCATGTTAGAAGACGTGAGGTGAACCAGTGACTGCTGAGATGAGGTAGGGTTGGGTCAGTAACAGACACACAACTATGTACAGTATTCTGTCTCATGACCATATAGTTATTGAGTGTATGGTTTTTGAAGACGTGAGATGAGCCAATGACTGCTGAAAGGAGGTAGGGTTGGGTCAGTAACAGACCACAAGTATGTACAGTATTCTGTCCCATGACCTTACAGTTATTTAGTGTATAGTGTTAGAAGACGTGAGATGAACCAATGACTGGTGAGAAGAGGTAGTGTTGGGTCAGTAACAGACACACAACTATGTACAGTATTCTGTCTCATGACCATATAGGTATTGAGTGTATGGTGTTAGAAGACGTGAGATGAGCCAATGACTGCTGAGATGAGGTAGGGTTGGGTCAGTAACAGACACACAACTATGTACAGTATTCTGTCTCATGACCATATAGTTAATGAGTGTATGGTTTTTGAAGACGTGAGATGAGCCAATGACTGCTGAAAGGAGGTAGGGTTGGGTCAGTAACAGACCACAAGCATGTACAGTATTCTGTCCCATGACCATATAGGTATTGAGTGTATGGTGTTAGAAGACGTGAGATGAGCCAATGACTGCTGAGAGGAGGTAGGGTTGGGTCAGTAACAGACACACAACTATGTACAGTATTCTGTCTCATGACCATATAGTTAATGCGTGTATGGTGTTAGAAGACGTGAGTTGAGCCAATGACTGCTGAAAGGAGGTAGGGTTGGGTCAGTAACAGACACACAACTATGTACCGTATTCTGTCTCATGACAATATAGTTATTGAGTGTATTGTGTTAGAAGACGTGAGATGAGCCAATGACTGCTGAGAGGAGGTAGTTTTGGGTCAGTAACAGTCACACAACTATGTGCAGTATTCTGTCTCATGACCATATAGTTATTGAGTGCATCATGTTAGAAGACGTGAGATGAACCAGTGACTGCTGAGAGGAGGTAGGGTTGGGTCAGTAACAGACACACAACTATGTACAGTATTCTGTCTCATGAGCTTACAGTTATTGAGTGTATGGTATTAGAAGACGTGAGATGAGCCAATGACTGCTGAGAGGAGGTAGGGTTAGGTCAGTAACTGACACACAACTATGTACAGTATTCTGTCTAATGACCTTACAGTTATTTAGTGTATGGTCTTAGAAGACATGAGGTGAACCAATGTCTGCTGAGAGGAGGTAGGTTTGGGCCAATAACAGACACACAACTATGTACAGTATTCTGTCCCATGACCTTACAGTTATTGAGTTGTATAGTGTTAGAAGACGTGAGATGAACAAATGACTGGTGAGAAGAGGTAGGGTTGATTCAGTAACAGACACACAACATTGTACAGTAGTCCTGTCTAATGACCATACAGTTATTGAGTGTATAGTGTTAGAAGACGTGAGATGAACCAATGACTGCTGATAAGAGGTAGGGTTGGGTCAGTAACAGACACACAACTATGTGTAGTATTCTGTTTCATGACCATATAGTTAATGAGTGTATGGTGTTAGAAGACGTGAGATGAGCCAATGACTGCTGAGAAGAGGTAGGGTTGGGTCAGTAACAGACACACAACTATGTGTAGTATTCTGTTTCATGACCATATAGTTAATGAGTGTATGGTGTTAGAAGACGTGAGATGAGCCAATGACTGCTGAGAGGAGGTAGGGTTGGGTCAGTAACAGACACACAACTATGTGTAGTATTCGTTTTCATGACCATATAGTTAATGAGTGTATGGTGTTAGAAGACGTGAGATGAGCCAATGACTGCTGAGAGGAGGTAGGGTTGGGTCAGTAACAGACTCACAGCTATGTACAGTATTCTGTCTCATGACCATATAGTTATTGATTGTATGGTGTTAGAAGACGTGAGATGAGCCAATGACTGCTGAGAGGAGGTAGGGTTGGGTCAGTAACAGACACACAACTATGTACAATTATCTGTCTCATGACGATATAGTTATTGAGTGTATGGTGTTAGAAGACGTGAGATGAGCCAATGACTGCTGAGAGGAGGTAGGGTTGGGTCAGTAACAGACTCACAGCTATGTACAGTATTCTGTCTCATGACCATATAGTTTTTGATTGTATAGTGTTAGAAGACGTGAGATGAACCAATGACTGCTGAGAAAAGGTAGTGTTCGGTCAGTAACAGACACACAACTATGTACAGTATTCTGTCTCATGACCATATAGGTATTGAGTGTATGGTGGTAGAAGACGTGAGATGAGCCAATGACTGGTGAGAGGAGGTAGGGTTGGGTCAATAACAGACACACAACTATGTACAGTATTCTGTTTCATGACCATATAGGTAATGAGTGTATGGTGTTAGAAGACGTGAGATGAGCCAATGACTGCTTAGAGGAGGTAGGGTTGGGTCAGTAACACACACAACTATGTACAATATTCTGTCTCATGACTTTATAGTTATTGAGTGTATGCTGTTAGAAGACATGAGGTGAGCCAATGACTGCTGAGAGGAGGTAGGGTTGGATGAGTAACGGACACACAACTATGTACAGTATTCTGTCTCATGACTATATAGTTTATGAGTGTATGGTGTTAGAAGACGTGAGATGAGCCAGTGACTGCTGAGAGGAGGTAGGGTTGGGTCTGTAACACACACAGCTATGTACAGTTGTCTGTCTCAGACCATATAATTTATGAGTGTATGGTGGTAGAAGACGTGAGATGAGCCAACGACTGCTGAGAGGAGGTACGGTTGGGTCAGTAACAGACACACAACTATGTACAGTATTCTTTCTCATCACCATATAGTTATTGAGTGTATGGTGTTAGAAGACGTGAGATGAGCCAATGACTGCTGAGAGGAGGTAGGGTTGGGTCAGTAACAGACACACAACTATGTACAGCATTCTATCTCATGACTATAGTTATTGAGTGCGTCATGTTAGAAGACGTGAGATGAACCAGTGACTGCTGAGATGAGGTAGGGTTGGGTCAGTAACAGACACACAACTATGTACAGTATTCTGTCTCATGACCATCTAGTTTTTGAGTGCATCATGTTAGAAGACGGGAGATGAACCAGTGACTGCTGAGAAGAGGTAGGGTTGGGTCAGTAACAGACAAACAACTATGTACAGTATTCTGTCTCATGACCTTACAGTTATTGAGTGTATGGTGTTAGAAGACGTGAGATTAGCCAATGACTGCTGAGAGGAGGTAGGGTTGGGTCAGTAACAGACACACAACTATGTACAGTATTCTGTTTCATGACCATACAGTTATTGAGCGTATGGTGTTAGAAGACGTGAGATGAGCCAATGACTGGTGAGAAGATGTAGGGTTGGGTCAGTAACAGACACACAACTATGTGCAGTATTTGGTCTCATATCCATATAGTTATTGAATCTATGGTCTTAGAAGACGTGAGATGAGCCAGTGACTGCTGAGAAGAGGTAGGGTTGGGTCAGTAACAGACACACAACTATGTGCAGTATTCTGCCTCATGACCATATAGTTATTGAGTGTATGGTCTTAGAAGACGTGAGATGAGCCAATGCCTGCTGAGAGGAGGTAGGGTTGGGTCAGTAACAGACACACAACTATGTACAGTATTCTGTGTCATGACCATATAGTTATTGAGTGCGTCATGTTAGAAGACGTGAGACGAACCAGTGACTGCTGAGAGGAGGTAGGGTTGTGTCAGTAACGGACACACAACTATGTACAGTATTCTGTCTCATGACCATATAGTTATTGAGTGTATGGTGTTAGAAGCCGTGAGATGAACCAATGACTCCTGAGAGGAGGTAGGGTTGGGTTAGTAGCAGACACACAACTATGTACAGTATTGTGTCTCATGACCCTACAGATATTGAGTGTATGGTGTTAGAAGACGTGAGATTAGCCAATGACTCCTGAGAGGAGGTAACGTTGGGTCAGTAACAGACCACAACTATGTACAGTATTCTATCTCTTGACCATATAGTTATTGAGGTATGGTGTTAGAAGACGTGAGATGAGCCAATGACTGCTGAGAGGAGGTAGGGTTGGGTCAGTAACAGTCACACAACTATGTACAGTATTCTGTCTCATGACCATATAGTTTTTGAGTGCATCATGTGAGAAGACGTGAGCTGCACCAGTGACTGCTGAGAAGAGGTAGGGTTCGGTCAGTAACAGACACACAACTATGTGCAGTATTCTGCCTCATGACCATATAGTTATTGAGTGTATGGTCTTAGAAGACGTGAGATGAGCCAATGCCTGCTGAGAGGAGCTAGGGTTGGGTCAGTAACAGACACACAACTATGTACAGTATTCTGTTTCATGACCATATAGTTAATGAGTGTATGGTGTCAGAGGACGTGAGTTGAGCCAATGGCTGCTGAGAAGAGGTAGGGTTGGATCAGTAACAGACACACAACTATGTACAGTATTCTGTATCATGACCATATAGTTATTGAGTGTATGGTGTTAGAAGACGTGAGATGAGCCAATGACTGCTGAGAGGAGGTAGGGTTGGGTCAGTAACTGACATACAACTATGTACAGTATTCTGTCTCATGACCATATAGTTATTGAGTGTATGGTCTTAGAAGACATGAGGTGAGCCAATGTCTGCTGACAGGAGGTAGGGTTGGGTCAATAACAGACACACAACTATGTACAGTATTCTGTCCCATGACCATATAGGTATTCAGTGTATGGTGTTAGAAGACGTGAGATGAGCCAATGACTGCTGAGAGGAGGTAGGGTTGGGTCAATAACAGACACACAACTTTGTACAGTATTCTGTTTCCTTACCATATAGTTAATGAGTATATGGTGTTAGAAGACGTGGGATGAGCCAATGACTGCTTAAGAGGAGGTAGGGTTGGGTCAGTAACAGACACACAACTATGTACACTATTCTATCTCATGACCATACAGTTAATGAGTGTATGGTGTTACAAGACGTGAGATCAACCAGTGACTGCTGAGAGGAGGTAGGGTTGGGTCAGTAACAGACACAACTATGTACAGTATTCTGTCTCATGACAAAAGTTATTGAGTGCGTCATTTTAGAAGACGTGAGATGAACCAGTGACTGCTGAGATGAGGTAGGGTTGGGTCAGTAACAGACACACAACTATGTACAGTATTCTGTCTCATGACCATATAGTTATTGAGTGTATGGTTTTTGAAGACGTGAGATGAGCCAATGACTGCTGAAAGGAGGTAGGGTTGGGTCAGTAACAGACCACAAGTATGTACAGTATTCTGTCCCATGACCTTACAGGTATTTAGTGTATAGTGTTAGAAGACGTGAGATGAACCATTGACTGGTGAGAAGAGGTAGTGTTGGGTCAGTAACAGACACACAACTATGTACAGTATTCTGTCTCATGACCATATAGGTATTGAGTGTATGGTGTTAGAAGACGTGAGATGAGCCAATGACTGCTGAGAAGAGGTAGGGTTGGGTCAGTAACAGACACACAACTATGTACAGTATTCTGTCTCATGACCATATAGTTAATGCGTGTATGGTGTTAGAAGACGTGAGTTGAGCCAATGACTGCTGAAAGGAGGTAGGGTTGGGTCAGTAACAGACACACAACTATGTACCGTATTCTGTCTCATGACAATATAGTTATTGAGTGTATTGTGTTAGAAGACGTGAGATGAGCCAATGACTGCTGAGAGGAGGTAGTTTTGGGTCAGTAACAGTCACACAACTATGTGCAGTATTCTGTCTCATGACCATATAGTTATTGAGTGCATCATGTTAGAAGACGTGAGATGAACCAGTGACTGCTGAGAGGAGGTAGGGTTGGGTCAGTAACAGACACACAACTATGTACAGTATTCTGTCTCATGAGCTTACAGTTATTGAGTGTATGGTATTAGAAGACGTGAGATGAGCCAATGACTGCTGAGAGGAGGTAGGGTTAGGTCAGTAACTGACACACAACTATGTACAGTATTCTGTCTAATGACCTTACAGTTATTTAGTGTATGGTCTTAGAAGACATGAGGTGAACCAATGTCTGCTGAGAGGAGGTAGGTTTGGGCCAATAACAGACACACAACTATGTACAGTATTCTGTCCCATGACCTTACAGTTATTGAGTTGTATAGTGTTAGAAGACGTGAGATGAACCAATGACTGGTGGGAAGAGGTAGGGTTGATTCAGTAACAGACACACAACATTGTACAGTAGTCCTGTCTAATGACCATACAGTTATTGAGTGTATAGTGTTAGAAGACGTGAGATGAACCAATGACTGCTGATAAGAGGTAGGGTTGGGTCAGTAACAGACACACAACTATGTGTAGTATTCTGTTTCATGACCATATAGTTAATGAGTGTATGGTGTTAGAAGACGTGAGATGAGCCAATGACTGCTGAGAAGAGGTAGGGTTGGGTCAGTAACAGACACACAACTATGTGTAGTATTCTGTTTCATGACCATATAGTTAATGAGTGTATGGTGTTAGAAGACGTGAGATGAGCCAATGACTGCTGAGAGGAGGTAGGGTTGGGTCAGTAACAGACACACAACTATGTGTAGTATTCTGTTTCATGACCATATAGTTAATGAGTGTATGGTGTTAGAAGACGTGAGATGAGCCAATGACTGCTGAGAGGAGGTAGGGTTGCGTCAGTAACAGACTCACAGCTATGTACAGTATTCTGTCTCATGACCATATAGTTATTGATTGTATGGTGTTAGAAGACGTGAGATGAGCCAATGACTGCTGAGAGGAGGTAGGGTTGGGTCAGTAACAGACACACAACTATGTACAATTATCTGTCTCATGACGATATAGTTATTGAGTGTATGGTGTTAGAAGACGTGAGATGAGCCAATGACTGCTGAGAGGAGGTAGGGTTGGGTCAGTAACAGACTCACAGCTATGTACAGTATTCTGTCTCATGACCATATAGTTTTTGATTGTATAGTGTTAGAAGACGTGAGATGAACCAATGACTGCTGAGAAAAGGTAGTGTTCGGTCAGTAACAGACACACAACTATGTACAGTATTCTGTCTCATGACCATATAGGTATTGAGTGTATGGTGGTAGAAGACGTGAGATGAGCCAATGACTGGTGAGAGGAGGTAGGGTTGGGTCAATATCAGACACACAACTATGTACAGTATTCTGTTTCATGACCATATAGGTAATGAGTGTATGGTGTTAGAAGACGTGAGATGAGCCAATGACTGCTTAGAGGAGGTAGGGTTGGGTCAGTAACACACACAACTATGTACAATATTTTCTCTCATGACCTTATAGTTATTGAGTGTATGGTGTTAGAAGACATGAGGTGAGCCAATGACTGCTGAGAGGAGGTAGGGTTGGATGAGTAACGGACACACAACTATGTACAGTATTCTGTCTCATGACTATATAGTTTATGAGTGTATGGTGTTAGAAGACGTGAGATGAGCCAGTGACTGCTGAGAGGAGGTAGGGTTGGGTCTGTAACACACACAGCTATGTACAGTTGTCTGTCTCAGACCATATAATTTATGAGTGTATGGTGGTAGAAGACGTGAGATGAGCCAACGACTGCTGAGAGGAGGTACGGTTGGGTCAGTAACAGACACACAACTATGTACAGTATTCTTTCTCATCACCATATAGTTATTGAGTGTATGGTGTTAGAAGACGTGAGATGAGCCAATGACTGCTGAGAGGAGGTAGGGTTGGGTCAGTAACAGACACACAACTATGTACAGCATTCTATCTCATGACTATAGTTATTGAGTGCGTCATGTTAGAAGACGTGAGATGAACCAGTGACTGCTGAGATGAGGTAGGGTTGGGTCAGTAACAGACACACAACTATGTACAGTATTCTGTCTCATGACCATCTAGTTTTTGAGTGCATCATGTTAGAACACGGGAGATGAACCAGTGACTGCTGAGAAGAGGTAGGGTTGGGTCAGTAACAGACAAACAACTATGTACAGTATTCTGTCTCATGACCTTACAGTTATTGAGTGTATGGTGTTAGAAGACGTGAGATTAGCCAATGACTGCTGAGAGGAGGTAGGGTTGGGTCAGTAACAGACACACAACTATGTACAGTATTCTGTTTCATGACCATACAGTTATTGAGCGTATGGTGTTAGAAGACGTGAGATGAGCCAATGACTGGTGAGAAGATGTAGGGGTGGGTCAGTAACAGACACACAACTATGTGCAGTATTTGGTCTCATATCCATATAGTTATTGAATCTATGGTCTTAGAAGACGTGAGATGAGCCAGTGACTGCTGAGAAGAGGTAGGGTTGGGTCAGTAACAGACACACAACTATGTGCAGTATTCTGTCTCATGACCTTACAGTTATTTAGTGTATGGTGATAGAAGACATGAGGTGAACAAATGTCTGCTGAAAGGAGGTAGGGTTGTGTCAGTAACAGACACCAACTATGTACATTTTCTGTCTCATGACCATATAGTTATTGAGTGCGTCATGTTAGAAGACGTGAGACGAACCAGTGACTGCTGAGAGGAGGTAGGGTTGTGTCAGTAACGGACACACAACTATGTACAGTATTCTGTCTCATGACCATATAGTTATTGAGTGTATGGTGTTAGAAGCCGTGAGATGAACCAATGACTCCTGAGAGGAGGTAGGGTTGGGTTAGTAGCAGACACACAACTATGTACAGTATTGTGTCTCATGACCCTACAGATATTGAGTGTATGGTGTTAGAAGACGTGAGATTAGCCAATGACTCCTGAGAGGAGGTAACGTTGGGTCAGTAACAGACCACAACTATGTACAGTATTCTATCTCTTGACCATATAGTTATTGAGGTATGGTGTTAGAAGACGTGAGATGAGCCAATGACTGCTGAGAGGAGGTAGGGTTGGGTCAGTAACAGTCACACAACTATGTACAGTATTCTGTCTCATGACCATATAGTTTTTGAGTGCATCATGTGAGAAGACGTGAGCTGCACCAGTGACTGCTGAGAAGAGGTAGGGTTCGGTCAGTAACAGACACACAACTATGTGCAGTATTCTGCCTCATGACCATATAGTTATTGAGTGTATGGTCTTAGAAGACGTGAGATGAGCCAATGCCTGCTGAGAGGAGCTAGGGTTGGGTCAGTAACAGACACACAACTATGTACAGTATTCTGTTTCATGACCATATAGTTAATGAGTGTATGGTGTCAGAAGACGTGAGTTGAGCCAATGGCTGCTGAGAAGAGGTAGGGTTGGATCAGTAACAGACACACAACTATGTACAGTATTCTGTGTCATGACCATATAGTTATTGAGTGTATGGTGTTAGAAGACGTGAGATGAGCCAATGACTGCTGAGAGGAGGTAGGGTTGGGTCAGTAACTGACATACAACTATGTACAGTATTCTGTCTCATGACCATATAGTTATTGAGTGTATGGTCTTAGAAGACATGAGGTGAGCCAATGTCTGCTGACAGGAGGTAGGGTTGGGTCAATAACAGACACACAACTATGTACAGTATTCTGTCCCATGACCATATAGGTATTCAGTGTATGGTGTTAGAAGACGTGAGATGAGCCAATGACTGCTGAGAGGAGGTAGGGTTGGGTCAATAACAGACACACAACTTTGTACAGTATTCTGTTTCCTTACCATATAGTTAATGAGTATATGGTGTTAGAAGACGTGGGATGAGCCAATGACTGCTTAAGAGGAGGTAGGGTTGGGTCAGTAACAGACACACAACTATGTACACTATTCTATCTCATGACCATACAGTTAATGAGTGTATGGTGTTACAAGACGTGAGATCAACCAGTGACTGCTGAGAGGAGGTAGGGTTGGGTCAGTAACAGACACAACTATGTACAGTATTCTGTCTCATGACAATAGTTATTGAGTGCGTCATTTTAGAAGACGTGAGATGAACCAGTGACTGCTGAGATGAGGTAGGGTTGGGTCAGTAACAGACACACAACTATGTACAGTATTCTGTCTCATGACCATATAGTTATTGAGTGTATGGTTTTTGAAGACGTGAGATGAGCCAATGACTGCTGAAAGGAGGTAGGGTTGGGTCAGTAACAGACCACAAGTATGTACAGTATTCTGTCCCATGACCTTACAGGTATTTAGTGTATAGTGTTAGAAGACGTGAGATGAACCATTGACTGGTGAGAAGAGGTAGTGTTGGGTCAGTAACAGACACACAACTATGTACAGTATTCTGTCTCATGACCATATAGGTATTGAGTGTATGGTGTTAGAAGACGTGAGATGAGCCAATGACTGCTGAGAAGAGGTAGGGTTGGGTCAGTAACAGACACACAACTATGTACAGTATTCTGTCTCATGACCATATAGTTAATGCGTGTATGGTGTTAGAAGACGTGAGTTGAGCCAATGACTGCTGAGAGGAGGTAGGGTTGGGTCAGTAACAGACACACAACTATGTACAGTATTCTGTCTCATGACAATATAGTTATTGAGTGCATCATGTTAGAAGACGTGAGATGAACCAGTGACTGCTGAGAAGAGGTAGGGTTGGGTCAGTAACAAACACAGAACTATGTACATTATTCTGTCTCATGACCTTACAGTTATTGAGTGTATGGTGTAGGAAGACATGAGATGAGCCAATGACTGCTGAGAGCAGGTAGGGTTGATCAGTAACAGAAACACAACTATGTACAGTATTCTGTCTTATGACCATATTGAGTGTATGGTGTTAGAAGACGTGAGATGAGCCAATGACTGCTGAGAGGAGGTAGGGTTGGGTCAGTAACTGACACACAACTATGTACAGTATTTTGTCTCATGACCATACAGTTATTGAGTGTATGGTGTTAGAAGACGTGTGATGAGCCAATGACGGCTGAGAAGATGTAGGGTTTGGTCAGTAACAGACACAACTATGTACAGTATTCTGTCTCATGACCATATAGAGTGAATGGTGTTAGAAGGCATGAGATGAGCAAATGACTGCTGAGAGCAGCTAGGGTTGGGTCAATAACAGACACACAACTATGTACAGTATTCTGTCTCATGACCATATAGTTATTGAGTGTATGGTGTTAGAAGACGCGAGATAAGCCCATGACTGCTGAGTGGAGGTAGGGTTGGGTCAGTAACTGACACACAACTATGTACAGTATTCTGTCTCATGACCATATAGTTATTGAGTGTATGGTGTTAGAAGAAGCGAGATAAGCCCATGACTGCTGAGAGGAGGTAGGTTTGGGTCAGTAACAGACACACAACTATGTACAGTATTCTGTCTCATGACCATATAGTTATTGAGTGTATGGTGTTAGAAGACGCGAGATAAGCCCATGACTGCTGAGAGGAGGTAGGTTTGGGTCAGTAACAGACACACAACTATGTACATTATTCTGTCTCATGACCATATAGTTAATGAGTGTATGGTGTTAGAAGACGTGAGTTGAGCCAATGACTGCTGAAAGGAGGTAGGGTTGGGTCAGTAACAGACACACAACTATGTACAGTATTCTGTCTCATGACCTTACAGTTATTTAGTGTATGGTGATAGAAGACATGAGGTGAACCAATCTCTGCTGAAAGGAGGTAGGGTTGTGTCAGTAACAGACACCAACTATGTAAATTTCTGTCTCATGACCATATAGTTATTGAGTGTATGGTGTTAGAAGCCGTGAGATGAACCAATGACTCCTGCGAGGAGGAAGGGTTGAATTAGTAGCAGACACACAACTATGTACAGTATTCTGTCTCATGACCTTACAGATATTGACTGTATGGTGTTAGAAGACGTGAAATGAGCCAATGACTGCTGAGAAGGGGTAGCGTTGGGTCAGTAACAGACCACAACTATGTACAGTATTCTGTCTCATGACCATATAGTTATTGAGCGTATGGTCTTAGAAGACGTGAGATGTGCCAATGACTGCTCAGAGGAGCTGGGGTTGGGTCAGTAACAGACACACAACTATGTACAGTATTCTGTTTCATGACCATACAGTTATTGAGCGTATTGTCTTAGAAGACGTGAGATGACCCAATGACTGCTGAGAAGAGGTTGGGTTGGGTCAGTGACAGACACACAACTATGTGCAGTATTCTGTCTCCTGACCATATAGTTATTGAGTGTATGGTCTTAGAAGACGGCAGATGAGCCTATGACTGCTGAGAGGAGGTAGGGTTGGGTCAGTAACAGACACACCTATGTACAGTATTCTATTTCATGACCATATAGTTATTGAGTGTATGGTCTTAGATGACGTGAGATGAGCCAATGACTGCTGAGAAGAGGCAGGGTTGGGTCATAAACAGACACACAACTATGTACAGTGCTCAGTCTCATGACCATAGAGTTGTTGAGTGTATGGTGTTAGAAGACGCGAGATGAGGCAATGACTGCAGAGAGGAGGTAGCGTTGGGTCAGTAACAGACACACAACTATGTACAGTATTCTGTCTCATGACCATACAGTTAATGAGTGTATGGTGTTATAAGACGAGATGAACCAGTGACTGCTGAGAAGAGGTAGGGTTGGGTCAGTAAGAGACACACAACTATATATATAGTATTCTGTCTCATGACCATACAGTTAATGAGTGTATGTTGTTAGAAGACATGAGATGAGGCAATGACTGCTGAGAGGAGGTAGGGTTGGGTCAGTAACAGACACACAACTATGTACAGTATTCTGTCTCATGACCATATAGAGTGTGTGGTGTTAGAAGACATGAGATGAGCCAATGACTGCTGAGAGCAGGTAGGGTTGGGTCAGTAACAGACACACAACTATGTACAGTATTCTGTCTCATGACCATACAGTGAATGAGTGTACGGTATTAGAGGACGTGAGATGGACCAGTGACTGCTGAGAAGAGTTAGGGTTGGTTCAGTAACAGACACACAACTATGTACAGTATTCTGTCTCATTACCATATAGTTATTGAGTGTACGGTGTTAGAAGACATGAGGTCAGCCAATGACTGTGAGAAGAGGTATGGTTTGGTCAGTACCAGACACACAACTATGTACAGTATTCTGTCTCATGACCTTACAGTTATTGAGTGTATGGTGTTAGAAGACGTGAGATGAACCAGTGACTGCTGAGAAAAGGAATGGTGGGGTCAGTAACAAACACACAACTATTTACAATATTCTGTCTCATGACCTTACAGTTATTGAGTGTATGGTGTTAGAAGACGTGAGTTCAACCAGTGACTGCTGAGAGGAGGTAGGGTTGGGTCAGTAACAGACACACAACTAATTTCAGTGTTCTGTCTCATGACCATATAGTTATTAAGTGTATGGTGTTAGAAGTCGTGAGGTGAGCCAATAACTGCTGAGAGGAGGTAGGGTTGGGTCAGTAACAGACACACAACTATGTACAGTATTCTTTCTCATCACCATATAGTTATTGAGTGTATGGTGTTAGAAGACGTGAGATGAGCCAATGACTGCTGAAAGGAGGTAGGGTTGGGTCAGTAACAGACACACAACTATGTACAGTATTCTGTCTCATGACCATATAGTTTTTGAGTGCATCATGTTAGAAGACGTGAGATGAACCAGTGACTGCTGAGAAGAGGTAGGGTTGGGTCAGTAACGGACACACAACTATGTACAGTATTCTGTCTCATGACCTTACAGTTATTGAGTGTGTGGTGTTAGAAGACGTGAGATTAGCCAATGACTGCTGAGAGGAGGTAGGGTTGGGTCAGTAACAGACACACAACTATGTACAGTATTCTGTTTCATGACCATACAGTTATTGAGCGTATGGTCTTAGAAGACGTGAGATGAGCCAATGACTGCTGAGAAGATGTAGGGTTGGGTCAGTATCAGACACACAACTATGTGCAGTATTTGGTCTCATATCCATATAGTTATTGAATCTATGGTCTTAGAAGACGTGAGATGAGCCAGTGACTGCTGAGAAGAGGTAGGGTTGGGTCAGTAACAGACACACAACTATGTGCAGTATTCTGTCTCATGACCTTACAGTTATTTAGTGTATAGTGATAGAAGACATGAGGTGAACAAATGTCTGCTGAAAGGAGGTAGGGTTGTGTCAGTAACAGACACCAACTATGTAAATTTTCTGTCTCATGACCATATAGTTATTGAGTGCGTCATGTTAGAACACGTGAGATGAACCAGTGACTGCTGAGAGGAGGTAGGGTTGTGTCAGTAACGGACACACAACTATGTACAGTATTCTGTCTCATGACCATATAGTTATTGAGTGTATGGTGTTAGAAGCTGTGAGATGAACCAATGACTCCTGAGAGGAGGTAGGGTTGGGTTAGTAGCAGACACACAACTATGTACAGTATTGTGTCTCATGACCTTACAGATATTGAGTGTATGGTGTTAGAAGACGTGAGATTAGCCAATGACTGCTGAAAGGAGGTAGGGTTGGGTCAGTAACAGACACACAACTATGTACAGTATTCTGTCTCATGACCATATAGTTTGAGTGTATGGTGTTAGAAGACGTGAGATGAGCCAATGACTGCTGTGAGGAGGTAGGGTTGGGTCAGTAACAGACACACAACTATTTACAGTATTCTGTCTCATGACCATATAGTTAATGCGTGTATGGTGTTAGAAGACGTGAGTTGAGCCAATGACTGCTGAAAGGAGGTAGGGTTGGGTCAGTAACAGACACACAACTATGTACAGTTATCTGTCTCATGACAATATAGTTATTGAGTGTATGGTGTTAGAAGACGTGAGTTGAGCCAATGACTGCTGAGAGGAGGTAGGGTTGGGTCAGTAACAGACACACAACTATGTACAGTATTCTGTCTCATGACAATATAGTTATTGAGTGCATCATGTTAGAAGACGTGAGATGAACCAGTGACTGCTGAGAAGAGGTAGGGTTGGGTCAGTAACAAACACAGAACTATGTACATTATTCTGTCTCATGACCTTACAGTTATTGAGTGTATGGTGTTAGAAGACGTGAGATGAGCCAATGACTGGTGAGAGGAGGTAGGGTTGGGTCAATAACAGACACACAACTATGTACAGTATTCTGTTTCATGACCATATAGTTAATGAGTGTATGGTGTTAGAAGACGTGAGTTGAGCCAATGACTGCTGAGAGGAGGTAGGGGTGGGTCAGTAAGAGACACACAACTATGTACAGTATTCTGTCTCATGACCATATAGTTATTGAGTGTATGGTGTGAGAAGACGTGAGATGAGCCAATGACTGCTGAGAGGAGGTAGGGTTGGGTCAGTAATAGACACACAACTATGTACAGTATTCTGTCTCATGACCATATAGTTAATGAGTGTATGGTGTTAGAAGACGTGAGTTGAGCCAATGACTGCTGAGAGGAGGTAGGGTTGGGTCAGTAACACACACACAACTATGTACAGTATTCTTTCTCATGACCATATAGTTAATGAGTGTATGGTGTTAGAAGACGTGAGTTGAGCCAATGACTGCTGAAAGGAGGTAGGGTTGGGTCAGTAACAGACCACAACTATGTACAGTATTCTGTCTCATGACCATATAGTTAATGAGTGTATGGTGTTAGAAGACGTGTGTTGAGCCAATGACTGCTGAAAGGAGGTAGGGTTGGGTCAGTAACAGACCACAACTATGTACAGTATTCTGGGTCATGACCATATAGTTAATGAGTGTATGGTGTTAGAAGACGTGAGTTGAGCCAATGACTGCTAAGAGGAGGTAGGGTTGGGTCTGTAACAGACCACAACTATGTACAGTATTCTGTCTCATGACCATATAGTTATTGAGTGTATGATGTTAGAAGACGTGAGATGAGCCAATGACTGCTGAGTGGAGGTAGGTTTGGGTCAGTAACAGACACACAACTATGTACAGTATTCTGTCTCATGACCATATAGTTATTGAGTGTATGGTGTTAGAAGACGTGAGATGAGCCAATGACTGCTTAGAGGAGGTAAGGTTGGGTCAGTAACAGACCACAACTATGTACAGTATTCTGGGTCATGACCATATAGTTAATGAGTGTATGGTGTCGAAGACATGAGATGAGCCAATGACTGCTTAGAGGAGGTAGGGTTGGGTCAGTAACAGACACACAACTATGTACAGTATTCTGTCTCATGACCATATAGGTATTGAGTGTATGGTATTAGAAGACGTGAGATGAGCCAATGACTGCTGAGAGGAGGTAGGGTTGGGTCAGTAACAGACACACAACTATGTACAGTATTCTGTCTCATGACCATATATGTATTGAGTGTATGGTATTAGAAGCCGTGAGATGAGCCAATGACTGCTGAGAGGAGGTAGGGTTGGGTTAGTATCAGACACACAACTATGTGCAGTATTCTGTCTCATGACCATATAGTTATTGAGTGTATGGTGTTA
Organism: Deroplatys truncata; assembly: GCA_030765065.1. NCBI lineage: Eukaryota > Metazoa > Arthropoda > Insecta > Mantodea > Mantidae > Deroplatys > Deroplatys truncata. The sequence continues at coordinate 234,247,956 of CM060986.1, forward strand.
GAAGACATGAGATGAGCCAATGACTGCTGAGAGGAGGTAGGGTTGGGTCAGTAACAGACACACAACTATGTGCAGTATTCTGTCTCATGACCATATAGTTATTGAGTGTATGGTGTTAGAAGACGTGAGTTGAGCCAATGACTGCTGAGAGGAGGTAGGGGTGGGTCAGTAACAGACACACAACTATGTACAGTATTCTCTCTCATGACCATATAGTTATTGAGTGTATGGTGTTAGAAGACGTGAGATGAGCCAATGACTGCTGAGAGGAGGTAGGGTTGGGTCAGTAACTGACACACAACTATGTACAGTATTTTGTCTCATGACCATACAGTTATTGAGTGTATGGTGTTAGAAGACGTGTGATGAGCCAATGACGGCTGAGAGGAGGTAGGGTTGGGTGAATAACAGACACACAACTATGTACAGTATTCTGTCTCATGACCTTATAGTTATTGGGTGTATGGTGTTAGAAGACGTGAGATGAACCAGTGACTGCTGAGAAGATGTAGGGTTTGGTCAGTAACTGACACAACTATGTACAGTATTCTGTATCATGACCATATAGAGTGAATGGTGTTAGAAGGCATGAGATGAGCAAATGACTGCTGAGAGCAGCTAGGGTTGGGTCAATAACAGACACACAACTATGTACAGTATTCTGTCTCATGACCATATAGTTATTGAGTGTATGGTGTTAGAAGACGCGAGATAAGCCCATGACTGCTGAGTGGAGGTAGGGTTGGGTCAGTAACTGACACACAACTATGTACAGTATTCTGTCTCATGACCATATAGTTATTGAGTGTATGGTGTTAGAAGAAGCGAGATAAGCCCATGACTGCTGAGAGGAGGTAGGTTTGGGTCAGTAACAGACACACAACTATGTACAGTATTCTGTCTCATGACCATATAGTTATTGAGTGTATGGTGTTAGAAGACGCGAGAAGAGCCCATGACTGCTGAGAGGAGGTAGGTTTGGGTCAGTAACAGACACACAACTATGTACATTATTCTGTCTCATGACCATATAGTTAATGAGTGTATGGTGTTAGAAGACGTGAGTTGAGCCAATGACTGCTGAAAGGAGGTAGGGTTGGGTCAGTAACAGACACACAACTATGTACAGTATTCTGTCTCATGACCTTACAGTTATTTAGTGTATGGTGATAGAAGACATGAGGTGAACCAATCTCTGCTGAAAGGAGGTAGGGTTGTGTCAGTAACAGACACCAACTATGTAAATTTCTGTCTCATGACCATATAGTTATTGAGTGTATGGTGTTAGAAGCCGTGAGATGAACCAATGACTCCTGCGAGGAGGAAGGGTTGAATTAGTAGCAGACACACAACTATGTACAGTATTCTGTCTCATGACCTTACAGATATTGACTGTATGGTGTTAGAAGACGTGAAATGAGCCAATGACTGCTGAGAAGAGGTAGCGTTGGGTCAGTAACAGACCACAACTATGTACAGTATTCTGTCTCATGACCATATAGTTATTGAGCGTATGGTCTTAGAAGACGTGAGATGTGCCAATGACTGCTCAGAGGAGCTGGGGTTGGGTCAGTAACAGACACACAACTATGTACAGTATTCTGTTTCATGACCATACAGTTATTGAGCGTATTGTCTTAGAAGACGTGAGATGACCCAATGACTGCTGAGAAGAGGTTGGGTTGGGTCAGTGACAGACACACAACTATGTGCAGTATTCTGTCTCCTGACCATATAGTTATTGAGTGTATGGTCTTAGAAGACGGCAGATGAGCCTATGACTGCTGAGAGGAGGTAGGGTTGGGTCAGTAACAGACACACCTATGTACAGTATTCTATTTCATGACCATATAGTTATTGAGTGTATGGTCTTAGATGACGTGAGATGAGCCAATGACTGCTGAGAAGAGGCAGGGTTGGGTCATAAACAGACACACAACTATGTACAGTGCTCAGTCTCATGACCATAGAGTTGTTGAGTGTATGGTGTTAGAAGACGCGAGATGAGGCAATGACTGCAGAGAGGAGGTAGGGTTGGGTCAGTAACAGACACACAACTATGTACAGTATTCTGTCTCATGACCATACAGTTAATGAGTGTATGGTGTTATAAGACGAGATGAACCAGTGACTGCTGAGAAGAGGTAGGGTTGGGTCAGTAAGAGACACACAACTATATATATAGTATTCTGTCTCATGACCATACAGTTAATGAGTGTATGTTGTTAGAAGACATGAGATGAGGCAATGACTGCTGAGAGGAGGTAGGGTTGGGTCAGTAACACACACACAACTATGTACAGTATTCTGTCTCATGACCATATAGAGTGTGTGGTGTTAGAAGACATGAGATGAGCCAATGACTGCTGAGAGCAGGTAGGGTTGGGTCAGTAACAGACACACAACTATGTACAGTATTCTGTCTCATGACCATACAGTGAATGAGTGTACGGTATTAGAGGACGTGAGATGGACCAGTGACTGCTGAGAAGAGTTAGGGTTGGTTCAGTAACAGACACACAACTATGTACAGTATTCTGTCTCATTACCATATAGTTATTGAGTGTACGGTGTTAGAAGACATGAGGTCAGCCAATGACTGTGAGAAGAGGTATGGTTTGGTCAGTACCAGACACACAACTATGTACAGTATTCTGTCTCATGACCTTACAGTTATTGAGTGTATGGTGTTAGAAGACGTGAGATGAACCAGTGACTGCTGAGAAAAGGAATGGTGGGGTCAGTAACAAACACACAACTATTTACAATATTCTGTCTCATGACCTTACAGTTATTGAGTGTATGGTGTTAGAAGACGTGAGTTCAACCAGTGACTGCTGAGAGGAGGTAGGGTTGGGTCAGTAACAGACACACAACTAATTTCAGTGTTCTGTCTCATGACCATATAGTTATTAAGTGTATGGTGTTAGAAGTCGTGAGGTGAGCCAATAACTGCTGAGTGGAGGTAGGGTTGGGTCAGTAACAGACACACAACTATGTACAGTATTCTTTCTCATCACCATATAGTTATTGAGTGTATGGTGTTAGAAGACGTGAGATGAGCCAATGACTGCTGAAAGGAGGTAGGGTTGGGTCAGTAACAGACACACAACTATGTACAGTATTCTGTCTCATGACCATATAGTTTTTGAGTGCATCATGTTAGAAGACGTGAGATGAACCAGTGACTGCTGAGAAGAGGTAGGGTTGGGTCAGTAACGGACACACAACTATGTACAGTATTCTGTCTCATGACCTTACAGTTATTGAGTGTGTGGTGTTAGAAGACGTGAGATTAGCCAATGACTGCTGAGAGGAGGTAGGGTTGGGTCAGTAACAGACACACAACTATGTACAGTATTCTGTTTCATGACCATACAGTTATTGAGCGTATGGTCTTAGAAGACGTGAGATGAGCCAATGACTGCTGAGAAGATGTAGGGTTGGGTCAGTATCAGACACACAACTATGTGCAGTATTTGGTCTCATATCCATATAGTTATTGAATCTATGGTCTTAGAAGACGTGAGATGAGCCAGTGACTGCTGAGAAGAGGTAGGGTTGGGTCAGTAACAGACACACAACTATGTGCAGTATTCTGTCTCATGACCTTACAGTTATTTAGTGTATAGTGATAGAAGACATGAGGTGAACAAATGTCTGCTGAAAGGAGGTAGGGTTGTGTCAGTAACAGACACCAACTATGTAAATTTTCTGTCTCATGACCATATAGTTATTAAGTGCGTCATGTTAGAAGACGTGAGATGAACCAGTGACTGCTGAGAGGAGGTAGGGTTGTGTCAGTAACGGACACACAACTATGTACAGTATTCTGTCTCATGACCATATAGTTATTGAGTGTATGGTGTTAGAAGCTGTGAGATGAACCAATGACTCCTGAGAGGAGGTAGGGTTGGGTTAGTAGCAGACACACAACTATGTACAGTATTGTGTCTCATGACCTTACAGATATTGAGTGTATGGTGTTAGAAGACGTGAGATTAGCCAATGACTGCTGAAAGGAGGTAGGGTTGGGTCAGTAACAGACACACAACTATGTACAGTATTCTGTCTCATGACCATATAGTTTGAGTGTATGGTGTTAGAAGACGTGAGATGAGCCAATGACTGCTGTGAGGAGGTAGGGTTGGGTCAGTAACAGACACACAACTATTTACAGTATTCTGTCTCATGACCATATAGTTAATGCGTGTATGGTGTTAGAAGACGTGAGTTGAGCCAATGACTGCTGAAAGGAGGTAGGGTTGGGTCAGTAACAGACACACAACTATGTACAGTTATCTGTCTCATGACAATATAGTTATTGAGTGTATGGTGTTAGAAGACGTGAGATGAGCCAATGACTGCTGAGAGGAGGTAGGGTTGGGTCAGTAACAGACTCACAGCTATGTACAGTATTCTGTCTCATGACCATATAGTTATTGATTGTATAGTGTTAGAAGACGTGAGATGAACCAATGACTGCTGAGAAAAGGTAGTGTTGGGTCAGTAACAGACACACAACTATGTACAGTATTCTGTCTCATGACCATATAGGTATTGAGTGTATGGTGTTAGAAGACGTGAGATGAGCCAATGACTGGTGAGAGGAGGTAGGGTTGGGTCAATAACAGACACACAACTATGTACAGTATTCTGTTTCATGACCATATAGTTAATGAGTGTATGGTGTTAGAAGATATGAGATGAGCCAATGACTGCTGAGAGGAGGTAGGATTGGGTCAGTAACAGACACACAACTATGTGCAGTATTCTGTCTCATGACCATATAGTTAATGAGTGTATGGTGTTAGAAGACGTGAGTTGAGCCAATGACTGCTGAGAGGAGGTAGGGGTGGGTCAGTAACAGACACACAACTATGTACAGTATTCTGTCTCATGACCATATAGTTATTGAGTGTATGGTGTGAGAAGACGTGAGATGAGCCAATGACTGCTGAGAGGAGGTAGGGTTGGGTCAGTAATAGACACACAACTATGTACAGTATTCTGTCTCATGACCATATAGTTAATGAGTGTATGGTGTTAGAAGACGTGAGTTGAGCCAATGACTGCTGAGAGGAGGTAGGGTTGGGTCAGTAACACACACACAACTATGTACAGTATTCTTTCTCATGACCATATAGTTAATGAGTGTATGGTGTTAGAAGACGTGAGTTGAGCCAATGACTGCTGAAAGGAGGTAGGGTTGGGTCAGTAACAGACCACAACTATGTACAGTATTCTGTCTCATGACCATATAGTTAATGAGTGTATGGTGTTAGAAGACGTGTGTTGAGCCAATGACTGCTGAAAGGAGGTAGGGTTGGGTCAGTAACAGACCACAACTATGTACAGTATTCTGGGTCATGACCATATAGTTAATGAGTGTATGGTGTTAGAAGACGTGAGTTGAGCCAATGACTGCTAAGAGGAGGTAGGGTTGGGTCTGTAACAGACCACAACTATGTACAGTATTCTGTCTCATGACCATATAGTTATTGAGTGTATGATGTTAGAAGACGTGAGATGAGCCAATGACTGCTGAGTGGAGGTAGGTTTGGGTCAGTAACAGACACACAACTATGTACAGTATTCTGTCTCATGACCATATAGTTATTGAGTGTATGGTGTTAGAAGACGTGAGATGAGCCAATGACTGCTTAGAGGAGGTAAGGTTGGGTCAGTAACAGACCACAACTATGTACAGTATTCTGGGTCATGACCATATAGTTAATGAGTGTATGGTGTCGAAGACATGAGATGAGCCAATGACTGCTTAGAGGAGGTAGGGTTGGGTCAGTAACAGACACACAACTATGTACAGTATTCTGTCTCATGACCATATAGGTATTGAGTGTATGGTATTAGAAGACGTGAGATGAGCCAATGACTGCTGAGAGGAGGTAGGGTTGGGTCAGTAACAGACACACAACTATGTACAGTATTCTGTCTCATGACCATATATGTATTGAGTGTATGGTATTAGAAGCCGTGAGATGAGCCAATGACTGCTGAGAGGAGGTAGGGTTGGGTTAGTATCAGACACACAACTATGTGCAGTATTCTGTCTCATGACCATATAGTTATTGAGTGTATGGTGTTAGAAGACATGAGATGAGCCAATGACTGCTGAGAGGAGGTAGGGTTGGGTCAGTAACAGACACACAACTATGTGCAGTATTCTGTCTCATGACCATATAGTTATTGAGTGTATGGTGTTAGAAGACGTGAGTTGAGCCAATGACTGCTGAGAGGAGGTAGGGGTGGGTCAGTAACAGACACACAACTATGTACAGTATTCTCTCTCATGACCATATAGTTATTGAGTGTATGGTGTTAGAAGACGTGAGATGAGCCAATGACTGCTGAGAGGAGGTAGGGTTGGGTCAGTAACAGACACACAACTATGTACAGTATTCTGTCTCATGACCATATAGTTATTGAGTGTATGGTGTGAGAAGACGTGAGATGAGCCAATGACTGCTGAGAGGAGGTAGGGTTGGGTCAGTAACAGACACACATCTATGTACAGTATTCTGTCTCATGAGCTTACAGTTAATGAGTGTATGGTGTTAGAAGACGTGAGATGAGCCAATGAGCCAGGGGGGTTTCGGTGTGGCAGTAGCAGACATGCAACACAACATTCAATACTGCTACCTTATAAATGGCTACACCTATTTTACCCTAGACTGCCGTATCTGGTGGTCTACTGTGTCGGCTCGACTCGGGTTGCTTGTGTTGGAATCACAGGCTAGCCTCTAATGCCTGAGGTAGTGGGTTAAAGCCCGGAGGATGGCTATGTATTTTTGTGGCCGTAAAGATCTTGAGTATGTCTTCCTTTCGAAGGGAAGTAAGGCCAGTGGTCCCGTGTCATAGCCTTACGGCACGTAAAAGCATCTCAAGCCTGATAAAGAGGTCTCTCAACAGCATTTCTGGCCTTTTACGCCCAGTATGTTATAGGACACTAAGAATCATAGTAGTTAAATAGTATTAGGCAATTCTCAAACTACTTTTACAGCAGCTTTGGAAGTTTTGTTAAACCTCCCATCTCTGAGGAGGGGTCAGTTTTTACAGACTTAAATGTAATGAAATTGAAAATCTAAATTCAATTTGTTTTGGACATCTGAATTTTGCTGGTGACAATTGGCTGCATAATGTTTTAAATATGATTCCAGACAAAGTTGGAACCACTGGAATAAAGGCATTGATCAGAAGATCTGTCATGGCCCAATGAGGTTCACAGATGGATTAAAGACCAGTCATGAAACAGGTGCAGGAATCTTTTACATGTCATAAGATACTATCATATGGTTTCAGTCAATGTGCCACTGTTTTCTTGGCTACCACATGGGACTCGTCATGCCCCCAGGAGCTACTATGGGATTGCCGCTCCCAGGGTCCCGAGCCACACCTCTAAGAGATGAGAGAACTTAGGTCATATGGCCAATCAACTTTGGTCCATAAGTGTGTTTGACCAGTTGCCTCCCTGAACACAGTTTTACGCATACCGCTGCTCGGGGCGGAGGAGGGGAGTCGTAAGGTGAGACTGCCAGCCCCTGAGTGTCGTGTAGGAACTGTGTGTTCCCGGGAGGGAGATGTTACACTCCTGAAGGTGATTGCTCCTAAGGTGAGAACCTAAGCTGAGCAAGGTCCAGGTCCCTGGGGTTGGCGTCCAGGATGTCCGAGACATTTGTAATGGTGGAGGATGCAATCGCCATGCATAATGAGACTGTGAAAGCTAGTGCAAGTGTAGTGGCTCTTGCTATTAACAGAGCAAGGAATAACATTTGCATCGGTGAACCCTTTTACATTTCAAAAGGGGTGTCGATAAAATTGTTTGTAAGTGGTGTATTACAAGTCGGAATGGCACGCACCTTGTTGAAGCAAATCCAGCATCCCAGGCAAATATGTTAGCCAGCTATCCGATCTGAAATGCGCGGAGTTGTAAACACCCGTGCATTGGACGGTATGTCCGATGAGTAGCTTCAACAGAATCTGAAGAATAAGGCGACATCCGTATATCGGGTTCAGCGGAAGGAAAGAGGTGAATCAGTGCTTACTAGTACCCTGTTCCTTACCCACCGGGTAGACTTCCCTCAAAGGATTCAGGCGGGCAAGAATTCATTAAAGCTAGGCCGTATATCGGGTTCAGCGGAAAGAAAGAGGTGAATGAGTGCCTACTAGTACCCTGTTCCTTACCCACCGGGTAGACTTCCCTCAAAGGATTCAGGCGGGCAAGTATTCATTAAAGCTAGGCCGTATATCGGGTTCAGCGGAAAGAAAGAGGTGAATCAGTGCTTACTAGTACCATGTTCCTTACCCACCGGGTAGACTTCCCTCAAAGGATTCAGGCGGGGCAAGAATTCATTAAAGCTAGGCCGTATATGGCCCGGTGCTACAAGTGTCAGCGCTTTGGACACACTAGCGAATTTACGTGGAGACATTTCTCACTATGGGGCAAGTACATCAGCTCAAACGTGCGTTAATTGCAGCGGTGAACATCCTTCAAGTTTCCGAAAATGCCCCCGTTTTGCAGAGGAAAGAGCTATCCAAGAGAGGTGTCCTCGAAGCCCGGAAACTTGTGCGTATTCGCCAACCCTCTCCCGAAGTCTGATACCTATAACTCAGTTGCAGCTAAACTGGTACCGTGTCAGTCGGGAAATCGCAACTCAGACCAACGATATCAACGGGGCCACCATTTCCGAAAAGATACTCGTAGCTAGAACGCACCCAAAGCCTTCAAAATCAACACCGACGACAGTATCAACATCTGCCAAGTCCGGCACTCAAAAGACCACATCGGTAAGATTACCATTAAAACCATCGACCAAAACCGGAAAGACTAACAAGCATCGCCAAAAAAAGTTCAGGACTAGCTATGAAAAGAACCAACTTCCTAAAAAAAAATAGTAAGCGTTTACCCAGAACATCAAAAGACAAGAAAAATCCATAAGCATCTTGCAGATCCTCTTCTGAGGATTCCACATACGTGGAATTAGAACACATCGACCACAGCTTGAATTTTTCTTAACAAGAATGATCGTTTCTCTTATGTTTACAAGATTAAACTCCGTCCGCAAGATAGGCGGTATACCCCAGTACGGTGTGATCTTACTCCCGAAGATGGTATTCCTGCTCATCACAGATGATATATTTGTGGAATCTGTATCCAGATAGTCTAACATCCATTCAGTAGCTGTAAGAATTTAACTGGCATGCATTCAATTTAACATTTATCTGCCTCCATCCGATGAGCCTACTACGGTAGCTACGGGGGTCCCGAGCCACACTCTCGATTTGGTTCCTCTAAGAGGTGAGAGGGCCGAATCAACTGTGGTCCACAAGCGTGTTTGACCAATTTCTAGTTACCTCCCTGAACACAGTCTGACGGATACCACTGAAGGAAGAGGGGAGTCGCAAGGGGTGACTGGGTAATGCGTAACTCCCAGCCCCTGGGTATCGTGTAGAACTCTGTTCGTATCCGCTGATAAAGTTCAGTCCCGGGGAGGGGCCATTACATGAGCTGTTACTCTATTGAAGGCGATTGGGTCCCTCTATCTGTTAATTGGGAGGTGGGACCCTAAGGTGAGCAAGGTCCAGGCCAGGACTCTCACCTAAGCTGCGGGGACACCCAGAATGTGAGCATGCAATCGGAGACATTTGTAATGGTGGAGGATGTCATCGCTATGGATAATAAAAAATCCCCCAAAACCTGAAAGCTTGTGAAAAAGAAGTAGTCGAGTGTAGTGGTCCTCGCTACTTAGTTATAAACAGAACGGAGGAAGTAAGAAAATTACATCGGTGAACCCTTTTGTAGTTCAAAAGGATCTCAATAAAATTGGTGGTCCTGTCAAGTCATGGAATTAAAAGTCTGAATGGCACGCTCCTGATTGAAACAGTTAGCGTCCCAGGCAGCGACTATCTTAAAAGCAAATGTGTTAGCCAGCTATCCGATCCGCGTCGAAATGCATAAGACCTTGAACTCCTCGCGCGGAGTTGTAAACACCCGCCAATGAGGAGATTCAAGAGAATCTGGAGCAACAAGACGTGACATGCGTGTATCGGGTACAGCTGAAAGAAAGAGGTCAAATTGTGCCTACTTTGATCGGGTAGATCTCCCTTAAAGGATTAAGGCAGGGTATGAAGTCATTGAGGTTAGGCCATATATACCGAATCCACTGAGATGCTATAAGTGTCAGCGCTTTGGACACTAGCAAATTTTGTAACGCGAATCTACGTGCGTTAACTGTGGAGACATCTCTCACGATGGAGCATATACAGCTGCTCCAACGTGCGTTAACTGCGACAGTGAACATCCACCAAGTTCCCGAGAATGGCCCGTTTTGCAGAGGAAAGAGCGATCCAGGAGATCCGGGTTAGGGAGAAGATGTCCTTCTCGGAAGCCCGGAAACTTCTGCATATCCGCTAACCTACTGCCCCGAAGTCCGGTATCTATAGCTCAGTTGCAGCTAAAGCGGTACCGTGTCGTGAAATCGCAACTCAAACCAATGATATCAACGAGGGTACGATTTCTGAAAATATTCTCGTAGCTAGAACACAGCCAAACCTTTAAAATCAACACCAACGACACCAGCATCTACCAAGTCCGCTACTCAAAATACCACATCGGTAAAATTACCATCAAAACTGTCGACTTCAACCAGGAAGACTAGCAAGACCGTAATACATCGCCAAAGAAGTTCAGGACCAGCTGTGTAAGAACAGACTTCCTAAAAGATAACTGTTATCCAGAACGTCTAAATGCAAGAAAGGTTCACGAGCATCTCCTCAGAGATCCTAATCTGAGGAATCTTCTGGGATCGGCGATCTCCACTTCCAATTGATTCGAGGTTCTCGAACCGAAGTTTTCAATTGTAAAGGGGTCCTCGCCTGTGGAGGTTCCTGCCCGCACTGCCAGAACGACGATTGAAAAGAGGCAGGATCCTTCCTCCGTTAAAGGTGCTAGCCCGTCACCTAAAAAGGGTAAATTGATTCGACCACCGTTGTCCTCAAAGTAGTGGACTCTTAGTATTAAGAACTTATCCTGTTATAAATACTATGGCTATCCTACAATGGAATATACGTGGAATTAGAACACATCGACCAGAGCTTGAACTTTTGTTCAACAAGAATAATCCTTTGGTCGTATGTTCGCAAGAGACTAAGCTCCGTCCGCAAGATAGCTTTCAAATCAGGCGGTATATCCCAGTACGGTGTGATCTTACACCCGAAGAGGGTATTCTTGCGCATGGGGGCACTACGAAGCGCATCAGAGATGATATATTTGTGGAGTCTGTATACATACAGTCTGACAACAAGTCAGTGGCTGTAAGGATTAAACTGCCATCCATCCGATTTACCATCTGTAACATTTATCTGCCTCCATCCTGCGACCTCTCACTCATGGAGTTAAAAGATCTAATCTCTCAGTTACAGCGCCTATTCTGTTGGTGAGAGACGTTGATGCCAATCACCCTCTTTGGGATTCACCTCGGGCTTGTGCGAGAGGTAAATTAATTGCTGATTTTTTGGACAATAACCTAGCTCTTCTGAACACCGGAGAGCCTACATTTCTCTCAGACTCCTACAACACTTTTTCACACCTTGATATTGCAGTTTGTTCATCACAGTTAGCAGTTTCCTTGCAATGGAATGACATCCCTGATTTACACTCTAGTGAGCACTTTTCATGTCTTATTAGTCTTTTAACACAAGATATATGTTCCACGCGCCTACCCAGATGGCGCTTAGGTTCAACCAACTGGAATCTTTACTCCCAGTTTGGCTGTGTTTAAGTACAATGACCACGACTGTGAATGTTTTGGTCCAACATCTCACAGAGAAGATTCTTTCTGCTACTGAGTAAGCTATTCCACTGTCGACTGCCAACTCTCGTCGATTTCCAGTCCCTTGGTGGACGGAAGAGTGCCGAAATGCCATTCGTGCTCGCAGGCGTGCTCTTAGGGTTTTCCAGTGTCGCCTCACACTGGATAACCTGATTGAATACAAGAAAATGCGTGCCAAGTCTAGATATATTATAAAGGAAAGCAAAAAGACATCTTGGAGCAAGTTTGTAGGTTCATTTAATCGACATGCACCTTCCTCTGTCGTTTGGGATAAGTTTAGGCGTGTGGCCGGAAAATCGACCCACATGCCAATTGCCGGTCTTAAAACAGCTGCAGGAGCTGCTGTTGTTGCATTTGATGTGCCTAACACATTTGGCCGTGCTTTCGCTCAAGTGTCTAGCTCAGATAACTATTCGCCGGAGTTCCTTCCTGTTAAGACTCAGGTTGAATCTCTAGGTTTCCTTTTTCGTTCAGGAAATCTTGAGCATTACAATCGCCTCTTCACCGTCGCTGAGTTAGAACACGCTCTTTTGTTTTCGCGACTATCAGCACCAGGACCTGATCGTATCCACATACAAATGCCCCAACAGCTCTCCTGAAGGTAAGGCGTTTCTGTTCGAGGTCTATAATCGCGTTTTCCAGTTTGAAAGCTGGAAAGGACTGTCATCTCCCGTCCAGCTACCGTCCTATTTCCCTCACCAGTTGCGTTTGCAAGGTGATGGAACGCATGATCAATGGACAGTTGCTATGGTGGTTGGAAACTCACAACCTGCTGACCAACATCCAGTACGGTTTTCGGAGGCGCCGTTCAGCAATGGACCACCTTGTGTCATTGTCGACACAGATCATGAACGGTTTCATGAAGAATTGTCAAACCATTGCGATATTTTTTGACCTGAGAAGGCTTATGATACGTGTTGGCGAGCAGGGATACTACGTTCCCTACACGCCTGGAATATGTGTGGACGCTTACTACTGTTCATTCAGGAGTTAATGAAGAACCGCGTTTCAGAGTAAGGATCGGCTCGGTTTTTTCGAACCTTTTTGTTCAGATGAACGGAATAACTCAGGGATCGATACAGTGTGTTCCTTCAGGGGTATCGTCATGCTTATTCGTAGACGACTTTGCCGTCTGTTGTACTTTTCAGCATACACCTTTTTGGGAACGCCGTATGCAGCAATGTTTAGTTGATCTTCAACAATGGAGTTCTAAAAACGGCTTTCGTTTCTCTACTGAGAAGTCGATCTGCTTTAAGTTCTGGCGCCTTAGGAGCCGATTACCGTCTTCGCTCGAATCGGTCCAAATTTACTACCATTCGCAGATTCGACAAGATTCCTGGGTTTGACGTTAGGAAACATAGCTGGTCATCGATATAGCACAGTTGACAGCGCGTTTTGTGACCATTCTCTGAATATCTTGCAGCTATTAAATTGCAAATCTTGGGGAGCGGATCGGAGAGTTTTGCTGCAATTGTATCGCGCACTGATGACTATGGGTGCATCATTTATTCCTCAGCACAACCATCTGTGCTGAAGAAATTAGACACAGTCCATTTTCGGAGCATTCGAGTGGTTATTGGTGCTTTTCACACTAGCCCAGTTATGAATCTTTATGCTGAAACTGCAGAACCTCCTCTGCGATATCGGCGTGATGTCCTGTTATGAAATTATGGCTGTGCGCTTAAATGTATGCCAAAAACATTCAACGTTCGCTTCCTTTTTACACACTGCGCTGAACTAACGTTATAGGATTAATCCATTAATCCCAGATCTGCAGGTTTTCTTTCCGGGAGCTTTTAGAAAGCACGATATTGAAATACCTAGCATGTTTGTTAAGAAGCAGAGTGTGTTTTCCCCTTGGTTACGAGTGAATCTTACTTAGATCTTGGGATGACTGTGTACCGAAAGTCTACGATGCCTACGTTTAATATCTGTACGTGTTTCTGTCCTGTTACAGACACCTAATTTTGATCTACATCGATGGATCTAAGTGCACCTGTGCTTATGTTCATGGAACCGAACCCCATTCATTCGGTTCATGATAGCATAACCGTTTATAGTGCAGAGTTGTATGTCATATACCGAGCATCGTCGAAAATTGGGAGACTCATTTTGAGTGGTTCCCTTAGTGCACTTCGTGAGCTGTACAACTATCACCCCCATGTTTAGCGAATCCAGGGTGCTCTCCATGTTTTATACGCTTCTGGCATTAATGTAAAGTGTACTTTCATACCTGGTCACGTTGGCTTGCCGGGGAATGAACTTGCGGATTTGGTAGCTAAGGCAGCAACCACAGGATCCAGTGTTGCAATATCTCGGGTAACGTCATAAGCCGCGGTGCTGTCTTACTGGTGCGAGGAGTGATTAGCCTTCAGTGGAAATAAGCTTAGAGTGGTGAAGGACATTCCAATAAACTGGGTAACTTCCTGTCGTGTATCTCGTTGTGAGGTGATTTTGGTTCGGTTGCCTTTTTAAGGGTGACCCTGCTCCTATTTGTGCACTTTGTGGCGAAGGTCTGTCGCTCCGTCACGTGTTGCTAGAGTGTATTGCCCTAGTACATCTTCGGGACACTCAGCAACTGCCGGCCAATCTTGCAGAGGTCTTAGTGGATGATCAACAAGTGGTTGATAGGATTTTTAATTTGGCATCAAAGGTGAATTTCCAATTGTGGATTTGGTCTTTGATATCAGGGATTTCATGCTTCTCGGTTTAGTTTTATAAGCTCATATTAATTTCTGACTTTTGCTGTGATCTTTATCATGTCCTGTTTTACAAGGGCGCTAATGACCTATCAGTTGAACGCCCTTAAACACAGATCACCATTGTAGTCGCCCTCTATGGTACCATGATAGCCTCTGGTTACCGACGTCTATGAATAAAATTAAACTGAATTTCGTTTATGGACGCTCTTTAACTACTGTGATCTTTATCATGTGCTGTTTTACAAGGGCGCTAATGACCTATCAGTTGAACGCCCTTAAACACAGATCACCATTGTAGTCGCCCTCTATGGTACCATGCTAGCCTCTGGTTACCGACGTCTATGAATAAAATTAAACTGAATTTCGTTTATGGACGCTCTTTAACTACTGTGATCTTTATCATGTGCTGTTTTACAAGGGCGCTAATGACCTATCAGTTGAACGCCCTTAAACACAGATCACCATTGTAGTCGCCCTCTATGGTACCATGCTAGCCTCTGGTTACCGACGTCTATGAATAAAATTAAACTGAATTTCGTTTATGGACGCTCTTTAACTACTGTGATCTTTATCATGTGCTGTTTTACAAGGGCGCTAATGATCTATCAGTTGAACGCCGTTAAACACAGATCATCATGTCGCCCTCTATGGTACCATGCTAGCCTCTGGTTACCGACGTCTATCAATAAAATTAAACTGAATTTCGTTTATGGACGCTCTTTAACTACTGTGATCTTTATCATGTGCTGTTTTACAAGGGCGCTAATGACCTATCAGTTGAACGCCCTTAAACACAGATCATCATTGTAGTCGCCCTCTATGGTACCATGCTAGCCTCTGGTTACCGACGTCTATGAATAAAATTAAACTGAATTTCGTTTATGGACGCTCTTTAACTACTGTGATCTTTATCATGTGCTGTTTTACAAGGGCGCTAATGATCTATCAGTTGAACGCCGTTAAACACAGATCATCATGTCGCCCTCTATGGTACCATGCTAGCCTCTGGTTACCGACGTCTATCAATAAAATTAAACTGAATTTCGTTTATGGACGCTCTTTAACTACTGTGATCTTTATCATGTGCTGTTTTACAAGGGCGCTAATGACCTATCAGTTGAACGCCGTTAAACACAGATCATCATGTCGCCCTCTATGGTACCATGCTAGCCTCTGGTTACCGACGTCTATCAATAAAATTAAACTGAATTTCGTTTATGGACGCTCTTTAACTACTGTGATCTTTATCATGTGCTGTTTTACAAGGGCGCTAATGATCTATCAGTTGAACGCCGTTAAACACAGATCACCATGTCGCCCTGTATGGTACCATGCTAGCCTCTGGTTACCGACGTCTATCAATAAAATTAAACTGAATTTCGTTTATGGACGCTCTTTAACTACTGTGATCTTTATCATGTGCTGTTTTACAAGGGCGCTAATGACCTATCAGTTGAACGCCCTTAAACACAGATCACCATTGTAGTCGCCCTCTATGGTACCATGCTAGCCTCTGGTTACCGACGTCTATCAATAAAATTAACCTGAATTTCGTTTATGGACGCTCTTTAACTACTGTGATCTTTATCATGTGCTGTTTTACAAGGGCGCTAATGATCTATCAGTTGAACGCCGTTAAACACAGATCACCATGTCGCCCTCTATGGTACCATGCTAGCCTCTGGTTACCGACGTCTATCAATAAAATTAAACTGAATTTCGTTTATGGACGCTCTTTAACTACTGTGATCTTTATCATGTGCTGTTTTACAAGGGCGCTAATGACCTATCAGTTGAACATCATCATTGTAGTCGCCCTCTATGGTACCATGCTAGCCTCTGGTTACCGACGTCTATCAATAAAATTAAACTGAATTTCGTTTATGGACGCTCTTTAACTACTGTGATCTTTATCATGTGCTGTTTTACAAGGGCGCTAATGACCTATCAGTTGAACGCCGTTAAACACAGATCATCATGTCGCCCTCTATGGTACCATGCTAGCCTCTGGTTACCGACGTCTATCAATAAAATTAAACTGAATTTCGTTTATGGACGCTCTTTAACTACTGTGATCTTTATCATGTGCTGTTTTACAAGGGCGCTAATGACCTATCAGTTGAACGCCCTTAAACACAGATCATCATTGTAGTCGCCCTCTATGGTACCATGCTAGCCTCTGGTTACCGACGTCTATGAATAAAATTAAACTGAATTTCGTTTATGGACGCTCTTTAACTACTGTGATCTTTATCCTCCCATTCGATAAGGGACGTGAAAGACCTGAAATTTTGCTCAGAGGCCTCTTTATCAGGTTCTTTTACGTACCTTAAATCTATGACAGGTACCACTGACTTTACTTCCCTTCCAAAGAAAGCCATGCTGGTTTTTTACGCTCCATTGCCCTCTGCCAGGTTTGAGCCTGGCTAACATGGTACCCCTAGAGTACGGAGAACGACGGGTTCAAACCCGGTAGAGCGCGATAATTTTTTTTTTCATAAAAATTCTTAGGATGACTTCCTTCAGAAGGGAAGTAAAGCCTGTGGTCCCGTGTCGTAGATTTACGGCACGTAAAATAACCTCAAGCCTGATAAAGAGGCCTCTGAGCAAACTTTCTGATGTTTCACACCCAGTAGAATGGGTCACTAAGAACCATAACAGTTAATAGAGCATCCATAAATAAAAGAAACTATAACATGCAAAAGTACTAGGGCTTTGTCAATATACTTTCAGGTAAGCAGCCCTAAAACCTCTGAAGTTTTCTGGGAATACCTAGAGTGAACACATGTCACTATTGTGGATGCCAGGACATATGGGAGTTCATGGCAATAAAGGGCAGATGATGGACTTAAAAGCATCAGCTATTCTATCATTTGGACCGAAATCCTTTTTCGGATTATTAATTGATATTTTGAGAGTTTATTGATCGGTGGACTGTAGGAAAACATAGGAATACTTGCAGGACAGGTACTCAAAATAGCTATTCCTGATCGAGACACTGGTAGGACTTGTGAACTGCTTTCTAAACGGAGTCCAGCCTTGTTGGATATTTGGGGTGATAACACAACATGAGTATCTCAAGGGACACTTATACAAGATGGGTAAAGAAGTTAATCCAACTTGTATGAGATGAAAAAAAGGCAAATGCAATGGGAAGTGTGACTGCGAGCCTGTTGCAGGTTAAAGAATTAAATACTTAAATTGGGTGTTTATGCAAATGCATGAACTTAATAAGGTGTCACTAAGAATGTTAGCCTCCTTCCAAAGGATGCAGGCATTCTGAGATAATAGAAAACAAAGGGCTTCGCAGTGGGTCAGCAATAATTGAGGTGCCTAGGGCTTTCTAAACCTAATCCTGCCTCATGACCATACAGTTTGTCTGCTATTTATATGTTTGTTTTCCCACAGACGTAGCACCATCAGATACAGCAGCAGTTGTGAAATGGATATCAAAATAGAAATCAAAGAAGAGGATCTTCTCTCAGATCACATAGCCTCGCAGAATGTTACAGCGGTGCTTCTGGACAGTGTTTGTGATGTGGCAGTCAAAACAGAAATTGGTTCACAGAATATGAGAGAATTTCTTCCTGTAATGAAACGCAACAGTGATGACGAAATCTGTAACAAAGTAGAAATTAAAGAACAAAGTCAGTGGCTGGAAACAGAAACTTCATCTGAATGTGATGACATTAAGGTAAGTTTTGTAGAAATCTACAGTTGTTAGAATTTGTTTATTATTATTATTGCTTGATAAAATATCTGCATTGTGTAGTATAAAATTAATAAGGATAGGAGATAGTTTGTGCAGTGTTTATTGTAGGCTTGAAAGTAATAGTAGTGATAGTTTTTGAAAATTTAAAGATAGTTGAGGGAAGTTTTGTTGAAATTATAAGAAAATACTCTGTTTTATTCTGGTATCTGTCCATCAGCTACACTTTTCCTCCAACTTGAAAAAAAAATGTAAATGAAATCTAAGAGAAGTTCAATCGTTGGAAGAATACAGGTCTCTCCTTAGGACATCAAGGCCTAAACATAGGAAAAGTGTTATTTGCTGCAAAGGATCAAAATTTGTGCTGATATTAATACCCGAGAAACGTGGGCAGGAGGTTTTAGATATTACTAATTGCTTATTTTTAAAAAGTTTGGAAATGTGTGTGAAGAAGGTATCAAAATCTCTTTTCTCTCTTTATATCGTGATGGTTATAATTCTATTTTGATAAATATGATTTTATACAGTTTGAGATGATACTGAAGACAAACTTGGTTTAAGTAACTACAGGATTTAGATTTCTTGCTAGACATTTCCTGGTGATGCAGTAATTTGTATCACAAATTATTTAAATGTAAAGAATGATTATAGTATGAATATGCATTTTTATGTGACATTGATTTGAGATGTTTGTTGATTGTAAATATTGTTGAGAAGTAAGTTTATACGGCCTTACTGAAACTGACAATAATAGCGTGCAATAATGCAGCGAGGGGGTGAGCTGTTTATCATTATTAGAGACGAGGAAGTTACGTAATATTGGCGCGTTTTACTTTAGAATTTGCTGGAACATTTTTCCCTAGAGCATATGTATTCATAATTTTCATTGGATATAAAAATAGACGCTAATGTTGGCGCGTTTTATTAGCCAATAGTAACTCAGTTATAATCTTTAGGCATATCAGGGTGTATGAGTATAAAATAGGGCTAGGTTAGAGGTAAAGTCTTTCAGTCCGTCAGTTCATCGAAAATATTTGTACGTTACACGTCGGCTCCAGTCCATTATACCTCACATAGGCTATCAATTCATAGGTTACGCGTAGCAGAGTTATGAAAAATCTCAAGTATTATAAAGTTAATTATACAAAAAGTTGAAGTACGCAAATTAAGAGTGATCAGTAAAGAAGTTATTATAACTGTTTCAGTTTGGCGAGTGTCAAGATCAAGGTGTAAATGTGATAGTAAATGTGTTCGACAATAAAAGTGTAAAACAAATTCTTTCATCAGTGTTATCTTTGGATAAATGACTCCTTTCCGTTTACACAACCTGTATAAAGAGAAGTGCTTGACCAAAAACATCATAGCTAGCCGGAGGACAGAGAACCAAAATTAAATAAAATAACAGTAGCATTCTTACAAACAAACACTAATACTGCCGCAAATTGCTAACACCAGATGGAGCTAACAAACCTAACAAATGAATCACATCACAAGATGGCTTCACCACGTGGAGTAAACACACATACACAAACATTATAAATAATACCGCCGCAAATTGGCTCCCAAACGTGGGGCTCAATAAATAAATAATCTCACAACTAATACCACCACACTGGATGTTGAAGTAAGCAGAAATTGCATGACATGCTGTTTATGGGAAAAGATCACTTTGTGTCCGACACGTGGGTAAGTTGCATAAACAGGCCTGGGAATTTAATTTTTTTTTCTGCGGCACAGAGTTAAACAGGTGTGTAAACCTAATTTTGGTATGTTGAATTCAAATCTGCTTTCCATTTTTTCATATCACGTACAGACATGCAGAAAGGAAATATATAATATTTGAGTTTATTTCTGGTTTTTAAGTACAATTTAAAATACGTGAAATGAAACAAACTCGGAAACAATCTAATTGTATAGATGCATCAGCTTACATTGAACTAGGACATACCTTATGACTCAATGGATTTGGAATGTCATGTTCATGTGGTGATGTCCATGAGTTACAGGCCTAATTGCTGATGCCAAGTTTGGATACAAGATATATTACACAGACAAAAATAACACTCATTAAAATGATATTGTTGTTACCATAGGAATATCAAATGCCCTAGATGAACAAACTCCCTTGTACCACTGTCTTGGATTTTCTACACAACGTTTACTCAATATGAGGAGGAAAATTCTTGTCTTGATGCAGTAATGTTTCTTTTCTGCTGCTTTATCACATAGACGTAACAGAAATTGTTAGGATTGTTCACACAGCCCCTCCTAGATATACCACTTGAAGTTCCAATTTTTTCTACAAATAAAATTCACAACACTATACAGCTTTAAAAAGGAGCTGCTGAGAAGAAGTTTAAAACTCTACTGAGAATTCTAAGATAGGTTCAACATTACTTGTAAACAGCATCATGTCATATGATTTAGCATGTTTATGTATTCTAATCAACCATGTTGTAAGTTGAATACTACCATACTGAACTTTCAATTTTGTGTTGAAACAGAATTGTTCAAAATCTGTATGTGATACACAAAAACTATTATTATCTTTGAAATTAGAGCATCGTTATGATTTAAAATATTCCATTCTGCAAAATGTTTGCAGGCCAGTGTAATTTTTGCTGTCATTTTCCAGCTAGGCACTAATCAGGATTTTGTTCAGGTATTTAAACGCATGGGTTCTTGACCAACCACATGCCTAGCAGGAACCTTCTCCGTCAGGTCTTTAAATTCATTTAGTATTAATTTACAATTGCGACGTGGCTGCGAGGCCAACAGCAATGGACTGCTGTGCAGGTAAATCCACTACTTGTCTAATTCTTTCTTTATTTTGGAAATGTAGATTAAAGATTGGGAACATGGTGTGATCCCTTGCAACCTATACCCTCCTGTGCTACGGTCCCCCAACCTTTACGCCACAATACATTATTATGTGTGAGTGAGGTGTAGTCCCAACTAAAATATATTCAGATGTGACTGAATGATGGAAAAAGCCCTTTGTTTTATATTATCATTCCCACAAGAGGACAAGCAGCTTTAGTTTGGAGTCAGAGCAATGGTCTAATCCCTGTGGACTCAACCAACTTTGATAATTCCTTCACATAGAAAGCCTTATTGTTACTGTTGGGCATGGGATATAAAGCATGTTTAAATTTAAATTCATAAATTACCAAAAGAGTAAAAGGTATGTACAAAGCCTTTGTTGTAGAATATGAACACATTGGAGTTATTAAAGGACATAATATTTGAGATTGCTACTGCACAGAACAAACATGTTTCATTCCAAGCAAGATGTTCGTCACGGTTAAAAGATTATGACAGAGCAAAACAAACGGGAAATAACGTAACAACTCTCATCTGAGAAGGTGTTATTTGTATTTTGTAGTCAAGTTTGTTAACAGCGTATGTTCAATAATTATGAAAAGAGAGAAAATTGTGTCCAGCTAACATTTGAAATGAGTGAACTGCTTATTGTTCCCGATGTACCATTGAGAGTGAAGAACGTGACTTGGATTTAACTCAGTGCTGTTTTACTACATCATACAACAGGCTATGTTACCCTGAGGTAAGTGAATTAAACATTACTATATTAAACCACATACATGTAACAAACAATGACTCCATTTGCTGCTGAACAACTTAATTTATCGCATAGATGCTCAACGTTATACTGCGCTCAACAGTCTCTCTGGCTAAACTCTACTCAACAGCTCTATGCCAGTAGTCCCCTTACAAGACCCCGCAGCAAAGTGGGATGTTCTCTATGCCATTATTGTGCATACCATTTCTTTCAAATGTCATTATTATGTAGATCATTTGTTTCAAATGTCATTATTGTGTAGATCATTGGTTTCAAATGTCATTATTCTGCAGACCATTTTTGTTTCAAATGTCATTATTATGTAGATCATTTGTTTCAAATGTCATTATTGTGTAGATCATTTGTTTCAAATGTCATTATTGCGTAGATCATTTGTTTCAAATGTCATTATTGTGTAGATCATTTGTTTCAAATGTCATTATTGCGCATACCATTTGTTTCAAATGTCATTATTCTGCAGACCATTTTTGTTTCAAATGTCATTCTGCAGATCATTTGTTTTAAATGTCATTATTCTGAAGATCATTTTTTTCAAATGTATCATTATTCTGCAGATCATTTGTTTCAAATGTCATTATTACACAGTTTATTTCAAGTGCCATTATTCTGCAGACCATTTGTTCAAACATGGTGGCTCAAGCCGCTAACATTTCAGATGGCTAGGTAAGGGACCCAACATGCTATCATACTGGCGCAACTTTGCATACAAGGTCACACTGCTCCGTCCTTGAGGCTGGTCATTCAGGTCAGCACCCTCATAGTGGGTGAGAGGATCTAAGTGTACCTCCAGCCTTTTCCCTTGGGGAAGCCTCTGGATGCAGTATACTACATCACTAATTCTCTTCACCACAAAGTACGGCCCTTGCCGTGGTTGTTGAAAGTTGGGGCAGGGTGATACAACCACACCAGCTCACCCTGGCTGTTGGCTTGCCGGTCCTAATGGGTCGCTCGCTACCTGGATGTGTTGAACCATCTTACTCACCTGGTACATGCAACAGTAGGCCAGCAACCTGACTGGCCACGACCTTCATGAACTGGTCCTCAACCCTCCCATCTGACTTGTGTGCATCTAGTCACTCCAGTGGTACCATGCTGAGGTTGCAGGTTCAAACCCATTGGAGGGCATAACAACCTTAGCATAGCTTCCTTCAGAAGGGAAGTTGTATATTTACAGCACATAAAAGAATCTCAAACCTGATAATGAGGTCTCTGAGCAATATTTCTGGTCTTTTACACCCAATATAGAATGAGATGCTAAGAACCATAGCAGTTAAAGAGCGTCCATTCCAGTGCTTTCTTCATCAGTTCGAGTGAAAGTTGGTGCCCTGATCAGTGTGTAGCTCCAATGGCAGAACAGTTCTTCCATGAGGCACTGTAGCCTCCTGCCATACATTTCTTGGCAATAATCCATTACTTGGGCTCTTCTTTCAAACATGTCTTCAGTGCAACCATTCCTTGCCTTTTCAAAGCTGCCAACATTAGTGTTAAACCACAGACACACATGTACAACAAATGCATTTTACTGACATCTGTACAACACATGTTTCATTGTTATGAACATGTGTTTTGAAGTTTGCTGACCCAAAAATGATTTGCCTGGCCTGTCCACCTCATTCTGTAGAAACGTTAGAAATGAGTCATTTCATGAGTAAAATTGACCTTGTCCCACTGTGCAGTAATGAAGAGGCGTGTCTGCAATTTCTCTTCGATGAGTGTCTTCTATGAACAGTAATGCAATGCCACTCTTCATCCCGTGATTAGAAGGTTTCCCACAATTCTCCATGGGCATGAACAATTCATGCAATCCGTGACAGTGGGTACATGGTTTGCTAAATCCAAAATAATGCCTGCTCAAGTGTTTCTAATTACTCACAGGTCATTACATGAACTCACGGAGTGTTCATTTGGAGATCAGCAACAAAGCAACATGTTGAGCTTGCCAGACCATACTTACCAATTGCTGGAGAGGTTTGCTGAATGGCAGATTTAACAATAAACCATTCTGTTAACTTAACGGTGACCAGTGCGCACACCAGTAATATAGAATCACACTGGCAAAGTGGCATTCGATATGACCAGATGGACGAACATCTGTGTGAATACTTGTGGCACCAGAACTGTAAGAATCGCAAAGCAGACCCCTTTCAAGAAATGATTGAGGACATTACGAGCATGTATCCTGTAGTATAGTGTTTTAGTGTGCTTTAGATTAGGCTTAGATTAGGAAAGTGCAGTGTTGTTTACTTCAGGTCTAATTTATGCTTTTTTTCGTTAATTCTTGTATATGTACAACTTTTCTGTGCTGCTTTAATGTTTTTATAAACACTTAAATCGCCAACCATCATCGCTCATTTGGATACCAACATTTAGGTGAGTTTGTTTCAAAGTTACTTTTTGTTTTCTTTAAGTTGGTGGCACCTTCTTGTAAACTGATATGAGTGCCCTCCCTTCCGAAGCATGCGCACAATGCTTTCCTTGGACTTAGAAAATAACTCGATTGACATGTTCGTAAGAATACCCTATGTTTTGAAGGATACTCCCACGTTATACTGCTGCTGGTCTGTGGACCACGACTTGCTGCACATACATGACATTGGCAGTACACACTCCTCTGAGCAGGGTCTTCTGGTCATGGCATCAGCATTTGAGTGGTTCCTTCCTCTGCGAAGTTTTGATATAAACTTCTGGGCTCAGCAGCCAGGTGAGGTCAGAGTGGCCAGTCCTGTAGGCCATACAGGTACTTGGGAAGTGTTTCAGCACTTTCACTACTGCCAGGTAACAAAGTAGTTCTTCCACTTTTTAGAGCGCCTTGCTGTGGTACACTATCATTCTGGACCTGATGTAGTATGCCTCCAATACTTTTGTCGCTGGTGTTGGTGTCAATGATAAAATTGCTGCCCAGTTGTAGAAAACCTAAGACAAGCGCACTGTAGAGTGCTGAATTAAGTGTCTAAAACATGTTCTCGGCTGCCTCTGACCACATGTAGGGCCATGTTCTTCTGTCAGATGTGTGAGGGACTTCGCAATGTTAGAGAAACCTCTGATGAGTTGCATAGACCGAGGAAACTGTGCAACTATCGTTTGTCTTTTGGACGAGGCTGCCTGAGTCTTATCCATATCTGTGGCCACCCCTGCAGTATGTTGACCAGGTGCTGCCAATGACAATGTCCAAATATAACAGGCAGGCATCACTCATTCCAGGAAGGCTGCTGGTGTGTTGCAGAGGCCAAGCCCTTGGCTGGTTGACAATGCGGTTTTCTCTTGTCTCTGGGATCTAGAGCCATCTTCTGATTTCAGGTCCAATGTGGGCACCAGCAAAAGTGTCAAGGGTGTCGTCAATCTGGAAAAACAGTCCGTTCCAGTCACAGCATTCAGCTTCCATGTACCATGCTAGCCTCTAGTTCCCGAGGTCACGGATTCAAACCCAGAGGAGGGAGGTGGATTTTTTCGGGCTTGCTTCAGAAGAGAAGTAAAGCCAGTGATCCCATGTCCTAGATTTATGGCGCGTCAAAGAAACCTCTGAGCAAAAGTTCCAGTCTTTCACGCCGAATATAGAAACAGAGACTAACAACCATAGTAGTGAAAGAGTGTCCATAAATAAAACTCAATTTAATTAATTTTTGTACGAATAACAAGTCTTGCAGTGCATCCCCCTCTGGTTGGGAGGAATGATGCCATTTTACTCAATGCTACACAGAATTGTTCTCGGAACATGACGTTTACTGTCCAGAAAACTGGAGGTTATGTGCTTTTTCTCACTCATACACCCTCCAAAACTGCACTTTTTCTTCTTGGAGATGTAATAATCTCCGATATTTTGCGATTTCTTGTAAACTTGTTACCTGAAAAAGCATATATAGTTACAATTAACAAAAGCTAAACTGGAGTGCACTATAAACATGTATATTTCAGATTAGATGTGTATCCATAGGTAAAACAAATGTGGTCAGTATTCTAATTATTCTCTTTGTTTATTTTAGGTATTTGGCAAGAGGTTAATCTTTTAGATCCTTGGCACTTCAATTTGGAATACATAGTTCTTGGGTTTCAAAAATTGTGTAAATGCCTGGAGAGCATTTGTTGGGAAAAGAGATTCCAGAGCCAACTGAAACACAGTTCAAGACTGTTAAACCTTGTACAAGAGATGCCACCTTATATCTTTGTGTGGTCCCACGAGCATTGCTGATTTTATATGTTGTGCTTATTTATAACTTCGTGTACGTTTATAAACATGGACACAGATGAAGCTTCCAGCAAGTCACCCTTGTACTATCAGAATAAACATGTGTTAAAGGAAACAAGGCTTTCAACAATTGTGTACATCATAAATAAGATTGCACCACTTTTGTTACAGAGTTTAATAAAGTAAATAAATCCAAAAACGTGGCTCTGGAGTTGACAGCAGATTTAGAAATCCACTGGAAAAATCAATGAGCGATGGAGCTTCTCAAGCAATAGCAAGTAATTTTGAGGTTATGTTTTAAATAAGGAATGGGAAATAATAGACTTATTTAATATTGTGGTATATATGATTTGGATATGACCCTTGTTGATAATCTTCATCAAAGTATGCTGTGTGCAGTAGGTGTTTTACAATAAGCATTATGTTTATAAAGAGGAGTGTTTCATCAAGCCACTAGCTTTAGTTTATTTGCTTACACGTGAACCTCTGAGGTCAGTTATCAAGCAAGTCGTGCTGTTCTATTGCAAGCCTAATTTGTTAGCAACTACTGCTTTTAACTCAATTGGACAACTTTGAATTTAATGCAATAAGAAGGGACACCTGTGCACCCTCCCACATGCAAACTTGTTTCTTTACTTAAAGATGCAAGCCTTAGCTCTTTAAACAAGATCCGTCATCACCTTGGATTGGAGTTCAAGACAATAAATAATAGAAACATAATACTTGAAAGACCTGGTATTGAAGTTTTAAGAGCATTATTTTTAAAATAAATACAAAATAGGAATTTCAAGAAAATAATATAGGCTGGACTGATCTCCGTGTCATAACCCACAGGACTTCATTGTTGGCTTTACTGGAACATCTCATTTTTATGGTCACTTAACTGCTCTTCAGTTTGCGGTTTACCATGAGGACATTACTGTAATTTACATGGTTTAAGATCAGTTACAACGGTACATCCACTTGGTCATATTGCTCATTTGACATTACAAAGTTCTAAAAACAAGCCACTTCTGATAAAGGGGTAAACCTGAAATATTGAACATTTATATTGTACGAATGTGCGTGTTTTATCTTTCTTTCAGAACATCTCGTATTTTCACACACATATATCCCTTCTTGAGTTTTATTAATTTATTATGTTTATAAATATATATTTGCTTTGAGTGAGAATAGAGGACTGCCATTGCATAATATCTGAATGCAATTAAATGTATAATGTAAAGTTACTTTTATCCCTTGCAGCATAATTATGTGTTATAGCAATAAATCCGTGTTACAAGCACGTTTCTCTTGTTGGAGCTGATTCCCTCAACTTCATCATGTTCTGGTAATAACACTACCAAGAGGAGGAACCATCTCAAAGGGTCAAATGACTGATGGAGGAGGAAGATCATGTGAAATTCTGACTTCTGTGGCAAAAAGAGAGCATTCTGATTTGATGAAGTTGATGCAAGCTCACTCAAGGGCCTAAAGAACAAAGTCCTAATATTTGATGTTATATTGAGTATCCAGGAGGAAGAGTAGAAATTAAGAGCATAGAATGGTGTTGTTATTAGTAATATGTGTTCATTAGTATTGTGCCATTTTTATCCCAAGACAACAAACACTAATATTTAATAAATACAAGGAAATGCTGTGAATAGAAAAATGTTATCAGCCAGACATTACAAGTTAAAATGTTGAGATGACAGAAGGTTTCGCCCTGGAGGAGAATACCAGGTCTTTCTGTTAATTACAATTAGTTTTGTAGAGGATGTTCTTCAAATATCATCTGTGTGGTATATACAGAGGCAAAAATGGCACTTTTCGTCATGTTTAGCTTGGTTAATATAATAATTTAAACTAATGAAGATGATTCTATCAAATAAAATATTTTCTCACGTTTTATGTATACAAACAAAGGGTAAAATTCAGACTAATTGACTCCCACAGCCATACTAAAAACCCAGCAGTATCTCTGACTTTCCTGGTATCCTCTGTATTTGCACCAGTGTGTGTCTTCCCTCTCTTCTAACACTCCTACGTACCACATTTGGTTAACAAAATGCACAAATGGATGTTGTTATAATTTCACCTGTAGCTCTATGATTTTAGTAAAATTGCAAATCTATTACTGATAATGACAATTCTTCTTCTATCCCTGCTCAAACAATAGTAGAGCTTCCCTTTGTAAGGTTTCATGACCTCTACTATATTGTTGGGTGCAGTCCCTTTTGGAGAAGGGAAATTCACTGGAACATTATTCTGCATACTTTTATATAGAGTGATGTTTCTAAATACACCCCATCACTTAAATCTTACATCTACATGCAAACATTTGTATTGTCCACCAACACTATGCTGTTTTAGTTGAAATAGTGTGAACCTGTGCTTAAAATTAGCCATCAAGAGTACCAAGGAAAGTTCCACATTTTGTTTAGATATTTCTTCCCACTCACGTAGCATCTGAGAAAGTGAATATATTAACTTTATTAATAATAAATAATGACACTGCAGATATTCTACTATGTGTCAAATGTATTGCTCTCAGTGGTAATAGCATTTCTTTGTAAAATGAAATGAAATTAACCTTTAAATTTATTTGAACACAAACCTTAAAATGTTCTAAGATTGTTATAAAAGTGATATGCATGTGGTGTTTTAAGCTAGTTGTATTAGCAGAATAATAGTTTGAATGCATGCCTGTCGGCTATATTTTGTATTGCTTTCACCACTAAGCTATTTCCAGTGCCAATTTTTCTAGGTAACATCAATAGTCTAAAAAAGCATGCATAATACCACATAGAACCGAGGTCTGCAATTTAATTTTGAGATAGGACCTGAATATTAAGAAGTAATGCCTGTAACTCTTATTAATTAGTTTTGTAGAATTTGTCTTTTTTAAACTTATCTCACTGAAGTCAAATTTATTCGCACATTTCTACGGACTGAACATCTTTTGCAGTGGTATCATACATAGGTCTGCCAAATTCTCATTGTGCATTGCGTCATTACATGCTTCAGCAGAAATAGCTTGTAAAGCAAATAATGAAGCTAATGATTTCCACAACTAATACCTATATAGAGAAAAGAGCTATTAGTATATTAAAGCCCTATCTTAAATAATTCATATAATGACAGAATTTATTGAAGACAATCTATACATTCAGATTTTAATATATTGCTTTGCATTTTCTGGGATTATTGTTGAAATATCCTGAATGAGTACATTAAGCTCTCTCCAGTTGCTAGGAATCTCAGCACTAACCTATTGAAAATGAAAACAGTAATATTTAGGTTATATGAGATAAATTTTGGTAGTTGAAATTGTAGAGGAGGAGATACTTTCTTGCACATTGGTGTCTTAGTTTACTTACTAGAGGTTCCACCAAATGACCAAATATTTGAATGCCCTTAAACACAAATCATCACCACCAGACATAGAAGTGTTGTGAAGGTTGCTTCATCCATTCTTAGCAAATTATACAAATCTGAGTATTTCATTTGCACTACATTATTCAATAAACTATGGACGACTTCCATCACGTCCTAGGATCCATGATCATATCATCTATCATCGCAGTTTTCTTCTTTTGCGATGTCGAGATATTACAGAATGAATAATTGCAGCAGCAGCAGCATGTATATCTTCTACGTCAGTGTTTCTGTGTATACAAGCCAATGTCTCCGTCTGCACAGGCTTCTGCTGTCGAGCTATTGATGGTAAAGCTGTATGAATTAAGTGCCACTATAACAGTTTTCTTTGCTCTTGTTGATGCTAAGTAAATTCATAGCAGTTGGCATTGGATCATACAGCCAGATGATGCTGGAATATTTTTGAAGAGCAATTTCAAAAAACGTTTTTGTATGAACAGTATAACATTCTTGGGCCAACTATAAACTGACCTTATACAACAAGGTGTTTACTCTATACAAAAATCTGATGAAGCCATACAGTAAGAATGTATCACTGCAGGACCAGTGAAGATGCATCAGAATGTTGCAGTGAAACTGACGTGATTGTAACAGCAGCAAATCATGATGGGAGATTGAAAACTCACTTTAGTGTTGTGAATATTCCATTTCCAAGTAAAAGCCTTATTTTTCTGGCAAGTGTAAACCATGTGTGTACACTTTCTTTAGCTAACATTGTATAAAGTCTATTTATATACCTCCACTATAAACTGTTTTTATCATGTAATGTGTGATACTGTATTGAGGTTACCTAACCCTAATTTTATTCCTTAACCTAGTATTTGTTTGTATTCATAGCAAATGTCTATGTATTACTAGAAGCATAACTTAAGTTAGAAAAGTGTGGTTATAATGAGCATAATACCAGTCTGTTGTACTTCACTTATCCAGAATCTTTCAACTTTTCATTCCAGACTACAATTAATTGAACATTATTAACTATTATCCTGATTCACTTGATTTTCCTAATTCCTCTCTCAACTCCTTCCAAAGCCTTTTTTTCTTCACATTTCTATATTCCAAAGTTTCAGTTTGTATAAAAGTTAGTGACAAACAAAATTAATTATTCTTTCTTCTTCAATATGTGAAAACCTTTGTCTTCCACTCTTTATGTCCAAACACTATTAACATTTTATAGTAAACAAACGAGTACAATGACTACAACTTCACTTCAGAATTATCTTGTTGGCCAAAGCTCAGCTGAAGTGCAAACACAACTGCCACCATAATTTTCACTGCCTAGATTTCTGGTAGAAAATGAAAAAGGAGAGATTTAGTCATCATTTCTGTTCAGCGTAGCTAACTTCTTGGCATGAGGAAATCTCTTCAATAATAAGCAAGGTAATCACGTGAGTCTCAACTGAAAATCTTTAAGTGCTAGGCTTGAAGAATGCAAGGCTTAACTTGGTGGCCTGAGAGTGCAGATTCACCTCTGTTCTTTGGCATAACTATGGGACCAAAGAGAAGGTTTGAAGTTTCAGCTGTTGTGATTATCTAAGGGTACTTTTAATGTATGCAGCATTTTCAAAACTTGTGTAAGAAGAGGTGTTGTAGATCATAGTGCAGTAATGTGACAAAGAACAGGAAGAAGTAAATGTCATCCAAGTTAGCTGTGCAAAGTTGGGTAAGGCACTTATAGGATGTAATGTGTCCCTGCTGCTGTCTTCAGGCATTTCTACAACACACATATGGTTAGTACATCAGGTAATATATTCCACCCAGAAATTCAATTTTCGGACTTCACTAGAACTAAATGTTTTGCTTTATTCAGAAAGAAAACTTCAGCTTCCCAGAAGTAGGGACTGCCAAATACACAACGCTTAATACTTTAGAAATGATTATGTAAAACATGCAGACACAACATAGTGTTTAGTAAAACAACAGAAAAAGTTATTATAGCTATGACTTCTTTTAAATATAGGCAAAAAAATGAAACTAACTTGCGTGCAGATAATTTTGGAGAATATTGAACCTTTAAGTGATCTTGAGATTTTGATCAATTGGGATCTCTAAGTTCATTAACTCTGGTCAATTTCTCCATAAAATAGTTTTTTCTCAAATATTTTGTTGAGTGGATTTTTGTGTTTGTTAATCAGTGTCACTGATAGACATCTGCACCAATCTTATTAAACAAACCGTTCATCTTACCATGGTAAGAATTTCAACAGGATAATCCTATCACATTGTGGTGCACCATGTTCACTGCAGTTTAGCTGGCAGGTAAACTCCCCTGAACACACCTAGAAGTACATGTGTCACTTGCTGATGTACATGCATGTACTGTTCAGCACCCAGTGTTCACTGCAGTTTATCTGGCAGGTAAACTCCCCTGAACACACCTAGAAGTACATGTGCCACTTGCTGATGCACATGCATGTACTGTTCAGCACCCAATGTTCACTGCAGTTTATCTGGCAGGTAAACTCCCCTGAACACACCTAGAAGTACATGTGCCACTTGCTGATGCACATGCATGTACTGTTCAGCACCCAGTGTTCACTGCAGTTTATCTGGCAGGTAAACTCCCCTGAACATACCCAGAAATACATGTGCCACTTGCTGATGCACATGCATGTACTGTTCAGCACCCAGTGTTCACTGCAGTTTAGCTGGCAGGTAAACTCCCCTGAACATACCTAGAAATACATGTGTCACTTGCTGATGTACATGCATGTACTGTTCAGCACCCAGTGTTCACTGCAGTTTAGCTGGCAGGTAAACTCCCCTGAACATTCCTAGAAATACATGTGTCACTTGCTGATGTACATGCATGTACTGTTCAGCACCCAGTGTTCACTGCAGTTTATCTGGCAGGTAAACTCCCCTGAACACACCTAGAAGTACATGTGTCACTTGCTGATGTACATGCATGTACTGTTCAGCACCCAATGTTCACTGCAGTTTATCTGGCAGGTAAACTCCCCTGAACACACCTAGAAGTACATGTGTCACTTGCTGATGTACATGCATGTACTGTTCAGCACCCAGTGTTCACTGCAGTTTATCTGGCAGGTAAACTCCCCTGAACACACCTAGAAATACATGTGTCACTTGCTGATGTACATGCATGTACTGTTCAGCACCCAGTGTTCTCTACAGTTTAGCTGGCAGGTAAACTCCTTTGAACACACCTAGAAGTACATGTGTCACTTGCTGATGTACATGCATGTACTGTTCAGCACCCAGTGTTCTCTACAGTTTATCTGGCAGGTAAACTCCTTTGAACACACCTAGAAGTACATGTGTCACTTGCTGATGTACATGCATGTACTGTTCAGCACCCAGTGTTCTCTACAGTTTATCTGGCAGGTAAACTCCTTTGAACACACCTAGAAGTACATGTGTCACTTGCTGATGTACATGCATGTACTGTTCAGCACCCAGTGTTCACTACAGTTTATCTGGCAGGTAAACTCCTCTGAACACACCTAGAAGTACATGTGTCACTTGCTGATGTACATGCATGTACTGTTCAGCACCCAGTGTTCTCTACAGTTTATCTGGCAGGTAAACTCCCCTGAACACACCTAGAAGTACATGTGTCACTTGCTGATGTACATGCATGTACTGTTCAGCACCCAGTGTTCACTGCAGTTTAGCTGGCAGGTAAACTCCCCTGAACACACCTAGAAGTACATGTGTCACTTGCTGATGTACATGCATGTACTGTTCAGCACCCAGTGTTCTCTACAGTTTAGCTGGCAGGTAAACTCCCCTGAACACACCTAGAAGTACATGTGTCACTTGCTGATGTACATGCATGTACTGTTCAGCACCCAGTGTTCACTGCAGTTTAGCTGGCAGGTAAACTCCCCTGAACACACCTAGAAGTACATGTGTCACTTGCTGATGTACATGCATGTACTGTTCAGCACCCAGTGTTCTCTACAGTTTAGCTGGCAGGTAAACTCCCCTGAACACACCTAGAAGTACATGTGTCACTTGCTGATGTACATGCATGTACTGTTCAGCACCCAGTGTTCACTGCAGTTTAGCTGGCAGGTAAACTCCCCTGAACACACCTAGAAGTACATGTGTCACTTGCTGATGTACATGCATGTACTGTTCAGCACCCAGTGTTCACTGCAGTTTATCTGGCAGGTAAACTCCCCTGAACACACCTAGAAGTACATGTGTCACTTGCTGATGTACATGCATGTACTGTTCAGCACCCAGTGTTCACTGCAGTTTAGCTGGCAGGTAAACTCCCCTGAACACACCTAGAAGTACATGTGTCACTTGCTGATGTACATGCATGTACTGTTCAGCACCCAGTGTTCACTGCAGTTTAGCTGGCAGGTAAACTCCCCTGAACACACCTAGAAGTACATGTGTCACTTGCTGATGTACATGCATGTACTGTTCAGCACCCAGTGTTCACTGCAGTTTAGCTGGCAGGTAAACTCCCCTGAACATACCTAGAAATACATGTGTCACTTGCTGATGTACATGCATGTACTGTTCAGCACCCAGTGTTCACTGCAGTTTAGCTGGCAGGTAAACTCCCCTGAACATACCTAGAAATACATGTGTCACTTGCTGATGTACATGCATGTACTGTTCAGCACCCAGTGTTCACTGCAGTTTAGCTGGCAGGTAAACTCCCCTGAACACACCTAGAAGTACATGTGTCACTTGCTGATGTACATGCATGTACTGTTCAGCACCCAGTGTTCACTGCAGTTTAGCTGGCAGGTAAACTCCCCTGAACATACCTAGAAATACATGTGTCACTTGCTGATGCACATGCATGTACTGTTCAGCACCCAGTGTTCACTGCAGTTTAGCTGGCAGGTAAACTCCCCTGAACATACCTAGAAATACATGTGTCACTTGCTGATGTACATGCATGTACTGTTCAGCACCCAGTGTTCACTGCAGTTTAGCTGGCAGGTAAACTCCCCTGAACACACCTAGAAGTACATGTGTCACTTGCTGATGTACATGCATGTACTGTTCAGCACCCAGTGTTCACTGCAGTTTAGCTGGCAGGTAAACTCCCCTGAACATACCTAGAAATACATGTGTCACTTGCTGATGCACATGCATGTACTGTTCAGCACCCAGTGTTCACTGCAGTTTAGCTGGCAGGTAAACTCCTCTGAGCACACCTAGAAGTACATGTGCCACTTGCTGATGCACATGCATGTACTGTTCAGCACCCAGTGTTCACTGCAGTTTATCTGGCAGGTAAACTCCCCTGAACACACCTAGAAGTACATGTGTCACTTGCTGATGTACATGCATGTACTGTTCAGCACCCAGTGTTCACTGCAGTTTATCTGGCAGGTAAACTCCCCTGAACATACCCAGAAATACATGTGCCACTTGCTGATGCACATGCATGTACTGTTCAGCACCCAGTGTTCACTGCAGTTTATCTGGCAGGTAAACTCCTCTGAGCACACCTAGAAGTACATGTGCCACTTGCTGATGTACATGCATGTACTGTTCAGCACCCAGTGTTCACTGCAGTTTATCTGGCAGGTAAACTCCCCTGAACACACCTAGAAGTACATGTGTCACTTGCTGATGTACATGCATGTACTGTTCAGCACCCAGTGTTCACTGCAGTTTATCTGGCAGGTAAACTCCCCTGAGCACACCTAGAAGTACATGTGCCACTTGCTGATGTACATGCATGTACTGTTCAGCACCCAGTGTTCACTGCAGTTTATCTGGCAGGTAAACTCCCCTGAACACACCTAGAAGTACATGTGCCACTTGCTGATGCACATGCATGTACTGTTCAGCACCCAGTGTTCACTGCATTTTATCTGGCAGGTAAACTCCCCTGAACACACCTAGAAGTACATGTGTCACTTGCTGATGTACATGCATGTACTGTTCAGCACCCAGTGTTCACTGCAGTTTATCTGGCAGGTAAACTCCCCTGAACATACCCAGAAATACATGTGCCACTTGCTGATGCACATGCATGTACTGTTCAGCACCCAGTGTTCACTGCAGTTTATCTGGCAGGTAAACTCCTCTGAGCACACCTAGAAGTACATGTGCCACTTGCTGATGTACATGCATGTACTGTTCAGCACCCAGTGTTCACTGCAGTTTAGCTGGCAGGTAAACTCCCCTGAACATACCTAGAAATACATGTGTCACTTGCTGATGTACATGCATGTACTGTTCAGCACCCAGTGTTCACTGCAGTTTAGCTGGCAGGTAAACTCCCCTGAACACACCTAGAAGTACATGTGCCACTTGCTGATGTACATGCATGTACTGTTCAGCACCCAGTGTTCTCTACAGTTTATCTGGCAGGTAAACCCCCCTGAACACACCTAGAAGTACATGTGTCACTTGCTGATGTACATGCATGTACTGTTCAGCACCCAGTGTTCACTGCAGTTTATCTGGCAGGTAAACTCCTCTGAACATACCCAGAAATACATGTGTCACTTGCTGATGTACATGCATGTACTGTTCAGCACCCAATGTTCACTGCAGTTTATCTGGCAGGTAAACTCCCCTGAACATACCCAGAAATACATGTGTCACTTGCTGATGTACATGCATGTACTGTTCAGCACCCAGTGTTCACTGCAGTTTATCTGGCAGGTAAACTCCCCTGAACACACCTAGAAGTACATGTGTCACTTGCTGATGTACATGCATGTACTGTTCAGCACCCAGTGTTCTCTACAGTTTATCTGGCAGGTAAACTCCCCTGAACACACCTAGAAGTACATGTGTCACTTGCTGATGTACATGCATGTACTGTTCAGCACCCAATGTTCACTGCAGTTTATCTGGCAGGTAAACTCCCCTGAACACACCTAGAAGTACATGTATCACTTGCTGATGTACATGCATGTACTGTTCAGCACCCAGTGTTCACTGCAGTTTATCTGGCAGGTAAACTCCTCTGAACATACCTAGAAGTACATGTGTCACTTGCTGATGCACATGCATGTACTGTTCAGCACCCAGTGTTCACTGCAGTTTATCTGGCAGGTAAACTCCCCTGAACATACCCAGAAATACATGTATCACTTGCTGATGTACATGCATGTACTGTTCAGCACCCAGTGTTCACTGCAGTTTAGCTGGCAGGTAAATCCCCTGAACACACCTAGAAGTACATGTGTCACTTGCTGATGTACATGCATGTACTGTTCAGCACCCAGTGTTCACTGCAGTTTATCTGGCAGGTAAACTCCCCTGAACACACCTAGAAGTACATGTGTCACTTGCTGATGTACATGCATGTACTGTTCAGCACCCAGTGTTCACTGCAGTTTAGCTGGCAGGTAAACTCCCCTGAACACACCTAGAAGTACATGTATCACTTGCTGATGTACATGCATGTACTGTTCAGCACCCAGTGTTCACTGCAGTTTAGCTGGCGGGTAAACTCCCCTGAACACACCTAGAAGTACATGTGTCACTTGCTGATGTACATGCATGTACTGTTCAGCACCCAATGTTCACTGCAGTTTATCTGGCAGGTAAACTCCCCTGAACACACCTAGAAGTACATGTGCCACTTGCTGATGTACATGCATGTACTGTTCAGCACCCAGTGTTCACTGCAGTTTATCTGGCAGGTAAACTCCCCTGAACACACCTAGAAGTACATGTGCCACTTGCTGATGTACATGCATGTACTGTTCAGCACCCAGTGTTCTCTACAGTTTATCTGGCAGGTAAACTCCTCTGAACACACCTAGAAGTACATGTGCCACTTGCTGATGTACATGCATGTACTGTTCAGCACCCAGTGTTCTCTACAGTTTATCTGCCAGGCGTTCTCCTTGTAGGTAAACTCCCCTGAACACACCTAGAAGTACATGTGCCACTTGCTGATGTACATGCATGTACTGTTCAGCACCCAGTGTTCTCTACAGTTTATCTGCCAGGCGTTCTCCTTGTAGGTAAACTCCTCTGAGCACACCTAGAAGTACATGTGCCACTTGCTGATGTACATGCATGTACTGTTCAGCATCCAGTGTTCACTGCAGTTTATCTGGCAGGTAAACTCCCCTGAACACACCTAGAAGTACATGTGCCACTTGCTGATGTACATGCATGTACTGTTCAGCACCCAGTGTTCACTGCAGTTTATCTGGCAGGTAAACTCCCCTGAACACACCTAGAAGTACATGTGCCACTTGCTGATGTACATGCATGTACTGTTCAGCACCCAGTGTTCTCTACAGTTTATCTGCCAGGCGTTCTCCTTGTAGGTAAACTCCCCTGAACACACCTAGAAGTACATGTGCCACTTGCTGATGTACATGCATGTACTGTTCAGCACCCAGTGTTCTCTACAGTTTATCTGCCAGGCGTTCTCCTTGTAGGTAAACTCCCCTGAACACACCTAGAAGTACATGTGTCACTTGCTGATGTACATGCATGTACTGTTCAGCACCCAATGTTCACTGCAGTTTATCTGGCAGGTAAACTCCCCTGAACACACCTAGAAGTACATGTGCCACTTGCTGATGTACATGCATGTACTGTTCAGCACCCAGTGTTCTCTACAGTTTATCTGCCAGGCGTTCTCCTTGTAGGTAAACTCCTCTGAGCATACCTAGAAGTACATGTGCCGCTTGCTGATGTACATGCATGTACTGTTCAGCACCCAGTGTTCACTGCAGTTTATCTGGCAGGCATTCTCCTTGTAGGTAAACTCCTCTGAGCATACCTAGAAGTACATGTGCCACTTGCTGATGTACATGCATGTACTGTTCAGCACCCAGTGTTCACTGCAGTTTATCTGGCAGGCATTCTCCTTGTAGGTAAACTCCCCTGAACATACCTAGAAGTGCATGTGCCACTTGCTGATACACATGCATGTACTGTTCAGCACCCAGTGTTCACTGCAGTTTATGTGGCAGGCATTCTCCTTGTAAGTAAACTCCCCTGAACATACCTAGAAGTGCATGTGCCACTTGCTGATACACATGCATGTACTGTTCAGCACCCAGTGTTCACTGCAGTTTATCTGGCAGGCATTCTCCTTGTAGGTAAACTCCTCTGAGCATACCTAGAAGTACATGTGCCACTTGCTGATGTACATGCATGTACTGTTCAGCACCCAGTGTTCACTGCAGTTTATCTGGCAGGCATTCTCCTTGTAGGTAAACTCCTCTGAGCATACCTAGAAGTACATGTGCCACTTGCTGATGTACATGCATGTACTGTTCAGCACCCAGTGTTCACTGCAGTTTATCTGGCAGGCATTCTCCTTGTAGGTAAACTCCTCTGAGCATACCTAGAAGTACATGTGCCACTTGCTGATGTACATGCATGTACTGTTCAGCACCCAGTGTTCACTGCAGTTTATCTGGCAGGCATTCTCCTTGTAGGTAAACTCCCCTGAACATACCTAGAAGTGCATGTGCCACTTGCTGATACACATGCATGTACTGTTCAGCACCCAGTGTTCACTGCAGTTTATCTGGCAGGCATTCTCCTTGTAAGTAAACTCCCCTGAACATACCTAGAAGTACATGTGCCACTTGCTGATGTACATGCATGTACTGTTCAGCATCCAGTGTTCACTGCAGTTTATCCGCCAGGCGTTCTGCTTTTAGGTAAACTCCTCTGACCATACCTGGAAGTACATGTGCCACTTGCTGATGTACATGCATGTACTGTTCAGTGTAGAATGGAGGAATGCAAAAAGTTCCAAGTTTCTATAAATGTGAAGTAGATATTGTAACCTGCCGACCCAGTTAGAGCGTAAGTTGAATTTGTTGTATAACGTGGATTATGATAGGAGCTAGGATTCACAATATTTCACACAAAATGTGATTGTGGTGTAGTATAAAACACTTTGTATTTTTAACAATCCAATAAATTCATGAAAGTGTGCAATATATTTAAACATTTAAGAAAAATCAAGTTTAATACATTTCAAGTACAATTGTCGCGTATTGTTCGCTTTTTCACCATATGTGACATTTAATTTGCCTTATGGTATTATAAGTTTTTAATTTCCTGCCATTGCAAAGGCAACATAAATACAGTGTGATTCTCTCGCTAGAGGCCCCAAACATTTGTCCATATGTTGACCATTTATGTGAGTTTTGTGATGAAAATTTGCATACACATACCTCGAACTATGTACTATGACAACCGATGCTGAAAAGTGTCCCCTCCCACATCCAAATATGTTTGTACACTACGCTCCAAATTGTGAAATACTTTTATTAAAGTCTCCTCGGTAATGGCTTCAATCTCTTGACGTATAGCATCTTTCTACTCTGCAATTATACATGGTCTATTTCTGTATTCCTTTTCCTTCAGACATCCCCACAGGAAGAAGTCGGGTGGTGTTAGGTCATGAGATCTTGGTGGCCAAAGAGTTTATGAGATGATTCAATCTTCAAAAAACTTTCAATTTCCCTCATGCTTGCACGTGGCGTGCGACTTGTTGCACCATCTTGTTGGAAATATCCGTGAGTTAAATCATACGTTAACTGATTGACAAAGTCAGTGAATATTCTAATGTATTCTTCAGTGCTCACCGTATACTCCTGAAAAATAGGTCCTATAATATGCCTACGTGACACTGCGCACCACACTCCAATGTTCTGTGCATGTAGAGGGTTTGTTTGTGCCCATATGCGCATGTTATGGGAGTTTATGTAGCCACACTTCATCCGTGAACCAAGTAAAGAACAAAATCCCAGTATTCTGATTAATAGAGGTTTCGAACCATACACAGAACTGCAAGCGTTTTTCATGGTCCGTCGGTTGCAATTCTTGAACACACGGTAAACGTGGAGGTTTGCTTTCTTAGCAGCTCTTTGGTACGCAGAATATGGAACATTCATTTCCTGGGAAGGTCGTCGCAAGGATTTTGATGGCGACTTCAGTAATCGCTCCTTCTTCCACATTCATTCTCCGGCCGCCTGCATGCTGTGTGATCAAGGTTCTAGTCGTCTCTAACTTTATTACCAATTTCTGAATACAACATTTCGAGGGCCCGAAATGCTTTTGACATGGTTTAAATGAACCCGTTTGCCAGTAGTTACGCGTTCTGCAATTGTGTAAGGCATTGTCTATGCTGCTTCCAAGCCAACACTGGCGTATAGCATGTGGAGACGTTCGTGTGACTAAGCAGAGCCAAGGTCAGTGGAACAGTCCAAGCCTATTGGGAGGGGTGTAGCACTACATTACATTGTTCAAGGTATGTGTACACAAGTTTCATCACAAAACGCACATAAATGGCCAACATATAGGCAAAAGTTTGGGGCCTCTAGCGAGAGAATCACATTGTACAATTTACGAATAATGAATGCGTCTCCCGCGAGTTTAAATTTTGAAACCAAGGGTAGAAAGTTAAATTTTGTTAGAAATAGCCGTAACATTACTCTTGGCAACCTTAAGCTAAAATCTCGACAAAGTACAACAGAGCTAAAACCCCTGGCACCTCGCTCACTCACTCAGATCCTCGATAACTGTCTTGTCGTCCCACCGCGCCCGGGAGCTTCATGTTGCACTCACGTCTAGGGGGCGGTGTGATGAGCCAACCAATATTAGCGCTGGACGACTAGGATGACGTCAGAAATGACATATTTCGAGAATGTGTTGAGCTGTCCACCGGCAGGGGAAGGAGTAGCAACGATACAATAACTCCGCCCCGCTCAGCTGACGCAATGATCCTTCATCTATCTCGGACAGGGTAGCCATTTAACAAGTCAAACAAGCACATGATAAGGTCTTATCGACAAAAGGGAGCTCAGCTGACGCAATGATCCTTCATCTATCTCGGACAGGGTAGCCATTTAACAAGTCAAACAAGCACATGATAAGGTCATATCGACAAAAGGAAGCTCAGCTGACGCAATGATCCTTCATCTATCTCGGACAGGGTAGCCATTTAACAAGTCAAACAAGCACATGATAAGGTCA
Organism: Deroplatys truncata; assembly: GCA_030765065.1. Lineage (NCBI taxonomy): Eukaryota > Metazoa > Arthropoda > Insecta > Mantodea > Mantidae > Deroplatys > Deroplatys truncata. Next base: position 234,289,339 of record CM060986.1, read on the forward strand.
TATCGACAAAAGGAAGCTCAGCTGACGCAATGATCCTTCATCTATCTCGGACAGGGTAGCCATTTAACAAGTCAAACAAGCACATGATAAGGTCATATCGACAAAAGGGAGCTCAGCTGACGCAAGGATCCTTCATCTATCTCGGACAGGGTAGCGATTTAACAAGTCAAACAAGCACATGATAAGTTCATATCGACAAAAGGAAGCTCAGCTGATGCAATAATCCTTCATCTATCTCGTACAGGGTAGCCATTTAACAAGTCAAACAAGCACATGATAAGGTCATATCGACAAAAGGGAGCTCAGCTGACGCAAGGATCCTTCATCTATCTCGGACAGGGTAGCCATTTAACAAGTCAAACAAGCACATGATAAGGTCATATCGACAAAAGGAAGCTCAGCTGACGCAATGATCCTTCATCTATCTCGTACAGGGTAGCCATTTAACAAGTCAAACAAGCACATGATAAGGTCATATCGACAAAAGGAAGCTCAGCTGACGCAATGATCCTTCATCTATCTCGGACAGGGTAGCCATTTAACAAGTCAAATTGGCACATGATAAGGTCATATCGACAAAAGGGAGCTCAGCTGACGCAATGATCCTTCATCTATCTCGGACAGGGTAGCCATTTAACAAGCACATGATAAGGTCATATCGACAAAAGGGAGCTCAGCTGACGCAAGGATCCTTCATCTATCTCGGACAGGGTAGCCATTTAACAAGTCAAACAAGCACATGATAAGGTCATATCGACAAAAGGAAGCTCAGCTGACGCAATGATCCTTCATCTATCTCGTACAGGGTGGCCATTTAACAAGTCAAACAAGCACATGATAAGGTCATATCGAAAAAAGGAAGCTAAGATGACGCAATGATCCTTCATCTATCTCGTACAGGGTAGCCATTTAACAAGTCAAACAAGCACATGATAAGGTCATATCGACAAAAGGAAGCTCAGCTGACGCAATGATCCTTCATCTATCTCGGACAGGGTAGCCATTTAACAAGTCAAACAAGCACATGATAAGGTCATATCGACAAAAGGAAGCTAAGATGACGCAATGATCCTTCATCTATCTCGTACAGGGTAGCCATTTAACAAGTCAAACAAGCACATGATAAGGTCATATCGACAAAAGGAAGCTCAGCTGACGCAATGATCCTTCATCTATCTCGGACAGGGTAGCCATTTAACAAGTCAAACAAGCACATGATAAGGTCATATCGACAAAAGGAAGCTCAGCTGACGCAATGATCCTTCATCTATCTCGTACAGGGTAGCCATTTAACAAGTCAAACAAGCACATGATAAGGTCATATCGACAAAAGGAAGCTCAGCTGACGCAAGGATCCTTCATCTATCTCGTACAGGGTAGCCATTTAACAAGTCAAACAAGCACATGATAAGGTCATATCGACAAAAGGGAGCTCAGCTGACGCAATGATCCTTCATCTATCTCGGACAGGGTAGCCATTTAACAAGTCAAACAAGCACATGATAAGGTCATATCGACAAAAGGAAGCTCAGCTGACGCAATGATCCTTCATCTATCTCGTAGAGGGTAGCCATTTAACAAGTCAAACAAGCACATGATAAGGTCATATCGACAAAAGGAAGCTCAGCTGACGCAATGATCCTTCATCTATCTCGTACAGGGTAGCCATTTAACAAGTCAAACAAGCACATGATAAGGTCATATCGACAAAAGGGAGCTCAGCTGACGCAAGGATCCTTCATCTATCTCGGACAGGGTAGCCATTTAACAAGTCAAAAAAGCACATGATAAGGTCATATCGACAAAAGGGAGCTCAGCTGACGCAAGGATCCTTCATCTATCTCGGACAGGGTAGCCATTTAACAAGTCAAACAAGCACATGATAAGGTCATATCGACAAAAGGGAGCTCAGCTGACGCAAGGATCCTTCATCTATCGCGGACAGGGTAGCCATTTAACAAGTCAAACAAGCACATGATAAGGTCATATCGACAAAAGGGAGCTCAGCTGACGCAAGGATCCTTCATCTATCTCGTTCAGGGTAGCCATTTAACAAGTCAAACAAGCACATGATAAGGTCATATCGACAAAAGGGAGCTCAGCTGACGCAAGGATCCTTCATCTATCTCGGACAGGGTAGCCATTTAACAAGTCAAACAAGCACATGATAAGGTCATATCGACAAAAGGGAGCTCAGCTGACGCAAGGATCCTTCATCTATCTCGGACAGGGTAGCCATTTAAGAAGTCAAACAAGCACATGATAAGGTCATATCGACAAAAAGGAGCTCAGCTGACGCAAGGATCCTTCATCTATCTCGGACAGGGTAGCCATTTAACAAGTCAAACAAGCACATGATAAGGTCATATCGACAAAAGGGAGCTCAGCTGACGCAAGGATCCTTCATCTATCTCGGACAGGGTAGCCATTTAACAAGTCAAACAAGCACATGATAAGGTCATATCGACAAAGGGAGCTCAGCTGACGCAAGGATCCTTCATCTCTCTCGGACAGGGTAGCCATTTAACAAGTCAAACAAGCACATGATAAGGTCATATCGACAAAAGGGAGCTCAGCTGACGCAAGGATCCTTCATCTATCTCGGACAGGGAAGCCATTTAACAAGTCAAACAAGCACATGATAAGGTCATATCGACAAAAGGGAGCTCAGCTGACGCAATGATCCTTCATCTATCTCGGACAGGGTAGCCATTTAACAAGTCAAACAAGCACTTGATAAGGTCATATCGACAAAAGGAAGCTCAGCTGACGCAATGATCCTTCATCTATCTCGGACAGTGTAGCCATTTAACAAGCACATGATAAGGTCATATCGACAAAAGGGAGCTCAGCTGACGCAATGATCCTTCATCTATCTCGGACAGGGTAGCCATTTAACAAGTCAAACAAGCACATGATAAGGTCATATCGACAAAAGGGAGCTCAGCTGACGCAATGATCCTTCATCTATCTCGGACAGGTAGCCATTTTACAAGCACATGATAAGGTCATATCGACAAAAGGGAGCTCAGCTGACGCAATGATCCTTCATCTATCTCGGACAGGGTAGCCATTTAACAAGCACATGATAAGGTCATATCGACAAAAGGGAGCTCAGCTGACGTAATGATCCTTCATCTATCTCGGACAGGGTAGCCATTTAACAAGCACATGATAAGGTCATATCGACAAAAGGGAGCTCAGCTGACGCAAGGATCCTTCATCTATCTCGGACAGGGTAGCCATTTAACAAGCACATGATAAGGTCATATCGACAAAAGGGAGCTCAGCTGACGCAAGGATCCTTCATCTATCTCGGACAGGGTAGCCATTTAACAAGCACATGATAAGGTCATATCGACAAAAGGGAGCTCAGCTGACGCAAGGATCCTTCATCTATCTCGGACAGGGTAGCCATTTAACACGTCAAACAAGCACATGATAAGGTCATATCGACAAAAGGGAGCTCAGCTGACGCAAGGATCCTTCATCTATCTCGGACAGGGTAGCCATTTAACAAGTCAAACAAGCACATGATAAGGTCATATCGACAAAAGGGAGCTCAGCTGACGCAAGGATCCTTCATCTATCTCGGACAGGGAAGCCATTTAACAAGTCAACAAGCACATGATAAGGTCATATCGACAAAAGGGAGCTCAGCTGACGCAATGATCCTTCATCTATCTCGGACAGGGTAGCCATCTAACAAGTCAAACAGGCACTTGATAAGGTCATATCGACAAAAGGAAGCTCAGCTGACGCAATGATCCTTCATCTATCTCGGACAGGGTAGCCATTTAACAAGCACATGATAAGGTCATATCGACAAAAGGGAGCTCAGCTGACGCAATGATCCTTCATCTATCTCGGACAGGGTAGCCATTTAACAAGTCAAACAAGCACATGATACGGTCATATCGACAAAAGGGAGCTCAGCTGACGCAATGATCCTTCATCTATCTCGGACAGGTAGCCATTTTACAAGCACATGATAAGGTCATATCGACAAAAGGGAGCTCAGCTGACGCAATGATCCTTCATCTATCTCGGACAGGGTAGCCATTTAACAAGTCAAACAAGCACATGATAAGGACATATCGACAAAAGGGAGCTCAGCTGACGTAATGATCCTTCATCTATCTCGGACAGGGTAGCCATTCAACAAGCACATGATAAGGTCATATCCACAAAAGGGAGCTCAGCTGACGCAATGATCATCTATCTCGGACAGGGTAGCCATTTAACAAGCACATGATAAGGTCATATCGACAAAAGGGAGCTCAGCTGACGCAAGGATCCTTCATCTATCTCGGACAGGGTAGCCATTTAACAAGCACATGATAAGGTCATATCGACAAAAGGGAGCTCAGCTGACGCAAGGATCCTTCATCTATCTCGGACAGGGTAGCCATTTAACAAGTCAAACAAGCACATGATAAGGTCATATCGACAAAAGGAAGCTCAGCTGACGCAATGATCCTTCATCTATCTCGTACAGGGTGGCCATTTAACAAGTCAAACAAGCACATGATAAGGTCATATCGAAAAAAGGAAGCTAAGATGACGCAATGATCCTTCATCTATCTCGTACAGGGTAGCCATTTAACAAGTCAAACAAGCACATGATAAGGTCATATCGACAAAAGGAAGCTCAGCTGACGCAATGATCCTTCATCTATCTCGGACAGGGTAGCAATTTAACAAGTCAAACAAGCACATGATAAGGTCATATCGACAAAAGGAAGCTAAGATGACGCAATGATCCTTCATCTATCTCGTACAGGCTAGCCATTTAACAAGTCAAACAAGCACATGATAAGGTCATATCGACAAAAGGAAGCTCAGCTGACGCAATGATCCTTCATCTATCTCGGACAGGGTAGCCATTTAACAAGTCAAACAAGCACATGATAAGGTCATATCGACAAAAGGAAGCTCAGCTGATACAATGATCCTTCATCTATCTCGGACAGGGTAGCCATTTAACAAGTCAAACAAGCACATGATAAGGTCATATCGACAAAAGGGAGCTCAGCTGACGCAAGGATCCTTCATCTATCTCGGACAGGGTAGCGATTTAACAAGTCAAACAAGCACATGATAAGTTCATATCGACAAAAGGAAGCTCAGCTGATGCAATAATCCTTCATCTATCTCGTAGAGGGTAGCCATTTAACAAGTCAAACAAGCACATGATAAGGTCATATCGACAAAAGGGAGCTCAGCTGACGCAAGGATCCTTCATCTATCTCGGACAGGGTAGCCATTTAACAAGTCAAACAAGCACATGATAAGGTCATATCGACAAAAGGAAGCTCAGCTGACGCAATGATCCTTCATCTATCTCGTACAGGGTAGCCATTTAACAAGTCAAACAAGCACATGATAAGGTCATATCGACAAAAGGAAGCTCAGCTGACGCAATGATCCTTCATCTATCTCGGACAGGGTAGCCATTTAACAAGTCAAACAAGCATATGATAAGGTCATATCGACAAAAGGGAGCTCAGCTGACGCAATGATCCTTCATCTATCTCGGACAGGGTAGCCATTTAACAAGCACATGATAAGGTCATATCGACAAAAGGGAGCTCAGCTGACGCAAGGATCCTTCATCTATCTCGGACAGGGTAGCCATTTAACAAGTCAAACAAGCACATGATAAGGTCATATCGACAAAAGGAAGCTCAGCTGACGCAATGATCCTTCATCTATCCCGTACAGGGTGCCCATTTAACAAGTCAAACAAGCACATGATAAGGTAATATCGAAAAAAGGAAGCTAAGATGACGCAATGATCCTTCATCTATCTCGTACAGGGTAGCCATTTAACAAGTCAAACAAGCACATGATAAGGTCATATCGACAAAAGGAAGCTCAGCTGACGCAATGATCCTTAATCTATCTCGGACAGGGTAGCCATTTAACAAGTCAAACAAGCACATGATAAGGTCATATCGACAAAAGGAAGCTAAGATGACGCAATGATCCTTCATCTATCTCGTACAGGGTAGCCATTTAACAAGTCAAACAAGCACATGATAAGGTCATATCGACAAAAGGAAGCTCAGCTGACGCAATGATCCTTCATCTATCTCGGACAGGGTAGCCATTTAACAAGTCAAACAAGCACATGATAAGGTCATATCGACAAAAGGAAGCTCAGCTGACGCAATGATCCTTCATCTATCTCGTACAGGGTAGCCATTTAACAAGTCAAACAAGCACATGATAAGGTCATATCGACAAAAGGAAGCTCAGCTGACGCAAGGATCCTTCATCTATCTCGTACAGGGTAGCCATTTAACAAGTCAAACAAGCACATGATAAGTTCATATCGACAAAAGGGAGCTCAGCTGACGCAATGATCCTTCATCTATCTCGGACAGGGTAGCCATTTAACAGGTCAAACAAGCACATGATAAGGTCATATCGACAAAAGGAAGCTCAGCTGACGCAATGATCCTTCATCTATCTCGTACAGGGTAGCCATTTAACAAGTCAAACAAGCACATGATAAGGTCATATCGACAAAAGGAAGCTCAGCTGACGCAATGATCCTTCATCTATCTCGTACAGGGTAGCCATTTAACAAGTCAAACAAGCACATGATAAGGTCATATCGAAAAAGGGAGCTCAGCTGACGCAAGGATCCTTCATCTATCTCGGACAGGGTAGCCATTTAACAAGTCAAAAAAGCACATGATAAGGTCATATCGACAAAAGGGAGCTCAGCTGACGCAAGGATCCTTCATCTATCTCGGACAGGGTAGCCATTTAACAAGTCAAACAAGCACATGATAAGGTCATATCGACAAAAGGGAGCTCAGCTGACGCAAGGATCCTTCATCTATCTCGGACAGGGTAGCCATTTAACAAGTCAAACAAGCACATGATAAGGTCATATCGACAAAAGGGAGCTCAGCTGACGCAAGGATCCTTCATCTATCTCGGACAGGGTAGCCATTTAACAAGTCAAACAAGCACATGATAAGGTCATATCGACAAAAGGGAGCTCAGCTGACGCAAGGATCCTTCATCTATCTCGGACAGGGTAGCCATTTAACAAGTCAAACAAGCACATGATAAGGTCATATCGACAAAAGGGAGCTCAGCTGACGCAAGGATCCTTCATCTATCTCGGACAGGGTAGCCATTTAACAAGTCAAACAAGCACATGATAAGGTCATATCGACAAAAGGGAGCTCAGCTGACGCAAGGATCCTTCATCTATCTCGGACAGGGTAGCCATTTAACAAGTCAAACAAGCACATGATAAGGTCATATCGACAAAAGGGAGCTCAGCTGACGCAAGGATCCTTCATCTATCTCGGACAGGGTAGCCATTTAACAAGTCAAACAAGCACATGATAAGGTCATATCGACAAAAGGGAGCTCAGCTGACGCAAGGATCCTTCATCTATCTCGGACAGGGTAGCCATTTAACAAGTCAAACAAGCACATGATAAGGTCATATCGACAAAAGGGAGCTCAGCCTACGCAAGGATCCTTCATCTCTCTCGGACAGGGTAGCCATTTAACAAGTCAAACAAGCACATGATAAGATCATATCGACAAAAGGGAGCTCAGCTGACGCAAGGATTCTTCATCTATCTCGGACAGGGTAGCCATTTAACAAGTCAAACAAGCACATGATAAGCTCATATCGACAAAAGGGAGCTCAGCTGACGCAAGGATCCTTCAGCTATCTCGGACAGGGAAGCCATTTAACAAGTCAAACAAGCACATGATAAGGTCATATCGACAAAAGGGAGCTCAGCTGACGCAATGATCCTTCATCTATCTCGGACAGGGTAGCCATTTAACAAGTCAAACAAGCACTTGATAAGGTCATATCGACAAAAGGAAGCTCAGCTGACGCAATGATCCCTCATCTATCTCGGACCGGGTAGCCATTTAACAAGCACATGATAAGGTCATATCGACAAAAGGGAGCTCAGCTGACGCAATGATCCTTCATCTATCTCGGACAGGGTAGCCATTTAACAAGTCAAACAAGCACATGATAAGGTCATATCGACAAAAGGGAGCTCAGCTGACGCAATGATCCTTCATCTATCTCGGACAGGTAGCCATTTTACAAGCACATGATAAGGTCATATCGACAAAAGGGAGCTCAGCTGACGCAATGATCCTTCATCTATCTCGGACAGGGTAGCCATTTAACAAGCACATGATAAGGTCATATCGACAAAAGGGAGCTCAGCTGACGTAATGATCCTTCATCTATCTCGGACAGGGTAGCCATTTAACAAGCACATGATAAGGTCATATCGACAAAAGGGAGCTCAGCTGACGCAATGATCATCTATCTCGGACAGGGTAGCCATTTAACAAGCACATGATAAGGTCATATCGACAAAAGGGAGCTCAGCTGACGCAAGGATCCTTCATCTATCTCGGACAGGGTAGCCATTTAACAAGCACATGATAAGGTCATATCGACAAATGGGAGCTCAGCTGACGCAATGATCCTTCATCTATCTCGGACAGGGTAGCCATTTAACAAGCACATGATAAGGTCATATCGACAAAAGGGAGCTCAGCTGACGCAATGATCCTTCATCTATCTCGGACAGGGTAGCCATTTAACAAGTCAAACAAGCACATGATAAGGTCATATCGACAAAAGGAAGCTCAGCTGACGCAATGATCCTTCATCTATCTCGGACAGGGTAGCCATTTAACAAGTCAAACAAGCACATGATAAGGTCATATCGACAAAAGGGAGCTCAGCTGACGCAAGGATCCTTCATCTATCTCGGACAGGGTAGCGATTTAACAAGTCAAACAAGCACATGATAAGTTCATATCGACAAAAGGAAGCTCAGCTGATGCAATAATCCTTCATCTATCTCGTACAGGGTAGCCATTTAACAAGTCAAACAAGCACATGATAAGGTCATATCGACAAAAGGGAGCTCAGCTGACGCAAGGATCCTTCATCTATCTCTGACAGGGTAGCCATTTAACAAGTCAAACAAGCACATGATAAGGTCATATCGACAAAAGGAAGCTCAGCTGACGCAATGATCCTTCATCTATCTCGTACGGGTAGCCATTTAACAAGTCAAACAAGCACATGATAAGGTCATATCGACAAAAGGAAGCTCAGCTGACGCAATGATCCTTCATCTATCTCGGACAGGGTAGCCATTTAACAAGTCAAACAAGCACATGATAAGGTCATATCGACAAAAGGGAGCTCAGCTGACTCAATGATCCTTCATCTATCTCGGACAGGGTAGCCATTTAACAAGCACATGATAAGGTCATATCGACAAAAGGGAGCTCAGCTGACGCAAGGATCCTTCATCTATCTCGGACAGGGTAGCCATTTAACAAGTCAAACAAGCACATGATAAGGTCATATCGACAAAAGGAAGCTCAGCTGACGCAATGATCCTTCATCTATCCCGTACAGGGTGGCCATTTAACAAGTCAAACGAGCACATGATAAGGTCATATCGAAAAAAGGAAGCTAAGATGACGCAATGATCCTTCATCTATCTCGTACAGGGTAGCCATTTAACAAGTCAAACAAGCACATGATAAGGTCATATCGACAAAAGGAAGCTCAGCTGACGCAATGATCCTTCATCTATCTCGGACAGGGTAGCCATTTAACAAGTCAAACAAGCACATGATAAGGTCATATCGACAAAAGGAAGCTAAGATGACGCAATGATCCTTCATCTATCTCGTACAGGGTAGCCATTTAACAAGTCAAACAAGCACATGATAAGGTCATATCGACAAAAGGAAGCTCAGCTGACGCAATGATCCTTCATCTATCTCGGACAGGGTAGCCATTTAACAAGTCAAACAAGCACATGATAAGGTCATATCGACAAAAGGAAGCTCAGCTGACGCAATGATCCTTCATCTATCTCGTACAGGGTAGCCATTTAACAAGTCAAACAAGCACATGATAAGGTCATATCGACAAAAGGAAGCTCAGCTGACGCAAGGATCCTTCATCTATCTCGTACAGGGTAGCCATTTAACAAGTCAAACAAGCACATGATAAGTTCATATCGACAAAAGGGAGCTCAGCTGACGCAATGATCCTTCATCTATCTCGGACAGGGTAGCCATTTAACAGGTCAAACAAGCACATGATAAGGTCATATCGACAAAAGGAAGCTCAGCTGACGCAATGATCCTTCATCTATCTCGTACAGGGTAGCCATTTAACATGTCAAACAAGAACATGATAAGGTCATATCGACAAAAGGAAGCTCAGCTGACGCAATGATCCTTCATCTATCTCGTACAGGGTAGCCATTTAACAAGTCAAACAAGCACATGATAAGGTCATATCGAAAAAGGGAGCTCAGCTGACGCAAGGATCCTTCATCTATCTCGGACAGGGTAGCCATTTAACAAGTCAAAAAAGCACATGATAAGGTCATATCGACAAAAGGGAGCTCAGCTGACGCAAGGATCCTTCATCTATCTCGGACAGGGTAGCCATTTAACAAGTCAAACAAGCACATGATAAGGTCATATCGACAAAAGGGAGCTCAGCTGACGCAAGGATCCTTCATCTATCTCGGACAGGGTAGCCATTTAACAAGTCAAACAAGCACATGGTAAGGTCATATCGACAAAAGGGAGCTCAGCTGACGCAAGGATCCTTCATCTATCTCGGACAGGGTAGCCATTTAACAAGTCAAACAAGCACATGATAAGGTCATATCGACAAAAGGGAGCTCAGCTGACGCAAGGATCCTTCATCTATCTCGGACAGGGTAGCCATTTAACAAGTCAAACAAGCACATGATAAGGTCATATCGACAAAAGGGAGCTCAGCTGACGCAAGGATCCTTCATCTATCTCGGACAGGGTAGCCATTTAACAAGTCAAACAAGCACATGATAAGGTTATATCGACAAAAGGGAGCTCAGCTGACGCAAGGATCCTTCATCTATGTCGGACAGGGTAGCCATTTAACAAGTCAAACAAGCACATGATAAGGTCATATCGACAAAAGGGAGCTCAGCTGACGCAAGGATCCTTCATCTATCTCGGACAGGGTAGCCATTTAACAAGTCAAACAAGCACATGATAAGGTCATATCGACAAAAAGGAGCTCAGCTGACGCAATGATCCTTCATCTATCTCGGACAGGGTAGCCATTTAACAGGTCAAACAAGCACATGATAAGGTCATATCGACAAAAGGAAGCTCAGCTGACGCAATGATCCTTCATCTATCTCGTACAGGGTAGCCATTTAACAAGTCAAACAAGCACATGATAAGGTCATATCGACAAAAGGAAGCTCAGCTGACGCAATGATCCTTCATCTATCTCGTACAGGGTAGCCATTTAACAAGTCAAACAAGCACATGATAAGGTCATATCGAAAAAGGGAGCTCAGCTGACGCAAGGATCCTTCATCTATCTCGGACAGGGTAGCCATTTAACAAGTCAAAAAAGCACATGATAAGGTCATATCGACAAAAGGGAGCTCAGCTGACGCAAGGATCCTTCATCTATCTCGGACAGGGTAGCCATTTAACAAGTCAAACAAGCACATGATAAGGTCATATCGACAAAAGGGAGCTCAGCTGACGCAAGGATCCTTCATCTATCTCGGACAGGGTAGCCATTTAACAAGTCAAACAAGCACATGATAAGGTCATATCGACAAAAGGGAGCTCAGCTGACGCAAGGATCCTTCATCTATCTCGGACAGGGTAGCCATTTAACAAGTCAAACAAGCACATGATAAGGTCATATCGACAAAAGGGAGCTCAGCTGACGCAAGGATCCTTCATCTATCTCGGACAGGGTAGCCATTTAACAAGTCAAACAAGCACATGATAAGGTCATATCGACAAAAGGGAGCTCAGCTGACGCAAGGATCCTTCATCTATCTCGGACAGGGTAGCCATTTAACAAGTCAAACAAGCACATGATAAGGTCATATCGACAAAAGGGAGCTCAGCTGACGCAAGGATCCTTCATCTATCTCGGACAGGGTAGCCATTTAACAAGTCAAACAAGCACATGATAAGGTCATATCGACAAAAGGGAGCTCAGCTGACGCAAGGATCCTTCATCTATCTCGGACAGGGTAGCCATTTAACAAGTCAAACAAGCACATGATAAGGTCATATCGACAAAAGGGAGCTCAGCTGACGCAAGGATCCTTCATCTATCTCGGACAGGGTAGCCATTTAACAAGTCAAACAAGCACATGATAAGGTCATATCGACAAAAGGGAGCTCAGCCTTACGCAAGGATCCTTCATCTCTCTCGGACAGGGTAGCCATTTAACAAGTCAAACAAGCACACGATAAGATCATATCGACAAAAGGGAGCTCAGCTGACGCAAGGATTCTTCATCTATCTCGGACAGGGTAGCCATTTAACAAGTCAAACAAGCACATGATAAGCTCATATCGACAAAAGGGAGCTCAGCTGACGCAAGGATCCTTCAGCTATCTCGGACAGGGAAGCCATTTAACAAGTCAAACAAGCACATGATAAGGTCATATCGACAAAAGGGAGCTCAGCTGACGCAATGATCCTTCATCTATCTCGGACAGGGTAGCCATTTAACAAGTCAAACAAGCACTTGATAAGGTCATATCGACAAAAGGAAGCTCAGCTGACGCAATGATCCTTCATCTATCTCGGACCGGGTAGCCATTTAACAAGCACATGATAAGGTCATATCGACAAAAGGGAGCTCAGCTGACGCAATGATCCTTCATCTATCTCGGACAGGGTAGCCATTTAACAAGTCAAACAAGCACATGATAAGGTCATATCGACAAAAGGGAGCTCAGCTGACGCAATGATCCTTCATCTATCTCGGACAGGTAGCCATTTTACAAGCACATGATAAGGTCATATCGACAAAAGGGAGCTCAGCTGACGCAATGATCCTTCATCTATCTCGGACAGGGTAGCCATTTAACAAGCACATGATAAGGTCATATCGACAAAAGGGAGCTCAGCTGACGTAATGATCCTTCATCTATCTCGGACAGGATAGCCATTTAACAAGCACATGATAAGGTCATATCGACAAAAGGGAGCTCAGCTGACGCAATGATCATCTATCTCGGACAGGGTAGCCATTTAACAAGCACATGATAAGGTCATATCGACAAAAGGGAGCTCAGCTGACGCAAGGATCCTTCATCTATCTCGGACAGGGTAGCCATTTAACAAGCACATGATAAGGTCATATCGACAAATGGGAGCTCAGCTGACGCAATGATCCTTCATCTATCTCGGACAGGGTAGCCATTTAACAAGCACATGATAAGGTCATATCGACAAAAGGGAGCTCAGCTGACGCAATGATCCTTCATCTATCTCGGACAGGGTAGCCATTTAACAAGTCAAACAAGCACATGATAAGGTCATATCGACAAAAGGAAGCTCAGCTGACGCAATGATCCTTCATCTATCTCGGACAGGGTAGCCATTTAACAAGTCAAACAAGCACATGATAAGGTCATATCGACAAAAGGGAGCTCAGCTGACGCAAGGATCCTTCATCTATCTCGGACAGGGTAGCGATTTAACAAGTCAAACAAGCACATGATAAGTTCATATCGACAAAAGGAAGCTCAGCTGATGCAATAATCCTTCATCTATCTCGTACAGGGTAGCCATTTAACAAGTCAAACAAGCACATGATAAGGTCATATCGACAAAAGGGAGCTCAGCTGACGCAAGGATCCTTCATCTATCTCTGACAGGGTAGCCATTTAACAAGTCAAACAAGCACATGATAAGGTCATATCGACAAAAGGAAGCTCAGCTGACGCAATGATCCTTCATCTATCTCGTACAGGGTAGCCATTTAACAAGTCAAACAAGCACATGAAAAGGTCATATCGACAAAAGGAAGCTCAGCTGACGCAATGATCCTTCATCTATCTCGGACAGGGTAGCCATTTAACAAGTCAAACAAGCACATGATAAGGTCATATCGACAAAAGGGAGCTCAGCTGACTCAATGATCCTTCATCTATCTCGGACAGGGTAGCCATTTAACAAGCACATGATAAGGTCATATCGACAAAAGGGAGCTCAGCTGACGCAAGGATCCTTCATCTATCTCGGACAGGGTAGCCATTTAACAAGTCAAACAAGCACATGATAAGGTCATATCGACAAAAGGAAGCTCAGCTGACGCAATGATCCTTCATCTATCCCGTACAGGGTGGCCATTTAACAAGTCAAACAAGCACATGATAAGGTCATATCGAAAAAAGGAAGCTAAGATGACGCAATGATCCTTCATCTATCTCGTACAGGGTAGCCATTTAACAAGTCAAACAAGCACATGATAAGGTCATATCGACAAAAGGAAGCTCAGCTGACGCAATGATCCTTCATCTATCTGGGACAGGGTAGCCATTTAACAAGTCAAACAAGCACATGATAAGGTCATATCGACAAAAGGAAGCTAAGATGACGCAATGATCCTTCATCTATCTCGTACAGGGTAGCCTTTTAACAAGTCAAACAAGCACATGATAAGGTCATATCGACAAAAGGAAGCTCAGCTGACGCAATGATCCTTCATCTATCTCGGACAGGGTAGCCATTTAACAAGTCAAACAAGCACATGATAAGGTCATATCGACAAAAGGAAGCTCAGCTGACGCAATGATCCTTCATCTATCTCGTACAGGGTAGCCATTTAACAAGTCAAACAAGCACATGATAAGGTCATATCGACAAAAGGAAGCTCAGCTGACGCAAGGATCCTTCAACTATCTCGTACAGGGTAGCCATTTAACAAGTCAAACAAGCACATGATAAGTTCATATCGACAAAAGGGAGCTCAGCTGACGCAATGATCCTTCATCTATCTCGGACAGGGTAGCCATTTAACAGGTCAAACAAGCACATGATAAGGTCATATCGACAAAAGGAAGCTCAGCTGACGCAATGATCCTTCATCTATCTCGTACAGGGTAGCCATTTAACAAGTCAAACAAGCACATGATAAGGTCATATCGACAAAAGGAAGCTCAGCTGACGCAATGATCCTTCATCTATCTCGTACAGGGTAGCCATTTAACAAGTCAAACAAGCACATGATAAGGTCATATCGAAAAAGGGAGCTCAGCTGACGCAAGGATCCTTCATCTATCTCGGACAGGGTAGCCATTTAACAAGTCAAAAAAGCACATGATAAGGTCATATCGACAAAAGGGAGCTCAGCTGACGCAAGGATCTTTCATCTATCTCGGACAGGGTAGCCATTTAACAAGTCAAACAAGCACATGATAAGGTCATATCGACAAAAGGGAGCTCAGCTGACGCAAGGATCCTTCATCTATCTCGGACAGGGTAGCCATTTAACAAGTCAAACAAGCACATGATAAGGTCATATCGACAAAAGGGAGCTCAGCTGACGCAAGGATCCTTCATCTATCTCGGACAGGGTAGCCATTTAACAAGTCAAACAAGCACATGATAAGGTCATATCGACAAAAGGGAGCTCAGCTGACGCAAGGATCCTTCATCTATCTCGGACAGGGTAGCCATTTAACAAGCACATGATAAGGTCATATCGACAAAAGGGAGCTCAGCTGACGCAAGGATCCTTCATCTATCTCGGACAGGGTAGCCATTTAACAAGTCAAACAAGCACATGATAAGGTCATATCGACAAAAGGAAGCTCAGCTGACGCAATGATCCTTCATCTATCTCGTACAGGGTGGCCATTTAACAAGTCAAACAAGCACATGATAAGGTCATATCGAAAAAAGGAAGCTAAGATGACGCAATGATCCTTCATCTATCTCGTACAGGGTAGCCATTTAACAAGTCAAACAAGCACATGATAAGGTCATATCGACAAAAGGAAGCTCAGCTGACGCAATGATCCTTCATCTATCTCGGACAGGGTAGCAATTTAACAAGTCAAACAAGCACATGATAAGGTCATATCGACAAAAGGAAGCTAAGATGACGCAATGATCCTTCATCTATCTCGTACAGGGTAGCCATTTAACAAGTCAAACAAGCACATGATAAGGTCATATCGACAAAAGGAAGCTCAGCTGACGCAATGATCCTTCATCTATCTCGGACAGGGTAGCCATTTAACAAGTCAAACAAGCACATGATAAGGTCATATCGACAAAAGGAAGCTCAGCTGATACAATGATCCTTCATCTATCTCGGACAGGGTAGCCATTTAACAAGTCAAACAAGCACATGATAAGGTCATATCGACAAAAGGGAGCTCAGCTGACGCAAGGATCCTTCATCTATCTCGGACAGGGTAGCGATTTAACAAGTCAAACAAGCACATGATAAGTTCATATCGACAAAAGGAAGCTCAGCTGATGCAATAATCCTTCATCTATCTCGTAGAGGGTAGCCATTTAACAAGTCAAACAAGCACATGATAAGGTCATATCGACAAAAGGGAGCTCAGCTGACGCAAGGATCCTTCATCTATCTCGGACAGGGTAGCCATTTAACAAGTCAAACAAGCACATGATAAGGTCATATCGACAAAAGGAAGCTCAGCTGACGCAATGATCCTTCATCTATCTCGTACAGGGTAGCCATTTAACAAGTCAAACAAGCACATGATAAGGTCATATCGACAAAAGGAAGCTCAGCTGACGCAATGATCCTTCATCTATCTCGGACAGGGTAGCCATTTAACAAGTCAAACAAGCATATGATAAGGTCATATCGACAAAAGGGAGCTCAGCTGACGCAATGATCCTTCATCTATCTCGGACAGGGTAGCCATTTAACAAGCACATGATAAGGTCATATCGACAAAAGGGAGCTCAGCTGACGCAAGGATCCTTCATCTATCTCGGACAGGGTAGCCATTTAACAAGTCAAACAAGCACATGATAAGGTCATATCGACAAAAGGGAGCTCAGCTGACGCAAGGATCCTTCATCTATCTCGGACAGGGTAGCCATTTAACAAGTCAAACAAGCACATGATAAGGTCATATCGACAAAAGGGAGCTCAGCTGACGCAAGGATCCTTCATCTATCTCGGACAGGGTAGCCATTTAACAAGTCAAACAAGCACATGATAAGGTCATATCGACAAAAGGGAGCTCAGCGGACGCAAGGATCCTTCATCTATTTTGGACAGGGTAGCCATTTAACAAGTCAAACAAGCACATGATAAGGTCATATCGACAAAAGGGAGCTCAGCTGACGCAAGGATCCTTCATCTATCTCGGACAGGGTAGCCATTTAACAAGTCAAACAAGCACATGATAAGGTCATATCGACAAAAGGAAGCTCAGCTGACGCAATGATCCTTCATCTATCTCGGACAGGGTAGCCATTTAACAAGTCAAACAAGCACATGATAAGGTCATATCGACAAAAGGAAGCTCAGCTGACGCAATGATCCTTCATCTATCTCGTACAGGGTAGCCATTTAACAAGTCAAACAAGCACATGATAAGGTCATATCGACAAAAGGAAGCTCAGCTGACGCAAGGATCCTTCATCTATCTCGTACAGGGTAGCCATTTAACAAGTCAAACAAGCACATGATAAGTTCATATCGACAAAAGGGAGCTCAGCTGACGCAATGATCCTTCATCTATCTCGGACAGGGTAGCCATTTAACAGGTCAAACAAGCACATGATAAGGTCATATCGACAAAAGGAAGCTCAGCTGACGCAATGATCCTTCATCTATCTCGTACAGGGTAGCCATTTAACAAGTCAAACAAGCACATGATAAGGTCATATCGACAAAAGGAAGCTCAGCTGACGCAATGATCCTTCATCTATCTCGTACAGGGTAGCCATTTAACAAGTCAAACAAGCACATGATAAGGTCATATCGAAAAAGGGAGCTCAGCTGACGCAAGGATCCTTCATCTATCTCGGACAGGGTAGCCATTTAACAAGTCAAAAAAGCACATGATAAGGTCATATCGACAAAAGGGAGCTCAGCTGACGCAAGGATCCTTCATCTATCTCGGACAGGGTAGCCATTTAACAAGTCAAACAAGCACATGATAAGGTCATATCGACAAAAGGGAGCTCAGCTGACGCAAGGATCCTTCATCTATCTCGGACAGGGTAGCCATTTAACAAGTCAAACAAGCACATGATAAGGTCATATCGACAAAAGGGAGCTCAGCTGACGCAAGGATCCTTCATCTATCTCGGACAGGGTAGCCATTTAACAAGTCAAACAAGCACATGATAAGGTCATATCGACAAAAGGGAGCTCAGCTGACGCAAGGATCCTTCATCTATCTCGGACAGGGTAGCCATTTAACAAGTCAAACAAGCACATGATAAGGTCATATCGACAAAAGGGAGCTCAGCTGACGCAAGGATCCTTCATCTATCTCGGACAGGGTAGCCATTTAACAAGTCAAACAAGCACATGATAAGGTCATATCGACAAAAGGGAGCTCAGCTGACGCAAGGATCCTTCATCTATCTCGGACAGGGTAGCCATTTAACAAGTCAAACAAGCACATGATAAGGTCATATCGACAAAAGGGAGCTCAGCTGACGCAAGGATCCTTCATCTATCTCGGACAGGGTAGCCATTTAACAAGTCAAACAAGCACATGATAAGGTCATATCGACAAAAGGGAGCTCAGCTGACGCAAGGATCCTTCATCTATCTCGGACAGGGTAGCCATTTAACAAGTCAAACAAGCACATGATAAGGTCATATCGACAAAAGGGAGCTCAGCCTACGCAAGGATCCTTCATCTCTCTCGGACAGGGTAGCCATTTAACAAGTCAAACAAGCACATGATAAGATCATATCGACAAAAGGGAGCTCAGCTGACGCAAGGATTCTTCATCTATCTCGGACAGGGTAGCCATTTAACAAGTCAAACAAGCACATGATAAGCTCATATCGACAAAAGGGAGCTCAGCTGACGCAAGGATCCTTCAGCTATCTCGGACAGGGAAGCCATTTAACAAGTCAAACAAGCACATGATAAGGTCATATCGACAAAAGGGAGCTCAGCTGACGCAATGATCCTTCATCTATCTCGGACAGGGTAGCCATTTAACAAGTCAAACAAGCACTTGATAAGGTCATATCGACAAAAGGAAGCTCAGCTGACGCAATGATCCTTCATCTATCTCGGACCGGGTAGCCATTTAACAAGCACATGATAAGGTCATATCGACAAAAGGGAGCTCAGCTGACGCAATGATCCTTCATCTATCTCGGACAGGGTAGCCATTTAACAAGTCAAACAAGCACATGATAAGGTCATATCGACAAAAGGGAGCTCAGCTGACGCAATGATCCTTCATCTATCTCGGACAGGTAGCCATTTTACAAGCACATGATAAGGTCATATCGACAAAAGGGAGCTCAGCTGACGCAATGATCCTTCATCTATCTCGGACAGGGTAGCCATTTAACAAGCACATGATAAGGTCATATCGACAAAAGGGAGCTCAGCTGACGTAATGATCCTTCATCTATCTCGGACAGGGTAGCCATTTAACAAGCACATGATAAGGTCATATCGACAAAAGGGAGCTCAGCTGACGCAATGATCATCTATCTCGGACAGGGTAGCCATTTAACAAGCACATGATAAGGTCATATCGACAAAAGGGAGCTCAGCTGACGCAAGGATCCTTCATCTATCTCGGACAGGGTAGCCATTTAACAAGCACATGATAAGGTCATATCGACAAATGGGAGCTCAGCTGACGCAATGATCCTTCATCTATCTCGGACAGGGTAGCCATTTAACAAGCACATGATAAGGTCATATCGACAAAAGGGAGCTCAGCTGACGCAATGATCCTTCATCTATCTCGGACAGGGTAGCCATTTAACAAGTCAAACAAGCACATGATAAGGTCATATCGACAAAAGGAAGCTCAGCTGACGCAATGATCCTTCATCTATCTCGGACAGGGTAGCCATTTAACAAGTCAAACAAGCACATGATAAGGTCATATCGACAAAAGGGAGCTCAGCTGACGCAAGGATCCTTCATCTATCTCGGACAGGGTAGCGATTTAACAAGTCAAACAAGCACATGATAAGTTCATATCGACAAAAGGAAGCTCAGCTGATGCAATAATCCTTCATCTATCTCGTACAGGGTAGCCATTTAACAAGTCAAACAAGCACATGATAAGGTCATATCGACAAAAGGGAGCTCAGCTGACGCAAGGATCCTTCATCTATCTCTGACAGGGTAGCCATTTAACAAGTCAAACAAGCACATGATAAGGTCATATCGACAAAAGGAAGCTCAGCTGACGCAATGATCCTTCATCTATCTCGTACAGGGTAGCCATTTAACAAGTCAAACAAGCACATGATAAGGTCATATCGACAAAAGGAAGCTCAGCTGACGCAATGATCCTTCATCTATCTCGGACAGGGTAGCCATTTAACAAGTCAAACAAGCACATGATAAGGTCATATCGACAAAAGGGAGCTCAGCTGACTCAATGATCCTTCATCTATCTCGGACAGGGTAGCCATTTAACAAGCACATGATAAGGTCATATCGACAAAAGGGAGCTCAGCTGACGCAAGGATCCTTCATCTATCTCGGACAGGGTAGCCATTTAACAAGTCAAACAAGCACATGATAAGGTCATATCGACAAAAGGAAGCTCAGCTGACGCAATGATCCTTCATCTATCCCGTACAGGGTGGCCATTTAACAAGTCAAACGAGCACATGATAAGGTCATATCGAAAAAAGGAAGCTAAGATGACGCAATGATCCTTCATCTATCTCGTACAGGGTAGCCATTTAACAAGTCAAACAAGCACATGATAAGGTCATATCGACAAAAGGAAGCTCAGCTGACGCAATGATCCTTCA
The DNA here is from genome assembly GCA_030765065.1 of Deroplatys truncata. Taxonomy (NCBI): domain Eukaryota; kingdom Metazoa; phylum Arthropoda; class Insecta; order Mantodea; family Mantidae; genus Deroplatys; species Deroplatys truncata. The sequence continues at coordinate 234,310,185 of CM060986.1, forward strand.
TCTATCTCGGACAGGGTAGCCATTTAACAAGTCAAACAAGCACATGATAAGGTCATATCGACAAAAGGAAGCTAAGATGACGCAATGATCCTTCATCTATCTCGTACAGGGTAGCCATTTAACAAGTCAAACAAGCACATGATAAGGTCATATCGACAAAAGGAAGCTCAGCTGACGCAATGATCCTTCATCTATCTCGGACAGGGTAGCCATTTAACAAGTCAAACAAGCACATGATAAGGTCATATCGACAAAAGGAAGCTCAGCTGACGCAATGATCCTTCATCTATCTCGTACAGGGTAGCCATTTAACAAGTCAAACAAGCACATGATAAGGTCATATCGACAAAAGGAAGCTCAGCTGACGCAAGGATCCTTCATCTATCTCGTACAGGGTAGCCATTTAACAAGTCAAACAAGCACATGATAAGTTCATATCGACAAAAGGGAGCTCAGCTGACGCAATGATCCTTCATCTATCTCGGACAGGGTAGCCATTTAACAGGTCAAACAAGCACATGATAAGGTCATATCGACAAAAGGAAGCTCAGCTGACGCAATGATCCTTCATCTATCTCGTACAGGGTAGCCATTTAACATGTCAAACAAGAACATGATAAGGTCATATCGACAAAAGGAAGCTCAGCTGACGCAATGATCCTTCATCTATCTCGTACAGGGTAGCCATTTAACAAGTCAAACAAGCACATGATAAGGTCATATCGAAAAAGGGAGCTCAGCTGACGCAAGGATCCTTCATCTATCTCGGACAGGGTAGCCATTTAACAAGTCAAAAAAGCACATGATAAGGTCATATCGACAAAAGGGAGCTCAGCTGACGCAAGGATCCTTCATCTATCTCGGACAGGGTAGCCATTTAACAAGTCAAACAAGCACATGATAAGGTCATATCGACAAAAGGGAGCTCAGCTGACGCAAGGATCCTTCATCTATCTCGGACAGGGTAGCCATTTAACAAGTCAAACAAGCACATGGTAAGGTCATATCGACAAAAGGGAGCTCAGCTGACGCAAGGATCCTTCATCTATCTCGGACAGGGTAGCCATTTAACAAGTCAAACAAGCACATGATAAGGTCATATCGACAAAAGGGAGCTCAGCTGACGCAAGGATCCTTCATCTATCTCGGACAGGGTAGCCATTTAACAAGTCAAACAAGCACATGATAAGGTCATATCGACAAAAGGGAGCTCAGCTGACGCAAGGATCCTTCATCTATCTCGGACAGGGTAGCCATTTAACAAGTCAAACAAGCACATGATAAGGTTATATCGACAAAAGGGAGCTCAGCTGACGCAAGGATCCTTCATCTATGTCGGACAGGGTAGCCATTTAACAAGTCAAACAAGCACATGATAAGGTCATATCGACAAAAGGGAGCTCAGCTGACGCAAGGATCCTTCATCTATCTCGGACAGGGTAGCCATTTAACAAGTCAAACAAGCACATGATAAGGTCATATCGACAAAAAGGAGCTCAGCTGACGCAATGATCCTTCATCTATCTCGGACAGGGTAGCCATTTAACAGGTCAAACAAGCACATGATAAGGTCATATCGACAAAAGGAAGCTCAGCTGACGCAATGATCCTTCATCTATCTCGTACAGGGTAGCCATTTAACAAGTCAAACAAGCACATGATAAGGTCATATCGACAAAAGGAAGCTCAGCTGACGCAATGATCCTTCATCTATCTCGTACAGGGTAGCCATTTAACAAGTCAAACAAGCACATGATAAGGTCATATCGAAAAAGGGAGCTCAGCTGACGCAAGGATCCTTCATCTATCTCGGACAGGGTAGCCATTTAACAAGTCAAAAAAGCACATGATAAGGTCATATCGACAAAAGGGAGCTCAGCTGACGCAAGGATCCTTCATCTATCTCGGACAGGGTAGCCATTTAACAAGTCAAACAAGCACATGATAAGGTCATATCGACAAAAGGGAGCTCAGCTGACGCAAGGATCCTTCATCTATCTCGGACAGGGTAGCCATTTAACAAGTCAAACAAGCACATGATAAGGTCATATCGACAAAAGGGAGCTCAGCTGACGCAAGGATCCTTCATCTATCTCGGACAGGGTAGCCATTTAACAAGTCAAACAAGCACATGATAAGGTCATATCGACAAAAGGGAGCTCAGCTGACGCAAGGATCCTTCATCTATCTCGGACAGGGTAGCCATTTAACAAGTCAAACAAGCACATGATAAGGTCATATCGACAAAAGGGAGCTCAGCTGACGCAAGGATCCTTCATCTATCTCGGACAGGGTAGCCATTTAACAAGTCAAACAAGCACATGATAAGGTCATATCGACAAAAGGGAGCTCAGCTGACGCAAGGATCCTTTATCTATCTCGGACAGGGTAGCCATTTAACAAGTCAAACAAGCACATGATAAGGTCATATCGACAAAAGGGAGCTCAGCTGACGCAAGGATCCTTCATCTATCTCGGACAGGGTAGCCATTTAACAAGTCAAACAAGCACATGATAAGGTCATATCGACAAAAGGGAGCTCAGCTGACGCAAGGATCCTTCATCTATCTCGGACAGGGTAGCCATTTAACAAGTCAAACAAGCACATGATAAGGTCATATCGACAAAAGGGAGCTCAGCCTTACGCAAGGATCCTTCATCTCTCTCGGACAGGGTAGCCATTTAACAAGTCAAACAAGCACACGATAAGATCATATCGACAAAAGGGAGCTCAGCTGACGCAAGGATTCTTCATCTATCTCGGACAGGGTAGCCATTTAACAAGTCAAACAAGCACATGATAAGCTCATATCGACAAAAGGGAGCTCAGCTGACGCAAGGATCCTTCAGCTATCTCGGACAGGGAAGCCATTTAACAAGTCAAACAAGCACATGATAAGGTCATATCGACAAAAGGGAGCTCAGCTGACGCAATGATCCTTCATCTATCTCGGACAGGGTAGCCATTTAACAAGTCAAACAAGCACTTGATAAGGTCATATCGACAAAAGGAAGCTCAGCTGACGCAATGATCCTTCATCTATCTCGGACCGGGTAGCCATTTAACAAGCACATGATAAGGTCATATCGACAAAAGGGAGCTCAGCTGACGCAATGATCCTTCATCTATCTCGGACAGGGTAGCCATTTAACAAGTCAAACAAGCACATGATAAGGTCATATCGACAAAAGGGAGCTCAGCTGACGCAATGATCCTTCATCTATCTCGGACAGGTAGCCATTTTACAAGCACATGATAAGGTCATATCGACAAAAGGGAGCTCAGCTGACGCAATGATCCTTCATCTATCTCGGACAGGGTAGCCATTTAACAAGCACATGATAAGGTCATATCGACAAAAGGGAGCTCAGCTGACGTAATGATCCTTCATCTATCTCGGACAGGATAGCCATTTAACAAGCACATGATAAGGTCATATCGACAAAAGGGAGCTCAGCTGACGCAATGATCATCTATCTCGGACAGGGTAGCCATTTAACAAGCACATGATAAGGTCATATCGACAAAAGGGAGCTCAGCTGACGCAAGGATCCTTCATCTATCTCGGACAGGGTAGCCATTTAACAAGCACATGATAAGGTCATATCGACAAATGGGAGCTCAGCTGACGCAATGATCCTTCATCTATCTCGGACAGGGTAGCCATTTAACAAGCACATGATAAGGTCATATCGACAAAAGGGAGCTCAGCTGACGCAATGATCCTTCATCTATCTCGGACAGGGTAGCCATTTAACAAGTCAAACAAGCACATGATAAGGTCATATCGACAAAAGGAAGCTCAGCTGACGCAATGATCCTTCATCTATCTCGGACAGGGTAGCCATTTAACAAGTCAAACAAGCACATGATAAGGTCATATCGACAAAAGGGAGCTCAGCTGACGCAAGGATCCTTCATCTATCTCGGACAGGGTAGCGATTTAACAAGTCAAACAAGCACATGATAAGTTCATATCGACAAAAGGAAGCTCAGCTGATGCAATAATCCTTCATCTATCTCGTACAGGGTAGCCATTTAACAAGTCAAACAAGCACATGATAAGGTCATATCGACAAAAGGGAGCTCAGCTGACGCAAGGATCCTTCATCTATCTCTGACAGGGTAGCCATTTAATAAGTCAAACAAGCACATGATAAGGTCATATCGACAAAAGGAAGCTCAGCTGACGCAATGATCCTTCATCTATCTCGTACAGGGTAGCCATTTAACAAGTCAAACAAGCACATGAAAAGGTCATATCGACAAAAGGAAGCTCAGCTGACGCAATGATCCTTCATCTATCTCGGACAGGGTAGCCATTTAACAAGTCAAACAAGCACATGATAAGGTCATATCGACAAAAGGGAGCTCAGCTGACTCAATGATCCTTCATCTATCTCGGACAGGGTAGCCATTTAACAAGCACATGATAAGGTCATATCGACAAAAGGGAGCTCAGCTGACGCAAGGATCCTTCATCTATCTCGGACAGGGTAGCCATTTAACAAGTCAAACAAGCACATGATAAGGTCATATCGACAAAAGGAAGCTCAGCTGACGCAATGATCCTTCATCTATCCCGTACAGGGTGGCCATTTAACAAGTCAAACAAGCACATGATAAGGTCATATCGAAAAAAGGAAGCTAAGATGACGCAATGATCCTTCATCTATCTCGTACAGGGTAGCCATTTAACAAGTCAAACAAGCACATGATAAGGTCATATCGACAAAAGGAAGCTCAGCTGACGCAATGATCCTTCATCTATCTGGGACAGGGTAGCCATTTAACAAGTCAAACAAGCACATGATAAGGTCATATCGACAAAAGGAAGCTAAGATGACGCAATGATCCTTCATCTATCTCGTACAGGGTAGCCATTTAACAAGTCAAACAAGCACATGATAAGGTCATATCGACAAAAGGAAGCTCAGCTGACGCAATGATCCTTCATCTATCTCGGACAGGGTAGCCATTTAACAAGTCAAACAAGCACATGATAAGGTCATATCGACAAAAGGAAGCTCAGCTGACGCAATGATCCTTCATCTATCTCGTACAGGGTAGCCATTTAACAAGTCAAACAAGCACATGATAAGGTCATATCGACAAAAGGAAGCTCAGCTGACGCAAGGATCCTTCAACTATCTCGTACAGGGTAGCCATTTAACAAGTCAAACAAGCACATGATAAGTTCATATCGACAAAAGGGAGCTCAGCTGACGCAATGATCCTTCATCTATCTCGGACAGGGTAGCCATTTAACAGGTCAAACAAGCACATGATAAGGTCATATCGACAAAAGGAAGCTCAGCTGACGCAATGATCCTTCATCTATCTCGTACAGGGTAGCCATTTAACAAGTCAAACAAGCACATGATAAGGTCATATCGACAAAAGGAAGCTCAGCTGACGCAATGATCCTTCATCTATCTCGTACAGGGTAGCCATTTAACAAGTCAAACAAGCACATGATAAGGTCATATCGAAAAAGGGAGCTCAGCTGACGCAAGGATCCTTCATCTATCTCGGACAGGGTAGCCATTTAACAAGTCAAAAAAGCACATGATAAGGTCATATCGACAAAAGGGAGCTCAGCTGACGCAAGGATCCTTCATCTATCTCGGACAGGGTAGCCATTTAACAAGTCAAACAAGCACATGATAAGGTCATATCGACAAAAGGGAGCTCAGCTGACGCAAGGATCCTTCATCTATCTCGGACAGGGTAGCCATTTAACAAGTCAAACAAGCACATGATAAGGTCATATCGACAAAAGGGAGCTCAGCTGACGCAAGGATCCTTCATCTATCTCGGACAGGGTAGCCATTTAACAAGTCAAACAAGCACATGATAAGGTCATATCGACAAAAGGGAGCTCAGCTGACGCAAGGATCCTTCATCTATCTCGGACAGGGTAGCCATTTAACAAGTCAAACAAGCACATGATAAGGTCATATCGACAAAAGGGAGCTCAGCTGACGCAAGGATCCTTCATCTATCTCGGACAGGGTAGCCATTTAACAAGTCAAACAAGCACATGATAAGGTTATATCGACAAAAGGGAGCTCAGCTGACGCAAGGATCCTTCATCTATCTCGGACAGGGTAGCCATTTAACAAGTCAAACAAGCACATGATAAGGTCATATCGACAAAAGGGAGCTCAGCTGACGCAAGGATCCTTCATCTATCTCGGACAGGGTAGCCATTTAACAAGTCAAACAAGCACATGATAAGGTCATATCGACAAAAGGGAGCTCAGCTGACGCAAGGATCCTTCATCTATCTCGGACAGGGTAGCCATTTAACAAGTCAAACAAGCACATGATAAGGTCATATCGACAAAAGGGAGCTCAGCCTACGCAAGGATCCTTCATCTCTCTCGGACAGGGTAGCCATTTAACAAGTCAAACAAGCACATGATAAGATCATTTCGACAAAAGGGAGCTCAGCTGACGCAAGGATTCTTCATCTATCTCGGACAGGGTAGCCATTTAACAAGTCAAACAAGCACATGATAAGCTCATATCGACAAAAGGGAGCTCAGCTGACGCAAGGATCCTTCATCTATCTCGGACAGGGAAGCCATTTAACAAGTCAAACAAGCACATGATAAGGTCATATCGACAAAAGGGAGCTCAGCTGACGCAATGATCCTTCATCTATCTCGGACAGGGTAGCCATTTAACAAGTCAAACAAGCACTTGATAAGGTCATATCGACAAAAGGAAGCTCAGCTGACGCAATGATCCTTCATCTATCTCGGACCGGGTAGCCATTTAACAAGCACATGATAAGGTCATATCGACAAATGGGAGCTCAGCTGACGCAATGATCCTTCATCTATCTCGGACAGGGTAGCCATTTAACAAGTCAAACAAGCACATGATAAGGTCATATCGACAAAAGGGAGCTCAGCTGACGCAATGATCCTTCATCTATCTCGGACAGGTAGCCATTTTACAAGCACATGATAAGGTCATATCGACAAAAGGGAGCTCAGCTGACGCAATGATCCTTCATCTATCTCGGACAGGGTAGCCATTTAACAAGCACATGATAAGGTCATATCGACAAAAGGGAGCTCAGCTGACGTAATGATCCTTCATCTATCTCGGACAGGGTAGCCATTTAACAAGCACATGATAAGGTCATATCGACAAAAGGGAGCTCAGCTGACGCAATGATCATCTATCTCGGACAGGGTAGCCATTTAACAAGCACATGATAAGGTCATATCGACAAAAGGGAGCTCAGCTGACGCAAGGATCCTTCATCTATCTCGGACAGGGTAGCCATTTAACAAGCACATGATAAGGTCATATCGACAAATGGGAGCTCAGCTGACGCAATGATCCTTCATCTATCTCGGACAGGGTAGCCATTTAACAAGCACATGATAAGGTCATATCGACAAAAGGGAGCTCAGCTGACGCAATGATCCTTCATCTATCTCGGACAGGGTAGCCATTTAACAAGTCAAACAAGCACATGATAAGGTCATATCGACAAAAGGGAGCTCAGCTGACTCAATGATCCTTCATCTATCTCGGACAGGGTAGCCATTTAACAAGCACATGATAAGGTCATATCGACAAAAGGGAGCTCAGCTGACGCAAGGATCCTTCATCTATCTCGGACAGGGTAGCCATTTAACAAGTCAAACAAGCACATGATAAGGTCATATCGACAAAAGGAAGCTCAGCTGACGCAATGATCCTTCATCTATCCCGTACAGGGTGGCCATTTAACAAGTCAAACAAGCACATGATAAGGTCATATCGACAAAAGGAAGCTCAGCTGACGCAATGATCCTTCATCTATCTCGGACAGGGTAGCCATTTAACAAGTCAAACAAGCACATGATAAGGTCATATCGACAAAAGGGAGCTCAGCTGACTCAATGATCCTTCATCTATCTCGGACAGGGTAGCCATTTAACAAGCACATGATAAGGTCATATCGACAAAAGGGAGCTCAGCTGACGCAAGGATCCTTCATCTATCTCGGACAGGGTAGCCATTTAACAAGTCAAACAAGCACATGATAAGGTCATATCGACAAAAGGAAGCTCAGCTGACGCAATGATCCTTCATCTATCCCGTACAGGGTGGCCATTTAACAAGTCAAACAAGCACATGATAAGGTCATATCGAAAAAAGGAAGCTAAGATGACGCAATGATCCTTCATCTATCTCGTACAGGGTAGCCATTTAACAAGTCAAACAAGCACATGATAAGGTCATATCGACAAAAGGAAGCTCAGCTGACGCAATGATCCTTCATCTATCTCGGACAGGGTAGCCATTTAACAAGTCAAACAAGCACATGATAAGGTCATATCGACAAAAGGAAGCTAAGATGACGCAATGATCCTTCATCTATCTCGTACAGGGTAGCCATTTAACAAGTCAAACAAGCACATGATAAGGTCATATCGACAAAAGGAAGCTCAGCTGACGCAATGATCCTTCATCTATCTCGGACAGGGTAGCCATTTAACAAGTCAAACAAGCACATGATAAGGTCATATCGACAAAAGGAAGCTCAGCTGACGCAATGATCCTTCATCTATCTCGTACAGGGTAGCCATTTAACAAGTCAAACAAGCACATGATAAGGTCATATCGACAAAAGGAAGCTCAGCTGACGCAAGGATCCTTCATCTATCTCGTACAGGGTAGCCATTTAACAAGTCAAACAAGCACATGATAAGTTCATATCGACAAAAGGGAGCTCAGCTGACGCAATGATCCTTCATCTATCTCGGACAGGGTAGCCATTTAACAGGTCAAACAAGCACATGATAAGGTCATATCGACAAAAGGAAGCTCAGCTGACGCAATGATCCTTCATCTATCTCGTACAGGGTAGCCATTTAACAAGTCAAACAAGCACATGATAAGGTCATATCGACAAAAGGAAGCTCAGCTGACGCAATGATCCTTCATCTATCTCGTACAGGGTAGCCATTTAACAAGTCAAACAAGCACATGATAAGGTCATATCGAAAAAGGGAGCTCAGCTGACGCAAGGATCCTTCATCTATCTCGGACAGGGTAGCCATTTAACAAGTCAAAAAAGCACATGATAAGGTCATATCGACAAAAGGGAGCTCAGCTGACGCAAGGATCCTTCATCTATCTCGGACAGGGTAGCCATTTAACAAGTCAAACAAGCACATGATAAGGTCATATCGACAAAAGGGAGCTCAGCTGACGCAAGGATCCTTCATCTATCTCGGACAGGGTAGCCATTTAACAAGTCAAACAAGCACATGATAAGGTCATATCGACAAAAGGGAGCACAGCTGACGCAAGGATCCTTCATCTATCTCGGACAGGGTAGCCATTTAACAAGTCAAACAAGCACATGATAAGGTCATATCGACAAAAGGGAGCTCAGCTGACGCAAGGATCCTTCATCTATCTCGGACAGGGTAGCCATTTAACAAGTCAAACAAGCACATGATAAGGTCATATCGACAAAAGGGAGCTCAGCTGACGCAAGGATCCTTCATCTATCTCGGACAGGGTAGCCATTTAACAAGTCAAACAAGCACATGATAAGGTTATATCGACAAAAGGGAGCTCAGCTGACGCAAGGATCCTTCATCTATCTCGGACAGGGTAGCCATTTAACAAGTCAAACAAGCACATGATAAGGTCATATCGACAAAAGGGAGCTCAGCTGACGCAAGGATCCTTCATCTATCTCGGACAGGGTAGCCATTTAACAAGTCAAACAAGCACATGATAAGGTCATATCGACAAAAGGGAGCTCAGCTGACGCAAGGATCCTTCATCTATCTCGGACAGGGTAGCCATTTAACAAGTCAAACAAGCACATGATAAGGTCATATCGACAAAAGGGAGCTCAGCCTACGCAAGGATCCTTCATCTCTCTCGGACAGGGTAGCCATTTAACAAGTCAAACAAGCACATGATAAGATCATATCGACAAAAGGGAGCTCAGCTGACGCAAGGATTCTTCATCTATCTCGGACAGGGTAGCCATTTAACAAGTCAAACAAGCACATGATAAGCTCATATCGACAAAAGGGAGCTCAGCTGACGCAAGGATCCTTCATCTATCTCGGACAGGGAAGCCATTTAACAAGTCAAACAAGCACATGATAAGGTCATATCGACAAAAGGGAGCTCAGCTGACGCAATTATCCTTCATCTATCTCGGACAGGGTAGCCATTTAACAAGTCAAACAAGCACTTGATAAGGTCATATCGACAAAAGGAAGCTCAGCTGACGCAATGATCCTTCATCTATCTCGGACCGGGTAGCCATTTAACAAGCACATGATAAGGTCATATCGACAAAAGGGAGCTCAGCTGACGCAATGATCCTTCATCTATCTCGGACAGGGTAGCCATTTAACAAGTCAAACAAGCACATGATAAGGTCATATCGACAAAAGGGAGCTCAGCTGACGCAATGATCCTTCATCTATCTCGGACAGGTAGCCATTTTACAAGCACATGATAAGGTCATATCGACAAAAGGGAGCTCAGCTGACGCAATGATCCTTCATCTATCTCGGACAGGGTAGCCATTTAACAAGCACATGATAAGGTCATATCGACAAAAGGGAGCTCAGCTGACGTAATGATCCTTCATCTATCTCGGACAGGGTAGCCATTTAAGAAGCACATGATAAGGTCATATCGACAAAAGGGAGCTCAGCTGACGCAATGATCATCTATCTCGGACAGGGTAGCCATTTAACAAGCACATGATAGGGTCATATCGACAAAAGGGAGCTCAGCTGACGCAAGGATCCTTCATCTATCTCGGACAGGGTAGCCATTTAACAAGCACATGATAAGGTCATATCGACAAATGGGAGCTCAGCTGACGCAATGATCCTTCATCTATCTCGGACAGGGTAGCCATTTAACAAGCACATGATAAGGTCATATCGACAAAAGGGAGCTCAGCTGACGCAATGATCCTTCATCTATCTCGGACAGGGTAGCCATTTAACAAGTCAAACAAGCACATGATAAGGTCATATCGACAAAAGGAAGCTCAGCTGACGCAATGATCCTTCATCTATCTCGGACAGGGTAGCCATTTAACAAGTCAAACAAGCACATGATAAGGTCATATCGACAAAAGGGAGCTCAGCTGACGCAAGGATCCTTCATCTATCTCGGACAGGGTAGCGATTTAACAAGTCAAACAAGCACATGATAAGTTCATATCGACAAAAGGAAGCTCAGCTGATGCAATAATCCTTCATCTATCTCGTACAGGGTAGCCATTTAACAAGTCAAACAAGCACATGATAAGGTCATATCGACAAAAGGGAGCTCAGCTGACGCAAGGATCCTTCATCTATCTCGGACAGGGTAGCCATTTAACAAGTCAAACAAGCACATGATAAGGTCATATCGACAAAAGGAAGCTCAGCTGACGCAATGATCCTTCATCTATCTCGTACAGGGTAGCCATTTAACAAGTCAAACAAGCACATGATAAGGTCATATCGACAAAAGGAAGCTCAGCTGACGCAATGATCCTTCATCTATCTCGGACAGGGTAGCCATTTAACAAGTCAAACAAGCACATGATAAGGTCATATCGACAAAAGGGAGCTCAGCTGACTCAATGATCCTTCATCTATCTCGGACAGGGTAGCCATTTAACAAGCACATGATAAGGTCATATCGACAAAAGGGAGCTCAGCTGACGCAAGGATCCTTCATCTATCTCGGACAGGGTAGCCATTTAACAAGTCAAACAAGCACATGATAAGGTCATATCGACAAAAGGAAGCTCAGCTGACGCAATGATCCTTCATCTATCCCGTACAGGGTGGCCATTTAACAAGTCAAACAAGCACATGATAAGGTCATATCGAAAAAAGGAAGCTAAGATGACGCAATGATCCTTCATCTATCTCGTACAGGGTAGCCATTTAACAAGTCAAACAAGCACATGATAAGGTCATATCGACAAAAGGAAGCTCAGCTGACGCAATGATCCTTCATCTATCTCGGACAGGGTAGCCATTTAACAAGTCAAACAAGCACATGATAAGGTCATATCGACAAAAGGAAGCTAAGTTGACGCAATGATCCTTCATCTATCTCGTACAGGGTAGCCATTTAACAAGTCAAACAAGCACATGATAAGGTCATATCGACAAAAGGAAGCTCAGCTGACGCAATGATTCTTCATCTATCTCGGACAGGGTAGCCATTTAACAAGTCAAACAAGCACATGATAAGGTCATATCGACAAAAGGAAGCTCAGCTGATGCAATGATCCTTCATCTATCTCGTACAGGGTAGCCATTTAACAAGTCAAACAAGCACATGATAAGGTCATATCGACAAAAGGAAGCTCAGCTGACGCAAGGATCCTTCATCTATCTCGTACAGGGTAGCCATTTAACAAGTCAAACAAGCACATGATAAGGTCATATCGACAAAAGGGAGCTCAGCTGACGCAATGATCCTTCATCTATCTCGGACAGGGTAGCCATTTAACAAGTCAAACAAGCACATGATAAGGTCATATCGACAAAAGGAAGCTCAGCTGACGCAATGATCCTTCATCTATCTCGTACAGGGTAGCCATTTAACAAGTCAAACAAGCACATGATAAGGTCATATCGACAAAAGGAAGCTCAGCTGACGCAATGATCCTTCATCTATCTCGTACAGGGTAGCCATTTAACAAGTCAAACAAGCACATGATAAGGTCATATCGACAAAAGGGAGCTCAGCTGACGCAAGGATCCTTCATCTATCTCGGACAGGGTAGCCATTTAACAAGTCAAAAAAGCACATGATAAGGTCATATCGACAAAAGGTAGCTCAGCTGACGCAAGGATCCTTCATCTATCTCGGACAGGGTAGCCATTTAACAAGTCAAACAAGCACATGATAAGGTCATATCGACAAAAGGGAGCTCAGCTGACGCAAGGATCCTTCATCTATCTCGGACAGGGTAGCCATTTAACAAGTCAAACAAGCACATGATAAGGTCATATCGACAAAAGGGAGCTCAGCTGACGCAAGGATCCTTCATCTATCTCGGACAGGGTAGCCATTTAACAAGTCAAACAAGCACATGATAAGGTCATATCGACAAAAGGGAGCTCAGCTGACGCAAGAATCCTTCATCTATCTCGGACAGGGTAGCCATTTAACAAGTCAAACAAGCACATGATAAGGTCATATCGACAAAAGGGAGCTCAGCTGACGCAAGGATCCTTCATCTATCTCGGACAGGGTAGCCATTTAACAAGTCAAACAAGCACATGATAAGGTCATATCGACAAAAGGGAGCTCAGCTGACGCAAGGATCCTTCATCTATCTCGGACAGGGTAGCCATTTAACAAGTCAAACAAGCACATGATAAGGTCATATCGACAAAAGGGAGCTCAGCTGACGCAAGGATCCTTCATCTATCTCGGACAGGGTAGCCATTTAACAAGTCAAACAAGCACATGATAAGGTCATATCGACAAAAGGGAGCTCAGCTGACGCAAGGATCCTTCATCTATCTCGGACAGGGTAGCCATTTAACAAGTCAAGCAAGCACATGATAAGGTCATATCGACAAAAGGGAGCTCAGCTGACGCAAGGATCCTTCATCTATCTCGGACAGGGTAGCCATTTAACAAGTCAAACAAGCACATGATAAGGTCATATCGACAAAAGGGAGCTCAGCCTACGCAAGGATCCTTCATCTCTCTCGGACAGGGTAGCCATTTAACAATTCAAACAAGCACATGATAAGGTCATATCGACAAAAGGGAGCTCAGCCTACGCAAGGATCCTTCATCTCTCTCGGACAGGGTAGCCATTTAACAAGTCAAACAAGCACATGATAAGGTCATATCGACAAAAGGGAGCTCAGCTGACGCAAGGATTCTTCATCTATCTCGGACAGGGTAGCCATTTAACAAGTCAAACAAGCACATGATAAGGTCATATCGACAAAAGGGAGCTCAGCTGACGCAAGGATCCTTCATCTATCTCGGACAGGGAAGCCATTTAACAAGTCAAACAAGCACATGATAAGGTCATATCGACAAAAGGGAGCTCAGCTGACGCAATGATCCTTCATCTATCTCGGACAGGGTAGCCATTTAACAAGTCAAACAAGCACTTGATAAGGTCATATCGACAAAAGGAAGCTCAGCTGACGCAATGATCCTTCATCTATCTCGGACCGGGTAGCCATTTAACAAGCACATGATAAGGTCATATCGACAAAAGGGAGCTCAGCTGACGCAATGATCCTTCATCTATCTCGGACAGGGTAGCCATTTAACAAGTCAAACAAGCACATGATAAGGTCATATCGACAAAAGGGAGCTCAGCTGACGCAATGATCCTTCATCTATCTCGGACAGGTAGCCATTTTACAAGCACATGATAAGGTCATATCGACAAAAGGGAGCTCAGCTGACGCAATGATCCTTCATCTATCTCGGACAGGGTAGCCATTTAACAAGCACATGATAAGGTCATATCGACAAAAGGGAGCTCAGCTGACGTAATGATCCTTCATCTATCTCGGACAGGGTAGCCATTTAACAAGCACATGATAAGGTCATATCGACAAAAGGGAGCTCAGCTGACGCAATGATCATCTATCTCGGACAGGGTAGCCATTTAACAAGCACATGATAAGGTCATATCGACGAAAGGGAGCTCAGCTGACGCAAGGATCCTTCATCTATCTCGGACAGGGTAGCCATTTAACAAGCACATGATAAGGTCATATCGACAAATGGGAGCTCAGCTGACGCAATGATGCTTCATCTATCTCGGACAGGGTAGCCTTTTAACAAGCACATGATAAGGTCATATCGACAAAAGGGAGCTCAGCTGACGCAATGATCCTTCATCTATCTCGGACAGGGTAGCCATTTAACAAGTCAAACAAGCACATGATAAGGTCATATCGACAAAAGGAAGCTCAGCTGACGCAATGATCCTTCATCTATCTCGGACAGGGTAGCCATTTAACAAGTCAAACAAGCACATGATAAGGTCATATCGACAAAAGGGAGCTCAGCTGACGCAAGGATCCTTCATCTATCTCGGACAGGGTAGCGATTTAACAAGTCAAACAAGCACATGATAAGTTCATATCGACAAAAGGAAGCTCAGCTGATGCAATAATCCTTCATCTATCTCGTACAGGGTAGCCATTTAATAAGTCAAACAAGCACATGATAAGGTAATATCGACAAAAGGGAGCTCAGCTGACGCAAGGATCCTTCATCTATCTCGGACAGGGTAGCCATTTAACAAGTCAAACAAGCACATGATAAGGTCATATCGACAAAAGGAAGCTCAGCTGACGCAATGATCCTTCATCTATCTCGTACAGGGTAGCCATTTAACAAGTCAAACAAGCACATGATAAGGTCATATCGACAAAAGGAAGCTCAGCTGACGCAATGATCCTTCATCTATCTCGGACAGGGTAGCCATTTAACAAGTCAAACAAGCACATGATAAGGTCATATCGACAAAAGGGAGCTCAGCTGACGCAATGATCCTTCATCTATCTCGGACAGGGTAGCCATTTAACAAGCACATGATAAGGTCATATCGACAAAAGGGAGCTCAGCTGACGCAAGGATCCTTCATCTATCTCGGACAGGGTAGCCATTTAACAAGTCAAACAAGCACATGATAAGGTCATATCGACAAAAGGAAGCTCAGCTGACGCAATGATCCTTCATCTATCCCGTACAGGGTGGCCATTTAACAAGTCAAACAAGCACATGATAAGGTCATATCGAAAAAAGGAAGCTAAGATGACGCAATGATCCTTCATCTATCTCGTACAGGGTAGCCATTTAACAAGTCAAACAAGCACATGATAAGGTCATATCGACAAAAGGAAGCTCAGCTGACGCAATGATCCTTCATCTATCTCGGACAGGGTAGCCATTTAACAAGTCAAACAAGCACATGATAAGGTCATATCGACAAAAGGAAGCTAAGATGACGCAATGATCCTTCATGTATCTCGTACAGCGTAGCCATTTAACAAGTCAAACAAGCACATGATAAGGTCATATCGACAAAAGGAAGCTCAGCTGACGCAATGATCCTTCATCTATCTCGGACAGGGTAGCCATTTAACAAGTCAAACAAGCACATGATAAGGTCATATCGACAAAAGGAAGCTCAGCTGACGCAATGATCCTTCATCTATCTCGTACAGGGTAGCCATTTAACAAGTCAAACAAGCACATGATAAGGTCATATCGACAAAAGGAAGCTCAGCTGACGCAAGGATCCTTCATCTATCTCGTACAGGGTAGCCATTTAACAAGTCAAACAAGCACATGATAAGGTCATATCGACAAAAGGGAGCTCAGCTGACGCAATGATCCTTCATCTATCTCGGACAGGGTAGCCATTTAACAAGTCAAACAAGCACATGATAAGGTCATATCGACAAAAGGAAGCTCAGCTGACGCAATGATCCTTCATCTATCTCGTACAGGGTAGCCATTTAACAAGTCAAACAAGCACATGATAAGGTCATATCGACAAAAGGAAGCTCAGCTGACGCAATGATCCTTCATCTATCTCGTACAGGGTAGCCATTTAACAAGTCAAACAAGCACATGATAAGGTCATATCGACAAAAGGGAGCTCAGCTGACGCAAGGATCCTTCATCTATCTCGGACAGGGTAGCCATTTAACAAGTCAAAAAAGCACATGATAAGGTCATATCGACAAAAGGGAGCTCAGCTGACGCAAGGATCCTTCATCTATCTCGGACAGGGTAGCCATTTAACAAGTCAAACAAGCACATGATAAGGTCATATCGACAAAAGGGAGCTCAGCTGACGCAAGGATCCTTCATCTATCTCGGACAGGGTAGCCATTTAACAAGTCAAACAAGCACATGATAAGGTCATATCGACAAAAGGGAGCTCAGCTGACGCAAGGATCCTTCATCTATCTCGGACAGGGTAGCCATTTAACAAGTCAAACAAGCACATGATAAGGTCATATCGACAAAAGGGAGCTCAGCTGACGCAAGGATCCTTCATCTATTTTGGACAGGGTAGCCATTTAACAAGTCAAACAAGCACATGATAAGGTCATATCGACAAAAGGGAGCTCAGCTGACGCAAGGATCCTTCATCTATCTCGGACAGGGAAGCCATTTAACAAGTCAAACAAGCACATGATAAGGTCATATCGACAAAAGGGAGCTCAGCTGACGCAATGATCCTTCATCTATCTCGGACAGGGTAGCCATTTAACAAGTCAAACAAGCACTTGATAAGGTCATATCGACAAAAGGAAGCTCAGCTGACGCAATGATCCTTCATCTATCTCGGACCGGGTAGCCATTTAACAAGCACATGATAAGGTCATATCGACAAAAGGGAGCTCAGCTGACGCAATGATCCTTCATCTATCTCGGACAGGGTAGCCATTTAACAAGTCAAACAAGCACATGATAAGGTCATATCGACAAAAGGGAGCTCAGCTGACGCAATGATCCTTCATCTATCTCGGACAGGTAGCCATTTTACAAGCACATGATAAGGTCATATCGACAAAAGGGAGCTCAGCTGACGCAATGATCCTTCATCTATCTCGGACAGGGTAGCCATTTAACAAGCACATGATAAGGTCATATCGACAAAAGGGAGCTCAGCTGACGTAATGATCCTTCATCTATCTCGGACAGGGTAGCCATTTAACAAGCACATGATAAGGTCATATCGACAAAAGGGAGCTCAGCTGACGCAATGATCATCTATCTCGGACAGGGTAGCCATTTAACAAGCACATGATAAGGTCATATCGACGAAAGGGAGCTCAGCTGACGCAAGGATCCTTCATCTATCTCGGACAGGGTAGCCATTTAACAAGCACATGATAAGGTCATATCGACAAATGGGAGCTCAGCTGACGCAATGATGCTTCATCCATCTCGGACAGGGTAGCCTTTTAACAAGCACATGATAAGGTCATATCGACAAAAGGGAGCTCAGCTGACGCAATGATCCTTCATCTATCTCGGACAGGGTAGCCATTTAACAAGTCAAACAAGCACATGATAAGGTCATATCGACAAAAGTAAGCTCAGCTGACGCAATGATCCTTCATCTATCTCGGACAGGGTAGCCATTTAACAAGTCAAACAAGCACATGATAAGGTCATATCGACAAAAGGGAGCTCAGCTGACGCAAGGATCCTTCATCTATCTCGGACAGGTAGCGATTTAACAAGTCAAACAAGCACATGATAAGTTCATATCGACAAAAGGAAGCTCAGCTGATGCAATAATCCTTCATCTATCTCGTACAGGGTAGCCATTTAATAAGTCAAACAAGCACATGATAAGGTAATATCGACAAAAGGGAGCTCAGCTGACGCAAGGATCCTTCATCTATCTCGGACAGGGTAGCCATTTAACAAGTCAAACAAGCACATGATAAGGTCATATCGACAAAAGGAAGCTCAGCTGACGCAATGATCCTTCATCTATCTCGTACAGGGTAGCCATTTAACAAGTCAAACAAGCACATGATAAGGTCATATCGACAAAAGGAAGCTCAGCTGACGCAATGATCCTTCATCTATCTCGGACAGGGTAGCCATTTAACAAGTCAAACAAGCACATGATAAGGTCATATCGACAAAAGGGAGCTCAGCTGACGCAATGATCCTTCATCTATCTCGGACAGGGTAGCCATTTAACAAGCACATGATAAGGTCATATCGACAAAAGGGAGCTCAGCTGACGCAAGGATCCTTCATCTATCTCGGACAGGGTAGCCATTTAACAAGTCAAACAAGCACATGATAAGGTCATATCGACAAAAGGAAGCTCAGCTGACGCAATGATCCTTCATCTATCCCGTACAGGGTGGCCATTTAACAAGTCAAACAAGCACATGATAAGGTCATATCGAAAAAAGGAAGCTAAGATGACGCAATGATCCTTCATCTATCTCGTACAGGGTAGCCATTTAACAAGTCAAACAAGCACATGATAAGGTCATATCGACAAAAGGAAGCTCAGCTGACGCAATGATCCTTCATCTATCTCGGACAGGGTAGCCATTTAACAAGTCAAACAAGCACATGATAAGGTCATATCGACAAAAGGAAGCTAAGATGACGCAATGATCCTTCATCTATCTCGTACAGCGTAGCCATTTAACAAGTCAAACAAGCACATGATAAGGTCATATCGACAAAAGGAAGCTCAGCTGACGCAATGATCCTTCATCTATCTCGGACAGGGTAGCCATTTAACAAGTCAAACAAGCACATGATAAGGTCATATCGACAAAAGGAAGCTCAGCTGACGCAATGATCCTTCATCTATCTCGTACAGGGTAGCCATTTAACAAGTCAAACAAGCACATGATAAGGTCATATCGACAAAAGGAAGCTCAGCTGACGCAAGGATCCTTCATCTATCTCGTACAGGGTAGCCATTTAACAAGTCAAACAAGCACATGATAAGGTCATATCGACAAAAGGGAGCTCAGCTGACGCAATGATCCTTCATCTATCTCGGACAGGGTAGCCATTTAACAAGTCAAACAAGCACATGATAAGGTCATATCGACAAAAGGAAGCTCAGCTGACGCAATGATCCTTCATCTATCTCGTACAGGGTAGCCATTTAACAAGTCAAACAAGCACATGATAAGGTCATATCGACAAAAGGAAGCTCAGCTGACGCAATGATCCTTCATCTATCTCGTACAGGGTAGCCATTTAACAAGTCAAACAAGCACATGATAAGGTCATATCGACAAAAGGGAGCTCAGCTGACGCAAGGATCCTTCATCTATCTCGGACAGGGTAGCCATTTAACAAGTCAAAAAAGCACATGATAAGGTCATATCGACAAAAGGGAGCTCAGCTGACGCAAGGATCCTTCATCTATCTCGGACAGGGTAGCCATTTAACAAGTCAAACAAGCACATGATAAGGTCATATCGACAAAAGGGAGCTCAGCTGACGCAAGGATCCTTCATCTATCTCGGACAGGGTAGCCATTTAACAAGTCAAACAAGCACATGATAAGGTCATATCGACAAAAGGGAGCTCAGCTGACGCAAGGATCCTTCATCTATCTCGGACAGGGTAGCCATTTAACAAGTCAAACAAGCACATGATAAGGTCATATCGACAAAAGGGAGCTCAGCGGACGCAAGGATCCTTCATCTATTTTGGACAGGGTAGCCATTTAACAAGTCAAACAAGCACATGATAAGGTCATATCGACAAAAGGGAGCTCAGCTGACGCAAGGATCCTTCATCTATCTCGGACAGGGTAGCCATTTAACAAGTCAAACAAGCACATGATAAGGTCATATCGACAAAAGGGAGCTCAGCTGACGCAAGGATCCTTCATCTATCTCGGACAGGGTAGCCATTTAACAAGTCAAACAAGCACATGATAAGGTCATATCGACAAAAGGGAGCTCAGCTGACGCAAGGATCCTTCATCTATCTCGGACAGGGTAGCCATTTAACAAGTCAAACAAGCACATGATAAGGTCATATCGACAAAAGGGAGCTCAGCTGACGCAAGGATCCTTCATCTATCTCGGACAGGGTAGCCATTTAACAAGTCAAACAAGCACATGATAAGGTCATATCGACAAAAGGGAGCTCAGCCTACGCAAGGATCCTTCATCTCTCTCGGACAGGGTAGCCATTTAACAAGTCAAACAAGCACATGATAAGGTCATATCGACAAAAGGGAGCTCAGCTGACGCAAGGATCCTTCATCTATCTCGGACAGGGTAGCCATTTAACAAGTCAAACAAGCACATGATAAGGTCATATCGACAAAAGGGAGCTCAGCTGACGCAAGGATCCTTCATCTATCTCGGACAGGGAAGCCATTTAACAAGTCAAACAAGCACATGATAAGGTCATATCGACAAAAGGGAGCTCAGCTGACGCAATGATCCTTCATCTATCTCGGACAGGGTAGCCATTTAACAAGTCAAACAAGCACTTGATAAGGTCATATCGACAAAAGGAAGCTCAGCTGACGCAATGATCCTTCATCTATCTCGGACAGGGTAGCCATTTAACAAGCACATGATAAGGTCATATCGACAAAAGGGAGCTCAGCTGACGCAATGATCCTTCATCTATCTCGGACAGGGTAGCCATTTAACAAGTCAAACAAGCACATGATAAGGTCATATCGACAAAAGGGAGCTCAGCTGACGCAATGATCCTTCATCTATCTCGGACAGGTAGCCATTTTACAAGCACATGATAAGGTCATATCGACAAAAGGGAGCTCAGCTGACGCAATGATCCTTCATCTATCTCGGACAGGGTAGCCATTTAACAAGCACATGATAAGGTCATATCGACAAAAGGGAGCTCAGCTGACGTAATGATCCTTCATCTATCTCGGACAGGGTAGCCATTTAACAAGCACATGATAAGCTCATATCGACAAAAGGGAGCTCAGCTGACGCAATGATCATCTATCTCGGACAGGGTAGCCATTTAACAAGCACATGATAAGGTCATATCGACAAAAGGGAGCTCAGCTGACGCAAGGATCCTTCATCTATCTCGGACAGGGTAGCCATTTAACAAGCACATGATAAGGTCATATCGACAAAAGGGAGTTCAGCTGACGCAATGATCCTTCATCTATCTCGGACAGGGTAGCCATTTAACAAGCACATGATAAGGTCATATCGACAAAAGGGAGCTCAGCTGACGCAAGGATCCTTCATCTATCTCGGACAGGGTAGCCATTTACCAAGTCAAACAAGCACATGATAAGGTCATATCGACAAAAGGGAGCTCAGCTGACGCAATGATCCTTCATCTATCTCGGACAGGGTAGCCATTTAACAAGTCAAACAAGCACATGATAAGGTCATATCGACAAAAGGGAGCTCAGCTGACGCAATGATCCTTCATCTATCTCGGTCAGGGTAGCCATTTAACAAGTCAAACAAGCACATGATAAGGTCATATCGACAAAAGGGAGCTCAGCTGACGCAATGATCCTTCATCTATCTCGGACAGGGTAGCCATTTAACAAGTCAAACAAGCACATGATAAGGTCATATCGACAAAAGCAGGAGAAACATTATTACAAAGCACTAAAAGAAATGCACAATTGCAAAAACAAAAAATATTGTAACAGTATGCCAAAGTGGCTGATAAAGGCGAAATTAATGCCAGCCACAAGCGAAAACGTACATAAAGTATACTATACATAACAAAACTCATTTGTAAAGGCAAAGCTTGAAACAACAAGCAGAAAATGGAATCTGAATGATAAATTAGACAGAAGGCCATTAAAGCATATATAGATAAGTAGATATATAATGTATGTTTAAGAGCATAAACAGATGCCGACAACTGATAAGCTCCATTGTTCTATGCCGACAAGCCCCGCCCCCTCCCTTTGAGGCCTCACATGCCGCCTGGTCTCGTATCGCTAGGCCCCGCCCCCTCTCTCTTTGTGGCCTTACTTAATGCCGACAGGCCCTACCCCCTCCCCCACGCGGTCTGGTCGCTTCCCGTAGCGTCCTGTCTTGAGGTGGGCGGTAGGGATTGGTTTTCTCGATGCCTGCCGCCCCTCGGCAAATCAATTAGGTAATGTTCGTCAAACATTATTGAAAAAAAGATTTGTTATTTTATGACTACTAATGTCAAGATGTGCGGTAGGGATTGGTTTTCTCGATGCCTGCCGCCCCTCGGCAAATCAATTAGGTAATGTTTGTCAAACATTTTTGAAAAAAAAGAATTGTCATTTTATGACTACTAATGCCTGCATATCTAAGGCTCCTCGAGCAATTAAGTTTTTTTGATTAATTAATTGTATATGAATTGACTCGAGCGCAAGTGGTCGTCTTCGTATAAGTAGCGCGCTCACGAGAACAGTCCGCAATGTAATGAAAACCCTGCAACCTACTTCTGTCTGAGGATAACGGTAATGTCCATGTATACATACATTAGCGAACAACAGCCGGACATGTAATGAAAACCCCGCAACCTACTTCTGTCTGAGGATAACGGTAATGTCCATGTATTCATTAGCTGACAACGTTAGACGGTTTCACCACATTAATAGACTTTTAAGATTGCATCCCGGATCTGTATACAGTCATTAGCGAACAATGTCAGTAATTGTTTTCCTAAGTGCTCTGAAAAACCCCCAGACACTCAATTTAAATACCTTTTAGCTTGAAAGGCTTCCTAATTGCTTGGCGGAATGTTTGGAGTAGCCAATCAAAATCGTTGTATTATATACCATCACAACTCTCATCCCTTCAGCTTTTATCGGAGGAAATGATATAAAAGCAGCAGCTTCTCCAATGATTTTCACAGTATCGTGAGAACACACCGATCTAAGCACTCTGCAAACTTTATTCTTTCAACGTGAAATTTCATCGAACATCATGTCTGGTAAGTTGTATCACCAATTCATTTTCATTAAAAAGTTAACTTATTACTTAGTACATTTAACTTATATTTGCGTTCTTGTTTTTAATGACGGACCTTTATTTGTCAATAGCTGAGCATTCTAAAAGTTAATAACTAGACAGTTGAATTTTCTGAAATGTGAACAGTTTAGTTAAGTATTCATTTTAGGCAAGCTTATTCTACATTTAATAGCTAACTGCGCGAATTCTCAAAAATGTGAACAATTTAGTTAAGTATTCATCTTGCTGAGTAATTATTATTCCAGATATTTAAATAGAGGATTTCACAGAGTGAATTATATTCCTTTCTAGACAAAATACAATTACTTGAATACCTACGAATGGAATTAAAAATGTTCTGTATAAATATTCTCCCGAGGGTAACCAGTGGTAATCGATCCGGGGACTTCATGTTTGCATGCATTGATCGAACATTCATCAGTTAATGTTTCATTCCTCTTGTGCATTTTATTTGGTAAAAACTTCCAGTCTGTTTCCATCACGTTAAAAAGAGATATTTTCCATGAGTGTGTCGAATAATACAAGTGCTTTATTTTGTCATAGAAAATTTCTCAGGTGTTTAAAATACATCGAAATTTTCCCTGTATAAGCTATTCGCAATAAAGTAAATTAACTTAATAATATAACTTTTCTTAAAAAAATAAATAAATAAAAATCTAACGCGTAAATTAATTACGTTTTCAGCATTCAGTTCTGCTAACGTAGCTGAGGCGTACATCCAGCTCCAGCAGGATACCCGCCACTGGCTGCAGGATCGTTCCTCAAATACAGTCATGATTCAGGCACCCGAACACCCGAATGGTAAGCATTCTTCAGAGTTTAAAAAAATAATGTAACAATTCATATTAACTTCTTGTTCATATTCTTTATTATTATTATTATTATTATTATTATTATTATTATTATTATTATTATTATTATTATTATTATTATTATTTCCAGGAAGCGGAGTTTATTTCGGGGTCTGTCATCCATCGACCTCTGCACCGGCACCACCAGGCTTCCAAACCTTCCTGGTGCCAAATCATCATGGATGGGGGCCTGCCCCGTACATGCAGCAACACTCGAATGGTAAGAATTTACAGACCGGTGTTTGAGCAATTGTAACTAAAAATTATTTAATAGTAGGTATACAAGGGCGATTCTAGCACACAAAGACCTACCTACGACAGCATAGAGTTCTGGATTGTATAAGGAGAAAAGGATATATTTAAGGGGAGTTTCTCACCACATATGCAGTGACATAACTCTTTCGGTCTCGCAGAATACAGTGTATTTTTCACACATGTGTTTAAAACATCTATTTTTCACGTATAGCGTATAGATTCTTTAGAACTCTGTACTTAAACATGCTATACTATTAATATTATTAATATTATTGTTTATTTTTTCCAGGAAGTGGACTTCATTTCGGAGGCGGCATCGCTCAACATGCACCGGCACCTCCAGGCTTCGCGACCGCTGCACCGCCACCCCCCGGCTTCCAGACCTTCCTGGTACCAAATCAGCAGGGGTGGGGCTCTGCCCCCTACATACAGCAAGCACCGAACGGTAAGAGTTTTTTCAATATTTTATGAACTTCTTGCTTTACACATTCTATATTATTATCATTAATATTATCATTATTATTATTTTCAGGGAGTGGACTTTATTTTGGGATGAGTCAACCATCGTCCGCTGCACAGGCACCACCTGACTTCCAAGCCTTCATGGGGCCAAATCAGCAGGGTCGGGTCCCTGCCCCGTACATGCAGCAACCACCGACCGGTAAGAATATGTTTCAACATTTTATGAAGTTCTTTTACACATTCTATATTATTATTAATATTGTTATTATTATTTCCAGGAAGTGGACTTTATTTCGGAGGCGGGTTTGTTCATCACGCGCCCTCTGCACCACATGCTTTCCCTGCACCAAATCAGCAGGGGTGGGGCCCTGCCCCATACATGCAGCAACACTCGAACGGTAAGAATCCTTCAACATTTTATGAAGTTCTTTTACACATTCTATATTATTAATATTATTGTTATTATTATTAATATTATTATTATTTCCAGGAAGTGGACTTTATTTCGGGGGTGGTATCACTGAACACGCGATCGCTGTACCATCAGCCTTCCCTATACCAAATCAGCAGGGATGGGGTCTGACATATTTGTGCAGCAACACTCGAACGGTAAGAATCCTTCAACATTTTATGAAGTTCTTTTACACATTGTATATTATTATTATTAATATTATTATTATTCCAGGAAATGATCTGGGTGACGCTGGAAGCCACCCTATGGACCTGGCAACACAGGGGTCAGCATCGCCGGAGATTGGTGAAGACTCGACCACTGCACAGTCCGCCTCCTCATCGCTCAACACTCTGGAGGAAGTTATACACAGTGAACCATCGACCTCCTCAGTCGCAGGCGATGAAACCGCTGCACCATCGACCTCTTCAGGCGCAAACGATGAAGCCGCTGCACCGTCAACCTCCTCCTCCTCATCATCATCCAATGATGTAGAACCTGTTAATGGAAAGAGAGGACCGACATAGGATGGGAGGGAGCAGCTTACAATAAAAAAGCCAAGGTTAGTGCTAGCAATTGCCAGGGCCTGGAGTGCAATACCATCCAATCGGCATTCAAGGGACGAATTTTTAATAGTAGAATAGAAAATACATCAGAAATACTCGAGCCCAGAGTCTTTTTAGATGAGAGCAAGGAGCTTATTATTAAAGAAGCGGAAAACGTTTTGCAGAAAAGCAGGAGTGGATTAAAGATGCATTGTTCCATGGAACTTGAATATTTAATCCACAAACCTGATGAAAAGAAGTGTCTTCCCA
This sequence comes from Deroplatys truncata, assembly GCA_030765065.1. NCBI lineage: Eukaryota > Metazoa > Arthropoda > Insecta > Mantodea > Mantidae > Deroplatys > Deroplatys truncata. Next base: position 234,336,509 of record CM060986.1, read on the forward strand.
CTGGCTTTAATTCTAAGCCTGTGCTGATACTTCCTTCAAGCGATCTCAATCAGATCTTCTCTTCAATTGCGGGGGATAGTTTGGAAAACATTTCTAAATTTGAGGGGGGAGCATCGTCGAAGTCCTTGTTAAAGATACTCAGCCTGGTGATGGGCTTTACACACTACGATCCTTTACACGCAGGTTCATACATTGAACTACCGGAGAAAATTGTGAAAAAACATTCTGTTATAAATATAAAGAACAAAGACAATTTCTGCTTCGCATGGTGCATGCTAGCGTCTAAATACCCTGCTAAACGCGAAGGGCATAGAACAACAGTATACCCATTTGAAGTGCTTTTCAAAGCATTCAATTATGAGGGAATCGAATTTCCGACACCCTTCCATCAAATTGAATGCTTTGAAAAGCAGAACAATGGAGTATCCATTTCACTGTTTGGTATAGAGGAGGAGAATGAGAACATTATTCCTCTATACCAAACAGCTGAAAAGAAGCAGCACCATGTAAACCTGCTATATATTGAAGAGGATGATAAGTCGCACTATTGCCTCATTAAAGACCTGTCCAGACTAGTAAGGAGCCAGACAACGAAGAACTGTTGAAGGATGTGGATATGTGAGGCATGTCTCAAGAGATGCACCAATGAAAAGGCTCTGGAAACGCACCGATTAAGATGTGGAAAATGCCAATTGCTTAAAATGCCTCAACAGGATGAGTACCTTGAATTTAAAGCATTCTCCAAAAGCGTCCCTGTACCATTTGTTATATACGCAGACATTGAATCTGTTCTGGCGAAGGTTCATTCTTGTGAGCCTTCAAGCAGCTCGAGTTGGACCCGAAACATTCAAGAGCATGAAGCAATGTCTATTGCCTTGAAGGTGGTATGTAGACATGACGAGGCATTGTCAAAATTCTTTCTCTTTAGAGGTCCGAATGCCGTCGATGACTTTATCAAGCAATTAAAATCAAACGCTGATGACGTCATCGATGTGTATTCCAATCCTAAACCCATGGATTTAAGCCTTGAAGAGCAACAGAATTTTGATAATGCCTCTGAGTGGCATATATGCCTTGCTGCTTTCACTGTGAGCGATTTGCGCGTGAGGGATCACGATCATGTGACAGGGGAATATCTGTGTGCTGCTCATAATAGATGCAATTTGAATAGAAAGGTCCCTGATTTCATACCGATCTTTTTTCATTGTCTATCTAATTATGACAGCCACTTCTTGATAAGACGCCTGGCATACGATAATAAACCCGTATCGTGCATCGCTCAAAGTAGTGAAAGGTATATAGCGTTTAGCAAACGGTACAGGAACATCAGCTTCAGGTTTCTGGACAGCTTTAAGTTTCTTGACGACAAGCTGTCCAGCCTGGCTGACATGCTGGAGGAAAGTGACTTTAAAATAACAAGGGCAGAATATCCTGTTGAGGAGCATTTTAAGCTGGCTAAGAGCAAGGGAATATTCCCATATGATTATGTTTCAAGCCTTGCCATACTCAAAGAAACTTCTCTACCACCGAAGGAGGCCTTCTACAGCACTCTCACTGACAGCCACATCACCGACGAGGAATACAGGCATGCTGAAAAAGTCTGGGATACCTTTAATATCCGGAATCGCGGAGAATACAGCGATCTATACCTGAAAACAGATATACTGCTCTTGGCGGATATTTTCGAAAAGTTTCGAGATCTCATCCTGGGAATGTATAAACTTGACCCAGCATGGTTTTATACATTACCAGGACTCGCCTTTGACGCTATGTTGTAGATAACAAAGGCGAAACTTTCCTTAATATCCGACAAGAGCATGCTGGAATTTTTCGAGTCGGGAATTAGAGGCGGACTGTGCACAGTGGTGAAGGGCTACACCAAAGCTAACCACAGATACATGTCCAACTTTGACCAGCATGCTCCTGTTAAACACCTGTCCTATTGGGACATAAACAACTTATATGGAGCTTCTATGGTGTCTGCCCTACCGTACAAGAATCTGAAATGGCTCACCAGAGAAGAAATTGACAGCATAAACTTCGCTGAAATCAAAGAAGACTCAGAGACTGGCTATGTGCTAGAGGCTGATATCGAATACCCCGACCATATCCACGACGCCCACAACAGCTTCCTTTCTGCCCACAGAGCGCGACACCACCGAATGGCCAATACAAGAAACTGCTTGCGACATTAGAACAGAAAAGCAAATATGTCTTGCACTACAGGGTGATGCAGCAGTGTATCGAACAAGGTCTAACTGTGAGACATATTCACAGAGTGGTATCCTACGACCAGTCTAACTGGTTGAAGACATATATCGACGTGAACACCGAGAAAAGAATTCAAGAAAAGTCAAAATTCGGGCAAAACCTATGGAAAAAGATGAATAACGCCGTATATGGAAAATTTATGGAAAATGTGAGAAAATACACTGATTTCAAAATAGTTGGAACCTGGGAACAGGCAAAGAAGTTGATAGCACGCAGCACTTACCTACGCACCATAATTTTTTAGGAAAATCTTGTAGGAATCGAACTGGGCAGAGAGGTAGTGCATATGAACAAGCCAATCTACATAGGACACGCAATTTTGGACATTTCAAAATTTATCATGTATGACTTCTTTTACAATATCATGAAACCAAATTTAAAAGACTTGCTGCTGAATTACATGGATACAGACTCGTTCATTTTTGAAACGAGTTCTGATATCTATGAATTCATCAGGGAGAACCCCCAATATTTCGACACTTCAAACTTCGAAAAGGATAATGCATATGGTATTAAGCAAGCCAACAGGAAAAAGATTGGGTTGTTCAAGGATGAATTGGGCGGCTTGGTTATGGAGGAGTATGTCGGTATAAGAGCAAAGTTATACGCATACAGATACGGAGGGCAGACAATTAAGAAAGCTAAGGGCATCACCAGGGCAGGTATGGATAAAATCGATTTCGGCCATTATTTTGAATGCTTAAAAGACCATAGCCTAAAAATTTATTCGGTACAAAAAACATTTCGGAGTAAACACCACAAAATTACAACCATTGAAACAAACAAATTGGCATTGAAGGGGGGTGACGATAAGAGGAAGTTGCTGGAAGGAAGCTATAAGACTGTAGCGTTGGGCCATTATTCCCTTAGACCTGGTGATTGCTAGTGCCTAAACTTGTAAATATGTATATTTTGTAAATATTTGAAGATTTCTTGTTTGTTACTTTTTTCATTCTGAATTATTATATATCCATTTTAAATTGTGTATGAGAGTTTTTATGTAATAATTTTTTCCCTCTAATGATGCTATTGTATATATTCATTTAAAGTATGTGAGGGGTTTTATATATTAATTTTCCCTCTAATGATGTTATTGTATATATTCATTTAAATTGTGTATGAGGGTTTTTATGTATAATTTTCCCTCTAGTGATGTTATTGTATATATCCATTTATAGTATGTGAGGGTTTTTTAAGTGTCTACATTTTTCCCTCAAAAAAAGAAAGAAAAAAATATGAATGATTTTTTAAAATAAAAAATATGAATGATTTTACAATCATAAAACTTTAGTCTTTATTAATTCTTCACACATTACACCAAATCCTTTATATCAATCCATTGAGTATCTGGAAAACCATACCACTTTACAAGAACTTTGTTTCCACGTTTACGTATAACCTTTTCTACTAAATATGTATTAGGATAGTTAGTCTTTTTTAGTTCATGTCCATAAAAGCCACCTTTTATGATTTCACCATTCCTATCCTTTAGTATGTATGTTGTAGGCTTGGTACGGTTTACACGAAATACTTTGAAGATTTCAACGCTCCAGTTAGATTCATAACCCTTTTCAAAATGTCCTTTATGTTTAGATATCCTGACATAATCACCAACACTAAACGTCCTTGAAGCCTTCTTCTCTCTTCGTTCTTGATTATAATTATACAAGTCAGAAGAAGATCGTTGTTTTTCACTTCATTAGGTTTCATGCGGATAGTTGAATGAAAAGTATCATTGTACTTTACAAGGATTCTAGGTAAAAGATCTAGCCACTTGTATGAGCCTTGGACTAAAAACTCTCGGTACATGATATTCTTCAAGGTTCGAATTAAACGTTCAACAGCCGCAGCCTTCACATTGGTATAGGTGCTGTAGTGGTTAATATTATACTTAAACATTAGACGTTTAAAGAACTTGTTATAAAATTCTTTCCCGTTGTCACTTTGAATATTCCGGGGAGGGACATCCATTTCTTGTAATATATCCTCCATAGCCTTTGCAACATTAACTCCGCCCTTATCCTTTAAGGGTTTTGCATATGCCATTTTAGAGTAAAAGTTGATTGCGATCAGAATGTATTTGAAATTTTTGTTCACTCTTGCATATGGTATCATTTCAATCAAATCAATTTGTAATAAATCATTCATACCTTTGCTGATAATTTTGCGTCGTAAATAGTTCCTCCTCGCCGACCCGTGAAGCTCTCTGGCGATATTCTGTTTGGCGGTCATGCTATAATTTTAAATGCTTTCAACTCCCGGATAATTTCCTCAATCTCTTGAGCGTGACTATTATTACCAGCGTCCCTCGAAGCAATAAGTAACCTCAGTCTATTCACTAATGTGTTAGGGTTTCTCCAGAAAACGTAGTCAACCTCCTTATCAGACTTATGCTCCGTCCATGCCAGTCCTAGACCTGAATGTGTATTGAGCAAGGGTTGTATTATCTTGTATTTATACGATTTACCAGATTTCAAACGACCGTGTCTGGTGTAACCACTTCTATGAAGAAAAGTACTTTTCATAATCTTAGCGTACGTCTCCAAGTCTTCACTGGTGTATGCAGAAATCTGAGGCGTTCGCTTAAAGATGAGCTCCGTCAAACCGGCGGTAGACTCATACGTTTCATCACCTATCAATATTTGATTATTTATAAAATGAATATCTTTATTTCCAAGCATATAATTTCCATCCTGATATCTCACACCGTACAATGTATCAATGCGATCCTTGTCTTTTGAGCGAACGTGTTGAAGGTAAGTAGAAATACTTGTAGAATCACCATCTTCATTCTTGTCTGTCTTCACAGTCAACCCTCGTTGAGTGTCCAAAATATCCTTGAGGGGAGCGGTTACAGGCTTCAAAGCTTCGGACATGACATGCTGAGTCTCAAACCTGAGACCTTTTAGAGCTCTCAGTTTTTCTTTTACAGCCCTGGTATGCTCGGCTACAGACTCTTTAAGTCTTATGCTTTCACTATCCATCTTACAAACGATGTGAAAATAGACGATTACCTTCAATTTATAGTCTACGTCCAGCTTGAGTTCTCATCGTATCGATAGCATTAGCTAACATCTCTATCGAAGTTCTCAGTTGCTCGGTTTCTTTCTTATGTTCCTGCGTATGTGTCTTGAACGCTTCAGCAAAGATTGCCGTATTAGCGTACTGGCTTCTGACTGATTCTTCTAGACTCGTCATTTGCTGCACATTAGTTTTGTAGGCGTCCATCATCATATTTACATTTTCCTCCACTTTCTTAAGTTTATCATTGCAGCAATCAGTTTTGAGAGTATTCAAAACCTCTGTCTTTAACTGCCCGTAGCCTCTAAATCTGAAACTCGATTCATCGCTAACTTTTCTAAATTACTAATTTTCTGATTGCAAAGATTCTGAAGATTTGTTTTTTCTCTATCAAGCTCTGCGGTAACTTGTTTAATAGAGACCATTACAGAATCCACTGTCTTTTGTAGAGGTTGTTAGTGTATCCACTTTACTCGTAGTTTTATTCAGATTTGCTGTGATGTCTAGCAGCTTCTTACCTATTTGCATCTCGATTTCCTTTGGTAAGTACCTGTTTAACTGCTGTCGCGTCTCGTTCGACTTCCTAATGATCATAGCTCTAGCATATCTTTTATTTACAGCATCCGTATCCCCGAGAGGATCTGCTATATCAGTGATTCTCTTATTGTCGAATATAATGTTACCATCACCATCTCTCGACTGCGTGCGTGAATTGACATATCCAGTGATGAACTTTTTATTCACAACATCGTTATCGTGAACAGGATCTAGCAATACCTTCAATCTAACTTTATCAATCACAATGTTATTTTCCTTATCTCTCTTGAGGATATATCTTGAAATCATTTCATCGATCAGGGTCTTAGCCATAACCTCAACATTGTTAGCAGCTTGCTGAGAGAAATCGTACATCCTAATTTCGAGAGCATCCACATAATTCTTATTGGAGGCATCATGATTATCTTCAGGATCGTGAACATTGCACAATCTCTTATTCTTGAATTGATAGTTTCCTTTGACATCTCTATTTATGATAAAACGATCAAACACTCTTCTAACTGGCTCAGTTCTCTGAGAACCGAACCTATCGATGCTCATGGTTAACTACGAATGATCATTTTCTTTTTTGTCGAGCTTAATATATACATCAAAACCATTCCTATATCGCCCCTCATTCATGTGAAAATCAGGAACTATCACAACAAAGGGTCTTCCTTCTGATACACTCTCCCAAACGCTCTTACATAGATCTTTAAATTCATTGTAGGTCATGTCGGTATTTACATAATCTTCGTAAATGTGCTTTAAGTTTAAATTGTCTTGTCTGAAGAGTATTATCATGTTTGTATTATCGCGAATTAAATGTTTTGGAACTTTAGCATAGGACTGCGCTAGATATACAGAGTCGACATTTCGATGTCTACCCATACTGTAAGAGGATGCTATCTTTTCCTGCTTTTCAGTGATGACGTCATCAAATATAAAGATTGAATTTTCTTCGACTTCAGCAGGATGCAAAACATCATCCCCGTTGTCGAAGGTGTTCACTTCTATACCTTCGATGTTTCCAACCACTTTAATTAGGTATTGGTACTTTGGTTGATAGAGAGACTTTGAATAAATATACAAATTTTCAAAACGTAGTCCATTCTCATGGAGTAGCATATTGAGTAATACGTTTGTTTTCCCTGCACTGGAACTCCCTAAAATAAGAGCTCTGACATTAGATGGAAATAACTTGCCATGACGATCACTTCTAAAGTCACTTTCAAAGTCTAATACCTGAATAGGTAGAGAGCAGTGCTGCTTAACAAGCTCCATGTTAACAACTAACTTATAAAAATGTATGTGCAATGTTTATATATTACCGGATGTAAAGTAGTTAATGATTGAATGCAATGATATACTCGCTTAGTCTATCATGAGAGCTAAGAGAGGGAGGTCGTTGCAGTATAAGCGCGGCTCTGGAATTATTAATTCCATAATTAATTCGCTCCCCTTTGAAGCTCACTTACCTGGATATAGATATTGCGGGCCTGGTACTAAATTGGAGAAACGTCTAAAAAGAGGAGACCCCGGAATTAATCAATTAGACGAAGCTTGCAAACAGCACGACCTCGCGTACGCTGAGAATAAGGACACCGCTTCAAGACAAATAGCGGATAAGATTCTTGCAGAGAAGGCTTGGAAGCGTGTGCAGTCATCAGATTCAACTTTTGGTGAAAGGTTAGCTGCAAGGCTAGTAACTGCAATCATGAAGGGAAAGGTTGCAGTGGGAGCCGGAAAGAGGAAGAAGAAGAGAGGAGGGTTTTTAGCATTGATATCCATCATTGCTGCTTTAGGCGCTGCAGCAGGCAGCGCTGCTCAGATAGCCTCTGCAGTCAATAAAAAAAGGCTGCTGATAGACACTTAGCAGAAGTTGCGAGGCATAACAAGGCGATGGAGACCCGAGGAAAGGGACTCCGGAAGAGAAGGTGTAAGAAGAGGAATAAAGGAGGATTCTTACCTGCAATGCCGCTGATGTCTTTAGCCGCTGCGTCTAAAATAACAAGGTCTTTGAAAAAAAGAGGATCTAAAGGCGAGGGTTTAAAGAAGAAGGCAAAAAACGGAGGAAGAGGATTGTACATATACCGGAGGAAGCCCTAAGTAACGTAGCCATCGAATATTATGCTAAACGTTTAAAAATTCCTTATTTTAGAGGGGTTTATATGATTGACAAACTTCCTTTAAAACCACACTGCAAAGAGAGACTTATTACCAATCTCGATACATCAGATAATGAAGGAACACACTGGGTTGCTATAAGGAAAGAAGGTGATGTCGCATACTACTTTGATAGTTTTGGTAATTTGAAGCCGCCTCCTGAGATTGAGAAATATCTACAAGGCGTTAAAATCTACTATAATACACAGAGATACCAGAATTTCGATTCAGTCATCTGCGGACACTTGTGCTTGCAATTTCTTTTATCCTAGAAGCTGCTTCATCGTCAAGATGAGTTATACAGTTACAGTGAGTGGGTCAGACACTGTTATTTCAACGTATCTAAACCCGCCTCTACAGCTAGATCCTCCAGGTCATTATGAGATTGCTCTCTTGAATTTTGAAACATTCTATTCAATACCAAATGTCGATGAAAGTAATAATAGATTTCATTATATTCATAATGGTAAACCTGAAACCATTGTCATCCCTCATGGAACCTACGAGATTGCCGATATCAATGCATTTCTAAAGGATAAACTAGGATTGAATGATGAAGTCTTCTTCATAAGGCCTAACAATAATACAATGAAGGCTGAAATTAAATGTCCTTATACAATAGACTTTTCTAAGGATAGATCTATTGGTTCGCTTCTAGGATTCACAGACACTAAAATAATTCCTGCTGGAGAAGCGGTTGAATCTGACGATCTTGTGAATATATTTAAAGTGAGTATCATACGTGTGGAGTGCAGTATTGCAACAGGCTCTTTCATTGACGGTACAAGCGGACATTCGCTCTACGAGTTTTTCCCTTCTGTTCCACCAGGCTATCATATCTCTCAAGAACCTTCGAACCCGATATATTTACCGGTCATAGATACAAACTATATAGACCAGATCACTATTCGAGTGGTAGATCAACACGGAAAGGCGATCAACTTCAGGAACGAAGTTATCACTACAAGACTCCACATAAGACGTAATGGCAATACATTTTAAAAGACATCGCAAATACTATAATAGACGACGTACACAGCGTTCGAAGCATACTACCTCTCCAGCTTCCGAGGAGTTAACACGTGCTAACCGCAAGTTCCTCGAAGGGTTAGGTTACAGGACGCTATAATGGACATCTTAAACGTGACAGAAGTTCCAGCCTTTGACGACAAGATCACCAAGGAGGAGGAGCATATTTTTCTTCCATACAACACCTCCGCTCTGGATGTAAACGATGAAATTAGAATACCATGCCAAGCTGAAGATTTGTATACGCTACCTAACAAGAGTTATCTCTACATCGAAGGTGCTCTCACCAAGGTAGATGGATCCCCTACTACATCGAAGCTCACTAATAATGCTATAACCTTCATGTTTGATGAGATACGTCTAGATATGAATGCTACAACTATAGGCAGAACAAGGAATCCTGGAATTACTACAACTATACGAAATTATGTGACTCTCAACCCTGTGGAGTCGAATCGGCTGCTGAATGCTGGATGGGCCTATCCTGGTGAAGAAGTTGATATAGTACACGCGACGAATGGAGCTTTCAATGCTGTAGTCCCTCTCTCGATGCTCCTAGGATTTGCTGATGACCATAAGGAGCTTGTACTCAACAGTAAGTTTGAATTGATTCTCATAAGATGCAAATATTCTAGAAACTGTGTCCTGAGTTAGAATGGAGAGGAAGCTAATGTAAAGTTAACTAGAATCGAATGGAGGATGCCTGTAATTCGTCTTTCCGATGCTGAAAGAGTTCACATTCTAAAAATTGTCAAGTCTGATAAACCTCTACACCTGGCCTTTCGATCTATGGATCTTCATACCCAGCCTGCTGTACCCCAGACAAGATCTTTCACGTGGAATGTAGCAACAACATCTAAGCTCGAGAAACCTCGCTTCATCATAGTGTGTGCTCAGACTGCAAGATTGGGTGATTATAGCAAGAACAGTTCCGAGTTTGATCACTGCAACATTACTAATTTGAGACTATTCCTCAACAGTGAATGCTACCCCTACCATGATTTGAACTTGGACTTTAAAAATTCAAAGTTTGCTTCACTATATGAAATGTACTGTAAATTTCAAAGTTCCTATTATGAAAGAGATAATTATCCCCTCTTGAAGAGAAAGGATTTTCTTCACCGTGCACCATTATTCGTAATAGACTGTTCTCACCAACCCGAGGAGGTTATAAATGGAGCTGTGAACATCAGAATCGAAATTCAAGCATCTGCAAATATACCAGCCCAGACGTCACTGTACTGCCTGGTTCTACACGACAAAGTATTTACCTACAAACCTCTTTCTCATGTGATGCAAGCACTTATATAATTATGCATATGTTTGGGTGAAGGTTTTTGTAAAGGAATGTACAAGGATAAGTTTATGAATAATAAATTGAAGTCATATACTAAAACACTCTTTTATTGACTTTAGCATTCATTTCAAGCATTTTTCTTCTTCCCCTCCTACTCCCTGAAAACTAATTGCTCCTGACTTGCAGAAATGATTTAAAATTTTCAAATGTCTTTCAATATAGGGCAATAGCCGTTTTAGGTTCCTTACACCCTCAATGTCTAAAGATATTACATTATTATTTAAACATGTATTTATGAAATGAATTGAATGGTCAAAAAATACAATAATATTGTATGCATAAATTACATTGTCACAATATTCATCACACGCAAACTTTTTTTCTTGGCGTAGGTAATCTTCAATCATTGAAATGTTTTTGGATATTATATCAGTCTGATTTTGTAATATAAACAATTGATTTATCACTTTCACAATTTATGTAGAGGGAGGGTATGTCATAGTATAGTCCAAGGTTCACGGAATGGGAGGGGAGATGCTGACGTCATCAAACGCCCGTGGTCGATTCTCCATGCTCCTCCGGCGAATGCAGGGTATCTTCAATGAATAAGAAGACCCTAGGACCCTCGTTGAGGATCCTCCTCTTACACCTCCTCTTCTGCTTTCTCTTCCCAGTCTCATTCTGCCTCTTCCTCCGCTCACTCCTCACACCCCTGCAACATATATTCAAAACAATGTTAGAAATAGTTTAGTTAATGATTTCATGCCCTCTGAAAGAGAAAATACATATATTAGAAAAATCCTCTCCCCTTACCACACAAAAAGTACTATCAAAGTGTGTCATACTCACTTCACGGGCTTGCACGATTCTGCGTGTATCTCGGGCGAGCAATCTGGAATCGTCTGATTTATCCCCTCCTGTACCCTCGTTGCTTTATCATCAGGGGTAGTAGTAATGTCGGGTAGTGGAGCAGCATCCTCATCCATGGGCTGCGTATTGCGCTCTGCGATTGGATATTCCTCTATATTGACAATGCGTCTCTCAGGATCCAGCTCCTCTATTGGCACGGGTACCTTAGGCTCAGTCATCCGCAGTCTGTAATAATTTAATTTTAGGTTAGACAGAGTTGCATTAGAAACAGTAAATGAATATGTAATTTAACATTTCTTCTACTTACTCGAGTTTTCTCTTCCTGCGCTGGTATACCTCGCAGTTGTCGTTACATAGGAAGAAGGATGTCATGCGTTCATGCCGGGCCGGGTTAGTACAAAGTACAGAATGCATGTATCCCGTGCACGACTCTATCACATTCAGTTAGATGTTTCGAGACGAAGACATCGTCAACTTCCTCGACATCGCTAAGATCCTCCACATCATCACCCATGCGATTTTCACTGAAAGAATAAAATAATTTCAAGTTAGTTTTCATTTAACATGCGTACAATATATTACCGAGTTATAGAAATATATATATATTACATGTTCGCTCCTCGATAAACAGGACAGCTCTCTGTGCACACTTCCAGTGTAGTCATCTGATCATGATGCGATGGTTGAGTACACAACACTGAATGCATTAAACCATTGCATGTTTCGGTATGGAAGTATACGCAGTGAAAATAATCTTCTCCGCACTCGCTCCAGCAATCATTCATCTCAGATGCACGATTATCACCAGCCATTTCGATTATCACTGAACGATCAATAAATGATCGCTTTGGCGGCCGACGTCACGCGGCTGTGGAGGGGGCTGTCTATTTTTGAATACAAAGGCTATTATTTTTTTAATAACATAATATTTAACTATAATGTTATCCATATTTATTTTATTTTTAATAACATATGTAGTATTCACTGATCAATGAGACGTTTATTTATTTTTAATACTGTATGTAATATTTCTTTCCGCCAATCTGAATTCTGAATACTTTATTCGCAATATTTTATTGAAAGAAATAAGAACTATGAAACTTAATCATTAATTATCAGGGAAAAATTGTCTAGACTTGGGTTTTTCCACAGTTTGTGATGGAAATTCTACGAGCTAAAAGGTATTTACATTGAGTGTCTGGGAGTTTTTCAGAGCACTTAGGAAAACAATTACTGACATTGTTCGCTAATGACTGTATACAGATCCGGGATGCAATCTTAAAAGTCTATTAATGTGGTGAAAGCGTCTAACGTTGTCAGCTAATGTATACATGGACATTACCGTTATCCTCAGACAGAAGTAGGTTGCGGGGTTTTCATTACATGTCCGGCTGTTGTTCGCTAATGTATGTATACATGGACATTACCGTTATCCTCAGACAGAAGTAGGTTGCAGGGTTTTCATTACATTGCGGACTGTTCTCGTGAGCGCGCTACTTATACGAAGACGACCACTTGCGCTCGAGTCAATTCATATACAATTAATTAATCAAAAAAACTTAATTGCTCGAGGAGCCTTAGATATGCAGGCATTAGTAGTCATAAAATGACAATTCTTTTTTTTCAAAAATGTTTGACGAACATTACCTAATTGATTTGCCGAGGGGCGGCAGGCATCGAGAAAACCAATCCCTACCGCACATCTTGACATTAGTAGTCATAAAATGACAAATCTTTTTTTCAATAATGTTTGACGAACATTACCTAATTGATTTCCCGAGGGGCGGCAGGCATCGAGAAAACCAATCCCTACCGCCCACCTCAAGGCAGGACGCTACGGCAAGCGACCAGACCGCGTGGGGGAGGGGGTAGGGCCTGTCGGCATTAGGTAAGGCCACAAAGAGAGAGGGGCGGGGCCTAGCGATACGAGACCAGGCGGCATGTGAGGCCTCAAAGGGAGGGGGCGGGGCTTGTCGGCATAGAACAATGGAGCTTATCAGTTGTCGGCATCTGTTTGTGCTCATAAACATACATTATATATCTACTTAGATACAGTGAATCTTAAGTGTACACATTAACATTTAATGATTTAAGCAAAACCTTAAAAAAATGAAAATGCAAGCCTAAAATGAAAAGAAAACTACATATAACCGACAAAATAAAACTAATGGGCCCAAATATGAAGTACTGTGCGAATAACTATAAAATAACCTCCCCAAAGCGCACACGCACGCACAATTCTCAAAACTCCTCGAAAATCCTATGTAACTCACACTGGAGAAACGAACAAAAACTGAAAGTTAATGTGAGGATGGTGATGAACAAAAGTACTAATGGTTACGAGGAACAGCTTTAAGTTGAGAAGCGTGAGCAGTGACGTAATCTTGGATACGAAAAGAAACCGGGTTAACCCTGCAGAACGAGTTTACTTGCATCCCCTTAGAAGCATCGCTCAATGAGGACAGGATCGGTAACCTGAAAAAATGCGGGAATCCGACCCCGATTATAGCGACGTTGATCCTCACGCAAAGAAGAACGAACTAATTTCCATTGTTCCGAATTGGTCATCAATCAGTTATGTGCCATTGATTGGTCAATAGACACGCCATTAAGAAACAAAACAATAACTGGAAAGAGAGCTAACAATGAGCCTCATGCACTAATATTTAAAGCAAATTGAAACTCACCAACCAGGGAATCCCACTGAGAATGAGAATCGGAATGAAATTTCGTAGGTTTCTGTTAACACGCTCGGCCAAAGACGGGTATGGATAGTAAGGTGAGGTTCGCTCAGATGTTATTCCACCTTCAGAAAGAAACATACGAAAAACATATGCACGAAAATAGGATGCATTATTAGAAACCACGCGCAGAAGATATTAGCAAACACCGAAATACTTGTCATTGCAGTAGCAGCATGATCCGGAGCCAACCAAACAAACTTGGTAAAGGCGTCAACGACAACGCCCAAATATTGCCTTTGCGTGAACGCGGTAAAGGTCCGATGAAATAAATAAACGAGCGCTGCATAGGCGCAGTTGCTAATTGAGACTGCAACAAGCCCAGCCTAGGGGCAGTTTAGATCGCTGACAAAATATCGCAAGACTTAACAAAGGAAGTGATAACCCGATACATGCCGCACCAAACAATATATTGCTCGCCTTCATTTTTGGTTTTCTAGACACCTAAATGCGAGCCATAAGGTGAAGCTTGAAAGTACTGCAAGACTACCCGAACTAAAAGGTACGGTAAAACAATTTTAGAAAGACTAGAACGTGGCAAATAAGCATAAAGGAGGTCAAATAATAACCGGAACCACTATGCCCGCGTTGCCAAATCAGATCTAAAATTGAATCTTGCCTCTGGTGATTCGCAATGAAAGTAAAAACTGAGTGTATTATACCCGGACTCGAGCTCTGCAAACTTTCGCGACTACATTATCCGAATCGCCATTTTGTGCCCAACGCGCGACTTGCCAGTGTTCCGTGCATAGCACAATACCCAAGTGATAACTTGTTCATCACACACTAAAAGGAAAGGTTGATGCTCCAAATATTGTTGAAACTTAACGCAAACAGTAAGTGCTGCTAAAGCTTCCAACTCATAAACAGACGCTCTGCTGCTGCTGTAAGGCAACGAGAAACGTCGTGCATCTTCAGGATCCTGAAATAGGACCGCCGCGACCGAAAAACATGAGGCAGTTTGAACTATAAAAGGTTGGTCAGAATCAGGCTTGACTAAAACTGGCGGATTCATAATAGCGTGTCTAAGCTGGTGACAGGCACATTGGTGGTCCTCGGTCCAACGAAGTTTTACGGCAAAATTCGATATAAATTTAAAAAAAAAGAGGGTTGTCATATCCAGAAACCATGCAAGGTGCTTTAAGGTAGTAGGCACTGGATATTGACGAATAGCTAACGTTCTTGCCGGATCGATGCTCTCGAAACAAATAATATGCCCCAAAAAGTTTATCTTGGAAACAGTTAAAGCCGCCTTTTGCATACACGCAAATACTAAACGCAAGTGCCGCAGATGTGAACAAGAGTAATAAATCACTACGTCGTCCAAAGGGTTTAAAATAAATTGAAATTTGTATTTGAATCCAAAAGGCGTGACAAAGTTCGAGCGCCTGTAGAAATACCGAGTGGAACGCGTTCCAGGATGTGGAAAATGCAGTCACGTAACGAGATGATTGCGCTAACGGAATTTGGTAGTACGATTGATTAAGGTCCAGCGTAGTAAAGTCCTCGGCCTTCCGAAAATAAGTGAATATCTTGGAAAGGCATCGACTATGTGCTTATTAAGCTTACGATAATCAATAACAACTCGAGCATCCCCGTAAGTTTGCGAACCAAAAACAAGGACAAACTTGTAGAAGAACTCTCTTACATAGCACAGTATCGATTTGGTGGAGGTGTTAAACGGTAAGGAGGAGGAGAACGTGCTGGCGCAGTGTCTACCAATTGAATTTCATACTCAACATTTTGAACAGTAACAACCGCAAGATATTGTGACAAATGCAATAAATCCACCTTGGGCATTGTGCAGCAAAGGAAAATCAAAACTTGTGATGAGAACAAAAAGGAAAGCACAACGAGAAATCCCACTATTTTAATGCGTACTCTGACCATCCCTAATAGTCGTCCTCCGTGGACTAGTGGTACCGTGCTAGCCTCTAGTTCCCAAGGTCGCGGGTTCAAACCCGGCGGAGGGCGATGGATTTTTTCGGGCGTAAAAATCGTTAGCACGGCTTCCTTCGGAAGGGAAGTAAAGCCGGTGGTCCCGTGTCGTAGATTTACGGCACGTAAAAGAACCTCAAGCCTGATAAGCAAAATTACAAGCAAAAAGAGAGGCCTCTGAGCAAAATTACAGGTGTTTCACGCCCAATATAGAATGGGACGCTAAGAACCATAGTAGTTAAAGAGCGTCCATAAATAAAACTGATTTTTTTTTTTCCATCCCTAATATAGGTAATTCCATTCCCGAAACACGGCGAATGCCTACTGCAAATAATTTCAATTTTTAAACACATGCATTCATTAAAGGGGCTGTAAGTGCTAAAGTCAAAGTTTTCAATTTTTTGAGCATTCATGATGTTTTCCTCACTCTCTGTAAAATTTAACATGATATTCCAATTGTTAATGCGTTAAAAAATAAAATACATGCTAGTGCGCTGATACTGCCACGCCCACTCTCTATTAAAATGAACACTGCTGGTTGCATCATTTCATTTTGGTACAATGAATCTCTGTAGGCAATTCTACTCCAATATTATTTTCTCTCTCATACAGTACACCCTTCTTCCACTAGGAGGCTACATAAGTGCACCATCTCAAGAGCACATGTTTTTGTTGAGGTTGGAAATGAAGTGGTGAAAGTAATTGTTTTTACTGATTTACCTAGTGTATTTCACAATAGTTGTGATAGTCTTTACAATGCCAGGTGAAATAGAGTACATAAAAAGATAATATTTCATGGAAACCGTTTTAAAAAACAGAAACAACCAATAGACCAATTGACACAACATAAGCTATCAACTTCATCTTCTAAAGTTGATTCTGATCTGCAAGTTTTGGATAACAGTGTATTCAATAAAGACATTGAAGACTTGTAAATCTAAACCTATTATGCAATACAATAAACATATGTGCCTGCTCAAATTGTAAAAATACTCAGTGTGTCAAAATGATGGAAACAAGCAGAGTTGGCATCGCTTCTGAGTTCAAATTTGTGTGCAAGATCTGCAGTTTTGATTTTCATTCCCTGCACACAAGAAAGGGCCAGATTTAGATTAGCACATGGAATGAGGTACTTGGGAAAGGGGAGAGAAGCTGCAAATATCTTTTGTGGACTGATGAACAAGCCTCGTCGTATTCTAAGATTTGAATGTTGTAAACAAATACATTTCCAATATAACATGTGCTGCTGCTGTAGATGTACTAGTAAAGGAAAGAGGAGAAAGAAGAATTAAGTGAAAACTCCACAGATTTGTGTGTTTTGGTTGATAGTACTTGGATGAAGAAATGCCATACATCCCTGTTCGAGGTAGCTTCAGTAATATGTGTTGGCAGTGACAAAATGTTGGACTTCCATAAATGTACAGCGAGAAAATCCTTGGCAGATCCAGCAGCAGAGAAGGAATGGGCTAAAAAGCAGAAATTATGATGGTTAAAGTTGTGGCATGGAATGAGCAGCTGTTGTTAATGACATGTCCAAAGTCAATATACACAAAATAACTTGGGGATCCTACAAGCATGTATTGGATATGAATATCCAGTTGAAAAACTAGAATGTATCGGACACATTCAGAAAAGGGTTGGTGGAAGACTTCGACAGCTGAAGGGTGAGGAGGTAGAGGAACACTGACTGCAAAGGAAATAGATTTTCTTCAGGTTTACTATAGAGAAAGTAACTCCAGTGTAGAGAATATGAGGAAAGGAATTTATTCCATTTACTTTCACAAACCTATGCACCAGTTGTGGCCATAAGAAGGATGGTGCAAGTACAATATTGACAACTGCAGCTATACACACACTCCCAGAGGCAGTGTTAAATGAAATAAAGCCAACATTTAGGGCTCTGTCACATCCTGAACTTTTGCAAAATTGTATGCATAGTAAAACCCAGAATAATAATGAAAGTTTTAACCATTCAGTATGGATTAGGTGCCCTAAAACCATGTTTTGTGGTCTAAAAATGCTAAATATTGCAAGGAGGTACTATAGTATAATGAAGAAAATAATGGCAAAATTAAGGTTTTAAACAAAACTGGACAGGAACCTGGAGTGTACACAATAAAAATATTTAACTACATGGACCAGAGAAGGATAGCCAAAGCAGAGTCAAATGTCCTGAAACTGCACCAGGAAGCAAGGCAGAAGAATTGACAAGATGATGAGGAATATGTGTATGGTGCTAACTTCTGAAAGTAAGGAAGTTTGGTTCATATACTTACATTTCTGCAACTTATATTTTTCATAATATAATGTTGCTTTTTCTCAGCAACAGAGCTATGAAACTCTTATGAAGCCATTGTAACGTAATACTGAGGAATGACTAAAGAGAAGTTAATGCTATTTCTATACACTATGATTATCCCAAAAATGTTAAAAAAAATTAAATGTTATTAGTTTTTATTTTAGTAAGTATTTATCTCACTTAAAAAGTTTTAAACATCAAAAGTTACCAACAGGTAACAGTAATTCAGTAAAAAATTTACATGTATTGCTTCACAAATTTCACAGACAAAGGAACATAATTTGTAATCATTTTTTAGTTTTAGTGTATTGCCCAACCTGTGTAAGGAAAATCCACCAATAATTTTTTTTACATAATACATTTTATAGGTAACATGTGTGCTAAACTTCAAAAACATACCTTTCATAATGAGCTAATGGCAATTTTTTAAAATACATTAGTGACTTCTGACTTAAATCATTTTGATTTCCACCTGGGGTGGGTTTAACAATCCTTTTACTGTATGCAAGACACCTGTACTTTTATTGAACTCTTTCATTTTCCTTCAAGAGATCCCTTGTGGCCTTAAAACTCGAGATTATTCACTGGAGTCACGAGAAAATCTCCGTGAATATTTCCTCCCTCTGTATTAATTATCCTTTGTGTTACGAGTGGGTTGCTTTCAACCATTCAGTGCCACTTTCATATTACATGCACTATAAGTTCGTATGGGACACTTTTTATTCGGAAATATTTCTGCATTTCTTTTATGAAATGCTTCAGGTTATCTCCAAGTTCCTCCTCGAAAATGAGTGCTGATATCTCCATCATTACATGAGGTGCATAACCATTGTTGAAAGGTGGAGTGTTCATGTAATGTGAACCTGGGTGTATTATTAGGTTATGTGGATGAGTTAGTGTCATATCTATCGGTTTTTTCTTTGGTATGTAATACATTTTCTACATATTTCTATTCTAATACGTAGTTGTTATTCACATACTTCATATTATGTCTTTTTTTCATACTTTGTGATTGAATTGCATCCACAACAGTACTCTTTCTCTTACTATTTGTTTCACTTTCGCTGTAATTACTTTCAACTGGTCATTTATTCTTGTTTCAAAGTCATTTTGCTTATTATTTATATCTCTTGTATTGTCCTGTTGTGCTTGCATTTTAATTTATAAGTTACTTATTTGTTCATTAACCTTATGTATTTTTTAATTTACATTACTAATTTCTATATACACTTCTTATACGATTTCTGTCTCACTAGCTAAGATTTGATTATGAGTTTCATATTCTTGCTTAATTTCTTGTATTTCAGTTTTAAATGTATTCTTTATTTCAGGTATAGTTTTATTTTGAAATCCTATTTGTTCTACTGTTATGATTTCTGCTAACCTGTCTTGGTTAGCCTTCATTTCTTCTGCTAGTTTATCCTGGCATTCTTTCATTTCTTTAACTAGCTTATCTTGACTATTCTGACTGATTTTTACCACTTTCATTTCTTCTACTACTTATCTTGGTTAACCTTCATTTCTTCTGCTAATTTATCCTGGCGTTCTTTCATTCCTCTTAACAAAGCTAAGATATTATATTGCTATTGTTGTCCCCCAGATTCTTGAGCTCACTTGGTTCCGATTCTTCTAGTTGTTTCATCATTCTGGATGTTATGTTACCACTTCTCAGTATATAAATATTTTCGTATCACTGTACTTTATAATGACTTATTTTTCTACTCACTTTGCAATACATCATGTTGATTAGGTGTCCAGTAGCTCCTGGTTTCTGCTCCTTCCTGCACTTGGGTTAAGGCCACCCAGATGGGCACCATGTTTTGCAGTGGGCTGGTTCAGGAGAATGCTCAATTAATCACCATTTTTGTAGGATGTAGAACTATCTCTCCATTGGCTGGAAATGTAATCCTGGGTTCGTTATCTGATATTTCCCAAGCTGTAATTATTGATCCTGTATACCAGATTTGTATTTCTTTAATTTTATATTATAATTTTTATATTACTATTCCCAGTTTATTTCTATAATCTCAGGACGGATTGTCTTCATATTTGTTTTCTTGTTATATTACAAATGTTAATCCAATATAATCTCCGTGCTGAAATGCATGAAGGTAAGTAGCAGATTATCCTAACAGTGAGATTCAAACCAATCTTCAATTCTTTTTATTAAATTTCTTTATTGTCAATTATTTCATTCTTTTTTAATAACTGTTTCTTTAATCCTTTGTAGAACAGTAATAATAATAATAATAATAATAATAATAATAATAATAATAATAATAATAATAATAATAATAATAATAATAATAATAATAATAATAACAACGACAACAGGAATTCATCAATTTAAGAAACAAATTGTAGTAATATTTGTAATACAAAATATTACTATTTAATTCTTTATAACTTTTGCTTTTATTGCAAATTATTCAAAAGTAATTATACTAATATATTTTCTTTCATTTTTTATGCTTCCCTTTCTTATACTTTCTATGCCAGTTATTTTATATTACACATTTGTATGAATATTTCAACATAACCTTTCTGTTTTATACTTTTTTCTCAATTTTTCTAACCTTGTTTATTCCCCTAGCAAGGCTTCAATTGCTATTTCTGTTTCTTTATTATTCAGAGTTAACTTATTATATAACCTTTTGTTTTGTTTTTTATGTTCATAAATCTTTTGCTTTTATTTAACTTTCTTTTTCTCATTATACTAACATTAAACATAATTAATGAGACTTAACAAAATTAATCACAACATAATTCTGGTTACAACCTTTCTGGAAACAGCTTTACCCATTTTGTTTTATACACACAGGGAATAGTGATAGTCAAAAGTTTTAAAACTGAATGCTCTATCCTGAGAATGTGCTCAGCATTGTGAGAAGCGACTACTGAAAATCAACAGGATTTTAAAATAATGGCCATGTATTCAGCAATTTAAATCAATAATGGATACTCGGAAATGGCTGATGCCGCAAAAAAGCTTATGTTAAATAACTTGTGTGTTATAAAAGAGATTTACATTTTATTATTATTTTTGTACGTTATTTAAAGTTTACCAGTTCTGAATGAAGTGGACTTCACAGGTTATTCAAGATATATATTTTATTTGTCATGCAAATATATTTAATATATGGTATTTTAATGAAAATTGTAGAAAATCCAAAATTTCAAAATATGTTCCATGTAAAGGGTAGTTTGGTCTAGGGAGATTTTCTTGAAAATATTACAAGATAACTGTGATGCAGGATGTTTAATGTATTGTGTGAAACTGTGCATTTGTTACAGGATGGGGACTTCACTCCAGTAAAATCACCAAGGTAAGACCTGACTAATATTTCAATAAGAAACCTTCTGATTCTCATGCTTCTTTATCTATATTAATATTATGAACAAACAAAACTTGTAAGTAATCTCAGTACTAATTTTGATAGTACTTCACCGTTAAAAAGTGGCATTCTTTCTGACAGACTTGGGCTATAAAACACCTTGTAATTTCAGTTTTCATAAATTACTTAAATGCTAAAATGGATTTACATAGTCTTTATTGAGAATGTCATGAAGTACAAAATAGTTGTTACAGAGAATGCATGTAGAAACAAAAACCAGTTAGAGTAGGTGCAAAAGTTAAAGACATATGAAGGCGGGCAGTACTGAAGACTCCAGTGAATCATATGCTTGCCCCTTCTACCAGTGTTGCCAAATGTGGTACATGCATCTTATGTGCCTGAACTGAGAATATGATCTTCATTAATTATGCTCAGATAAATATTTTAAAAAGATAATGTCAGTGTTATTTTGTAATCAAAATTCCTGTTTTGATAATGAGCTATGCATCTTTTATCTTCACATGGATATCGTCACTCAATATTCATTCAGCATTGGAAAACAACCATTTCTTCCTCATAAACATACTATTATCTTAAATATAAACAACCTTCAAGGTTTGGGCGATGACCCATTCAAAGGCTATATACTCTTCCTAAACCCTTGTTCCATCGGGTCTATGTAATAAAGCTTGATTAGGGAATCTGCAAGGCGGCATTCTTATAACATGCACTATCCATTTTTTTTTGTAATCATATATTTCCTCCACTGTATTTATTTCCCCTAATTATGCACAAATATCTTGACTTCTGATTCTCTCCCATCTTATTTTTCCAATCATAAAGTACATTTAACATCACCAATGTTGAGCTTGTACAATCTATGTTTTGCTACCATACTTCAAGGTTGGTTTAGAGACTATATTATATCATTTGTGTTTGATATTCACTCTCATATTCTTACCAAAATACTTTTTGTATATCCATTTAATTTATTATATTTAATATATTTGCTTCCATGTCAGTGTTCATATGTTCTATACTCATTTGACACCCTAAATACACAACAATAATACCTATTTGATAAGTTCATTTTACTCTTCTTTGATTTCTTCCCCACATAGTCATTGACTTCGTTTTTCCAGGTGATATTTTCTTATCATATTCTTTTGCCACAGAGTTTAGCATAATCACAAATCTTTGTAAGATAGTCCTCCATGATCTAGTAGCCTCTAGTTCCTGAAATTGCAGGTTCACCCCCAGTGGAGGGTGATGGCCTCCCTTCCTTCGGAAGGGAAGTAAAGCTGGTGGTACCGTATCATAGATTTACGGCACGTAAAAGAATCTGAAGCCTGATAAAGAGACCTTGGAACAAAATTACCGGTCTTTCACACCCAGTATAGAATGGAATGCTAAGAACCACAGCAGTTAAAGATCATCCATAAATTAAAAAACTCAATCTTGTAGGTCATCTTCTGATTCTGAAATATAAACAGTACGTATGAAAATACAAACCATGCAGTTTTGAGTTAATGTTTAGTTTATTTTAAAAGTAGTCCTTCAAACTTGAGCTAGAATATTGTATATATATAAATTATATTTCTCTTTTCCTGAACATGTCCATCGAAGCTGGAACAAGTGATTCATACTCATGGCAGAAAAAATTGTATTTAATGTATACAGTTTTTTAAAGAAAAGTAACTCAGGATGACTGGATTTCACAATAGAGTCAATTGTCATTCATTTATGGGAAGGTGCCCCTGAAGTGCGTGCTGTTCCATTGATGTGTCATGGGTTAATACCATCAAAATAAGATTTTAATGTTTTAAGGAGTGTGTTCTGAGTTGCCTCCTGCTATGCTTGACTGGACCTTAACTTTAGTTGTTGTATGTGCATGAGAGAGCTTTATAATCTAAATCTATAGATGTATGTACTGAAGTTTCTGGATGACCAAAGCTAATAATCCTATGCTACATTTTCTTTTGTAATCAACTTCATTAGCAATATCAATATATAGTACATTTCAAAAATCTGCTACAACTGGATGGAAATGTTTTTAAAAAAACACTCCGACACATCAAACAGTATGCCTTAAAAGACACTTTTTCGCAAAAACATTGTTGTGCAAAGTTCTGATTATCAGAAACATTTTTATTTTTTGTATACCGTCTCACACATTTTGTTATTGTGTGTGATTGTATAAACTATCAATTGTTTTATACAAGAAACGCTGCTATGGTAACCAAATAAATATTTGAAAGGGATCCTTTATTTATGTATGTCACTGAACAATAAGATGACTAACATTAAAATAAATAAATAAATACAAATGTTGTGCATTTATGACCTGGCAATACCTAATCTTTTGTACATTTCCTATTATTCATCATTTAAATATCACTTCTCTCACTTAAGAACAGTTATTTTGTCTTAATTCCTACAAATAAGCTGCATGAATAATACTAGGAAATTCAGCTATTGGTCGTCATAGTAAAACTTGTGTATAAAACAATTGATACCTCATGCAATAACAACATGTTTGAGATGGTATACAAAAATACAAATAAGGTGTGTCTATTAAAATGTTTTCAGTGTTGTCACATCGTGTATGAATGGTTATTCACTGATTAGAAATCTTGTGGCTTTGTCAAGTATAATAGAATAGCCTATTTGTACAAATAATTAACAGTTCAATAACTTAGAGACAGTTAAACATGCCATCTTTAGCATCTAAGATGATATCGGCAACCTGCCTTTGCAACAATTGATCATCAGCAATGATGTTCTTTCGTTTGTTTTACATTGGATTTTCTTTATAAAGTCACAAATTAAGATTTTATTATTGTGGTTTCACTTTTTCATCAGAACTTACTGGGACATGTTTTAAACACCATTGTCTGCAACATGAGCCTGGTTTCACTGCCGTGTGTGGCATTATCTGATTGGACGTACTGGGATATGAAAGTTAAATATATTGTGTTTCTTCTTATGCATGAATAACTTGTCCCAAATGGAGAGTACTGCTCCTTTTCTAAAGGCCTTTAAAAGCTTCGGTTTTTCTTGTAACTGATTGGTGGACAAAGAATGCTCTGCAACCACTGGTTTTCCATTTGCTTATATTTCACATTCCTCTTTGTCTTCCCTATGTACACTCTCTTGCAGTCCTGACATTTTGTCCTTTCTATTGGTCATGTGTATATTTCTTAAGGAATGTAAACTAGAGCTAAGCTTATATCATACTCTTTGAACATTTTTGTGAAGGCCCATGGGTGGAAAGTGAGTATTTTTAACCTCTTTGTTTCTTTAATGTTGCTTAGTGTGGCGATTTTCTTTATTTGTTTCTTCTTTTGGAATTAACCTATCTTCCTGTCTATCTCTCTGATGGAGTCATTTTCATGTGCTACTTCCAGCATCTTCTTGCACTCTTGTGTGTTCATTGGTAATGTTTACCAGTCTGAAGGTAAGGCTGGTTTTGTAGCTGTCTTTTTTAACCTCTTGTTGCCAGAATTATTTTGATACATATGCCGTTCTTCCTTTAATTACCAAACCGGCTTTCATATCCCTTACACCAGCATGGCAACCAAAGTGATTCAAATAGCCATTATTGTTTAGTGTGATATACAGTGCACTGGTCATCCATTGAAAGCCAAACGTTATGAGCTCGAGTCCCAGCAACTGCAGTTACAGGTGCTTGTGGTAAAGGAAGGAAACGGTCATAAGTAAAATAACCAGTGTAATGACATGCTTGGATGTTGACATTTGGCTGCAGTTACAGGTGCTTATGGTAAAGGAAGGAAACGGTCATAAGTAAAATAACCAGTGTATTGACATGCTTGGATGTTGACATTTGACTGCAGTTACATGTGCTTATGGTAAAGGAACGGAAGGGTCTAAGTAAAATAACCAGTGTAATGGCATGCTTGGATGTTGACATTTGACTGCAGTTACATGTCCTTGTGGTAAAGGAAGGGTCTAAGTAAAATAACCAGTGTAATGACATGCTTGGAAGTTGACATTTGACTGCAGTTACATGTGCTTGTGGTAAAGGAAGGGTCTCAGTAAAATAATCAGTGTAATGACATGCTTGGATGTTGACATTTGACTGCAGTTACATGTGCTTGTGGTAAAGGATGGGTCTCAGTAAAATAATCAGTGTAATGGCATGCTTGGATGTTGACATTCGACTAAAAGTTACAGGTGTTTGTGGTAAAGGAAGGAAAGGGTCTCAGTAAAATAATCACTGTAATGACATGCTTGGATGTTGACATTTGACTGCAGTTACATGTGCTTGTGGTAAAGGATGGGTCTCAGTAAAATAATCAGTGTAGTGGCATGCTTGGATGTTGACATTTGACTGCAGTTACATGTGCTTGTGGTAAAGGATGGGTCTCAGTAAAATAATCACTGGAATGACATGCTTGGTTGTTGACATTTGACTGCAGTTACATGTGCTTGTGGTAAAGGATGGGTCTCAGTAAAATAATCACTGTAATGGCATGCTTGGTTGTTGACATTTGACTGCAGTTACATGTGCTTGTGGTAAAGGATGGGTCTCAGTAAAATAATCACTGTAATGACATGCTTGGATGTTGACATTTGACTGTAGTTACATGTGCTTGTGGTAAAGGATGGGTCTCAGTAAAATAATCACTGTAATGGCATGCTTGGTTGTTGACATTTGACTGCAGTTACATGTGCTTGTGGTAAAGGAAGGGAAGGGTCTCAGTAAAATAATCACTGTAATGGCATGCTTGGATGTTGACATTTGACTGCAGTTACATGTGCTTGTGGTAAAGGAAGGGAAGGGTCTCAGTAAAATAATCACTGTAATGGCATGCTTGGATGTTGACATTTGACTGCAGTTACATGTGCTTGTGGTAAAGGAAGGGAAGGGTCTCAGTAAAATAATCACTGTAATGGCATGCTTGGATGTTGACATTTGACTGCAGTTACATGTGCTTGTGGTAAAGGAAGGGAAGGGTCTCAGTAAAATAATCACTGTAATGACATGCTTGGTTGTTGACATTTGACTGCAGTTACATGTGCTTGTGGTAAAGGATGGGTCTCAGTAAAATAATCACTGTAATGGCATGCTTGGATGTTGACATTTGACTGCAGTTACATGTGCTTGTGGTAAAGGAGGGGTCTAAGTAAAATAATCAGTGTAATGACATGCTTGGATGTTGACATTTGACTGCAGTTACATGTGCTTGAGGTAAAGGATGGGTCTAAGTAAAATAATCAGTGTAATGACATGCTTCGATGTTGACATTTGACTGCAGTTATATGTGCTTGTGGTAAAGAAAGGGAAGGGTCTCAGTAAAATAATCAGTGTAATGACATGCTTGGATGTTGACATTTGACTGCAGTTATATGTGCTTGTGGTAAAGGAAGGGTCTAAGTAAAATAATCAGTGTAATGACATGCTTCGATGTTGACATTTGACTGCAGTTATATGTGCTTGTGGTAAAGAAAGGGAAGGGTCTAAGTAAAATAATCACTGTAATGACATGCTTGGATGTTGACATTTGACTGCAGTTATATGTGCTTATGGTAAAGGAAGGGTCTAAGTAAAATAATCACTGTAATGACATGCTTGGATGTTGACATTTGACTGCAGTTATATGTGCTTATGGTAAAGGAAGGGTCTAAGTAAAATAATCAGTGTAATGACATGCTTGGATGTTGACATTTGACTGCAGTTACATGTGCTTGTGGTAAAGGATGGGTCTAAGTAAAATAATCACTGTAATGACATGCTTGGATGTTGACATTTGACTGCAGTTACATGTGCTTGTGGTAAAGAATGGGTCTAAGTAAAATAATCAGTGTAATGACATGCTTGGATGTTGACATTTGACTGCAGTTACATGTGCTTGTGGTAAAGGATGGGTCTAAGTAAAATAATCACTGTAATGACATGCTTGGATGTTGACATTTGACTGCAGTTACATGTGCTTGTGGTAAAGGATGGGTCTAAGTAAAATAATCACTGTAATGACATGCTTGGATGTTGACATTTGACTGCAGTTACAGGTGCTTGTGGTAAAGGATGGGTCTAAGTAAAATAATCACTGTAATGACATGCTTGGATGTTGACATTTGACTGCAGTTACATGTGCTTGTGGTAAAGGATGGGTCTAAGTAAAATAATCAGTGTAATGACATGCTTGGATGTTGACATTTGACTGCAGTTACATGTGCTTGTGGTAAAGGATGGGTCTAAGTAAAATAATCACTGTAATGACATGCTTGGATGTTGACATTTGACTGCAGTTACATGTGCTTGTGGTAAAGGATGGGTCTAAGTAAAATAATCAGTGTAATGACATGCTTGGATGTTGACAGTTGACTGCAGTTACAGGTGCTTGTGGTAAAGGAGGGGTCTAAGTAAAATAATCACTGTAATGACATGCTTGGATGTTGACATTCGACTGAGTTACATGTGCTTGTGGTAAAGGAAGGGTCTAAGTAAAATAATCACTGTAATGACATGCTTGGATGTTGATATTTGACTGCAGTTCCATGTGCTTGTGGTAAAGGAGGGGTCTAAGTAAAATAATCACTGTAATGACATACTTCGATGTTGATATTTGACTGCAGTTCCATGTGCTTGTGGTAAAGGAAAGGAAGGGTCTAAGTAAAATGATCAGTGTAAGGACATGCTTGGATGTTGACATTTGACTGCAGTTCCATGTGCTTGTGGTAAAGGAAGGGAAGGGTCTAAGTCAAATAATCAGTGTAATGACATGCTTGGATGTTGACATTTGACTGCAGTTCCATGTGCTTGTGGTAAAGGAAAGGAAGGGTCTAAGTAAAATGATCAGTGTAATGACATACTTGGATGTTGATATTTGTCTGCAGTTCCATGTGCTTGTGGTAAAGGAAGGGAAGGGTCTAAGTCAAATAATCAGTGTAATGACATGCTTGGATGTTGACATTTGACTGCAGTTCCATGTGCTTGTGGTAAAGGAAGGGAAGGGTCTAAGTCAAATAATCAGTGTAATGACATGCTTGGATGTTGACATTTGACTGCAGTTCCATGTGCTTGTGGTAAAGGAAGGGAAGGGTCTAAGTCAAATAATCAGTGTAATGACATGCTTGGATGTTGACATTTGTCTGCAGTTCCATGTGCTTGTGGTAAAGGAAGGGAAGGGTCTAAGTCAAATAATCAGTGTAATGACATGCTTGGATGTTGACATTTGACTGCAGTTCCATGTGCTTGTGGTAAAGGAAGGGAAGGGTCTAAGTCAAATAATCAGTGTAATGACATGCTTGGATGTTGACATTTGACTGCAGTTCCATGTGCTTGTGGTAAAGGAAAGGAAGGGTCTAAGTAAAATGATCAGTGTAATGACATACTTGGATGTTGACATTTGACTGCAGGTACAGGTGCTTATGATAAAGAAAGGGAAGGGTCTAAGTAAAATGATCAGTGTAATGACATGCTTGGATGTTGACATTTGACTGCAGTTACATGTGCTTGTGGTAAAGGAAGGGAAGGGTCTAAGTCAAATAATCAGCGTAATGACATGCTTGGATATTGATATTTGACTGCAGTTACATGTGCTTGTGGTAAAGGAAAGGAAGGGTCTAAGTAAAATGATCAGTGTAAGGACATGCTTGGATGTTGACATTTGACTGCAGTTCCATGTGCTTGTGGTAAAGGAAAGGAAGGGTCTAAGTAAAATGATCAGTGTAATGACATACTTGGATGTTGATATTTGTCTGCAGTTCCATGTGCTTGTGGTAAAGGAAAGGAAGGGTCTAAGTAAAATGATCAGTGTAATGACATACTTGGATGTTGACATTTGACTGCAGGTACAGGTGCTTATGATAAAGAAAGGGAAGGGTCTAAGTAAAATGATCAGTGTAAGGACATGCTTGGATGTTGACATTTGACTGCAGTTACATGTGCTTGTGGTAAAGGAAGGGAAGGGTCTAAGTCAAACAATCAGTGTAATGACATACTTGGATGTTGATATTTGACTGCAGGTACAGGTGCTTATGATAAAGAAAGGGAAGGGTCTAAGTAAAATAATCAGTGTAATGATGTGCTTGGATGTTGACACTTGACTGCAGTTACATGTGCTTGTGGTAAAGGACGGGAAGGGTTTAAGTAGAATAATCACTGTAATGACATGCTTGGATGTTGACATTTGACTGCAGTTCCATGTGCTTGTGGTAAAGAAAGGGAAGGGTCTAAGTAAAATAATCACTGTAATGACATGCTTGGATGTTGACACTTGACTGCAGTTACATGTGCTTGTAGTAAAGAAAGGGAAGGGTTTAAGTAGAATAATCACTGTAATGACATGCTTGCATGTTGACATTTGACTGCAGTTCCATGTGCTTGTGGTAAAGAAAGGGAAGGGTCTAAGTAAAATAATCACTGTAATGGCATGCTTGCATGTTGACATTTGGCTGCAGTTCCATGTGCTTGTGGTAAAGAAAGGGAAGGGTCTAAGTAAAATAATCACTGTAATGGCATGCTTGCATGTTGACATTTGGCTGCAGTTCCATGTGCTTGTGGTAAAGAAAGGGAAGGGTCTAAGTAAAATAATCACTGTAATGGCATGCTTGCATGTTGACATTTGGCTGCAGTTACATGTGCTTGTTGTAAAGGAAGGAAAGGGTCTAAGTAAAATAATCACTGTAATGACATGCTTGCATGTTGACATTTGACTGCAGTTACATGTGCTTGTTGTAAAGGAAGGAAAGGGTCTAAGTAAAATAATCACTGTAATGGCATGCTTGCATGTTGACATTTGACTGCAGTTACATGTGCTTGTTGTAAAGGAAGGAAATTGTCTAAGTAAATTAATCAGTGTAATGACATGCTTGGATGTTGACATTTGACTGCAGTTACATGTGCTTGTTGTAAAGGAAGGAAAGGGTCTAAGTAAATTAATCAGTGTAATGATATGCTTGGAAGTTGACATTTGACTGAGGTTACGCGTGCTTATGCTAAAGGAAAGGTCTCAGTAAAATAATCAGTGTAATGACATGCTTAGATGTTGACATTTGACTGCAGTTACATGTGCTTGTGGTAAAGAAAGGGAACGGTGTAAGTAAAATAATCAGTGTAATGACATGCTTGGATGTTGGCATTTGACTGAGGTTACACGTGCTTATGGTAAAGGAAAGGTCTCAGTAAAATAATCAGTGTAATGACATGCTTAGATGTTGACATTTGACTGCAGTTACATGTGCTTCTGGTAAAGAACGGGAACAGTCTAAGTAAAATAATCAGTGTAATGGCATGCTTAGATGTTGGCATTTGACTGAGGTTACATGTGCTTCTGGTAAAGAAAGGGAACAGTCTAAGTAAAATAATCACTTTAATGACATGCTTGGATGTTGGCATTTGACTGAGGTTACACGTGCTTATGGTAAAGAAAGGGAACAGTCTAAGTAAAATAATCAGTGTAATGACATGCTTAGATGTTGGCATTTGACTGAGGTTACATGTGCTTGTGGTAAAGAAAGGGAACAGTCTAAGTAAAATAATCAGTGTAATGACATGCTTAAATGTTGGCATTTGACTGAGGTTACATGTGCTTGTGGTAAAGAAAGGGAACAGTCTAAGTAAAATAATCACTGTAATGACATGCTTAGATGTTGGCATTTGACTGAGGTTACATGTGCTTATGGTAAAGAAAGGGAACAGTCTAAGTAAAATAATCACTGTAATGACATGCTTAGATGTTGGCATTTGACTGAGGTTACATGTGCTTGTGGTAAAGAAAGGGAACAGTCTAAGTAAAATAATCAGTGTAATGACATGCTTGGATGTTGGCATTTGACTGCAGTTACATGTGCTTGTGGTAAACAAGGGGTCTAAGTAAAATGATCAGTGTAATGACATGCTTGGATGTTGACATTTGTCTGCAGTTACATGTGCTTGTGGTAAAGGAGAAGTCTAAGTAAAATGATCAGTGTAATGACATGCTTGGATGTTGACATTTGACTGCAGTTACAGGTGCTTGTGGTAAAGGAGGGGTCTAAGTAAAATAGTCACTGTAATGGCATGCTTGGATGTTGACATTTGACTGTAGTTACATGTGCTTGAGGTACAGGAAGGGTCTCAGTAAAATAATCACTGTAATGACATGCTTGGATGTTGACATTTGACTGTAGTTACATGTGCTTGTGGTAAAGGAAGGGTCTCAGTAAAATAATCACTGTAATGGCATGCTTGGATGTTGACATTCGACTGCAGTTACCTGTGCTTGTGGTAAAGGGAGGGACGGGTCTAAGTAAATTAATCAGTGTAATGGCATGCTTGGATATTGACATTTGATTGCAGTTCCATGTGCTTGTGGTAAAGGAACGGTCTCAGTAAAATAATCACTGTAATGACATGCTTGTATGTTGACATTTGACTGCAGTTCCATGTGCTTGTGGTAAAGGAAGGATCTCAGTAAAATAATCAGTGTAATGACATGCTTGGATGTTGACATTTGACTGCAGTTCCATGTGCTTGTGGTAAAGAAAGGGAAGGGTCTAAGTAAAATAATCATTGTAATGACATGCTTGGATATTGACATTTTACTGCAGTTCCATGTGCTTGTGGTAAAGAATGGGAACAGTCTAAGTAAAATAATCAGTGTAATGACATGCTTGGATGTTGACATTTGACTGAGGTTACACGTGCTTATGGTAAAGCAAAGGTCTCAGTAAAATAATCAGTGAAATGACATGCTTAGATGTTGACATTTGACTGCAGTTACATGTGCTTGTGGTAAAGAAAGGGAACAGTCTAATTAAAATAATCAGTGTAATGATATGCTTGGAAGTTGACATTTGACTGAGGTTACGCGTGCTTATGCTAAAGGAAAGGTCTCAGTAATATAATCAGTGTAATGACATGCTTAGATGTTGACATTTGACTGCAGTTACATGTGCTTGTGGTAAAGAAAGGGAACGGTCTAAGTAAAATAATCAGTGTAATGACATGCTTAGATGTTGGCATTTGACTGAGGTTACACGTTCTTATGGTAAAGGAAAGGTCTCAGTAAAATAATCAGTGTAATGACATGCTTAGATGTTGGCATTTGACTGAGGTTAAACGTTCTTATGGTAAAGGAAAGGTCTCAGTAAAATAATCAGTGTAATCACATGCTTAGATGTTGACATTTGACTGCAGTTACATGTGCTTGTGGTAAAGGAAAGGTCTCAGTAAAATAATCAGTGTAATGACATGCTTGTATGTTGACATTTGACTGCAGTTCCATGTGATTGTGGTAAAGGAAGGATCTCAGTAAAATAATCAGTGTAATGACATGCTTGCATTTTTACATTTGACTGCAGTTCCATGTGCTTGTGGTAAAGAAAGGGAAGGGTCTAAGTAAAATAATCAGTGTAATGACATGCTTGGATGTTGACATTTGACTGAGGTTTCACGTGCTTATGGTAAAGCAAAGGTCTCAGTAAAATAATCAGTGAAATGACATGCTTAGATGTTGACATTTGACTGCAGTTACATGTGCTTGTGGTAAACAAAGGGAACAGTCTAAGTAAAATAATCAGTGTAATTATATGCTTGGAAGTTGGCATTTGACTGAGGTTACACGTGCTTATGGTAAAATAAAGGTCTCAGTAAAATAATCAGTGTAATGGCATGCTTGGATGTTGACATTTGACTGCAGTTACATGTGCTTGTGGTAAAGAAAGGGAAGGGTCTAAGTAAACTAATTACTGTATTGACATGCTTCGATGTTGACATTTGACTGCAGTTACATGTGCTTATGGTAAAGGAAGGAAAGGGTCTCAGTAAAATAATCACTGTAATGACATGCTAGGATGTTGACATCTCACTGCAGTTCCATGTGATTGTGGTAAAGGAAGCGAAGGGTCAAAGTAAAATAATCACTGTAATGGCATGCTTGGATGTTGACATTTGACTGCAGTTACATGTGCTTGTGGTAAAGAAAGGGAAGGGTCTCAGTAAAATAATCACTGTAATGACATGCTAGGATGTTGACATCTCACTGCAGTTCCATGTGATTGTGGTAAAGGAAGCGAAGGGTCAAAGTAAAATAATCACTGTAATGGCATGCTTGGATGTAGACATTTGACTGCAGTTACATGTGCTTGTGGTAAAGAAAGGGAAGGGTCTAACTAAAATAATCAGTGTAATGACATGCTTAGATGTTGACATTTGACTGCAGTTCCATGTGCTTGTGGTAAAGAAAGGGAAGGGTCTAAGTAAAATAATCAGTGTAATGACATGCTTGGATGTTGACATTTGACTGCAGTTCCATGTGCTTGTGGTAAAGAACTGGAAGGGTCTAAGTAAAATAATCACTGTAATGAAATGCTTGGATGTTGACAATTGACTGCAGTTACATGTGCTTATGGTAAAGAAAGGAAAGGGTCTCAGTAATATAATCACTGTAATGGCATGCTTGGACGTTGACATTTGACTGCAGTTACATGTGCTTATAGTAAAGGAAGGAAAGGGTCTCAGTAAAATAATCAGTGTAATGACATGCTTGGATGTTGACATTTGACTGAGGTTACATGTGCTTATGGTAAAGGAAGGGTCTAAGTAAAATGATCAGTGTAATGACATGCTTGGATGTTGACATTTGACTGCAGTTACATGTGCTTATGGTAAAGGAAGGAAAGGGTCTCAGTAAAATAATCAGTGTAATGACATGCTTGGACGTTGACATTTGACTGCAGTTACATGTGCTTATGGTAAAGGAAGGAAAGGGTCTCAGTAAAATAATCAGTGTAATGACATGCTTGGACGTTGACATTTGACTGCAGTTACATGTGCTTATGGTAAAGGAAGGAAAGGGTCTCAGTAAAATAATCACTGTAATGGCATGCTTGGACGTTGACATTTGACTGCAGTTACATGTGCTTATGGTAAAGGAAGGAAAGGGTCTCAGTAAAATAATCAGTGTAATGACATGCTTGGACGTTGACATTTGACTGCAGTTACATGTGCTTATGGTAAAGGAAGGAAAGGGTCTCAGTAAAATAATCAGTGTAATGACATGCTTGGACATTGACATTTGACTGCAGTTACATGTGCTTATGGTAAAGGAAGGAAAGGGTCTCAGTAAAATAATCAGTGTAATGACATGCTTGGACGTTGACATTTGACTGCAGTTACATGTGCTTATGGTAAAGGAAGGAAAGGGTCTCAGTAAAATAATCACTGTAATGGCATGCTTGGACGTTGACATTTGACTGCAGTTACATGTGCTTATGGTAAAGGAAGGAAAGGGTTTCAGTAAAATAATCAGTGTAATGACATGCTTGGATGTTGACATTTGACTGAGGTTACATGTGCTTATGGTAAAGGAAGGGTCTAAGTAAAATGATCAGTGTAATGACATGCTTGGATGTTGACATTTGACTGCAGTTACATGTGCTTATGGTAAAGGAAGGGTCTAAGTAAAATAATCACTGTAATGGCATGCTTGGATGTTGACATTTGACTGAGGTTACATGTGCTTATGGTAAAGGAAGGAAAGGGTCTCAGTAAAATAATCAGTGTAATGACATGCTTGGATGTTGACATTTGACTGAGGTTACACGTGCTTATGGTAAAGGAAGGAAAGGGTCTCAGTAAAATATCAGTGTAATGACATGCTTGGATGTTGACATTTGACTGCAGTTACATGTGCTTCTGGTAAAGAAAGGGAAGGGTCTCAGTAAAATAATCACTGTAATGACATGCTTGGATGTTGACATTTGACTGAGGTTACATGTGCTTATGGTAAAGAAAGGGTCTAAGTAAAATAATCACTGTAATGGCATGCTTGGATGTTGACATTTGACTGAGGTTACATGTGCTTATGGTAAAGGAAGGAAAGGGTCTCAGTAAAATATCAGTGTAATGAC
This sequence comes from Deroplatys truncata, assembly GCA_030765065.1. Taxonomy (NCBI): domain Eukaryota; kingdom Metazoa; phylum Arthropoda; class Insecta; order Mantodea; family Mantidae; genus Deroplatys; species Deroplatys truncata. Next base: position 234,371,873 of record CM060986.1, read on the forward strand.
ATGCTTGGATGTTGACATTTGACTGCAGTTACATGTGCTTATGGTAAAAAAAGGGTCTCAGTAAAATAATCAGTGTAATGACATGCTTGGATGTTGACATTTGACTGAGGTTACACGTGCTTATGGTAAAGGAAGGAAAGGGTCTCAGTAAAATATCAGTGTAATGACATGCTTGGATGTTGACATTTGACTGCAGTTCCATGTGCTTGTGGTAAAGAAAGGGAAGGGTCTAAGTAAAATAATCAGTTTAATGACATGCTTGGATGTTGACATTTGACTGCAGTTACATGTGATTGTGTTAAAGAAAGGGAAGGGTCTAAGTAAAATAATCACTGTAATGACATGCTTGGATGTTGACATTTGACTGAGGTTACATGTGCTTATGGTAAAGGAAAGGTCTCAGTAATCAATCACTGTGATGACATGCTTGGATGTTGACATTAGACTGCAGTTACATGTGCTTGTGGTAAAGAAAGGGAAGGGTCTCAGTAAAATAATCAGTGTAATGACATCCTTGGATGTTGACATTTGACTGAGGTTACACGTGCTTATGGTAAAGGAAGGGTCTCAGTAAAATAATCAGTGTAATGACATGCTTGGATGTTGACATTTGACTGCAGTTACATGTGCTTGTGGTAAAGAAAGGGAAGGGTCTCAGTAAAATAATCACTGTAATGACATGCTTGGATGTTGACATTTGACTGCAGTTACATGTGCTTGTGGTAAAGAAAGGGAAGGGTCTAAGTAAAATAATCAGTGTAATGACATGCTTGGATGTTGACATTTGACTGAGTTACATGTGCTTGTGGTAAAGGAGGGGTCTAAGTAAAATAATCACTGTAATGACATGCTTAGATGTTGACATTTGACTGAGTTACATGTGCTTCTGGTAAAGGAGGGGTCTAAGTAAAATAATCACTGTAATGACATGCTTAGATGTTGACATTTGACTGAGTTACATGTGCTTGTGGTAAAGGAGGGGTCTAAGTAAAATAATCACTGTAATGACATGCTTAGATGTTGACATTTGACTGAGTTACATGTGCTTCTGGTAAAGGAGGGGTCTAAGTAAAATAATCACTGTAATGACATGCTTAGATGTTGACATTTGACTGAGTTACATGTGCTTGTGGTAAAGGAGGGGTCTAAGTAAAATAATCACTGTAATGACATGCTTAGATGTTGACATTTGACTGAGTTACATGTGCTTGTGGTAAAGGAGGGGTCTAAGTAAAATAATCACTGTAATGACATGCTTAGATGTTGACATTCGACTGAGTTACATGTGCTTGTGGTAAAGGAGGGGTCTAAGTAAAATAATCACTGTAATGACATGCTTAGATGTTGACATTTGACTGAGTTACATGTGCTTGTGGTAAAGAAAGGGTCTAAGTAAAATAATCACTGTAATGACATGCTTAGATGTTGCCATTTGACTGAGTTACATGTGCTTCTGGTAAAGGAGGGGTCTAAGTAAAATAATCACTGTAATGACATGCTTAGATGTTGCCATTTGACTGAGTTACATGTGCTTCTGGTAAAGGAGGGGTCTAAGTAAAATAATCACTGTAATGACATGCTTAGATGTTGAAGTTTGACTGAGTTACATGTGCTTCTGGTAAAGGAGGGGTCTAAGTAAAATAATCACTGTAATGACATGCTTAGATGTTGACATTTGACTGAGTTACATGTGCTTGTGGTAAAGGAGGGGTCTAAGTAAAATAATCACTGTAATGACATGCTTAGATGTTGACATTTGACTGAGTTACATGTGCTTGTGGTAAAGGAGGGGTCTAAGTAAAATAATCACTGTAATGACATGCTTAGATGTTGACATTTGACTGAGTTACATGTGCTTGTGGTAAAGGAGGGGTCTAAGTAAAATAATCACTGTAATGACATGCTTAGATGTTGACATTTGACTGAGTTACATGTGCTTGTGGTAAAGGAGGGGTCTAAGTAAAATAATCACTGTAATGACATGCTTAGATGTTGACATTTGACTGAGTTACATGTGCTTGTGGTAAAGGAGGGGTCTAAGTAAAATAATCACTGTAATGACATGCTTAGATGTTGACATTTGACTGAGTTACATGTGCTTGTGGTAAAGGAGGAGTCTAAGTAAAATAATCACTGTAATGACATGCTTAGATGTTGACATTTGACTGAGTTACATGTGCTTCTGGTAAAGGAGGGGTCTAAGTAAAATAATCACTGTAATGACATGCTTAGATGTTGACATTTGACTGAGTTACATGTGCTTGTGGTAAAGGAGGGGTCTAAGTAAAATAATCACTGTAATGACATGCTTAGATGTTGACATTTGACTGAGTTACATGTGCTTCTGGTAAAGGAGGGGTCTAAGTAAAATAATCACTGTAATGACATGCTTAGATGTTGACATTCGACTGAGTTACATGTGCTTGTGGTAAAGGAGGGGTCTAAGTAAAATAATCACTGTAATGACATGCTTAGATGTTGACATTTGACTGAGTTACATGTGCTTGTGGTAAAGGAAGGGTCTAAGTAAAATAATCACTGTAATGACATGCTTGGATGTTGACATTTCACTGCAGTTACATGTGCTTGTGGTAAAGGAAGGGTCTAAGTAAAAGAATCACTGTAATGACATGCTTCGATGTTGACATTTGACTGAGTTACATGTGCTTGTGGTAAAGGAAGGGTCTAAGTAAAATAATCACTGTAATGACATGCTTCGATGTTGACATTTGACTGAGTTACATGTGCTTGTGGTAAAGGAAGGGTCTAAGTAAAATAATCACTGTAATGACATGCTAGGATGTTGACATTTCACTGCAGTTCCATGTGATTGTGGTAAAGGAAGGGAGGGGTCTAAGTAAAATAATCACTGTAATGACATGCTTAGATGTTGACATTCGACTGAGTTACATGTGCTTGTGGTAAAGGAGGAGTCTAAGTAAAATAATCACTGTAATGACATGCTTAGATGTTGACATTTGACTGAGTTACATGTGCTTGTGGTAAAGGAGGGGTCTAAGTAAAATAATCACTGTAATGACATGCTTAGATGTTGACATTTGACTGAGTTACATGTGCTTCTGGTAAAGGAGGGGTCTAAGTAAAATAATCACTGTAATGACATGCTTAGATGTTGACATTTGACTGAGTTACATGTGCTTCTGGTAAAGGAGGAGTCTAAGTAAAATAATCACTGTAATGACATGCTTAGATGTTGACATTTGACTGAGTTACATGTGCTTGTGGTAAAGGAGGGGTCTAAGTAAAATAATCACTGTAATGACATGCTTAGATGTTGACATTCGACTGAGTTACATGTGCTTGTGGTAAAGGAGGGGTCTAAGTAAAATAATCACTGTAATGACATGCTTCGATGTTGACATTTGACTGAGTTACATGTGCTTGTGGTAAAGGAAGGGTCTAAGTAAAATAATCACTGTAATGACATGCTTCGATGTTGACATTTGACTGAGTTACATGTGCTTGTGGTAAAGGAAGGGTCTAAGTAAAATAATCACTGTAATGACATGCTTCGATGTTGACATTTGACTGAGTTACATGTGCTTGTGGTAAAGGAAGGGTCTAAGTAAAATAATCACTGTAATGACATGCTTCGATGTTGACATTTGACTGAGTTACATGTGCTTGTGGTAAAGGAGGGGTCTAAGTAAAATAATCACTGTAATGACATGCTTCGATGTTGACATTTGACTGCAGTTACATGTGCTTGTGGTAAAGGAAGGGTCTAAGTAAAATAATCACTGTAATGACATGCTTAGATGTTGACATTTGACTGAGGTTACACGTGCTTATGGTAAAGGAAAGGTCTCAGTAAAATAATCAGTGTAATGACATGCTTAGATGTTGACATTTGACTGCAGTTGCATGTGCTTCTGGTAAAGAAATGGAACAGTCTAAGTAAAATAATCACTTTAATGACATGCTTAGATGTTGACATTTGACTGCAGTTGCATGTGCTTCTGGTAAAGAAATGGAACAGTCTAAGTAAAATAATCACTTTAATGACATGCTTGGATGTTGACATTTGACTGCAGTTACACGTGCTTATGGTAAAGAAAGGGAACAGTCTAAGTAAAATAATCAGTGTAATGACATGCTTAGATGTTGGCATTTGACTGAGGTTACATGTGCTTGTGGTAAAGAAAGGGAACAGTCTAAGTAAAATAATCAGTGTAATGACATGCTTAAATGTTGGCATTTGACTGAGGTTACATGTGCTTGTGGTAAAGAAAGGGAACATTCTAAGTAAAATAATCACTGTAATGACATGCTTAGATGTTGGCATTTGACTGAGGTTACATGTGCTTATGGTAAAGAAAGGGAACAGTCTAAGTAAAATAATCACTGTAATGACATGCTTGGATGTTGGCATTTGACTGAGGTTACATGTGCTTGTGGTAAAGAAAGGGAACAGTCTAAGTAAAATAATCAGTGTAATGACATGCTTGGATGTTGGCATTTGACTGAGGTTACATGTGCTTGTGGTAAAGAAAGGGAACAGTCTAAGTAAAATAATCAGTGTAATGACATGCTTGGATGTTGGCATTTGACTGAGCTTACATGTGCTTATGGTAAAGGAAAGGTCTCAGTAAAATAATCAGTGTAATGACATGCTTGGATGTTGGCATTTGACTGAGCTTACATGTGCTTATGGTAAAGGAAAGGTCTCAGTAAAATAATCAGTGTAATGACATGCTTGGATGTTGACATTTGACTGAGCTTACATGTGCTTATGGTAAAGGAAAGGTCTCAGTAAAATAATCAGTGTAATGACATGCTTGGATGTTGACATTTGACTGAGGTTACATGTGCTTGTGGTAAAGAAAGGGAACAGTCTAAGTAAAATAATCAGTGTAATGACATGCTTGGATGTTGGCATTTGACTGAGGTTACATGTGCTTGTGGTAAAGAAAGGGAACAGTCTAAGTAAAATAATCAGTGTAATGACATGCTTGGATGTTGACATTTGACTGAGGTTACATGTGCTTGTGGTAAAGAAAGGGAACAGTCTAAGTAAAATAATCAGTGTAATGACATGCTTGGATGTTGGCATTTGACTGAGCTTACATGTGCTTATGGTAAAGGAAAGGTCTCAGTAAAATAATCAGTGTAATGACATGCTTGGATGTTGGCATTTGACTGAGCTTACATGTGCTTATGGTAAAGGAAAGGTCTCAGTAAAATAATCAGTGTAATGACATGCTTGGATGTTGACATTTGACTGAGGTTACATGTGCTTATGGTAAAGGAAAGGTCTCAGTAATCAATCACTGTAATGACATGCTTGGATGTTGACATTAGACTGCAGTTACATGTGCTTGCGGTAAAGGAAAGGAAGGGTTTAAGTAAAATAATCAGTGTAATGGCATGCTTGGTTGTTGACATTTGACTGCAGTTACATGTGTTTGTGGTAAACAAGGGGTCTAAGTAAAATGATCAGTGTAATGACATGCTTGGATGTTGACATTTGTCTGCAGTTACATGTGCTTGTGGTAAAGGAGGGGTCTAAGTAAAATGATCAGTGTAATGACATGCTTGGATGTTGACATTTGACTGCAGTTACAGGTGCTTGTGGTAAAGGAGGGGTCTAAGTAAAATAATCACTGTTATGGCATGCTTGTGGTTGACATTTGACTGTAGTTACATGTGCTTGTGTTAAAGGACGGGTCACAGTAAAATAATCACTGAAATGACATGCTTGGATGTTGACATTTGACTGAGGTTAAATGTGCTTGTGGTAAAGGAAGGGTCTCAGTAAAATAATCACTGTAATGACATGCTTGGATGTTGACATTTGACTGTAGTTACATGTGCTTGTGGTAAAGGAAGGGTCTCAGTAAAATAATCACTGTAATGGCATGCTTGGATGTTGACATTCGATTGCAGTTCCATGTGCTTGTGGTAAAGGAAGGGTCTCAGTAAAATAATCACTGTAATGACATGCTTGTATGTTGACATTTGACTGCAGTTCCATGTGCTTGTGGTAAAGGAAGGATCTCAGTAAAATAATCAGTGTAATGACATGCTTGGATGTTGACATTTGACTGCAGTTCCATGTGCTTGTGGTAAAGAAAGGGAAGGGTCTAAGTAAAATAATCAGTGTAATGACATGCTTGGATATTGACATTTTACTGCAGTTCCATGTGCTTGTGGTAATGAATGGGAACAGTCTAAGTAAAATAATCAGTGTAATGACATGCTTGGATGTTGACATTTGACTGAGGTTACACGTGCTTATGGTAAAGCAAAGGTCTCAGTAAAATAATCAGTGAAATGACATGCTTAGATGTTGACATTTGACTGCAGTTACATGTGCTTGTGGTAAAGAAAGGGAACAGTCTAATTAAAATAATCAGTGTAATGATATGCTTGGAAGTTGACATTTGACTGAGGTTACGCGTGCTTATGCTAAAGGAAAGGTCTCAGTAAAATAATCAGTGTAATGACATGCTTACATGTTGACATTTGACTGCAGTTACACGTGCTTATGGTAAAGGAAAGGTCTCAGTAAAATAATCAGTGTAATGACATGCTTAGATGTTGACATTTGACTGCAGGTACATGTGCTTGTGGTAAAGAAAGGGAACGGTCTAAGTAAAATAATCAGAAGTAATGCCATGCTTGGATGTTGGCATTTGACTGAGGTTACGCGTGCTTATGGTAAAGGAAAGGTCTCAGTAAAATAATCAGTGTAATCACATGCTTAGATGTTGACATTTGACTGCAGTTACATGTGCTTGTGGTAAAGGAAAGGTCTCAGTAAAATAATCAGTGTAATGACATGCTTGTATGTTGACATTTGACTGCAGTTCCATGTGATTGTGGTAAAGGAAGGATCTCAGTAAAATAATCAGTGTAATGACATGCTTGTATGTTGACATTTGACTGCAGTTCCATGTGATTGTGGTAAAGGAAGGATTTCAGTAAAATAATCAGTGTAATGACATGCTTGCATGTTGACATTTGACTGCAGTTCCATGTGCTTGTGGTAAAGAAAGGGAAGGGTCTAAGTAAAATAATCAGTATAATGACATGCTTGGATGTTGACTTTTGACTGAGGTTACACGTGCTTATGGTAAAGCAAAGGTCTCAGTAAAATAATCAGTGAAATGACATGCTTAGATGTTGACATTTGACTGCAGTTACATGTGCTTGTGGTAAAGAAAGGGAACAGTCTAATTAAAATAATCAGTGTAATGATATGCTTGGATGTTGGCATTTGACTGAGGTTACACGTGCTTATGGTAAAGGAAAGGTCTCAGTAAAATAATCAGTGTAATGGCATGCTTGGATGTTGACATTTGACTGCAGTTACATGTGCTTGTGGTAAAGAAAGCGAAGGGTCTAAGTAAACTAATTACTGTATTGACATGCTTCGATGTTGACATTTGACTGCAGTTACATGTGCTTATGGTAAAGAAAGGGAAGGGTTTAAGCAAAATAATCACTGCAATGGCAGGCTTGGATGTTGAAATTTGACTGCAGTTACATGTGCTTATGGTAAAGGAAGGAAAGGGTCTCAGTAAAATAATCACTGTAATGACATGCTAGGATGTTGACATTTCACTGCAGTTCCATGTGATTGTGGTAAAGGAAGCGAAGGGTCAAAGTAAAATAATCACTGTAATGGCATGCTTGGATGTTGACATTTGACTGCAGTTACATGTGCTTGTGGTAAAGAAAGGGAAGGGTCTAACTAAAATAATCAGTGTAATGACATGCTTGGATGTTGACATATGACTGCAGTTCCATGTGCTTGTGGTAAAGAAAGGGAAGGGTCTAAGTAAAATAATCAGTGTAATGACATGCTTGGATGTTGACATTTGACTGCAGTTCCATGTGCTTGTGGTAAAGAACTGGAAGGGTCTAAATAAAATAATCACTGTAATGAAATGCTTAGATGTTGACATTTGACTGCAGTTACATGTGCTTATGGTAAAGAAAGGAAAGGGTCTCAGTAAAATAATCACTGTAATGGCATGCTTGGACGTTGACATATGACTGCAGTTACATGTGCTTATGGTAAAGGAAGGAAAGGTTCTCAGTAAAATAATCAGTGTAATGACATGCTTGGATGTTGACATTTGACTGCAGTTACATGTGCTTATGGTAAAGGAAGGAAAGGGTCTCAGTAAAATAATCAGTGTAATGACATGCTTGGATGTTGACATTTGACTGCAGTTACATGTGCTTATGGTAAAGGAAGGAAAGGGTCTCAGTAAAATAATCAGTGTAATGACATGCTTGGATGTTGACATTTGACTGAGGTTACACGTGCTTATGGTAAAGGAAGGAAAGGGTCTCAGTAAAATATCAGTGTAATGACATGCTTGGATGTTGACATTTGACTGCAGTTACATGTGCTTGTGGTAAAGAAAGGGAAGGGTCTCAGTAAAATAATCACTGTAATGACATGCTTGGATGTTGACATTTGACTGCAGTTCCATGTGCTTGTGGTAAAGAAAGGGAAGGGTCTAAGTAAAATAATCAGTGTAATGACATGCTTGGATGTTGACATTTGACTGCAGTTACATGTGCTTGTGGTAAAGAAAGGGAAGGGTCTCAGTAAAATAATCACTGTAATGACATGCTTGGATGTTGATATTTGATTGCGGTTACAGGTGTTTGTGGTAAAGGAAGGGAAGGGTCTAAGTAAAATAATCAGTGTAATGACATACTTGGATGTTGACATTTGACTGCAGTTACATGTGCTTGTGGTAAAGAAAGGGAAGGGTCTAAGTAAAATAATCAGTGTAATGACATACTTGGATGTTGACATTTGACTGCAGTTACATGTGCTTGTGGTAAAGGAAGGGTCTAAGTAAAATAATCAGTGTAATGACATACTTGGATGTTGACATTTGACTGCAGTTACATGTGCTTGTGGTAAAGGAAGGGAAGGGTCTAAGTAAAATAATCAGTGTAATGACATACTTGGATGTTGACATTTGACTGCAGTTACATGTGCTTGTGGTAAAGGAAGGGAAGGGTCTAAGTAAAATAATCAGTGTAATGACATACTTGGATGTTGACATTTGACTGCAGTTACATGTGCTTGTGGTAAAGGAAGGGAAGGGTCTAAGTAAAATAATCAGTGTAATGACATACTTGGATGTTGACATTTGACTGCAGTTACATGTGCTTGTGGTAAAGGAAGGGTCTAAGTAAAATAATCAGTGTAATGACATACTTGGATGTTGACATTTGACTGCAGTTACATGTGCTTGAGGTAAAGGAAGGGTCTAAGTAAAATAATCAGTGTAATGACATGCTTGGATGTTGATATTTGACTGCAGGTACATGTGCTTGTGGTAAAGAAAGGGAAGGGTCTAAGTAAAATAATCAGTGTAATGATGTGCTTGGATGTTGACACTTGACTGCAGTTACATGTGCTTGTGGTAAAGGACGGGAAGGGTTTAAGTAGAATAATCACTGTAATGACATGCTTGCATGTTGACATTTGACTGCAGTTCCATGTGCTTGTGGTAAAGAAAGGGAAGGGTCTAAGCAAAATAATCACTGTAATGGCATGCTTGCATGTTGACATTTTACTGCAGTTCCATGTGCTTATGGTAAAGGGAAGGGTCTAAGTAAAATAATCAGTGTAATGACATGCTTAGATGTTGACATTTGACTGCAGTTGCATGTGCTTCTGGTAAAGAAATGGAACAGTCTAAGTAAAATAATCACTTTAATTACATGCTTAGATGTTGGCATTTGACTGAGGTTACACGTGCTTATGGTAAAGAAAGGGAACAGTCTAAGTAAAATAATCAGTGTAATGACATGCTTAGATGTTGGCATTTGACTGAGGTTACATGTGCTTGTGGTAAAGAAAGGGAACAGTCTAAGTAAAATAATCAGTGTAATGACATGCTTAAATGTTGGCATTTGACTGAGGTTACATGTGCTTGTGGTAAAGAAAGGGAACATTCTAAGTAAAATAATCACTGTAATGACATGCTTAGATGTTGGCATTTGACTGAGGTTACATGTGCTTATGGTAAAGGAAAGGTCTCAGTAAAATAATCAGTGTAATGACATGCTTGGATGTTGACATTTGACTGAGGTTACATGTGCTTATGGTAAAGGAAAGGTCTCAGTAATCAATCACTGTAATGACATGCTTGGATGTTGACATTAGACTGCAGTTACATGTGCTTGCGGTAAAGGAAAGGAAGGGTTTAAGTAAAATAATCAGTGTAATGGCATGCTTGGTTGTTGACATTTGACTGCAGTTACATGTGTTTGTGGTAAACAAGGGGTCTAAGTAAAATGATCAGTGTAATGACATGCTTGGATGTTGACATTTGTCTGCAGTTACATGTGCTTTTGGTAAAGGAGGGGTCTAAGTAAAATGATCAGTGTAATGACATGCTTGGATGTTGACATTTGACTGCAGTTACAGGTGCTTGTGGTAAACGAGGGGTCTAAGTAAAATAATCACTGTAATGGCATGCTTGTGGTTGACATTTGACTGTAGTTACATGTGCTTGTGTTAAAGGAAGGGTCTCAGTAAAATAATCACTGTAATGACATGCTTGGATGTTGACATTTGACTGAGGTTAAATGTGCTTGTGGTAAAGGAAGGGTCTCAGTAAAATAATCACTGTAATGACATGCTTGGATGTTGACATTTGACTGTAGTTACATGTGCTTGTGGTAAAGGAAGGGTCTCAGTAAAATAATCACTGTAATGGCATGCTTGGATGTTGACATTCGATTGCAGTTCCATGTGCTTGTGGTAAAGGAAGGGTCTCAGTAAAATAATCACTGTAATGACATGCTTGTATGTTGACATTTGACTGCAGTTCCATGTGCTTGTGGTAAAGGAAGGATCTCAGTAAAATAATCAGTGTAATGGCATGCTTGGATGTTGACATTTGACTGCAGTTCCATGTGCTTGTGGTAAAGAAAGGGAAGGGTCTAAGTAAAATAATCAGTGTAATGACATGCTTGGATATTGACATTTTACTGCAGTTCCATGTGCTTGTGGTAAAGAATGGGAACAGTCTAAGTAAAATAATCAGTGTAATGACATGCTTGGATGTTGACATTTGACTGAGGTTACACGTGCTTATGGTAAAGCAAAGGTCTCAGTAAAATAATCAGTGAAATGACATGCTTAGATGTTGACATTTGACTGCAGTTACATGTGCTTGTGGTAAAGAAAGGGAAGAGTCTAATTAAAATAATCAGTGTAATGATATGCTTGGAAGTTGACATTTGACTGAGGTTACGCGTGCTTATGCTAAAGGAAAGGTCTCAGTAAAATAATCAGTGTAATGACATGCTTAGATGTTGACATTTGACTGCAGTTACATGTGCTTGTGGTAAAGAATGGGAACGGTCTAAGTAAAATAATCAGTGTAATGACATGCTTGGATGTTGGCATTTGACTGAGGTTACACGTGCTTATGGTAAAGGAAAGGTCTCAGTAAAATAATCAGTGTAATGACATGCTTAGATGTTGACATTTGACTGCAGTTACATGTGCTTGTGGTAAAGAAAGGGAATGGTCTAAGTAAAATAATCAGTGTAATGCCATGCTTGGATGTTGGCATTTGACTGAGGTTACACGTGCTTATGGTAAAGGAAAGGTCTCAGTAAAATAATCAGTGTAATCACATGCTTAGATGTTGACATTTGACTGCAGTTACATGTGCTTGTGGTAAAGGAAAGGTCTCAGTAAGATAATCAGTGTAATGACATGCTTGTATGTTGACATTTGACTGCAGTTCCATGTGATTGTGGTAAAGGAAGGATCTCAGTAAAATAATCAGTGTAATGACATGCTTGGATGTTGACATTTGACTGCAGTTCCATGTGATTGTGGTAAAGGAAGGATCTGAGTAAAATAATCAGTGTAATGACATGCTTGGATGTTGACATTTGACTGCAGTTCCATGTGCTTGTGGTAAAGAAAGGGAAGGGTCTAAGTAAAATAATCAGTGTAATGACATGCTTGGATGTTGACATTTGACTGAGGTTACACGTGCTTATGGTAAAGCAAAGGTCTCAGTAAAATAATCAGTGTAATGACATGCTTAGATGTTGACATTTGACTGCAGTTACTTGTGCTTGTGGTAAAGAAAGTGAACAGTCTAAGTAAAATAATCAGTGTAATGACATGCTTAGATGTTGACATTTTACTGCAGTTCCATGTGCTTGTGGTAAAGAATGGGAACAGTTTAAGTAAAATAATCAGTGTAATGACATGCTTGGATGTTGACATTTGACTGAGGTTACACGTGCTTATAGTAAAGCAAAGGTCTCAGTAAAATAATCAGTGAAATGACATGCTTGGATGTTGACATTTGACTGCAGTTACATGTGCTTGTGGTAAACAAAGGGAACAGTCTAAGTAAAATAATCAGTGTAATGATATGCTTGCAAGTTGACATTTGACTGAGGTTACGCGTGCTTATGCTAAAGGAAAGGTCTCAGTAAAATAATCAGTGTAATGACATGCTTAGATGTTGACATTTGACTGCAGTTACATGTGCTTGTGGTAAAGAAAGGGAACAGTCTAATTAAAATAATCAGTGTAATGACATGCTTGGATATTGGCATTTGACTGAGGTTACACGTGCTTATGGTAAAGGAAAGGTCTCAGTAAAATAATCAGTGTAATGGCATGCTTGGATGTTGACATTTGACTGCAGTTACATGTGCTTGTGGTAAAGAAAGGGAAGGGTCTAAGTAAACTAAATACTGTATTGACATGCTTCGATGTTGACATTTGACTGCAGTTACATGTGCTTATGGTAAGGAAAGGGAGGGGTTTAAGCAAAATAATCACTGTAATGGCAGGCTTGGATGTTGAAATTTGACTGCAGTTACATGTGCTTATGGTAAAGGAAGGAAAGGGTCTCAGTAAAATAATCAGTGTAATGACATGCTTGGATGTTGACATTTGACTGAGGTTACACGTGCTTATGGTAAAGGAAGGAAAGGGTCTCAGTAAAATAATCAGTGTAATGACATTCTTGGATGTTGACATTTGACTGCAGTTACATGTGCTTGTGGTAAAGAAAGGGAAGGGTCTCAGTAAAATAATCACTGTAATGACATGCTTGGATGTTGACATTTGACTGCAGTTCCATGTGCTTGTGGTAAAGAAAGGGAAGGGTCTAAGTAAAATAATCAGTGTAATGACATGCTTGGATGTTGACATTTGACTGCAGTTCCATGTGCTTGTGGTAAAGAAAGGGAAGGGTCTAAGTAAAATAATCACTGTAATGACATGCTTGGATGTTGACATTTGACTGCAGTTACATGTGCTTGTGGTAAAGAAAGGGAAGGGTCTCAGTAAAATAATCAGTGTAATGAGATGCTTGGATGTTGACATTTGACTGAGGTTACACGTGCTTATAATAAAGGAAGGATCTCAGTAAGATAATCAGTGTAATGACATGCTTGGATGTTGACATTTGACTGCAGTTACATGTGCTTGTGGTAAAGAAAGGGAGGGGTCTCAGTAAAATAATCAGTGTAATGACATGCTTGGATGTTGACATTTGACTGCAGTTCCATGTGCTTGTGGTAAAGAAAGGGAAGGGTCTAAGTAAAATAATCAGTGTAATGACATGCTTGGATGTTGACATTTGACTGCAGTTACATGAGCTTGTGGTAAAGAAAGGGAAGGGTCTAACTAAAATAATCAGTGTAATGACATGCTTGGATGTTGACATTTGACTGCAGTTACATGAGCTTGTGGTAAAGAAAGGGAAGGGTCTCAGTAAAATAATCTGTGTAATGACATGCTTGGATGTTGACATTTGACTGCAGTTCCATGTGCTTGTGGTAAAGAAAGGGAAGGGTCTAAGTAAAATAATCAGTGTAATGGCATGCTAGGATGTTGACATTTGACAGCAGTTACATGTGCTTGTGGTAAAGAAAGGGAAGGGTCTAACTAAAATAATCAGTGTAATGACATGCTTGGATGTTGACATTTGACTGCAGTTCCATGTGCTTGTGGTAAAGAAAGGGAAGGGTCTAAGTAAAATAATCAGTGTAATGACATGCTTGGATGTTGACATTTGACTGAGGTTCCACGTACTTATGGTAAAGGCAAGGTCTCAGTAAAATAATCAGTGTAATGACATGCTTAGATGTTGACATTTGACTGCAGTTCCATGTGCTTGTGGTAAAGAAAGGGAAGGGTCTAAGTAAAATAATCAGTGTAATGACATGCTTAGATGTTGACATTTGACTGCAGTTACATGTCCTTGTGGTAAAGAAAGGGAAGGGTCTCAGTAAAATAATCAGTGTAATGACATGCTTGGATGTTGACATTTGACTGCAGTTCCATGTGCTTGTGGTAAAGAAAGGGAAGGGTCTCAGTAAAATAATCAGTGAAATGACATGCTTGGATGTTGACATTTGACTGCAGTTACATGTGCTTATGGTAAAGAAAGGAAAGGGTCTCAGTAAAATAATCAGTGAAATGACATGCTTGGATGTTGACATTTGACTGCAGTTCCATGTGCTTGTGGTAAAGAAAGGGAAGGGTCTCAGTAAAATAATCACTGTAATGAGATGCTTGGATGTTGACATTTGACTGCAGTTCCATGTGCTTGTGGTAAAGAAACGGAAGGGTCTAAGTAAAATAATCAGTGAAACGACATGCTTGGATGTTGACATTTGACTGCAGTTCCATGTGCTTGTGGTAAAGAAAGGGAAGGGTCTAAGTAAAATAATCACTGTAATGACATGCTTGGATGTTGACATTTGACTGCAGTTCCATGTGCTTGTGGTAAAGAAAGGAAAGGGTCTCAGTAAAATAATCACTGTAATGACATGCTTGGATGTTGACATTTGACTGCAGTTCCATGTGCTTGTGGTAAAGAAAGGGAAGGGTCTCAGTAAAATAATCAGTGAAATGACATGCTTGGATGTTGACATTTGACTGCAGTTCCATGTGCTTGTGGTAAAGAAAGGGAAGGGTCTAAGTAAAATAATCAGTGTAATGACATGCTTGGATGTTGACATTTGACTGCAGTTCCATGTGCTTGTGGTAAAGAAAGGGAAGGGTCTAAGTAAAATAATCAGTGTAATGACATGCTTGGATGTTGACATTTGACTGCAGTTCCATGTGCTTGTGGTAAAGAACTGGAAGGGTCTAAGTAAAATAATCACTGTAATGAAATGCTTGGATGTTGACATTTGACTGCAGTTACATGTGCTTATGGTAAAGAAAGGAAAGGGTCTCAGTAAAATAATCACTGTAATGGCATGCTTGGACGTTGACATTTGACTGCAGTTACATGTGCTTATGGTAAAGGAAGGAAAGGGTCTCAGTAAAATAATCAGTGTAATGACATGCTTGGATGTTGACATTTGACTGAGGTTACATGTGCTTATGGTAAAGGAAGGGTCTAAGTAAAATGATCAGTGTAATGACATGCTTGGATGTTGACATTTGACTGCAGTTACATGTGCTTATGGTAAAGGAAGGAAAGGGTCTCAGTAAAATAATCAGTGTAATGACATGCTTGGATGTTGACATTTGACTGAGGTTACACATGCTTATGGTAAAGGAAGGAAAGGGTCTCAGTAAAATATCAGTGTAATGACATGCTTGGATGTTGACATTTGACTGCAGTTACATGTGCTTTTGGTAAAGAAAGGGAAGGGTCTCAGTAAAATAATCACTGTAATGACATGCTTGGATGTTGACATTTGACTGCAGTTCCATGTGCTTGTGGTAAAGAAAGGGAAGGGTCTAAGTAAAATAATCAGTGTAATGACATGCTTGGATGTTGACATTTGACTGCAGTTCCATGTGCTTGTGGTAAAGAAAGGGAAGGGTCTCAGTAAAATAATCAGTGTAATGACATGTTTGGATGTTGACATTTGATTCCGGTTACAGGTGTTTGTGGTAAAGGAAGGGAAGGGTCTAAGTAAAATAATCAGTGTAATGACATGCTTGGATGTTGACATTTGATTGCGGTTACAGGTGTTTGTGGTAAAGGAAGGGAAGGGTCTAAGTAAAATAATCAGTGTAATGACATACTTGGATGTTGACATTTGACTTCAGTTACATGTGCTTGTGGTAAAGGAAGGGTCTAAGTAAAATAATCAGTGTAATGACATACTTGGATGTTGACATTTGACTGCAGTTACATGTGCTTGAGGTAAAGGAAGGGAAGGGTCTAAGTAAAATAATCAGTGTAATGACATACTTGGATGTTGACATTTGACTGCAGTTACATGTGCTTGTGGTTAAGAAGGGAAGGGTCTAAGTAAAATAATCAGTGTAATGACATACTTGGATGTTGATATTTGACTGCAGGTACAGGTGCTTGTGGTAAAGGACGGGAAGGGTTTAAGTAGAATAATCACTGTAATGGCATGCTTGCATGTTGACATTTGACTGCAGTTCCATGTGCTTGTGGTAAAGAAAGGGAAGGGTTTAAGTAAAATAATCACTGTAATGGCATGCTTGCATGTTGACATTTGACTGCAGTTCCATGTGCTTGTGGTAAAGAAAGGGAAGGGTCTAAACAAAATAATCACTGTAATGGCATGCTTGGATGTTGACATTTGACTGCAGTTCCATGTGCTTGTGGTAAAGAAAGGGAAGGGTCTAAACAAAATAATCACTGTAATGGCATGCTTGCATGTTGACATTTGACTGCAGTTCCATGTGCTTGTGGTAAAGAAAGGGAAGGGTCTAAACAAAATAATCACTGTAATGGCATGCTTGCATGTTGACATTTGACTGCAGTTCCATGTGCTTGTGGTAAAGAAAGGGAAGGGTTTAAGTAAAATAATCAGTGTAATGACATGCTTGCATGTTGACATTTGACTGCAGTTCCATGTGCTTGTGGTAAAGAAAGGGAAGGGTCTAAGCAAAATAATCACTGTAATGACATGCTTGCATGTTGACATTTGGCTGCAGTTACATGTGCTTGTGGTAAAGGACGGGAAGGGTTTAAGTAGAATAATCACTGTAATGACATGCTTGCATGTTGACATTTGACTGCAGTTACATGTGCTTGTGGTAAAGGACGGGAAGGGTTTAAGTAGAATAATCACTGTAATGACATGCTTGCATGTTGACATTTGACTGCAGTTCCATGTGCTTGTGGTAAAGAAAGGGAAGGGTCTAAGCAAAATAATCACTGTAATGACATGCTTGCATGTTGACATTTGACTGCAGTTACATGTGCTTGTTGTAAAGGAAGGAAAGGGTCTAAGTAAATTAATCAGTGTAATGACATGCTTGGACGTTGACATTTGACTGCAGTTACATGTGCTTGTGGTAAAGAAAGGGAACGGTCTAAGTAAAATAATCAGTGTAATGACATGCTTGGATGTTGGCATTTGACTGAGGTTACACGTGCTTATGGTAAAGGAAAGGTCTCAGTAAAATAATCAGTGTAATGACATGCTTAGATGTTGACATTTGACTGCAGTTGCATGTGCTTCTGGTAAAGAAATGGAACAGTCTAAGTAAAATAATCACTTTAATGACATGCTTGGATGTTGGCATTTGACTGAGGTTTCACGTGCTTATGGTAAAGAAAGGGAACAGTCTAAGTAAAATAATCAGTGTAATGACATGCTTAGATGTTGGCATTTGACTGAGGTTACATGTGCTTGTGGTAAAGAAAGGGAACAGTCTAAGTAAAATAATCAGTGTAATGACATGCTTAAATGTTGGCATTTGACTGAGGTTACATGTGCTTGTGGTAAAGAAAGGGAACATTCTAAGTAAAATAATCACTGTAATGACA
Source organism: Deroplatys truncata (assembly GCA_030765065.1). Taxonomy (NCBI): domain Eukaryota; kingdom Metazoa; phylum Arthropoda; class Insecta; order Mantodea; family Mantidae; genus Deroplatys; species Deroplatys truncata. The sequence goes on from CM060986.1 coordinate 234,389,638, forward strand.
TGCCTAGATGTTGGCATTTGACTGAGGTTACATGTGCTTATGGTAAAGAAAGGGAACAGTCTAAGTAAAATAATCACTGTAATGACATGCTTAGATGTTGGCATTTGACTGAGGTTACATATGCTTGTGGTAAAGAAAGGAACAGTCTAAGTAAAATAATCAGTGTAATGACATGCTTGGATGTTGGCATTTGACTGAGGTTAAATGTGCTTATGGTAAAGGAAAGGTCTCAGTAAAATAATCAGTGTAATGACATGCTTGGATGTTGACATTTGACTGAGGTTACATGTGCTTGTGGTAAAGAAAGGGAACAGTCTAAGTAAAATAATCAGTGTAATGACATGCTTGGATGTTGGCATTTGACTGAGGTTAAATGTGCTTATGGTAAAGGAAAGGTCTCAGTAAAATAATCAGTGTAATGACATGCTTGGATGTTGGCATTTGACTGAGGTTACATATGCTTGTGGTAAAGAAAGGGAACAGTCTAAGTAAAATAATCAGTGTAATGACATGCTTGGATGTTGACATTTGACTGAGGTTACACGTGCTTATGGTAAAGGAAAGGTCTCAGTAAAATAATCAGTGTAATGACATGCTTGGATGTTGACATTTGACTGAGGTTACATGTGCTTATGGTAAAGGAAAGGTCTCAGTAATCAATCACTGTAATGACATGCTTGGATGTTGACATTAGACTGCAGTTACATGTGCTTGCGGTAAAGGAAAAAAAGGGTTTAAGTAAAATAATCAGTGTAATGGCATGCTTGGTTGTTGACATTTGACTGCAGTTACATGTGCTTGCGGTAAAGGAAAAAAAGGGTTTAAGTAAAATAATCAGTGTAATGGCATGCTTGGATGTTGACATTAGACTGCAGTTACATGTGCTTGCGGTAAAGGAAAAAAAGGGTTTAAGTAAAATAATCAGTGTAATGACATGCTTGGATGTTGACATTTGACTGAGGTTAAATGTGCTTATGGTAAAGGAAAGGTCTCAGTAAAATAATCAGTGTAATGACATGCTTGGATGTTGACATTAGACTGCAGTTACATGTGCTTGCGGTAAAGGAAAAAAAGGGTTTAAGTAAAATAATCAGTGTAATGGCATGCTTGGTTGTTGACATTTGACTGCAGTTTCATGTGTTTGTGGTAAACAAGGGGTCTAAGTAAAATGATCAGTGTAATGACATGCTTGGATGTTGACATTTGTCTGCAGTTACATGTGCTTGTGGTAAAGGAGGGGTCTAAGTAAAATGATCAGTGTATGACATGCTTGGATGTTGACATTTGACTGCAGTTACAGGTGCTTGTGGTAAAGGAGGGGTCTAAGTAAAATAATCACTGTAATGGCATGCTTGTGGTTGACATTTGACTGTAGTTACATGTGCTTGTGTTAAAGGAAGGGTCACAGTAAAATAATCACTGTAATGACATGCTTGGATGTTGACATTTGACTGATGTTAAATGTGCTTGTGGTAAAGGAAGGGTCTCAGTAAAATAATCACTGTAATGACATGCTTGGATGTTGACATTTGACTGTAGTTACATGTGCTTGTGGTAAAGGAAGGGTCTCAGTAAAATAATCACTGTAATGGCATGCTTGGATGTTGACATTCGATTGCAGTTCCATGTGCTTGTGGTAAAGGAAGGGTCTCAGTAAAATAATCACTGTAATGACATGCTTGGATGTTGACATTTGACTGCAGTTCCATGTGCTTGTGGTAAAGGAAGGATCTCAGTAAAATAATCAGTGTAATGACATGCTTGGATGTTGACATTTGACTGCAGTTCCATGTGCTTGTGGTAAAGAAAGGGAAGGGTCTAAGTAAAATAATCAGTGTAATGACATGCTTGGATATTGACATTTTACTGCAGTTCCATGTGCTTGTGGTAATGAATGGGAACAGTCTAAGTAAAATAATCAGTGTAATGACATGCTTAGATGTTGACATTTGACTGAGGTTACACGTGCTTATGGTAAAGCAAAGGTCTCAGTAAAATAATCAGTGAAATGACATGCTTAGATGTTGACATTTGACTGCAGTTACATGTGCTTGTGGTAAAGAAAGGGAACAGTCTAATTAAAATAATCAGTGTAATGATATGCTTGGAAGTTGACATTTGACTGAGGTTACGCGTGCTTATGCTAAAGGAAAGGTCTCAGTAAAATAATCAGTGTAATGACATGCTTACATGTTGACATTTGACTGCAGTTACATGTGCTTGTGGTAAAGAATGGGAACGGTCTAAGTAAAATAATCAGTGTAATGACATGCTTGGATGATGGCATTTGACTGAGGTTACACGTGCTTATGGTAAAGGAAAGGTCTCAGTAAAATAATCAGTGTAATGACATGCTTAGATGTTGACATTTGACTGCAGGTACATGTGCTTGTGGTAAAGAAAGGGAACGGTCTAAGTAAAATAATCAGTGTAATGCCATGCTTGGATGTTGGCATTTGACTGAGGTTACACGTGCTTATGCTAAAGGAAAGGTCTCAGTAAAATAATCAGTGTAATGACATGCTTAGATGTTGACATTTGACTGCAGTTACATGTGCTTGTGGTAAAGGAAAAGTCTCAGTAAAATAATCAGTGTAATGACATGCTTGTATGTTGACATTTGACTGCAGTTCCATGTGATTGTGGTAAAGGAAGGATCTCAGTAAAATAATCAGTGTAATGACATGCTTGTATGTTGACATTTGACTGCAGTTCCATGTGATTGTGGTAAAGGAAGGATCTCAGTAAAATAATCAGTGTAATGACATGCTTGCATGTTGACATTTGACTGCAGTTCCATGTGCTTGTGGTAAAGAAAGGGAAGGGTCTAAGTAAAATAATCAGTGTAATGACATGCTTGGATGTTGACTTTTGACTGAGGTTACACGTGCTTATGGTAAAGCAAAGGTCTCAGTAAAATAATCAGTAAAATGACATGCTTAGATGTTGACATTTGACTGCAGTTACATGTGCTTGTGGTAAACAAAGGGAACAGTCTAAGTAAAATAATCAGTGTAATGATATGCTTGGAAGTTGACATTTGACTGAGGTTACGCGTGCTTATGCTAAAGGAAAGGTCTCAGTAAAATAATCAGTGTAATGACATGCTTAGATGTTGACATTTGACTGCAGTTACATGTGCTTGTGGTAAAGAAACGGAACAGTCTAATTAAAATAATCAGTGTAATTACATGCTTGGATGTTGGCATTTGACTGAGGTTACACGTGCTTATGGTAAAGGAAAGGTCTCAGTAAAATAATCAGTGTAATGGCATGCTTGGATGTTGACATTTGACTTCAGTTACATGTGCTTGTGGTAAAGAAAGCGAAGGGTCTAAGTAAACTAATTACTGTATTGACATGCTTCGATGTTGACATTTGACTGCAGTTACATGTGCTTATGGTAAAGAAAGGGAAGGGTTTAAGCAAAATAATCACTGCAATGGCAGGCTTGGATGTTGAAATTTGACTGCAGTTACATGTGCTTATGGTAAAGGAAGGAAAGGGTCTCAGTAAAATAATCACTGTAATGACATGCTAGGATGTTGACATTTCACTGCAGTTCCATGTGATTGTGGTAAAGGAAGCGAAGGGTCAAAGTAAAATAATCACTGTAATGGCATGCTTGGATGTTGACATTTGACTGCAGTTACATGTGCTTGTGGTAAAGAAAGGGAAGGGTCTAACTAAAATAATCAGTGTAATGACATGCTTGGATGTTGACATATGACTGCAGTTTCATGTGCTTGTGGTAAAGAAAGGGAAGGGTCTAAGTAAAATAATCAGTGTAATGACATGCTTGGATGTTGACATTTGACTGCAGTTCCATGTGCTTGTGGTAAAGAACTGGAAGGGTCTAAGTAAAATAATCACTGTAATGAAATGCTTGGATGTTGACATTTGACTGCAGTTACATGTGCTTATGGTAAAGAAAGGAAAGGGTCTCAGTAAAATAATCACTGTAATGGCATGCTTGGACGTTGACATTTGACTGCAGTTACATGTGCTTATGGTAAAGGAAGGAAAGGTTCTCAGTAATATAATCAGTGGAATGACATGCTTGGATGTTGACATTTGACTGAGGTTACATGTGCTTATGGTAAAGGAAGGGTCTAAGTAAAATGATCAGTGTAATGACATGCTTGGATGTTGACATTTGACTGCAGTTACATGTGCTTATGGTAAAGGAAGTAAGGGTCTCAGTAAAATAATCAGTGTAATGACATGCTTGGATGTTGACATTTGACTGAGGTTACACGTGCTTATGGTAAAGGAAGGAAAGGGTCTCAGTAAAATATCAGTGTAATGACATGCTTGGATGTTGACATTTGACTGCAGTTACATGTGCTTGTGGTAAAGAAAGGGAAGGGTCTCAGTAAAATAATCACTGTAATGACATGCTTGGATGTTGACATTTGACAGCAGTTCCATGTGCTTGTGGTAAAGAAAGGGAAGGGTCTCAGTAAAATAATCGGTGTAATGACATGCTTCGATGTTGACATTTGATTGCGGTTACATGTGCTTGTGGTAAAGGAACAGTCTAAGTAAAATAATCAGTGTAATGACATGCTTGGATGTTGACATTTGATTGCGGTTACAGGTGTTTGTGGTAAAGGAAGGGAAGGGTCTAAGTAAAATAATCAGTGTAATGACATACTTGGATGTTGACATTTGACTGCAGTTACATGTGCTTGTGGTAAAGGAAGGGTCTAAGTAAAATAATCAGTGTAATGACATACTTGGATGTTGACATTTGACTGCAGTTACATGTGCTTGTGGTAAAGAAAGGGTCTAAGTAAAATAATCAGTGTAATGACATACTTGGATGTTGACATTTGACTGCAGTTACATGTGCTTGTGGTAAAGGAAGGGTCTAAGTAAAATAATCAGTGTAATGACATACTTGGATGTTGACATTTGACTGCAGTTACATGTGCTTGTGGTAAAGGAAGGGTCTAAGTAAAATAATCAGTGTAATGACATACTTGGATGTTGACATTTGACTGCAGTTACATGTGCTTGTGGTAAAGGACGGGAAGGGTTTAAGTAGAATAATCACTGTAATGACATGCTTGCATGTTGACATTTGACTGCAGTTCCATGTGCTTGTGGTAAAGAAAGGGAAGGGTCTAAGCAAAATAATCACTGTAATGGCATGCTTGCATGTTGACATTTGACTGCAGTTACATGTGCTTGTTGTAAAGGAAGGAAAGGGTCTAAGTAAATTAATCAGTGTAATGACATGCTTGGACGTTGACATTTGACTGCAGTTACATGTGCTTGTGGTAAAGAAAGGGAACGGTCTAAGTAAAATAATCAGTGTAATGACATGCTTGGATGTTGGCATTTGACTGAGGTTACACATGCTTATGGTAAAGGAAAGGTCTCAGTAAAATAATCAGTGTAATGACATGCTTAGATGTTGACATTTGACTGCAGTTGCATGTGCTTCTGGTAAAGAAATGGAACAGTCTAAGTAAAATAATCACTTTAATTACATGCTTGGATGTTGGCATTTGACTGAGGTTACACGTGCTTATGGTAAAGAAAGGGAACAGTCTAAGGAAAATAATCAGTGTAATGACATGCTTAGATGTTGGCATTTGACTGAGGTTACATGTGCTTGTGGTAAAGAAAGGGAACAGTCTAAGTAAAATAATCAGTGTAATGACATGCTTAGATGTTGGCATTTGACTGAGGTTACATGTGCTTGTGGTAAAGAAAGGGAACAGTCTAAGTAAAATAATCAGTGTAATGACATGCTTAAATGTTGGCATTTGACTGAGGTTACATGTGCTTGTGGTAAAGAAAGGGAACATTCTAGGTAAAATAATCACTGTAATGACATGCTTAGATGTTGGCATTTGACTGAGGTTACATGTGCTTATGGTAAAGAAAGGGAACAGTCTAAGTAAAATAATCACTGTAATGACATGCTTAGATGTTGGCATTTGACTGAGGTTACATGTGCTTGTGGTAAAGAAAGGGAACAGTCTAAGTAAAATAATCAGTGTAATGACATGCTTGGATGTTGGCATTTGATTGAGGTTACATGTGCTTATGGTAAAGGAAAGGTCTCAGTAAAATAATCAGTGTAATGACATGCTTAGATGTTGACATTTGACTGAGGTTACATGTGCTTATGGTAAAGGAAAGGTCTCAGTAAAATAATCAGTGTAATGACATGCTTGGATGTTGGCATTTGATTGAGGTTACATGTGCTTATGGTAAAGGAAAGGTCTCAGTAAAATAATCAGTGTAATGACATGCTTGGATGTTGACATTTGACTGAGGTTACATGTGCTTATGGTAAAGGAAAGGTCTCAGTAATCAATCACTGTAATGACATGCTTGGATGTTGACATTAGACTGAGCTTACATGTGCTTGCGGTAAAGGAAAAAAAGGGTTTAAGTAAAATAATCAGTGTAATGGCATGCTTGGTTGTTGACATTTGACTGCAGTTACATGTGCTTGTGTTAAAGGAAAGGAAGGGTTTAAGTAAAATAATCACTGTAATGGCATGCTTGGTTGTTGACATTTGACTGCAGTTACATGTGCTTGTGGTAAAGGAAAGGAAGGGTTTAAGTAAAATAATCAGTGTAATGGCATGCTTGGTTGTTGACATTTGACTGCAGTTACATGTGCTTGTGGTAAAGGAAAGGAAGGGTTTAAGTAAAATAATCACTGTAATGGCATGCTTGGTTGTTGACATTTGACTGCAGTTACATGTGCTTGTGGTAAAGGAAAGGAAGGGTTTAAGTAAAATAATCAGTGTAATGGCATGCTTGGTTGTTGACATTTGACTGCAGTTACATGTGCTTGTGGTAAAGGAGGGGTCTAAGTAAAATGATCAGTGTAATGACATGCTTGGATGTTGACATTTGACTGCAGTTACAGGTGCTTGTGGTAAACGAGGGGTCTAAGTAAAATAATCACTGTAATGGCATGCTTGTGGTTGACATTTGACTGTAGTTACATGTGCTTGTGTTAAAGGAAGGGTCTCAGTAAAATAATCACTGTAATGACATGCTTGGATGTTGACATTTGAGTGAGGTTAAATGTGCTTGTGGTAAAGGAAGGGTCTCAGTAAAATAATCACTGTAATGACATGCTTGGATGTTGCCATTTGACTGTAGTTACATGTGCTTGTGGTAAAGGAAGGGTCTCAGTAAAATAATCACTGTAATGGCATGCTTGGATGTTGACATTCGATTGCAGTTCCATGTGCTTGTGGTAAAGGAAGGGTCTCAGTAAAATAATCACTGTAATGACATGCTTGTATGTTGACATTTGACTGCAGTTCCATGTGCTTGTGGTAAAGGAAGGATCTCAGTAAAATAATCAGTGTAATGACATGCTTGGATGTTGACATTTGACTGCAGTTCCATGTGCTTGTGGTATAGAAAGGGAAGGGTCTAAGTAAAATAATCAGTGTAATGACATGCTTGGATATTGACATTTTACTGCAGTTCCATGTGCTTGTGGTAAAGAATGGGAACAGTCTAAGTAAAATAATCAGTGTAATGACATGCTTGGATGTTGACATTTGACTGAGGTTACACGTGCTTATGGTAAAGCAAAGGTCTCAGTAAAATAATCAGTGAAATGACATGCTTAGATGTTGACATTTGACTGCAGTTACATGTGCTTGTGGTAAAGAAAGGGAACAGTCTAATTAAAATAATCAGTGTAATGATATGCTTGGAAGTTGACATTTGACTGAGGTTACGTGTGCTTATGCTAAAGGAAAGGTCTCAGTAAAATAATCAGTGTAATGACATGCTTAGATGTTGACATTTGACTGCAGTTACATGTGCTTGTGGTAAAGAATGGGAACGGTCTAAGTAAAATAATCAGTGTAATGACATGCCTGGATGTTGGCATTTGACTGAGGTTACACGTGCTTATGGTAAAGGAAAGGTCTCAGTAAAATAATCAGTGTAATGACATGCTTAGATGTTGACATTTGACTGCAGTTACATGTGCTTGTGGTAAAGAAAGGGAACGGTCTAAGTAAAATAATCAGTGTAATGCCATGCTTGGATGTTGGCATTTGACTGAGGTTACACGTGCTTATGGTAAAGGAAAGGTCTCAGTAAAATAATTAGTGTAATCACATGCTTAGATGTTGACATTTGACTGCAGTTACATGTGCTTGTGGTAAAGGAAAGGTCTCAGTAAAATAATCAGTGTAATGACATGCTTGTATGTTGACATTTGACTGTAGTTCCATGTGATTGTGGTAAAGGAAGGATCTCAGTAAAATAATCAGTGTAATGACATGCTTGGATGTTGACATTTGACTGCAGTTCCATGTGATTGTGGTAAAGGAAAGGTCTCAGTAAAATAATCAGTGTTGACATGCTTGTATGTTGACATTTGACTGCAGTTACATGTGCTTGTGGTAAAGAAAGGGAACAGTCTAATTAAAATAATCAGTGTAATGACATGCTTGGATATTGGCATTTGACTGAGGTTACACGTGCTTATGGTAAAGGAAAGGTCTCAGTAAAATAATCAGTCTAATGGCATGCTTGGATGTTGACATTTGACTGCAGTTACATGTGCTTGTGGTAAAGAAAGGGAAGGGTCTAAGTAAACTAATTACTGTATTGACATGCTTCGATGTTGACATTTGACTGCAGTTACATGTGCTTATGGTAAGGAAAGGGAGGGGTTTAAGCAAAATAATCACTGTAATGGCAGGCTTGGATGTTGAAATTTGACTGCAGTTACATGTGCTTATGGTAAAGGAAGGAAAGGGTCTCAGTAAAATAATCAGTGTAATGACATGCTTGGATGTTGACATTTGACTGAGGTTACACGTGCTTATGGTAAAGGAAGGAAAGGGTCTCAGTAAAATAATCAGTGTAATGACATGCTTGGATGTTGACATTTGACTGCAGTTACATGTGCTTGTGGTAAAGAAAGGGAAGGGTCTCAGTAAAATTATCACTGTAATGACATGCTTGGATGTTACATTTGACTGCAGTTCCATGTGCTTGTGGTAAAGAAAGGGAAGGGTCTAAGTAAAATAATCAGTGTAATGACATGCTTGGATGTTGACATTTGACTGCAGTTCCATGTGCTTGTGGTAAAGAAAGGGAAGGGTCTAAGTAAAATAATCACTGTAATGACATGCTTGGATGTTGACATTTGACTGCAGTTACATGTGCTTGTGGTAAAGAAAGGGAAGGGTCTCAGTAAAATAATCAGTGTAATGAGATGCTTGGATGTTGACATTTGACTGAGGTTACACGTGCTTATGGTAAAGGAAGGATCTCAGTAAAATAATCAGTGTAATGACATGCTTGGATGTTGACATTTGACTGCAGTTACATGTGCTTGTGGTAAAGAAAGGGAGGGGTCTCAGTAAAATAATCAGTGTAATGAAATGCTTGGATGTTGACATTTGACTGCAGTTCCATGTGCTTGTGGTAAAGAAAGGGAAGGGTCTAAGTAAAATAATCAGTGTAATGACATGCTTGGATGTTGACATTTGACTGCAGTTACATGTGCTTGTGGTAAAGAAAGGGAAGGGTCTCAGTAAAATAATCACTGTAATGACATGCTTGGATGTTGACATTTGACTGCAGTTACATGTGCTTGTGGTAAAGAAAGGGAAGGGTCTCAGTAAAATAATCACTGTAATGGCATGCTAGGATGTTGACATTTGACAGCAGTTACATGTGCTTGTGGTAAAGAAAGGGAAGGGTCTAACTAAAATAATCAGTGTAATGACATGCTTGGATGTTGACATTTGACTGCAGTTCCATGTGCTTGTGGTAAAGAAAGGGAAGGGTCTAAGTAAAATAATCAGTGTAATGACATGCTTGGATGTTGACATTTGACTGAGGTTACACGTACTTATGGTAAAGGCAAGGTCTCAGTAAAATAATCAGTGTAATGACATGCTTAGATGTTGACATTTGACTGCAGTTCCATGTGCTTGTGGTAAAGAAAGGGAAGGGTCTAAGTAAAATAATCAGTGTATTGACATGCTTAGATGTTGACATTTCACTGCAGTTACATGTCCTTGTGGTAAAGAAAGGGAAGGGTCTCAGTAAAATAATCAGTGTAATGACATGCTTGGATGTTGACATTTGACTGCAGTTCCATGTGCTTGTGGTAAAGAAAGGGAAGGGTCTAAGTAAAATAATCAGTGTAATGACATGCTTGGATGTTGACATTTGACTGCAGTTACATGTGCTTGTGGTAAAGAAAGGGAAGGGTCTCAGTAAAATAATCACTGTAATGACATGCTTGGATGTTGACATTTGACTGCAGTTACATGTGCTTGTGGTAAAGAAAGTGAAGGGTCTCAGTAAAATAATCAGTGTAATGGCATGCTTGGATGTTGACATTTGACTGCAGTTACATGTGCTTGTGGTAAAGAAAGGGAACAGTCTAAGTAAACTAATCAATGTAATGATATGCTTGGAAGTTGACATTTGACTGCAGTTACATGTGCTTGTGGTAAAGAAAGGGAAGGGTCTAACTAAAATAATCAGTGTAATGACATGCTTGGATGTTGACATTTGACTGAGGTTACATGTGCTTGTGGTAAACAAGGGGAAGGGTCTAACTAAAATAATCACTGTAATGACATGCTTAGATGTTGACATTTGACTGCAGTTACATGTGCTTGTGGTAAAGAAAGGGAAGGGTCTAACTAAAATAATCAGTGTAATGACATGCTTGGATGTTGACATTTGACTGCGGTTCCATGTGCTTGTGGTAAACAAGGGGAAGGGTCTAAGTAAAATAATCACTGTAATGACATGCTTGGATGTTGACATTTGACTGCAGTTACATGTGCTTATGGTAAAGAAAGGAAAGGGTCTAAGTAAAATAATCACTGTAATGACATGCTTGGATGTTGACATTTGACTGCAGTTACATGTGCTTATGGTAAAGAATGGGAAGGGTCTCAGTAAAATAATCAGTGTAATGACATGCTTGGATGTTGACATTTGACTGAGGTTACATGTGCTTATGGTAAAGGAAAGGTCTCAGTAAAATAATCAGTGTAATCACATGCTTAGATGTTGACATTTGACTGCAGTTACATGTGCTTGTTGTAAAGGACGGGTCTCAGTAAAATAATCAGTGTAATGACATGCTTGGATGTTGACATTTGACTGAGGTTACATGTGCTTATGGTAAAGGAAGGGTCTAAGTAAAATAATCAGTGTAATGACATGCTTGGATGTTGACATTTGACTGAGGTTACATGTGCTTATGCTAAAGGAAAGGTCTAAGTAAAATAATCAGTGTAATGACATGCTTGGATGTTGACATTTGACTGAGGTTACATGTGCTTATGGTAAAGGAAGGGTCTAAGTAAAATAATCAGTGTAATGACATGCTTGGATGTTTACATTTGACTGAGGTTACACGTGCTTATGGTAAAGGAAGGGTCTCAGTAAAATAATCAGTGTAATGACATGCTTGGATGTTGTCATTTGACTGCAGTTACATTTGCTTGTGGTAAAGAAAGGGAAGGGTCTCAGTAAAATAATCAGTGTAATGACATGCTTGGATGTTGACATTTGACTGCAGTTCCATGTGCTTGTGGTAAAGAAAGGGAAGGGTCTAAGTAAAATAATCAGTGTAATGACATGCTTGGATGTTGACATTTGACTGCAGTTACATGTGCTTGTGGTAAAGAAAGGGAAGGGTCTCAGTAAAATAATCACTGTAATGACATGCTGGGATGTTGACATTTGACTGCAGTTACATGTGCTTGTGGTAAAGGAGGGGTCTAAGTAAAATAATCACTGTAATGACATGCTTCGATGTTGACATTTGACTGAGTTACATGTGCTTGTGGTAAAGGAAGGAAAGGTCTCAGTAAAATAATCACTGTAATGACATGCTTCGATGTTGACATTTGACTGAGTTACATCTGCTTGTGGTAAAGGAAGGAGAGGTCTCAGTAAAATAATCACTGTAATGACATGCTTCGATGTTGACATTTGACTGCAGTTTCATGTGCTTGTGGTAAAGAAAGGGAACAGTCTAATTAAAATAATCAGTGTAATGATATGCTTGGAAGTTGACATTTGACTGAGGTTACGCGTGCTTATGCTAAAGGAAAGGTCTCAGTAAAATAATCAGTGTAATGACATGTTTAGATGTTGACATTTGACTGCAGTGACATGTGCTTGTGGTAAAGAATGGGAACAGTCTAATTAAAATAATCAGTGTAATGATATGCTTGGGCGTTGACATTTGACTGAGGTTACGCGTGCTTATGCTAAAGGAAAGGTCTCAGTAAAATAATCAGTGTAATGACATGCTTGGATGTTGGCATTTGACTGAGGTTACACGTGCTTATGGTAAAGGAAAGGTCTCAGTAAAATAATCAGTGTAATGACATGCTTAGATGTTGACATTTGACTGCAGTTACATGTGCTTGTGGTAAAGAATGGGAACGGTCTAAGTAAAATAATCAGTGTAATGACATGCTTGTATGTTGACATTTGACTGCAGTTCCATGTGATTGTGGCAAAGGAAGGTTCTCAGTAAAATAATCAGTGTAATGACATGCTTGGATGTTGACATTTGACTGCAGTTCCATGTGAATGTGGTAAAGGAAAGGTCTCAGTAAAATAATCAGTGTAATGACATGCTTGTATGTTGACATTTGACTGCAGTTCCATGTGATTGTGGTAAAGGAAGGATCTCAGTAAAATAATCAGTGTAATGACATGCTTGGATGTTGACATATACTGCAGTTCCATGTGCTTGTGGTAAAGAAAGGGAAGGGTCTAAGTAAAATAATCAGTGTAATGACATGCTTGGATGTTGACATTTGACTGAGGTTACATGTGCTTATGGTAAAGCAAAGGTCTCAGTAAAATAATCAGTGTAATGACTTGCTTAGATGTTGACATTTGACTGCAGTTACATGTGCTTGTGGTAAAGAAAGTGAACAGTCTAAGTAAAATAATCAGTGTAATGACATGTTTGGATGTTGAATTTTACTGCAGTTACATGTGCTTGTGGTAAAGAAAAGGGTCTAAGTAAAATAATCAGTGTAATGACATGCTTGGATGTTGACATTTGACTGCAGTTACATGTGCTTGTGGTAAAGAAAAGGGTCTAAGTAAAATAATTAGTGTAATGACATGCTTGGATGTTGACATTTGACTGCAGTTACATGTGCTTGTGGTAAAGAAAAGGGTCTCAGTAAAATAATCACTGTAATGACATGCTTGGATGTTGACATTTGACTGAGGTTAAATGTGCTTGTGGTAAAGGAAGGGTCTCAGTAAAATAATCACTGTAATGGCATGCTTGGATGTTGACATTTGACTGTAGATACATGTGCTTGTGGTAAAGGAGGGGTCTAAGTAAAATAGTCACTGTAATGGCATGCTTGGATGTTGACATTTGACTGTAGTTACATGTGCTTGTGGTAAAGGAAGGGTCTCAGTAAAATAATCACTGTAATGACATGCTTGGATGTTGACATTTGACTGTAGTTACATGTGCTAGTGGTAAAGGAAGGGTCTCAGTAAAATAATCACTGTAATGGCATGCTTGGATGTTGACATTCGATTGCAGTTCCATGTGCTTGTGGTAAAGAAGGGTCTCAGTAAAATAATCACTGTAATGACATCCTTGTATGTTGACATTTGACTGCAGTTCCATGTGCTTGTGGTAAAGGAAGGATCTCAGTAAAATAATCAGTGTAATGACATGCTTGGATGTTGACATTTGACTGCAGTTTCATGTGCTTGTGGTAAAGAAAGGGAAGGGTCTAAGTAAAATAATCAGTGTAATGACATGCTTGGATATTGACATTTTACTGCAGTTCCATGTGCTTGTGGTAAAGAATGGGAACAGTCTAAGTAAAATAATCAGTGTAATGACATGCTTGGATGTTGACATTTGACTGAGGTTACACGTGCTTATGGTAAAGCAAAGGTCTCAGTAAATTAATCAGTGAAATGACATGCTTAGATGTTGACATTTGACTGCAGTTACATGTGCTTGTGGTAAAGAAAGGGAACAGTCTAATTAAAATAATCAGTGTAATGATATGCTTGGAAGTTGACATTTGACTGCAGTTACATGTGCTTGTGGTAAAGGAAGGGTCTAAGTAAAATAATCAGTGTAATGACATGCTTGGATGTTGACATTTGACTGCAGTTACATGTGCTTGTGGTAAAGGAAGGGTCTAAGTAAAATAATCAGTGTAATGACATGCTTGGATGTTGACATTTGACTGCAGCTACATGTGCGTGTGTTAAAGGAAGGGAAGGGTCTAAGTAAAATAATCAGTGTAATGACATGCTTGGATGTTGACATTTGACTGCAGTTACATGTGCTTGTGGTAAAGGAAGGGTCTAAGTAAAATAATCAGTGTAATGACATGCTTGGATGTTGACATTTGACTGCAGTTACATATGCTTGTGGTAAAGGAAGGGAAGGGTCTAAGTAAAATAATCAGTGTAATGACATGCTTGGATGTTGAATTTTACTGCAGTTCCATGTGCTTATGGTAAAGGGAAGGGTCTAAGTAAAATAATCAGTGTAATGACATGCTTGGATGTTGACATTTGACTGCAGTTCCATGTGCTTGTGGTAAAGAAAGGGAAGGGTCTAAGTAAAATAATCAGTGTAATGACATGCTTGGATGTTGACATTTGACTGCAGTTCCATGTGCTTGTGTTAAAGAAAAGGGTCTAAGTAAAATAATTAGTGTAATGACATGCTTGGATGTTAAATTTTACTGCAGTTCCATGTGCTTGTGGTAAAGAAAAGGGTCTAAGTAAAATAATCAGTGTAATGACATGCTTGGATGTTGAATTTTACTGCAGTTCCATGTGCTTGTGGTAAAGAAAAGGGTCTAAGTAAAATAATCAGTGTAATGTCATGCTTGGATGTTGAATTTTACTGCAGTTCCATGTGCTTCTGGTAAAGAAAAGGGTCTCAGTAAAATAATTAGTGTAATGACATGCTTGGATGTTGAATTTTACTGCAGTTACATGTGCTTGTGGTAAAGAAAAGGGTCTAAGTAAAATAATCAGTGTAATGACATGCTTGGATGTTGACATTTGACTGCAGTTACATGTGCTTGTGGTAAAGAAAAGGGTCTAAGTAAAATAATTAGTGTAATGACATGCTTGGATGTTGACATTTGACTGCAGTTACATGTGCTTGTAGTAAAGAAAAGGGTCTAAGTAAAATAATCAGTGTAATGACATGCTTGGATGTTGAATTTTACTGCAGTTCCATGTGCTTGTGGTAAAGGAAGGGAAGGGTCTAAGTAAAATAATCAGTGTAATGACATGCTTGGATGTTGAATTTTACTGCAGTTCCATGTGCTTGTGGTAAAGAAAAGGGTCTAAGTAAAATAATCAGTGTAATGACATGCTTGGATGTTGACATTTGACTGCAGTTACATGTCCTTGTGGTAAAGGAAGGGAAGGGTCTAAGTAAAATAATCAGTGTAATGACATGCTTGGATGTTGAATTTTACTGCAGTTCCATGTGCTTATGGTAAAGAAAAGGGTCTAAGTAAAATAATCAGTGTAATGACATGCTTGGATGTTGACATTTGACTGCAGTTACATGTCCTTGTGGTAAAGGAAGGGAAGGGTCTAAGTAAAATAATCAGTGTAATGACATGCTTGGATGTTGAATTTTACTGCAGTTCCATGTGCTTATGGTAAAGAAAGGGTCTCAGTAAAATAATCAGTGTAATGACATGCTTGGATGTTGAATTTTACTGCAGTTCCATGTGCTTATGGTAAAGAAAGGGTCTCAGTAAAATAATCAGTGTAATGACATGCTTGGATGTTGAATTTTACTGCAGTTCCATGTGCTTATGGTAAAGGAAAGGGTCTCAGTAAAATAATCAGTGTAATGACATGCTTGGATGTTGACATTTGACTGCAGTTCCATGTGCTTATGGTAAAGGAAAGGGTCTCAGTAAAATAATCAGTGTAATGACATGCTTGGATGTTGAATTTGACTGCAGTTCCATGTGCTTGTGGTAAAGGAAGGGAAGGGTCTAAGTAAAATAGTCAGTGTAATGACATGCTTGGATGTTGAATTTGACTGCAGTTCCATGTGCTTGTGGTAAAGGAAGGGAAGGGTCTAAGTAAAATAATCAGTGTAATGACATGCTTGGATGTTGAATTTGACTGCAGTTCCATGTGCTTGTGGTAAAGGAAGGGAAGGGTCTAAGTAAAATAATCAGTGTAATGACAGGCTTGGATGTTGAATTTTACTGCAGTTCCATGTGCTTGTGGTAAAGAAAAGGGTCTAAGTAAAATAATTAGTGTAATGACATGCTTGGATGTTGAATTTTACTGCAGTTCCATGTGCTTGTGGTAAAGAAAAGGGTCTAAGTAAAATAATCAGTGTAATGACATGCTTGGATGTTGAATTTTACTGCAGTTACATGTGGTTGTGGTAAAGAAAAGGGTCTAAGTAAAATAATCAGTGTAATGACATGCTTGGATGTTGAATTTTACTGCAGTTACATGTGCTTGTGGTAAAGAAAAGGGTCTAAGTAAAATAATCAGTGTAATGACATGCTTGGATGTTGACATTTGACTGCAGTTACATGTGCTTGTGGTAAAGAAAAGGGTCTAAGTAAAATAATCAGTGTAATGACATGCTTGGATGTTGAATTTTACTGCAGTTCCATGTGCTTGTGGTAAAGGAAGGGAAGGGTCTAAGTAAAATAATCAGTGGAATGACATGCTTGGATGTTGAATTTTACTGCAGTTCCATGTGCTTGTGGTAAAGGAAGGGAAGGGTCTAAGTAAAATAATCAGTGTAATGACATGCTTGGATGTTGAATTTGACTGCAGTTCCATGTGCTTGTGGTAAAGAAAAGGGTCTAAGTAAAATAATCAGTGTAATGACATGCTTGGATGTTGACATTTGACTGCAGTTACATGTCCTTGTGGTAAAGGAAGGGAAGGGTCTAAGTAAAATAATCAGTGTAATGACATGCTTGGATGTTGAATTTTACTGCAGTTCCATGTGCTTATGGTAAAGAAAGGGTCTCAGTAAAATAATCAGTGTAATGACATGCTTGGATGTTGAATTTTACTGCAGTTCCATGTGCTTATGGTAAAGGAAAGGGTCTCAGTAAAATAATCAGTGTAATGACATGCTTGGATGTTGAATTTTACTGCAGTTCCATGTGCTTTTGGTAAAGGAAAGGGTCTCAGTAAAATAATCAGTGTAATGACATGCTTGGATGTTGAATTTTACTGCAGTTCCATGTGCTTATGGTAAAGGAAGGGAACAGTCTAAGTAAAATAATTAGTGTAATGACATGCTTGGAAGTTGACATTTTACTGCAGTTCCATGTGCTTGTGGTAAAGGAAAGGGTCTCAGTAAAATAATCAGTGTAATGACATGCTTGGATGTTGACATTTGACTGCAGTTCCATGTGCTTGTGGTAAAGGAAAGGGTCTCAGTAAAATAATCAGTCTAATGACATGCTTGGATGTTGAATTTTACTGCAGTTCCATGTGCTTATGGTAAAGGAAAGGGTCTCAGTAAAATAATCAGTGTAATGACATGCTTGGATGTTGAATTTTACTGCAGTTCCATGTGCTTATGGTAAAGGAAAGGGTCTCAGTAAAATAATCAGTGTAATGACATGCTTGGATGTTGAATTTTACTGCAGTTCCATGTGCTTGTTGTAAAGAAAGGGAGGGGTCTAAGTAAAATAATCACTGTAATGACATGCTTGGATGTTGACATTTGACTGCAGTTCCATGTGCTTGTGGTAAAGAAAGGGAAGGGTCTAAGTAAAATAATCACTGTAATGACATGCTTGGATGTTGACATTTGACTGCAGTTCCATGTGCTTGTGGTAAAGAAAGGGAAGGGTCTAAGTAAAATAATCAGTGTAATGACATGCTTGGATGTTGACATTTGACTGCAGTTCCATGTGCTTGTGGTAAAGAAAGGGAAGGGTCTAAGTAAAATAATTAGTGTAATGACATGCTTGGATGTTGAATTATACTGCAGTTCCATGTGCCTATGGTAAAGGAAAGGGAAGGGTCTAAGTAAAATAATTAGTGTAATGACATGCTTGGATGTTGAATTTTACTGCAGTTCCATGTGCTTATGGTAAAGGAAAGGGAAGGGTCTAAGTAAAATAATTAGTGTAATGACATGCTTGGATGTTGACATTTTACTGCAGTTCCATGTGCTTGTGGTAAAGGAAAGGGAAGGGTCTAAGTAAAATAATTAGTGTAATGACATGCTTGGATGTTGAATTTTACTGCAGTTCCATGTGCTTATGGTAAAGGAAAGGGAAGGGTCTAAGTAAAATAATTAGTGTAATGACATGCTTGGATGTTGACATTTGACTTCAGTTCCATGTGCTTGTGGTAAAGAAAGGGAAGGGTCTAAGTAAAATAATCAGTGTAATGACATGCTTGGATGTTGACATTTGACTGCAGTTCCATGTGCTTGTGGTAAAGAAAGGGAACAGTCTAAGTAAAATAATCAGTGTAATGACATGCTTGGATGTTGAATTTTACTGCAGTTCCATGTGCTTGTGGTAAAGAAAGGGAAGGGTCTAAGTAAAATAATTAGTGTAATGACATGCTTGGATATTGACATTTGACTGCAGTTCCATGTGCTTGTGGTAAAGAAAGGGAAGGGTCTAAGTAAAATAATTAGTGTAATGACATGCTTGGATATTGAATTTTACTGCAGTTCCATGTGCTTATGGTAAAGGAAAGGGTCTAAGTAAAATAATTAGTGTAATGACATGCTTGGATGTTGACATTTTACTGCAGTTCCATGTGCTTATGGTAAAGGAAAGGGTCTCAGTAAAATAATTAGTGTAATGACATGCTTGGATGTTGACATTTGACTGCAGTTACATGTGCTTATGGTAAAGGAAAGGGTCTAAGTAAAATAATTAGTGTAATGACATGCTTGGATGTTGAATTTTACTGCAGTTACATGTGCTTATGGTAAAGGAAAGGGTGTAAGTAAAATAATTAGTGTAATGACATGCTTGGATGTTGACATTTTACTGCAGTTACATGTGCTTATGGTAAAGGAAAGGGTCTAAGTAAAATAATTAGTGTAATGACATGCTTGGATGTTGACATTTTACTGCAGTTACATGTGCTTGTGGTAAAGAAAGGGAAGGGTCTAAGTAAAATAATCAGTGTAATGACATGCTTGGATGTTGACATTTGACTGCAGTTACATGTGCTTGTGGTAAAGAAAAGGAAGGGTCTAAGTAAAATAATCAGTGTAATGACATGCTTGGATATTGACATTTGGCTGAGGTTACATGTGCTTATGGTAAAGGAAAGGTCTCAGTAAAATAATTAGTGTAATGACATGCTTGGATGTTGAATTTTACTGCAGTTACATGTGCTTATGGTAAAGGAAAGGGTCTAAGTAAAATAATTAGTGTAATGACATGCTTGGATGTTGAATTTTACTGCAGTTACATGTGCTTATGGTAAAGGAAAGGTCTCAGTAAAATAATTAGTGTAATGACATGCTTGGATGTTGACATTTGACTGCAGTTCCATGTGCTTGTGGTAAAGAAAGGGAAGGGTCTAAGTAAAATAATCAGTTTAATGACATGCTTGGATGTTGACATTTGACTGCAGTTACATGTGATTGTGTTAAAGAAAGGGAAGGGTCTAAGTAAAATAATCACTGTAATGACATGCTTGGATGTTGACATTTGACTGAGGTTACATGTGCTTATGGTAAAGGAAAGGTCTCAGTAATCAATCACTGTGATGACATGCTTGGATGTTGACATTTGACTGCAGTTACATGTGCTTATGGTAAAGGAAAGGGTCTAAGTAAAATAATTAGTGTAATGACATGCTTGGATGTTGAATTTTACTGCAGTTACATGTGCTTATGGTAAAGGAAAGGGTGTAAGTAAAATAATTAGTGTAATGACATGCTTGGATGTTGACATTTTACTGCAGTTACATGTGCTTATGGTAAAGGAAAGGGTCTAAGTAAAATAATTAGTGTAATGACATGCTTGGATGTTGACATTTTACTGCAGTTACATGTGCTTGTGGTAAAGAAAGGGAAGGGTCTAAGTAAAATAATCAGTGTAATGACATGCTTGGATGTTGACATTTGACTGCAGTTACATGTGCTTGTGGTAAAGAAAAGGAAGGGTCTAAGTAAAATAATCAGTGTAATGACATGCTTGGATATTGACATTTGGCTGAGGTTACATGTGCTTATGGTAAAGGAAAGGTCTCAGTAAAATAATTAGTGTAATGACATGCTTGGATGTTGAATTTTACTGCAGTTACATGTGCTTATGGTAAAGGAAAGGGTCTAAGTAAAATAATTAGTGTAATGACATGCTTGGATGTTGAATTTTACTGCAGTTACATGTGCTTATGGTAAAGGAAAGGTCTCAGTAAAATAATTAGTGTAATGACATGCTTGGCTGTTGACATTTGACTGCAGTTCCATGTGCTTGTGGTAAAGAAAGGGAAGGGTCTAAGTAAAATAATCAGTTTAATGACATGCTTGGATGTTGACATTTGACTGCAGTTACATGTGATTGTGTTAAAGAAAGGGAAGGGTCTAAGTAAAATAATCACTGTAATGACATGCTTGGTTGTTGACATTTGACTGAGGTTACATGTGCTTATGGTAAAGGAAAGGTCTCAGTAATCAATCACTGTGATGACATGCTTGGATGTTGACATTAGACTGCAGTTACATGTGCTTGCGGTAAAGGAAAGGAAGGGTTTAAGTAAAATAATCAGTGTCATGGCATGCTTGGTTGTTGACATTCGATTGCAGTTCCATGTGCTTGTGGTAAAGGAAGGGTCTCAGTAAAATAATCACTGTAATGACATGCTTGTATGTTGACATTTGACTGCAGTTCCATGTGCTTGTGGTAAAGGAAGGATCTCAGTAAAATAATCAGTGTAATGACATGCTTGGATGTTGACATTTGACTGCAGTTCCATGTGCTTGTGGTAAAGAAAGGGAAGGGTCTAAGTAAAATAATCAGTGTAATGACATGCTTGGATATTGACATTTTACTGCAGTTACATGTGCTGGTTGTAAAGGAAGGGTCTAAGTAAAATAATCAGTGTAATGACATGCTTGGATGTTGAATTTTACTGCAGTTCCATGTGCTTATGGTAAAGAAAGGGTCTCAGTAAAATAATCAGTGTAATGACATGCTTGGATGTTGAATTTTACTGCAGTTCCATGTGCTTATGGTAAAGGAAAGGGTCTCAGTAAAATAATCAGTGTAATGACATGCTTGGATGTTGACATTTGACTGCAGTTCCATGTGCTTATGGTAAAGGAAAGGGTCTCAGTAAAATAATCAGTGTAATGACATGCTTGGATGTTGAATTTGACTGCAGTTCCATGTGCTTGTGGTAAAGGAAGGGAAGGGTCTAAGTAAAATAGTCAGTGTAATGACATGCTTGGATGTTGAATTTGACTGCAGTTCCATGTGCTTGTGGTAAAGGAAGGGAAGGGTCTAAGTAAAATAATCAGTGTAATGACATGCTTGGATGTTGAATTTGACTGCAGTTCCATGTGCTTGTGGTAAAGGAAGGGAAGGGTCTAAGTAAAATAATCAGTGTAATGACATGCTTGGATGTTGAATTTTACTGCAGTTCCATGTGCTTGTGGTAAAGAAAAGGGTCTAAGTAAAATAATTAGTGTAATGACATGCTTGGATGTTGAATTTTACTGCAGTTCCATGTGCTTGTGGTAAAGAAAAGGGTCTAAGTAAAATAATCAGTGTAATGACATGCTTGGATGTTGAATTTTACTGCAGTTACATGTGCTTGTGGTAAAGAAAAGGGTCTAAGTAAAATAATCAGTGTAATGACATGCTTGGATTTTGAATTTTACTGCAGTTACATGTGCTTGTGGTAAAGAAAAGGGTCTAAGTAAAATAATCAGTGTAATGACATGCTTGGATGTTGACATTTGACTGCAGTTACATGTGCTTGTGGTAAAGAAACGGGTCTAAGTAAAATAATCAGTGTAATGACATGCTTGGATGTTGAATTTTACTGCAGTTCCATGTGCTTGTGGTAAAGGAAGGGAAGGGTCTAAGTAAAATAATCAGTGTAATGACATGCTTGGATGTTGAATTTTACTGCAGTTCCATGTGCTTGTGGTAAAGGAAGGGAAGGGTCTAAGTAAAATAATCAGTGTAATGACATGCTTGGATGTTGAATTTGACTGCAGTTCCATGTGCTTGTGGTAAAGAAAAGGGTCTAAGTAAAATAATCAGTGTAATGACATGCTTGGATGTTGACATTTGACTGCAGTTACATGTCCTTGTGGTAAAGGAAGGGAAGGGTCTAAGTAAAATAATCAGTGTAATGACATGCTTGGATGTTGAATTTTACTGCAGTTCCATGTGCTTATGGTAAAGAAAGGGTCTCAGTAAAATAATCAGTGTAATGACATGCTTGGATGTTGAATTTTACTGCAGTTCCATGTGCTTATGGTAAAGGAAAGGGTCTCAGTAAAATAATCAGTGTAATGACATGCTTGGATGTTGAATTTTACTGCAGTTCCATGTGCTTTTGGTAAAGGAAAGGGTCTCAGTAAAATAATCAGTGTAATGACATGCTTGGATGTTGAATTTTACTGCAGTTCCATGTGCTTATGGTAAAGGAAGGGAACAGTCTAAGTAAAATAATTAGTGTAATGACATGCTTGGAAGTTGACATTTTACTGCAGTTCCATGTGCTTGTGGTAAAGGAAAGGGTCTCAGTAAAATAATCAGTGTAATGACATGCTTGGATGTTGACATTTGACTGCAGTTCCATGTGCTTGTGGTAAAGGAAAGGGTCTCAGTAAAATAATCAGTCTAATGACATGCTTGGATGTTGAATTTTACTGCAGTTCCATGTGCTTATGGTAAAGGAAAGGGTCTCAGTAAAATAATCAGTGTAATGACATGCTTGGATGTTGAATTTTACTGCAGTTCCATGTGCTTATGGTAAAGGAAAGGGTCTCAGTAAAATAATCAGTGTAATGACATGCTTGGATGTTGAATTTTACTGCAGTTCCATGTGCTTGTTGTAAAGAAAGGGAGGGGTCTAAGTAAAATAATCACTGTAATGACATGCTTGGATGTTGACATTTGACTGCAGTTCCATGTGCTTATGGTAAAGAAAGGGAAGGGTCTAAGTAAAATAATCACTGTAGTGACATGCTTGGATGTTGACATTTGACTGCAGTTCCATGTGCTTGTGGTAAAGAAAGGGAAGGGTCTAAGTAAAATAATCAGTGTAATGACATGCTTGGATGTTGACATTTGACTGCAGTTCCATGTGCTTGTGGTAAAGAAAGGGAAGGGTCTAAGTAAAATAATCAGTGTAATGACATGCTTGGATGTTGACATTTGACTGCAGTTCCATGTGCTTGTGGTAAAGAAAGGGAAGGGTCTAAGTAAAATAATTAGTTAATGACATGCTTGGATGTTGAATTTTACTGCAGTTCCATGTGCCTATGGTAAAGGAAAGGGAAGGGTCTAAGTAAAATAATTAGTGTAATGACATGCTTGGATGTTGAATTTTACTGCAGTTCCATGTGCTTATGGTAAAGGAAAGGGAAGGGTCTAAGTAAAATAATTAGTGTAATGACATGCTTGGATGTTGACATTTTACTGCAGTTCCATGTGCTTGTGGTAAAGGAAAGGGAAGGGTCTAAGTAAAATAATTAGTGTAATGACATGCTTGGATGTTGAATTTTACTGCAGTTCCATGTGCTTATGGTAAAGGAAAGGGAAGGGTCTAAGTAAAATAATTAGTGTAATGACATGCTTGGATGTTGACATTTGACTTCAGTTCCATGTGCTTGTGGTAAAGAAAGGGAAGGGTCTAAGTAAAATAATCAGTGTAATGACATGCTTGGATGTTGACATTTGACTGCAGTTCCATGTGCTTGTGGTAAAGAAAGGGAACAGTCTAAGTAAAATAATCAGTGTAATGACATGCTTGGATGTTGAATTTTACTGCAGTTCCATGTGCTTGTGGTAAAGAAAGGGAAGGGTCTAAGTAAAATAATTAGTGTAATGACATGCTTGGATATTGACATTTGACTGCAGTTCCATGTGCTTGTGGTAAAGAAAGGGAAGGGTCTAAGTAAAATAATTAGTGTAATGACATGCTTGGATATTGAATTTTACTGCAGTTCCATGTGCTTATGGTAAAGGAAAGGGTCTAAGTAAAATAATTAGTGTAATGACATGCTTGGATGTTGACATTTTACTGCAGTTCCATGTGCTTATGGTAAAGGAAAGGGTCTCAGTAAAATAATTAGTGTAATGACATGCTTGGATGTTGACATTTGACTGCAGTTACATGTGCTTATGGTAAAGGAAAGGGTCTAAGTAAAATAATTAGTGTAATGACATGCTTGGATGTTGAATTTTACTGCAGTTACATGTGCTTATGGTAAAGGAAAGGGTGTAAGTAAAATAATTAGTGTAATGACATGCTTGGATGTTGACATTTTACTGCAGTTACATGTGCTTATGGTAAAGGAAAGGGTCTAAGTAAAATAATTAGTGTAATGACATGCTTGGATGTTGACATTTTACTGCAGTTACATGTGCTTGTGGTAAAGAAAGGGAAGGGTCTAAGTAAAATAATCAGTGTAATGACATGCTTTGATGTTGACATTTGACTGCAGTTACATGTGCTTGTGGTAAAGAAAAGGAAGGGTCTAAGTAAAATAATCAGTGTAATGACATGCTTGGATATTGACATTTGGCTGAGGTTACATGTGCTTATGGTAAAGGAAAGGTCTCAGTAAAATAATTAGTGTAATGACATGCTTGGATGTTGAATTTTACTGCAGTTACATGTGCTTATGGTAAAGGAAAGGGTCTAAGTAAAATAATTAGTGTAATGACATGCTTCGATGTTGAATTTTACTGCAGTTACATGTGCTTATGGTAAAGGAAAGGTCTCAGTAAAATAATTAGTGTAATGACATGCTTGGATGTTGACATTTGACTGCAGTTCCATGTGCTTGTGGTAAAGAAAGGGAAGGGTCTAAGTAAAATAATCAGTTTAATGACATGCTTGGATGTTGACATTTGACTGCAGTTACATGTGATTGTGTTAAAGAAAGGGAAGGGTCTAAGTAAAATAATCACTGTAATGACATGCTTGGATGTTGACATTTGACTGAGGTTACATGTGCTTATGGTAAAGGAAAGGTCTCAGTAATCAATCACTGTGATGACATGCTTGGATGTTGACATTAGACTGCAGTTACATGTGCTTGCGGTAAAGGAAAGGAAGGGTTTAAGTAAAATAATCAGTGTAATGGCATGCTTGGTTGTTGACATTCGATTGCAGTTCCATGTGCTTGTGGTAAAGGAAGGGTCTCAGTAAAATAATCACTGTAATGACATGCTTGTATGTTGACATTTGACTGCAGTTCCATGTGCTTGTGGTAAAGGAAGGATCTCAGTAAAATAATCAGTGTAATGACATGCTTGGATGTTGACATTTGACTGCAGTTCCATGTGCTTGTGGTAAAGAAAGGGAAGGGTCTAAGTAAAATAATCAGTGTAATGACATGCTTGGATATTGACATTTTACTGCAGTTACATGTGCTGGTTGTAAAGGAAGGGTCTAAGTAAAATAATCAGTGTAATGACATGCTTGGATATTGACATTTTACTGCAGTTACATGTGCTTGTTGTAAAGGAAGGGTCTAAGTAAAATAATCAGTGTAATGACATGCTTGGATATTGACATTTTACTGCAGTTACATGTGCTTGTTGTAAAGGAAGGGTCTAAGTAAAATAATCAGTGTAATGACATGCTTGGATATTGACATTTTACTGCAGTTACAAGTGCTTGTTGTAAAGGAAGGGTCTAAGTAAAATGATCAGTGTAATGACATACTTGGATGTTGACATTTGACTGCAGTTACATGTGCTTGTGGTAAAGGAAGGGAAGGGTCTAAGTAAAATAATCACTGTAATGGCATGCTTGCATGTTGACATTTGACTGCAGTTACATGTGCTTGTGGTAAAGGAAGGGTCTAAGTAAAATAATCAGTGTAATGACATACTTGGATGTTGACATTTGACTGCAGTTACATGTGCTTGTGGTAAAGTAAGGGTCTAAGTAAAATAATCAGTGTAATGACATACTTGGATGTTGACATTTGACTGCAGTTACATGTGCTTGTGGTAAAGGAAGGGTCTAAGTAAAATAATCATTGTAATGACATGCTTGGATGTTGACATTTGACTGCAGTTACATGTGCTTGTGGTAAAGAAAGGGTCTAAGTAAAATAATCATTGTAATGACATGCTTGGATGTTGACATTTGACTGCAGTTACATGTGCTTGTGGTAAAGAAAGGGTCTAAGTAAACTGATCACTGTAATGACATGCTTGGATGTTGACATTTGACTGCAGTTACATGTGCTTGTGGTAAAGAAAGGGTCTAAATAAACTGATCACTGTAATGACATGCTTGGATGTTGACATTTGACTGCAGTTACATGTGGTTGTGGTAAAGGAAGGGTCTAAGTAAAATAATCATTGTAATGACATGCTTGGATGTTGACATTTGACTGCAGTTACATGTGCTTGTGGTAAAGAAAGGGTCTAAGTAAAATAATCAGTGTAATGACATACTTGGATGTTGACATTTGACTGCAGTTACATGTGCTTGTGGTAAAGAAAGGGTCTAAGTAAACTGATCACTGTAATGACATGCTTGGATGTTGACATTTGACTGCAGTTACATGTGCTTGAGGTAAAGGAAGGGTCTAAGTAAAATAATCAGTGTAATGACATACTTGGATGTTGACATTTGACTGCAGTTACATGTGCTTGAGGTAAAGGAAGGGTCTAAGTAAAATAATCAGTGTAATGACATACTTGAATGTTGACATTTGACTGCAGTTACATGTGCTTGTGGTAAAGAAAGGGAAGGGTTTAAGTAAAATAATCAGTGTAATGACATGCTTGCATGTTGACATTTGACTGCAGTTCCATGTGCTTGTGGTAAAGAAAGGGAAGGGTCTTAGTAAAATAATCACTGTAATGACATGCTTGGATGTTGACATTTGACTGCAGTTCCATGTGCTTGTGGTAAAGAAAGGGAAGGGTTTAAGTAAAATAATCACTGTAATGGCATGCTTGCATGTTGACACTTGACTGCAGTTCCATGTGCTTGTGGTAAAGAAAGGGAAGGGTCTAAGTAAAATAATCACTGTAATGACATGCTTGCATGTTGACATTTGACTGCAGTTCCATGTGCTTGTGGTAAAGAAAGGGAAGGGTCTTAGTAAAATAATCACTGTAATGACATGCTTGGATGTTGACATTTGACTGCAGTTACATGTGCTTGTGGTAAAGAGAAGGGTCTAAGTAAAATAATCACTGTAATGACATGCTTGCATGTTGACATTTGACTGCAGTTACATGTGCTTGTTGTAAAGGAAGGAAAGGGTCTAATTAAATTAATCAGTGTAATGATATGCTTGGAAGTTGACATTTGACTGAGGTTACGCGTGCTTATGCTAAAGGAAAGGTCTCAGTAAAGTAATCAGTGTAATGACATGCTTAGATGTTGACATTTGACTGCAGTTACATGTGCTTGTGGTAAAGAAAGGGAACGGTCTAAGTAAAGTAATCAGTTTAATGACATGCTTGGATATTGGCATTTGACTGACGTTACATGTGCTTATGGTAAAGAAGGGGAACGGTCTAAGTAAAATAATCACTGTAATGACATGCTTGGATGTTGACATTTGACTGCAGTTACATGTGCTTATGGTAAAGGAAGGAAAGGGTCTCAGTAAAATAATCAGTGTAATGACATGCTTGGATGTTGGCATTTGACTGCAGTTACATGTGCTTATGGTAAAGAAAGGGAACAGTCTAAGTAAAATAATCACTTTAATGACATGCTTGGATGTTGGCATTTGAATGAGGTTACACGTGCATATGGTAAAGAAAGGGAACAGTCTAAGTAAAATAATAAGTGCAATGACATGCTTAAATGTTGGCATTTGACTGAGGTTACATGTGCTTGTGGTAAAGGAAAGGTATCAGTAAAATAATCAGTGTAATGACATGCTTGGATGTTGGCATTTGACTGAGGTTACACGTGCTTATGTTAAAGGAAAGGTATCAGTAAAATAATCAGTGTAATGACATGCTTAGATGTTGACATTTGACTGCAGTTACATGTGCTTCTGGTAAAGAAAGGGAACAGTCTAAGTAAAATAATCACTTTAATGACATGCTTGGATGTTGGCATTTGAATGAGGTTACACGTGCATATGGTAAAGAAAGGGAACAGTCTAAGTAAAATAATAAGTGCAATGACATGCTTAAATGTTGGCATTTGACTGAGGTTACATGTGCTTGTGGTAAAGAAAGGGAACAGTCTAAGTAAAATAATCACTGTAATGACATGCTTAGATGTTGGCATTTGACTGAGGTTACATGTGCTTGTGGTAAAGAAAGGGAACAGTCTAAGTAAAATAATCAGTGTAATGACATGCTTGGATGTTGGCATTTGACTGAGGTTACACGTGCTTATGGTAAAGGAAAGGTCTCAGTAAAATAATCAGTGTAATGACATGCTTGGATGTTGACATTTGACTGAGGTTACATGTGCTTATGGTAAAGGAAAGGTCTCAGTAATCAATCACTGTAAAGACATGCTTGGATGTTGACATTAGCCTGCAGTTACATGTGCTTGCGGTAAAGGAAAGGAAGGGTTTAAGTAAAATAATCAGTGTAATGGCATGCTTGGTTGTTGACATTTGACTGCAGTTACATGTGCTTGTGGTAAACAAGGGGTCTAAGTAAAATGATCAGTGTAATGACATGCTTGGATGTTGACATTTGTCTGCAGTTACATGTGCTTGTGGTAAAGGAGGGGTCTAAGTAAAATGATCAGTGTAATGACATGCTTGGATGTTGACATTTGACTGCAGTTACAGGTGCTTGTGGTAAAGGAGGGGTCTAAGTAAAATAATCACTGTAATGGCATGCTTGTGGTTGACATTTGACTGTAGTTACATGTGCTTGTGTTAAAGGAAGGGTCTCAGTAAAATAATCACTGTAATGACATGCTTGGATGTTGACATTTACTGAGGTTAAATGTGCTTGTGGTAAAGGAAGGGTCTCAGTAAAATAATCACTGTAATGGCATGCTTGGATGTTGACATTTGACTGTAGTTACATGTGCTTGTGGTAAAGGAGGGGTCTAAGTAAAATAGTCACTGTAATGGCATGCTTGGATGTTGACATTTGACTGTAGTTACATGTGCTTGTGGTAAAGGAAGGGTCTCAGTAAAATAATCACTGTAATGACATGCTTGGATGTTGACATTTGACTGTAGTTACATGTGCTTGTGGTAAAGGAAGGGTCTCAGTAAAAAAATCACTGTAATGGCATGCTTGGATGTTGCCATTCGACTGCAGTTACATGTGCTTGTGGTAAAGGAAGGGACGGGTCTAAGTAAATTAATCAGTGTAATGGCATGCTTGGATATTGACATTTGATTGCAGTTCCATGTGCTTGTGGTAAAGGAAGGGTCTCAGTAAAATAATCACTGTAATGACATGCTTGTATGTTGACATTTGACTGCAGTTCCATGTGCTTGTGCTAAAGGAAGGATCTCAATAAAATAATCAGTGTAATGACATGCTTGGATGTTGACATTTGACTGCAGTTCCATGTGCTTGTGGTAAAGAAAGGGAACAGTCTAAGTAAAATAATCAGTGTAATGACATGCTTGGATATTGACATTTTACTTCAGTTCCATGTGCTTGTGGTAAAGAATGGGAACAGTCTAAGTAAAATAATCAGTGTAATGACATGCTTGGATGTTGACATTTGACTGAGGTTACACGTGCTTGTGGTAAAGAAAGGGAAGGGTCTAAGTAAAATAATCAGTGTAATGACATGCTTGGATATTGACATTTTACTGCAGTTCCATGTGCTTGTGGTAAAGAATGGGAACAGTCTAAGTAAAATAATCAGTGTAATGACATGCTTGGATGTTGACATTTGACTGAGGTTACACGTGCTTATGGTAAAGCAAAGGTCTCAGTAAAATAATCAGTGAAATGACATGCTTAGATGTTGACATTTGACTGCAGTTACATGTGCTTGTGGTAAAGAAAGGGAACGGTCTAAGTAAAATAATCAGTGTAATGACATGCTTAGATGTTGGCATTTGACTGAGGTTACACGTGCTTATGGTAAAGGAAAGGTCTCAGTAAAATAATCAGTGAAATGACATGCTTAGATGTTGACATTTGACTGCAGTTACATGTGCTTGTGGTAAAGAAAGGGAACGGTCTAAGTAAAATAATCAGTGTAATGACATGCTTGGATGTTGACATTTGACTGCAGTTACATGTGCTTGTGGTAAAGAAAGGGAAGGGTCTCAGTAAAATAATCACTGTAATGACATGCTTGGATGTTGACATTTGACTGCAGTTACATGTGCTTGTGGTAAAGAGAGGGAAGGGTCTCAGTAAAATAATCACGGTAATGGCATGCTAGGATGTTGACATTTGACAGCAGTTACATGTGCTTGTGGTAAAGAAAGGGAAGGGTCTAACTAAAATAATCAGTGTAATGACATGCTTGGATGTTGACATTTGACTGCAGTTCCATGTGCTTGTGGTAAAGAAAGGGAAGGGTCTAAGTAAAATAATCAGTGTAATGACATGCTTGGATGTTGAATTTTACTGCAGTTCCATGTGCTTATGGTAAAGGAAGGGAACAGTCTAAGTAAAATAATTAGTGTAATGACATGCTTGGAAGTTGACATTTTACTGCAGTTCCATGTGCTTGTGGTAAAGGAAAGGGTCTCAGTAAAATAATCAGTGTAATGACATGCTTGGATGTTGACATTTGACTGCAGTTCCATGTGCTTGTGGTAAAGGAAAGGGTCTCAGTAAAATAATCAGTCTAATGACATGCTTGGATGTTGAATTTTACTGCAGTTCCATGTGCTTATGGTAAAGGAAAGGGTCTCAGTAAAATAATCAGTGTAATGACATGCTTGGATGTTGAATTTTACTGCAGTTCCATGTGCTTATGGTAAAGGAAAGGGTCTCAGTAAAATAATCAGTGTAATGACATGCTTGGATGTTGAATTTTACTGCAGTTCCATGTGCTTTTTGTAAAGAAAGGGAGGGGTCTAAGTAAAATAATCACTGTAATGACATGCTTGGATGTTGACATTTGACTGCAGTTCCATGTGCTTATGGTAAAGAAAGGGAAGGGTCTAAGTAAAATAATCACTGTAGTGACATGCTTGGATGTTGACATTTGACTGCAGTTCCATGTGCTTGTGGTAAAGAAAGGGAAGGGTCTAAGTAAAATAATCAGTGTAATGACATGCTTGGATGTTGACATTTGACTGCAGTTCCATGTGCTTGTGGTAAAGAAAGGGAAGGGTCTAAGTAAAATAATCAGTGTAATGACATGCTTGGATGTTGACATTTGACTGCAGTTCCATGTGCTTGTGGTAAAGAAAGGGAAGGGTCTAAGTAAAATAATTAGTGTAATGACATGCTTGGATGTTGAATTTTACTGCAGTTCCATGTGCCTATGGTAAAGGAAAGGGAAGGGTCTAAGTAAAATAATTAGTGTAATGACATGCTTGGATGTTGAATTTTACTGCAGTTCCATGTGCTTATGGTAAAGGAAAGGGAAGGGTCTAAGTAAAATAATTAGTGTAATGACATGCTTGGATGTTGACATTTTACTGCAGTTCCATGTGCTTGTGGTAAAGGAAAGGGAAGGGTCTAAGTAAAATAATTAGTGTAATGACATGCTTGGATGTTGAATTTTACTGCAGTTCCATGTGCTTATGGTAAAGGAAAGGGAAGGGTCTAAGTAAAATAATTAGTGTAATGACATGCTTGGATGTTGACATTTGACTTCAGTTCCATGTGCTTGTGGTAAAGAAAGGGAAGGGTCTAAGTAAAATAATCAGTGTAATGACATGCTTGGATGTTGACATTTGACTGCAGTTCCATGTGCTTGTGGTAAAGAAAGGGAACAGTCTAAGTAAAATAATCAGTGTAATGACATGCTTGGATGTTGAATTTTACTGCAGTTCCATGTGCTTGTGGTAAAGAAAGGGAAGGGTCTAAGTAAAATAATTAGTGTAATGACATGCTTGGATATTGACATTTGACTGCAGTTCCATGTGCTTGTGGTAAAGAAAGGGAAGGGTCTAAGTAAAATAATTAGTGTAATGACATGCTTGGATATTGAATTTTACTGCAGTTCCATGTGCTTATGGTAAAGGAAAGGGTCTAAGTAAAATAATTAGTGTAATGACATGCTTGGATGTTGACATTTTACTGCAGTTCCATGTGCTTATGGTAAAGGAAAGGGTCTCAGTAAAATAATTAGTGTAATGACATGCTTGGATGTTGACATTTGACTGCAGTTACATGTGCTTATGGTAAAGGAAAGGGTCTAAGTAAAATAATTAGTGTAATGACATGCTTGGATGTTGAATTTTACTGCAGTTACATGTGCTTATGGTAAAGGAAAGGGTGTAAGTAAAATAATTAGTGTAATGACATGCTTGGATGTTGACATTTTACTGCAGTTACATGTGCTTATGGTAAAGGAAAGGGTCTAAGTAAAATAATTAGTGTAATGACATGCTTGGATGTTGACATTTTACTGCAGTTACATGTGCTTGTGGTAAAGAAAGGGAAGGGTCTAAGTAAAATAATCAGTGTAATGACATGCTTTGATGTTGACATTTGACTGCAGTTACATGTGCTTGTGGTAAAGAAAAGGAAGGGTCTAAGTAAAATAATCAGTGTAATGACATGCTTGGATATTGACATTTGGCTGAGGTTACATGTGCTTATGGTAAAGGAAAGGTCTCAGTAAAATAATTAGTGTAATGACATGCTTGGATGTTGAATTTTACTGCAGTTACATGTGCTTATGGTAAAGGAAAGGGTCTAAGTAAAATAATTAGTGTAATGACATGCTTGGATGTTGAATTTTACTGCAGTTACATGTGCTTATGGTAAAGGAAAGGTCTCAGTAAAATAATTAGTGTAATGACATGCTTGGATGTTGACATTTGACTGCAGTTCCATGTGCTTGTGGTAAAGAAAGGGAAGGGTCTAAGTAAAATAATCAGTTTAATGACATGCTTGGATGTTGACATTTGACTGCAGTTACATGTGATTGTGTTAAAGAAAGGGAAGGGTCTAAGTAAAATAATCACTGTAATGACATGCTTGGATGTTGACATTTGACTGAGGTTACATGTGCTTATGGTAAAGGAAAGGTCTCAGTAATCAATCACTGTGATGACATGCTTGGATGTTGACATTAGACTGCAGTTACATGTGCTTGCGGTAAAGGAAAGGAAGGGTTTAAGTAAAATAATCAGTGTAATGGCATGCTTGGTTGTTGACATTCGATTGCAGTTCCATGTGCTTGTGGTAAAGGAAGGGTCTCAGTAAAATAATCACTGTAATGACATGCTTGTATGTTGACATTTGACTGCAGTTCCATGTGCTTGTGGTAAAGGAAGGATCTCAGTAAAATAATCAGTGTAATGACATGCTTGGATGTTGACATTTGACTGCAGTTCCATGTGCTTGTGGTAAAGAAAGGGAAGGGTCTAAGTAAAATAATCAGTGTAATGACATGCTTGGATATTGACATTTTACTGCAGTTACATGTGCTGGTTGTAAAGGAAGGGTCTAAGTAAAATAATCAGTGTAATGACATGCTTGGATATTGACATTTTACTGCAGTTACATGTGCTTGTTGTAAAGGAAGGGTCTAAGTAAAATAATCAGTGTAATGACATGCTTGGATATTGACATTTTACTGCAGTTACATGTGCTTGTTGTAAAGGAAGGGTCTAAGTAAAATAATCAGTGTAATGACATGCTTGGATATTGACAGTTTACTGCAGTTACAAGTGCTTGTTGTAAAGGAAGGGTCTAAGTAAAATGATCAGTGTAATGACATACTTGGATGTTGACATTTGACTGCAGTTACATGTGCTTGTGGTAAAGGAAGGGAAGGGTCTAAGTAAAATAATCACTGTAATGGCATGCTTGCATGTTGACATTTGACTGCAGTTACATGTGCTTGTGGTAAAGGAAGGGTCTAAGTAAAATAATCAGTGTAATGACATACTTGGATGTTGACATTTGACTGCAGTTACATGTGCTTGTGGTAAAGTAAGGGTCTAAGTAAAATAATCAGTGTAATGACATACTTGGATGTTGACATTTGACTGCAGTTACATGTGCTTGTGGTAAAGGAAGGGTCTAAGTAAAATAATCATTGTAATGACATGCTTGGATGTTGACATTTGACTGCAGTTACATGTGCTTGTGGTAAAGAAAGGGTCTAAGTAAAATAATCATTGTAATGACATG
Source organism: Deroplatys truncata (assembly GCA_030765065.1). Taxonomy (NCBI): domain Eukaryota; kingdom Metazoa; phylum Arthropoda; class Insecta; order Mantodea; family Mantidae; genus Deroplatys; species Deroplatys truncata. Next base: position 234,424,077 of record CM060986.1, read on the forward strand.
CTTGGATGTTGACATTTGACTGCAGTTACATGTGCTTGTGGTAAAGAAAGGGTCTAAGTAAACTGATCACTGTAATGACATGCTTGGATGTTGACATTTGACTGCAGTTACATGTGCTTGTGGTAAAGAAAGGGTCTAAGTAAACTGATCACTGTAATGACATGCTTGGATGTTGACATTTGACTGCAGTTACATGTGGTTGTGGTAAAGGAAGGGTCTAAGTAAAATAATCATTGTAATGACATGCTTGGATGTTGACATTTGACTGCAGTTACATGTGCTTGTGGTAAAGAAAGGGTCTAAGTAAAATAATCAGTGTAATGACATACTTGGATGTTGACATTTGACTGCAGTTACATGTGCTTGTGGTAAAGAAAGGGTCTAAGTAAACTGATCACTGTAATGACATGCTTGGATGTTGACATTTGACTGCAGTTACATGTGCTTGAGGTAAAGGAAGGGTCTAAGTAAAATAATCAGTGTAATGACATACTTGGATGTTGACATTTGACTGCAGTTACATGTGCTTGAGGTAAAGGAAGGGTCTAAGTAAAATAATCAGTGTAATGACATACTTGAATGTTGACATTTGACTGCAGTTACATGTGCTTGTGGTAAAGAAAGGGAAGGGTTTAAGTAAAATAATCAGTGTAATGACATGCTTGCATGTTGACATTTGACTGCAGTTCCATGTGCTTGTGGTAAAGAAAGGGAAGGGTCTTAGTAAAATAATCACTGTAATGACATGCTTGGATGTTGACATTTGACTGCAGTTACATGTGCTTGTGGTAAAGAAAGGGAAGGGTTTAAGTAAAATAATCACTGTAATGGCATGCTTGCATGTTGACACTTGACTGCAGTTCCATGTGCTTGTGGTAAAGAAAGGGAAGGGTCTAAGTAAAATAATCATTGTAATGACATGCTTGCATGTTGACATTTGACTGCAGTTCCATGTGCTTATGGTAAAGAAAGGGAAGGGTCTAAGTAAAATAATCACTGTAATGACATGCTTGCATGTTGACATTTGACTGCAGTTCCATGTGCTTATGGTAAAGAAAGGGAAGGGTCTAAGTAAAATAATCACTGTAATGACATGCTTGCATGTTGACATTTGACTGCAGTTCCATGTGCTTGTGGTAAAGAAAGGGAAGGGTCTTAGTAAAATAATCACTGTAATGACATGCTTGGATGTTGACATTTGACTGCAGTTACATGTGCTTGTGGTAAAGAGAAGGGTCTAAGTAAAATAATCACTGTAATGACATGCTTGCATGTTGACATTTGACTGCAGTTACATGTGCTTGTTGTAAAGGAAGGAAAGGGTCTAATTAAATTAATCAGTGTAATGATATGCTTGGAAGTTGACATTTGACTGAGGTTACGCGTGCTTATGCTAAAGGAAAGGTCTCAGTAAAGTAATCAGTGTAATGACATGCTTAGATGTTGACATTTGACTGCAGTTACATGTGCTTGTGGTAAAGAAAGGGAACGGTCTAAGTAAAGTAATCAGTTTAATGACATGCTTGGATATTGGCATTTGACTGACGTTACATGTGCTTATGGTAAAGAAGGGGAACGGTCTAAGTAAAATAATCACTGTAATGACATGCTTGGATGTTGACATTTGACTGCAGTTACATGTGCTTATGGTAAAGGAAGGAAAGGGTCTCAGTAAAATAATCAGTGTAATGACATGCTTGGATGTTGGCATTTGACTGCAGTTACATGTGCTTATGGTAAAGAAAGGGAACAGTCTAAGTAAAATAATCACTTTAATGACATGCTTGGATGTTGGCATTTGAATGAGGTTACACGTGCATATGGTAAAGAAAGGGAACAGTCTAAGTAAAATAATAAGTGCAATGACATGCTTAAATGTTGGCATTTGACTGAGGTTACATGTGCTTGTGGTAAAGGAAAGGTATCAGTAAAATAATCAGTGTAATGACATGCTTGGATGTTGGCATTTGACTGAGGTTACACGTGCTTATGGTAAAGGAAAGGTATCAGTAAAATAATCAGTGTAATGACATGCTTAGATGTTGACATTTGACTGCAGTTACATGTGCTTCTGGTAAAGAAAGGGAACAGTCTAAGTAAAATAATCACTTTAATGACATGCTTGGATGTTGGCATTTGAATGAGGTTACACGTGCATATGGTAAAGAAAGGGAACAGTCTAAGTAAAATAATAAGTGCAATGACATGCTTAAATGTTGGCATTTGACTGAGGTTACATGTGCTTGTGGTAAAGAAAGGGAACAGTCTAAGTAAAATAATCACTGTAATGACATGCTTAGATGTTGGCATTTGACTGAGGTTACATGTGCTTGTGGTATAGAAAGGGAACAGTCTAAGTAAAATAATCAGTGTAATGACATGCTTGGATGTTGGCATTTGACTGAGGTTACACGTGCTTATGGTAAAGGAAAGGTCTCAGTAAAATAATCAGTGTAATGACATGCTTGGATGTTGACATTTGACTGAGGTTACATGTGCTTATGGTAAAGGAAAGGTCTCAGTAATCAATCACTGTAAAGACATGCTTGGATGTTGACATTAGCCTGCAGTTACATGTGCTTGCGGTAAAGGAAAGGAAGGGTTTAAGTAAAATAATCAGTGTAATGGCATGCTTGGTTGTTGACATTTGACTGCAGTTACATGTGCTTGTGGTAAACAAGGGGTCTAAGTAAAATGATCAGTGTAATGACATGCTTGGATGTTGACATTTGTCTGCAGTTACATGTGCTTGTGGTAAAGGAGGGGTCTAAGTAAAATGATCAGTGTAATGACATGCTTGGATGTTGACATTTGACTGCAGTTACAGGTGCTTGTGGTAAAGGAGGGGTCTAAGTAAAATAATCACTGTAATGGCATGCTTGTGGTTGACATTTGACTGTAGTTACATGTGCTTGTGTTAAAGGAAGGGTCTCAGTAAAATAATCACTGTAATGACATGCTTGGATGTTGACATTTACTGAGGTTAAATGTGCTTGTGGTAAAGGAAGGGTCTCAGTAAAATAATCACTGTAATGGCATGCTTGGATGTTGACATTTGACTGTAGTTACATGTGCTTGTGGTAAAGGAGGGGTCTAAGTAAAATAGTCACTGTAATGGCATGCTTGGATGTTGACATTTGACTGTAGTTACATGTGCTTGTGGTAAAGGAAGGGTCTCAGTAAAATAATCACTGTAATGACATGCTTGGATGTTGACATTTGACTGTAGTTACATGTGCTTGTGGTAAAGGAAGGGTCTCAGTAAAAAAATCACTGTAATGGCATGCTTGGATGTTGCCATTCGACTGCAGTTACATGTGCTTGTGGTAAAGGAAGGGACGGGTCTAAGTAAATTAATCAGTGTAATGGCATGCTTGGATATTGACATTTGATTGCAGTTCCATGTGCTTGTGGTAAAGGAAGGGTCTCAGTAAAATAATCACTGTAATGACATGCTTGTATGTTGACATTTGACTGCAGTTCCATGTGCTTGTGCTAAAGGAAGGATCTCAATAAAATAATCAGTGTAATGACATGCTTGGATGTTGACATTTGACTGCAGTTCCATGTGCTTGTGGTAAAGAAAGGGAACAGTCTAAGTAAAATAATCAGTGTAATGACATGCTTGGATATTGACATTTTACTTCAGTTCCATGTGCTTGTGGTAAAGAATGGGAACAGTCTAAGTAAAATAATCAGTGTAATGACATGCTTGGATGTTGACATTTGACTGAGGTTACACGTGCTTGTGGTAAAGAAAGGGAAGGGTCTAAGTAAAATAATCAGTGTAATGACATGCTTGGATATTGACATTTTACTGCAGTTCCATGTGCTTGTGGTAAAGAATGGGAACAGTCTAAGTAAAATAATCAGTGTAATGGCATGCTTGGATGTTGACATTTGACTGAGGTTACACGTGCTTATGGTAAAGCAAAGGTCTCAGTAAAATAATCAGTGAAATGACATGCTTAGATGTTGACATTTGACTGCAGTTACATGTGCTTGTGGTAAAGAAAGGGAACGGTCTAAGTAAAATAATCAGTGTAATGACATGCTTAGATGTTGGCATTTGACTGAGGTTACACGTGCTTATGGTAAAGGAAAGGTCTCAGTAAAATAATCAGTGAAATGACATGCTTAGATGTTGACATTTGACTGCAGTTACATGTGCTTGTGGTAAAGAAAGGGAACGGTCTAAGTAAAATAATCAGTGTAATGACATGCTTGGATGTTGACATTTGACTGCAGTTACATGTGCTTGTGGTAAAGAAAGGGAAGGGTCTCAGTAAAATAATCACTGTAATGACATGCTTGGATGTTGACATTTGACTGCAGTTACATGTGCTTGTGGTAAAGAGAGGGAAGGGTCTCAGTAAAATAATCACGGTAATGGCATGCTAGGATGTTGACATTTGACAGCAGTTACATGTGCTTGTGGTAAAGAAAGGGAAGGGTCTAACTAAAATAATCAGTGTAATGACATGCTTGGATGTTGACATTTGACTGCAGTTCCATGTGCTTGTGGTAAAGAAAGGGAAGGGTCTAAGTAAAATAATCAGTGTAATGACATGCTTGGATGTTGACATTTGACTGAGGTTACACGTACTTATGGTAAAGGCAAGGTCTCAGTAAAATAATCAGTGTAATGACATGCTTAGATGTTGACATTTGACTGCAGTTCCATGTGCTTGTGGTAAAGAAAGGGAAGGGTCTAAGTAAAATAATCAGTGTATTGACATGCTTAGATGTTGACATTTGACTGCAGTTACATGTCCTTGTGGTAAAGAAAGGGAAGGGTCTCAGTAAAATAATCAGTGTAATGACATGCTTGGATGTTGACATTTGACTGCAGTTCCATGTGCTTGTGGTAAAGAAAGGGAAGGGTCTAAGTAAAATAATCAGTGTAATGACATGCTTGGATGTTGACATTTGACTGCAGTTACATGTGCTTGTGGTAAAGAAAGGGAAGGGTCTCAGTAAAATAATCACTGTAATGACATGCTTGGATGTTGACATTTGACTGCAGTTACATGTGCTTGTGGTAAAGAAAGTGAAGGGTCTCAGTAAAATAATCAGTGTAATGGCATGCTTGGATGTTGACATTTGACTGCAGTTACATGTGCTTGTGGTAAAGAAAGGGAACAGTCTAAGTAAACTAATCAATGTAATGATATGCTTGGAAGTTGACATTTGACTGAGGTTGCGCGTGCTTATGCTAAAGGAAAGGTCTCAGTAAAATAATCAGTGTAATGACATGCTTAGATGTTGACATTTGACTGCAGTTACATGTGCTTGTGGTAAAGAAAGGGAACAGTCTAATTAAAATAATCAGTGTAATGACATGCTTGGATGTTGACATTTGACTGCAGTTACATGTGCTTGTGGTAAAGAAAGGGAAGGGTCTAACTAAAATAATCAGTGTAATGACATGCTTGGATGTTGACATTTGACTGCGGTTCCATGTGCTTGTGGTAAACAAGGGGAAGGGTCTAAGTAAAATAATCACTGTAATGACATGCTTGGATGTTGACATTTGACTGCAGTTACATGTGCTTATGGTAAAGAAAGGAAAGGGTCTAAGTAAAATAATCACTGTAATGACATGCTTGGATGTTGACATTTGACTGCAGTTACATGTGCTTATGGTAAAGAATGGGAAGGGTCTCAGTAAAATAATCAGTGTAATGACATGCTTGGATGTTGACATTTGACTGAGGTTACATGTGCTTATGGTAAAGGAAAGGTCTCAGTAAAATAATCAGTGTAATCACATGCTTAGATGTTGACATTTGACTGCAGTTACATGTGCTTGTTGTAAAGGAAGGGTCTCAGTAAAATAATCAGTGTAATGACATGCTTGGATGTTGACATTTGACTGAGGTTACATGTGCTTATGGTAAAGGAAGGGTCTAAGTAAAATAATCAGTGTAATGACATGCTTGGATGTTGACATTTGACTGAGGTTACATGTGCTTATGCTAAAGGAAAGGTCTAAGTAAAATAATCAGTGTAATGACATGCTTGGATGTTGACATTTGACTGAGGTTACATGTGCTTATGGTAAAGGAAGGGTCTAAGTAAAATAATCAGTGTAATGACATGCTTGGATGTTGTCATTTGACTGCAGTTACATTTGCTTGTGGTAAAGAAAGGGAAGGGTCTCAGTAAAATAATCAGTGTAATGACATGCTTGGATGTTGACATTTGACTGCAGTTCCATGTGCTTGTGGTAAAGAAAGGGAAGGGTCTAAGTAAAATAATCAGTGTAATGACATGCTTGGATGTTGACATTTGACTGCAGTTACATGTGCTTGTGGTAAAGAAAGGGAAGGGTCTCAGTAAAATAATCACTGTAATGACATGCTGGGATGTTGACATTTGACTGCAGTTACATGTGCTTGTGGTAAAGGAGGGGTCTAAGTAAAATAATCACTGTAATGACATGCTTCGATGTTGACATTTGACTGAGTTACATGTGCTTGTGGTAAAGGAAGGAAAGGTCTCAGTAAAATAATCACTGTAATGACATGCTTCGATGTTGACATTTGACTGAGTTACATGTGCTTGTGGTAAAGGAAGGAGAGGTCTCAGTAAAATAATCACTGTAATGACATGCTTCGATGTTGACATTTGACTGCAGTTTCATGTGCTTGTGGTAAAGAAAGGGAACAGTCTAATTAAAATAATCAGTGTAATGATATGCTTGGAAGTTGACATTTGACTGAGGTTACGCGTGCTTATGCTAAAGGAAAGGTCTCAGTAAAATAATCAGTGTAATGACATGCTTAGATGTTGACATTTGACTGCAGTTACATGTGCTTGTGGTAAAGAATGGGAACAGTCTAATTAAAATAATCAGTGTAATGATATGCTTGGAAGTTGACATTTGACTGAGGTTACGCGTGCTTATGCTAAAGGAAAGGTCTCAGTAAAATAATCAGTGTAATGACATGCTTGGATGTTGGCATTTGACTGAGGTTACACGTGCTTATGGTAAAGGAAAGGTCTCAGTAAAATAATCACTGTAATGACATGCTTAGATGTTGACATTTGACTGCAGTTACATGTGCTTGTGGTAAAGAATGGGAACGGTCTAAGTAAAATAATCAGTGTAATGACATGCTTGGATGTTGGCATTTGACTGAGGTTACACGTGCTTATGGTAAAGGAAAGGTCTCAGTAAAATAATCAGTGTAATGACATGCTTAGATGTTGACATTTGACTGCAGTTACATGTGCTTGTGGTAAAGGAAAGGTCTCAGTAAAATAATCAGTGTAATGACATGCTTGTATGTTGACATTTGACTGCAGTTCCATGTGATTGTGGTAAAGGAAGGTTCTCAGTAAAATAATCAGTGTAATGACATGCTTGGATGTTGACATTTGACTGCAGTTCCATGTGAATGTGGTAAAGGACAGGTCTCAGTAAAATAATCAGTGTAATGACATGCTTGTATGTTGACATTTGGCTGCAGTTCCATGTGATTGTGGTAAAGGAAGGATCTCAGTAAAATAATCAGTGTAATGACATGCTTGGATGTTGACATATACTGCAGTTCCATGTGCTTGTGGTAAAGAAAGGGAAGGGTCTAAGTAAAATAATCAGTGTAATGACATGCTTGGATGTTGACATTTGACTGAGGTTACATGTGCTTATGGTAAAGCAAAGGTCTCAGTAAAATAATCAGTGTAATGACTTGCTTAGATGTTGACATTTGACTGCAGTTACATGTGCTTGTGGTAAAGAAAGTGAACAGTCTAAGTAAAATAATCAGTGTAATGACATGCTTGGATGTTGAATTTTACTGCAGTTACATGTGCTTGTGGTAAAGAAAAGGGTCTAAGTAAAATAATCAGTGTAATGACATGCTTGGATGTTGACATTTGACTGCAGTTACATGTGCTTGTGGTAAAGAAAAGGGTCTAAGTAAAATAATTAGTGTAATGACATGCTTGGATGTTGACATTTGACTGCAGTTACATGTGCTTGTGGTAAAGAAAAGGGTCTCAGTAAAATAATCACTGTAATGACATGCTTGGATGTTGACATTTGACTGAGGTTAAATGTGCTTGTGGTAAAGGAAGGGTCTCAGTAAAATAATCACTGTAATGGCATGCTTGGATGTTGACATTTGACTGTAGTTACATGTGCTTGTGGTAAAGGAGGGGTCTAAGTAAAATAGTCACTGTAATGGCATGCTTGGATGTTGACATTTGACTGTAGTTACATGTGCTTGTGGTAAAGGAAGGGTCTCAGTAAAATAATCACTGTAATGACATGCTTGGATGTTGACATTTGACTGTAGTTACATGTGCTAGTGGTAAAGGAAGGGTCTCAGTAAAATAATCACTGTAATGGCATGCTTGGATGTTGACATTCGATTGCAGTTCCATGTGCTTGTGGTAAAGGAAGGGTCTCAGTAAAATAATCAGTGTAATGACATGCTTGGATGTTGACATTTGACTGCAGTTTCATGTGCTTGTGGTAAAGAAAGGGAAGGGTCTAAGTAAAATAATCAGTGTAATGACATGCTTGGATATTGACATTTTACTGCAGTTCCATGTGCTTGTGGTAAAGAATGGGAACAGTCTAAGTAAAATAATCAGTGTAATGACATGCTTGGATGTTGACATTTGACTGAGGTTACACCTGCTTATGGTAAAGCAAAGGTCTCAGTAAATTAATCAGTGAAATGACATGCTTAGATGTTGACATTTGACTGCAGTTACATGTGCTTGTGGTAAAGAAAGGGAACAGTCTAATTAAAATAATCAGTGTAATGATATGCTTGGAAGTTGACATTTGACTGCAGTTACATGTGCTTGTGGTAAAGGAAGGGTCTAAGTAAAATAATCAGTGTAATGACATGCTTGGATGTTGACATTTGACTGCAGTTACATGTGCTTGTGGTAAAGGAAGGGTCTAAGTAAAATAATCAGTGTAATGACATGCTTGGATGTTGACATTTGACTGCAGTTACATGTGCGTGTGTTAAAGGAAGGGAAGGGTCTAAGTAAAATAATCAGTGTAATGACATGCTTGGATGTTGACATTTTACTGCAGTTACATGTGCTTGTGGTAAAGGAAGGGTCTAAGTAAAATAATCAGTGTAATGACATGCTTGGATGTTGACATTTGACTGCAGTTACATGTGCTTGTGGTAAAGGAAGGGAGGGGTCTAAGTAAAATAATCAGTGTAATGACATGCTTGGATGTTGAATTTTACTGCAGTTCCATGTGCTTATGGTAAAGGGAAGGGTCTAAGTAAAATAATCAGTGTAATGACATGCTTGGATGTTGACATTTGACTGCAGTTCCATGTGCTTGTGGTAAAGAAAGGGAAGGGTCTAAGTAAAATAATCAGTGTAATGACATGCTTGGATGTTGACATTTGACTGCAGTTCCATGTGCTTGTGTTAAAGAAAAGGGTCTAAGTAAAATAATTAGTGTAATGACATGCTTGGATGTTAAATTTTACTGCAGTTCCATGTGCTTTCGGTAAAGAAAAGGGTCTAAGTAAAATAATCAGTGTAATGACATGCTTGGATGTTGAATTTTACTGCAGTTCCATGTGCTTGTGGTAAAGAAAAGGGTCTAAGTAAAATAATCAGTGTAATGTCATGCTTGGATGTTGAATTATACTGCAGTTCCATGTGCTTCTGGTAAAGAAAAGGTTCTCAGTAAAATAATTAGTGTAATGACATGCTTGGATGTTGAATTTTACTGCAGTTACATGTGCTTGTGGTAAAGAAAAGGGTCTAAGTAAAATAATCAGTGTAATGACATGCTTGGATGTTGACATTTGACTGCAGTTACATGTGCTTGTGGTAAAGAAAAGGGTCTAAGTAAAATAATTAGTGTAATGACATGCTTGGATGTTGACATTTGACTGCAGTTACATGTGCTTGTAGTAAAGAAAAGGGTCTAAGTAAAATAATCAGTGTAATGACATGCTTGGATGTTGAATTTTACTGCAGTTCCATGTGCTTGTGGTAAAGGAAGGGAAGGGTCTAAGTAAAATAATCAGTGTAATGACATGCTTGGATGTTGAATTTTACTGCAGTTCCATGTGCTTGTGGTAAAGAAAAGGGTCTAAGTAAAATAATCAGTGTAATGACATGCTTGGATGTTGACATTTGACTGCAGTTACATGTCCTTGTGGTAAAGGAAGGGAAGGGTCTAAGTAAAATAATCAGTGTAATGACATGCTTGGATGTTGAATTTTACTGCAGTTCCATGTGCTTATGGTAAAGAAAAGGGTCTAAGTAAAATAATCAGTGTAATGACATGCTTGGATGTTGACATTTGACTGCAGTTACATGTCCTTGTGGTAAAGGAAGGGAAGGGTCTAAGTAAAATAATCAGTGTAATGACATGCTTGGATGTTGAATTTTACTGCAGTTCCATGTGCTTATGGTAAAGAAAGGGTCTCAGTAAAATAATCAGTGTAATGACATGCTTGGATGTTGAATTTTACTGCAGTTCCATGTGCTTATGGTAAAGAAAGGGTCTCAGTAAAATAATCAGTGTAATGACATGCTTGGATGTTGAATTTTACTGCAGTTCCATGTGCTTATGGTAAAGGAAAGGGTCTCAGTAAAATAATCAGTGTAATGACATGCTTGGATGTTGACATTTGACTGCAGTTCCATGTGCTTATGGTAAAGGAAAGGGTCTCAGTAAAATAATCAGTGTAATGACATGCTTGGATGTTGAATTTGACTGCAGTTCCATGTGCTTGTGGTAAAGGAAGGGAAGGGTCTAAGTAAAATAGTCAGTGTAATGACATGCTTGGATGTTGAATTTGACTGCAGTTCCATGTGCTTGTGGTAAAGGAAGGGAAGGGTCTAAGTAAAATAATCAGTGTAATGACATGCTTGGATGTTGAATTTGACTGCAGTTCCATGTGCTTGTGGTAAAGGAAGGGAAGGGTCTAAGTAAAATAATCAGTGTAATGACATGCTTGGATGTTGAATTTTACTGCAGTTCCATGTGCTTGTGGTAAAGAAAAGGGTCTAAGTAAAATAATTAGTGTAATGACATGCTTGGATGTTGAATTTTACTGCAGTTCCATGTGCTTGTGGTAAAGAAAAGGGTCTAAGTAAAATAATCAGTGTAATGACATGCTTGGATGTTGAATTTTACTGCAGTTACATGTGCTTGTGGTAAAGAAAAGGGTCTAAGTAAAATAATCAGTGTAATGACATGCTTGGATGTTGACATTTGACTGCAGTTACATGTGCTTGTGGTAAAGAAAAGGGTCTAAGTAAAATAATCAGTGTAATGACATGCTTGGATGTTGAATTTTACTGCAGTTCCATGTGCTTGTGGTAAAGGAAGGGAAGGGTCTAAGTAAAATAATCAGTGGAATGACATGCTTGGATGTTGAATTTTACTGCAGTTCCATGTGCTTGTGGTAAAGGAAGGGAAGGGTCTAAGTAAAATAATCAGTGTAATGACATGCTTGGATGTTGAATTTGACTGCAGTTCCATGTGCTTGTGGTAAAGAAAAGGGTCTAAGTAAAATAATCAGTGTAATGACATGCTTGGATGTTGACATTTGACTGCAGTTACATGTCCTTGTGGTAAAGGAAGGGAAGGGTCTAAGTAAAATAATCAGTGTAATGACATGCTTGGATGTTGATTTTTACTGCAGTTCCATGTGCTTATGGTAAAGAAAGGGTCTCAGTAAAATAATCAGTGTAATGACATGCTTGGATGTTGAATTTTACTGCAGTTCCATGTGCTTATGGTAAAGGAAAGGGTCTCAGTAAAATAATCAGTGTAATGACATGCTTGGATGTTGAATTTTACTGCAGTTCCATGTGCTTTTGGTAAAGGAAAGGGTCTCAGTAAAATAATCAGTGTAATGACATGCTTGGATGTTGAATTTTACTGCAGTTCCATGTGCTTATGGTAAAGGAAGGGAACAGTCTAAGTAAAATAATTAGTGTAATGACATGCTTGGAAGTTGACATTTTACTGCAGTTCCATGTGCTTGTGGTAAAGGAAAGGGTCTCAGTAAAATAATCAGTGTAATGACATGCTTGGATGTTGACATTTGACTGCAGTTCCATGTGCTTGTGGTAAAGGAAAGGGTCTCAGTAAAATAATCAGTGTAATGACATGCTTGGATGTTGAATTTTACTGCAGTTCCATGTGCTTATGGTAAAGGAAAGGGTCTCAGTAAAATAATCAGTGTAATGACATGCTTGGATGTTGAATTTTACTGCAGTTCCATGTGCTTATGGTAAAGGAAAGGGTCTCAGTAAAATAATCAGTGTAATGACATGCTTGGATGTTGAATTTTACTGCAGTTCCATGTGCTTATGGTAAAGGAAAGGGTCTCAGTAAAATAATGAGTGTAATGACATGCTTGGATGTTGAATTTTACTGCAGTTCCATGTGCTTGTTGTAAAGAAAGGGAGGGGTCTAAGTAAAATAATCACTGTAATGACATGCTTGGATGTTGACATTTGACTGCAGTTCCATGTGCTTGTGGTAAAGAAAGGGAAGGGTCTAAGTAAAATAATCACTGTAATGACATGCTTGGATGTTGACATTTGACTGCAGTTCCATGTGCTTGTGGTAAAGAAAGGGAAGGGTCTAAGTAAAATAATCAGTGTAATGACATGCTTGGATGTTGACATTTGACTGCAGTTCCATGTGCTTGTGGTAAAGAAAGGGAAGGGTCTAAGTAAAATAATTAGTGTAATGACATGCTTGGATGTTGAATTTTACTGCAGTTCCATGTGCCTATGGTAAAGGAAAGGGAAGGGTCTAAGTAAAATAATTAGTGTAATGACATGCTTGGATGTTGAATTGTACTGCAGTTCCATGTGCTTATGGTAAAGGAAAGGGAAGGGTCTAAGTAAAATAATTAGTGTAATGACATGCTTGGATGTTGACATTTTACTGCAGTTCCATGTGCTTGTGGTAAAGGAAAGGGAAGGGTCTAAGTAAAATAATTAGTGTAATGACATGCTTGGATGTTGAATTTTACTGCAGTTCCATGTGCTTATGGTAAAGGAAAGGGAAGGGTCTAAGTAAAATAATTAGTGTAATGACATGCTTGGATGTTGACATTTGACTTCAGTTCCATGTGCTTGTGGTAAAGAAAGGGAAGGGTCTAAGTAAAATAATCAGTGTAATGACATGCTTGGATGTTGACATTTGACTGCAGTTCCATGTGCTTGTGGTAAAGAAAGGGAACAGTCTAAGTAAAATAATCAGTGTAATGACATGCTTGGATGTTGAATTTTACTGCAGTTCCATGTGCTTGTGGTAAAGAAAGGGAAGGGTCTAAGTAAAATAATTAGTGTAATGACATGCTTGGATATTGACATTTGACTGCAGTTCCATGTGCTTGTGGTAAAGAAAGGGAAGGGTCTAAGTAAAATAATTAGTGTAATGACATGCTTGGATATTGAATTTTACTGCAGTTCCATGTGCTTATGGTAAAGGAAAGGGTCTAAGTAAAATAATTAGTGTAATGACATGCTTGGATGTTGACATTTTACTGCAGTTCCATGTGCTTATGGTAAAGGAAAGGGTCTCAGTAAAATAATTAGTGTAATGACATGCTTGGTTGTTGACATTTGACTGCAGTTACATGTGCTTATGGTAAAGGAAAGGGTCTAAGTAAAATAATTAGTGTAATGACATGCTTGGATGTTGAATTTTACTGCAGTTACATGTGCTTATGGTAAAGGAAAGGGTGTAAGTAAAATAATTAGTGTAATGACATGCTTGGATGTTGAAATTTTACTGCAGTTACATGTGCTTATGGTAAAGGAAAGGGTCTAAGTAAAATAATTAGTGTAATGACATGCTTGGATGTTGACATTTTACTGCAGTTACATGTGCTTGTGGTAAAGAAAGGGAAGGGTCTAAGTAAAATAATCAGTGTAATGACATGCTTGGATGTTGACATTTGACTGCAGTTACATGTGCTTGTGGTAAAGAAAAGGAAGGGTCTAAGTAAAATAATCAGTGTAATGACATGCTTGGATATTGACATTTGGCTGAGGTTACATGTGCTTATGGTAAAGGAAAGGTCTCAGTAAAATAATTAGTGTAATGACATGCTTGGATGTTGAATATTACTGCAGTTACATGTGCTTATGGTAAAGGAAAGGGTCTAAGTAAAATAATTAGTGTAATGACATGCTTGGATGTTGAATTTTACTGCAGTTACATGTGCTTATGGTAAAGGAAAGGTCTCAGTAAAATAATTAGTGTAATGACATGCTTGGATGTTGACATTTGACTGCAGTTCCATGTGCTTGTGGTAAAGAAAGGGAAGGGTCTAAGTAAAATAATCAGTTTAATGACATGCTTGGATGTTGACATTTGACTGCAGTTACATGTGATTGTGTTAAAGAAAGGGAAAGGTCTAAGTAAAATAATCACTGTAATGACATGCTTGGATGTTGACATTTGACTGAGGTTACATGTGCTTATGGTAAAGGAAAGGTCTCAGTAATCAATCACTGTGATGACATGCTTGGATGTTGACATTAGACTGCAGTTACATGTGCTTGCGGTAAAGGAAAGGAAGGGTTTAAGTAAAATAATCAGTGTAATTGCATGCTTGGTTGTTGACATTCGATTGCAGTTCCATGTGCTTGTGGTAAAGTAAGGGTCTCAGTAAAATAATCACTGTAATGACATGCTTGTATGTTGACATTTGACTGCAGTTCCATGTGCTTGTGGTAATGGAAGGATCTCAGTAAAATAATCAGTGTAATGACATGCTTGGATGTTGACATTTGACTGCAGTTCCATGTGCTTGTGGTAAAGAAAGGGAAGGGTCTAAGTAAAATAATCAGTGTAATGACATGCTTGGATATTGACATTTTACTGCAGTTACATGTGCTGGTTGTAAAGGAAGGGTCTAAGTAAAATAATCAGTGTAATGACATGCTTGGATGTTGAATTTTACTGCAGTTCCATGTGCTTATGGTAAAGAAAGGGTCTCAGTAAAATAATCAGTGTAATGACATGCTTGGATGTTGAATTTTACTGCAGTTCCATGTGCTTATGGTAAAGGAAAGGGTCTCAGTAAAATAATCAGTGTAATGACATGCTTGGATGTTGACATTTGACTGCAGTTCCATGTGCTTATGGTAAAGGAAAGGGTCTCAGTAAAATAATCAGTGTAATGACATGCTTGGATGTTGAATTTGACTGCAGTTCCATGTGCTTGTGGTAAAGGAAGGGAAGGGTCTAAGTAAAATAGTCAGTGTAATGACATGCTTGGATGTTGAATTTGACTGCAGTTCCATGTGCTTGTGGTAAAGGAAGGGAAGGGTCTAAGTAAAATAATCAGTGTAATGACATGCTTGGATGTTGAATTTGACTGCAGTTCCATGTGCTTGTGGTAAAGGAAGGGAAGGGTCTAAGTAAAATAATCAGTGTAATGACATGCTTGGATGTTGAATTTTACTGCAGTTCCATGTGCTTGTGGTAAAGAAAAGGGTCTAAGTAAAATAATTAGTGTAATGACATGCTTGGATGTTGAATTTTACTGCAGTTCCATGTGCTTGTGGTAAAGAAAGGGTCTAAGTAAAATAATCAGTGTAATGACATGCTTGGATGTTGAATTTTACTGCAGTTACATGTGCTTGTGGTAAAGAAAAGGGTCTAAGTAAAATAATCAGTGTAATGACATGCTTGGATGTTGAATTTTACTGCAGTTACATGTGCTTGTGGTAAAGAAAAGGGTCTAAGTAAAATAATCAGTGTAATGACATGCTTGGATGTTGACATTTGACTGCAGTTACATGTGCTTGTGGTAAAGAAAAGGGTCTAAGTAAAATAATCAGTGTAATGACATGCTTGGATGTTGAATTTTACTGCAGTTCCATGTGCTTGTGGTAAAGGAAGGGAAGGGTCTAAGTAAAATAGTCAGTGTAATGACATGCTTGGATGTTGAATTTTACTGCAGTTCCATGTGCTTGTGGTAAAGGAAGGGAAGGGTCTAAGTAAAATAATCAGTGTAATGACATGCTTGGATGTTGAATTTGACTGCAGTTCCATGTGCTTGTGGTAAAGAAAAGGGTCTAAGTAAAATAATCAGTGTAATGACATGCTTGGATGTTGACATTTGACTGCAGTTACATGTCCTTGTGGTAAAGGAAGGGAAGGGTCTAAGTAAAATAATCAGTGTAATGACATGCTTGGATGTTGAATTTTACTGCAGTTCCATGTGCTTATGGTAAAGAAAGGGTCTCAGTAAAATAATCAGTGTAATGACATGCTTGGATGTTGAATTTTACTGCAGTTCCATGTGCTTATGGTAAAGGAAAGGGTCTCAGTAAAATAATCAGTGTAATGACATGCTTGGATGTTGAATTTTACTGCAGTTCCATGTGCTTTTGGTAAAGGAAAGGGTCTCAGTAAAATAATCAGTGTAATGACATGCTTGGATGTTGAATTTTACTGCAGTTCCATGTGCTTATGGTAAAGGAAGGGAACAGTCTAAGTAAAATAATTAGTGTAATGACATGCTTGGAAGTTGACATTTTACTGCAGTTCCATGTGCTTGTGGTAAAGGAAAGGGTCTCAGTAAAATAATCAGTGTAATGACATGCTTGGATGTTGACATTTGACTGCAGTTCCATGTGCTTGTGGTAAAGGAAAGGGTCTCAGTAAAATAATCAGTCTAATGACATGCTTGGATGTTGAATTTTACTGCAGTTCCATGTGCTTATGGTAAAGGAAAGGGTCTCAGTAAAATAATCAGTGTAATGACATGCTTGGATGTTGAATTTTACTGCAGTTCCATGTGCTTATGGTAAAGGAAAGGGTCTCAGTAAAATAATCAGTGTAATGACATGCTTGGATGTTGAATTTTACTGCAGTTCCATGTGCTTGTTGTAAAGAAAGGGAGGGGTCTAAGTAAAATAATCACTGTAATGACATGCTTGGATGTTGACATTTGACTGCAGTTCCATGTGCTTGTGGTAAAGAAAGGGAAGGGTCTAAGTAAAATAATCACTGTAATGACATGCTTGGATGTTGACATTTGACTGCAGTTCCATGTGCTTGTGGTAAAGAAAGGGAAGGGTCTAAGTAAAATAATCAGTGTAATGACATGCTTGGATGTTGACATTTGACTGCAGTTCCATGTGCTTGTGGTAAAGAAAGGGAAGGGTCTAAGTAAAATAATCAGTGTAATGACATGCTTGGATGTTGACATTTGACTGCAGTTCCATGTGCTTGTGGTAAAGAAAGGGAAGGGTCTAAGTAAAATAATTAGTGTAATGACATGCTTGGATGTTGAATTTTACTGCAGTTCCATGTGCCTATGGTAAAGGAAAGGGAAGGGTCTAAGTAAAATAATTAGTGTAATGACATGCTTGGATGTTGAATTTTACTGCAGTTCCATGTGCTTATGGTAAAGGAAAGGGAAGGGTCTAAGTAAAATAATTAGTGTAATGACATGCTTGGATGTTGACATTTTACTGCAGTTCCATGTGCTTGTGGTAAAGGAAAGGGAAGGGTCTAAGTAAAATAATTAGTGTAATGACATGCTTGGATGTTGAATTTTACTGCAGTTCCATGTGCTTATGGTAAAGGAAAGGGAAGGGTCTAAGTAAAATAATTAGTGTAATGACATGCTTGGATGTTGACATTTGACTTCAGTTCCATGTGCTTGTGGTAAAGAAAGGGAAGGGTCTAAGTAAAATAATCAGTGTAATGACATGCTTGGATGTTGACATTTGACTGCAGTTCCATGTGCTTGTGGTAAAGAAAGGGAACAGTCTAAGTAAAATAATCAGTGTAATGACATGCTTGGATGTTGAATTTTACTGCAGTTCCATGTGCTTGTGGTAAAGAAAGGGAAGGGTCTAAGTAAAATAATTAGTGTAATGACATGCTTGGATCTTGACATTTGACTGCAGTTCCATGTGCTTGTGGTAAAGAAAGGGAAGGGTCTAAGTAAAATAATTAGTGTAATGACATGCTTGGATATTGAATTTTACTGCAGTTCCATGTGCTTATGGTAAAGGAAAGGGTCTAAGTAAAATAATTAGTGTAATGACATGCTTGGATGTTGACATTTTACTGCAGTTCCATGTGCTTATGGTAAAGGAAAGGGTCTCAGTAAAATAATTAGTGTAATGACATGCTTGGATGTTGACATTTGACTGCAGTTACATGTGCTTATGGTAAAGGAAAGGGTCTAAGTAAAATAATTAGTGTAATGACATGCTTGGATGTTGAATTTTACTGCAGTTACATGTGCTTATGGTAAAGGAAAGGGTGTAAGTAAAATAATTAGTGTAATGACATGCTTGGATGTTGACATTTTACTGCAGTTACATGTGCTTATGGTAAAGGAAAGGGTCTAAGTAAAATAATTAGTGTAATGACATGCTTGGATGTTGACATTTTACTGCAGTTACATGTGCTTGTGGTAAAGAAAGGGAAGGGTCTAAGTAAAATAATCAGTGTAATGACATGCTTGGATGTTGACATTTGACTGCAGTTACATGTGCTTGTGGTAAAGAAAAGGAAGGGTCTAAGTAAAATAATCAGTGTAATGACATGCTTGGATATTGACATTTGGCTGAGGTTACATGTGCTTATGGTAAAGGAAAGGTCTCAGTAAAATAATTAGTGTAATGACATGCTTGGATGTTGAATTTTACTGCAGTTACATGTGCTTATGGTAAAGGAAAGGGTCTAAGTAAAATAATTAGTGTAATGACATGCTTGGATGTTGAATTTTACTGCAGTTACATGTGCTTATGGTAAAGGAAAGGTCTCAGTAAAATAATTAGTGTAATGACATGCTTGGATGTTGACATTTGACTGCAGTTCCATGTGCTTGTGGTAAAGCAAGGGAAGGGTCTAAGTAAAATAATCAGTTTAATGACATGCTTGGATGTTGACATTTGACTGCAGTTACATGTGATTGTGTTAAAGAAAGGGAAGGGTCTAAGTAAAATAATCACTGTAATGACATGCTTGGATGTTGACATTTGACTGAGGTTACATGTGCTTATGGTAAAGGAAAGTTCTCAGTAATCAATCACTGTGATGACATGCTTGGATGTTGACATTAGACTGCAGTTACATGTGCTTGCGGTAAAGGAAAGGAAGGGTTTAAGTAAAATAATCAGTGTAATGGCATGCTTGGTTGTTGACATTCGATTGCAGTTCCATGTGCTTGTGGTAAAGGAAGGGTCTCAGTAAAATAATCAGTGTAATGACATGCTTGGATGTTGACATTTGACTGCAGTTCCATGTGCTTGTGGTAAAGAAAGGGAAGGGTCTAAGTAAAATAATCAGTGTAATGACATGCTTGGATATTGACATTTTACTGCAGTTACATGTGCTGGTTGTAAAGGAAGGGTCTAAGTAAAATAATCAGTGTAATGACATGCTTGGATATTGACATTTTACTGCAGTTACATGTGCTTGTTGTAAAGGAAGGGTCTAAGTAAAATAATCAGTGTAATGACATGCTTGGATATTGACATTTTACTGCAGTTACATGTGCTTGTTATAAAGGAAGGGTCTAAGTAAAATAATCAGTGTAATGACATGCTTGGATATTGACATTTTACT
Organism: Deroplatys truncata; assembly: GCA_030765065.1. NCBI lineage: Eukaryota > Metazoa > Arthropoda > Insecta > Mantodea > Mantidae > Deroplatys > Deroplatys truncata. The sequence continues at coordinate 234,443,659 of CM060986.1, forward strand.
GCAGTTACAAGTGCTTGTTGTAAAGGAAGGGTCTAAGTAAAATGATCAGTGTAATGACATACTTGGATGTTGACATTTGACTGCAGTTACATGTGCTTGTGGTAAAGGAAGGGAAGGGTCTAAGTAAAATAATCACTGTAATGGCATGCTTGCATGTTGACATTTGACTGCAGTTACATGTGCTTGTGGTAAAGGAAGGGTCTAAGTAAAATAATCAGTGTAATGACATACTTGGATGTTGACATTTGACTGCAGTTACATGTGCTTGTGGTAAAGGACGGGTCTAAGTAAAATAATCAGTGTAATGACATACTTGGATGTTGACATTTGACTGCAGTTACATGTGCTTGTGGTAAAGGAAGGGTCTAAGTAAAATAATCATTGTAATGACATGCTTGGATGTTGACATTTGACTGCAGTTACATGTGCTTGTGGTAAAGAAAGGGTCTAAGTAAAATAATCATTGTAATGACATGCTTGGATGTTGACATTTGACTGCAGTTACATGTGCTTGTGGTAAAGAAAGGGTCTAAGTAAACTGATCACTGTAATGACATGCTTGGATGTTGACATTTGACTGCAGTTACATGTGCTTGTGGTAAAGAAAGGGTCTAAGTAAACTGATCACTGTAATGACATGCTTGGATGTTGACATTTGACTGCAGTTACATGTGCTTGTGGTAAAGGAAGGGTCTAAGTAAAATAATCATTGTAATGACATGCTTGGATGTTGACATTTGACTGCAGTTACATGTGCTTGTGGTAAAGAAAGGGTCTAAGTAAAATAATCAGTGTAATGACATACTTGGATTTTGACATTTGACTGCAGTTACATGTGCTTGTGGTAAAGAAAGGGTCTAAGTAAACTGATCACTGTAATGACATGCTTGGATGTTGACATTTGACTGCAGTTACATGTGCTTGAGGTAAAGGAAGGGTCTAAGTAAAATAATCAGTGTAATGACATACTTGGATGTTGACATTTGACTGCAGTTACATGTGCTTGAGGTAAAGGAAGGGTCTAAGTAAAATAATCAGTGTAATGACATACTTGATTGTTGACATTTGACTGCAGTTACATGTGCTTGTGGTAAAGAAAGGGAAGGGTTTAAGTAAAATAATCACTGTAATGACATGCTTGGATGTTGACATTTGACTGCAGTTACATGTGCTTGTGGTAAAGAAAGGGAAGGGTTTAAGTAAAATAATCACTGTAATGGCATGCTTGCATGTTGACACTTGACTGCAGTTCCATGTGCTTGTGGTAAAGAAAGGGAAGGGTCTAAGTAAAATAATCACTGTAATGACATGCTTGCATGTTGACATTTGACTGCAGTTCCATGTGCTTGTGGTAAAGAAAGGGAAGGGTCTTAGTAAAATAATCACTGTAATGGCATGCTTGCATGTTGACATTTGACTGCAGTTACATGTGCTTGTTGTAAAGGAAGGGAAGGGTCTTAGTAAAATAATCACTGTAATGGCATGCTTGCATGTTGACATTTGACTGCAGTTACATGTGCTTGTGGTAAAGAAAGGGAAGGGTCTTAGTAAAATAATCACTGTAATGGCATGCTTGCATGTTGACATTTGACTGCAGTTACATGTGCTTGTTGTAAAGGAAGGGAAGGGTCTTAGTAAAATAATCACTGTAATGGCATGCTTGCATGTTGACATTTGACTGCAGTTACATGTGCTTGTGGTAAAGAAAGGGAAGGGTCTTAGTAAAATAATCACTGTAATGGCATGCTTGCATGTTGACATTTGACTGCAGTTACATGTGCTTGTGGTAAAGAAAGGGAAGGGTCTAAGTAAAATAATCACTGTAATGACATGCTTGCATGTTGACATTTGACTGCAGTTACATGTGCTTGTTGTAAAGGAAGGAAAGGGTCTAATTAAATTAATCAGTGTAATGATATGCTTGGAAGTTGACATTTGACTGAGGTTACGCGTGCTTATGCTAAAGGAAAGGTCTCAGTAAAATAATCAGTGTAATGACATGCTTAGATGTTGACATTTGACTGCAGTTACATGTGCTTGTGGTAAAGAAAGGGAACGGTCTAAGTAAAGTAATCAGTTTAATGACATGCTTGGATATTGGCATTTGACTGACGTTACATGTGCTTATGGTAAAGAAAGGGAACGGTCTAAGTAAAATAATCACTGTAATGACATGCTTGGATGTTGACATTTGACTGCAGTTACATGTGCTTATGGTAAAGGAAGGAAAGGGTCTCAGTAAAATAATCAGTGTAATGACATGCTTGGATGTTGGCATTTGACTGCAGTTACATGTGCTTATGTTAAAGAAAGGGAACAGTCTAAGTAAAATAATCACTTTAATGACATGCTTGGATGTTGGCATTTGAATGAGGTTACACGTGCATATGGTAAAGAAAGGGAACAGTCTAAGTAAAATAATAAGTGCAATGACATGCTTAAATGTTGGCATTTGACTGAGGTTACATGTGCTTGTGGTAAAGGAAAGGTATCAGTAAAATAGTCAGTGTAATGACATGCTTGGATGTTGGCATTTGACTGAGGTTACACGTGCTTATGGTAAAGGAAAGGTATCAGTAAAATAATCAGTGTAATGACATGCTTAGATGTTGACATTTGACTGCAGTTACATGTGCTTCTGGTAAAGAAAGGGAACAGTCTAAGTAAAATAATCACTTTAATGACATGCTTGGATGTTGGCATTTGAATGAGGTTACACGTGCATATGGTAAAGAAAGGGAACAGTCTAAGTAAAATAATAAGTGCAATGACATGCTTAAATGTTGGCATTTGACTGAGGTTACATGTGCTTGTGGTAAAGAAAGGGAACAGTCTAAGTAAAATAATCACTGTAATGACATGCTTAGATGTTGGCATTTGACTGAGGTTACATGAGCTAGTGGTAAAGAAACGGAACAGTCTAAGTAAAATAATCAGTGTAATGACATGCTTGGATGTTGGCATTTGACTGAGGTTACACGTGCTTATGGTAAAGGAAAGGTCTCAGTAAAATAATCAGTGTAATGACATGCTTGGATGTTGACATTTGACTGAGGTTACATGTGCTTATGGTAAAGAAAGGGAACAGTCTAAGTAAAATAATCACTGTAATGACATGCTTAGATGTTGGCATTTGACTGAGGTTACATGTGCTTGTGGTAAAGAAAGGGAACAGTCTAAGTAAAATAATCAGTGTAATGACATGCTTGGATGTTGGCATTTGACTGAGGTTACACGTGCTTATGGTAAAGGAAAGGTCTCAGTAAAATAATCAGTGTAATGACATGCTTGGATGTTGACATTTGACTGAGGTTACATGTGCTTATGGTAAAGGAAAGGTCTCAGTAATCAATCACTGTAATGACATGCTTGGATGTTGACATTAGCCTGCAGTTACATGTGCTTGCGGTAAAGGAAAGGAAGGGTTTAAGTAAAATAATCAGTGTAATGGCATGCTTGGTTGTTGACATTTGACTGCAGTTACATGTGCTTGTGGTAAACAAGGGGTCTAAGTAAAATGATCATTGTAATGACATGCTTGGATGTTGACGTTTGTCTGCAGTTACATGTGCTTGTGGTAAAGGAGGGGTCTAAGTAAAATGATCAGTGTAATGACATGCTTGGATGTTGACATTTGACTGCAGTTACAGGTGCTTGTGGTAAAGGAGGGGTCTAAGTAAAATGAACAGTGTAATGACATGCTTGGATGTTGACATTTGTCTGCAGTTACATGTGCTTGTGGTAAAGGAGGGGTCTAAGTAAAATGATCAGTGTAATGACATGCTTGGATGTTGACATTTGACTGCAGTTACAGGTGCTTGTGGTAAAGGAGGGGTCTAAGTAAAATAATCACTGTAATGGCATGCTTGTGGTTGACATTTGACTGTAGTTACATGTGCTTGTGTTAAAGGAAGGGTCTCAGTAAAATAATCACTGTAATGACATGCTTGGATGTTGACATTTGACTGAGGTTAAATGTGCTTGTGGTAAAGGAAGGGTCTCAGTAAAATAATCACTGTAATGGCATGCTTGGATGTTGACATTTGACTGTAGTTACATGTGCTTGTGGTAAAGGAGGGGTCTAAGTAAAATAGTCACTGTAATGGCATGCTTGGATGTTGACATTTGACTGTAGTTACATGTGCTTGTGGTAAAGGAAGGGTCTCAGTAAAAAAATCACTGTAATGGCATGCTTGGATGTTGACATTCGACTGCAGTTACATGTGCTTGTGGTAAAGGAAGGGACGGGTCTAAGTAAAATAATCAGTGTAATGGCATGCTTGGATGTTGACATTTGACTGCAGTTCCATGTGCTTGTGCTAAAGGAAGGGTCTCAGTAAAATAATCAGTGTAATGACATGCTTGGATGTTGACATTTGACTGCAGTTCCATGTGCTTGTGCTAAAGGAAGGGTTTAAGTAAATTAATCAGTGTAATGGCATGCTTGGATATTGACATTTGATTGCAGTTCCATGTGCTTGTGGTAAAGGAAGGGTCTCAGTAAAATAATCACTGTAATGACATGCTTGTATGTTGACATTTGACTGCAGTTCCATGTGCTTGTGGTAAAGGAAGGGTCTCAGTAAAATAATCACTGTAATGACATGCTTGTATGTTGACATTTGACTGCAGTTCCATGTGCTTGTGGTAAAGGAAGGGTCTCAGTAAAATAATCACTGTAATGACATGCTTGTATGTTGACATTTGACTGCAGTTCCATGTGCTTGTGCTAAAGGAAGGATCTCAATAAAATAATCAGTGTAATGACATGCTTGGATGTTGACATTTGACTGAGGTTACACGTGCTTGTGGTAAAGAAAGGGAAGGGTCTAAGTAAAATAATCAGTGTAATGACATGCTTGGATATTGACATTTTACTGCAGTTCCATGTGCTTGTGGTAAAGAATGGGAACAGTCTAAGTAAAATAATCAGTGTAATGACATGCTTGGATGTTGACATTTGACTGAGGTTACACATGCTTATGGTAAAGCAAAGGTCTCAGTAAAATAATCAGTGAAATGACATGCTTAGATGTTGACATTTGACTGCAGTTACATGTGCTTGTGGTAAAGAAAGGGAACGGTCTAAGTAAAATAATCAGTGTAATGACATGCTTAGATGTTGGCATTTGACTGAGGTTACACGTGCTTATGGTAAAGGAAAGGTCTCAGTAAAATAATCAGTGTAATGACATGCTTGGATGTTGGCATTTGACTGAGGTTACACATGCTTATGGTAAAGGAAAGGTCTCAGTAAAATAATCAGTGTAATGACATGCTTAGATGTTGACATTTCACTGCAGTTACATGTGCTTGTGGTAAAGAAGGGGAACAGTCTAATTAAAATAATCAGTGTAATGACATGCTTGTATGTTGACATTTGACTGCAGTTACATGTGATTGTGGTAAAGGAAAGGTCTCAGTAAAATAATCAGTGTAATGACATGCTTGGATGTTGACATTTGACTGAGGTTACACGTGCTTATGGTAAAGCAAAGGTCTCAGTAAAATAATCAGTGTAATGACATGCTTGGATGTTGACATTTGACTGAGGTTACACGTGCTTATGGTAAAGGAAAGGGTCTCAGTAAAATAATCAGTGTAATGACATGCTTGGATGTTGACATTTGACTGCAGTTCCATGTGCTTGTGGTAAAGAAAGGGAAGGGTCTAAGTAAAATAATCAGTGTAATGACATGCTTGGATGTTGACATTTGACTGCAGTTCCATGTCCTTGTGGTAAAGAAAGGGAAGGGTGTAAGTAAAATAATCAGTGTAATGACATGCTTGGATGTTGACATTTGACTGCAGTTCCATGTGCTTGTGGTAAAGAAAGGGAAGGGTCTAAGTAAAATAATCAGTGTAGTGACATGCTTGGATGTTGACATTTGACTGCAGTTCCATGTGCTTGTGGTAAAGAAAGGGAACAGTCTAAGTAAAATAATCAGTGTAATGACATGCTTGGATATTGACATTTGACTGCAGTTCCATGTGCTTGTGGTAAAGGAAGGGAAGGGTCTAAGTAAAATAATCAGTGTAATGACATGCTTGGATGTTGAATTTTACTGCAGTTCCATGTGCTTGTAGTAAAGAAAAGGGTCTAAGTAAAATAATCAGTGTAATGACATGGTTGGATATTGACATTTGACTGCAGTTCCCTGTGCTTGTGGTAAAGGAAGGGAAGGGTCTAAGTAAAATAATCAGTGTAATGACATGCTTGGATGTTGAATTTTACTGCAGTTCCATGTGCTTGTGGTAAAGGAAGGGAACAGTCTAAGTAAAATAATTAGTGTAATGACATGCTTGGAAGTTGACATTTTACTGCAGTTCCATGTGCTTGTGGTAAAGGAAGGGAAGGGTCTAAGTAAAATAATCAGTGTAATGACATGCTTGGATGTTGAATTTTACTGCAGTTCCATGTGCTTATGGTAAAGGAAGGGAAGGGTCTAAGTAAAATAATCAGTGTAATGACATGCTTGGATGTTAAATTTTACTGCAGTTCCATGTGCTTGTGGTAAAGGAAGGGAACCGTCTAAGTAAAATAATTAGTGTAATGACATGCTTGGAAGTTGACATTTTACTGCAGTTCCATGTGCTTGTGGTAAAGGAAGGGAAGGGTCTAAGTAAAATAATCAGTGTAATGACATGCTTGGAAGTTGAATTTTACTGCAGTTCCATGTGCTTATGGTAAAGGAAGGGAAGGGTCTAAGTAAAATAATCAGTGTAATGACATGCTTGGATGTTGACATTTGACTGCAGTTACATGTGCTTGTGGTAAAGGAAGGGAAGGGTCTAAGTAAAATAATCAGTGTAATGACATGCTTGGATGTTGACATTTGACTGCAGTTACATGTGCTTGTGGTAAAGGAAGGGTCTAAGTAAAATAATCAGTGTAATGACATGCTTGGATGTTGACATTTGACTGCAGTTACATGTGCTTGTGGTAAAGGAAGGGTCTAAGTAAAATAATTAGTGTAATGACATGCTTGGATGTTGACATTAGACTGCAGTTACATGTGCTTGTGGTAAAGGAAGGGAAGGGTCTAAGTAAAATAATCAGTGTAATGACATGCTTGGATGTTGACATTTGACTGCAGTTACATGTGCTTGTGGTAAAGGAAGGGTCTAAGTAAAATAATCAGTGTAATGACATGCTTGGATGTTGACATTTGACTGCAGTTACATGTGCTTGTGGTAAAGGAAGGGTCTAAGTAAAATAATCAGTGTAATGACATGCTTGGATGTTGACATTTGACTGCAGTTACATGTGATTGTGGTAAAGGAAGGGTCTAAGTAAAGTAATCAGTGTAATGACATGCTTGGATATTGACATTTGACTGCAGTTACATGTGCTTGTGGTAAAGGAAGGGTCTAAGTAAAATAATCAGTGTAATGACATGCTTGGATGTTGACATTTGACTGCAGTTACATGTGCTTGTGGTAAAGGAAGGGTCTAAGTAAAATAATCAGTGTAATGACATGCTTGGATGTTGACATTTGACTGCAGTTACATGTGCTTGTGGTAAAGGAAGGGAAGGGTCTAAGTAAAATAATCATTGTAATGACATGCTTGGATGTTGACATTTGACTGCAGTTACATGTGCTTGTGGTAAAGGAAGGGAAGGGTCTAAGTAAAATAATCATTGTAATGACATGCTTGGATGTTGACATTTGACTGCAGTTACATGTGCTTGTGGTAAAGGAAGGGTCTAAGTAAAGTAATCAGTGTAATGACATGCTTGGATGTTGACATTTGACTGCAGTTACATGTGCTTGTGGTAAAGGAAGGGTCTAAGTAAAATAATCAGTGTAATGACATGCTTGGATGTTGACATTTGACTACAGTTACATGTGCTTGTGGTAAAGTAAGGGTCTAAGTAAAATAATCAGTGTAATGACATGCTTGGATGTTGACATTTGACTGCAGTTACATGTGCTTGTGGTAAAGGAAGGGAAGGGTCTAAGTAAAATAATCAGTGTAATGACATGCTTGGATGTTGAATTTTACTGCAGTTCCATGTGCTTATGGTAAAGGGAAGGGTCTAAGTAAAATAATCAGTGTAATGACATGCTTGGATGTTGACATTTGACTGCAGTTCCATGTGCTTGTGGTAAAGAAAGGGAAGGGTCTAAGTAAAATAATCAGTGTAATGACATGCTTGGATGTTGACATTTGACTGCAGTTCCATGTGCTTGTGGTAAAGAAAAGGGTCTAAGTAAAATAATTAGTGTAATGACATGCTTGGATGTTGAATTTTACTGCAGTTCCATGTGCTTGTGGTAAAGAAAAGGGTCTAAGTAAAATAATCAGTGTAATGACATGCTTGGATGTTGAATTTTACTGCAGTTCCATGTGCTTGTGGTAAAGAAAAGGGTCTAAGTAAAATAATCAGTGTAATGACATGCTTGGATGTTGAATTTTACTGCAGTTCCATGTGCTTATGGTAAAGAAAAGGGTCTAAGTAAAATAATTAGTGTAATGACATGCTTGGATGTTGAATTTTACTGCAGTTCCATGTGCTTGTGGTAAAGAAAAGGGTCTAAGTAAAATAATCAGTGTAATGACATGCTTGGATGTTGAATTTTACTGCAGTTCCATGTGCTTGTGGTAAAGAAATGGGTCTAAGTAAAATAATTAGTGTAATGACATGCTTGGATGTTGAATTTTACTGCAGTTCCATGTGCTTGTGGTAAAGAAAAGGGTCTAAGTAAAATAATCAGTGTAATGACATGCTTGGATGTTGAATTTTACTGCAGTTACATGTGGTTGTGGTAAAGAAAAGGGTCTAAGTAAAATAATCAGTGTAATGACATGCTTGGATGTTGACATTTGACTGCAGTTACATGTGCTTGTGGTAAAGGAAGGGTCTAAGTAAAATAATCAGTGTAATGACATGCTTGGATGTTGACATTTGACTGCAGTTACATGTGCTTGTGGTAAAGGAAGGGAAGGGTCTAAGTAAAATAATCAGTGTAATGACATGCTTGGATGTTGAATTTTACTGCAGTTCCATGTGCTTATGGTAAAGGGAAGGGTCTAAGTAAAATAATCAGTGTAATGACATGCTTGGATGTTGACATTTGACTGCAGTTCCATGTGCTTGTGGTAAAGAAAGGGAAGGGTCTAAGTAAAATAATCAGTGTAATGACATGCTTGGATGTTGACATTTGACTGCAGTTCCATGTGCTTGTGGTAAAGAAAAGGGTCTAAGTAAAATAATTAGTGTAATGACATGCTTGGATGTTGAATTTTACTGCAGTTCCATGTGCTTGTGGTAAAGAAAAGGGTCTAAGTAAAATAATCAGTGTAATGACATGCTTGGATGTTGAATTTTACTGCAGTTCCATGTGCTTGTGGTAAAGAAAAGGGTCTAAGTAAAATAATCAGTGTAATGACATGCTTGGATGTTGAATTTTACTGCAGTTCCATGTGCTTGTGGTAAAGAAAAGGGTCTAAGTAAAATAATTAGTGTAATGGCATGCTTGGATGTTGAATTTTACTGCAGTTCCATGTGCTTGTGGTAAAGAAAAGGGTCTAAGTAAAATGATCAGTGTAATGACATGCTTGGATGTTGACATTTGACTGCAGTTACAGGTGCTTGTGGTAAAGGAGGGGTCTAAGTAAAATAATCACTGTAATGGCATGCTTGTGGTTGACATTTGACTGTAGTTACATGTGCTTGTGTTAAAGGAAGGGTCTCAGTAAAATAATCACTGTAATGACATGCTTGGATGTTGACATTTGACTGAGGTTAAATGTGCTTGTGGTAAAGGAAGGGTCTCAGTAAAATAATCACTGTAATGGCATGCTTGGATGTTGACATTTGACTGTAGTTACATGTGCTTGTGGTAAAGGAGGGGTCTAAGTAAAATAGTCACTGTAATGGCATGCTTGGATGTTGACATTTGACTGTAGTTACATGTGCTTGTGGTAAAGGAAGGGTCTCAGTAAAATAATCACTGTAATGACATGCTTGGATGTTGACATTTGACTGTAGTTACATGTGCTTGTGGTAAAGGAAGGGTCTCAGTAAAAAAATCACTGTAATGGCATGCTTGGATGTTGACATTCGACTGCAGTTACATGTGCTTGTGGTAAAGGAAGGGACGGGTCTAAGTAAATTAATCAGTGTAATGGCATGCTTGGATATTGACCTTTGATTGCAGTTCCATGTGCTTGTGGTAAAGGAAGGGTCTCAGTAAAATAATCACTGTAATGACATGCTTGTATGTTGACATTTGACTGCAGTTCCATGTGCTTGTGCTAAAGGAAGGATCTCAATAAAATAATCAGTGTAATGACATGCTTGGATGTTGACATTTGACTGCAGTTCCATGTGCTTGTGGTAAAGAAAGGGAACAGTCTAAGTAAAATAATCAGTGTAATGACATGCTTGGATATTGACATTTTACTTCAGTTCCATGTGCTTGTGGTAAAGAATGGGAACAGTCTAAGTAAAATAATCAGTGTAATGACATGCTTGGATGTTGACATTTGACTGAGGTTACACGTGCTTGTGGTAAAGAAAGGGAAGGGTCTAAGTAAAATAATCAGTGTAATGACATGCTTGGATATTGACATTTTACTGCAGTTCCATGTGCTTGTGGTAAAGAATGGGAACAGTCTAAGTAAAATAATCAGTGTAATGACATGCTTGGATGTTGACATTTGACTGAGGTTACACGTGCTTATGGTAAAGCAAAGGTCTCAGTAAAATAATCAGTGAAATGACATGCTTAGATGTTGACATTTGACTGCAGTTACATGTGCTTGTGGTAAAGAAAGGGAACGGTCTAAGTAAAATAATCAGTGTAATGACATGCTTAGATGTTGGCATTTGACTGAGGTTACACGTGCTTATGGTAAAGGAAAGGTCTCAGTAAAATAATCAGTGTAATGACATGCTTGGATGTTGGCATTTGACTGAGGTTACACATGCTTATGGTAAAGGAAAGGTCTCAGTAAAATAATCAGTGTAATGACATGCTTAGATGTTGACATTTCACTGCAGTTACATGTGCTTGTGGTAAAGAAGGGGAACAGTCTAATTAAAATAATCAGTGTAATGACATGCTTGTATGTTGACATTTGACTGCAGTTACATGTGATTGCGGTAAAGGAAAGGTCTCAGTAAAACAATCAGTGTAATGACATGCTTGGATGTTGACATTTGACTGAGGTTACACGTGCTTATGGTAAAGGAAAGGTCTCAGTAAAATAATCAGTGTAATGACATGCTTGGATGTTGACATTTGACTCAGGTTACACGTGCTTATGGTAAAGGAAAGGGTCTCAGTAAAATAATCAGTGTAATGACATGCTTGGATGTTGACATTTGACTGCAGTTCCATGTGCTTGTGGTAAAGAAAGGGAAGGGTCTAAGTAAAATAATCAGTGTAATGACATGCTTGGATGTTGACATTTGACTGCAGTTCCATGTCCTTGTGGTAAAGAAAGGGAAGGGTGTAAGTAAAATAATCAGTGTAATGACATGCTTGGTTGTTGACATTTGACTGCAGTTCCATGTGCTTGTGGTAAAGAAAGGGAAGGGTCTAAGTAAAATAATCAGTGTAGTGACATGCTTGGATGTTGACATTTGACTGCAGTTCCATGTGCTTGTGGTAAAGAAAGGGAACAGTCTAAGTAAAATAATCAGTGTAATGACATGCTTGGATATTGACATTTGACTGCAGTTCCATGTGCTTGTGGTAAAGAAAGGGAAGGGTCTAAGTAAAATAATCAGTGTAATGGCATGCTTGGATATTGACATTTGACTGCAGTTCCATGTGCTTGTGGTAAAGGAAGGGAAGGGTCTAAGTAAAATAATCAGTGTAATGACATGCTTGGATGTTGAATTTTACTGCAGTCCCATGTGCTTGTAGTAAAGAAAAGGGTCTAAGTAAAATAATCAGTGTAATGACATGGTTGGATATTGACATTTGACTGCAGTTCCCTGTGCTTGTGGTAAAGGAAGGGAAGGGTCTAAGTAAAATAATCAGTGTAATGACATGCTTGGATGTTGAATTTTACTGCAGTTCCATGTGCTTGTGGTAAAGGAAGGGAACAGTCTAAGTAAAATAATTAGTATAATGACATGCTTGGAAGTTGACATTTTACTGCAGTTCCATGTGCTTGTGGTAAAGGAAGGGAAGGGTCTAAGTAAAATAATCAGTGTAATGACATGCTTGGATGTTGAATTTTACTGCAGTTCCATGTGCTTATGGTAAAGGAAGGGAAGGGTCTAAGTAAAATAATCAGTGTAATGACATGCTTGGATGTTAAATTTTACTGCAGTTCCATGTGCTTGTGGTAAAGGAAGGGAACCGTCTAAGTAAAATAATTAGTGTAATGACATGCTTGGAAGTTGACATTTTACTGCAGTTCCATGTGCTTGTGGTAAAGGAAGGGAAGGGTCTAAGTAAAATAATCAGTGTAATGACATGCTTGGAAGTTGAATTTTACTGCAGTTCCATGTGCTTATGGTAAAGGAAGGGAAGGGTCTAAGTAAAATAATCAGTGTAATGACATGCTTGGATGTTAAATTTTACTGCAGTTCCATGTGCTTGTGGTAAAGGAAGGGAACCGTCTAAGTAAAATAATTAGTGTAATGACATGCTTGGAAGTTGACATTTTACTGCAGTTCCATGTGCTTGTGGTAAAGGAAGGGAAGGGTCTAAGTAAAATAATTAGTGTAATGACATGCTTGGATGTTGAATTTTACTGCAGTTACATGTGCTTATGGTAAAGGAAAGGGTGTAAGTAAAATAATTAGTGTAATGACATGCTTGGATGTTGACATTTTACTGCAGTTACATGTGCTTATGGTAAAGGAAAGGGTCTAAGTAAAATAATTAGTGTAATGACATGCTTGGATGTTGACATTTTACTGCAGTTACATGTGCTTGTGGTAAAGAAAGGGAAGGGTCTAAGTAAAATAATCAGTGTAATGACATGCTTGGATGTTGACATTTGACTGCAGTTACATGTGCTTGTGGTAAAGAAAAGGAAGGGTCTAAGTAAAATAATCAGTGTAATGACATGCTTGGATATTGACATTTGGCTGAGGTTACATGTGCTTATGGTAAAGGAAAGGTCTCAGTAAAATAATTAGTGTAATGACATGCTTGGATGTTGAATTTTACTGCAGTTACATGTGCTTATGGTAAAGGAAAGGGTCTAAGTAAAATAATTAGTGTAATGACATGCTTGGATGTTGAATTTTACTGCAGTTACATGTGCTTATGGTAAAGGAAAGGTCTCAGTAAAATAATTAGTGTAATGACATGCTTGGATGTTGACATTTGACTGCAGTTCCATGTGCTTGTGGTAAAGCAAGGGAAGGGTCTAAGTAAAATAATCAGTTTAATGACATGCTTGGATGTTGACATTTGACTGCAGTTACATGTGATTGTGTTAAAGAAAGGGAAGGGTCTAAGTAAAATAATCACTGTAATGACATGCTTGGATGTTGACATTTGACTGAGGTTACATGTGCTTATGGTAAAGGAAAGTTCTCAGTAATCAATCACTGTGATGACATGCTTGGATGTTGACATTAGACTGCAGTTACATGTGCTTGCGGTAAAGGAAAGGAAGGGTTTAAGTAAAATAATCAGTGTAATGGCATGCTTGGTTGTTGACATTCGATTGCAGTTCCATGTGCTTGTGGTAAAGGAAGGGTCTCAGTAAAATAATCAGTGTAATGACATGCTTGGATGTTGACATTTGACTGCAGTTCCATGTGCTTGTGGTAAAGAAAGGGAAGGGTCTAAGTAAAATAATCAGTGTAATGACATGCTTGGATATTGACATTTTACTGCAGTTACATGTGCTGGTTGTAAAGGAAGGGTCTAAGTAAAATAATCAGTGTAATGACATGCTTGGATATTGACATTTTACTGCAGTTACATGTGCTTGTTGTAAAGGAAGGGTCTAAGTAAAATAATCAGTGTAATGACATGCTTGGATATTGACATTTTACTGCAGTTACATGTGCTTGTTATAAAGGAAGGGTCTAAGTAAAATAATCAGTGTAATGACATGCTTGGATATTGACATTTTACTGCAGTTACAAGTGCTTGTTGTAAAGGAAGGGTCTAAGTAAAATGATCAGTGTAATGACATACTTGGATGTTGACATTTGACTGCAGTTACATGTGCTTGTGGTAAAGGAAGGGAAGGGTCTAAGTAAAATAATCACTGTAATGGCATGCTTGCATGTTGACATTTGACTGCAGTTACATGTGCTTGTGGTAAAGGAAGGGTCTAAGTAAAATAATCAGTGTAATGACATACTTGGATGTTGACATTTGACTGCAGTTACATGTGCTTGTGGTAAAGGACGGGTCTAAGTAAAATAATCAGTGTAATGACATACTTGGATGTTGACATTTGACTGCAGTTACATGTGCTTGTGGTAAAGGAAGGGTCTAAGTAAAATAATCATTGTAATGACATGCTTGGATGTTGACATTTGACTGCAGTTACATGTGCTTGTGGTAAAGAAAGGGTCTAAGTAAAATAATCATTGTAATGACATGCTTGGATGTTGACATTTGACTGCAGTTACATGTGCTTGTGGTAAAGAAAGGGTCTAAGTAAACTGATCACTGTAATGACATGCTTGGATGTTGACATTTGACTGCAGTTACATGTGCTTGTGGTAAAGAAAGGGTCTAAGTAAACTGATCACTGTAATGACATGCTTGGATGTTGACATTTGACTGCAGTTACATGTGCTTGTGGTAAAGGAAGGGTCTAAGTAAAATAATCATTGTAATGACATGCTTGGATGTTGACATTTGACTGCAGTTACATGTGCTTGTGGTAAAGAAAGGGTCTAAGTAAAATAATCAGTGTAATGACATACTTGGATTTTGACATTTGACTGCAGTTACATGTGCTTGTGGTAAAGAAAGGGTCTAAGTAAACTGATCACTGTAATGACATGCTTGGATGTTGACATTTGACTGCAGTTACATGTGCTTGAGGTAAAGGAAGGGTCTAAGTAAAATAATCAGTGTAATGACATACTTGGATGTTGACATTTGACTGCAGTTACATGTGCTTGAGGTAAAGGAAGGGTCTAAGTAAAATAATCAGTGTAATGACATACTTGATTGTTGACATTTGACTGCAGTTACATGTGCTTGTGGTAAAGAAAGGGAAGGGTTTAAGTAAAATAATCACTGTAATGACATGCTTGGATGTTGACATTTGACTGCAGTTACATGTGCTTGTGGTAAAGAAAGGGAAGGGTTTAAGTAAAATAATCACTGTAATGGCATGCTTGCATGTTGACACTTGACTGCAGTTCCATGTGCTTGTGGTAAAGAAAGGGAAGGGTCTAAGTAAAATAATCACTGTAATGACATGCTTGCATGTTGACATTTGACTGCAGTTCCATGTGCTTGTGGTAAAGAAAGGGAAGGGTCTAAGTAAAATAATCACTGTAATGACATGCTTGCATGTTGACATTTGACTGCAGTTCCATGTGCTTGTGGTAAAGAAAGGGAAGGGTCTTAGTAAAATAATCACTGTAATGACATGCTTGGATGTTGACATTTGACTGCAGTTACATGTGCTTGTGGTAAAGAGAAGGGTCTAAGTAAAATAATCACTGTAATGACATGCTTGCATGTTGACATTTGACTGCAGTTACATGTGCTTGTTGTAAAGGAAGGAAAGGGTCTAATTAAATTAATCAGTGTAATGATATGCTTGGAAGTTGACATTTGACTGAGGTTACGCGTGCTTATGCTAAAGGAAAGGTCTCAGTAAAATAATCAGTGTAATGACATGCTTAGATGTTGACATTTGACTGCAGTTACATGTGCTTGTGGTAAAGAAAGGGAACGGTCTAAGTAAAGTAATCAGTTTAATGACATGCTTGGATATTGGCATTTGACTGACGTTACATGTGCTTATGGTAAAGAAAGGGAACGGTCTAAGTAAAATAATCACTGTAATGACATGCTTGGATGTTGACATTTGACTGCAGTTACATGTGCTTATGGTAAAGGAAGGAAAGGGTCTCAGTAAAATAATCAGTGTAATGACATGCTTGGATGTTGGCATTTGACTGCAGTTACATGTGCTTATGTTAAAGAAAGGGAACAGTCTAAGTAAAATAATCACTTTAATGACATGCTTGGATGTTGGCATTTGAATGAGGTTACACGTGCATATGGTAAAGAAAGGGAACAGTCTAAGTAAAATAATAAGTGCAATGACATGCTTAAATGTTGGCATTTGACTGAGGTTACATGTGCTTGTGGTAAAGGAAAGGTATCAGTAAAATAGTCAGTGTAATGACATGCTTGGATGTTGGCATTTGACTGAGGTTACACGTGCTTATGGTAAAGGAAAGGTATCAGTAAAATAATCAGTGTAATGACATGCTTAGATGTTGACATTTGACTGCAGTTACATGTGCTTCTGGTAAAGAAAGGGAACAGTCTAAGTAAAATAATCACTTTAATGACATGCTTGGATGTTGGCATTTGAATGAGGTTACACGTGCATATGGTAAAGAAAGGGAACAGTCTAAGTAAAATAATAAGTGCAATGACATGCTTAAATGTTGGCATTTGACTGAGGTTACATGTGCTTGTGGTAAAGAAAGGGAACAGTCTAAGTAAAATAATCACTGTAATGACATGCTTAGATGTTGGCATTTGACTGAGGTTACATGAGCTAGTGGTAAAGAAACGGAACAGTCTAAGTAAAATAATCAGTGTAATGACATGCTTGGATGTTGGCATTTGACTGAGGTTACACGTGCTTATGGTAAAGGAAAGGTCTCAGTAAAATAATCAGTGTAATGACATGCTTGGATGTTGACATTTGACTGAGGTTACATGTGCTTATGGTAAAGAAAGGGAACAGTCTAAGTAAAATAATCACTGTAATGACATGCTTAGATGTTGGCATTTGACTGAGGTTACATGTGCTTGTGGTAAAGAAAGGGAACAGTCTAAGTAAAATAATCAGTGTAATGACATGCTTGGATGTTGGCATTTGACTGAGGTTACACGTGCTTATGGTAAAGGAAAGGTCTCAGTAAAATAATCAGTGTAATGACATGCTTGGATGTTGACATTTGACTACAGTTACATGTGCTTGTGGTAAAGAAAGGGAAGGGTCTAACTAAAATAATCAGTGTAATGACATGCTTGGATGTTGACATTTGACTGAGGTTACATGTGCTTATGGTAAAGGAAAGGTCTCAGTAATCAATCACTGTAATGACATGCTTGGATGTTGACATTAGCCTGCAGTTACATGTGCTTGCGGTAAAGGAAAGGAAGGGTTTAAGTAAAATAATCAGTGTAATGGCATGCTTGGTTGTTGACATTTGACTGCAGTTACATGTGCTTGTGGTAAACAAGGGGTCTAAGTAAAATGATCATTGTAATGACATGCTTGGATGTTGACGTTTGTCTGCAGTTACATGTGCTTGTGGTAAAGGAGGGGTCTAAGTAAAATGATCAGTGTAATGACATGCTTGGATGTTGACATTTGACTGCAGTTACAGGTGCTTGTGGTAAAGGAGGGGTCTAAGTAAAATGAACAGTGTAATGACATGCTTGGATGTTGACATTTGTCTGCAGTTACATGTGCTTGTGGTAAAGGAGGGGTCTAAGTAAAATGATCAGTGTAATGACATGCTTGGATGTTGACATTTGACTGCAGTTACAGGTGCTTGTGGTAAAGGAGGGGTCTAAGTAAAATAATCACTGTAATGGCATGCTTGTGGTTGACATTTGACTGTAGTTACATGTGCTTGTGTTAAAGGAAGGGTCTCAGTAAAATAATCACTGTAATGACATGCTTGGATGTTGACATTTGACTGAGGTTAAATGTGCTTGTGGTAAAGGAAGGGTCTCAGTAAAATAATCACTGTAATGGCATGCTTGGATGTTGACATTTGACTGTAGTTACATGTGCTTGTGGTAAAGGAGGGGTCTAAGTAAAATAGTCACTGTAATGGCATGCTTGGATGTTGACATTTGACTGTAGTTACATGTGCTTGTGGTAAAGGAAGGGTCTCAGTAAAAAAATCACTGTAATGGCATGCTTGGATGTTGACATTCGACTGCAGTTACATGTGCTTGTGGTAAAGGAAGGGACGGGTCTAAGTAAAATAATCAGTGTAATGGCATGCTTGGATGTTGACATTTGACTGCAGTTCCATGTGCTTGTGCTAAAGGAAGGGTCTCAGTAAAATAATCAGTGTAATGACATGCTTGGATGTTGACATTTGACTGCAGTTCCATGTGCTTGTGCTAAAGGAAGGGTTTAAGTAAATTAATCAGTGTAATGGCATGCTTGGATATTGACATTTGATTGCAGTTCCATGTGCTTGTGGTAAAGGAAGGGTCTCAGTAAAATAATCACTGTAATGACATGCTTGTATGTTGACATTTGACTGCAGTTCCATGTGCTTGTGGTAAAGGAAGGGTCTCAGTAAAATAATCACTGTAATGACATGCTTGTATGTTGACATTTGACTGCAGTTCCATGTGCTTGTGGTAAAGGAAGGGTCTCAGTAAAATAATCACTGTAATGACATGCTTGTATGTTGACATTTGACTGCAGTTCCATGTGCTTGTGCTAAAGGAAGGATCTCAATAAAATAATCAGTGTAATGACATGCTTGGATGTTGACATTTGACTGAGGTTACACGTGCTTGTGGTAAAGAAAGGGAAGGGTCTAAGTAAAATAATCAGTGTAATGACATGCTTGGATATTGACATTTTACTGCAGTTCCATGTGCTTGTGGTAAAGAATGGGAACAGTCTAAGTAAAATAATCAGTGTAATGACATGCTTGGATGTTGACATTTGACTGAGGTTACACATGCTTATGGTAAAGCAAAGGTCTCAGTAAAATAATCAGTGAAATGACATGCTTAGATGTTGACATTTGACTGCAGTTACATGTGCTTGTGGTAAAGAAAGGGAACGGTCTAAGTAAAATAATCAGTGTAATGACATGCTTAGATGTTGGCATTTGACTGAGGTTACACGTGCTTATGGTAAAGGAAAGGTCTCAGTAAAATAATCAGTGTAATGACATGCTTGGATGTTGGCATTTGACTGAGGTTACACATGCTTATGGTAAAGGAAAGGTCTCAGTAAAATAATCAGTGTAATGACATGCTTAGATGTTGACATTTCACTGCAGTTACATGTGCTTGTGGTAAAGAAGGGGAACAGTCTAATTAAAATAATCAGTGTAATGACATGCTTGTATGTTGACATTTGACTGCAGTTACATGTGATTGTGGTAAAGGAAAGGTCTCAGTAAAATAATCAGTGTAATGACATGCTTGGATGTTGACATTTGACTGAGGTTACACGTGCTTATGGTAAAGCAAAGGTCTCAGTAAAATAATCAGTGTAATGACATGCTTGGATGTTGACATTTGACTGAGGTTACACGTGCTTATGGTAAAGGAAAGGGTCTCAGTAAAATAATCAGTGTAATGACATGCTTGGATGTTGACATTTGACTGCAGTTCCATGTGCTTGTGGTAAAGAAAGGGAAGGGTCTAAGTAAAATAATCAGTGTAATGACATGCTTGGATGTTGACATTTGACTGCAGTTCCATGTCCTTGTGGTAAAGAAAGGGAAGGGTGTAAGTAAAATAATCAGTGTAATGACATGCTTGGATGTTGACATTTGACTGCAGTTCCATGTGCTTGTGGTAAAGAAAGGGAAGGGTCTAAGTAAAATAATCAGTGTAGTGACATGCTTGGATGTTGACATTTGACTGCAGTTCCATGTGCTTGTGGTAAAGAAAGGGAACAGTCTAAGTAAAATAATCAGTGTAATGACATGCTTGGATATTGACATTTGACTGCAGTTCCATGTGCTTGTGGTAAAGGAAGGGAAGGGTCTAAGTAAAATAATCAGTGTAATGACATGCTTGGATGTTGAATTTTACTGCAGTTCCATGTGCTTGTAGTAAAGAAAAGGGTCTAAGTAAAATAATCAGTGTAATGACATGGTTGGATATTGACATTTGACTGCAGTTCCCTGTGCTTGTGGTAAAGGAAGGGAAGGGTCTAAGTAAAATAATCAGTGTAATGACATGCTTGGATGTTGAATTTTACTGCAGTTCCATGTGCTTGTGGTAAAGGAAGGGAACAGTCTAAGTAAAATAATTAGTGTAATGACATGCTTGGAAGTTGACATTTTACTGCAGTTCCATGTGCTTGTGGTAAAGGAAGGGAAGGGTCTAAGTAAAATAATCAGTGTAATGACATGCTTGGATGTTGAATTTTACTGCAGTTCCATGTGCTTATGGTAAAGGAAGGGAAGGGTCTAAGTAAAATAATCAGTGTAATGACATGCTTGGATGTTAAATTTTACTGCAGTTCCATGTGCTTGTGGTAAAGGAAGGGAACCGTCTAAGTAAAATAATTAGTGTAATGACATGCTTGGAAGTTGACATTTTACTGCAGTTCCATGTGCTTGTGGTAAAGGAAGGGAAGGGTCTAAGTAAAATAATCAGTGTAATGACATGCTTGGAAGTTGAATTTTACTGCAGTTCCATGTGCTTATGGTAAAGGAAGGGAAGGGTCTAAGTAAAATAATCAGTGTAATGACATGCTTGGATGTTGACATTTGACTGCAGTTACATGTGCTTGTGGTAAAGGAAGGGAAGGGTCTAAGTAAAATAATCAGTGTAATGACATGCTTGGATGTTGACATTTGACTGCAGTTACATGTGCTTGTGGTAAAGGAAGGGTCTAAGTAAAATAATCAGTGTAATGACATGCTTGGATGTTGACATTTGACTGCAGTTACATGTGCTTGTGGTAAAGGAAGGGTCTAAGTAAAATAATTAGTGTAATGACATGCTTGGATGTTGACATTAGACTGCAGTTACATGTGCTTGTGGTAAAGGAAGGGAAGGGTCTAAGTAAAATAATCAGTGTAATGACATGCTTGGATGTTGACATTTGACTGCAGTTACATGTGCTTGTGGTAAAGGAAGGGTCTAAGTAAAATAATCAGTGTAATGACATGCTTGGATGTTGACATTTGACTGCAGTTACATGTGCTTGTGGTAAAGGAAGGGTCTAAGTAAAATAATCAGTGTAATGACATGCTTGGATGTTGACATTTGACTGCAGTTACATGTGATTGTGGTAAAGGAAGGGTCTAAGTAAAGTAATCAGTGTAATGACATGCTTGGATATTGACATTTGACTGCAGTTACATGTGCTTGTGGTAAAGGAAGGGTCTAAGTAAAATAATCAGTGTAATGACATGCTTGGATGTTGACATTTGACTGCAGTTACATGTGCTTGTGGTAAAGGAAGGGTCTAAGTAAAATAATCAGTGTAATGACATGCTTGGATGTTGACATTTGACTGCAGTTACATGTGCTTGTGGTAAAGGAAGGGAAGGGTCTAAGTAAAATAATCATTGTAATGACATGCTTGGATGTTGACATTTGACTGCAGTTACATGTGCTTGTGGTAAAGGAAGGGAAGGGTCTAAGTAAAATAATCATTGTAATGACATGCTTGGATGTTGACATTTGACTGCAGTTACATGTGCTTGTGGTAAAGGAAGGGTCTAAGTAAAGTAATCAGTGTAATGACATGCTTGGATGTTGACATTTGACTGCAGTTACATGTGCTTGTGGTAAAGGAAGGGTCTAAGTAAAATAATCAGTGTAATGACATGCTTGGATGTTGACATTTGACTACAGTTACATGTGCTTGTGGTAAAGTAAGGGTCTAAGTAAAATAATCAGTGTAATGACATGCTTGGATGTTGACATTTGACTGCAGTTACATGTGCTTGTGGTAAAGGAAGGGAAGGGTCTAAGTAAAATAATCAGTGTAATGACATGCTTGGATGTTGAATTTTACTGCAGTTCCATGTGCTTATGGTAAAGGGAAGGGTCTAAGTAAAATAATCAGTGTAATGACATGCTTGGATGTTGACATTTGACTGCAGTTCCATGTGCTTGTGGTAAAGAAAGGGAAGGGTCTAAGTAAAATAATCAGTGTAATGACATGCTTGGATGTTGACATTTGACTGCAGTTCCATGTGCTTGTGGTAAAGAAAAGGGTCTAAGTAAAATAATTAGTGTAATGACATGCTTGGATGTTGAATTTTACTGCAGTTCCATGTGCTTGTGGTAAAGAAAAGGGTCTAAGTAAAATAATCAGTGTAATGACATGCTTGGATGTTGAATTTTACTGCAGTTCCATGTGCTTGTGGTAAAGAAAAGGGTCTAAGTAAAATAATCAGTGTAATGACATGCTTGGATGTTGAATTTTACTGCAGTTCCATGTGCTTATGGTAAAGAAAAGGGTCTAAGTAAAATAATTAGTGTAATGACATGCTTGGATGTTGAATTTTACTGCAGTTCCATGTGCTTGTGGTAAAGAAAAGGGTCTAAGTAAAATAATCAGTGTAATGACATGCTTGGATGTTGAATTTTACTGCAGTTCCATGTGCTTGTGGTAAAGAAATGGGTCTAAGTAAAATAATTAGTGTAATGACATGCTTGGATGTTGAATTTTACTGCAGTTCCATGTGCTTGTGGTAAAGAAAAGGGTCTAAGTAAAATAATCAGTGTAATGACATGCTTGGATGTTGAATTTTACTGCAGTTACATGTGGTTGTGGTAAAGAAAAGGGTCTAAGTAAAATAATCAGTGTAATGACATGCTTGGATGTTGACATTTGACTGCAGTTACATGTGCTTGTGGTAAAGGAAGGGTCTAAGTAAAATAATCAGTGTAATGACATGCTTGGATGTTGACATTTGACTGCAGTTACATGTGCTTGTGGTAAAGGAAGGGAAGGGTCTAAGTAAAATAATCAGTGTAATGACATGCTTGGATGTTGAATTTTACTGCAGTTCCATGTGCTTATGGTAAAGGGAAGGGTCTAAGTAAAATAATCAGTGTAATGACATGCTTGGATGTTGACATTTGACTGCAGTTCCATGTGCTTGTGGTAAAGAAAGGGAAGGGTCTAAGTAAAATAATCAGTGTAATGACATGCTTGGATGTTGACATTTGACTGCAGTTCCATGTGCTTGTGGTAAAGAAAAGGGTCTAAGTAAAATAATTAGTGTAATGACATGCTTGGATGTTGAATTTTACTGCAGTTCCATGTGCTTGTGGTAAAGAAAAGGGTCTAAGTAAAATAATCAGTGTAATGACATGCTTGGATGTTGAATTTTACTGCAGTTCCATGTGCTTGTGGTAAAGAAAAGGGTCTAAGTAAAATAATCAGTGTAATGACATGCTTGGATGTTGAATTTTACTGCAGTTCCATGTGCTTGTGGTAAAGAAAAGGGTCTAAGTAAAATAATTAGTGTAATGGCATGCTTGGATGTTGAATTTTACTGCAGTTCCATGTGCTTGTGGTAAAGAAAAGGGTCTAAGTAAAATGATCAGTGTAATGACATGCTTGGATGTTGACATTTGACTGCAGTTACAGGTGCTTGTGGTAAAGGAGGGGTCTAAGTAAAATAATCACTGTAATGGCATGCTTGTGGTTGACATTTGACTGTAGTTACATGTGCTTGTGTTAAAGGAAGGGTCTCAGTAAAATAATCACTGTAATGACATGCTTGGATGTTGACATTTGACTGAGGTTAAATGTGCTTGTGGTAAAGGAAGGGTCTCAGTA
Source organism: Deroplatys truncata (assembly GCA_030765065.1). Taxonomy (NCBI): domain Eukaryota; kingdom Metazoa; phylum Arthropoda; class Insecta; order Mantodea; family Mantidae; genus Deroplatys; species Deroplatys truncata. The sequence continues at coordinate 234,467,333 of CM060986.1, forward strand.
AAATAATCACTGTAATGGCATGCTTGGATGTTGACATTTGACTGTAGTTACATGTGCTTGTGGTAAAGGAGGGGTCTAAGTAAAATAGTCACTGTAATGGCATGCTTGGATGTTGACATTTGACTGTAGTTACATGTGCTTGTGGTAAAGGAAGGGTCTCAGTAAAATAATCACTGTAATGACATGCTTGGATGTTGACATTTGACTGTAGTTACATGTGCTTGTGGTAAAGGAAGGGTCTCAGTAAAAAAATCACTGTAATGGCATGCTTGGATGTTGACATTCGACTGCAGTTACATGTGCTTGTGGTAAAGGAAGGGACGGGTCTAAGTAAATTAATCAGTGTAATGGCATGCTTGGATATTGACCTTTGATTGCAGTTCCATGTGCTTGTGGTAAAGGAAGGGTCTCAGTAAAATAATCACTGTAATGACATGCTTGTATGTTGACATTTGACTGCAGTTCCATGTGCTTGTGCTAAAGGAAGGATCTCAATAAAATAATCAGTGTAATGACATGCTTGGATGTTGACATTTGACTGCAGTTCCATGTGCTTGTGGTAAAGAAAGGGAACAGTCTAAGTAAAATAATCAGTGTAATGACATGCTTGGATATTGACATTTTACTTCAGTTCCATGTGCTTGTGGTAAAGAATGGGAACAGTCTAAGTAAAATAATCAGTGTAATGACATGCTTGGATGTTGACATTTGACTGAGGTTACACGTGCTTGTGGTAAAGAAAGGGAAGGGTCTAAGTAAAATAATCAGTGTAATGACATGCTTGGATATTGACATTTTACTGCAGTTCCATGTGCTTGTGGTAAAGAATGGGAACAGTCTAAGTAAAATAATCAGTGTAATGACATGCTTGGATGTTGACATTTGACTGAGGTTACACGTGCTTATGGTAAAGCAAAGGTCTCAGTAAAATAATCAGTGAAATGACATGCTTAGATGTTGACATTTGACTGCAGTTACATGTGCTTGTGGTAAAGAAAGGGAACGGTCTAAGTAAAATAATCAGTGTAATGACATGCTTAGATGTTGGCATTTGACTGAGGTTACACGTGCTTATGGTAAAGGAAAGGTCTCAGTAAAATAATCAGTGTAATGACATGCTTGGATGTTGGCATTTGACTGAGGTTACACATGCTTATGGTAAAGGAAAGGTCTCAGTAAAATAATCAGTGTAATGACATGCTTAGATGTTGACATTTCACTGCAGTTACATGTGCTTGTGGTAAAGAAGGGGAACAGTCTAATTAAAATAATCAGTGTAATGACATGCTTGTATGTTGACATTTGACTGCAGTTACATGTGATTGCGGTAAAGGAAAGGTCTCAGTAAAACAATCAGTGTAATGACATGCTTGGATGTTGACATTTGACTGAGGTTACACGTGCTTATGGTAAAGGAAAGGTCTCAGTAAAATAATCAGTGTAATGACATGCTTGGATGTTGACATTTGACTCAGGTTACACGTGCTTATGGTAAAGGAAAGGGTCTCAGTAAAATAATCAGTGTAATGACATGCTTGGATGTTGACATTTGACTGCAGTTCCATGTGCTTGTGGTAAAGAAAGGGAAGGGTCTAAGTAAAATAATCAGTGTAATGACATGCTTGGATGTTGACATTTGACTGCAGTTCCATGTCCTTGTGGTAAAGAAAGGGAAGGGTGTAAGTAAAATAATCAGTGTAATGACATGCTTGGTTGTTGACATTTGACTGCAGTTCCATGTGCTTGTGGTAAAGAAAGGGAAGGGTCTAAGTAAAATAATCAGTGTAGTGACATGCTTGGATGTTGACATTTGACTGCAGTTCCATGTGCTTGTGGTAAAGAAAGGGAACAGTCTAAGTAAAATAATCAGTGTAATGACATGCTTGGATATTGACATTTGACTGCAGTTCCATGTGCTTGTGGTAAAGAAAGGGAAGGGTCTAAGTAAAATAATCAGTGTAATGGCATGCTTGGATATTGACATTTGACTGCAGTTCCATGTGCTTGTGGTAAAGGAAGGGAAGGGTCTAAGTAAAATAATCAGTGTAATGACATGCTTGGATGTTGAATTTTACTGCAGTCCCATGTGCTTGTAGTAAAGAAAAGGGTCTAAGTAAAATAATCAGTGTAATGACATGGTTGGATATTGACATTTGACTGCAGTTCCCTGTGCTTGTGGTAAAGGAAGGGAAGGGTCTAAGTAAAATAATCAGTGTAATGACATGCTTGGATGTTGAATTTTACTGCAGTTCCATGTGCTTGTGGTAAAGGAAGGGAACAGTCTAAGTAAAATAATTAGTATAATGACATGCTTGGAAGTTGACATTTTACTGCAGTTCCATGTGCTTGTGGTAAAGGAAGGGAAGGGTCTAAGTAAAATAATCAGTGTAATGACATGCTTGGATGTTGAATTTTACTGCAGTTCCATGTGCTTATGGTAAAGGAAGGGAAGGGTCTAAGTAAAATAATCAGTGTAATGACATGCTTGGATGTTAAATTTTACTGCAGTTCCATGTGCTTGTGGTAAAGGAAGGGAACCGTCTAAGTAAAATAATTAGTGTAATGACATGCTTGGAAGTTGACATTTTACTGCAGTTCCATGTGCTTGTGGTAAAGGAAGGGAAGGGTCTAAGTAAAATAATCAGTGTAATGACATGCTTGGAAGTTGAATTTTACTGCAGTTCCATGTGCTTATGGTAAAGGAAGGGAAGGGTCTAAGTAAAATAATCAGTGTAATGACATGCTTGGATGTTAAATTTTACTGCAGTTCCATGTGCTTGTGGTAAAGGAAGGGAACCGTCTAAGTAAAATAATTAGTGTAATGACATGCTTGGAAGTTGACATTTTACTGCAGTTCCATGTGCTTGTGGTAAAGGAAGGGAAGGGTCTAAGTAAAATAATCAGTGTAATGACATGCTTGGAAGTTGAATTTTACTGCAGTTCCATGTGCTTATGGTAAAGGAAGGGAAGGGTCTAAGTAAAATAATCAGTGTAATGACATGCTTGGATGTTGACATTTGACTGCAGTTACATGTGCTTGTGGTAAAGGAAGGGAAGGGTCTAAGTAAAATAATCAGTGTAATGACATGCTTGGATGTTGACATTTGACTGCAGTTACATGTGCTTGTGGTAAAGGAAGGGTCTAAGTAAAATAATCAGTGTAATGACATGCTTGGATGTTGACATTTGACTGCAGTTACATGTGCTTGTGGTAAAGGAAGGGTCTAAGTAAAATAATTAGTGTAATGACATGCTTGGATGTTGACATTAGACTGCAGTTACATGTGCTTGTGGTAAAGGAAGGGAAGGGTCTAAGTAAAATAATCAGTGTAATGACATGCTTGGATGTTGACATTTGACTGCAGTTACATGTGCTTGTGGTAAAGGAAGGGTCTAAGTAAAATAATCAGTGTAATGACATGCTTGGATGTTGACATTTGACTGCAGTTACATGTGCTTGTGGTAAAGGAAGGGTCTAAGTAAAATAATCAGTGTAATGACATGCTTGGATGTTGACATTTGACTGCAGTTACATGTGCTTGTGGTAAAGGAAGGGTCTAAGTAAAGTAATCAGTGTAATGACATGCTTGGATGTTGACATTTGACTGCAGTTACATGTGCTTGTGGTAAAGGAAGGGTCTAAGTAAAATAATCAGTGTAATGACATGCTTGGATGTTGACATTTGACTGCAGTTACATGTGCTTGTGTTAAAGGAAGGGTCTAAGTAAAATAATCAGTGTAATGACATGCTTGGATGTTGACATTTGACTGCAGTTACATGTGCTTGTGGTAAAGGAAGGGAAGGGTCTAAGTAAAATAATCATTGTAATGACATGCTTGGATGTTGACATTTGACTGCAGTTACATGTGCTTGTGGTAAAGGAAGGGAAGGGTCTAAGTAAAATAATCATTGTAATGACATGCTTGGATGTTGACATTTGACTGCAGTTACATGTGCTTGTGGTAAAGGAAGGGTCTAAGTAAAGTAATCAGTGTAATGACATGCTTGGATGTTGACATTTGACTGCAGTTACATGTGCTTGTGGTAAAGGAAGGGTCTAAGTAAAATAATCAGTGTAATGACATGCTTGGATGTTGACATTTGACTGCAGTTACATGTGCTTGTGGTAAAGGAAGGGTCTAAGTAAAATAATCAGTGTAATGACATGCTTGGATGTTGACATTTGACTGCAGTTACATGTGCTTGTGGTAAAGGAAGGGAAGGGTCTAAGTAAAATAATCAGTGTAATGACATGCTTGGATGTTGAATTTTACTGCAGTTCCATGTGCTTATGGTAAAGGGAAGGGTCTAAGTAAAATAATCAGTGTAATGACATGCTTGGATGTTGACATTTGACTGCAGTTCCATGTGCTTGTGGTAAAGAAAGGGAAGGGTCTAAGTAAAATAATCAGTGTAATGACATGCTTGGATGTTGACATTTGACTGCAGTTCCATGTGCTTGTAGTAAAGAAAAGGGTCTAAGTAAAATAATTAGTGTAATGACATGCTTGGATGTTGAATTTTACTGCAGTTCCATGTGCTTGTGGTAAAGAAAAGGGTCTAAGTAAAATAATCAGTGTAATGACATGCTTGGATGTTGAATTTTACTGCAGTTCCATGTGCTTGTGGTAAAGAAAAGGGTCTAAGTAAAATAATCAGTGTAATGACATGCTTGGATGTTGAATTTTACTGCAGTTCCATGTGCTTGTGGTAAAGAAAAGGGTCTAAGTAAAATAATTAGTGTAATGACATGCTTGGAATTTGAATTTTACTGCAGTTCCATGTGCTTGTGGTAAAGAAAAGGGTCTAAGTAAAATAATCAGTGTAATGACATGCTTGGATGTTGAATTTTACTGCAGTTACATGTGGTTGTGGTAAAGAAAAGGGTCTAAGTAAAATAATCAGTGTAATGACATGCTTGGATGTTGACATTTGACTGCAGCTACATGTGCTTGTGGTAAAGGAAGGGTCTAAGTAAAATAATCAGTGTAATGACATGCTTGGATGTTGACATTTGACTGCAGTTACATGTGCTTGTGGTAAAGGAAGGGAAGGGTCTAAGTAAAATAATCAGTGTAATGACATGCTTGGATGTTGAATTTTACTGCAGTTCCATGTGCTTATGGTAAAGGGAAGGGTCTAAGTAAAATAATCAGTGTAATGACATGCTTGGATGTTGACATTTGACTGCAGTTCCATGTGCTTGTGGTAAAAAAGGGAAGGGTCTAAGTAAAATAATCAGTGTAATGACATGCTTGGATGTTGACATTTGACTGCAGTTCCATGTGCTTGTGGTAAAGAAAAGGGTCTAAGTAAAATAATTAGTGTAATGACATGCTTGGATGTTGAATTTTACTGCAGTTCCATGTGCTTGTGGTAAAGAAAAGGGTCTAAGTAAAATAATCAGTGTAATGACATGCTTGGATGTTGAATTTTACTGCAGTTCCATGTGCTTGTGGTAAAGAAAAGGGTCTAAGTAAAATAATCAGTGTAATGACATGCTTGGATGTTGAATTTTACTGCAGTTCCATGTGCTTGTGGTAAAGAAAAGGGTCTAAGTAAAATAATTAGTGTAATGACATGCTTGGATGTTGAATTTGACTGCAGTTCCATGTGCTTGTGGTAAAGAAAAGGGTCTAAGTAAAATAATCAGTGTAATGACATGCTTGGATGTTGAATTTTACTGCAGTTACATGTGGTTGTGGTAAAGAAAAGGGTCTAAGTAAAATAATCAGTGTAATGACATGCTTGGATGTTGAATTTTACTGCAGTTACATGTGCTTGTGGTAAAGAAAAGGGTCTAAGTAAAATAATCAGTGTAATGACATGCTTGGATGTTGACATTTGACTGCAGTTACATGTGCTTGTGGTAAGGAAAAGGGTCTAAGTAAAATAATCAGTGTAATGACATGCTTGGATGTTGAATTTTACTGCAGTTCCATGTGCTTGTGGTAAAGGAAGGGAAGGGTCTAAGTAAAATAATCAGTGTAATGACATGCTTGGATGTTGAATTTTACTGCAGTTCCATGTGCTTGTGGTAAAGGAAGGGAAGGGTCTAAGTAAAATAATCAGTGTAATGACATGCTTGGATGTTGAATTTGACTGCAGTTCCATGTGCTTGTGGTAAAGAAAAGGGTCTATGTAAAATAATCAGTGTAATGACATGCTTGGATGTTGACATTTGACTGCAGTTACATGTCCTTGTGGTAAAGGAAGGGAAGGGTCTAAGTAAAATAATCAGTGTAATGACATGCTTGGATGTTGAATTTTACTGCAGTTCCATGTGCTTATGGTAAAGAAAGGGTTTCAGTAAAATAATCAGTGTAATGACATGCTTGGATGTTGAATTTTACTGCAGTTCCATGTGCTTATGGTAAAGGAAAGGGTCTCAGTAAAATAATCAGTGTAATGACATGCTTGGATGTTGAATTTTACTGCAGTTCCATGTGCTTGTGGTAAAGAAAGTGCGGCAATCTTAAAGTTTGTTAGCCCCACGTTTGGGAGCCAGTTTGCGGCGATCACCTCCTCATCCGTTGCTGTAGCTTACCTTGATGCTTCTCCCGTTGCTTCCAGAAGTTCTCAGCGTGTTGGTTCTTCAATTTATCCTCGGCTAGCTGCAGTAATTTTTCTTAAACTATATGGGAGCATGGACTTATCCTCGGTAAAGGAAAACGTAGATCTCGGGTGGTGATATAGGAAGACATAGACTTGCTTTGTTTATGAAAAGATGACACTGCCGTTTCTTTTTATTTAATTAACACTCGTAGTATACAAAACTGGTATTGCCGCTGTAAAATACTGTCCACCGCTGTTAAACTATGGCGTGGATATGGCACGAAATATAACTATTCTTATTGTCGCTTTAAGAGTAGCAGATCTTAGGTGTGTTGCTAGAACTATCTTGATTCCCTGTTTTGGCGCGATATCTCACACATTCTGCAGCATCTCTCCCTGACCACACATTACGAAAACTCTCGAATAAAATGCAATACTAAGCTGACATGACAAATTTGACTTGATTCCATTTTTGGCGCGATATCTCACACATCCTGCAGCATCTCTCCCTGACCACACATGACATAAACTGTCTCGAATTTTCCCCAAACAGATCCATTTATAGTCTCAGGCTTCTGAGGCTGCTTCCTTTCCTATTGGTCCATTTTTAGCGCGACTCGACGCGTCTAACTATTTCGAATAAACTTTCAGGGATCTCATTGGTCCAATTTTAATATAAATCGCGGCTTTTCCTACATGTACCGTTAGATTGTCCTTCTCACTCACTTGGTCACGGCGAATTATCAAATAATGGGACAAAGGCTCTACACCCTCGCTGTAGGAATAATAGCACTGCGACCGGAGAGAGGTAATAAAACTAGGTTTTCTGCCTTCGAAAGCACTCTTCCTGTAGCTAAAACATTCCATCGTGGACAGTATTTTAACATAGCGCTTAAATTATTTACATTAAACCATTTATAACTCTACTAATATTAGTAACCTAAATAGATACATAATGTTAAATCACCCTTCTTAAAATATACAAGCAGTATTGAGAAAAAGATATTTACATAGTACGATTTAACATCAATAAAAGTTAATTAATAAATTGTCTAGAATTACTGTTTTCGGGCCCGGCCTAGAGTTGCCGTTTCAAATTGCCCTGTTCTGGAAAAGAATAAATTTTTCAGCACTTGATACAATTTTCTTTTCCAGAATAATTCCTCTGATTATGGCCTTTGTAGGTTTGTTTTGTTGACAGAGACCCTTCGCTATACCTGTTCCTTTTACAAGGGTTCTGCCAAACCAATGGTGTTTATATTTGGGTCATTCACTCTACATTTGTTATGGTTGATCCCCTCTCACCATTTAAAAACAGGTTTCCGAGAGACATTCTTACACAATACATTTCGCGCACACGAATAACTTGTAACGCAAACAAATACTCTAATACCCAAATTAAGTTCTAAAATTAAGTCTATTTACATATATATTGGTACATAATTATTATGCCTTTATTTATTTCTTTACATCCTTATTTATCGGGTGTATTACCTTTACTATTTGTTCATAGGGTTGCTACCTCATTTCGAGTAAAACTAACCTGATTCTTTTCATTACGTTCTTCACCCTTCTCATTCTCTAAACATTTGTATGGTTTGAGCAACTGTTTATGATATCTCCCTACGATCTTGGAATTCTTTATTTCTTGTAACTCAAATGTATCCGAGCCAAAAATGTTAATCACCCTGTATGGACCTTTAAATAAATTTTCCATTCTATGATACCTCTTTTTTTTTATAATTAACAAAACTAATTTGTATGTTTAAAGAAAACTGTCAGCATATTGCTAGCATACCAACCAATTAATAATCTACAAATATTGCTAAATATAAAAAAAAATAATAAATATTCTGACAACAAAAGCTGTTTCAACCTTAAGACAAACTTATTCAAGCAGAAAGAAACTGAAACATATTAATGGCAAAGGTGTTTCTTGTTCTTCTTCACTATCACTAATGATCATTTAATACTCAAGTCTCTTTAGTAATGCAAAACAAATGTTCTGCACAACTGCTTAAGATAATTCATTAATTCACATGTGAAAGCTCTCTTTTCCAGGCACTGTAGAGTCCGGATCAATGATATTATGTCTTTCTTTTTTTTTTTTTTTTTTTTTAATTTGAATGCTGGATTTTTTTTTTTTTTTTTATATCCATACTAATTCTCCAAGTTCGATCAACCCTTTCTTTCGCTTCCTTGTTTTAAATTCCTGCTTTCTTTTCTGCGCCCTTTTTAACATTCTTTCAAAAGCTTTCTTTATGGTAACTTCTCCCGTTAGTGTTTTCGGATCTTTAGTTTCTAGTATCTGTAGTAATTTCCCTTCAAGTGTTTCTATTAACTTCCCCTTCATCAGCTCAACTAATTTCCCCTCTACATTCTTATCTTGTTCACTTAAGTTTCTTTCTAAGTCCTTATTCTGCTTACTTAATTTCCCTTCGAAATCCTTTTTCTGTTCACTCAGTTTTCTTTCTAAATCCTTACTTTGCTTACTTACGATTCTTTCTAAGTCCATATTATGCTCATTTGATTTCCCTTCTACATTCTTATCTTGTTCACTTACGATTCTTTCTAAGTCTTTACTCTGCTCATTTGCGATTCTTTCTAAGTCCTTATTATGCTCATTTGATTTCCCTTCTAGATTCTTATCTGGTTGACTTACGATTCTTTCTAAGTCCTTATTCTGCTTACTTATGATTCTTTCTAAGTCCTTATTATGCTCATCTGCTTCCCCTTCTAGATTCTTATCTTGTTCACTTACGATTCTTTCTAGGTCCTTATTCTGCTTACTTACGATTCTTTCTAAGTATTCATTATTCTCATTTGATTCCCCTTCTAAATTCTTATCTTGTTCACTTATGACTCTTTCTAAGCCCTTACTCTGCTTACTTACGATTCTTTCTAAGTCCTTATTATGCCCATTTGATTCCCTTTCTAAATTCTTATCTTGTTCACTTACGATTTTTTCTACTTCTTTACTCTGCTTCCTTACTTCCCCTTCTAAATTCTTATCTTGTTCCCTTACGACTCTTTCTAGATTCTTACCATGTTCACTTACGATTCTTTCTAAGTTCTTACTATGTTCACTTAAGATCTTACCCCGTTCCTTTATGTCCTTACCCATCTCGTCTATCTTTGTGCTCAAATGTTGAAGCAATATTAGCAGCTGGTTTTGACCTGCGTCAATGACCTGCTTAATCGGTGGTCTCCTTTCCAGCCTAGCTTCTCCCTTTGCTTTACCCATATTTTCTCCTTCTGGTGTTTCGCTGACAATAGCCTCCCTATTCAGTTCTTTCAAATCTTCCCTTGACCTACTCATGGTTCCGTTAGCAAGTTCTACCTCCCTAGTAATGACTTTACCCCCTCTCAATAACATGTGTTCACAAAAACTGAGTCACTACTCTGCATGCCTTTTTGTTTGTTTTTGAATAAATGTTCTAACCTGTATTTTTTTCAATGTTAACTGATGCGTTCCGGGTTCGACTCCTGGTGAAGTTCTAGAAGCGGTGTTCTCAGCTGTTTTGTTGTCCCACGTAGGTAGACTAGAAGTTCGCGTTGTAATTTTGTTCTGCTGTGCCCCTTTCCTCTGAAGATCCTTCGTCCGTTCGTTGTTTCCTAGTCCTCCGTTCGTGTCGTTCTTCCCTTCGAGCCCCACGTTGGGCGCCAGTTTGCGGCGATCTTAAAGTTTGTTAGCCCCACGTTTGGGAGCCAGTTTGCGGCGATCACCTCCTCATCCGTTGCTGTAGCTTACCTTGATGCTTCTCCCGTTGCTTCCAGAAGTTCTCAGCGTGTTGGTTCTTCAATTTATCCTCGGCTAGCTGCAGTAATTTTTCTTAAACTATATGGGAGCATGGACTTATCCTCGGTAAAGGAAAACGTAGATCTCGGGTGGTGATATAGGAAGACATAGACTTGCTTTGTTTATGAAAAGATGACACTGCCGTTTCTTTTTATTTAATTAACACTCGTAGTATACAAAACTGGTATTGCCGCTGTAAAATACTGTCCACCGCTGTTAAACTATGGCGTGGATATGGCACGAAATATAACTATTCTTATTGTCGCTTTAAGAGTAGCAGATCTTAGGTGTGTTGCTAGAACTATCTTGATTCCCTGTTTTGGCGCGATATCTCACACATTCTGCAGCATCTCTCCCTGACCACACATTACGAAAACTCTCGAATAAAATGCAATACTAAGCTGACATGACAAATTTGACTTGATTCCATTTTTGGCGCGATATCTCACACATCCTGCAGCATCTCTCCCTGACCACACATGACATAAACTGTCTCGAATTTTCCCCAAACAGATCCATTTATAGTCTCAGGCTTCTGAGGCTGCTTCCTTTCCTATTGGTCCATTTTTAGCGCGACTCGACGCGTCTAACTATTTCGAATAAACTTTCAGGGATCTCATTGGTCCAATTTTAATATAAATCGCGGCTTTTCCTACATGTACCGTTAGATTGTCCTTCTCACTCACTTGGTCACGGCGAATTATCAAATAATGGGACAAAGGCTCTACACCCTCGCTGTAGGAATAATAGCACTGCGACCGGAGAGAGGTAATAAAACTAGGTTTTCTGCCTTCGAAAGCACTCCTCCTGTAGCTAAAACATTCCATCGTTGACAGTATTTTAAGATAGCGCTTAAATTATTTACATTAAACCATTTATAACTCTACTAATATTAGTAACCTAAATAGATACATAATGTTAAATCACCCTTCTTAAAATATACAAGCAGTATTGAGAAAAAGATATTTACATAGTACGATTTAACATCAATAAAAGTTAATTAATAAATTGTCTAGAATTACTGTTTTCGGGCCCGGCCTAGAGTTGCCGTTTCAAAAGGGAACAGTCTAAGTAAAATAATCAGTGTAATGACATGCTTGGATGTTGACATTTGACTGCAGTTACATGTCCTTGTGGTAAAGGAAGGGAAGGGTCTAAGTAAAATAATCAGTGTAATGACATGCTTGGATGTTGAATTTTACTGCAGTTCCATGTGCTTATGGTAAAGAAAGGGTCTCAGTAAAATAATCAGTGTAATGACATGCTTGGATGTTGAATTTTACTGCAGTTCCATGTGCTTATGGTAAAGAAAGGGTCTCAGTAAAATAATCAGTGTAATGACATGCTTGGATGTTGAATTTTACTGTAGTTCCATGTGCTTATGGTAAAGAAAGGGTCTCAGTAAAATAATCAGTGTAATGACATGCTTGGATGTTGAATTTGACTGCAGTTCCATGTGCTTGTGGTAAAGGAAGGGAAGGGTCTAAGTAAAATAATCAGTGTAATGACATGCTTGGATGTTGAATTTGACTGCAGTTCCATGTGCTTGTGGTAAAGGAATGGAAGGGTCTAAGTAAAATAATCAGTGTAATGACATGCTTGGATGTTGAATTTGACTGCAGTTCCATGTGCTTGTGGTAAAGGAAGGGAAGGGTCTAAGTAAAATAATCAGTATAATGACATGCTTGGATGTTGAATTTTACTGCAGTTCCATGTGCTTGTGGTAAAGGAAGGGAAGGGTCTAAGTAAAATAATCAGTGTAATGACATGCTTGGATGTTGAATTTGACTGCAGTTCCATGTGCTTGTGGTAAAGGAAGGGAAGGGTCTAAGTAAAATAATCAGTGTAATGATATGCTTGGATGTTGAATTTTACTGCAGTTCCATGTGCTTGTGGTAAAGAAAAGGGTCTCAGTAAAATAATCAGTGTAATGACATGCTTGGATGTTGAATTTGACTGCAGTTCCATGTGCTTGTGGTAAAGGAAGGGAAGGGTCTAAGTAAAATAATCAGTGTAATGACATGCTTGGATGTTGAATTTTACTGCAGTTCCATGTGCTTATGGTAAAGGAAGGGAAGGGTCTAAGTAAAATAATCAGTGTAATGACATGCTTGGATGTTGAATTTTACTGCAGTTCCATGTGCTTGTGGTAAAGGAAGGGAAGGGTCTAAGTAAAATAATCAGTGTAATGACATGCTTGGATGTTGAATTTTACTGCAGTTCCATGTGCTTGTGGTAAAGAAAAGGGTCTAAGTAAAATAATCAGTGTAATGACATGCTTGGATGTTGAATTTTACTGCAGTTCCATGTGCTTGTGGTAAAGGAAGGGAAGGGTCTAAGTAAAATAATCAGTGTAATGACATGCTTGGATGTTGAATTTGACTGCAGTTCCATGTGCTTGTGGTAAAGAAAAGGGTCTAAGTAAAATAATCAGTGTAATGACATGCTTGGATGTTGAATTTTACTGCAGTTCCATGTGCTTGTGGTAAAGGAAGGGAAGGGTCTAAGTAAAATAATCAGTGTAATGACATGCTTGGATGTTGAATTTGACTGCAGTTCCATGTGCTTGTGGTAAAGAAAAGGGTCTAAGTAAAATAATCAGTGTAATGACATGCTTGGATGTTGAATTTGACTGTAGTTCCATGTGCTTGTGGTAAAGGAAGGGAAGGGTCTAAGTAAAATAATCAGTGTAATGACATGCTTGGATGTTGAATTTTACTGCAGTTCCATGTGCTTATGGTAAAGGAAAGGGTCTCAGTAAAATAATCAGTGTAATGACATGCTTGGATGTTGAATTTTACTGCAGTTCCATGTGCTTGTGGTAAAGAATGGGAACAGTCTAAGTAAAATAATTAGTGTAATGACATGCTTGGATGTTGACATTTGACTGCAGTTCCATGTGCTTGTGGTAAAGGAAGGGAAGGGTCTAAGTAAAATAATCAGTGTAATGACATGCTTGGATGTTGAATTTGACTGCAGTTCCATGTGCTTGTGGTAAAGAAAAGGGTCTAAGTAAAATAATCAGTGTAATGACATGCTTGGATGTTGAATTTTACTGCAGTTCCATGTGCTTGTGGTAAAGGAAGGGAAGGGTCTAAGTAAAATAATCAGTGTAATGACATGCTTGGATGTTGAATTTGACTGCAGTTCCATGTGCTTGTGGTAAAGAAAAGGGTCTAAGTAAAATAATCAGTGTAATGACATGCTTGGATGTTGAATTTGACTGTAGTTCCATGTGCTTGTGGTAAAGGAAGGGAAGGGTCTAAGTAAAATAATCAGTGTAATGACATGCTTGGATGTTGAATTTTACTGCAGTTCCATGTGCTTATGGTAAAGGAAAGGGTCTCAGTAAAATAATCAGTGTAATGACATGCTTGGATGTTGAATTTTACTGCAGTTCCATGTGCTTGTGGTAAAGAATGGGAACAGTCTAAGTAAAATAATTAGTGTAATGACATGCTTGGATGTTGACATTTGACTGCAGTTCCATGTGCTTGTGGTAAAGGAAAGGGTCTCAGTAAAATAATCAGTGTAATGACATGCTTGGATGTTGAATTTTACTGCAGTTCCATGTGCTTATGGTAAAGGAAAGGGTCTCAGTAAAATAATCAGTGTAATGACATGCTTGGATGTTGAATTTTACTGCAGTTCCATGTGCTTATGGTAAAGGAAGGGAACAGTCTAAGTAAAATAATTAGTGTAATGACATGCTTGGAAGTTGACATTTTACTGCAGTTCCATGTGCTTGTGGTAAAGGAAAGGGTCTCAGTAAAATAATCAGTGTAATGACATGCTTGGATGTTGAATTTTACTGCAGTTCCATGTGCTTATGGTAAAGAATGGGAACAGTCTAAGTAAAATAATTAGTGTAATGACATGCTTGGAAGTTGACATTTGACTTGCAGTTCCATGTGCTTATGGTAAAGGAAGGGAACAGTCTAAGTAAAATAATTAGTGTAATGACATGCTTGGAAGTTGACATTTGACTGCAGTTCCATGTGCTTATGGTAAAGGAAGGGAACAGTCTAAGTAAAATAATTAGTGTAATGACATGCTTGGAAGTTGACATTTGACTGCAGTTCCATGTGCTTATGGTAAAGGAAGGGAACAGTCTAAGTAAAATAATTAGTGTAATGACATGCTTGGAAGTTGACATTTGACTGCAGTTCCATGTGCTTATGGTAAAGGAAGGGAACAGTCTAAGTAAAATAATTAGTGTAATGACATGCTTGGAAGTTGACATTTGACTGCAGTTCCATGTGCTTATGGTAAAGGAAAGGGTCTAAGTAAAATAATTAGTGTAATGACATGCTTGGATGTTGACATTTGACTGCAGTTACATGTGCTTATGGTAAAGGAAAGGGTCTAAGTAAAATAATTGGTGTAATGACATGCTTGGATGTTGACATTTTACTGCAGTTACATGTGCTTATGATAAAGGAAAGGGTCTAAGTAAAATAATTAGTGTAATGACATGCTTGGATGTTGACATTTTACTGCAGTTACATGTGCTTGTGGTAAAGAAAGGGAAGGGTCTAAGTAAAATAATCAGTGTAATGACATGCTTGGATGTTGACATTTGACTGCAGTTACATGTGCTTGTGGTAAGGAAAGGGAAGGGTCTAAGTAAAATAATCAGTGTAATGACATGCTTGGATTTTGACATTTGACTGAGGTTACATGTGCTTATGGTAAAGGAAAGGTCTCAGTAAAATAATTAGTGTAATGACATGCTTGGATGTTGAATTTTACTGCAGTTACATGTGCTTATGGTAAAGGAAAGGTCTCAGTAAAATAATTAGTGTAATGACATGCTTGGATGTTGACATTTGACTGCAGTTCCATGTGCTTGTGGTAAAGAAAGGTAAGGGTCTAAGTAAAATAATCAGTGTAATGACATGCTTGGATGTTGACATTTGACTGCAGTTACATGTGATTGTGTTTAAGAAAGGGAAGGGTCTAAGTAAAATAATCACTGTAATGACATGCTTGGATGTTGACATTTGACTACAGTTACATGTGCTTGTGGTAAAGAAAGGGAAGGGTCTAACTAAAATAATCAGTGTAATGACATGCTTGGATGTTGACATTTGACTGAGGTTACATGTGCTTATGGTAAAGGAAAGGTCTCAGTAATCAATCACTGTAATGACATGCTTGGATGTTGACATTAGACTGCAGTTACATGTGCTTGCGGTAAAGGAAAGGAAGGGTTTAAGTAAAATAATCAGTGTAATGGCATGCTTGGTTGTTGACATTTGACTGCAGTTACATGTGTTTGTGGTAAACAAGGGGTCTAAGTAAAATGATCAGTGTAATGACATGCTTGGATGTTGACATTTGTCTGCAGTTACATGTGCTTGTGGTAAAGGAGGGGTCTAAGTAAAATGATCAGTGTAATGAGATGCTTGGATGTTGACATTTGACTGCAGTTACAGGTGCTTGTGATAAAGGAGGGGTCTAAGTAAAATAATCACTGTAATGGCATGCTTGTGGTTGACATTTGACTGTAGTTACATGTGCTTGTGTTAAAGGAAGGGTCTCAGTAAAATAATCACTGTAATGACATGCTTGGATGTTGACATTTGACTGAGGTTAAATGTGCTTGTGGTAAAGGAAGGGTCTCAGTAAAATAATCACTGTAATGGCATGCTTGGATGTTGACATTTGACTGTAGTTACATGTGCTTGTGGTAAAGGAGGGGTCTAAGTAAAATAGTCACTGTAATGGCATGCTTGGATGTTGACATTTGACTGTAGTTACATGTGCTTGTGGTAAAGGAAGGGTCTCAGTAAAATAATCACTGTAATGACATGCTTGGATGTTGACATTTGACTGTAGTTACATGTGCTAGTGGTAAAGGAAGGGTCTCAGTAAAATAATCACTGTAATGGCATGCTTGGATGTTGACATTCGATTGCAGTTCCATGTGCTTGTGGTAAAGGAAGGGTCTCAGTAAAATAATCACTGTAATGACATGCTTGTATGTTGACATTTGACTGCAGTTCCATGTGTTAAAGGAAGGATCTCAGTTCCATGTGCTTGTGGTAAAGAAAAGGGTCTAAGTAAAATAATTAGTGTAATGACATGCTTGGATGTTGAATTTTACTGCAGTTCCCTGTGCTTGTGGTAAAGAAAAGGGTCTAAGTAAAATAATCAGTGTAATGACATGCTTGGATGTTGAATTTTACTGCAGTTCCATGTGCTTGTGGTAAAGAAAAGGGTCTAAGTAAAATAATCAGTGTAACGTCATGCTTGGATGTTGAATTTTACTGCAGTTCCATGTGCTTCTGGTAAAGAAAAGGGTCTAAGTAAAATAATTAGTGTAATGACATGCTTGGATGTTGAATTTGACTGCAGTTACATGTGCTTGTGGTAAAGAAAAGGGTCTAAGTAAAATAATCAGTGTAATGACATGCTTGGATGTTGACATTTGACTGCAGTTACATGTGCTTGTGGTAAAGAAAAGGGTCTAAGTAAAATAATTAGTGTAATGACATGCTTGGATGTTGACATTTGACTGCAGTTACATGTGCTTGTGGTAAAGAAAAGGGTCTCAGTAAAATAATCACTGTAATGACATGCTTGGATGTTGACATTTGACTGAGGTTAAATGTGCTTGTGGTAAAGGAAGGGTCTCAGTAAAATAATCACTGTAATGGCATGCTTGGATGTTGACATTTGACTGTAGTTACATGTGCTTGTGGTAAAGGAGGGGTCTAAGTAAAATAGTCACTGTAATGGCATGCTTGGATGTTGACATTTGACTGTAGTTACATGTGCTTGTGGTAAAGGAAGGGTCTCAGTAAAATAATCACTGTAATGACATGCTTGGATTTGACATTTGACTGTAGTTACATGTGCTAGTGGTAAAGGAAGGGTCTCAGTAAAATAATCACTGTAATGGCATGTTTGGATGTTGACATTCGATTGCAGTTCCATGTGCTTGTGGTAAAGGAAGGGTCTCAGTAAAATAATCACTGTAATGACATGCTTGTATGTTGACATTTGACTGCAGTTCCATGTGCTTGTGGTAAAGGAAGGATCTCAGTAAAATAATCAGTGTAATGACATGCTTGGATGTTGACATTTGACTGCAGTTTCATGTGCTTGTGGTAAAGAAAGGGAAGGGTCTAAGTAAAATAATCAGTGTAATGACATGCTTGGATATTGACATTTTACTGCAGTTCCATGTGCTTGTGGTAAAGAATGGGAACAGTCTAAGTAAAATAATCAGTGTAATGACATGCTTGGATGTTGACATTTGACTGAGGTTACACGTGCTTATGGTAAAGCAAAGGTCTCAGTAAATTAATCAGTGAAATGACATGCTTAGATGTTGACATTTGACTGCAGTTACATGTGCTTGTGGTAAAGAAAGGGAACAGTCTAATTAAAATAATCAGTGTAATGATATGCTTGGAAGTTGACATTTGACTGCAGTTACATGTGCTTGTGGTAAAGGAAGGGTCTAAGTAAAATAATCATTGTAATGACATGCTTGGATGTTGACATTTGACTGCAGTTACATGTGCTTGTGGTAAAGGAAGGGTCTAAGTAAAATAATCAGTGTAATGACATGCTTGGATGTTGACATTTGACTGCAGTTACATGTGCTTGTGGTAAAGGAAGGGAAGGGTCTAAGTAAAATAATCAGTGTAATGACATGCTTGGATGTTGAATTTTACTGCAGTTCCATGTGCTTATGGTAAAGGGAAGGGTCTAAGTAAAATAATCAGTGTAATGACATGCTTGGATGTTGACATTTGACTGCAGTTTCATGTGCTTGTGGTAAAGAAAGGGAAGGGTCTAAGTAAAATAATCAGTGTAATGACATGCTTGGATGTTGACATTTGACTGCAGTTCCATGTGCTTGTGTTAAAGAAAAGGGTCTAAGTAAAATAATTAGTGTAATGACATGCTTGGATGTTGAATTTTACTGCAGTTCCATGTGCTTGTGGTAAGGAAAAGGGTCTAAGTAAAATAATCAGTGTAATGACATGCTTGGATGTTGAATTTTACTGCAGTTCCATGTGCTTGTGGTAAAGAAAAGGGTCTAAGTAAAATAATCAGTGTAATGTCATGCTTGGATGTTGAATTTTACTGCAGTTCCATGTGCTTCTGGTAAAGAAAAGGGTCTAAGTAAAATAACTAGTGTAATGACATGCTTGGATGTTGAATTTTACTGCAGTTACATGTGCTTGTGGTAAAGAAAAGGGTCTAAGTAAAATAATCAGTGTAATGACATGCTTGGATGTTGACATTTGACTGCAGTTACATGTGCTTGTGGTAAAGAAAAGGGTCTAAGTAAAATAATTAGTGTAATGACATGCTTGGATGTTGACACTTGACTGCAGTTACATGTGCTTGTGGTAAAGAAAAGGGTCTAAGTAAAATAATCAGTGTAATGACATGCTTGGATGTTGAATTTTACTGCAGTTCCATGTGCTTGTGGTAAAGGAAGGGAAGGGTCTAAGTAAAATAATCAGTGTAATGACATGCTTGGATGTTGAATTTTACTGCAGTTCCATGTTCTTGTGGTAAAGAAAAGGGTCTAAGTAAAATAATCAGTGTAATGACATGCTTGGATGTTGACATTTGACTGCAGTTACATGTCCTTGTGGTAAAGGAAGGGAAGGGTCTAAGTAAAATAATCAGTGTAATGACATGCTTGGATGTTGAATTTTACTGCAGTTCCATGTGCTTATGGTAAAGAAAAGGGTCTAAGTAAAATAATCAGTGTAATGGCATGCTTGGATGTTGACATTTGACTGCAGTTACATGTCCTTGTGGTAAAGGAAGGGAAGGGTCTAAGTAAAATAATCAGTGTAATGACATGCTTGGATGTTGAATTTTACTGCAGTTCCATGTGCTTATGGTAAAGAAAGGGTCTCAGTAAAATAATCAGTGTAATGACATGCTTAGATGTTGAATTTTACTGCAGTTCCATGTGCTTATGGTAAAGAAAGGGTCTCAGTAAAATAATCAGTGTAATGACATGCTTGGATGTTGAATTTTACTGCAGTTCCATGTGCTTATGGTAAAGGAAAGGGTCTCAGTAAAATAATCAGTGTAATGACATGCTTGGATGTTGAATTTGACTGCAGTTCCATGTGCTTGTGGTAAAGGAAGGGAAGGGTCTAAGTAAAATAGTCAGTGTAATGACATGCTTGGATGTTGAATTTGACTGCAGTTGCATGTGCTTGTGGTAAAGGAAGGGAAGGGTCTAAGTAAAATAATCAGTGTAATGACATGCTTGGATGTTGAATTTGACTGCAGTTCCATGTGCTTGTGGTAAAGGAAGGGAAGTGTCTAAGTAAAATAATCAGTGTAATGACATGCTTGGATGTTGAATTTTACTGCAGTTCCATGTGCTTGTGGTAAAGAAAAGGGTCTAAGTAAAATAATTAGTGTAATGACATGCTTGGATGTTGAATTTTACTGCAGTTCCATGTGCTTGTGGTAAAGAAAAGGGTCTAAATAAAATAATCAGTGTAATGACATGCTTGGTTGTTGAATTTTACTGCAGTTCCATGTGCTTGTGGTAAAGAAAAGGGTCTAAGTAAAATAATCAGTGTAATGACATGCTTGGATGTTGACATTTGACTGCAGTTACATGTGCTTGTGGTAAAGAAAAGGGTCTAAGTAAAATAATCAGTGTAATGACATGCTTGGATGTTGAATTTTACTGCAGTTCCATGTGCTTGTGGTAAAGGAAGGGAAGGGTCTAAGTAAAATAATCAGTGTAATTACATGCTTGGATGTTGAATTTTACGGCAGTTCCATGTGCTTGTGGTAAAGAAAAGGGTCTAAGTAAAATAATCAGTGTAATGACATGCTTGGATGTTGAATTTTACTGCAGTTCCATGTGCTTGTGGTAAAGAAAAGGGTCTAAGTAAAATAATTAGTGTAATGACATGCTTGGATATTGAATTTTACTGCAGTTCCATGTGCTTGTGGTAAAGAAAAGGGTCTAAGTAAAATAATCAGTGTAATGACATGCTTGGATGTTGACATTTGACTGCAGTTACATGTGCTTGTGGTAAAGAAAAGGGTCTAAGTAAAATAATCAGTGTAATGACATGCTTGGATGTTGAATTTTACTGCAGTTCCATGTGCTTGTGGTAAAGAAAAGGGTCTAAGTAAAATAATCAGTGTAATGACATGCTTGGATGTTGAATTTTACTGCAGTTACATGTGCTTGTGGTAAAGAAAAGGGTCTCAGTAAAATAATCAGTGTAATGACATGCTTGGATGTTGAATTTTACTGCAGTTACATGTGCTTGTGGTAAAGAAAAGGGTCTAAGTAAAATAATCAGTGTAATGACATGCTTGGATGTTGAATTTTACTGCAGTTACATGTGCTTGTGGTAAAGAAAAGGGTCTCAGTAAAATAATCAGTGTAATGACATGCTTGGATGTTGAATTTTACTGCAGTTACATGTGCTTGTGGTAAAGAAAAGGGTCTCAGTAAAATAATCAGTGTAATGACATGCTTGGATGTTGAATTTTACTGCAGTTACATGTGCTTGTGGTAAAGAAAAGGGTCTCAGTAAAATAATCAGTGTAATGACATGCTTGGATGTTGACATTTGACTGCAGTTACATGTGCTTGTGGTAAAGAAAAGGGTCTCAGTAAAATAATCAGTGTAATGACATGCTTGGATGTTGAATTTTACTGCAGTTACATGTGGTTGTGGTAAAGAAAAGGGTCTAAGTAAAATAATCAGTGTAATGACATGCTTGGATGTTGAATTTTACTGCAGTTACATGTGGTTGTGGTAAAGAAAAGGGTCTAAGTAAAATAATCAGTGTAATGACATGCTTGGATGTTGACATTTGACTGCAGTTACATGTGCTTGTGGTAAAGAAAAGGGTCTAAGTAAAATAATCAGTGTAATGACATGCTTGGATGTTGACATTTGACTGCAGTTACATGTGCTTGTGGTAAAGAAAAGGGTCTAAGTAAAATAAACAGTGTAATGACATGCTTGGATGTTGAATTTTACTGCAGTTCCATGTGCTTGTGGTAAAGGAAGGGAAGGGTCTAAGTAAAATAATCAGTGTTATTACATGCTTGGATGTTGAATTTTACGGCAGTTCCATGTGCTTGTGGTAAAGGAAGGGAAGGGTCTAAGTAAAATAATCAGTGTAATGACATGCTTGGATGTTGAATTTGACTGCAGTTCCATGTGCTTGTGGTAAAGAAAAGGGTCTAAGTAAAATAATCAGTGTAATGACATGCTTGGATGTTGACATTTGACTGCAGTTACATGTCCTTGTGGTAAAGGAAGGGAAGGGTCTAAGTAAAATAATCAGTGTAATGACATGCTTGGATGTTGAATTTTACTGCAGTTCCATGTGCTTATGGTAAAGAAAGGGTCTCAGTAAAATAATCAGTGTAATGACATGCTTGGATGTTGAATTTTACTGCAGTTCCATGTGCTTATGGTAAAGGAAAGGGTCTCAGTAAAATAATCAGTGTAATGACATGCTTGGATGTTGAATTTTACTGCAGTTCCATGTGCTTTTGGTAAACGAAAGGGTCTCAGTAAAATAATCAGTGTAATGACATGCTTGGATGTTGAATTTTACTGCAGTTCCATGTGCTTATGGTAAAGGAAGGGAACAGTCTAAGTAAAATAATTAGTGTAATGACATGCTTGGAAGTTGACATTTTACTGCAGTTCCATGTGCTTGTGGTAAAGGAAAGGGTCTCAGTAAAATAATCAGTGTAATGACATGCTTGGATGTTGACATTTGACTGCAGTTCCATGTGCTTGTGGTAAAGGAAAGGGTCTCAGTAAAATAATCAGTGTAATGACATGCTTGGATGTTGAATTTTACTGCAGTTCCATGTGCTTATGGTAAAGGAAAGGGTCTCAGTAAAATAATCAGTGTAATGACATGCTTGGATGTTGAATTTTACTGCAGTTCCATGTGCTTATGGTAAAGGAAAGGGTCTCAGTAAAATAATCAGTGTAATGACATGCTTGGATGTTGAATTTTACTGCAGTTCCATGTGCTTGTTGTAAAGAAAGGGAAGGGTCTAAGTAAAATAATCATTGTAATGACATGCTTGGATGTTGACATTTGACTGCAGTTCCATGTGCTTGTGGTAAAGAAAGGGAAGGGTCTAAGTAAAATAATCACTGTAATGACATGCTTGGATGTTGACATTTGACTGCTGTTCCATGTGCTTGTGGTAAAGAAAGGGAAGGGTCTAAGTAAAATAATTAGTGTAATGACATGCTTGGATGTTGACATTTGACTGCAGTTCCATGTGCTTGTGGTAAAGAAAGGGAAGGGTCTAAGTAAAATAATTAGTGTAATGACATGCTTGGATGTTGGATTTTACTGCAGTTCCATGTGCTTATGGTAAAGGAAAGGGAAGGGTCTAAGTAAAATAATTAGTGTAATGACATGCTTGGATGTTGAATTTTACTGCAGTTCCATGTGCTTATGGTAAAGGAAAGGGAAGGGTCTAAGTAAAATAATTAGTGTAATGACATGCTTGGATGTTGACATTTTACTGCAGTTCCATGTGCTTGTGGTAAAGGAAAGGGAAGGGTCTAAGTAAAATAATTAGTGTAATGACATGCTTGGATGTTGAATTTTACTGCAGTTCCATGTGCTTATGGTAAAGGAAAGGGAAGGGTCTAAGTAAAATAATTAGTGTAATGACATGCTTGGATGTTGAATTTTACTGCAGTTCCATGTGCTTATGGTAAAGGAAAGGGAAGGGTCTAAGTAAAATAATTAGTGTAATGACATGCTTGGATGTTGACATTTGACTGCAGTTCCATGTGCTTGTGGTAAAGAAAGGGAAGGGTCTAAGTAAAATAATCAGTGTAATGACATGCTTGGATGTTGACATTTGACTGCAGTTCCATGTGCTTGTGGTAAAGAAAGGGAACAGTCTAAGTAAAATAATCAGTGTAATGACATGCTTGGATGTTGAATTTTACTGCAGTTCCATGTGCTTGTGGTAAAGAAAGGGAAGGGTCTAAGTAAAATAATTAGTGTAATGACATGCTTGGATGTTGACATTTGACTGCAGTTCCATGTGCTTGTGGTAAAGAAAGGGAAGGGTCTAAGTAAAATAATTAGTGTAATGACATGCTTGGATGTTGACATTTGACTGCAGTTCCATGTGCTTGTGGTAAAGAAAGGGAAGGGTCTAAGTAAAATAATTAGTGTAATGACATGCTTGGATGTTGACATTTGACTGCAGTTCCATGTGCTTGTGGTAAAGAAAGGGAAGGGTCTAAGTAAAATAATCAGTGTAATGACATGCTTGGATGTTGACATTTGACTGCAGTTCCATGTGCTTGTGGTAAAGAAAGGGAAGGGTCTAAGTAAAATAATTAGTGTAATGACATGCTTGGATATTGAATTTTACTGCAGTTCCATGTGCTTATGTTAAAGGAAAGGGTCTCAGTAAAATAATTAGTGTAATGACATGCTTGGATGTTGACATTTTACTGCAGTTACATGTGCTTATGGTAAAGGAAAGGGTCTAAGTAAAATAATTAGTGTAATGACATGCTTGGATGTTGACATTTTACTGCAGTTCCATGTGCTTATGGTAAAGGAAAGGGTCTCAGTAAAATAATTAGTGTAATGACATGCTTGGATGTTGACATTTGACTGCAGTTACATGTGCTTATGGTAAAGGAAAGGGTCTAAGTAAAATAATTAGTGTAATGACATGCTTGGATGTTGAATTTTACTGCAGTTACATGTGCTTATGGTAAAGGAAAGGGTGTAAGTAAAATAATTAGTGTAATGACATGCTTGGATGTTGACATTTTACTGCAGTTACATGTGCTTATGGTAAAGGAAAGGGTCTAAGTAAAATAATTAGTGTAATGACATGCTTGGATGTTGACATTTTACTGCAGTTACATGTGCTTGTGGTAAAGAAAGGGAAGGGTCTAAGTAAAATAATCAGTGTAATGACATGCTTGGATGTTGACATTTGACTGCAGTTACATGTGCTTGTGGTAAAGAAAAGGAAGGGTCTAAGTAAAATAATCAGTGTAATGACATGCTTGGATATTGACATTTGACTGAGGTTACATGTGCTTATGGTAAAGGAAAGGTCTCAGTAAAATAATTAGTGTAATGACATGCTTGGCTGTTGAATTTTACTGCAGTTACATGTGCTTATGGTAAAGGAAAGGGTCTAAGTAAAATAATTAGTGTAATGACATGCTTGGATGTTGAATTTTACTGCAGTTACATGTGCTTATGGTAAAGGAAAGGTCTCAGTAAAATAATTAGTGTAATGACATGCTTGGATGTTGACATTTGACCGCAGTTCCATGTGCTTGTGGTAAAGAAAGGGAAGGGTCTAAGTAAAATAATCAGTTTAATGACATGCTTGGATGTTGACATTTGACTGCAGTTACATGTGATTGTGTTAAAGAAAGGGAAGGGTCTAAGTAAAATAATCAGTGTAATGACATGCTTGGATGTTGACATTTGACTGAGGTTACATGTGCTTATGGTAAAGGAAAGGTCTCAGTAATCAATCACTGTAATGACATGCTTGCATGTTGACATTAGACTACAGTTACATGTGCTTGCGGTAAAGGAAAGGAAGGGTTTAAGTAAAATAATCAGTGTAATGGCATGCTTGGTTGTTGACATTTGACTGCAGTTACATGTGTTTGTGGTAAACAAGGGGTCTAAGTAAAATGATCAGTGTAATGACATGCTTGGATGTTGACATTTGTCTGCAGTTACATGTGCTTGTGGTAAAGGAGGGGTCTAAGTAAAATGATCGGTGTAATGACATGCTTGGATGTTGACGTTTGACTGCAGTTACAGGTGCTTGTGGTACAGGAGGGGTCTAAGTAAAATAATCACTGTAATGGCATGCTTGTGGTTGACATTTGACTGTAGTTACATGTGCTTGTGTTAAAGGAAGGGTCTCAGTAAAATAATCACTGTAATGACATGCTTGGATGTTGACATTTGACTGAAGTTAAATGTGCTTGTGGTAAAGGCAGGGTCTCAGTAAAATAATCACTGTAATGGCATGCTTGGATGTTGACATTTGACTGTAGTTACATGTGCTTGTGGTAAAGGAGGGGTCTAAGTAAAATAGTCACTGTAATGGCATGCATGGATGTTGACATTTGACTGTAGTTACATGTGCTTGTGGTAAAGGAAGGGTCTCAGTAAAATAATCACTGTAATGACATGCTTGGATGTTGACATTTGACTGTAGTTACATGTGCTTGTGGTAAAGGAAGGGTCTCAGTAAAATAATCACTGTAATGGCATGCTTGGATGTTGACATTCGATTGCAGTTCCATGTGCTTGTGGTAAAGGAAGGGTCTCAGTAAAATAATCACTGTAATGACATGCTTGTATGTTGATATTTGACTGCAGTTCCATGTGCTTGTGGTAAAGGAAGGATCTCAGTAAAATAATCAGTGTAATGACATGCTTGGATTTTGACATTTGACTGCAGTTCCATGTGCTTGTGGTAGAGAAAGGGAAGGGTCTAAGTAAAATAATCAGTGTAATGACATGCTTGGATATTGACATTTTACTGCAGTTCCATGTGCATGTGGTAAAGAATGGGAACAGTCTAAGTAAAATAATCAGTGTAATGACATGCTTGGATGTTGACATTTGACTGAGGTTACACGTGCTTATGGTAAAGCAAAGGTCTCAGTAAAATAATCAGTGAAATGACATGCTTAGATGTTGACATTTGACTGCAGTTACATGTGCTTGTGGTAAAGAAAGGGAACAGTCTAATTAAAATAATCAGTGTAATGATATGCTTGGAAGTTGACATTTGACTGAGGTTACGCGTGCTTATGCTAAAGGAAAGGTCTCAGTAAAATAATCAGTGTAATGACATGCATAGATGTTGACATTTGACTGCAGTTACATGTGCTTGTGGTAAAGAAAGGGAACGGTCTAAGTAAAATAATCAGTGTAATGACATGCTTGGATGTTGGCATTTGACTGAGGTTACAAGTGCTTATGGTAAAGGAAAGGTCTCAGTAAAATAATCAGTGTAATGACATGCTTAGATGTTGACATTTCACTGCAGTTACATGTGCTTGTGGTAAAGAAGGGGAACAGTCTACTTAAAATAATCAGTGTAATGACATGCTTGGATGTTGGCATTTGACTGAGGTTACACGTGCTTATGGTAAAGGAAAGGTCTCAGTAAAATAATCAGTGTAATCACATGCTTAGATGTTGACATTTGACTGCAGTTACATGTGCTTGTGGTAAAGGAAAGGTCTCAGTAAAATAATCAGTGTAATGACATGCTTGTATGTTGACATTTGACTGCAGTTCCATGTGATTGTGGTAAAGGAAGGATCTCAGTAAAATAATCAGTGTAATGACATGCTTGGATGTTGACATTTGACTGCAGTTCCATGTGATTGTGGTAAAGGAAAGGTCTCAGTAAAATAATCAGTGTAATGACATGCTTGTATGTTGACATTTGACTGCAGTTCCATGTGATTGTGGTAAAGGAAGGATCTCAGTAAAATAATCAGTGTAATGACATGCTTGGATGTTGACATTTGACTGCAGTTCCATGTGCTTGTGGTAAAGAAAGGGAATGGTCTAAGTAAAATAATCAGTGTAATGACATGCTTGGGTGTTGACATTTGACTGAGGTTACACGTGCTTATGGTAAAGCAAAGGTCTCAGTAAAATAATCAGTGTAATGACATGCTTAGATGTTGACATTTGACTGCAGTTACATGTGCTTGTGGTAAAGAAAGTGAACAGTCTAAGTAAAATAATCAGTGTAATGACATGCTTAGATGTTGACATTTTACTGCAGTTCCATGTGCTTGTGGTAAAGAATGGGAACAGTCTAAGTAAAATAATCAGTGTAATGACATGCTTGGATGTTGACATTTGACTAAGGTTACACGTGCTTATGGTAAAGCAAAGGTCTCAGTAAAACAATCAGTGAAATGACATGCTTAGATGTTGACATTTGACTGCAGTTACATGTGCTTGTGGTAAACAAAGGGAACAGTCTAAGTAAAATAATCAGTGTAATGATATGCTTGGAAGTTGACATTTGACTGAGGTTACGCGTGCTTATGCTAAAGGAAAGGTCTCAGAAAATAATCAGTGTAATGACATGCTTAGATGTTGACATTTGACTGCAGTTACATGTGCTTGTGGTAAAGAAAGGGAACAGTCTAATTAAAATAATCAGTGTAATGACATGCTTGGATGTTGGCATTTGACTGAGGTTACACGTGCTTATGGTAAAGGAAAGGTCTCAGTAAAATAATCAGTGTAATGACATGCTTAGATGTTGACATTTGACTGCGGTTCCATGTGCTTGTGGTAAAGAAAGGGAAGGGTCTAAGTAAAATAATCAGTGTAATGACATGCTTAGATGTTGACATTTGACTGCAGTTACATGTCCTTGTGGTAAAGAAAGGGAAGGGTCTTAGTAAAATAATCAGTGTAATGACATGCTTGGATGTTGACATTTGACTGAGGTTACACGTTTTTATGGTAAAGGCAAGGTCTCAGTAAAATAATCAGTGTAATGACATGCTTAGATGTTGACATTTGACTGCGGTATCATGTGCTTGTGGTAAAGAAAGGGAAGGGTCTAAGTAAAATAGTCAGTGTAATGACATGCTTAGATGTTGACATTTGACTGCAGTTACATGTCCTTGTGGTAAAGAAAGGGAAGGGTCTCAGTAAAATAATCAGTGTAATGACATGCTTGGATGTTGACATTTGACTGCAGTTCCATGTGCTTGTGGTAAAGAAATGGAAGGGTCTAAGTAAAATAATCAGTGTAATGACATGCTTGGATGTTGACATTTGACTGCAGTTACATGTGCTTGTGGTAAAGAAAGGGAAGGGTCTCAGTAAAATAATCACTGTAATGACATGCTTGGATGTTGACATTTGACTGCAGTTACATGTGCTTGTGGTAAAGAAAGGGAAGGGTCTCAGTAAAATAGTCACTGTAATGGCATGCTTGGATGTTGACATTTGACTGCAGTTACATGTGCTTGTGGTAAAGAAAGGGAACAGTCTAAGTAAAATAATCAATGTAATGATATGCTTGGAAGTTGACATTTGACTGAGGTTACGCGTGCTTATGCTAAAGGAAAGGTCTCAGTAAAATAATCAGTGTAATGACATGCTTAGATGTTGACATTTGACTGCAGTTACATGTGCTTGTGGTAAAGAAAGGGAACAGTCTAATTAAAATAATCAGTGTAATGACATGCTTGGATGTTGACATTTGACTGCAGTTCCATGTGCTTGTGGTTAAGAAGGGAAGGGTCTAAGTAAAATAATCAGTGTAATGACATACTTGGATGTTGATATTTGACTGCAGGTACAGGTGCTTATGATAAAGAAAGGGAAGGGTCTAAGTAAAATAATCAGTGTAATGATGTGCTTGGATGTTGACACTTGACTGCAGTTACATGTGCTTGTGGTAAAGGAAAGGGTCTAAGTAAAATAATTAGTGTAATGACATGCTTGGATGTTGACATTTACTGCAGTTACATGTGCTTATGGTAAAGAAAAGGGTCTAAGTAAAATAATTAGTGTAATGACATGCTTGGATGTTGACATTTTACTGCAGTTACATGTGCTTGTGGTAAAGAAAGGGAAGGGTCTAAGTAAAATAATCAGTGTAATGACATGCTTGGATGTTGACATTTGACTGCAGTTACATGTGCTTGTGGTAAAGAAAGGGAAGGGTCTAAGTAAAATAATCAGTGTAATGACATGCTTGGATATTGACATTTGACTGAGGTTATATGTGCTTATGGTAAAGGAAAGGTCTCAGTAAAATAATTAGTGTAATGACATGCTTGGATGTTGAATTTTACTGCAGTTACATGTGCTTATGGTAAAGGAAAGGGTCTAAGTAAAATAATTAGTGTAATGACATGCTTGGATGTTGAATTTTACTGCAGTTACATGTGCTTATGGTAAAGGAAAGGTCTCAGTAAAATAATTAGTGTAATGACATGCTTGGATGTTGACATTTGACTGCAGTTCCATGTGCTTGTGGTAAAGAAAGGGAAGGGTCTAAGTAAAATAATCAGTGTAATGACATGCTTGGATGTTGACATTTGACTGCAGTTACATGTGATTGTGTTAAAGAAAGGGAAGGGTCTAAGTAAAATAATCAGTGTAATGACATGCTTAGATGTTGACATTTGACTGCAGTTACATGTCCTTGTGGTAAAGAAAGGGAAGGGTCTCAGTAAAATAATCAGTGTAATGACATGCTTCGATGTTGACATTTGACTGCAGTTACATGTGCTTGTGGTAAAGAAAGGGAAGGGTCTAAGTAAAATAATCAGTGTAATGACATGCTTAGATGTTGGCATTTGACTGAGGTTACACGTGCTTATGTTAAAGGTAAGGTCTCAGTAAAATAATCAGTGTAATGACATGCTTGGATGTTGGCATTTGACTGAGGTTACACGTGCTTATGGTAAAGGAAAGGTCTCAGTAAAATAATCAGTGTAATGACATGCTTAGATGTTGACATTTCACTGCAGTTAAATGTGCTTGTGGTAAAGAAGGGGAACAGTCTAATTAAAATAATCAGTGTAATGACATGCTTAGATGTTGGCATTTGACTGCAGTTCCATGTGCCCTTGGTAAAGGAAGGGAAGGGCCTAAGTAAAATAATCAGTGTAATCACATGCTTGGAGGTAACATTTGACTGCAGTTACATGTGCTTGTGGTAAAGGAAAGGTCTAAGTAAAATAATCAGTGTAATGACATGCTTGGATGTTGACATTTGACTGCAGTTACAGGTGCTTGTGGTAAAGAAAGGGAACAGTCTAAGTAAAATAATCAGTGTAATGACATGCTTGGATGTTGACATTTGACTGCAGTTACAGGTGCTTGTGTCAAAGGAAGGGAAGGGTCTAAGTAAAATAATCAGTGTAATGATATGCTTCCATTTTGACATTTGACTGCAGTTCCATGTGCTTGTGGCAAAGGAAGGGAAGGGTCTAAGTAAAATAATCAGTGTAATGATATGCTTCGATTTTGACATTTGACTGCAGTTACATGTGCTTGTGGTAAAGGAAGGGAAGGGTCTAAGTAAAATAATCAGTGTAATGACATGCTTGGATGTTGACATTTGACTGCAGTTCCATGTGCTTGTGGCAAAGGAAGGGAAGGGTCTAAGTAAAATAATCAGTGTAATGATATGCTTCGATTTTGACATTTGGCTGCAGTTACATGTGCTTGTGGTAAAGGAAGGGTCTAAGTAGATTAATCAGTGTAATGACATGCTTGGATGTTTACATTTGACTGCAGTTATAGGTGCTTGTGGCAAAGGAAGGGTCTAAGCA
Source organism: Deroplatys truncata (assembly GCA_030765065.1). Taxonomy (NCBI): domain Eukaryota; kingdom Metazoa; phylum Arthropoda; class Insecta; order Mantodea; family Mantidae; genus Deroplatys; species Deroplatys truncata. Next base: position 234,498,049 of record CM060986.1, read on the forward strand.
AAATAACCAGTGTAATGACATGCTTGGATGTTGACATTTGACTGCAGTTACAAAATCTTGTGGTAAAGAAAGGGAAGGGTCTAAGTAAAATAACCAGTGTAATGACATGCTTGGATGTTGACGCTTGACTGCAGTTACAGGTGCTTGTGTCAAAGGAAGGGTGTAAGTAAAATAACGAGTGTAATGGCATGCTTGGATGTTGGCATTTGACTGCAGTTACATGTTCTTTTGGTAAAGGAAGGGTGTAAGTAAAATACTGACTGTATTGCCATGCTTGAATGTTGACATTTGACTGCAGTTACATGTGCTTCTGGAAAAGGAAGGGACTAAGTAAAATAATCACTGTAATGGCATGCCTGGATGTTACATTTGACTGCAGTTACATGTGCTTGTGGAAAAGGAAGGGAAGGCTCTAAGTAAAATAATCACTGTAATGGCATGCTTGAATGTTGACATTTGACTGCAGTTACATGTGCTTGTGGTAAAGGAAGGGTCTCAGTAAAATAATGAGTGTAATGACATGCCTGAATGTTGACATTTGACTGCAGTTACATGTGCTTGTGGTAAACTGAAAGGTCTCAGGAAAATAATCAGTGTAATGACATGCTTGAATGTTGACATTTGACTGCAGTTACAGGTGCTTGTGGAAAAGGACGGGAAGGGTCTAAGTAAAATAATCACTGTAATGGCATGCTTGAATGTTGACATTTGGCTGCAGTTACATGTGCTTGTGGTAAAGAAAGGGAAGGGTCTAAGTAAAATAATCAGTGTAATAACATGCTTGGATGTTGACATTTGACTGCAGTTACATGTGCTTGTGGTAAAGAAAGGGAAGGTCTAAGTAAAATAATCAGTGTAATGACATGCTTGGATATTGACATTTGACTGAGGTTATATGTGCTTATGGTAAAGGAAAGGTCTCAGTAAAATAATTATTGTAATGACATGCTTGGATGTTGAATTTTACTGCAGTTACATGTGCTTATGGTAAAGGAAAGGGTCTAAGTAAAATAATTATTGTAATGACATGCTTGGATGTTGAATTTTACTGCAGTTACATGTGCTTATGGTAAAGGAAAGGTCTCAGTAAAATAATTATTGTAATGACATGCTTGGATGTTGAATTTTACTGCAGTTACATGTGCTTATGGTAAAGGAAAGGGTCTAAGTAAAATAATTAGTGTAATGACATGCTTGGATGTTGAATTTTACTGCAGTTACATGTGCTTATGGTAAAGGAATGGTCTCAGTAAAATAATTAGTGTAATGACATGCTTGGATGTTGACATTTGACTGCAGTTCCATGTGCTTGTGGTAAAGAAAGGGAAGGGTCTAAGTAAAATAATCAGTGTAATGACATGCTTGGATGTTGACATTTGACTGCAGTTATATGTGATTGTGTTAAAGAAAGGGAAGGGTCTAAGTAAAATAATCAGTGTAATGACATGCTTAGATGTTGACATTTGACTGCAGTTACATGTCCTTGTGGTAAAGAAAGGGAAGGGTCTCAGTAAAATAATCAGTGTAATGACATGCTTCGATGTTGACATTTGACTGCAGTTACATGTGCTTGTGGTAAAGAAAGGGAAGGGTCTAAGTAAAATAATCAGTGTAATGACATGCTTAGATGTTGGCATTTGACTGAGGTTACACGTGCTTATGTTAAAGGAAAGGTCTCAGTAAAATAATCAGTGTAATGACATGCTTGGATGTTGGCATTTGACTGAGGTTACACGTGCTTATGGTAAAGGAAAGGTGTCAGTAAAATAATCAGTGTAATGACATGCTTAGATGTTGACATTTCACTGCAGTTACATGTGCTTGTGGTAAAGAAGGGGAACAGTCTAATTAAAATAATCAGTCTAATGACATGCTTGGATGTTGGCATTTGACTGCAGTTCCATGTGCTTGTGGTAAAGGAAGGGAAGGGCCTAAGTAAAATAATCAGTGTAATCACATGCTTGGAGGTAACATTTGACTGCAGTTACATGTGCTTGTGGTAAAGGAAAGGTCTAAGTAAAATAATCAGTGTAATGACATGCTTGGATGTTGACATTTGACTACAGTTACAGGTGCTTGTGGTAAAGAAAGGGAACAGTCTAAGTAAAATAATCAGTGTAATGACATGCTTGGATGTTGACATTTGACTGCAGTTAGAGGTGCTTGTGTCAAAGGAAGGGAAGGGTCTAAGTAAAATAATCAGTGTAATGATATGCTTCCATTTTGACATTTGACTGCAGTTCCATGTGCTTGTGGCAAAGGAAGGGAAGGGTCTAAGTAAAATAATCAGTGTAATGATATGCTTCGATTTTGACATTTGACTGCAGTTACATGTGCTTGTGGTAAAGGAAGGGAAGGGTCTAAGTAAAATAATCAGTGTAATGACATGCTTGGATGTTGACATTTGACTGCAGTTCCATGTGCTTGTGGCAAAGGAAGGGAAGGGTCTAAGTAAAATAATCAGTGTAATGATATGCTTCGATTTTGACATTTGGCTGCAGTTACATGTGCTTGTGGTAAAGGAAGGGTCTAAGTAGATTAATCAGTGTAATGACATGTTTGGATGTTTACATTTGACTGCAGTTATAGGTGCTTGTGGCAAAGGAAGGGTCTAAGTAAAATAACCAGTGTAATGACATGCTTGGATGTTGACATTTGACTGCAGTTACAAAATCTTGTGGTAAAGAAAGGGAAGGGTCTAAGTAAAATAACCAGTGTAATGACATGCTTGGATGGCGACGCTTGACTGCAGTTACAGGTGCTTGTGTCAAAGGAAGGGTGTAAGTAAAATAACGAGTGTAATGGCATGCTTGGATGTTGGCATTTGACTGCAGTTACATGTTCTTTTGGTAAAGGAAGGGTGTAAGTAAAATACTGACTGTATTGCCATGCTTGAATGTTGACATTTGACTGCAGTTACATGTGCTTCTGGAAAAGGAAGGGACTAAGTAAAATAATCACTGTAATGGCATGCCTAGATGTTACATTTGACTGCAGTTACATGTGCTTGTGGAAAAGGAAGGGAAGGCTCTAAGTAAAATAATCACTGTAATGGCATGCTTGAATGTTGACATTTGACTGCAGTTACATGTGCTTGTGGTAAAGGAAGGGTCTCAGTAAAATAATCACTGTAATGACATGCCTGAATGTTGACATTTGACTGCAGTTACATGTGCTTGTGGTAAACTGAAAGGTCTCAGGAAAATAATCAGTGTAATGACATGCTTGAATGTTGACATTTGACTGCAGTTACAGGTGCTTGTGGAAAAGGACGGGAAGGGTCTAAGTAAAATAATCACTGTAATGGCATGCTTGAATGTTGACATTTGGCTGCAGTTACATGTGCTTGTGGTAAAGGAAAGGTCTCAGTAAAATAATCACTGTATTGACATGCTTGGATGTTGACATTTGACTGCAGTTACATGTGCTTGTGGTAAAGAAAGGGAAGGGTCTAAGTAAAATAATCACTGTAATGGCATGCTTGGATGACATTTGACTGCAGTTACATGTGCTTGTGGTAAAGGAAGGGAAGGGTCTAACTAAAATAACCAGTGTTAGACATGCTTGGATGTTGACATTTGACTGCAGTTACAGGTGCTTGTGGTAAAGAAAGGGAAGGGTCTAACTAAAATAACCAGTGTAATGACATGCTTGGATGTTGACATTTGACTGCAGTTACATGTGCTTGTGGTAAAGGAGGAGTCTAAGTAAAATGATCAGTGTAATGACATACTTGGATGTTGATATTTGTCTGCAGTTACATGTGCTTGTGGTAACGGAAGGGTCTAAGTAAAATAATCACTGTAATGACATGCTTGGAGGTTACAGTTTAGTGCAGTTATATGTGCTTGTGGTAAAGGAAAGGTCTAAGTAAAATAATAAGTGTAATGAAATGCTTGGATGTTGACATTTGACTGCAGTTACAGGTGCTTGTGGCAAAGGAAGGGAAGGGCCTGAGTAAAATAATCAGTGTAATGATATGCTTGGATGTTGATATTTGACTGCAGTTACATGTGCTTGCGGTAAAGGCAGGGTCTCAGTAAAATAATCACTGTAATGGCATGCTTGGATGTTGACATTTGACTGCAGTTACATGTGCTTGTGGTAAAGGCAGGGTCTCAGTAAAATAATCACTGTAATGGCATGCTTGGATGTTGAAATTTGACTGCAGTTACATGTGCTTGTGGTAAAGGAAGGGTCTCAGTAAAATAATCACTGTAATGACATGCTTGGATGTTGACATTTGACTGCAGTTACATGTGCTTGTGGTAACGGAAGGTTCTAAGTAAAATAATCACTGTAATGACATGCTTGGATGTTGACATTTGACTGCAGTTACATGTGCTTGTGGTAAAGGCAGGGTCTCAGTAAAATAATCACTGTAATGGCATGCTTGGATGTTGACATTTGACTGCAGCTACATGTGCTTGTGGTAAAGGCAGGGTCTCAGTAAAATAATCACTGTAATGCCATGCTTGGATGTTGACATTTGACTGCAGCTACATGTGCTAGTGGTAAAGGAAGGGTCTCAGTAAAATAATCACTGTAATGACATGCTTGGATGTTGACATTTGACTGCAGTTACATGTACTTGTGGTAAAGGAAGGGTCTCAGTAAAATAATCACTGTAATGACATGCTTGGATGTTGACATTTGACTGCAGTTACATGTGCTTGTGGTAACGGAAGGTTCTAAGTAAAATAATCACTGTAATGACATGCTTGGATGTTGACATTTGACTGCAGTTACATTTGCTTGTGCTAAAGGAAGGGAAGGGTCTTAGTAAAATAATCAGTGTAATGACATGCTTGGATGTTGACATTTGACTGCAGTTACATGTGCTTGTTGTAAAGGAAGGAAAGGGTCTAAGTAAATTAATCAGTGTAATGACATGCTTGTATGTTGACATTTGACTGCAGTTACATGTGCTTGTTGTAAAGGAAGGAAAGGGTCTAATTAAATTAATCAGTGTAATGATATGCTTGGAAGTTGACATTTGACTGAGGTTACGCGTGCTTATGCTAAAGGAAAGGTCTCAGTAAAATAATCAGTGTATTGACATGCTTAGATATTGACATTTGACTGCAGTTACATGTGTTGTGGTAAAGAAAGGGAACGGTCTAAGTAAAATAATCAGTGTAATGACATGCTTGGATGTTGGCATTTGACTGAGGTTACACGTGCTTATGGTAAAGAAAGGGAACGGTCTAAGTAAAATAATCACTGTAATGACATGCTTGGATGTTGACATTTGACTGCAGTTACATGTGCTTATGGTAAAGGAAGGAAAGGGTCTCAGTAAAATAATCAGTGTAATGACATGCTTGGATGTTGGCATTTGACTGAGGTTACACGTGCTTATGGTAATGGAAAGGTCTCAGTAAAATAATCAGTGTAATGACATGCTTAGATGTTGACATTTGACTGCAGTTACCTGTGCTTCTGGTAAAGAAATGGAACAGTCTAAGTAAAATAATCACTTTAATGACATGCTTGGATGTTGGCATTTGTATGAGGTTACACGTACATATGGTAAAGAAAGGGAACAGTCTAAGTAAAATAATCAGTGTAATGACATGCTTAGATGTTGGCATTTGACTGAGGTTACATGTGCTTGTGGTAAAGAAAGGGAACAGTCTAAGTAAAATAATAAGTGTAATGACATGCTTAAATGTTGGCATTTGACTGAGGTTACATGTGCTTGTGGTAAAGAAAGGGAACAGTCTAAGTAAAATAATCGCTGTAATGACATGCTTAGATGTTGGCATTTGACTGAGGTTACATGTGCTTGTGGTAAAGAAAGGGAACAGTCTAAGTAAAATAATCAGTGTAATGACATGCTTGGATGTTGGCATTTGACTGAGGTTACACGTGCTTATGGTAAAGGAAAGGTCTCAGTAAAATAATCAGTGTAATGACATGCTTGGATGTTGACATTTGACTGAGGTTACATGTGCTTATGGTAAAGGAAAGGTCTCAGTAATCAATCACTGTAAGGACATGCTTGGATGTTGACATTAGACTGCAGTTACATGTGCTTGCGGTAAAGGAAAGGAAGGGTTTAAGTAAAATAATCAGTGTAATGGCATGCTTGGTTGTTGACATTTGACTGCAGTTACATGTGCTTGTGGTAAACAAGGGGTCTAAGTAAAATGAACAGTGTAATGACATGCTTGGATGTTGACATTTGTCTGCAGTTACATGTGCTTGTGGTAAAGGATGGGTCTAAGTAAAATGAGCAGTGTAATGACATACTTGGATGTTGACATTTGACTGTAGTTACATGTGCTTGTGTTAAAGGAAGGGTCTCAGTAAACTAATCACTGTAATGACATGCTTGGATGTTGACATTTGACTGAGGTTAAATGTGCTTGTGGTAAAGGAAGGGTCTCAGTAAAATAATCACTGTAATGGCATGCTTGGATGTTGACATTCGACTGCAGTTACATGTGCTTGTGGTAAAGGAAGGGACGGGTCTAAGTAAATTAATCAGTGTAATGACATGCTTGGATATTGACATTTTACTGCAGTTACATGTGCTTGTGGTAAAGGAAAGGTCTCAGTAAAATAATCACTGTATTGACATGCTTGGATGTTGACATTTGACTGCAGTTACATGTGCTTGTGGTAAAGAAAGGGAAGGGTCTAAGTAAAATAATCACTGTAATGGCATGCTTGGATGACATTTGACTGCAGTTACATGTGCTTGTGGTAAAGGAAGGGAAGGGTCTAACTAAAATAACCAGTGTTAGACATGCTTGGATGTTGACATTTGACTGCAGTTACAGGTGCTTGTGGTAAAGAAAGGGAAGGGTCTAACTAAAATAACCAGTGTAATGACATGCTTGGATGTTGACATTTGACTGCAGTTACATGTGCTTGTGGTAAAGGAGGAGTCTAAGTAAAATGATCAGTGTAATGACATACTTGGATGTTGATATTTGTCTGCAGTTACATGTGCTTGTGGTAACGGAAGGGTCTAAGTAAAATAATCACTGTAATGACATGCTTGGAGGTTACAGTTTAGTGCAGTTATATGTGCTTGTGGTAAAGGAAAGGTCTAAGTAAAATAATAAGTGTAATGAAATGCTTGGATGTTGACATTTGACTGCAGTTACAGGTGCTTGTGGCAAAGGAAGGGAAGGGCCTGAGTAAAATAATCAGTGTAATGATATGCTTGGATGTTGATATTTGACTGCAGTTACATGTGCTTGCGGTAAAGGCAGGGTCTCAGTAAAATAATCACTGTAATGGCATGCTTGGATGTTGACATTTGACTGCAGTTACATGTGCTTGTGGTAAAGGCAGGGTCTCAGTAAAATAATCACTGTAATGGCATGCTTGGATGTTGAAATTTGACTGCAGTTACATGTGCTTGTGGTAAAGGAAGGGTCTCAGTAAAATAATCACTGTAATGACATGCTTGGATGTTGACATTTGACTGCAGTTACATGTGCTTGTGGTAACGGAAGGTTCTAAGTAAAATAATCACTGTAATGACATGCTTGGATGTTGACATTTGACTGCAGTTACATGTGCTTGTGGTAAAGGCAGGGTCTCAGTAAAATAATCACTGTAATGGCATGCTTGGATGTTGACATTTGACTGCAGCTACATGTGCTTGTGGTAAAGGCAGGGTCTCAGTAAAATAATCACTGTAATGCCATGCTTGGATGTTGACATTTGACTGCAGCTACATGTGCTAGTGGTAAAGGAAGGGTCTCAGTAAAATAATCACTGTAATGACATGCTTGGATGTTGACATTTGACTGCAGTTACATGTACTTGTGGTAAAGGAAGGGTCTCAGTAAAATAATCACTGTAATGACATGCTTGGATGTTGACATTTGACTGCAGTTACATGTGCTTGTGGTAACGGAAGGTTCTAAGTAAAATAATCACTGTAATGACATGCTTGGATGTTGACATTTGACTGCAGTTACATTTGCTTGTGCTAAAGGAAGGGAAGGGTCTTAGTAAAATAATCAGTGTAATGACATGCTTGGATGTTGACATTTGACTGCAGTTACATGTGCTTGTTGTAAAGGAAGGAAAGGGTCTAAGTAAATTAATCAGTGTAATGACATGCTTGTATGTTGACATTTGACTGCAGTTACATGTGCTTGTTGTAAAGGAAGGAAAGGGTCTAATTAAATTAATCAGTGTAATGATATGCTTGGAAGTTGACATTTGACTGAGGTTACGCGTGCTTATGCTAAAGGAAAGGTCTCAGTAAAATAATCAGTGTAATGACATGCTTGGATGTTGGCATTTGACTGAGGTTACACGTGCTTATGGTAAAGAAAGGGAACGGTCTAAGTAAAATAATCACTGTAATGACATGCTTGGATGTTGACATTTGACTGCAGTTACATGTGCTTATGGTAAAGGAAGGAAAGGGTCTCAGTAAAATAATCAGTGTAATGACATGCTTGGATGTTGGCATTTGACTGAGGTTACACGTGCTTATGGTAATGGAAAGGTCTCAGTAAAATAATCAGTGTAATGACATGCTTAGATGTTGACATTTGACTGCAGTTACCTGTGCTTCTGGTAAAGAAATGGAACAGTCTAAGTAAAATAATCACTTTAATGACATGCTTGGATGTTGGCATTTGTATGAGGTTACACGTACATATGGTAAAGAAAGGGAACAGTCTAAGTAAAATAATCAGTGTAATGACATGCTTAGATGTTGGCATTTGACTGAGGTTACATGTGCTTGTGGTAAAGAAAGGGAACAGTCTAAGTAAAATAATAAGTGTAATGACATGCTTAAATGTTGGCATTTGACTGAGGTTACATGTGCTTGTGGTAAAGAAAGGGAACAGTCTAAGTAAAATAATCGCTGTAATGACATGCTTAGATGTTGGCATTTGACTGAGGTTACATGTGCTTGTGGTAAAGAAAGGGAACAGTCTAAGTAAAATAATCAGTGTAATGACATGCTTGGATGTTGGCATTTGACTGAGGTTACACGTGCTTATGGTAAAGGAAAGGTCTCAGTAAAATAATCAGTGTAATGACATGCTTGGATGTTGACATTTGACTGAGGTTACATGTGCTTATGGTAAAGGAAAGGTCTCAGTAATCAATCACTGTAAGGACATGCTTGGATGTTGACATTAGACTGCAGTTACATGTGCTTGCGGTAAAGGAAAGGAAGGGTTTAAGTAAAATAATAAGTGTAATGGCATGCTTGGTTGTTGACATTTGACTGCAGTTACATGTGCTTGTGGTAAACAAGGGGTCTAAGTAAAATGAACAGTGTAATGACATGCTTGGATGTTGACATTTGTCTGCAGTTACATGTGCTTGTGGTAAAGGATGGGTCTAAGTAAAATGAGCAGTGTAATGACATACTTGGATGTTGACATTTGACTGTAGTTACATGTGCTTGTGTTAAAGGAAGGGTCTCAGTAAACTAATCACTGTAATGACATGCTTGGATGTTGACATTTGACTGAGGTTAAATGTGCTTGTGGTAAAGGAAGGGTCTCAGTAAAATAATCACTGTAATGGCATGCTTGGATGTTGACATTCGACTGCAGTTACATGTGCTTGTGGTAAAGGAAGGGACGGGTCTAAGTAAATTAATCAGTGTAATGACATGCTTGGATATTGACATTTTACTGCAGTTCCATGTGCTTGTGGTAAAGAATGGGAACAGTCTAAGTAAATTAATCAGTGTAATGACATGCTTGGATGTTGACATTTGACTGAGGTTACACGTGCTTATGGTAAAGCAAAGGTCTCAGTAAAATAATCAGTGAAATGACATGCTTAGATGTTGACATTTGACTGCAGTTACATGTGCTTGTGGTAAAGAAAGGGAACGGTCTAAGTAAAATAATCAGTGTAATGACATGCTTAGATGTTGGCATTTGACTGAGGTTACACGTGCTTATGTTAAAGGAAAGGTCTCAGTAAAATAATCAGTGTAATGACATGCTTGGATGTTGGCATTTGACTGAGGTTACACGTGCTTATGGTAATGGAAAGGTCTCAGTAAAATATTCAGTGTAATGACATGCTTAGATGTTGACATTTCACTGCAGTTACATGTGCTTGTGGTAAAGAAGGGGAACAGTCTAATTAAAATAATCAGTGTAATGACATGCTTGGATGTTGACATTTGACTGCAGTTCCATGTGCTTGTGGTAAAGGAAGGGAAGGGCCTAAGTAAAATAATCAGTGTAATCACATGCTTGGAGGTAACATTTGACTGCAGTTACATGTGCTTGTGGTAAAGGAAAGGTCTAAGTAAAATAATCAGTGTAATGACATGCTTGGATGTTGACATTTGACTGCAGTTACAGGTGCTTGTGGTAAAGAAAGGGAACAGTCTAAGTAAAATAATCAGTGTAATGACATGCTTGGATGTTGACATTTGACTGCAGTTACAGGTGCTTGTGTCAAAGGAAGGGAAGGGTCTAAGTAAAATAATCAGTGTAATGATATGCTTCCATTTTGACATTTGACTGCAGTTCCATGTGCTTGTGGTAAAGGAAGGGAAGGGTCTAAGTAAAATAATCAGTGTAATGACATGCTTGGATGTTGACATTTGACTGCAGTTCCATGTGCTTGTGGCAAAGGAAGGGAAGGGTCTAAGTAAAATAATCAGTGTAATGATATGCTTCGATTTTGACATTTGGCTGCAGTTACATGTGCCTGTGGTAAAGGAAGGGTCTAAGTAGATTAATCAGTGTAATGACATGCTTGGATGTTTACATTTGACTGCAGTTATAGGTGCTTGTGGCAAAGGAAGGGTCTAAGTAAAATAACCAGTGTAATGACATGCTTGGATGTTGACATTTGACTGCAGTTACAAAATCTTGTGGTAAAGAAAGGGAAGGGTCTAAGTAAAATAACCAGTGTAATGACATGCTTGGATGTTGACGCTTGACTGCAGTTACAGGTGCTTGTGTCAAAGGAAGGGTGTAAGTAAAATAACGAGTGTAATGGCATGCTTGGATGTTGGCATTTGACTGCAGTTACATGTGCTTTTGGTAAAGGAAGGGTATAAGTAAAATACTGACTGTATTGCCATGCTTGAATGTTGACATTTGACTGCAGTTACATGTGCTTCTGGAAAAGGAAGGGACTAAGTAAAATAATCACTGTAATGGCATGCCTGGATGTTACATTTGACTGCAGTTACATGTGCTTGTGGAAAAGGAAGAAAAGGCTCTAAGTAAAATAATCACTGTAATGGCATGCTTGAATGTTGACATTTGACTGCAGTTACATGTGCTTGTGGTAAAGGAAGGGTCTCAGTAAAATAATCAGTGTAATGACATGCCTGAATGTTGACATTTGACTGCAGTTACATGTGCTTGTGGTAAACTGAAAGGTCTCAGGAAAATAATCAGTGTAATGACATGCTTGAATGTTGACATTTGACTGCAGTTACATGTGCTTGTGGTAAAGGAAGGGTCTCAGTAAAATAATCAGTGTAATGACATGCCTGAATGTTGACATTTGACTGCAGTTACATGTGCTTGTGGTAAACTGAAAGGTCTCAGGAAAATAATCACTGTAATGGCATGCTTGAATGTTGACATTTGGCTGCAGTTACATGTGCTTGTGGTAAAGGAAAGGTCTCAGTAAAATAATCACTGTATTGACATGCTTGGATGTTGACATTTGACTGCAGTTACATGTGCTTGTGGTAAAGGAAGGGAAGGGTCTAACTAAAATAACCAGTGTTAGACATGCTTGGATGTTGACATTTGACTGCAGTTACAGGTGCTTGTGGTAAAGAAAGGGAAGGGTCTAACTAAAATAACCAGTGTAATGACATGCTTGGATGTTGACATTTGACTGCAGTTACATGTGCTTGTGGTAAAGGAGGAGTCTAAGTAAAATGATCAGTGTAATGACATACTTGGATGTTGATATTTGTCTGCAGTTACATGTGCTTGTGGTAACGGAAGGGTCTAAGTAAAATAATCACTGTAATGACATGCTTGGAGGTTACAGTTTAGTGCAGTTATATGTGCTTGTGGTAAAGGAAAGGTCTAAGTAAAATAATAAGTGTAATGAAATGCTTGGATGTTGACATTTGACTGCAGTTACAGGTGCTTGTGGCAAAGGAAGGGAAGGGCCTGAGTAAAATAATCAGTGTAATGATATGCTTGGATGTTGATATTTGACTGCAGTTACATGTGCTTGCGGTAAAGGAAGGGTCTCAGTAAAATAATCACTGTAATGGCATGCTTGGATGTTGACATTTGACTGCAGTTACATGTGTTTGTGGTAAAGGCAGGGTCTCAGTAAAATAATCACTGTAATGGCATGCTTGGATGTTGACATTTGACTGCAGTTACATGTGCTTGTGGTAAAGGAAGGGTCTCAGTAAAATAATCACTGTAATGACATACCTGGATGTTGACATTTGACTGCAGTTACATGTGCTTGTGGTAACGGAAGGTTCTAAGTAAAATAATCACTGTAATGACATGCTTGGATGTTGACATTTGACTGCAGTTACATGTGCTTGTGGTAAAGGCAGGGTCTCAGTAAAATAATCACTGTAATGGCATGCTTGGATGTTGACATTTGACTGCAGCTACATGTGCTTGTGGTAAAGGCAGGGTCTCAGTAAAATAATCACTGTAATGGCATGCTTGGATGTTGACATTTGACTGCAGCTACATGTGCTAGTGGTAAAGGAAGGGTCTCAGTAAAATAATCACTGTAATGACATGCTTGGATGTTGACATTTGACTGCAGTTACATGTGCTTGTGGTAAAGGAAGGGTCTCAGTAAAATAATCACTGTAATGACATGCTTGGATGTTGACATTTGACTGCAGTTACATGTGCTTGTGGTAACGGAAGGTTCTAAGTAAAATAATCACTGTAATGACATGCTTGGATGTTGACATTTGACTGCAGTTACATGTGCTTGTGCTAAAGGAAGGGAAGGGTCTTAGTAAAATAATCAGTGTAATGACATGCTTGGATGTTGACATTTGACTGCAGTTACATGTGCTTGTTGTAAAGGAAGGAAAGGGTCTAAGTAAATTAATCAGTGTAATGACATGTTTGGATGTTGACATTTGACTGCAGTTACATGTGCTTGTTGTAAAGGAAGGAAAGGGTCTAATTAAATTAATCAGTGTAATGATATGCTTGGAAGTTGACATTTGACTGAGGTTACGCGTGCTTATGCTAAAGGAAAGGTCTCAGTAAAATAATCAGTGTACTGACATGCTTAGATGTTGACATTTGACTGCAGTTACATGTGCTTGTGGTAAAGAAAGGGAATGGTCTAAGTAAAATAATCAGTGTAATGACATGCTTGGATGTTGGCATTTGACTGAGGTTACACGTGCTTATGGTAAAGAAAGGGAACGGTCTAAGTAAAATAATCACTGTAATGACATGCTTGGATGTTGACATTTGACTGCAGTTACATGTGCTTATGGTAAAGGAAGGAAAGGGTCTCAGTAAAATAATCAGTGTAATGACATGCTTGGATGTTGGCATTTGACTGAGGTTACACGTGCTTATGGTAATGGAAAGGTCTCAGTAAAATAATCAGTGTAATTACATGCTTAGATGTTGACATTTGACTGCAGTTACATGTGCTTCTGGTAAAGAAATGGAACAGTCTAAGTAAAATAATCACTTTAATGACATGCTTGGATGTTGGCATTTGAATGAGGTTACACGTACATATGGTAAAGAAAGGGAACAGTCTAAGTAAAATAATCAGTGTAATGACATGCTTAGATGTTGGCATTTGACTGAGGTTACATGTGCTTGTGGTAAAGAAAGGGAACAGTCTAAGTAAAATAATCGCTGTAATGACATGCTTAGATGTTGGCATTTGACTGAGGTTACATGTGCTTGTGGTAAAGAAAGGGAACAGTCTAAGTAAAATAATCAGTGTAATGACATGCTTGGATGTTGGCATTTGACTGAGGTTACACGTGCTTATGGTAAAGGAAAGGTCTCAGTAAAATAATCAGTGTAATGACATGCTTGGATGTTGACATTTGACTGAGGTTACATGTGCTTATGGTAAAGGAAAGGTCTCAGTAATCAATCACTGTAATGACATGCTTGGATGTTGACATTAGACTGCAGTTACATGTGCTTGCGGTAAAGGAAAGGAAGGGTTTAAGTAAAATAATCAGTGTAATGGCATGCTTGGTTGTTGACATTTGACTGCAGTTACATGTGCTTGTGGTAAACAAGGGGTCTAAGTAAAATGAACAGTGTAATGACATGCTTGGATGTTGACATTTGTCTGCAGTTACATGTGCTTGTGTTAAAGGAAGGGTCTCAGTAAAATAATCACTGTAATGACATGCTTGGATGTTGACATTTGACTGAGGTTAAATGTGCTTGTGGTAAAGGAAGGGTCTCAGTAAAATAATCACTGTAATGGCATGCTTGGATGTTGACATTCGACTGCAGTTACATGTGCTTGTGGTAAAGGAAGGGACGGGTCTAAGTAAAATAATCACTGTAATGGCATGCTTGGATATTGACATTTGATTGCAGTTCCATGTGCTTGTGGTAAAGGAAGGGTCTCAGCAAAATAATCACTGTAATGACATGCTTGTATGTTGACATTTGACTGCAGTTCCATGTGCTTGTGGTAAAGGAAGGATCTCAGTAAAATAATCAGTGTAATGACATGCTTGGATGTTGACATTTGACTGCAGTTCCATGTGCTTGTGGTAAAGAAAGGGAACAGTCTAAGTAAAATAATCAGTGTAATGACATGCTTGGATATTGACATTTTACTGCAGTTCCATGTGCTTGTGGTAAAGAATGGGAACAAGTCTAAGTAAAATAATCAGTGTAATGACATGCTTGGATGTTGACATTTGACTGAGGTTACACGTGCTTATGGTAAAGCAAAGGTCTCAGTAAAATAATCAGTGAAATGACATGCTTAGATGTTGACATTTGACTGCAGTTACATGTGCTTGTGGTAAAGAAAGGGAACGGTCTAAGTAAAATAATCAGTGTAATGACATGCTTAGATGTTGGCATTTGACTGAGGTTACACGTGCTTATGTTAAAGGAAAGGTCTCAGTAAAATAATCAGTGTAATGACATGCTTGGATGTTGGCATTTGACTGAGGTTACACGTGCTTGTGGTAAAGAAAGGGAAGGGTCTAAGTAAAATAATCAGTGTAATGACATGCTTGGATATTGACATTTTACTGCAGTTCCATGTGCTTGTGGTAAAGAATGGGAACAGTCTAAGTAAAATAATCAGTGTAATGACATGCTTGGATGTTGACATTTGACTGAGGTTACACGTGCTTATGGTAAAGCAAAGGTCTCAGTAAAATAATCAGTGAAATGACATGCTTAGATGTTGACATTTGACTGCAGTTACATGTGCTTGTGGTAAAGAAAGGGAACGGTCTAAGTAAAATAATCAGTGTAATGACATGCTTAGATGTTGGCATTTGACTGAGGTTACACGTGCTTATGTTAAAGGAAAGGTCTCAGTAAAATAATCAGTGTAATGACATGCTTGGATGTTGGCATTTGACTGAGGTTACACGTGCTTATGGTAAAGGAAAGGTCTCAGTAAAATAATCAGTGTAATGACATGCTTAGATGTTGACATTTCACTGCAGTTACATGTGCTTGTGGTAAAGAAGGGGAACAGTCTAATTAAAATAATCAGTGTAATGACATGCTTGGATGTTGGCATTTGACTGCAGTTCCATGTGCTTGTGGTAAAGGAAGGGAAGGGCCTAAGTAAAATAATCAGTGTAATCACATGCTTGGAGGTAACATTTGACTGCAGTTACATGTGCTTGTGGTAAAGGAAAGGTCTAAGTAAAATAATCAGTGTAATGACATGCTTGGATGTTGACATTTGACTGCAGTTACAGGTGCTTGTGGTAAAGAAAGGGAACAGTCTAAGTAAAATAATCAGTGTAATGACATGCTTGGATGTTGACATTTGACTGCAGTTACAGGTGCTTGTGTCAAAGGAAGGGAAGGGTCTAAGTAAAATAATCAGTGTAATGATATGCTTCGATTTTGACATTTGACTGCAGTTCCATGTGCTTGTGGCAAAGGAAGGGAAGGGTCTAAGTAAAATAATCAGTGTAATGATATGCTTCGATTTTGACATTTGACTGCAGTTACATGTGCTTGTGGTAAAGGAAGGGAAGGGTCTAAGTAAAATAATCAGTGTAATGACATGCTTGGATGTTGACATTTGACTGCAGTTCCATGTGCTTGTGGCAAAGGAAGGGAAGGGTCTAAGTAAAATAATCAGTGTAATGATATGCTTCGATTTTGACATTTGGCTGCAGTTACATGTGCTTGTGGTAAAGGAAGGGTCTAAGTAGATTAATCAGTGTAACGACATGCTTGGATGTTTACATTTGGCTGCAGTTACATGTGCTTGTGGTAAAGGAAGGGTCTAAGTAAAATAATCAGTGTAATGATATGCTTCGATTTTGACATTTGGCTGCAGTTACATGTGCTTGTGGCAAAGGAAGGGTCTAAGTAAAATAACCAGTGTAATGACATGCTTGGATGTTGACATTTGACTGCAGTTACAGGATCTTGTGGTAAAGAAAGGGAAGGGTCTAAGTAAAATAACCAGTGTAATGACATGCTTGGATGTTGACGCTTGACTGCAGTTACAGGTGCTTGTGTCAAAGGAAGGGTGTAAGTAAAATACTGACTGTATTGCCATGCTTGAATGTTGACATTTGACTGCAGTTACATGTGCTTCTGGAAAAGGAAGGGACTAAGTAAAATAATCACTGTAATGGCATGCCTGGATGTTACATTTGACTGCAGTTACATGTGCTTGTGGAAAAGGAAGGGAAGGCTCTAAGCAAAATAATCACTGTAATGGCATGCTTGAATGTTGACATTTGACTGCAGTTACATGTGCTTGTGGTAAAGGAAGGGTCTCAGTAAAATAATCAGTGTAATGACATGCCTGAATGTTGACATTTGACTGCAGTTACATGTGCTTGTGGTAAACTGAAAGGTCTCAGGAAAATAATCAGTGTAATGACATGCTTGAATGTTGACATTTGACTGCAGTTACAGGTGCTTCTGGAAAAGGACGGGAAGTGTCTAAGTAAAATAATCACTGTAATGGCATGCTTGAATGTTGACATTTGGCTGCAGTTACATGTGCTTGTGGTAAAGGAAAGGTCTCAGTAAAATAATCACTGTATTGAAATGCTTGGATGTTGACATTTGACTGCAGTTACATGTGCTTGTGGTAAAGGAAGGGAAGGGTCTAAGTAAAATAATCACTGTATTGACATGCTTGGATGTTGACATTTGACTGCAGTTACATGTGCTTGTGGTAAAGGAAAGGTCTCAGTAAAATAATCACTGTATTGACATGCTTGGATGTTGACATTTGACTGCAGTTACATGTGCTTGTGGTAAAGGAAGGGAAGGGTCTAAGTAAAATAATCACTGTATTGACATGCTTGAATGTTGACATTTGACTGCAGTTACATGTGCTTGTGGTAAAGGAAGGGAAGGGTCTAAGTAAAATAATCACTGTATTGACATGCTTGGATGTTGACATTTGACTGCAGTTACATGTGCTTGTGGTAAAGGCAGGGTCTCAGTAAAATAATCACTGTAATGGCATGCTTGGATGACATTTGACTGCAGTTACATGTGCTTGTGGTAAAGGAAGGGAAGGGTCCAACTAAAATAACCAGTGTTAGACATGCTTGGATGTTGACATTTGACTGCAGTTACAGGTGCTTGTGGTAAAGAAAGGGAAGGGTCTAACTAAAATAACCAGTGTAATGACATGCTTGGATGTTGACATTTGACTGCAGTTACATGTGCTTGTGGTAAAGGAGGAGTCTAAGTAAAATGATCAGTGTAATGACATACTTGGATGTTGATATTTGTCTGCAGTTACATGTGCTTGTGGTAACGGAAGGGTCTAAGTAAAATAATCACTGTAATGACATGCTTGGAGGTTACAGTTTAGTGCGGTTATATGTGCTTGTGGTAAAGGAAAGGTCTAAGTAAAATAATAAGTGTAATGAAATGCTTGGATGTTAACATTTGACTGCAGTTACAGGTGCTTGTGGCAAAGGAAGGGAAGGGCCTGAGTAAAATAATCAGTGTAATGATATGCTTGGATGTTGATATTTGACTGCAGTTACATGTGCTTGCGGTAAAGGAAGGGTCTCAGTAAAATAATCACTGTAATGGCATGCTTGGATGTTACATTTGACTGCAGTTACATGTGTTTGTGGTAAAGGCAGGGTCTCAGTAAAATAATCACTGTAATGGCATGCTTGGATGTTGACATTTGACTGCAGTTACATGTGCTTGTGGTAAAGGTAGGGTCTCAGTAAAATAATCACTGTAATGGCATGCTTGGATGTTGACATTTGACTGCAGTTACATGTGCTTGTGGTAAAGGAAGGGTCTCAGTAAAATAATCACTGTAATGACATGCTTGGATGTTGACATTTGACTGCAGTTACATGTGCTTGTGGTAACGGAAGGTTCTAAGTAAAATAATCACTGTAATGACATGCTTGGATGTTGACATTTGACTGCAGTTACATGTGCTTGTGGTAAAGGCAGGGTCTCAGTAAAATAATCACTGTAATGGCATGCTTGGATGTTGACATTTGACTGCAGCTACATGTGCTTGTGGTAAAGGCAGGGTCTCAGTGAAATAATCACTGTAATGGCATGCTTGGATGTTGACATTTGACTGCAGCTACATGTGCTAGTGGTAAAGGAAGGGTCTCAGTAAAATAATCACTGTAATGACATGCTTGGATGTTGACATTTGACTGCAGTTACATGTGCTTGTGGTAACGGAAGGTTCTAAGTAAAATAATCACTGTAATGACATGCTTGGATGTTGACATTTGACTGCAGTTACATGTGCTTGTGCTAAAGGAAGGGAAGGGTCTTAGTAAAATAATCAGTGTAATGACATGCTTGGATGTTGACATTTGACTGCAGTTACTTGTGCTTGTGGTAACGGAAGGGTCTAAGTAAAATAATCACTGTAATGACATGCTTGGATGTTGACATTTGACTGCAGTTACATGTGCTTGTGGTAAAGGAAGGGAAGGGTCTAAGTAAAATAATCAGTGTAATGACATGCTTGGATGTTGACATTTGACTGCAGTTACAGGTGCTTGTGGTAAAGAAAGGGAAGGGTCTAAGTAGAAGAATCAGTCTAATGACATGCTTGGATGTTGACATTTGACTGCAGTTACAGATGCTTGTGGTAAAGGAAGGGAAGGGTATAAGTAGAAGAATCAGTCTAATGACATGCTTGGATATTAACATTTACTGCAGTTACAGGTGCTTGTGGTAAAGAAAGGGAAGGGTCTAAGTAGAAGAATCAGTCTAATGACATGCTTGGATGTTGACATTTGACTGCAGTTACATGTGCTTGTGGTAAAGGAAGGGTCTAAGTAAAATAATCACTGTAATGGCATGATTGGATGTTGACAATTGACTGCAGTTACATGTGCTTGTGGTAAAGGAAGGGAACAGTCTAAGTAAAATAATCACTGTAATGGCATGATTGGATGTTGACATTTGACTGCAGTTACAGGTGCTTGTGGTAAAGGAAGGGAACAGTCTAAGTAAAATAATCACTGTAATGACATGCTTGATGTTGACATTTACTGCAGTTACATGTGCTTGTGGTAAAGGAAGGATAGGGTCTAAGTAAAATAACCAGTGTAATGACATGCTTGGATGTTGATATTTGACTGCAGTTACAGGTGCTTGTGGTAAAGAAAGGAAATGGTCTAAGTAGAAGAATCAGTCTAATGACATGCTTGGATGTTGACATTTGACTACAGTTACAGATGCTTGTGGTAAAGGAAGGGTCTAAGTAAAATAATCACTGTAATGGCATGTTTGGATGTTGACATTTGACTGCAGTTACAGGTGCTTGTGGTAAAGGAAGCATCTAAGTAAAATAATCACTGTAATGGCATGATTGGATGTTGACATTTGACTGAAGTTACATGTGTTTGTGGTAAAGGAAGGGTCTAAGTAAAATACTGACTTTAATGCCATGCTTGAAGGTTGACATTTGACTGCAGTTACATGTGCTTGTGGTAAAGGAAGGGAAGGGTCTAAGTAAAATAATCACTGTATTGACATGCTTGGATGTTCACATTTGACTGCAGTTACATGTGTTTGAAAAGGAGGGGAAGGGGATAAGTAAAATAATCACTGTATTGACATGCTCGGATGTTGACATTTGAGTGCAGTTACATTTGCTTGTGGTAAAGGAAGGGAAGGGTCTAAGTAAAATAATCACTGTATTGACATGCTCGAATGTTGACATTTGACTGCAGTTACATTTGCTTGTGGTAAAGGAAGGGAAGGGTCTAAGTAAAATAATCACTGTATTGACATGCTCGGATGTTGACATTTGACTGCAGTTACATTTGCTTGTGGTAAAGGCAGGGTCTCAGTGAAATAATCACTGTAATGGCATGCTTGGATGTTGACATTTGACTGCAGTTACATGTGCTTGTGGTAAAGGCAGGGTCTCAGTAAAATAATCACTGTAATGGCATGCTTGGATGTTGACATTTGACTGCAGCTACATGTGCTTGTGGTAAAGGCAGGGTCTCAGTGAAATAATCACTGTAATGGCATGCTTGGATGTTGACATTTGACTGCAGCTACATGTGCTAGTGGTAAAGGAAGGGTCTCAGTAAAATAATCACTGTAATGACATGCTTGGATGTTGACATTTGACTGCAGTTACATGTGCTTGTGGTAAAGGAAGGGTCTCAGTAGAATAATCACTGTAATGACATGCTTGGATGTTGACATTTGACTGCAGTTACATGTGCTTGTGGTAACGGAAGGTTCTAAGTAAAATAATCACTGTAATGACATGCTTGGATGTTGACATTTGACTGCAGTTACATGTGCTTGTGCTAAAGGAAGGGAAGGGTCTTAGTAAAATAATCAGTGTAATGACATGCTTGGATGTTGACATTTGACTGCAGTTACTTGTGCTTGTGGTAACGGAAGGGTCTAAGTAAAATAATCACTGTAATGACATGCTTGGATGTTGACATTTGACTGCAGTTACATGTGCTTGTGGTAAAGGAAGGGAAGGGTCTAAGTAAAATAATCAGTGTAATGACATGCTTGGATGTTGACATTTGACTGCAGTTACAGGTGCTTGTGGTAAAGAAAGGGAAGGGTCTAAGTAGAAGAATCAGTCTAATGACATGCTTGGATGTTGACATTTGACTGCAGTTACAGATGCTTGTGGTAAAGGAAGGGAAGGGTATAAGTAGAAGAATCAGTCTAATGACATGCTTGGATATTAACATTTACTGCAGTTACAGGTGCTTGTGGTAAAGAAAGGGAAGGGTCTAAGAGGAAGAATCAGTCTAATGACATGCTTGGATGTTGACATTTGACTGCAGTTACATGTGCTTGTGGTAAAGGAAGGGTCTAAGTAAAATAATCACTGTAATGGCATGATTGGATGTTGACAATTGACTGCAGTTACATGTGCTTGTGGTAAAGGAAGGGAACAGTCTAAGTAAAATAATCACTGTAATGGCATGATTGGATGTTGACATTTGACTGCAGTTACAGGTGCTTGTGGTAAAGGAAGGGAACAGTCTAAGTAAAATAATCACTGTAATGACATGCTTGGATGTTGACATTTACTGCAGTTACATGTGCTTGTGGTAAAGGAAGGATAGGGTCTAAGTAAAATAACCAGTGTAATGACATGCTTGGATGTTGATATTTGACTGCAGTTACAGGTGCTTGTGGTAAAGAAAGGGAAGGGTCTAAGTAGAAGAATCAGTCTAATGACATGCTTGGATGTTGACATTTGACTACAGTTACAGATGCTTGTGGTAAAGGAAGGGTCTAAGTAAAATAATCACTGTAATAGCATAATTGGATGTTGACATTTGACTGCAGTTACAGGTGCTTGTGGTAAAGGAAGCATCTAAGTAAAATAATCACTGTAATGGCATGATTGGATGTTGACATTTGACTGAAGTTACATGTGTTTGTGGTAAAGGAATGGTCTAAGTAAAATACTGACTTTAATGCCATGCTTGAAGGTTGACATTTGACTGCAGTTACATGTGCTTGTGGTAAAGGAAGGGAAGGGTCTAAGTAAAATAATCACTGTATTGACATGCTTGGATGTTCACATTTGACTGCAGTTACATGTGTTTGAAAAGGAGGGGAAGGGGCTAAGTAAAATAATCACTGTATTGACATGCTCGGATGTTGACATTTGACTGCAGTTACATTTGCTTGTGGTAAAGGAAGGGAAGGGTCTAAGTAAAATAATCAGTGTAATGACATGCTTGGATGTTGACATTTGACTGCAGTTCCATGTGCTTGTGGCAAAGGAAGGGAAGGGTCTAAGTAAAATAATCAGTGTAATGATATGCTTCGATTTTGACATTTGGCTGCAGTTACATGTGCTTGTGGTAAAGGAAGGGTCTAAGTAGATTAATCAGTGTAATGACATGCTTGGATGTTTACATTTGGCTGCAGTTACATGTGCTTGTGGTAAAGGAAGGGTCTAAGTAAAATAATCAGTGTAATGATATGCTTCGATTTTGACATTTGGCTGCAGTTACATGTGCTTGTGGCAAAGGAAGGGTCTAAGTAAAATAACCAGTGTAATGACATGCTTGGATGTTGACATTTGACTGCAGTTACAGGATCTTGTGGTAAAGAAAGGGAAGGGTCTAAGTAAAATAACCAGTGTAATGACATGCTTGGATGTTGACGCTTGACTGCAGTTACAGGTGCTTGTGTCAAAGGAAGGGTGTAAGTAAAATACTGACTGTATTGCCATGCTTGAATGTTGACATTTGACTGCAGTTACATGTGCTTCTGGAAAAGGAAGGGACTAAGTAAAATAATCACTGTAATGGCATGCCTGGATGTTACATTTGACTGCAGTTACATGTGCTTGTGGAAAAGGAAGGGAAGGCTCTAAGTAAAATAATCACTGTAATGGCATGCTTGAATGTTGACATTTGACTGCAGTTACATGTGCTTGTGGTAAAGGAAGGGTCTCAGTAAAATAATCAGTGTAATGACATGCCTGAATGTTGACATTTGACTGCAGTTACATGTGCTTGTGGTAAACTGAAAGGTCTCAGGAAAATAATCAGTGTAATGACATGCTTGAATGTTGACATTTGACTGCAGTTACAGGTGCTTGTGGAAAAGGACGGGAAGGGTCTAAGTAAAATAATCACTGTAATGGCATGCTTGAATGTTGACATTTGGCTGCAGTTACATGTGCTTGTGGTAAAGGAAAGGTCTCAGTAAAATAATCACTGCATTGACATGCTTGGATGTTGACATTTGACTGCAGTTACATGTGCTTGTGGTAAAGGAAGGGAAGGGTCTAAGTAAAATAATCACTGTATTGACATGCTTGGATGTTGACATTTGACTGCAGTTACATGTGCTTGTGGTAAAGGAAAGGTCTCAGTAAAATAATCACTGTATTGACATGCTTGGATGTTGACATTTGACTGCAGTTACATGTGCTTGTGGTAAAGGAAGGGAAGGGTCTAAGTAAAATAATCACTGTATTGACATGCTTGAATGTTGACATTTGACTGCAGTTACATGTGCTTGTGGTAAAGGAAAGGTCTCAGTAAAATAATCACTGTATTGACAGGCTTGGATGTTGACATTTGACTGCAGTTACATGTGCTTGTGGTAAAGGAAGGGAAGGGTCTAAGTAAAATAATCACTGTATTGACATGCTTGGATGTTGACATTTGACTGCAGTTACATGTGCTTGTGGTAAAGGCAGGGTCTCAGTAAAATAATCACTGTAATGGCATGCTTGGATGACATTTGACTGCAGTTACATGTGCTTGTGGTAAAGGAAGGGAAGGGTCCAACTAAAATAACCAGTGTTAGACATGCTTGGATGTTGACATTTGACTGCAGTTACAGGTGCTTGTGGTAAAGAAAGGGAAGGGTCTAACTAAAATAACCAGTGTAATGACATGCTTGGATGTTGACATTTGACTGCAGTTACATGTGCTTGTGGGAAAGGAGGAGTCTAAGTAAAATGATCAGTGTAATGACATACTTGGATGTTTATATTTGTCTGCAGTTACATGTGCTTGTGGTAACGGAAGGGTCTAAGTAAAATAATCACTGTAATGACATGCTTGGAGGTTACAGTTTAGTGCAGTTATATGTGCTTGTGGTAAAGGAAAGGTCTAAGTAAAATAATAAGTGTAATGAAATGCTTGGATGTTGACATTTGACTGCAGTTACAGGTGCTTGTGGCAAAGGAAGGGAAGGGCCTGAGTAAAATAATCAGTGTAATGATATGCTTGGATGTTGATATTTGACTGCAGTTACATGTGCTTGCGGTAAAGGAAGGGTCTCAGTAAAATAATCACTGTAATGGCATGCTTGGATGTTGACATTTGACTGCAGTTACATGTGTTTGTGGTAAAGGCAGGGTCTCAGTAAAATAATCACTGTAATGGCATGCTTGGATGTTGACATTTGACTGCAGTTACATGTGCTTGTGGTAAAGGCAGGGTCTCAGTAAAATAATCACTGTAATGGCATGCTTGGATGTTGACATTTGACTGCAGTTACATGTGCTTGTGGTAAAGGCAGGGTCTCAGTAAAATAATCACTGTAATGGCATGCTTGGATGTTGACATTTGACTGCAGTTACATGTGCTTGTGGTAAAGGAAGGGTCTCAGTAAAATAATCACTGTAATGACATGCTTGGATGTTGACATTTGACTGCAGTTACATGTGCTTGTGGTAACGGAAGGTTCTAAGTAAAATAATCACTGTAATGACATGCTTGGATGTTGACATTTGACTGCAGTTACATGTGCTTGTGGTAAAGGCAGGGTCTCAGTAAAATAATCACTGTAATGGCATGCTTGGATGTTGACATTTGACTGCAGCTACATGTGCTTGTGGTAAAGGCAGGGTCTCAGTGAAATAATCACTGTAATGGCATGCTTGGATGTTGACATTTGACTGCAGCTACATGTGCTAGTGGTAAAGGAAGGGTCTCAGTAAAATAATCACTGTAATGACATGCTTGGATGTTGACATTTGACTGCAGTTACATGTGCTTGTGGTAAAGGAAGGGTTTCAGTAGAATAATCACTGTAATGACATGCTTGGATGTTGACATTTGACTGCAGTTACATGTGCTTGTGGTAACGGAAGGTTCTAAGTAAAATAATCACTGTAATGACATGCTTGGATGTTGACATTTGACTGCAGTTACATGTGCTTGTGCTAAAGGAAGGGAAGGGTCTTAGTAAAATAATCAGTGTAATGACATGCTTGGATGTTGACATTTGACTGCAGTTACATGTGCTTGTGGTAAAGGAAGGGTCTAAGTAAAATAATCACTGTAATGACATGCTTGGATGTTGACATTTGACTGCAGTTACATGTGCTTGTGGTAAAGGAAGGGTCTTAGTAAAATAATCAGTGTAATGACATGCTTGGATGTTGACATTTGACTGCAGTTACATGTGCTTGTGGTAAAGGAAGGGTCTTAGTAAAATAATCACTGTAATGACATGCTTGGATGTTGACATTTGACTGCAGTTACATGTGCTTGTGGTAAAGGAAGGGAAGGGTCTAAGTAAAATAATCACTGTAATGACATGCTTGGATGTTGACATTTGACTGCAGTTACTTGTGCTTGTGGTAAAGGAAGGGTCTTAGTAAAATAATCACTGTAATGACATGCTTGGATGTTGACATTTGACTGCAGTTACATGTGATTGTGTTAAAGAAAGGGAAGGGTCTTAGTAAAATAATCACTGTAATGACATGCTTGGATGTTGACATTTGACTGCAGTTACATGTGCTTGTGGTAAAGGAAGGGTCTTAGTAAAATAATCAGTGTAATGACATACTTGGATGTTGACATTTGACTGCAGTTACATGTGCTTGTGGTAAAGGAAGGGTCTTAGTAAAATAATCAGTGTAATGACATGCTTGGATGTTGACATTTGACTGCAGTTACTTGTGCTTGTGGTAACGGAAGGGTCTAAGTAAAATAATCACTGTAATGACATGCTTGGATGTTGACATTTGACTGCAGTTACAGGTGCTTGTGGTAAAGGAAGGGAAGGGTCTAAGTAAAATAATCACTGTAATGACATGCTTGGATGTTGACATTTGACTGCAGTTCCATGTGCTTGTGGCAAAGGAAGGGAAGGGTCTAAGTAAAATAATCACTGTAATGACATGCTTGGATGTTGACATTTGACTGCAGTTACAGGTGCTTGTGGTAAAGAAAGGGAAGGGTCTAAGAGGAAGAATCAGTCTAATGACATGCTTGGATATTAACATTTACTGCAGTTACAGGTGCTTGTGGTAAAGAAAGGGTCTAAGTAAAATAATCAGTGTAATGGCATGATTGGATGTTGACATTTGACTGCA
Organism: Deroplatys truncata; assembly: GCA_030765065.1. Lineage (NCBI taxonomy): Eukaryota > Metazoa > Arthropoda > Insecta > Mantodea > Mantidae > Deroplatys > Deroplatys truncata. The sequence goes on from CM060986.1 coordinate 234,524,500, forward strand.
GTTACATGTGCTTGTGGTAAAGGAAGGGTCTAAGTAAAATAATCAGTGTAATGACATACTTGGATGTTGACATTTGACTGCAGTTACATGTGCTTGTGGTAAAGGAAGGGTCTAAGTAAAATAATCAGTGTAATGACATACTTGGATGTTGACATTTGACTGCAGTTACAGGTGCTTGTGGTAAAGAAAGGGAACAGTCTAAGTAAAATAATCAGTGTAATCACATGCTTGGATGTTGACATTTGACTGCAGTTACAGGTGCTTGTGGTAAAGAAAGGGAACAGTCTAAGTAAAATAATCAGTGTAATGACATGCTTGGATGTTGACATTTGACTGAGGTTACACGTGCTTGTGGTAAAGAAAGGGAACAGTCTAAGTAAAATAATCAGTGTAATGACATACTTGGATGTTGACATTTGACTGCAGTTACAGGTGCTTGTGGTAAAGAAAGGGAACAGTCTAAGTAAAATAATCAGTGTAATGACATACTTGGATGTTGACATTTGACTGAGGTTACACGTGCTTGTGGTAAAGAAAGGGAACAGTCTAAGTAAAATAATCAGTGTAATGACATGCTTGGATGTTGACATTTGACTGCAGTTACAGGTGCTTGTGGTAAAGAAAGGGAACAGTCTAAGTAAAATAATCAGTGTAATCACATGCTTGGATGTTGACAATTGACTGCAGTTACATGTGCTTGTGGTAAAGAAAGGGAACAGTCTAAGTAAAATAATCAGTGTAATGACATGCTTGGATGTTGACAATTGACTGCAGTTACAGGTGCTTGTGGTAAAGAAAGGGAACAGTCTAAGTAAAATAATCAGTGTAATGACATACTTGGATGTTGACATTTGACTGCAGTTACAGGTGCTTGTGGTAAAGAAAGGGAACAGTCTAAGTAAAATAATTAGTGTAATGACATGCTTGGATGTTGACAATTGACTGCAGTTACATGTGCTTGTGGTAAAGAAAGGGAACAGTCTAAGTAAAATAATTAGTGTAATGACATGCTTGGATGTTGACAATTGACTGCAGTTACATGTGCTTGTGGTAAAGAAAGGGAAGGGTCTAAGTAAAATAATCAGTGTAATGACATGCTTGGATGTTGACATTTGACTGAGGTTACATGTGCTTGTGGTAAAGGAAAGGTCTCAGTAAAATAATCAGTGTAATGGCATGCTAGGATGTTGACATTTGACTGCAGTTACATGTGCTTGTGGTAAAGGAAAGGTCTAAGTAAAATAATCACTGTAATGGCATGATTGGATGTTGACATTTGACTGAGGTTACATGTGCTTGTGGTAAAGGAAAGGTCTAAGTAAAATAATCAGTGTAATGGCATGATTGGATGTTGACATTTGACTGAGGTTACATGTGCTTGTGGTAAAGGAAAGGTCTAAGTAAAATAATCACTGTAATGGCATGATTGGATGTTGACATTTGACTGAGGTTACATGTGCTTGTGGTAAAGGAAAGGTCTAAGTAAAATAATCACTGTAATGGCATGATTGGATGTTGACATTTGACTGAGGTTACATGTGCTTATGGTAAAGGAAAGGTCTCAGTAAAATAATCAGTGTAATGGCATGCTAGGATGTTGACATTTGACTGCAGTTACATGTGCTTGTGGTAAAGGAAGGGAAGGGTCTAAGTAAAATAATCAGTGTAATGGCATGCTTGGATGTTGACATTTGACTGCAGTTACATGTGCTTGTGGTAAAGGAAGGGAAGGATCTCAGTAAAATAATCAGTGTAATGGCATGCTAGGATGTTGACATTTGACTGCAGTTACATGTGCTTGTGGTAAAGGAAGGGAAGGGTCTAAGTAAAATAATCATTGTAATGGCATGATTGGATGTTGACATTTGACTGCAGTTACATGTGCTTGTGGTAAAGGAAGGGAAGGGTCTAAGTAAAATAATCACTGTAATGACATGCTTGGATTTTGACATTTGACTGCAGTTACATGTGCTTGTGGCAAAGGAAGGGAAGGGTCTAAGTAAAATAATCACTGTAATGACATGCTTGGATTTTGACATTTGACTGCAGTTACATGTGCTTGTGGTAAAGGAAGGGTCTAAGTAAAATAATCAGTGTAATGACATGCTTGGATATTGACATTTGACTGCAGTTACAGATGCTTGTGGTAAAGAAAGGGAACAGTCTAAGTAAAATAATCAGTGTAATTACATGCTTGGATGTTGACATTTGACTGAGGTTACATGTGCTTGTGGTAAAGGAAGGGAAGGGTCTAAGTAGAAGAATCAGTCTAATGACATGCTTGGATGTTGACATTTGACTGCAGTTACAGATGCTTGTGGTAAAGGAAGGGTCTAAGTAAAATAATCAGTGTAATGGCATGATTGGATGTTGACAATTGACTGCAGTTACAGGTGCTTGTGGTAAAGGAAGGGTCTAAGTAAAATAATCATTGTAATGACATACTTGGATGTTGACATTTGACTGCAGTTACATGTGCTTGTGCTAAAGGAAGGGTCTAAGTAAAATAATCATTGTAATGACATACTTGGATGTTGACATTTGACTGCAGTTACATGTGCTTGTGCTAAAGGAAGGGTCTAAGTAAAATAATCATTGTAATGACATACTTGGATGTTGACATTTGACTGCAGTTACATGTGCTTGTGGTAAAGGAAGGGAAGGGTCTAAGTAAAATAATCATTGTAATGACATACTTGGATGTTGACATTTGACTGCAGTTACATGTGCTTGTGGTAAAGGAAGGGTCTAAGTAAAATAATCATTGTAATGACATACTTGGATGTTGACATTTGACTGCAGTTACATGTGCTTGTGCTAAAGGAAGGGTCTAAGTAAAATAATCATTGTAATGACATACTTGGATGTTGACATTTGACTGCAGTTACATGTGCTTGTGGTAAAGGAAGGGTCTAAGTAAAATAATCATTGTAATGACATACTTGGATGTTGACATTTGACTGCAGTTACATGTGCTTGTGCTAAAGGAAGGGTCTAAGTAAAATAATCATTGTAATGACATACTTGGATGTTGACATTTGACTGCAGTTACATGTGCTTGTGGTAAAGGAAGGGTCTCAGTAAAATAATCACTGTAATGACATGCTTGGATGTTGATATTTGACTGCAGTTACATGTGCTTGTGCTAAAGGAAGGGTCTCAGTAAAATAATCACTGTAATGACATGCTTGGATGTTGATATTTGACTGCAGTTACATGTGCTTGTGCTAAAGGAAGGGTCTCAGTAAAATAATCACTGTAATGACATGCTTGGATGTTGATATTTGACTGCAGTTACATGTGCTTGTGCTAAAGGAAGGGTCTCAGTAAAATAATCACTGTAATGACATACTTGGATGTTGATATTTGACTGCAGTTACATGTGCTTGTGCTAAAGGAAGGGTCTCAGTAAAATAATCACTGTAATGACATGCTTGGATGTTGATATTTGACTGCAGTTACATGTGATTGTGGTAAAGGAAGGGTCTAAGTAAAATAATCACTGTAATGACATACTTGGATGTTGACATTTGACTGCAGTTACATGTGCTTGTGCTAAAGGAAGGGTCTAAGTAAAATAATCATTGTAATGACATACTTGGATGTTGACATTTGACTGCAGTTACATGTGCTTGTGGTAAAGGAAGGGTCTCAGTAAAATAATCACTGTAATGACATGCTTGGATGTTGATATTTGACTGCAGTTACATGTGCTTGTTTTAAATGTAGGGTCTAAGTAAAATAATCAGTGTAATGACATGCTTTGATATTAACATTTGACTGCAGTTACAGGTGCTTGTTTTAAATGTAGGGTCTAAGTAAAATAATCACTGTAATGACATGCTTGGATGTTGATATTTGACTGCAGTTACATGTGCTTGTTTTAAATGTAGGGTCTAAGTAAAATAATCAGTGTAATGACATGCTTTGATATTAACATTTGACTGCAGTTACAGGTGCTTGTGGTAAACGAAGGGAAGGGTCTAAGTAAAATAATCATTGTAATGACATGCTTGGATGTTGATATTTGACTGCAGTTACAGGTGCTTGTTTTAAATGTAGGGTCTAAGTAAAATAATCATTGTAATGACATGCTTTGATATTAACATTTGACTGCAGTTACAGGTGCTTGTGGTAAACGAAGGGAAGGGTCTAAGTAAAATAATCATTGTAATGACATGCTTTGATATTAACATTTGACTGCAGTTACAGGTGCTTGTGGTAAACGAAGGGAAGGGTCTAAGTAAAATAATCACTGTAATGACATGCTTTGATATTAACATTTGACTGCAGTTACAGGTGCTTGTGGTAAAGGAAGGGAAGGGTCTAAGTAAAATAATCAGTGTAATGACATGCTTGGATGTTGTCATTTGACTGCAGTTACAGGTGCTTGTGGTAAAGGAAGGGTCTCAGTAAAATTATCACTGTAATGACATGCTTGGATGTTGACATTTGACTGCAGTTACATGTGCTTGTGCTAAAGGAATTGAAGGGTCTAAGTAAAATAATCATTGTAATGACATGCTTGGATGTAGACATTTGACTGCAGTTACAGGTGCTTGTGGTAAAGGAAGGGTCTCAGTAAAATAATCACTGTAATGACATGCTTGGATGTTGACATTTGACTGCAGTTACATGTGCTTGTGCTAAAGGAAGGGAAGGGTCTAAGTAAAATAATCATTGTAATGACATGCTTGGATGTTGACATTTGACTGCAGTTACATGTGCTTGTGGTAAAGGAAGCGTCTAAGTAAAATAATCACTGTAATGACATGCTTGGATTTTGACATTTGACTGCAGTTACATGTGCTTGTGCTAAAGGAAGGGAAGGGTCTAAGTAAAATAATCATTGTAATGACATGCTTGGTTGTAGACATTTGACTGCAGTTACATGTGCTTGTGGTAAAGGAAGGGTCTAAGTAAAATAATCCCTTTAATGACATGCTTGGATGTAGACATTTGACTGCAGTTACAGGTGTTTGTGGTAAAGGAAGGGTCTAAGTAAAATAATCCCTGTAATGACATACTTGGATGTTGACATTTGACTGCAGTTACAGGTGCTTGTGGTAAAGGAAGGGTCTAAGTAAAATAATCCCTGTAATGACATGCTTGAATGTAGACATTTGACTGCAGTTACAGGTGCGTGAGGTAAAGGAAGGGAAGGGTCTACGTAGAAGAATCAGTCTAATGACATGCTTGGATGTTGACATTTGACTGCAGTTACAGGTGCTTGTGGTAAAGGAAGGGTCTAAGTAAAATAATCCCTGTAATGGCATGATTGGATGTTGACATTTGACTGCAGTTACAGGTGCTTGTAAAGAAAGGGAAGGGCCTAAGTAGAGGAATCAGTCTAATGACATGCTTGGATGTTGACATTTGACTGCAGTTACAGGTGCTTGTGGTAAAGGAAGGGTCTCAGTAAAATAATCACTGTAATGACATGCTTGGATGTTGACATTTGACTGCAGTTACATGTGCTTGTGCTAAAGGAAGGGAAGGGTCTAAGTAAAATAATCATTGTAATGACATGCTTTGATATTAACATTTGACTGCAGTTACAGGTGCTTGTGGTAAAGGAAGGGAAGGGTCTAAGTAAAATAATCAGTGTAATGACATGCTTAGATGTAGACATTTGACTGCAGTTACATGTGCTTGTGGTAAAGGAAGGGAAGGGTCTAAGTAAAATAATCAGTGTAATGACATGCTTGGATGTAGACATTTGACTGCAGTTACATGTGCTTGTGGTAAAGAAAGGGAAGGGTCTAAGTAAAATAATCATTGTAATGACATGCTTGGATGTAGACATTTGACTGCAGTTACATGTGCTTGTGGTAAAGGAAGGGAAGGGTCTAAGTAAAATAATCATTGTAATGACATGCTTTGATATTAACATTTGACTGCAGTTACAGGTGCTTGTGGTAAAGGAAGGGTCTAAGTAAAATAATCCCTGTAATGGCATGATTGGATGTTGACATTTGACTGCAGTTACAGGTGCTTGTAAAGAAACGGAAGGGCCCAAGTAGAAGAATCAGTCTAATGACATGCTTGGATGTTGACATTTGACTGCAGTTACAGGTGCTTGTGGTAAAGGAAGGGTCTAAGTAAAATAATCAGTGTAATGACATGCTTGGATGTTGACATTTGACTGCAGTTACAGGTGCTTGTGGTAAAGGAAGGGTCTAAGTAAAATAATCCCTGTAATGGCATGCTTGTATGTTGACATTTGACTGCAGTTGCATGTGCTTGTGGTAAAGGAAGCGTCTAAGTAAAATAATCACTGTAATGGCATGCTTGGATGTTGACATTTGACTGCAGTTACAGGTGCTTGTGTTAAAGGAAGGGCTAAGTAAAATAATCACTGTAATGTCATGCTTGGATGTTGACATTTGACTGCAGTTACAGGTGCTTGTGGTAAAGGCAGGGTCTAAGTAAAATACTGACTTTAATGCCATGCTTGAATGTTGACATTTGACTGCAGTTACATGCGCTTGTGGTAAAGGAAGGGTCTAAGTAAAATAATCACTGTAATGGCATGCTTGGATGTTGACATTTGACTGCAGTTACAGGTGCTTGTGGTAAAGGAAGGGTCTACGTGAAATAATCACTGTAATAGCATGATTGGATGTTGACATTTGACTGCAGTTACATGTGCTTGTGGTAAAGGCAGGGTCGAAGTAAAATACTGACTTTAATGCCATGCTTGAATGTTGACATTTGACTGCAGTTACATGTGCTTGTGGTAAAGGAAGGGTCTAAGTAAAATTATCACTGTAATGGCATGCTGGGATGTTGACATTTGACTGCAGTTACATGTGCTTGTGGTAAAGGAATGGAAGGGTCTAAGTAAAATAATCAGTGTAATGACATGCTTGAATGTTGACATTTGACTGCAGTTACATGGATTTTGCTCTTTATTGTTTAAAAAGAGAGCTTCAGTTTTATTGCAAAAATGCTAATATTTTTATAATATAAAAGATTTATAAATAGCCTATTTTTATTGTTGAGGTTAGTATAGTATGAAATTAAAAAATTAAGCCCAATACAAATGCTGAAACCTAGAAAGAATACCGTTGTAACATCTGTGATACACTCGGCTATGAGGGGCTAATGTTGTATGTGCGTCATGTGAACGGAGTCTCATAGGAAGAAGGACAGTGGTGATTCCAGGCTGATGATGGAGGCAACGATACATGTCCCAGTAAGTTGTGCTGAAAAAGTAAATCTTAATTTGTGCATCTATAAAAACTTCATTGTGTATCCCAAAATAGTTTTAAAAATTTCTTTATAATCTTTTAACTCACACACTCATTTATAGTCTCTCTGATACTTTCAGGGTCTAGGGGGAATTAGAAAAGCTCTCATCCTCCAGACGGGAATAGAACCCAGGACCTCTGGATTTGGAAACTAGCATGCTTACCATCAGAGACAGTTAAAGAATGGTTTGAGAATGAATGTGAAGGTGTCTTTTACACTGTTTTACACTTCTGAGCATTTTTTGAAAAATATTTCCATTAAGCTAAAGTTAAATGCATTATATAATATAGGAGTCTAGGTAAGATCCAAGACTATCGCTTCCTACTGTGACAAATAAAAACTCTGCCTTGCTATGCAGCTCTGACTGACTCACATTTATTTTAAAACCGTTGCTGCTGAGAGAGACAGAGATATTAATACAATGTTCCGGAATTGCAAAGTAGCTACTCAAAGCCTCTTCCAATGCTTGAACGATTGCTTTCTCAAATCTGCTATGCTCAAAGCCTTCATCGAGCCAACTGTATCAATATTATTAAGAGAATTTGTATGTGTGTAAAAGAGTGTACAAAGCATAGGTGCTAGAAAACAGAACATACTTTTGAAGAAGGCCATGGAATGGAGCAGTTACCATTGCGGGAGTCTTCACCTCTGTGTCATTGTATATTTTAAAGCTGCTTTGTGAAAATCATATAACTTCTATTCTATTAAATTACTAAGGAAACCAAAGAAAAGGTAGAAAGATTTAATATTTTACCTATTCTGATTATCTAAGCAATTATTTGCCTTCCGCCCGATTATTGTTCCACTACCAAAGAGTACTTACAGGATGTGCAGCATTCCTGGAACTTGGTAAACTGTCTGGAGGTGTTAGACATTCTGCTGATGTTAGATCCTTTTGTGTGAATATCAGGGGACATTATTAGGAAGAGCCAGTAAGTTATAAGGGGAGAATTTGCCATACAAGTTTGTAAATCATTTCATAAAGAATGTGGGGAGGTAAATGTACTTGCAATTTAAAAAGCTCCCCGTGTTGCAGCTGATGTCTTGAACTGATACAAATGGGAATCCTCAACAAATAGCATATTGAAATTTGTTCCAAAGCCTCAATCTTGGTGTATGGTTAAGTCGTTCTAGGGGTGTGACAAACCGTTAATTTTGGGTAATGGTTATAACTGTTACCAGTAAGAATTAAGTTGTTTTTATGATTATGACGTTTGCAGTTAAGGGTTACCAGTAATGATTTGGCTGTAACTATGTTTCAATATGAACGATGTTGATACTTTATTTAATGCAATCTAAAAGAAGTTTCTCTAGCCGTGGTTTATAATCACAAAATGCATTCACACTTGCTTCTCCAGTGCTGCACACACACTGACCTTCTCCCTGTTGGCTAAATTATTTGTGCCATAAGTGCATCTCTCTTAGCACATGCAAATGAGGACAGTCAAAAGCGTGCAGTTGTACAATGTTAATAAGAACTTACAATTATTGTGTGTTTGGTAATGAGGCAACTTCAAGGTTTGTTTCAGGAAATATTGATTGTATATCTTCTTTACCATACAAGTATGTAAATATATGCATAATAATAACTCCACGTGGAAACACATGGTTGGTCATGTTTCTTTAAGTAGACTTGCTGAAATTTTGCTACTTTGGATCTTGATTCACCACTGTTAAAGTTTATGTACCATTGTTTGAGGTTAGCGCATATCTATATGAGTTTGGAAGAGACGGCATTCACTTCAACCGTGGAGGGTCTCATAAGTTTGGAATGCTGTTGTGCGATGTAATTAGTTCGGTGATAATGGGAAACGAGTAAACCGGGTGGTGGATGTTGCATTAATGACTGGAAATAGTGATCGAGGTGTGCAGGTGTTTAACAAAATATGCAGAACAGAAACTAATGTAAGTGTGAATGCTTCTGGGGACCACTACTTTAAAGCTGTGGAATCCAACCAACTATCAGGGACGAACGATGTTATAGGTGCCACTTCGGCGAATCTCACTACCACTCTTACTAAATGTATGGATGGAACAGAAAAAACGAAACTGTTAAAGGTAAGTGATTCTGTAAGAAAGCCTATAAAAATAGATGCACACTATGTAACAATTTTTCATCAAAATGTCCAATCTATTCACAATAAATTAAATTACATTGAAATCCTATTAGATAAAGATCTGAATGAGGTTGGTGTCTTGTGCATTTCTGAGCACTGGTTAAAGAGCAATGAAATCGATTACATACAGATACCAAATTATACATTAGCCAGCTCATATTGTAGATCTAACAAAAGTGGGGGTGGGGTATGCATATTTATTAAAACAGGTATCCGTTTCATAAATATAGGTACATGCTGGACATTATGTCGTGAAAGTGATTTTGAAGTTGCAGGTGTGGATTTGATTGAACTAGATATTACTGTGATTGTTTTATACCGTGCCCCAGATAGTAATGTTAGGATTTTTCAAAATAGCTTAGAGAGACTACTCAACATTCTCGTGAAAACCAAAAAAAAATTTGCATTATGTGGTGATTTAAATATTGACTTTCTTAAAGACAGCAAAGAAAAGCAAGACCTCATACATCTGCTTAGAAGTTATAACCTAATACATGTCATAACATCCCCTACAAGAATAACTAGTCGCTCAAAAACTGCGGTAGATCAAATTATAATTAATGAAAATTGTACATATAAAGCACAGGTGATAAATACAGGATTTAGTGATCATGAGGCACAAATAATTCAAATTGAAACTAATAATACTAAGATGTTTAGATCAACACTCATAAAAAAAAGAATATTTAGTAATGATAATATTTTGTATATGAATTATCTCTTAAGCAAGGAAGATTGGCTTGATATGTATAATACAGCAGATACTAATGAGAAATTTAGATTGTTTGTAAATAGTTTTATGTTCTGCTTTAATACTGCATTCCCTCTCAAAACATCAAGAACCTCCAATGGGAAAGCTAAGAGAAATTGGTTAACTCCAGGTATAAGAAAGTCATGTGAACGTATAAGATTACTATATGACTTAAGTAAGGGTAGTACAACGACAGATTTTGATAATTATTTTAAGAATTATAAACGCATACTAAATAAAGTTATAAGACAGGCTAAAATCAATAGTAATGACAATCATATTAAAAACTCTAAAAATAAGACCAAAGCTATGTGGCAAATAGTAAACCAAATGACTAATAAAACACGTCATATGCAAGGTAAAATAGAACTTGAGCATAATGATAGAAAGATCACTGATGCAACAGAAGTTGTTACATATTTTAATACCTACTTTACAGAAATAATTAAAGATTTGGTTCAAAATAGTAATGGACATCTTGGCAGTCTAATAAAGACTAATACTACCAATAATGTAAACTCTATATACCTTTATGAAGTTACGCCTGAGGAAATGCTAAACATAATAAATGGATTGAATAATACATATTCTGCAGGTGTTGATGATGTACCAGATATAATTATAAAAAGATGTAGTGACCACATAATTGGTCCACTTGTCCATTTGTGTAATGTATCCATGACTAGTGGAATATTTCCAGACATGTTAAAAATATCTAAGGTTATACCCTTGCACAAAAAAGGGAAAAAGTCTGAGGTAGCTAACTACCGTCCTATTTCCATACCCTCCGTATTTTCAAAGATATTGGAAAAAATAATGTATAGAAGACTTGTATCGTTTATTGGAAAAAAATAATATAATTACTAATTCACAGCATGGATTCCGACGAGAAAAATCAACAGAGACTGCGATATATTCTTTCTTAAATAGTGTCATAACTGCTTTAGATAATAAAGATAAAGCAATTGGCATATTTCTAGATTTAACTAAAGCTTTTGATACTATTAACCACAAAATTTTGCTAACAAAATTATTTGACTTTGGTATAAGAGGATTAGCATATTCTTGGTTTGAATCTTACCTTACAAACCGTAAGCAAATAACAGAGATTACAGATTATAATGCTAACACTAATGCACTTTTGGCAGTTAGATCTAATGCACTTGATATAACTTATGGAGTACCACAAGGCTCTATACTTGGACCATTTTTATTTATCTTGTATATAAACGACTTAACAAATAACATACAAGCTCATAACATTGTTCTATTTGCAGATGATACTAATTTACTAATAACAGAAAAAAGTAATGAAATGTTAAATAATTCACTAAACCAGGCCAGTAAAGATCTGGTATACTGGTTAGATAATAACAACCTGGTTTTAAATACGGTCAAAACTGTTTGTCTTAAATTTCATATTACTGATAGTGCAAACAATAATTATAACATCCCTGAAGTAAAATTAAATAATAAATTAATCTCATATAAAAACGAGACAAACTTTTTGGGCTTGTGGATACAGAATAACTTGAAATGGAAAACTCATATAAAACATTTAATAACCAAATTAAGCAGGAATATATATGCCTTAAGAATTTTAAGTCAAAATGTCAGTCTCCATGTGCTGTTAACAACTTATTATGCACATATACATTCAATAATTAAATATGGTATCATATTTTGGGGAAACTCACCAGAAACTAAGGATGTATTTATCAAACAAAAACAAGCCATACGAATTATATGTGGTAAAAAAAGGTTATGCTCATGTAAACCACTATTCTGAAAGCTTGGCATACTTACTTTGGCATGTTCTTATATATTGGAAACAGTCTTATTTGTAAAAAGAAATAAATTTAATGTTCAAAATAATGACAATGTCCATAGTCATTACACTAGACATAATAAGGATATACACTTAACCTCTGTCAGAACTACAATATGTAAGAATGCAGTACTGCACTCCAGTATAAGGAATTATAATTCCCTACCTAATGCCATTAAAGATATAAATAATTATAATGTGTTTAAAACTAGAACAAAGGCTTTCTTGCAGGAACACTGCTTCTACACCGTAAAGGAATATTTACAGTTTAATAAATCCTTGTTTGCATAAGACATTGTACTAATCCGTTAAGTTATCTAGTAGTATGTCATTTAATTTATAAATATATCTATTGTATATCATAGTTGAACTCAAATTATATATAACTTTATTGTAATGTAAATATATAAATTTAACTATTGACATATCCTGTATCAATGTACTATGTACTGAATTGATGTTAAAGGATTAATAAATTAAATTAAATCTTCATACTTAAGAGCATTAATTGTTTATTCTTACCTGCAATGTATAAAAACTGTACATATGTGAGTAACCATCTAAATGTGTTGACTCCATCTGTGACCTATATTCAAAGTGATATGGAATGCACTGTAAAGCACAAATTTATACTTGCAACTCCGTGCAAGGAAGGAGACTCAAGTTGTAAAGGAGTTGCAGTGAATGATGTCGCCCAGACTTGGTAACCATCTCATAACTCTTAACACGATAACTAGTTATCTTCATGGCTTTCTCAACTGTAATTGAGTAATGAGTTACTTTGTATTCATTACAATGTAACAGTTACATTATTTTCTGCTCATCCCTATTGCCATATTTTATATGAGGGCAGATAAGATGTATAATTTTAAATTTATTGAATTAATGAGATGGTACAACAATACTATATCACTTCTCTACATAGTCTCTTATTTCAAAGTATGCTTTTCCCAATGAAATGGCAATTGTTTTTATTTCGTCCCTGAAGAAGGAATTGTCAGCAGTCAGTTGGGCGCAAACTTCTTCAATGCTGCATTGTCATTGAATCACTGACCCTTCGGTGGAATGTTTCGAACATATTATAAATGATTACTTATCATCAGAGAAATTAGTTTCGGTTTGGTTGTTATGATACACTCGTTTCACTTCAACCTAAGCCTGCAGTATTAGGCAGCATTTATTGTTCTTCTTTCATGAAGAAAGTCCATGATCAAAATGCCCTTGGAATCCCAAAAAGCAGCTGTTGCAGCTTCACATTTCTCCCGGTACTGCTTGCTTGCTTGTTCAGACTCAGGTGTGTGAGGACCCAAGTTTCCTGTCCACAGCAGAGTCAGATTCATCATCAGTAACTGATGCAAATTGTTATGTACCCATCTGCGTCAATAAGATCACAGACAGTGGAGGTGACACAGCTTCCACAGTTTCCTGTCCGCAACAGAGTCAGATTCATCATCAGTAACTGATGCAAATTGTTATGTACCCATCTGCGTCAATAAGATCACAGACAGTCGAGGTGACACAGCTTCCTGTCCGCAACAGAGTCAGATTCATCATCAGTAACTGATGCAAATTGTTATGTACCCATCTGCGTCAATAAGATCACAGACAGTGGAGGTGACACAGCTTCCACAGTTTCCTGTCCGCAACAGAGTCAGATTCATCATCAGTAACTGATGCAAATTGTTATGTACCCATCTGCGTCAATAAGATCACAGACAGTGGAGGTGACACAGCTTCCACAGTTTCCTGTCCGCAACAGAGTCAGATTCATCATCAGTAACTGATGCAAATTGTTATGTACCCATCTGCGTCAATAAGATCACAGACAGTCGAGGTGACACAGCTTCCACAGTTTCCTGTCCGCAACAGAGTCAGATTCATCATCAGTAACTGATGCAAATTGTTATGTACCCATCTGCGTCAATAAGATCACAGACAGTGGAGGTGACACAGCTTCCACAGTTTCCTGTCCGCAACAGAGTCAGATTCATCATCAGTAACTGATGCAAATTGTTATGTACCCATCTGCGTCAATAAGATCACAGACAGTCGAGGTGACACAGCTTCCTGTCCGCAACAGAGTCAGATTCATCATCAGTAACTGATGCAAATTGTTATGTACCCATCTGCGTCAATAAGATCACAGACAGTCGAGGTGACACAGTTTCCTGTCCGCAACAGAGTCAGATTCATCATCAGTAACTGATGCAAATTGTTATGTACCCATCTGCGTCAATAAGATCACAGACAGTCGAGGTGACACAGCTTCCTGTCCGCAACAGAGTCAGATTCATCATCAGTAACTGATGCAAATTGTTATGTACCCATCTGCGTCAATAAGATCACAGACAGTCGAGGTGACACAGTTTCCTGTCCGCAACAGAGTCAGATTCATCATCAGTAACTGATGCAAATTGTTATGTACCCATCTGCGTCAATAAGATCACAGACAGTGGAGGTGACACAGTTTCCTGTCCGCAACAGAGTCAGATTCATCATCAGTAACTGATGCAAATTGTTATGTACCCATCTGCGTCAATAAGATCACAGACAGTCGAGGTGACTCATTTTCCTGGCCGCAACAGAGTCAGATTCATCATCAGTAACTGATGCAAATTGTTATGTACCCATCTGCGTCAATAAGATCACAGACAGTCGAGGTGACTCATTTTCCTGGCCGCAACAGAGTCAGATTCATCATCAGTAACTGATGCAAATTGTTATGTACCCATCTGCGTCAATAAGATCACAGACAGTCGAGGTGACTCATTTTCCTGTCCGCAACAGAGTCAGATTCATCATCAGTAACTGATGCAAATTGTTATGTACCCATCTGCGTCAATAAGATCACAGACAGTCGAGGTGACACAGTTTCCTGTCCGCAACAGAGTCAGATTCATCATCAGTAACTGATGCAAATTGTTATGTACCCATCTGCGTCAATAAGATCACAGACAGTGGAGGTGACACAGTTTCCTGTCCGCAACAGAGTCAGATTCATCATCAGTAACTGATGCAAATTGTTATGTACCCATCTGCCTCAATAAGATCACAGACAGTCGAGGTGACACAGTTTCCTGTCCGCAACAGAGTCAGATTCATCATCAGTAACTGATGCAAATTGTTATGTACCCATCTGCGTCAATAAGATCACAGACAGTCGAGGTGACACAGTTTCCTGTCCGCAACAGAGTCAGATTCATCATCAGTAACTGATGCAAATTGTTATGTACCCATCTGCGTCAATAAGATCACAGACAGTGGAGGTGACACAGCTTCCTGGCCCGCTGAAAACTTGCGTTTTTAAAATTTTCTTTCCCAAACTTGATTTACACCTTTCTGACGGTGCATTGGTCAGTAGACATATTTATCTTTTGCTCACTCATTGTGTTAATGTCTAGAGAAGAGATTTGCTTTATGGAAGGTCAATGTAGATAATTTAATAAATAATGATTTGGAAAATTGTTTAAGAATAAGTAATTAACTACGTCTTCTCATCCTGCAGATTGGTAACTAGGCAACCCTGCAGGTGCTGAAACCAGCCCACTGGTAGTGCTCTCTTAGCGCCATGGTTAACATGCTGCAAAGTCATTGTTAAAGTCAGAAGTTCAAATCACGCCTGCGAATAAATGATTATAATTAATTTCTGTCAATATTTCAAGAACATTCTAGCACATCATCATCTCTTTCCGAATGCACTAGAAAGTGGATTTGCCTAGTCGTTGGTGCTCACTGTGGAACAATGTTTTTGAATATCTGAACATGCTGTTAGTATATGGGGAAGCGCAGCAGAGGCACATTGCCTATACCAACAGAGGTTTCTGCAGAAAACTCTTCCTAAAGGTCACACGTCTTTGCGAGTTGCGAACCGCCTTCTGGAACAGTACACAACACAACACATCCATGAAGAGATCACTCTTGTCTGTGACCAAGCAACGATGGATCTTGTAACTATGTCATTCAGCACCACATTGTAGTACAAGGGACATTCACAGGCATTTCAATATTAGCCAATCTTCCACGTGCAAAGCTTCACCCTTCTACACCAGGAGCTACTGCAGCCGGACTATAGACGGATAGTGGCATTCGCTAGGTGGATTATATGCCAAACTGAACAAGATTCACATTTTTTTGGCAACTGTATTATTTACAGACAAAGCAGAGTTCCACAAAACACGCCACGTAAATCGCCACAACATATATTACAGGAGCACTGTAAACCCACATTGGATGCAACAGGCGGCCTTACAAGTCCGATGGAGTTTAAATGTTTGGGCTGGTATATTCGATGATCATGTAATAGGCCCGCATTTTTATGATTGCCAAACTCACTGGAAATTGCTATATCCACTTCCTACAACACCAGCTACCGTTGCAGAACCCACTATGGTGTACCAACATGATGGGGCACCAGCTCATTCGGCTTGTCATGTAACGTCTTAACTCGATGCAACCTACTCTGAGCGATGGATCAGATGGCATGGATCAATAGGGTGGCCAGCATGCTTACCAGATCTAACCCAATTAGATTTCTTCTTATAGGTTATGTTAAACATATTGTATACCAGGAGTGGCCAAGACCCCTCAACAGCTCAGGGAACGCATCATCGTAGCTTGCTATGACCGTACACAGGCCATGTTGTTCCAGGTTAGGTTGGCAGTGATGGTTAGACTGAGATCTTGCATCCACGTGCAAGGTAGACAGTTCGAACACCTATTACAACCACATAGAGGGAAGGAGTAAATTCTAAAGTTTTATCTGTGAGATGGTCTGGCATGATGTCATAGTCAATGTTAAATATACTACTTTGGGAACCAGAAAGGTTCATAACAACCACATGGAGGAAACTGATAAATTGTAAAGGTTTATCTGTGTGATGGCCTGGCATGATGTCATAGTCACTGTTAAATATACTACTTTGGGAACTAGGGAGGTTCAGAACAACCACATGGAGGAAACTGATAAATTATAAAGGTTTATCTGTGGGATGGTCTGGCATGATGTAACAGTCACTGTTAAATGTACTACTTTGGGAACTAGGGAGGTTCAGAACGACCACATGGAGGAAACTGATAAATTATAAAGGTTTATCTGTGTGATGGTCCGGCATGATGTAACAGTCACTGTTAAATGTACTACTTTAGGAACAGAGAGGTTCATAACAACCACATGGAGGAAACTAATAAATTGTAAAGCTTTATCTGTGTGATGGTCCGGCATGATGTAACAGTCACTGTTAAATGTACTACTTTAGGAACAGAGAGGTTCATAACAACCACATGGAGGAAACTAATAAATTGTAAAGCTTTATCTGTGTGATGGTCCGGCATGATGTAACAGTCACTGTTAAATGTACTACTTTAGGAACAGAGAGGTTCATAACAACCACATGGAGGAAACTGATAATGTGTAAAGGTTTATCTGTGTGATGGTCCGGCATGATGTAACAGTCACTGTTAAATGTACTACTTTAGGAACCAGAGAGGTTCATAACAACCACATGGAGGAAACTGATAAAAAGGTTTATCTGTGTGATGGTCCGGCATGATGTAACAGTCACTGTTAAATGTACTACTTTAGGAACCAGAGAGGTTCATAACAACCACATGGAGGAAACTGATAAATTATAAAGGTTTATCTGTGTGATGGTCCGGCATGATGTAACAGTCACTGTTAAATGTACTACTTTGGGAACTAGGGAGGTTCAGAACAACCACATGGAGGAAACTAATAAACTATAAAGGTTTATCTGTGTGATGGTCCGGCATGATGTAACAGTCACTGTTAAATGTACTACTTTGGGAACTAGGGAGGTTCAGAACAACCACATGGAGGAAACTGATAAATTATAAAGGTTTATCTGTGTGATGGTCCGGCATGATGTAACAGTCACTGTTAAATGTACTACTTTGGGAACTAGGGAGGTTCAGAACAACCACATGGAGGAAACTGATAAATTATAAAGGTTTATCTGTGTGATGGTCTGGCATGATGTCATAGTCACTCTTAAATGTACTACGTTAGAAACCAGATAGGTTCATAACAACCACATGGAGGAAACTGATAAATTATAAAGGTTTATCTGTGTGATGGTCCGGCATGATGTAACAGTCACTGTTAAATGTACTACGTTAGAAACCAGAGAGGCTCATAACAACCACATGGAGGAAACTGATAAATTATAAAGGTTTATCTGTGTGATGGTCCGGCATGATGTAACAGTCACTGTTAAATGCACTACATTAGAAACCAGATAGGTTCATAACAACCACATGGAGGAAACTGATAAATTATAAAGGTTTATCTGTGTGATGGTCCGGCATGATGTAACAGTCACTGTTAAATGTACTACGTTAGAAACCAGATAGGTTCATAACAACCACATGGAGGAAACTGATAAATTATAAAGGTTTATCTGTGTGATGGTCCGGCATGATGTAACAGTCACTGTTAAATGTACTACGTTAGAAACCAGAGAGGTTCATAACAACCACATGGAGGAAACTGATAAATTGTAAAGGTTTATCTGTGTGATGGTCCGGCATGATGTAACAGTCACTGTTAAATGTACTACGTTAGAAACCAGAGAGGTTCATAACAACCACATGGAGGAAACTGATAAATTCTAAAGGTTTATCTGTGTGATGGTCCGGCATGATGTAACAGTCACTGTTAAATGTGCTACGTTAGAAACCAGATAGGTTCATAACAACCACATGCAGGAAACTGATAAATTGTAAAGGTTTATCTGTGTGATGGTCCGGCATGATGTAACAGTCACTGTTAAATGTACTACTTTGAGAACCAGAGAGGTTCTTAACAACCACATGGAGGAAACTGATAAATTATAAAGGTTAATCTGTGTGATGGTCCGGCATGATGTAACAGTCATTGTTAAATGTACTACTTTGAGAACCAGAGAGGTTCATAACAACCACCGGAGGAAACTGATAAATTGTAAAGGTTTATCTGTGTGATGGTCCGGCATGACGTAATAGTCACTGTTAAATGTACTACTTTGGGAACTAGGGAGGTTCAGAACAACCACATGGAGGAAACTGATAAATTATAAATGTTTATCTGAGTGATGGTCCGGCATGACGTAATAGTCACTGTTAAATGTACTACTTTGGGAACTAGGGAGGTTCAGAACAACCACATGGAGGAAACTGATAAATTATAAAGGTTTATCTGTGTGATGGTCCGGCATGATGTAACAGTCACTGTTAAATATACTACTTTGGGAACTAGAGAGGTTCATAACAACCACATGGAGGAAACTGATAAATTGTAAAGGTTTATCTGTGTGATGGTCCGGCATGATGTAATAGTCACTGCTAAATGTACTACTTTAGGAACCAGAAAGGTTCATAACAACCACATGGAGGAAACTGATAAATTGTAAAGGTTTATCTGTGTGATGGTCCGGCATGATGTAATAGTCACTGCTAAATGTACTACTTTAGGAACCAGAAAGGTTCATAACAACCACATGGAGGAAACTGATAAATTGTAAAGGTTTATCTGTGTGATGGTCCGGCATGATGTAATAGTCACTGCTAAATGTACTACTTTAGGAACCAGAAAGGTTCATAACAACCACATGGAGGAAACTGATAAATTGTAAAGGTTTATCTGTGTGATGGTCCGGCATGATGTAATAGTCACTGCTAAATGTACTACTTTAGGAACCAGAAAGGTTCATAACAACCACATGGAGGAAACTGATAAATTGTAAAGGTTTATCTGTGTGATGGTCCAGCATGATGTTATAGACACTGTTAAATGTACTACTTTGAGAACCAGAGAGGTTCTTAACAACCACATGGAGGAAACTGATAAATTGTAAAGGTTTATCTGTGTGATGGTCTGGCATGATGTAACAGTCACTGTTAAATGTACTACTTTGAGAACCAGAGAGGTTCTTAACTACCACATGGAGGAAACTGATAAATTGTAAAGGTTTATCTGTGTGATGGTCCGGCATGATGTAACAGTCACTGTTAAATGTACTACGTTAGAAACCAGATAGGTTCATAACAACCACATGGAGGAAACTGATAAATTGTAAAGGTTTATCTGTGTGATGGTCCGGCATGATGTAACAGTCACTGTTAAATGTACTACTTTAGGAACAGAGAGGTTCATAACAACCACATGGAGGAAACTGATAAATTGTAAAGGTTTATGTGTGTGATGGTCCGGCATGATGTCATAGTCACTGTTAAATGTACTACTTTAGGAACAGAGAGGTTCATAACAACCACATGGAGGAAACTGATAAATTGTAAAGGTTTATCTGTGTGATGGTCTGGCATGATGTAACAGTCACTGTTAAATGTACTACGTTAGAAACCAGAGAGGTTCATAACAAAAACATGTAGGAAACTAATAAATTGTAAATGTTTATCTGTGTGATGGTCCGGCATGATGTAACAGTCCCTGTTAAATGTACTACTTTGAGAACCAGAGAGGTTCATAACAACCACATGGAGCAAACTGATAAATTGTAAATGTTTATCTGTGTGATGGTCCGGCATTATGTAACAGTCACTGTTAAATGTACTACTTTAGGAACCAGAGAGGTTCATAACAATCACATGGAGGAAACTGATAAAAAGGTTTATCTGTGTGATGGTCCGGCATGATGTCATAGTCACTGTTAAATGTACTACTTTAGGGAACAGAGAGGTTCATAACAACCACATGGAGGAAACTGATAAATTGCAAAGGTTTATCTGTGTGATGGTCCGGCATGATGCTGTAGTCACTTTTATTTGCGCTGCTTTGGTAACCAGAGAGGTTCATAACAACCACATGGAGGAAACTAATAAATTGTAAAGATTTATCTGTGTGATGGTCCGGCATGATGCTGTAGTCACTTTTATTTGCGCTACTTTGGTAACCAGAGAGGTTCATAACAACCACATGGAGGAAACTAATAAATTGTAAAGGTTTATCTGTGTGATGGTCCGGCATGATGCTGTAGTCAGTTTTATTTGCGCTACTTTGGTAACCAGAGAGGTTCATAACAACCACATGGAGGAAACTAATAAATTGTAAAGGTTTATCTGTGTGATGGTCCGGCATGATGCTGTAGTCACTTTTATTTGCGCTACTTTAGGAACAGAGAGGTTCATAACAACCACATGGAGGAAACTGATAAATTGTAAAGGTTTATCTGTGTGATGGTCCGCCATGATGTAACAGTCACTGATAAATGTACTACTTTAGGAACCAGAGAGGTTCATAACAACCACATGGAGGAAACTGATAAATTGTAAAGGTTTATCTGTGTGATGGTCCGCCATGATGTAACAGTCACTGTTAAATGTACTACTTTAGGAACCAGAGAGGTTCATAACAACCACATGGAGGAAACTGATAAATTGTAAAGGTTTATCTGTGTGATGGTCCGGCATGATGTAACAGTCACTGTTAAATGTACTACGTTAGATACCAGAGAGGTTCATAACAACCACATGGAGGAAACTGATAAATTGTAAAGGTTTATCTGTGTGATGGTCCGGCATGATGTAACAGTCACTGTTAAATGTACTACGTTAGAAACCAGAGAGGTTCATAACAACCACATGGAGGAAACTGATAAATTGTAAAGGTTTATCTGTGTGATGGTCCGGCATGATGTAACAGTCACTGTTAAATGTACTACGTTAGAAACCGGAGAGGTTCATAACAACCACATGGAGGAAACTGATAAATTATAAAGGTTAATCTGTGTGATGGTCCGGCATGATGTAACAGTCACTGTTAAATGTACTACTTTAGGAACAGAGAGGTTCATAACAACCACATGGAGGAAACTGATAAATTGTAAAAGTTTATCTGTGTGATGGTCCGGCATGATGTAACAGTCACTGTTAAATGTACTACTTTAGGAACAGAGAGGTTCATAACAACCACATGGAGGAAACTGATAAATTGTAAAGGTTTATCTGTGTGATGGTCCGGCATGATGTCATAGTCACTGTTAAATGTACTACTTTAGGAACAGAAAGGTTCATAACAAAAACATGGAGGAAACTAATAAATTGTAAAGGTTTATCTGTGTGATGGTCCGGCATGATGTAATAGTCACTGTTAAATGTACTACTTTAGGAACAGAGAGGTTCATAACAAAAACATAGAGAAAACTAATAAATTGTAAAGGTTTATCTGTGTGATGGTCCGGCATGATGTAATAGTCACTGTTAAATGTACTACTTTGAGAACCAGAGAGGTTCATAACAAAAACATTGGGGAAACTAATAAATTGTAAAGGTTTATCTGTGTGATGGTCCGGCATGATGTAATAGTCACTGTTAAATGTACTACTTTAGGAACAGAGAGGTTCATAACAAAAACATAGAGGAAACTAATAAATTGTAAAGGTTTATCTGTGTGATGATCCGGCATGATGTAATAGTCACTGTCAAATGTACTACTTTAGGAACAGAGAGGTTCATAACAAAAACATAGAGGAAACTAATAAATTGAAAAGGTTTATCTGTGTGATGGTCCGGCATGATGTAATAGTCACTGTTAAATGTACTACTTTAGGAACAGAGAGGTTCATAACAAAAACATAGGGGAAACTAATAAATTGTAAAGGTTTATCTGTGTGATGGTCCGGCATGATGTAATAGTCACTGTTAAATGTACTACTTTGAGAACCAGAGAGGTTCATAACAAAAACATAGAGGAAACTAATAAATTGTAAAGGTTT
This sequence comes from Deroplatys truncata, assembly GCA_030765065.1. Taxonomy (NCBI): domain Eukaryota; kingdom Metazoa; phylum Arthropoda; class Insecta; order Mantodea; family Mantidae; genus Deroplatys; species Deroplatys truncata. Next base: position 234,547,177 of record CM060986.1, read on the forward strand.
ATCTGTGTGATGGTCCGGCATGATGTAATAGTCACTGTTAAATGTACTACTTTAGGAACAGAGAGGTTCATAACAAAAACATAGAGGAAACTAATAAATTGTAAAGGTTTATCTGTGTGATGGTCCGGCATGATGTAACAGTCACTGTTAAATGTACTACTTTAGGAACAGAGAGGTTCATAACAACCACATGGAGGAAACTGATAAATTGTAAAGGTTTATCTGTGTGATGGTCCGGCATGATGTCATAGTCACTGTTAAATGTACTACTTTGAGAACCAGAGAGGTTCATAACAAAAACATGTAGGAAACTAATAAATTGTAAAGGTTTATCTGTGTGATGGTCCGGCATGATGTAACAGTCACTGTTAAATGTACTACTTTGAGAACCAGAGAGGTTCATAACAACCACATGGAGGAAACTAATAAATTGTAAAGGTTTATCTGTGTGATGGTCCGGCATGATGTAACAGTCACTGTTAAATGTACTACTTTAGGAACAGAGAGGTTCATAACAAAAACATAGAGGAAACTAATAAATTGTAAAGGTTTATCTGTGTGATGGTCCGGCATGATGTCATAGTCACTGTTAAATCTACTACGTTAGAAACCAGAGAGGTTCATAACAACCACATGGAGGAAACTGATAAATTGTAAAGGTTTATCTGTGTGATGGTCCGGCATGATGTAATAGTCACCGTTAAATGTACTACTTTAGGAACAGAGAGCTTCATAACAAAAACATAGAGGAAACTAATAAATTGAAAAGGTTTATCTGTGTGATGGTCCGGCATGATGTAATAGTCACTGTTAAATGTACTACTTTAGGAACAGAGAGGTTCATAACAAAAACATAGAGAAAACTAATAAATTGTAAAGGTTTATCTGTGTGATGGTCCGGCATGATGTAACAGTCACCGTTAAATGTACTACTTTAGGAACAGAGAGGTTCATAACAAAAACATAGAGAAAACTAATAAATTGTAAAGGTTTATCTGTGTGATGGTCCGGCATGATGTAACAGTCACCGTTAAATGTACTACGTTAGAAACCAGATAGGTTCATAACAACCACATGGAGGAAACTGATAAATTATAAAGGTTTATCTGTGTGATGGTCCGGCATGATGTAACAGTCACTGTTAAATGTACTACGTTAGAAACCAGAGAGGCTCATAACAACCACATGGAGGAAACTGATAAATTATAAAGGTTTATGTGTGTGATGGTCCGGCATGATGTAACAGTCACTGTTAAATGTACTACGTTAGAAACCAGATAGGTTCATAACAACCACATGGAGGAAACTGATAAATTGTAAAGGTTTATCTGTGTGATGGTCCGGCATGATGTAACAGTCACTGTTAAATGTACTACGTTAGAAACCAGAGAGGTTCATGACAACCACATGGAGGAAACTGATAAATTATAAAGGTTTATCTGTGTGATGGTCCGGCATGATGTAACAGTCACTGTTAAATGTACTACGTTAGAAACCAGAGAGGTTCATAACAACCACATGGAGGAAACTGATAAATTGTAAAGGTTTATCTGTGTGATGGTCCGGCATGATGTAACAGTCACTGTTAAATGTACTACGTTAGAAACCAGAGAGGTTCATAACAACCACATGGAGGAAACTGATAAATTCTAAAGGTTTATCTGTGTGATGGTCCGGCATGATGTAATAGTCACTGTTAAATGTGCTACGTTAGAAACCAGATAGGTTCATAACAACCACATGGAGGAAACTGATAAATTGTAAAGGTTTATCTGTGTGATGGTCCGGCATGATGTAACAGTCACTGTTAAATGTACTACTTTGAGAACCAGAGTGGTTCTTAACAACCACATGGAGGAAACTGATAAATTATAAAGGTTAATCTGTGTGATGGTCCGGCATGATGTAACAGTCACTGTTAAATGTACTACTTTGAGAACCAGAGAGGTTCATAACAACCACCGGAGGAAACTGATAAATTGTAAAGGTTTATCTGTGTGATGGTCCGGCATGACGTAATAGTCACTGTTAAATGTACTACTTTAGGAACAGAGAGGTTCATAACAACCACATGGAGGAAACTAATAAATTGTAAAGGTTTATCTGTGTGATGGTCCGGCATGATGTAACAGTCACTGTTAAATGTACTACTTTAGGAACAGAGAGGTTCATAACAACCACATGGAGAAAACTGATAAATTGTAAAGGTTTATCTGTGTGATGGTCCGGCATGATGTAACAGTCACTGTTAAATGTACTACTTTAGGAACCAGAGAGGTTCATAACAACCACATGGAGGAAACTAATAAATTGTAAAGGTTTATCTGTGTGATGATCCGGCATGACGTAATAGTCACTGTTAAATGTACTACTTTAAGAACCAGAGAGGTTCATAACAACCATATGGAGGAAACTAATAAATTGTAAAGGTTTTTCTATGTGATGGTCCGGCATGATGTAACAGTCTCTGTTAAATGTACTACTTTGAGAACCAGAGAGGTTCATAACAACCACATGGAGGAAACTGATAAATTGTAAAGGTTTATCTGTGTGATGGTCTGGCATGATGTAACAGTCACTGTTAAATGTACTACTTTGAGAACCAGAGAGGTTCTTAACTACCACATGGAGGAAACTGATAAATTGTAAAGGTTTATCTGTGTGATGGTCCGGCATGATGTAACAGTCACTGTTAAATGTACTACGTTAGAAACCAGATAGGTTCATAACAACCACATGGAGGAAACTGATAAATTGTAAAGGTTTATCTGTGTGATGGTCCGGCATGATGTAACAGTCACTGTTAAATGTACTACTTTAGGAACAGAGAGGTTCATAACAACCACATGGAGGAAACTGATAAATTGTAAAGGTTTATGTGTGTGATGGTCCGGCATGATGTCATAGTCACTGTTAAATGTACTACTTTAGGAACAGAGAGGTTCATAACAACCACATGGAGGAAACTGATAAATTGTAAAGGTTTATCTGTGTGATGGTCTGGCATGATGTAACAGTCACTGTTAAATGTACTACGTTAGAAACCAGAGAGGTTCATAACAACCACATGGAGGAAACTAATAAATTGTAAATGTTTATCTGTGTGATGGTCCGGCATGATGTAACAGTCCCTGCTAAATGTACTACTTTGAGAACCAGAGAGGTTCATAACAACCACATGGAGCAAACTGATAAATTGTAAATGTTTATCTGTGTGATGGTCCGGCATTATGTAACAGTCACTGTTAAATGTACTACTTTAGGAACCAGAGAGGTTCATAACAATCACATGGAGGAAACTGATAAATTGTAAATGTTTATCTGTGTGATGGTCCGGCATGATGTAACAGTCACTGTTAAATATACTACTTTGAGAACCAGAGAGGTTCATAACAACCACATGGAGGAAACTGATAAAAAGGTTTATCTGTGTGATGGTCCGGCATGATGTCATAGTCACTGTTAAATGTACTACTTTAGGGAACAGAGAGGTTCATAACAACCACATGGAGGAAACTGATAAATTGCAAAGGTTTATCTGTGTGATGGTCCGGCATGATGCTGTAGTCACTTTTATTTGCGCTGCTTTGGTAACCAGAGAGGTTCATAACAACCACATGGAGGAAACTAATAAATTGTAAAGATTTATCTGTGTGATGGTCCGGCATGATGCTGTAGTCACTTTTATTTGCGCTACTTTGGTAACCAGAGAGGTTCATAACAACCACATGGAGGAAACTAATAAATTGTAAAGGTTTATCTGTGTGATGGTCCGGCATGATGCTGTAGTCAGTTTTATTTGCGCTACTTTGGTAACCAGAGAGGTTCATAACAACCACATGGAGGAAACTAATAAATTGTAAAGGTTTATCTGTGTGATGGTCCGGCATGATGCTGTAGTCACTTTTATTTGCGCTACTTTAGGAACAGAGAGGTTCATAACAACCACATGGAGGAAACTGATAAATTGTAAAGGTTTATCTGTGTGATGGTCCGCCATGATGTAACAGTCACTGATAAATGTACTACTTTAGGAACCAGAGAGGTTTATAACAACCACATGGAGGAAACTGATAAATTGTAAAGGTTTATCTGTGTGATGGTCCGCCATGATGTAACAGTCACTGTTAAATGTAGTACTTTAGGAACCAGAGAGGTTCATAACAACCACATGGAGGAAACTGATAAATTGTAAAGGTTTATCTGTGTGATGGTCCGGCATGATGTAACAGTCACTGTTAAATGTACTACGTTAGATACCAGAGAGGTTCATAGCAACCACATGGAGGAAACTGATAAATTGTAAAGGTTTATCTGTGTGATGGTCCGGCATGATGTAACAGTCACTGTTAAATGTACTACGTTAGAAACCAGAGAGGTTCATAACAACCACATGGAGGAAACTGATAAATTGTAAAGGTTTATCTGTGTGATGGTCCGGCATGATGTAACAGTCACTGTTAAATGTACTACGTTAGAAACCGGAGAGGTTCATAACAACCACATGGAGGAAACTGATAAATTATAAAGGTTAATCTGTGTGATGGTCCGGCATGATGTAACAGTCACTGTTAAATGTACTACTTTAGGAACAGAGAGGTTCATAACAACCACATGGAGGAAACTGATAAATTGTAAAAGTTTATCTGTGTGATGGTCCGGCATGATGTAACAGTCACTGTTAAATGTACTACTTTAGGAACAGAGAGGTTCATAACAACCACATGGAGGAAACTGATAAATTGTAAAGGTTTATCTGTGTGATGGTCCGGCATGATGTCATAGTCACTGTTAAATGTACTACTTTAGGAACAGAGAGGTTCATAACAAAAACATAGAGGAAACTAATAAATTGTAAAGGTTTATCTGTGTGATGGTCCGGCATGATGTAACAGTCACTGTTAAATGTACTACTTTAGGAACAGAGAGGTTCATAACAACCACATGGAGGAAACTGATAAATTGTAAAGGTTTATCTGTGTGATGGTCCGGCATGATGTCATAGTCACTGTTAAATGTACTACTTTGAGAACCAGAGAGGTTCATAACAAAAACATGTAGGAAACTAATAAATTGTAAAGGTTTATCTGTGTGATGGTCCGGCATGATGTAACAGTCACTGTTAAATGTACTACTTTGAGAACCAGAGAGGTTCATAACAACCACATGGAGGAAACTAATAAATTGTAAAGGTTTATCTGTGTGATGGTCCGCCATGATGTAACAGTCACTGTTAAATGTACTACTTTAGGAACCAGAGAGGTTCATAACAACCACATGGAGGAAACTGATAAATTGTAAAGGTTTATCTGTGTGATGGTCCGGCATGATGTAACAGTCACTGTTAAATGTACTACGTTAGATACCAGAGAGGTTCATAACAACCACATGGAGGAAACTGATAAATTGTAAAGGTTTATCTGTGTGATGGTCCGGCATGATGTAACAGTCACTGTTAAATGTACTACGTTAGAAACCAGAGAGGTTCATAACAACCACATGGAGGAAACTGATAAATTGTAAAGGTTTATCTGTGTGATGGTCCGGCATGATGTAACAGTCACTGTTAAATGTACTACGTTAGAAACCGGAGAGGTTCATAACAACCACATGGAGGAAACTGATAAATTATAAAGGTTAATCTGTGTGATGGTCCGGCATGATGTAACAGTCACTGTTAAATGTACTACTTTAGGAACAGAGAGGTTCATAACAACCACATGGAGGAAACTGATAAATTGTAAAAGTTTATCTGTGTGATGGTCCGGCATGATGTAACAGTCACTGTTAAATGTACTACTTTAGGAACAGAGAGGTTCATAACAACCACATGGAGGAAACTGATAAATTGTAAAGGTTTATCTGTGTGATGGTCCGGCATGATGTCATAGTCACTGCTAAATGTACTACTTTAGGAACAGAAAGGTTCATAACAAAAACATGGAGGAAACTAATAAATTGTAAAGGTTTATCTGTGTGATGGTCCGGCATGATGTAATAGTCACTGTTAAATGTACTACTTTAGGAACAGAGAGGTTCATAACAAAAACATAGAGAAAACTAATAAATTGTAAAGGTTTATCTGTGTGATGGTCCGGCATGATGTAATAGTCACTGTTAAATGTACTACTTTGAGAACCAGAGAGGTTCATAACAAAAACATTGGGGAAACTAATAAATTGTAAAGGTTTATCTGTGTGATGGTCCGGCATGATGTAATAGTCACTGTTAAATGTACTACTTTAGGAACAGAGAGGTTCATAACAAAAACATAGAGGAAACTAATAAATTGTAAAGGTTTATCTGTGTGATGATCCGGCATGATGTAATAGTCACTGTCAAATGTACTACTTTAGGAACAGAGAGGTTCATAACAAAAACATAGAGGAAACTAATAAATTGAAAAGGTTTATCTGTGTGATGGTCCGGCATGATGTAATAGTCACTGTTAAATGTACTACTTTAGGAACAGAGAGGTTCATAACAAAAACATAGGGGAAACTAATAAATTGTAAAGGTTTATCTGTGTGATGGTCCGGCATGATGTAATAGTCACTGTTAAATGTACTACTTTGAGAACCAGAGAGGTTCATAACAAAAACATAGAGGAAACTAATAAATTGTAAAGGTTTATCTGTGTGATGGTCCGGCATGATGTAATAGTCACTGTTAAATGTACTACTTTAGGAACAGAGAGGTTCATAACAAAAACATAGAGGAAACTAATAAATTGTAAAGGTTTATCTGTGTGATGGTCCGGCATGATGTAACAGTCACTGTTAAATGTACTACTTTAGGAACAGAGAGGTTCATAACAACCACATGGAGGAAACTGATAAATTGTAAAGGTTTATCTGTGTGATGGTCCGGCATGATGTCATAGTCACTGTTAAATGTACTACTTTGAGAACCAGAGAGGTTCATAACAAAAACATGTAGGAAACTAATAAATTGTAAAGGTTTATCTGTGTGATGGTCCGGCATGATGTAACAGTCACTGTTAAATGTACTACTTTGAGAACCAGAGAGGTTCATAACAACCACATGGAGGAAACTAATAAATTGTAAAGGTTTATCTGTGTGATGGTCCGGCATGATGTAACAGTCACTGTTAAATGTACTACTTTAGGAACAGAGAGGTTCATAACAAAAACATAGAGGAAACTAATAAATTGTAAAGGTTTATCTGTGTGATGGTCCGGCATGATGTCATAGTCACTGTTAAATCTACTACGTTAGAAACCAGAGAGGTTCATAACAACCACATGGAGGAAACTGATAAATTGTAAAGGTTTATCTGTGTGATGGTCCGGCATGATGTAATAGTCACCGTTAAATGTACTACTTTAGGAACAGAGAGCTTCATAACAAAAACATAGAGGAAACTAATAAATTGAAAAGGTTTATCTGTGTGATGGTCCGGCATGATGTAATAGTCACTGTTAAATGTACTACTTTAGGAACAGAGAGGTTCATAACAAAAACATAGAGAAAACTAATAAATTGTAAACGTTTATCTGTGTGATGGTCCGGCATGATGTAACAGTCACCGTTAAATGTACTACTTTAGGAACAGAGAGGTTCATAACAAAAACATAGAGAAAACTAATAAATTGTAAAGGTTTATCTGTGTGATGGTCCGGCATGATGTAACAGTCACCGTTAAATGTACTACGTTAGAAACCAGATAGGTTCATAACAACCACATGGAGGAAACTGATAAATTATAAAGGTTTATCTGTGTGATGGTCCGGCATGATGTAACAGTCACTGTTAAATGTACTACGTTAGAAACCAGAGAGGCTCATAACAACCACATGGAGGAAACTGATAAATTATAAAGGTTTATGTGTGTGATGGTCCGGCATGATGTAACAGTCACTGTTAAATGTACTACGTTAGAAACCAGATAGGTTCATAACAACCACATGGAGGAAACTGATAAATTGTAAAGGTTTATCTGTGTGATGGTCCGGCATGATGTAACAGTCACTGTTAAATGTACTACGTTAGAAACCAGAGAGGTTCATGACAACCACATGGAGGAAACTGATAAATTATAAAGGTTTATCTGTGTGATGGTCCGGCATGATGTAACAGTCACTGTTAAATGTACTACGTTAGAAACCAGAGAGGTTCATAACAACCACATGGAGGAAACTGATAAATTGTAAAGGTTTATCTGTGTGATGGTCCGGCATGATGTAACAGTCACTGTTAAATGTACTACGTTAGAAACCAGAGAGGTTCATAACAACCACATGGAGGAAACTGATAAATTCTAAAGGTTTATCTGTGTGATGGTCCGGCATGATGTAATAGTCACTGTTAAATGTGCTACGTTAGAAACCAGATAGGTTCATAACAACCACATGGAGGAAACTGATAAATTGTAAAGGTTTATCTGTGTGATGGTCCGGCATGATGTAACAGTCACTGTTAAATGTACTACTTTGAGAACCAGAGTGGTTCTTAACAACCACATGGAGGAAACTGATAAATTATAAAGGTTAATCTGTGTGATGGTCCGGCATGATGTAACAGTCACTGTTAAATGTACTACTTTGAGAACCAGAGAGGTTCATAACAACCACCGGAGGAAACTGATAAATTGTAAAGGTTTATCTGTGTGATGGTCCGGCATGACGTAATAGTCACTGTTAAATGTACTACTTTAGGAACAGAGAGGTTCATAACAACCACATGGAGGAAACTAATAAATTGTAAAGGTTTATCTGTGTGATGGTCCGGCATGATGTAACAGTCACTGTTAAATGTACTACTTTAGGAACAGAGAGGTTCATAACAACCACATGGAGAAAACTGATAAATTGTAAAGGTTTATCTGTGTGATGGTCCGGCATGATGTAACAGTCACTGTTAAATGTACTACTTTAGGAACCAGAGAGGTTCATAACAACCACATGGAGGAAACTAATAAATTGTAAAGGTTTATCTGTGTGATGATCCGGCATGACGTAATAGTCACTGTTAAATGTACTACTTTAAGAACCAGAGAGGTTCATAACAACCATATGGAGGAAACTAATAAATTGTAAAGGTTTTTCTATGTGATGGTCCGGCATGATGTAACAGTCTCTGTTAAATGTACTACTTTGAGAACCAGAGAGGTTCATAACAACCACATGGAGGAAACTGATAAATTGTAAAGGTTTATCTGTGTGATGGTCTGGCATGATGTAACAGTCACTGTTAAATGTACTACTTTGAGAACCAGAGAGGTTCTTAACTACCACATGGAGGAAACTGATAAATTGTAAAGGTTTATCTGTGTGATGGTCCGGCATGATGTAACAGTCACTGTTAAATGTACTACGTTAGAAACCAGATAGGTTCATAACAACCACATGGAGGAAACTGATAAATTGTAAAGGTTTATCTGTGTGATGGTCCGGCATGATGTAACAGTCACTGTTAAATGTACTACTTTAGGAACAGAGAGGTTCATAACAACCACATGGAGGAAACTGATAAATTGTAAAGGTTTATGTGTGTGATGGTCCGGCATGATGTCATAGTCACTGTTAAATGTACTACTTTAGGAACAGAGAGGTTCATAACAACCACATGGAGGAAACTAATAAATTGTAAATGTTTATCTGTGTGATGGTCCGGCATGATGTAACAGTCCCTGCTAAATGTACTACTTTGAGAACCAGAGAGGTTCATAACAACCACATGGAGCAAACTGATAAATTGTAAATGTTTATCTGTGTGATGGTCCGGCATTATGTAACAGTCACTGTTAAATGTACTACTTTAGGAACCAGAGAGGTTCATAACAATCACATGGAGGAAACTGATAAATTGTAAATGTTTATCTGTGTGATGGTCCGGCATGATGTAACAGTCACTGTTAAATATACTACTTTGAGAACCAGAGAGGTTCATAACAACCACATGGAGGAAACTGATAAAAAGGTTTATCTGTGTGATGGTCCGGCATGATGTCATAGTCACTGTTAAATGTACTACTTTAGGGAACAGAGAGGTTCATAACAACCACATGGAGGAAACTGATAAATTGCAAAGGTTTATCTGTGTGATGGTCCGGCATGATGCTGTAGTCACTTTTATTTGCGCTGCTTTGGTAACCAGAGAGGTTCATAACAACCACATGGAGGAAACTAATAAATTGTAAAGATTTATCTGTGTGATGGTCCGGCATGATGCTGTAGTCACTTTTATTTGCGCTACTTTGGTAACCAGAGAGGTTCATAACAACCACATGGAGGAAACTAATAAATTGTAAAGGTTTATCTGTGTGATGGTCCGGCATGATGCTGTAGTCAGTTTTATTTGCGCTACTTTGGTAACCAGAGAGGTTCATAACAACCACATGGAGGAAACTAATAAATTGTAAAGGTTTATCTGTGTGATGGTCCGGCATGATGCTGTAGTCACTTTTATTTGCGCTACTTTAGGAACAGAGAGGTTCATAACAACCACATGGAGGAAACTGATAAATTGTAAAGGTTTATCTGTGTGATGGTCCGCCATGATGTAACAGTCACTGATAAATGTACTACTTTAGGAACCAGAGAGGTTTATAACAACCACATGGAGGAAACTGATAAATTGTAAAGGTTTATCTGTGTGATGGTCCGCCATGATGTAACAGTCACTGTTAAATGTAGTACTTTAGGAACCAGAGAGGTTCATAACAACCACATGGAGGAAACTGATAAATTGTAAAGGTTTATCTGTGTGATGGTCCGGCATGATGTAACAGTCACTGTTAAATGTACTACGTTAGATACCAGAGAGGTTCATAGCAACCACATGGAGGAAACTGATAAATTGTAAAGGTTTATCTGTGTGATGGTCCGGCATGATGTAACAGTCACTGTTAAATGTACTACGTTAGAAACCAGAGAGGTTCATAACAACCACATGGAGGAAACTGATAAATTGTAAAGGTTTATCTGTGTGATGGTCCGGCATGATGTAACAGTCACTGTTAAATGTACTACGTTAGAAACCGGAGAGGTTCATAACAACCACATGGAGGAAACTGATAAATTATAAAGGTTAATCTGTGTGATGGTCCGGCATGATGTAACAGTCACTGTTAAATGTACTACTTTAGGAACAGAGAGGTTCATAACAACCACATGGAGGAAACTGATAAATTGTAAAAGTTTATCTGTGTGATGGTCCGGCATGATGTAACAGTCACTGTTAAATGTACTACTTTAGGAACAGAGAGGTTCATAACAACCACATGGAGGAAACTGATAAATTGTAAAGGTTTATCTGTGTGATGGTCCGGCATGATGTCATAGTCACTGTTAAATGTACTACTTTAGGAACAGAGAGGTTCATAACAAAAACATAGAGGAAACTAATAAATTGTAAAGGTTTATCTGTGTGATGGTCCGGCATGATGTAACAGTCACTGTTAAATGTACTACTTTAGGAACAGAGAGGTTCATAACAACCACATGGAGGAAACTGATAAATTGTAAAGGTTTATCTGTGTGATGGTCCGGCATGATGTCATAGTCACTGTTAAATGTACTACTTTGAGAACCAGAGAGGTTCATAACAAAAACATGTAGGAAACTAATAAATTGTAAAGGTTTATCTGTGTGATGGTCCGGCATGATGTAACAGTCACTGTTAAATGTACTACTTTGAGAACCAGAGAGGTTCATAACAACCACATGGAGGAAACTAATAAATTGTAAAGGTTTATCTGTGTGATGGTCCGCCATGATGTAACAGTCACTGTTAAATGTACTACTTTAGGAACCAGAGAGGTTCATAACAACCACATGGAGGAAACTGATAAATTGTAAAGGTTTATCTGTGTGATGGTCCGGCATGATGTAACAGTCACTGTTAAATGTACTACGTTAGATACCAGAGAGGTTCATAACAACCACATGGAGGAAACTGATAAATTGTAAAGGTTTATCTGTGTGATGGTCCGGCATGATGTAACAGTCACTGTTAAATGTACTACGTTAGAAACCAGAGAGGTTCATAACAACCACATGGAGGAAACTGATAAATTGTAAAGGTTTATCTGTGTGATGGTCCGGCATGATGTAACAGTCACTGTTAAATGTACTACGTTAGAAACCGGAGAGGTTCATAACAACCACATGGAGGAAACTGATAAATTATAAAGGTTAATCTGTGTGATGGTCCGGCATGATGTAACAGTCACTGTTAAATGTACTACTTTAGGAACAGAGAGGTTCATAACAACCACATGGAGGAAACTGATAAATTGTAAAAGTTTATCTGTGTGATGGTCCGGCATGATGTAACAGTCACTGTTAAATGTACTACTTTAGGAACAGAGAGGTTCATAACAACCACATGGAGGAAACTGATAAATTGTAAAGGTTTATCTGTGTGATGGTCCGGCATGATGTCATAGTCACTGTTAAATGTACTACTTTAGGAACAGAAAGGTTCATAACAAAAACATGGAGGAAACTAATAAATTGTAAAGGTTTATCTGTGTGATGGTCCGGCATGATGTAATAGTCACTGTTAAATGTACTACTTTAGGAACAGAGAGGTTCATAACAAAAACATAGAGAAAACTAATAAATTGTAAAGGTTTATCTGTGTGATGGTCCGGCATGATGTAATAGTCACTGTTAAATGTACTACTTTGAGAACCAGAGAGGTTCATAACAAAAACATTGGGGAAACTAATAAATTGTAAAGGTTTATCTGTGTGATGGTCCGGCATGATGTAATAGTCACTGTTAAATGTACTACTTTAGGAACAGAGAGGTTCATAACAAAAACATAGAGGAAACTAATAAATTGTAAAGGTTTATCTGTGTGATGATCCGGCATGATGTAATAGTCACTGTCAAATGTACTACTTTAGGAACAGAGAGGTTCATAACAAAAACATAGAGGAAACTAATAAATTGAAAAGGTTTATCTGTGTGATGGTCCGGCATGATGTAATAGTCACTGTTAAATGTACTACTTTAGGAACAGAGAGGTTCATAACAAAAACATAGGGGAAACTAATAAATTGTAAAGGTTTATCTGTGTGATGGTCCGGCATGATGTAATAGTCACTGTTAAATGTACTACTTTGAGAACCAGAGAGGTTCATAACAAAAACATAGAGGAAACTAATAAATTGTAAAGGTTTATCTGTGTGATGGTCCGGCATGATGTAATAGTCACTGTTAAATGTACTACTTTAGGAACAGAGAGGTTCATAACAAAAACATAGAGGAAACTAATAAATTGTAAAGGTTTATCTGTGTGATGGTCCGGCATGATGTAACAGTCACTGTTAAATGTACTACTTTAGGAACAGAGAGGTTCATAACAACCACATGGAGGAAACTGATAAATTGTAAAGGTTTATCTGTGTGATGGTCCGGCATGATGTCATAGTCACTGTTAAATGTACTACTTTGAGAACCAGAGAGGTTCATAACAAAAACATGTAGGAAACTAATAAATTGTAAAGGTTTATCTGTGTGATGGTCCGGCATGATGTAACAGTCACTGTTAAATGTACTACTTTGAGAACCAGAGAGGTTCATAACAACCACATGGAGGAAACTAATAAATTGTAAAGGTTTATCTGTGTGATGGTCCGGCATGATGTAACAGTCACTGTTAAATGTACTACTTTAGGAACAGAGAGGTTCATAACAAAAACATAGAGGAAACTAATAAATTGTAAAGGTTTATCTGTGTGATGGTCCGGCATGATGTCATAGTCACTGTTAAATCTACTACGTTAGAAACCAGAGAGGTTCATAACAACCACATGGAGGAAACTGATAAATTGTAAAGGTTTATCTGTGTGATGGTCCGGCATGATGTAATAGTCACCGTTAAATGTACTACTTTAGGAACAGAGAGCTTCATAACAAAAACATAGAGGAAACTAATAAATTGAAAAGGTTTATCTGTGTGATGGTCCGGCATGATGTAATAGTCACTGTTAAATGTACTACTTTAGGAACAGAGAGGTTCATAACAAAAACATAGAGAAAACTAATAAATTGTAAACGTTTATCTGTGTGATGGTCCGGCATGATGTAACAGTCACCGTTAAATGTACTACTTTAGGAACAGAGAGGTTCATAACAAAAACATAGAGAAAACTAATAAATTGTAAAGGTTTATCTGTGTGATGGTCCGGCATGATGTAACAGTCACCGTTAAATGTACTACGTTAGAAACCAGATAGGTTCATAACAACCACATGGAGGAAACTGATAAATTATAAAGGTTTATCTGTGTGATGGTCCGGCATGATGTAACAGTCACTGTTAAATGTACTACGTTAGAAACCAGAGAGGCTCATAACAACCACATGGAGGAAACTGATAAATTATAAAGGTTTATGTGTGTGATGGTCCGGCATGATGTAACAGTCACTGTTAAATGTACTACGTTAGAAACCAGATAGGTTCATAACAACCACATGGAGGAAACTGATAAATTGTAAAGGTTTATCTGTGTGATGGTCCGGCATGATGTAACAGTCACTGTTAAATGTACTACGTTAGAAACCAGAGAGGTTCATGACAACCACATGGAGGAAACTGATAAATTATAAAGGTTTATCTGTGTGATGGTCCGGCATGATGTAACAGTCACTGTTAAATGTACTACGTTAGAAACCAGAGAGGTTCATAACAACCACATGGAGGAAACTGATAAATTGTAAAGGTTTATCTGTGTGATGGTCCGGCATGATGTAACAGTCACTGTTAAATGTACTACGTTAGAAACCAGAGAGGTTCATAACAACCACATGGAGGAAACTGATAAATTCTAAAGGTTTATCTGTGTGATGGTCCGGCATGATGTAACAGTCACTGTTAAATGTCCTACGTTAGAAACCAGATAGGTTCATAACAACCACATGGAGGAAACTGATAAATTGTAAAGGTTTATCTGTGTGATGGTCCGGCATGATGTAACAGTCACTGTTAAATGTACTACTTTGAGAACCAGAGTGGTTCTTAACAACCACATGGAGGAAACTGATAAATTATAAAGGTTAATCTGTGTGATGGTCCGGCATGATGTAACAGTCACTGTTAAATGTACTACTTTGAGAACCAGAGAGGTTCATAACAACCACCGGAGGAAACTGATAAATTGTAAAGGTTTATCTGTGTGATGGTCCGGCATGACGTAATAGTCACTGTTAAATGTACTACTTTAGGAACAGAGAGGTTCATAACAACCACATGGAGGAAACTAATAAATTGTAAAGGTTTATCTGTGTGATGGTCCGGCATGATGTAACAGTCACTGTTAAATGTACTACTTTAGGAACAGAGAGGTTCATAACAACCACATGGAGAAAACTGATAAATTGTAAAGGTTTATCTGTGTGATGGTCCGGCATGATGTAACAGTCACTGTTAAATGTACTACTTTAGGAACCAGAGAGGTTCATAACAACCACATGGAGGAAACTAATAAATTGTAAAGGTTTATCTGTGTGATGGTCCGGCATGACGTAATAGTCACTGTTAAATGTACTACTTTGAGAACCAGAGAGGTTCATAACAACCACATGGAGGAAACTGATAAATTGTAAAGGTTTATCTGTGTGATGGTCTGGCATGATGTAACAGTCACTGTTAAATGTACTACTTTGAGAACCAGAGAGGTTCTTAACTACCACATGGAGGAAACTGATAAATTGTAAAGGTTTATCTGTGTGATGGTCCGGCATGATGTAACAGTCACTGTTAAATGTACTACGTTAGAAACCAGATAGGTTCATAACAACCACATGGAGGAAACTGATAAATTGTAAAGGTTTATCTGTGTGATGGTCCGGCATGATGTAACAGTCACTGTTAAATGTACTACTTTAGGAACAGAGAGGTTCATAACAACCACATGGAGGAAACTGATAAATTGTAAAGGTTTATGTGTGTGATGGTCCGGCATGATGTCATAGTCACTGTTAAATGTACTACTTTAGGAACAGAGAGGTTCATAACAACCACATGGAGGAAACTGATAAATTGTAAAGGTTTATCTGTGTGATGGTCTGGCATGATGTAACAGTCACTGTTAAATGTACTACGTTAGAAACCAGAGAGGTTCATAACAACCACATGGAGGAAACTAATAAATTGTAAATGTTTATCTGTGTGATGGTCCGGCATGATGTAACAGTCCCTGTTAAATGTACTACTTTGAGAACCAGAGAGGTTCATAACAACCACATGGAGCAAACTGATAAATTGTAAATGTTTATCTGTGTGATGGTCCGGCATTATGTAACAGTCACTGTTAAATGTACTACTTTAGGAACCAGAGAGGTTCATAACAATCACATGGAGGAAACTGATAAATTGTAAATGTTTATCTGTGTGATGGTCCGGCATGATGTAACAGTCACTGTTAAATATACTACTTTGAGAACCAGAGAGGTTCATAACAACCACATGGAGGAAACTGATAAAAAGGTTTATCTGTGTGATGGTCCGGCATGATGTCATAGTCACTGTTAAATGTACTACTTTAGGGAACAGAGAGGTTCATAACAACCACATGGAGGAAACTGATAAATTGCAAAGGTTTATCTGTGTGATGGTCCGGCATGATGCTGTAGTCACTTTTATTTGCGCTGCTTTGGTAACCAGAGAGGTTCATAACAACCACATGGAGGAAACTAATAAATTGTAAAGATTTATCTGTGTGATGGTCCGGCATGATGCTGTAGTCACTTTTATTTGCGCTACTTTGGTAACCAGAGAGGTTCATAACAACCACATGGAGGAAACTAATAAATTGTAAAGGTTTATCTGTGTGATGGTCCGGCATGATGCTGTAGTCAGTTTTATTTGCGCTACTTTGGTAACCAGAGAGGTTCATAACAACCACATGGAGGAAACTAATAAATTGTAAAGGTTTATCTGTGTGATGGTCCGGCATGATGCTGTAGTCACTTTTATTTGCGCTACTTTAGGAACAGAGAGGTTCATAACAACCACATGGAGGAAACTGATAAATTGTAAAGGTTTATCTGTGTGATGGTCCGCCATGATGTAACAGTCACTGATAAATGTACTACTTTAGGAACCAGAGAGGTTCATAACAACCACATGGAGGAAACTGATAAATTGTAAAGGTTTATCTGTGTGATGGTCCGCCATGATGTAACAGTCACTGTTAAATGTAGTACTTTAGGAACCAGAGAGGTTCATAACAACCACATGGAGGAAACTGATAAATTGTAAAGGTTTATCTGTGTGATGGTCCGGCATGATGTAACAGTCACTGTTAAATGTACTACGTTAGATACCAGAGAGGTTCATAGCAACCACATGGAGGAAACTGATAAATTGTAAAGGTTTATCTGTGTGATGGTCCGGCATGATGTAACAGTCACTGTTAAATGTACTACGTTAGAAACCAGAGAGGTTCATAACAACCACATGGAGGAAACTGATAAATTGTAAAGGTTTATCTGTGTGATGGTCCGGCATGATGTAACAGTCACTGTTAAATGTACTACGTTAGAAACCGGAGAGGTTCATAACAACCACATGGAGGAAACTGATAAATTATAAAGGTTAATCTGTGTGATGGTCCGGCATGATGTAACAGTCACTGTTAAATGTACTACTTTAGGAACAGAGAGGTTCATAACAACCACATGGAGGAAACTGATAAATTGTAAAAGTTTATCTGTGTGATGGTCCGGCATGATGTAACAGTCACTGTTAAATGTACTACTTTAGGAACAGAGAGGTTCATAACAACCACATGGAGGAAACTGATAAATTGTAAAGGTTTATCTGTGTGATGGTCCGGCATGATGTCATAGTCACTGTTAAATGTACTACTTTAGGAACAGAGAGGTTCATAACAAAAACATAGAGGAAACTAATAAATTGTAAAGGTTTATCTGTGTGATGGTCCGGCATGATGTAGCAGTCACTGTTAAATGTACTACTTTAGGAACAGAGAGGTTCATAACAACCACATGGAGGAAACTGATAAATTGTAAAGGTTTATCTGTGTGATGGTCCGGCATGATGTCATAGTCACTGTTAAATGTACTACTTTGAGAACCAGAGAGGTTCATAACAAAAACATGTAGGAAACTAATAAATTGTAAAAGTTTATCTGTGTGATGGTCCGGCATGATGTAACAGTCACTGTTAAATGTACTACTTTGAGAACCAGAGAGGTTCATAACAACCACATGGAGGAAACTAATAAATTGTAAAGGTTTATCTGTGTGATGGTCCGGCATGATGTAACAGTCACTGTTAAATGTACTACTTTAGGAACAGAGAGGTTCATAACAAAAACATAGAGGAAACTAATAAATTGTAAAGGTTTATCTGTGTGATGGTCCGGCATGATGTCATAGTCACTGTTAAATCTACTACGTTAGAAACCAGAGAGGTTCATAACAACCACATGGAGGAAACTGATAAATTGTAAAGGTTTATCTGTGTGATGGTCCGGCATGATGTAATAGTCACCGTTAAATGTACTACTTTAGGAACAGAGAGGTTCATAACAAAAACATAGAGGAAACTAATAAATTGAAAAGGTTTATCTGTGTGATGGTCCGGCATGATGTAATAGTCACTGTTAAATGTACTACTTTAGGAACAGAGAGGTTCATAACAAAAACATAGAGAAAACTAATAAATTGTAAAGGTTTATCTGTGTGATGGTCCGGCATGATGTAACAGTCACCGTTAAATGTACTACTTTAGGAACAGAGAGGTTCATAACAAAAACATAGAGAAAACTAATAAATTGTAAAGGTTTATCTGTGTGATGGTCCGGCATGATGTAACAGTCACCGTTAAATGTACTACGTTAGAAACCAGATAGGTTCATAACAACCACATGGAGGAAACTGATAAATTATAAAGGTTTATCTGTGTGATGGTCCGGCATGATGTAACAGTCACTGTTAAATGTACTACGTTAGAAACCAGAGAGGCTCATAACAACCACATGGAGGAAACTGATAAATTATAAAGGTTTATCTGTGTGATGGTCCGGCATGATGTAACAGTCACTGTTAAATGTACTACGTTAGAAACCAGATAGGTTCATAACAACCACATGAAGGAAACTGATAAATTGTAAAGGTTTATCTGTGTGATGGTCCGGCATGATGTAACAGTCACTGTTAAATGTACTACGTTAGAAACCAGAGAGGTTCATAACAACCACATGGAGGAAACTGATAAATTATAAAGGTTTATCTGTGTTTTGGTCCGGCATGATGTAACAGTCACTGTTAAATGTACTACGTTAGAAACCAGAGAGGTTCATAACAACCACATGGAGGAAACTGATAAATTGTAAAGGTTTATCTGTGTGATGGTCCGGCATGATGTAACAGTCACTGTTAAATGTACTACGTTAGAAACCAGAGAGGTTCATAACAACCACATGGAGGAAACTGATAAATTCTAAAGGTTTATCTGTGTGATGGTCCGGCATGATGTAGCAGTCACTGTTAAATGTGCTACGTTAGAAACCAGATAGGTTCATAACAACCACATGGAGGAAACTGATAAATTGTAAAGGTTTATCTGTGTGATGGTCCAACATGATGTAACAGTCACTGTTAAATGTACTACTTTGAGAACCAGAGTGGTTCTTAACAACCACATGGAGGAAACTGATAAATTATAAAGGTTAATCTGTGTGATGGTCCGGCATGATGTAACAGTCACTGTTAAATGTACTACTTTGAGAACCAGAGAGGTTCATAACAACCACCGGAGGAAACTGATAAATTGTAAAGGTTTATCTGTGTGATGGTCCGGCATGACGTAATAGTCACTGTTAAATGTACTACTTTAGGAACAGAGAGGTTCATAACAACCACATGGAGGAAACTAATAAATTGTAAAGGCTTATCTGTGTGATGGTCCGGCATGATGTAACAGTCACTGTTAAATGTACTACTTTAGGAACAGAGAGGTTCATAACAACCACATGGAGAAAACTGATAAATTGTAAAGGTTTATCTGTGTGATGGTCCGGCATGATGTAACAGTCACTGTTAAATGTACTACTTTAGGAACCAGAGAGGTTCATAACAACCACATGGAGGAAACTAATAAATTGTAAAGGTTTATCTGTGTGATGGTCCGGCATGACGTAATAGTCACTGTTAAATGTACTACTTTAAGAACCAGAGAGGTTCATAACAACCATATGGAGGAAACTAATAAATTGTAAAGGTTTTTCTATGTGATGGTCCGGCATGATGTAACAGTCACTGTTAAATGTACTACTTTGAGAACCAGAGAGGTTCATAACAACCACATGGAGGAAACTGATAAATTGTAAAGGTTTATCTATGTGATGGTCCGCCATGATGTAACAGTCACTGTTAAATGTACTACTTTAGGAACCAGAGAGGTTCATAACAACCACATGCAGGAAACTAATAAATTGTAAAGGTTTATCTGTGTGATGGTCCGCCATGATGTAACAGTCACTGTTAAATGTACTACTTTAGGAACCAGAGAGGTTCATAACAACCACATGGAGGAAACTAATAAATTGTAAAGGTTTATCTATGTGATGGTCCGCCATGATGTAACAGTCACTGTTAAATGTACTACTTTAGGAACCAGAGAGGTTCATAACAACCACATGCAGGAAACTAGTAAATTGTAAAGGTTTATCTGTGTGATGGTCCGGCATGATGTAACAGTCATTGTTAAATGTACTACTTTACAAACCAGAGAGGTTCATAACAACCACATGGAGGAAACTGATATATTGTAAAGGTTTATCTGTGTGATGGTCCGGCATGATGTAGCAGTCACTGTTAAATTTACTACTTTAGGAACCAGAGAGGTTCATAACAAAAACATGGAGGAAACTGTTAAATTGTAAAGGTTTATCTGTGTGATGGTCCGGCATGATGTCACAGACACTGTTAAATGTACTACTTTAGGAACAGAGAGGTTCATAACAACCACATGCAGGAAACTAATAAATTGTAAAGGTTTATCTGTGTGATGGTCCGGCATGATGTCATAGTCACTGTTAAATGTACTACTTTAGGAACAGAGAGGTTCATAACAACCACATGCAGGAAACTAATAAATTGTAAAGGTTTATCTGTGTGATGTTCCCGCATGATGTCATAGTCACTCTTAAATGTACTACTTTGAGAACCAGAGAGGTTCTTAACAACCACATGGAGGAAACTAATAAATTGTAAAGGTTTATCTGTGTGATGGTCCGGCATGATGTAACAGTCACTGTTAAATGTACTACGTTAGAAACCAGAGAGGTTCATAACAACCACATGGAGGAAACTGATAAATTGTAAATGTTTATCTGTGTGATGGTCAAGCATGATGTAGCAGTCACTGTTAAATTTACTACTTTAGGAACCAGAGAGGTTCATAACAAAAACATGGAGGAAACTGATAAATTGTAAAGGTTTATCTGTGTGATGGTCAAGCATGATGTAGCAGTCACTGTTAAATTTACTACTTTAGGAACAGAGAGGTTCATAACAACCACATGCAGGAAACTAATAAATTGTAAAGGTTTATCTGTGTGATGTTCCCGCATGATGTCATAGTCACTCTTAAATGTACTACTTTGAGAACCAGAGAGGTTCTTAACAACCACATGGAGGAAACTAATAAATTGTAAAGGTTTATCTGTGTGATGGTCCGGCATGATGTAACAGTCACTGTTAAATGTACTACGTTAGAAACCAGAGAGGTTCATAACAACCACATGGAGGAAACTGATAAATTGTAAATGTTTATCTGTGTGATGGTCAAGCATGATGTAGCAGTCACTGTTAAATTTACTACTTTAGGAACCAGAGAGGTTCATAACAAAAACATGGAGGAAACTGATAAATTGTAAAGGTTTATCTGTGTGATGGTCAAGCATGATGTAGCAGTCACTGTTTAATTTACTACTTTAGGAACAGAGAGGTTCATAACAACCACATGGAAGAAACTAATAAATTGTAAAGGTTTATCTGTGTGATGGTCCGGCATGATGTAACAGTCACTGTTAAATTTACTACTTTGGGAACCAGAGAGGTTCATAACAACCACATGGAGGAAACTAATAAATTGTAAAGGTTTATCTGTGTGATGATCCGGGATGATGTAACAGTCACTGTTAAATGTACTACGTTAGAAACCAGAGAGGTTCATAACAACCACATGGAGGAAACTGATAAATTGTAAATGTTTATCTGTGTGATGGTCAAGCATGATGTAGCAGTCACTGTTAGATTTACTACTTTAGGAACCAGAGAGGTTCATAACAACCACATGGAGGAAACTAATAAATTGTAAAGGTTTATCTGTGTGATGGTCCGGCATGATGTAACAGTCACTGTTAAATGTACTACTTTGAGAACCAGAGAGGTTCATAACAACCACATGGAGGAAACTGATAAATTGTAAAGGTTTATCTGTGTGATGGTCCGGCATGATGTCATAGTCACTGTTAAATGTACCACTTTGCGAACCAGAGAGGTTCATAACAAAAACATAGAGGAAACTAATAAATTGTAAATGTTTATCTGTGTGATGGTCCGGCATGATGTAACAGTCACTGTTAAATGTACTACTTTGGGAACCAGAGAGGTTGACAACAACCACATGGAGGAAACTAATAAATTGTAAAGGTTTATCTGTGTGATGGTCCGGCATGATGTAATAGTCACTGTTAAATGTACTACTTTAGGAACCAGAGAGGTTCACAACAACCACATGGAGGAAACTAATAAATTGTAAATGTTTATCTGTGTGATGGTCCGGCATGATGTAACAGTCACTGTTAAATGTACTACGTTAGAAACCAGAGAGGTTCACAACAACCACATGGAGGAAACTAATAAATTATAAAGGTTTATCTGTGTGATGGTCCGGCATGATGTAACAGTCACTGTTAAATGTACTACGTTAGAAACCAGAGAGGTTCATAACAACCACATGGAGGAAACTGATAAATTGTAAAGGTTTATCTGTGTGATGGTCCGGCATGATGTAACAGTCACTGTTAAATGTACTACTTTAGAAACCAGAAAGGTTCATAACAACCACATGGAGGAAACTGATAAATTGTAAAGGTTTATCTGTGTGATGGTCCGGCATGATGTAACAGTCACTGTTAAATGTACTACTTTAGAAACCAGAAAGGTTCATAACAACCACATGGAGGAAACTGATAAATTGTAAAGGTTTATCTGTGTGATGGTCCGGCATGATGTAACAGTCACTGTTAAATGTACTACTTTAGAAACCAGAAAGGTTCATAACAACCACATGGAGGAAACTGATAAATTGTAAAGGTTTATCTGTGTGATGGTCCGGCATGATGTAACAGTCACTGTTAAATGTACTACTTTAGAAACCAGAAAGGTTCATAACAACCACATGGAGGAAACTGATAAATTGTAAAGGTTTATCTGTGTGATGGTCCGGCATGATGTAACAGTCACTGTTAAATGTACTACTTTAGAAACCAGAAAGGTTCATAACAACCATATGGAGGAAACTGATAAATTGTAAAGGTTTATTTGTGTGATGGTCCGGCATGATGTCATAGTCACTGTTAAATGTACTACTTTAGGAATCAGAGAGGTTCATAACAACCACATGGAGGAAACTGATAAATTGTAAAGGTTTATCTGTGTGATGGTCCGGCATGATTTAACAGTCACTGTTAAATCTACTACTTTAGGAACAGAGAGGTTCATAACAACCACATGGAGGAAACTAATAAATTGTAAAGGTTTATCTGTGTGATGGTCCGGCATGATGTCATAGTCACTGTTAAATGTACTACTTTAGGAACCAGAGAGGTTCATAACAACCACATGGAGGAAACTAATAAATTGTTAAGGTTTATCTGTGTGATGGTCCGGCATGATGTAATAGTCACTGTTAAATGTACTACTTTAGGATGCAGAGAGGTTCATAACGACCACATGGAGGAAACTAATAAATTGTAAAGGTTTATCTGTGTGATGGTCCGGCATGATGTAACAGTCACTGTTAAATGTACTACTTTAGGAACAGAGAGGTTCATAACAACCACATGGAGGAAACTAATAAATTGTAAAGGTTTATCTGTGTGATGGTCCGGCATGATGTAATAGTCACTGTTAAATGTACTACTTTAGGAACCAGAGAGGTTCATAACAACCGCATGCAGGAAACTAATACATTGTAAAGGTTTATCTGTGTGATGGTCCGGCATGTTGTAACAGTCACTGTTAAATGTACTACTTTAGGAACAGAGAGGTTTATAACAACCACATGGAGGAAACTGATAAATTGTAAAGGTTTATCTGTGTGATGGTCCGGCATGATGCTGTAGTCACTTTTATTTGTGCTACTTTGGGAACTGGAGAGGTTCATAACAACCACATGGAGGAAACTGATAAATTGTAAAGGTTTATCTGTGTGATGTTCCGGCATGATGCTGTAGTCACTTTTATTTGCGCTACTTTGGGAACCGGAGAGGTTCATAACAACCACATGGAGGAAAGTGGTAAATTGTAAAGGTTTATCTGTGTGATGGTCCGGCATAATGCTGTAGTCACTTTTATTTGCGCTACTTTGGGAACCGGAGAGGTTTACAACGATCATAATATGGGCTTGCAAACATTATCTATAGTTTGCATGTACGTACTGCATTTTGTAAACTCTGAACAATTTATTGTCTTTCTTTTGTATGAAAGAATAGCTTTAAATAGTAAGTATTATCTAATGATGCCTTATGTAAGTTATAATTACAATGTTATATACGTTTATTTATTATGTCAATTAAAGCATACTATAACAAGTAACAGTTTGTGTTTTAATGAAATTCACATAATTAAACCAATTAAGTGAAACGTCACTTCCATGCCAAACTATCAGTTCTCGTTAAATTTACTAAACATAAAAAATATTTTCATGTTGCACTGTTTGAACCTGTGACCTTTACCACTGAAGGCCAATGAGCACATTGTTGCGTTATGGGTGCAGGTCACTGCATGCACAGCGGTGCAAAGCAGTCATTTCGGCTGAAAAGTGATACGCCGCGATGCAGTGGTCACTGTTTACGGCATAGCCTGTAAAACACCGGGACTGCATACCTTCTCAATCCACAGGTTGAAAATACTCACCCGTATGCATTGCAACATTAGAACATTTTTTAATAGTCTTTGTTCTAGGAACACATAAATATTCTATATTAATTTTCAAGTTGAAGTTTTTTGGATACGTTGAGGATAAGTGTCGCTCCCATAAGAACACTTCCTCCAGACACCCTTATCAGTTGGCTCACTGGTGGAAAATTCTGGTTTATGTTTGATCTATGTCATACTGCAAGCCTGAGTGAGTGAGTGGTGGGTGGGGAGATCCAAAACTTTCATTACTAATTGAATATTCTATGGTCCTCTTCATTCGGAATAAATTTTGTTTTAATGGTAAATCTTGAGTAAAGAGAAATAAATCAAGAATGTAAATTTTATTAAAACGCAACTTATATCAAATATATTTTCGTAAGATTAACCATTTCTGAGATATTTATTGTTATTGGTTTACATACTTTATACTATTTTGAAATGTCATTGGTGACGTCATGTCAAGGGTACATATGAATTTCAAAGCCAGTATAAAAATTTTGTTATTGCTTCAGTCTTCTGTATCCTTCCTGACCTACAACAAAATTTGTAATGAAACTATTTCTGCAAACATGTATCTCGATTAACATGAAGTATTACAACAATTAGCTTTTGTAAGAAGAGTGAGTAGAGAAAAGCATTAACTGTTTTTAAGTATCCATGTAATGCATTGATGACCTTCCAGTCACACTTGAGAAATTGTGATAAACATTCTAACCATTATATTGCCTGCTGACTTTTTGATAACTGCTTTATTATGAAAACATTTTCTTGCCAACTTTAAGTAACATAGCAATTACTTTGACTAGTTGTTATTAAAATAAACCTTAAAGTTTATATAGTTCTCATTGTTTGTGCATACATCAGAGTGGTTTTACCATTAACATTTTTTTCATTTGAAAGGATTTTATTAATTACTTAATAATATTGCACATTAACAACTTTATTTTGACTCTAACGAACAACGAGGAAGTTCCACAGAAAAATTTTTATTTACAGTGGATAATTGTTAGCAAAAAGAGATTCTCTTTACAGATTTAATTCCCTTTCATTATTTAATTACTGTACCTAATGCTAAACCCTCCAACATTTCAGATTATGCACAGAAGCAGTTTCTAGTTATAGCAGTGGTGATTCACCATTGCCCCCAGCTGAAGCCTCTGGGAAAGACACAAGCTTCAGTTATGCAAAGGATTGTCCTGAATGTGAAACTCAAGAAAGTAAAATACCTTCTGTAGAAAAATATTTTCACTCATCACATTCTGGTAAATGTAGTGATGGGGAAATTTATAGCAGGGCTTTATTGATTCATAAGGGTGAAAAATCACACATGTGTAGCATTTGTGATAAGAGCTTTACTCAGATGTCCACTTTGAAATTGCATAATATGATACATGAGGGTAAAACACCTTACAAGTGTGACATTTGTCAAAAGAGCTTTACTCATTTGTCTCGATTGAAG
Source organism: Deroplatys truncata (assembly GCA_030765065.1). Lineage (NCBI taxonomy): Eukaryota > Metazoa > Arthropoda > Insecta > Mantodea > Mantidae > Deroplatys > Deroplatys truncata. Next base: position 234,573,792 of record CM060986.1, read on the forward strand.
CAGCATAATCTGATGCATGAGGGTAAAAAGCCTCACAAGTGTGAAATTTGTCAGAAGAGATTTACTCGTTTGTCACATTTGAAACAGCATAATCAGATACATGAAGGTATAAAGCCCCACAAATGTGAAATTTGTGAGAAGAGGTTTACTCGTTTATCACATTTGAAACAGCATAAATTAATGCATGAGGGTAAAAAGCCGCACAAGTGTGGAATCTGTGAGAAGAACTTTACTCAGTTGTCAGCTTTGAAAATGCATAATTTGATACATGAGGGTAAAAAGCCTCACAAGTGTGAAATCTGTGAGAAGAGCTTTACTCAATTATCAGCTTTGAAAATGCATAATTTGATACATGAGGGTAAGAAGCTTCACAAGTGTGAAATTTGTGAGAAGAAGTTTCTTCTTTTGTCACATTTGAAAAGGCATAATTTGATGCATGAGGGTAAAAAGCTACACAAGTGTGAAATTTGTGGGAAGAGCTTTACTGCATTTTCAAGTTTGAAAAGACATAATTTAATACATGAGGGTAAAAAGCTCCACAAGTGTCAAATTTGTGAAAGGAGCTTTACATATTTGTGCAATTTGAAGGAGCATAATTTGATTCACGAGGGTAAAAAGCAACACAAGTGTGGAGTTTGTGAGAAGACGTTTACTCAGTTGTCAGCTTTGAAGTTGCATAATTTGATACATGAGGGTAGAAAACCTCACAAGTGTGACATTTGTGAGAAGAGCTTTACTTCTTTGTGCAATTTGAAACGGCATAATTTGATACATGAGAGTAAAATGCCTTCCTCACAAGTGTGGAATTTGTGAGACAAGGTTTACTTAGTCGAATTTGAAATTGCAGTGGTTGTGTACTTGCTTCTCTGGCACAATGCCTTACAGTTTTGATATTCAGCTGTTGATTCTTGGAACTAGTTCAATCTGCGCATCGTTCTTCACTTCATATATTTTGTCTGTGTAATGTTTGCCTCTGTTAACTATTTGTAGCCTCCTAGTGGATTGTGGAGGTACCAGTAACTTTAAAGTCAGTTTGTAGTGAAATAAAATCAGGCTGCAATAACACCTTAACTTTCTACAAAGCTTAATCTTTACTGTCATACATTTTGGATGAATTAAATTTATTTATATCAGAAACTTAACCTTTCCCGTGCGGAGGTAGTTTGGGTCAGATTTAACAAAGCTTAAAACGTGACCTAGAATTTAAAGTATTGTGCTATTTGCATTTATTCAGGCGCATTATAACTAATAATATTTTAAATGTAGGTGTTTTTACCTGACCAGCATATAACACCTGTGAATTGAGGCTCTCATCTCTTGAGTTGCGCCTAGCTTGCTGCTTCTGTTTCGTTTTCTTATTCTGAACCAAGTAGCTCGAAATAAGAAGAAGGATTATCATTGAATGTTGAACCTGTAAATGTTCGTTTTGATGTCATGTTCATATATCGTGCAAAAACAGTCTAAAAAGCAGAGCCATTTGCACAACTTCAAGTTGTGGCTGGGAATCCATCTTAAACATGTTTTAACAGGCTTCTTGCATCTCATGATCACCGCAAGACATTATATAGTCCCAGCCACAAACGATCAGTTGGTAATTGTGTCCTGATTCCAATCACGAATGTTTAACTAAAGAATGTCATTCTTATTGCTGCTAGAGGAAGTGTTGTATTCAGTCCAAAAATTTGATATAAAGGTTTTACCAGAAGTACATGTTTTGAGGTCTGCTGACAACTCCTCCCCCCAAGTGTTTTTCTTTGAAAAATTTCTGTGAACAGCACAATCCAAAAGTTGAAATTAAATCCAAACCATGTAATTAGAGCAAACCCACCAACAATGTAAAAAGTTTAATTTGGATTTCACTAAACACTAGATGTTTTACCATACATATACTGCAGAATCATACTTTCATAGGTTGTCAGCAACCAACATCTTCCAAGAATGCAACATGGAGTGTTTCAATAAAATTCCCCATTCCAAAGTACCGTTTATATAGGATGTTATTGCGTTATTTTGGATTTTCTCAAAAATAGCACTGGCATTTTTACTAAAATAGCTTGTTTCAGAAACATGTATACCTTAGAACTTTTTATGAAGCCCTTTTTATTCATAATATACTCTGTATAACTGGTAAAGCCTAGGATATATACATCCTTTAAACAGACAGTTTCTTTCAAATAAAATGTTTAGTGGCATTAGCCATTTCTGAAATATTTATTGTTGTGGGGAAGTGTTGTCACTACTCAGTTGTTTCTCATGGTGGCATATAGTGACTCTTGTTTCAGCCTCCTGTATCTGCAACAAAATGTATAATGAAACTATTTCTGCAACCGTTTATGTCGAATAAGATATACAAATATATGTGTTACATTCACATGAGAGCTTCTTCAACAAGCTATTGCTAGAAAAGCTTATTCTGTTGTTAATGGATTAGAAATGGAATTACTTCCCTGGGAATACATCAGCTTTAGATTTGCTCGTCGCTATATAATGGTCTTCTTTGCATGGCCAGAAGAAGAATAACTTCCCATTTGAGAATATGGTTAACTCCACAGATCTACATTTTTGTGTAATAGGACTTCAAACTCTCTTCCCTCGTAAAAAGACCTTAAACATTTTAATCAGTTAGAGCCTTTTTAAGAAAATAAGCGTTCCATGTAACGGATACTTGGGTCACATCCTTGGAAGATGCTGAACTTAAATACCATCAACTGGCTTTCCAATTTTTAGTTATGGTGTTCGCAGACCACTCACACACACAGACCTTTTTCTAAAAATGCTTTCTTCTGGGATCAGGGGGCTCAATACATATATTTCTGGTGAAATTATGAACATCAAATACAATACCTCAGTTACTATACGTATTAGAGAAAGTAATAGCTGTTTGTACTTCCTGCAGGCACATACTGTACAATTAGTCTTAATGCAAGAAGTGTTTATTTAAAGATGATATACACTTTACAAACTTAAATACAACCAATTTGTGTTAAGAGTAGAAACCTTAGGTTGTGGGCAGATGGTATGAGTGTAATTATGTCTTACAAAGAATACGAACATTTAATGCTCAATTTAAACGTAGGAAAGAAAAACCACTTATGTCTAAAACTTGTCCTGAAAAGATTAACATGGAAGGGGGACAAGGATTCCTCATTGCTGTTTGTAGCAAGGACATGGAGCACGTGTGATCAGCTAAGTTCATATATTCTTTAGTTACGTGAGGGCGGATCGAAAAGTAATGCACAATAATTTTTTCTGCCTTGGTATTGTATCTGGAATATTGCAATTTCACACAGATATAGTTTGAAGTTTTGACTAATAGGTAAGTTTTGTTCCATGTGCAGCTCTAGCGAGAGAAGCATGAACTATGCAACAGGGATGGCGCGCATGTTATTGTCGTCCACGTGTGAAGAGCACAGGTGTGGTTCGATATTTTTGGGCCAAGGGGCATAAACCAAGCGATATTCACAGGAACATGTGTGGCGTGTATGGGGATGATTTATGAACCGTAGCAATGTCTCCAAGCGGTGTGCATTCTTCCTAGAGGGCCGTGTTTACCTTAGTAATTTGTCACGCTCCTGTAGGCCGGTAACAGCTGCAACCCCGCAGAATGTCAGAGGCATTGAGGCGGCAATTTTGAACGACTGGCGTGTGCCACTGCGAACCTTATCCAACGGTTCAACATTCCCTATGATGCAGTGTACGACATTGTTCATTACAAGTTGAAATTTCGTAAAGCTAATGCTCGCTGAGTGCCTAAGAACCGGACAGACAACCACAAGGGCCAGCGAATGATAAGCTTGGATAACCTAACGTGATACACCGCAGAAGGGCATGACTTTCTGAAAGGGATCGTCACTGGTGATGAATCGTGGGTATACCACTACACGCCCAAAACAAGCAGGCAAGTATGGAGAGGAAACATGCTGGTTCGCCAGTGTGACTCAATCTGCTAGGAAAATGCTTGTGACGATGTTCTGGGATATGCATGGTGGACTTTGCTGAACACGGGACCACTGTGAATGCTGCAGCCTACATGAAAATTTTGGTAAAGTTGCGTCGTGCCCTTCGTGACAAACGCCACAACATGAATGCTGACGATTTCAACATTCTTGATGACAATACTCGCACCCATGCTGCTGCTGTTCGTCAGAAAATCATCAAATTTGGTTGTGAGGTGCTCCAGCATCCACCATACAGCCCGGACCATGCACCGTCGGACTTTCATCTGTCTGGTGCTATGAAGAAATTCCTGATCGGCTAACGCTTTGCGACAGATGAAGTGAAATCAGCAGTCCGCAGATGGCTATACTCCAAGGAAACGGTCTTCTACGAACAGGACATATTGAAACTTATCACGATGAGAGAAATGTATTGAGAAACTTGGTGATGTCGAAAAGTAGGTAAAGGTGTAAGTTAATTTGTGAACTTTTTTGTTTTAACTATTCAACTTTTTTGTAAAAAAATATTGTGCGTTACTTTTCGATCCGCCCTCGTATCATGTATAAATTGAGTGTCGCATGCCGCCTCTAAGACAATACACTGCAACATCCTCCAGGGTGTGTCCTGCATCGCTTCAGCTCCTGAAAGTATAATAATAATAGTTTTAAAATAAAAATAGGTAATGTCTATGAATGTGATGCACCTGAAATAATATAAAACCCTTACCTCTTGAAGTTGATAGAGCTGACTCGCTCCGTCGCACGTTACTCGCGAGATGAGTAACACGCGGTCTCGGATAAATGGACGGTTCGCCTACAACAATCGACGGATGTAGGCCTGAAAGTTTTAATAAATGTGAATAACCCCTCATCTGCATATAGCGTTACGGAACAATCGTATTGCATTTTCATAGTATGCATTCAATTATTATTGTGTTTATGAATGTATCGTTCTTAAAAACAGTTTCTATTGCCCTTGTCTTAGTACAAGCTACACATCCTTTATTCGTAGATTGTGATCAACAAAGGCAAGACTCTAGTTAATACATGACAAGAGCATGCTGGAGTTTTTCGAGTTTGGAATTAGAGGTAGGCTGGGCACTGAGGTAAAGGGATACTATAAGGCCAATCACAGGTACATGCCCTGCGCGAATAGTAATAATAATAATAATAATAATAATAGGAAGAAATTTATTTTTATTTAGTTAAATATTCTCCAAATGAAGCATAAAGAGTGTATGCCATTCGGTCATTGACCGGAATAATAATAACAGATACAAGGGGGAAAATCATTTTTATATAATAAAATATTCTCCAAATGAAGCATAGAGTGTATGCTATTCGGGCATTGACTGGAATAATAATAATAATAGATACAAGGAAGAAAATGATTTTATATAATAAAATATTCTCCAAATGAAGCATAAAGAGTGTATGCTATTCGGGCATTGACTGGAATAATAATAATAATAATAATAATAATAATAATAATAATAATAGATACAAGGAAGAAAATGATTTTATATAATAAAATATTCTCCAAATGAAGCATAAAGAGTGTATGCTATTCGGGCATTGACTGGAATAATAATAATAATAATAATAATAATAATAATAATAGATACAAGGAAGAAAATGATTTTTATATAATAAAATATTCTCCAAATGAAGCATAGAGTATAAGCCATTCGGGCATTGACTGGAATAATAATAATAATAATAATAATAATAATAATAATAATAATAATAATAATAATAATAATAATAATAATAATAATAATAATAACAACAACAATAATAATAATAGATACAAGGAAGAAAAGATTTTATATATTAAAATATTCTCCAAATGAAGCATAGAGTGTATGCTATTCGGGCATTGACTGGAATAATAATAATAATAATAATAATAATAATAATAATAATAATAATAGATACAAGGAAGAAAATGATTTTATATAATAAAATATTCTCCAAAAGAAGCATAAAGAGTGTATGCTATTCGGGCATTGACTGGAATAATAATAATAATAATAATAATAATAATAATAATAATAATAATAATAATAGATACAAGGAAGAAAATGATTTTATATAATAAAATATTCTCCAAATGAAGCATAAAGAGTGTATGCTATTCGGGCATTGACTGGAATAATAATAATAATAATAATAGATACAAGGAAGAAAATGATTTTATATAATAAAATATTCTCCAAATGAAGCATAAAGAGTGTATGCTATTCGGACATTGACTGGAATAATAATAATAATAGATGCAAGGAAGAAAATGATTTTATATAATAAAATATTCTCCAAAAGAAGCATAAAGAGTGTATGCTATTAGGGCATTGACTGGAATAATAATAATAATAATAATAATAATAATAATAATAATAATAATAGATACAAGGAAGAAAATGATTTTATATAATAAAATATTCTCCAAATGAAGCATAAAGAGTGTATGCCATTAGGGCATTGACTGGAATAATAATAATAATAATAATAATAATAATAATAATAATAATAATAATAATAATAATAGATACAAGGAAGAAAATGATTTTATATAATAAAATATTCTCCAAATGAAGCATAAAGAGTGTATGCTATTCGGACATTGACTGGAATAATAATAATAATAATAATAATAATAATAATAATAATAATAACAACAACAATAATAATAATAGATACAAGGAAGAAAAGATTTTATATATTAAAATATTCTCCAAATGAAGCATAGAGTGTATGCTATTCGGGCATTGACTGGAATAATAATAATAATAATAATAATAATAATAGATACAAGGGGGAAAACGATTTTTATATAATAAAATATTCTCCAAATGAAGCATAAAAAGTGTATGCCATTAGGGCATTGACTGGAATAATAATAATAATAATAATAATAATAATAATAATAATAATAATAATAATAATAATAATAATAATAGATACAAGGAAGAAAATGATTTTATATAATAAAATATTCTCCAAATGAAGCATAAAGAGTGTATGCTATTCGGACATTGACTGGAATAATAATAATAATAATAATAATAATAATAACAACAACAATAATAATAATAGATACAAGGAAGAAAAGATTTTATATATTAAAATATTCTCCAAATGAAGCATAGAGTGTATGCTATTCGGGCATTGACTGGAATAATAATAATAATAATAATAATAATAATAATAATAATAGATACAAGGAAGAAAATGATTTTATATAATAAAATATTCTCCAAAAGAAGCATAAAGAGTGTATGCTATTCGGGCATTGACTGGAATAATAATAATAATAATAATAATAATAATAATAATAATAATAATAATAATAATAATAATAGATACAAGGAAGAAAATGATTTTATATAATAAAATATTCTCCAAATGAAGCATAAAGAGTGTATGCTATTCGGGCATTGACTGGAATAATAATAATAATAGATGCAAGGAAGAAAATGATTTTATATAATAAAATATTCTCCAAAAGAAGCATAAAGAGTGTATGCTATTAGGGCATTGACTGGAATAATAATAATAATAATAATAAAAATAATAATAATAATAATAATAATAATAATAATAGATACAAGGAAGAAAATGATTTTATATAATAAAATATTCTCCAAATGAAGCATAAAGAGTGTATGCCATTAGGGCATTGACTGGAATAATAATAATAATAGATGCAAGGAAGAAAATGATTTTATATAATAAAATATTCTCCAAAAGAAGCATAAAGAGTGTATGCTATTCGGGCATTGACTGGAATAATAATAATAATAATAATAATAATAATAATAATAATAGATACAAGGAAG